>CM076578.1:835174881-836474559 GCA_034641835.2 Pinus albicaulis
CTCAGCTATGAAACTATCTCCTTCTCTATCTCTTTTATGTACATTATCAGTATCTTTGCTTGTAGAAGCCACCTGTACTGTCTGTTCAATCTGTTTTCCTTTACCACTGTCTACCTGTATTACCTGTACTACCCGTGAATCATCATCAGATAGGGTGTTTGGCTCCCATTCAATTTTATTTACATATCTTTCAATATGGGGCTTAGGATCATGCAAGTAAACAGGAAACTTACATTTTACCCTTATTGCACTCAAAATACCTTGTGGGTCATACTTCCATGTAAAAATACATGGGAACTTATACTCTTTAAGTTTGACATTTATCTCATTGGCAGCTTCTCTGTTATTCACAATGAATGGCCCAATTTGATTTTTCAACTTAAATTGGGTCTTTTTCTTGAAAGCTATGAAGTTGATTTCATCTACATTCAATAGTTGTCTCAGATATTCTAAAGCAAATATTCTTGTAGTAACAAATCTGGGTAACTTATATGGGGCCAGGGATGAGCCATACACTCTGATTTTTGTATGATTTTTATATAAATACCAATCTCCAGTTTTGTAGCTCTCTGATAACTACAGAATTCTTCTTGTCTCATCATTGATCCTAGGAATCTCCTCTTTTTCCAAGAGATACATATCAGGGGCTATAAATGAGTCATTGAAATATGTAAAACTATACTTTCTGTTCCATTTCCTTAAAATAGATGACCAAAATACTACTGATAGAACTTTTCCTTCTTCATCCACTTTCTTACATTCAATTGGAAACTTATCTGTTTGATAATATAGGAAGAGGTGGAGTAGATAAGAGGAGTATCTGAAAACTCCTTCTTCTGATAATTTGGATAACTGATAATGCATACTTTCAGCAATAAATCTAGAAAAATTGAACTGAATGGATGGTGATTTACCAGGGCTTAGAGTTGACAGAAAACCTAGGATAGCCACATCAGTGAATTCATCACTGGCGTATCCTAGTATGAAGGAGAGCATTGAGACAATCTGTCTAGTTTCATCTGGGAAATAAACGGTGTCGAAAGGAGGATTTAACTTAGGAATATCAACTTGATTTGGACAAAAATTCTGGTATATTTTGAATCTAGCATTGAAATCCAATTCAAGATATAGTTGGGTTAAATCTTCTATTGATAGGGAAGCAGAATTGGGGTCATGATTCATTTGCAGCATGGAATTTATCGACTCTTCAGTGATGTAAAACAAGATGTCTTTTTCTTTGTTTACAATACATCTTTGTTCTGGCATATAATAGGCTTGGCATAATCTGATAAATTCAGGAACAAAATGAGTGAGAGGGACAATATATCTAGGCAGATTGGATTCCCAAATTGGAATATCTTTGTCACCCTTTTCCATTGATTTGCCATAGCACCAATTATAGACATCAAGCGGGTTAAATTCTACATTAGGGTCTAGTATTCTACAATCCAGATCAACTAAAGGGCCGTTCTCTGGAGAAATGACTGGACGCTGGACTGGTCTGACCACTTCTGTAGAATCAGCTGTGAGTGCAGGAGTTGGTTTGTCGATTTTGAAGGACATAAGCTGAGGAATATTTGCAGAAGATGTCTTTTGAGATTTTGGGCCTCCATTCTTGGGGGTTACCTATTTCTTGGTCATTTTTAATAATGAACGAAGCAAGCTTAAACGGTTTTCTAAGTTCCTTTACGAGAAATAGGGGTTTCTTGGTGAATTTCTACTGAAAATGGGGTTTTTGAGCAGGGTTTTTAGGAAATGCAAGGAATTTAAAGCTCAGAACGTGTATTTAAAATCGATTTCAATAGCAAAATGGACAAGGGTATGGAAAAAACTGCAAGAAAGGGAAATTAGGGATTCCAGGGAAATTTTGACAGAGTTTTCCCTGAAAAATGGACACTTTTTTGCAGTAACTTGGGTAATTATTTGAAATCGACAGGAATTTTGAAATCTCAGAGGGCAACTTCGAAGAAAAGTACCTGGAGAACTAGCGAAATTCGGTTGAAGACGTTGCAGAGGTACTCAGTCTTCAATTTTTTGAAAATGGATTCGCAGAGGACAATGTTGTACTTTGTAATGGAAATTCAGGGCAATGGGCATCGAAAAATGGTACTGGTAGGTTGAAAATGGATCTGCAAAGTTTCTCAAGGTTCAAATAGCGTGATTTTGAGGAAAAACGGTTCTGCAATGTTTTTACAGGTTTAAAGCGAAAAGATGAAAATTTGAATGAAAAATATAATTTTAATGTATTAAATGATGGTATAACCATAGTTAAATGAAATTAAACTCGGGTTAAACGGGTGAGGTTTAGGGAATACCGCCAGTGGTATTCGCGAGGGTAAATGGTGGTAAGCGGAAACTAGCTTTTCGAACGCGATACAATGTGGTGGTGACACGTAAGCGCGGGTGGTTTGGAAAAACCACCCATTTCGCGTAGCTTTGCCAAAACATCAAATGATTACTTTATGAGCGCGGAAATGTATTAGCGCCGTCGGATCTGGATTCAACGAGCGAACGGCCACGATCAAAAGGAAAGGTGCGGGGAAAAGGTAAGTTATCAGGTTCACTTTGGGCCATTGATCTTGGGAAACCGTCGCTATACCGACATTTAGAGAAAAGTCTCGCAATATCGACACTTAGAAAAAGTGTCGCAATTGCGACACTATGCCCCAAAGCGTCGCTAGACGGCTGCCTCCAAACGTCGCAATTGCCTCCAAACGTCGCTATTATATATGTTTTACGAAGATATGGTAAGTAACTCTCTCTTGTTCTTCTTAGAAATAATTATATACAATTTTTATTTTTTTTCAAAATAGATTAAAAAAATTATATGAGAAAAATTATTAATTCATCAATATGTGTGTGTTGTGAGGAATAATTTCATAGTTCAACTTAATGGTTCATTATATAATCATGTGAGCATCACCAATGACATATCTTAAAAATCAACTGAAAAGCCATGTGTACAAAATCGATGTATACTCTAGAGAGTGGTTCTCATATCACTATGTAAATTGTTGTATGCTACTTCAATAAAATTATAAGTTAAACTGTAATACACATCATATATGCACCATAACAATTGCCATACAACTAATTTGTTTTAGGATACATGTGGCATTCTAGGGGTAAATTCTATATGATGTGTATATCAATCTATTAGGTGTTGGTAAGTTTTGAGTATCTAAGAAATGATAAGGAATATCCATACATCATGATTTTGTAATGTGATTATAAATTGTGTCTATAATTTCCATAAAATGTATAAATGATTTGTTTAAAAAAAATCAACACAATCAACCCT
The DNA here is from genome assembly GCA_034641835.2 of Pinus albicaulis. Taxonomy (NCBI): domain Eukaryota; kingdom Viridiplantae; phylum Streptophyta; class Pinopsida; order Pinales; family Pinaceae; genus Pinus; species Pinus albicaulis. Next base: position 835,178,183 of record CM076578.1, read on the forward strand.
AAACAATGCTCATGATGTGGAATGTCATTGGCGAAACAAAAATGATGGTCACATGTCCCATTTCTATGGTAATGGTGATCATATATATGTTGTAGCGACACTTGATGAGTAATTAAATAAATCTCAGAGTGTGACTCATTGTGCCATATTTTTTAAAGCATGATTTGTTTTCCTAGTTTTTACTAATTTGTTAACATATTTTATTCATTTGGAAAGCTAATTAATGATGCTTTAAGTAATTAGGACCTAATGAGAGATCATATTCACATCTTCACTGAAATATATTTGGTAATTGTAGTTACTATATGGACTGCACATGCATGCTACTTAAGAAAAATTGAAATATAAACTATAATACACATCTTATATCTGCCATAACAATTGTCATACAACTTATTTACTTCTAGATACATATGAAATACTTTAGGTAAATTCCATATTATGTGTATACCAATATAGTAGGTGTTGGTAAGTTATGAGGATCTAAGAAATGATAGGGTATCCACACATTAGTAGTGCCCTGGTGAATTTTTTGCATAATTTTCTATTTTTTGTAATTTTGTTGCCTGGATTTGTTATAGATTTCAAATAATATATACAATTATCTACCAATTGTTCTTTATAAAGAAGAAGTACAATAAGTAGTCACCTAAAAGTGAGCCATGTGAAAATATTGGTAACATGAGTAACCTGGTAAGCTGTAAATGAAAAGTGAATAACCTCCACTCACCAACAAGTGGCAAACAGGGTTGGAATTTGGATTTCTCTTTACCCGTCACACAATTTTTTTTGACGTTTTGGTCATTATTTTTCTAGTCAATAAACGTTATGTTTAAAATTTTGCACTTCATTAATGATGTTCTCGTAATAAATTAACCCTTCACCAATAAAAGTTTGATTAAAAAAATTGAACGCTCTTCCATTTTCTTTGGATTTTGGAATGTGATATATTTGTGTCATGGAATTTTAATACCTAAAGTTTCAAGATAAATAATTGATTCTTGTCAAACTAATATTTCCTCAATATATGCTATGATCTACAAAAAATTAATTCAAAAATCAAGTAACCTTCCAATATAAAGAAAAAAACATGAACGAGCTTTCCCTAAATTGCAATAAATTTATGTTTATTATTAATATTGCATAATCTGTCTTATAAAAATTGCATAATCGGACTAAGAACAAATCCTCAGTGCATTTTTTTATTGTTGTTGTGATTAAAAAAATGAGCCAAAGAACGCTAAGGCACTCAGAGAAATCAATCTATGTATTATTTCTCACAAAATCATGTTGAGTAGTGGAGACTAAGCACTAGATTTTTTTCTGTCCTCAATCTGTCTATTAATTATGTCTATGTAGTTATAAGAATAACAAGCCAAAGAAATCTCAGGCTTCCAGAGAAATTAGTCTCTGTGTGGAGAAATTGATGATTACTGTTGACTAAATGTTATACCATTTGAAATTGCTAAGTGAAATTAATCAGGCCATGATGTAATATTTGTCAGTATCTATTTTCTCATGTATGAAAGTTTTTTTTTTCTAAGTAAAAGTAATTCTATTAATAAAAGGAGTACATTACAGCGAGCCGAAGCCTGATCATTTCCGAGTGCTGTGCCATTTGAAACAAAAAACCATAGTTTGAAGACTGCCCTGCAAGAGGGAAACCAGTATGAAATAGTTCATTTGAAAAATCCCGTGCAGGGGAACCAGAGAATTGTAGTACTGGAGACCATATCGAAGAAAAAAAAACAAATGCATTTTCAGAGATAGTAGGAAACACATGAACAGGCCCGTGAGAATAGGCAGAAATAGAGCAAAAAACCAGAGTGAAGAGGAGGAACTATTCATTAGGAGGTTCGTAGACAACTCTGCACCAGAGTTCATCTGGTTCCCTGTCAACATTATACGGGTCAGCAATAGAATGGATCACCTTCCCGGGAGGAGGAGGAGTAATCTGCGCCTCGCTTGCTTGCACTGCGTCTTGCCTCCCAGTAGGTTGACCCACTGCTTCCTTGTTCGCCAGGTCCTACATGGCCTTTCCCATCTGACCCTGCACGTTCTCACTATCAGGGTGCTTCAGCCCAACAAACTATGCCGAATCCTGAGCCGCCGAGAGGCTGCATTCCACCGGGCGAGAACTGGGAACAATTTCCTGAGGCTCTTCCGAAATACGACCGTAATTGAGGTAGTCACCCTCGATTGATTGAGAGTGTTGTTAAAGGAAAAATGCACGGTGTGGGTTTGAGCAGGAGGAGCGGAAGGAGTGGGGGAAGCAAGGCGACGGCCCGAGCAGAGAAGGCACCCTCTAGGTTGACTGTCAGAGTGGGAGATAGACGTAGAGGAGGTGCCAGAGTTGGAGGGAGAGCGTCAAATTTGGCACCTCGTGGAGCCTCTTCGGCAGCGCATTCTCTGCCTGAGGCGTGGCATAGTCGCACTCGAGACAGCAGGGTAGGGAGGCAAAAGATGGAAAGAAGACTGAGGCGAGAGGGGAAACAGGGCGAAAGAAGCAAGCTTGCAGGAAACAACGTGGGAGAAGTGGAGATTTTCTCCAAAATCCAAACAAAAATTGAGACAGCTCCTCTTACCAGTTACAGTGCGAACATTAGAAAGCCCTGCTCCTGGAGCGCACCACAGAATCACAAGCGGGGGAATTCTGTTCAGACCAGAGGGACGTTCCATAATAACAACCCAGTCTACCGTGCAACTGTGAATCGACTGCAATAAACCACCATAAGTATGAACTGGAGGCTGAGCCATGTCGCGGCATGCGAATGTGTATCGAGGAGCGGGACTATGGTTTATTCGAGCACCAGGAGTAAATGGCATTAAACGCTGATCAGTTGACATTAAGAACTGAATGAAAGCACTCTTATGGGTGGGCCAGTGGCTTCCCCTTATGCCACACCCCCATCCCATTACGTTAAACACTCCAACTTCACCTGCATCCGGGTTCTCATGTACGAAAGTTGATGTACCATTGAAAGTTTAATAATTCTATTGAAATTATAATAACTATAATAACTATATATATATATATATATTAATTTAATGATTAATAATAATTAAATTAAAATTCTTAAAAGACAAAATAAAATCCTAATAATCACGAACTATTATGATAATTTAAAAATATAGAACTCGGGCTAAACATAGTTACAAAGATACCAAGAAAAGAAGAGTGCAAGTGCATGATAACCTCTTTCTTGACAACCTATGAATGCCATTCTCAATGAAGACTCAAGACTCAACTGGATTGGATTGTGTATCAAAACAGTAGGAATGAATCAAAGTTCAATGAATGAATAAATTGATCGAGAAAATTTATAGGGAAAGGTAACTTGACTATCAATCTACTAAACCTCACTTCCATGATTAAAAAACACCCCCACCTTCTCAGTGGTCCCATCATGGTCCACCTATTGAAAAACAACCAACAAATATTATTTTTTATATATTTTTGCATGGCCATTGGACAATGATTTACCATGGTTTTCCTACTAAATTCCAATGGATGATTATTCAAAAATATTGAGAATTAGTTTAGTCTCAAGGCATAGCCAAGAGTCTTACTGGATAATTATAGATTACCTCTCCATTGGATGATTGTACATTTTTCATCTAATTTTTCACGTGAGTTTCAGTTGATGCTAGATCTTTGCCTTCTATTTCTTTAGTGAAGCTAAGAGTTAACTTTGATCTTACATTAATAACTATACTTGCATGAATATCCATGCTTTTATACTTCCCCACTGTGGTCAATGCTGATGTATGGCCTTGGCCCATTGATCTTACAATTAACTCACTATTCATATTCAATTTTCTCCAGTTCAGCCCAATAAAATAAGGAAAACAGAAAATGAAGTCCTCATTTATCTTTCCAGTGCTCCTACATAATACAAATACTCTTAAAAACCAATTAATATATAAATTTTCATCATTCACGCTAAAATCAGTTTGAATTTTTATAATGAATCTACTTACAATTAATAGATTACATTGCTCACAGAAAAAGAGATAATTTAGAACTATGATTTCACAATAATAAATTATCGGGCTCCCACAGGGTGATGAACTTGGTCGGATGTGACCCTTCTGCAGCAGCTCCTGAATCTGCCTCTTGATTTCATTGTTCTCCAGAACAGAGCACCGATAGATCGGTCCGTTGGGTAGCGGCGCACCTGGGGTCAGATCAATCGGGTGCTTGACTTGACAGTGTAGAGGAACCCCTGTGGGTGAGGTGAAAATGTCCCCATACTCCTCCAAAACCTTATCCATTTGTTGTTGTCTTGCAGAGGAGCCTTTTTTGGAGGTTGTGGCCATAATCTTCTTCTTTCCCTGGGGGCGGATCATCAGGAAAACGGATTTCCTGGTTTGGGAAATGAGCTTACTGCATTGTTTTGTAGTAACCAAAGAGATAGTAGCAGGAGGTGGTACCTCTGGTATCCTGTACAACTTATTTCCAAAAGTAACAATAACAGCACAAGGCCGAGACTCATACACCGCATGACGCTTCCACAAGTATGGTTGTCCTAATAATACATCAGAAACATCAATAGGAACAACGTCGCATAATACCTCATCCGTGAAGGGCTTGATGCTATAGGGAAGGCGACACTGCTGGCTGACGCGGAGATCTTGTCCTTGGTGAAGCCACCCAATGGTGTATGGATGTGGGTGAGCTGTGGTCGGCAAGCCCAACCGCTTCACGACATCTATCGAAATGAGGTTCTTTTGGCTCCCATTGTCGACAATGAACTATACCGGGGAGCCCTTTACCCACATCTGGGAGTGGAAGAGATGTTCCTCCTTCTGGATCTTTGTAGTGGCAACAGTGGCATTGGGCTCCGCATCAATAATATGTTTCCCTTTGTCATTCCCCTTTTCAGGTTCTGATTCAGAGTCAGAGCATGCATCTGACTTAGAAGCCCGCATCTCGGCCACCAGCGACTGCTTGGCCCGACACTCACTTGTGTTGCGAGTGGAGCTCTTATGGAACTCACACCACTTTCCCGTGTCCTTCTTTGGCTTTGCGGTGTTGTTCTTTGCTTGTGGCTTCGACAGGTTTTCTTGAGTCACCGTGCCTTGGCTCTGTCCTTTGTTCTGTGGTTTGGGAGCACCTTTCCCTTGCTTTTGATTCGCAGATCCAAAGTCTCGCTTCTTCTGTTTGAATTTCTGCTCAATCTTGGCAGCATACCGGTATGCTGTACCAAGCGAGGAGATGTCGAGGAACTCCATTACCTCCTAAATGTATCTGTGCAGACAACTGCGATACTTTAGCACCAGATGTTTCTCTGAATCTTTGATACCCAACTTGGTGCGCAGGGTATGGAATAGATTTGTCAGCTCATGCACATCTTGATCCCTTTGTTGCCGTAGCGTGGTCCATTGTATGTACTTGTCCTCATAGCTCCCCACGGGATAGTATTGTTCCTTGACAGTGTCTCGGAAAGAATTCCAAGTGGGTACGACCGAGAACAAAGAGGGTTCTGTCTCGTCCTTTTTCTCACAGTGGCTTTCTCACCAGTCCTTGACATGGGGGGCAACTTTGAGGAGTGCAAAAATAATCTTCTCCCTATCGGAAAAGTCATGAACCGAGAAATATCCTTCTAATAGATTCAACCATCCATCTACGACATCTGCATCTATTTGACCCTCAAATATGGGAATGTCAAAATTTACTTGTACCTTAAAAGGAGTCACACCTCCAGAGTGGCTGCTGGATGCAGATGCGCCGCCGGTGGGTAGCCGTTGAAGGATCTGAGCAAAGTTATCCATCATCGCGTTCCTTTGTTTTTCGAGGGCCTCCTCGAGCAATATTTTGATAGGATCTCCTGCTCCCTCATCTTTCTTTTCGTCCCCCATGGGCGTCTGTCGATGTTTGCAAGGCCGATCTTGCAAAGGTTCCACCAGATCAAGCCCTAGCTCCTTATACCCCGACCTCGTTGGGGACATGCAAAGAAGGATCGAGAAAAAGCAGACCGCTCTGATACCACTGATCCGGATTTATGCAGGAACGCAACAGAATAAACACATAACCATAAATACAGAGATGCAGTGGAAATAACACTTCATTTTATTAATATCAAAGAACTGAAATTTGCTTATAGACAGAATGGAAATAAAACTAGCTAGGGCGCTGGTAGCTATCTCTGAGGAGAGATGAGGCGACTACAGGCCTCTGAACTGAGTTACAATGAGGCTCGAGGGCCTATTTATTATTGAGAAACAATGGAGAACCCTAAACATCCAAAAACCAAACCATAGGAGATGAAGTGCCAAAACTATGGGCCCCGTTTGGGTAAATTGGTGTTTCAACTTTCCAGGGACGTAACTTTGGCATACTATCTCTGTTTGACGCACATGATACATCATTAGAAAGATCTATCCAAGGACTACAACTTTCGCCATGAATATAATTTCGGAACAGAATGATACATAATGATATTTTCTAGAGGCGCGATGCCCAAAAAACGTCGTTTAGGGCCTCAAAACGGCTCCAGAAGTTCAGGACCCGAAAAACTGCTAAAAATAGTAAGTTGTGCCGAAAATGAAAAAATGAAAGAGAAAATGGTGGGGCCCCAAGTGGAATAGGCAGGTGGCCACCAGTGTCCACTTGGATCATTGAGTGAGCCAAAAAAATAACTTTCCTTACTTTTTGAGTATAGCCTTGCAATTGCGAAGAGGACTAGTGTTGCAAAATTATTGGTAAGTGGAAATTAAAGGGCGTAAGAACGTTTTTGAAAAAATTTCAAACATCAAAATTAAGTCTTCTATCCTTCCTAGCACCTCATGGAAAACAGGAATCCGCAAATTCTAGTCATCAAATATGTGCAAAATGCCTTATGATGGGCAAAATGGAGGACTGGTCCTATGCTGCTACATGAGTTAGGGTTTCATGTGGCAACATGGAACCTTGTATAGTTTTTCAAGTATAGGAAAGGAGAATATTGTCAGTTAATCATCACATGAAACTTCATCACCATTTGAAAATTGTGTCCTAATTTGAAACAATAATACTACCCAACTATTTCATTATTTAATTTTGATTGTGTAATACAAAAAATATCCTAGATAACTTAAATAATGTAAGCACTTTTGCAAAAATTTAGTGGAGAGAACCTTCAATTACATTTATTTTGAAGTTCCACTTGCATTTTAAGCCATTTTAATTAGTCTGTCATGGCTATCTAGTAAAAATTTCAACCTCTTGTAGAAATTTGTTTGTCACTTGTATTAGAAATGCAAAAATCAAATGTAAATAAAAATGATTTGAAATGCTAAAATTCAAATGCGCGCTACATAAAAATGATTTTTTTAAAAACTACATTAACGTCTGATATCATGCGCGCATTCGCCCTCAGCTCTTGCAGAACAGCATTCACCCTCAGCATTCGCCCTCAGCTCTTGTAGAACAACATTCACTCTCAGCATTCGCCCTCATCTCTTGCAGAACATCATTCGCCCTCAGTTCTTGCAAAATGGTAAGTTCTTACTGCAGGCCCTTCCTCCTGTAGTAGGGTTGACCCTATTTGGGATTTTTTGGAGCCTCTGAGAATACAAAGGTTGTGATTGATTACGGGGCACTGCCTATATTTGTGGAACTTCTTACCTCTGGGAATGATAATGTTCGAGGTAGCACATTCAGTTTAGAGGCATAAAATTATTCTTCCCAACTATCTTTATACGTCTATAATTTTGGAATTTTATTTAAAAAACTACTACCCAACTTTGAGTTCAACTGGTGTTTGTGTAAGGCTATTTGGGCTTTGGGAAATATTGCTGGAGACTTCGTACTATTTAGGGGATCTTGCCTCATCATGAGCTTCATGGCAGTGTGCTCCCGCCTGAACATAACGCGCATTTTAATGATAATGGTATTTGTTACATGGGCTCTGTCAATTTTTTGCCATGGTAAACCCCAACCACTATTCGAACAAGTAAGCAGAAAACATTTTCTGCCTCTTCTTCTTAGTTCGCAGATACTGTGGATTTTTTTTATAGATCTTGGTGCTTGGTAGATTTGGACGTAATATGGACCTAGGCGCTTGTTCATTACAATGACTCTGTCATTAGGTTTTAGAAAATGCTCAGAAATTTGGGTTTCACAGGGGATTACCTTGCTTGCAATTATCGAACAACAATCACATTCGAAAAATTCTTTCACAGCATTGTTGAGTTAGACAAAGTGGAATTACAGGCAATTTACAATATTTATAAAATCCAATTTGTCTGCCCTTTCAATACTCGCGCTTGTAACAAAACCCGCACAAACAATCTAGTGGCCAATGCAACAACAACAACACCTCTCGTTGCAATGCTTGCAATTCACCCTCTCTGCACGCATGAATGACTATGGCACCCTCTTTTGTGAACAGGTACTGGAGCTGAAGGTATTGGTTTCCATTAGGATCGTGGAATTCAACATCCAAAATAGTATCAAATTCCACTGTAGTAGTATTCTCCAGCGAGGGAAACAGTTCATTGAGACCTATTGGACTCATCACCCCAAAATAGCCTCCAAGGCTACCCAGAGTGTGATCATCTGAAGCAATAAAAAATGCTCGTCCATCCCCAATTGAAACAAGAATAGGATCCACATTGGTTACAGAAAAGGAGAAACACGTTTTGAAAGAAGCAGAAACTTTTGTTTTAGGGTCCAGAAATCTAACTGTACAATGCCCTACCTGCACTTCAAATTGGTACTCCCAACTCCATGCTACGGCTCACTGTGCCATTCTTCAGATGAGCATCTTAACCTGAAGTTTGATTCCAAAAAACCCAAGTCCCTTGTTCTATGCCCAAGACCTCTATTACAACGAGTAGAGTTCTGAGAGAAATACTTCACAATAGGAAGAAAAAGAAACATCGCAAAATTGCTCCGCTTTAGACTGATAATTTTCTGTGTGAAAATTCAACCGCAGACAGTAAAAACATAATATCAAACACAACCAATCCACAATGGAATTTGAACATGAGGATTTATAACCACATAAAACCCTCTCCAGGTTAAAAGAATTCTAGAATGGCTTTAATATTCTACTAATGAGCGCTTACAACACCATAGCAATTACTGTCACAATGAAATCTGCTGGAAGAAAAGCCCTTGTACAGTTTCTACATTTCCACAGTGGAAGCAAGAATCTTGCTATCTCTCATGATCTGGTTCTGTGGTCAGATCCTTTGCTATGGATGTCTTGTTCTGCTAAACGTGAATCTGTCTTAGCTTTGGCTCTGGTTCTCATTTAGGATCGTGGCTATCTGATCTTGCTGTGGCTTTGACTATACAAACTTGTTCAATAGGAAAATGTTGACTCTGCTATATATAGGAGCTTCAATGGGTGCTCTCAAACACTTTTTTGGGCAGCTTTGTTTTGTCTCTGATTCAAGGCATAACTATGTTGGCCTTGGTTTTTTAGTCCTTGGAACTTAGTTCTCTCATATTTTCCATCCTATCCCCAGTTTTCTACCGAGAAAGACATAACTTCATGATATCAAAATTGACTATTTTTGGCCATTTATCTTTAGTAATGGTACAACCTTAATTTGGTGCATTCGTACAGTATCTGAAGAGCACTCTCAAGCTGTTATTCAATATTTTAGCATAACTACTACATTTAACTGCCATGCTCTAATATTTATATCAACCATAAGCATTCTTAAGGTAGTTCCACGTTTGTGAAGCAGAAGGAATGCTTCTGACAACTTCTTATCATAGTGGTACAATTTTGTTCGCAGTTTATCTTTTATAAACCTCCAATTTTCCAAACGTAGTAGAGACTACAGTTTGCATCTAAAATTTTGGACAAATATGTTTAGTATTCTATGGAAAATGCATTAAGAATAAAAAAGCCCACAATTTGTAAAAAGCCCACAATTTTGTAAAAAGCCCACATTTTGTAAAAAGCTCACAATTTGTAAAATGCCCACTTTTATTTTCTTTTTGCTTATATATTGAGCTCCCATTGAGTTCAAAAAGTCTTGGGTTTTCTACACCATTGAGAGAGATTTATTGTTTTCTTTATAGGATAATTTGCATCAATGGAAGAAAACATTGGAGCTGGAAAAACAATTCAAAAGGGTGAAAGGGGTGATGGCAGAGTTTATTGCCCTTGTAAAAAATGTTGTATGAGAAGTAATGTTAGAGTTTTAATAGCAACAGAAACAGTGCATTGTAGGAAATATGGGCACATTGATGGTGGATCGAATGACTATCGTCCCGTGGTAATTAATTATCTATCTTCATTTTGATTATATCGTAAAATTTTATATTATTTAATATTTTTTATATGCACACTAATGTTTAATTATTAATGTTTGTAATTTTAATAAAGGCACAGTTGCCCCCCAAATTTTTGCAGATGATCAACCAGCTTCCACAGCAAAATAGTAGTAGATTAGATGATGTTGCACCAGTACAAGAGAATATTGTAGCAAATATTAGTATTGGAAATGATGTTGTACAAGGTGAAGAACATGAAGCGAATGATGAAGGTAATTTTAATGATCCCATGGAGGTAGATCATGATGATAGTAATGAGACAGTTCACATTAATGATGGGACAAATCAAATGCTCCAAGACTTGTATGGTGAGTCAGATGATGATGGTGGAGATAGTAGTGACGGTATTTATGATGTACCTCTGATTAAAAGGTCAAGTGAACAAATTTTTGAACACTCAAATGCAACTCTTCTCTCTGCTACATTGTTGCTGGTGAACTTAAAGGTTATGAATAATTTGTCGAACAGATGTATGACACAACTCCTAAGGTATGAAATATGTATATATGATCACATATATGTAAATGTTGATTATTTTCCCTTTTTTTAGTTGTAATAAATGTGTAAAATAATAACTTATATATATATATATATATATATATGAAAACCGGCTAGTCAGGACGGCTGCTGGTTGGAATCGGCCTTGCAACCCGGTCAATAGCCTATTCTCACCTGTTTTGGCTGGTTAACCAGACATAATTGGCCAGTTAAGTACGGAACCAGCCGGTTTATGCATAAACCGGCCAGTTCCGTACTTAACCGACCGGTTAGGTGCTCCTCCATGAGTTGCAAATTCCTCAGTGTCTCCTCCATGAGCTGCAAATTCCTCTATTATACTAGCAACAAACTTGTCTAATAACTCATACTCAACACCTTATAGTAGCAAAAATACACATGATGACTGATAAATACAAGGCTGGCTAGCATAAAATCCCTGGCAACATGCAACTCATCAGGTGTACTTGATGACAATTTCTATTCTCAAAACAATCAGCAACAACCTTATTTCACACTCAGCTAAGAACTGTCAGACCCTCTCTCTCTGCTCACACATAGCAGCAGCATAAATACAAAACGTTTCACACAACATACAAGCAATTTGATCATGGCATCAAGACTGATGCAAATGGTCTGATGCCACTCAAGGTACAACAACATACAACCTAATGAAAATGTGACTGGAAATAATAAATTGACCACTAGAAAATTCTCGCTTGGAAATGCACTAAACTGGCTACTGATTTTTCTGGGTTTTAATGAATCTTTTCAGTGATAAATTTTGTCAAACACATTATGAGCAGACTGCTGAAGTTGTAATGCTCTCTCAACTTGTTACAAATAGCACTAATAGTGGGTTTCATAAACCAATTCAATACCTCTAAGTGTTGTAGATGTTTTTCTAGAAATTTATTGGCAAGCAAACATAGATAATGAAGAACACAAGATCTTCCAAATGCTGGTCTGATATATATATATATATATACTGAACCCAGAATTGTCTTTAAGGCTGATACAATGAATTGACAACAGATCTGAGCAGGGACAGATTGTATATTATAATATTAACTCAGCAATAAAACACAGTGAATAATATAAGAGAAACCTGATACATTACTTCAACAAGTTTGCTTATGTATTTTTCGATGATATGTATTGCATTTGGTGCCATTTTGATATATTCACCTTTGCATGCTATATAAATGAGCAAACTTTTCATATTTTGTCTCTATTGGCTTGGAATCATGGTTGAAAATCTTAAAAATAGTTTTTTTTTTTCATTTTATTAAAAAATAATTATTTAATGTATTTTTTTTAAAACCGGTTCATTGAGATCTGACCACTACCGGTTAGACCGGTTCTGGTTCGAAACCTGGTTCATTAGCTCCACCGGTCTGGTCACCGGTTCCGGTTTTAATAACTATGATATATATATATATATATATATATATATATATATATATATATCTATATCTATATCTATATCTATATCTATATATATGATTAATAATCTTTACAAGACACTACTTTTTGTTTATGTTGTAGATTGTTGGGTGAATATTTGTTACCATTGCCAAATACTTTACCTCGAACATATCGAGATCTACGTGCTATTATGAAACACTTTGGAATGGAATATAACACTATAGATGCATGTCCTAAAGATCATATTATATATTACGGAGAACATGCGTTGAAAACAAAATGTCTGAAATGTGGTACCAGTAGATATCGAACAAATCAACTAACCAAAAAGGTGCCTCAAAAGGTTCTTCGTCATATTCCCATAATTCCACGTTTGCAGCGAATGTTCAAGTGTAACAGCATAGCACAGTTTATGGATTTCCATGCAAAGAATAGAAGTGGAGATGGTGTTCTTCGAATGCCTGCAGATGGTTCTGCATTTAGAGAAATCGAGGAAAAATATGTAGATTTTAAAAATGAACCTCGTAATGTCAGGCTTTCATTGGTAGATGATGGTGTTAATCCATTCAGAGAGCTTAGATCTACTTACTCAGTGTGGCCTATTTTCGTTATCAACAATAACATTCCTCCTTGGATGTCAATAAAGAGGGAGCACATAATGTTGACTATGATTATTCCAGGTATTTGATACATTATTTCTTTGAATGCAACATTTTCATTTCTCTCGTTGTTTGCATAAATATATATTTTATTTATTTACTTACTTATATATACATATATCATGGGAGTAATTATTATGTACCGTAATTTTGAACAATTAGGTAAGTACCAAGTCAAAGATATGAATGTATATATTGAGCCTCTTATCGATGAGCTAATACAGTTATGGCATGGCATCACTATGTATGACATCACTAAACCAATCAAGCAAAAGAGATTTCAATGTCGTGGAATGCTTGTATGGACAATTCATGATGCCCCAGGACTAACACATGTTTGTGGTATGTAATATTTCATCGCACTTTAATATGATACATAATTATCTAAATTAGATATACCATATTGCATGTTTTAAAAATGATCTCATAGTATATTAATTGTTATTGATCCATCTATTGCAGGTCTTCAAACAAAGGGTAGATTTGCATGTCTAGTTTGTGGCCCTAAGATGAAGTATCGTCATTCGCCAGACTTAAAAAAGATGGTGTTTGATGAGTTTAGGCACTTCCTCCCTAGGAAACATAAGTATCGTACTACTGAAAAACATCTTTTCAATGATAAAGAAGAAACTAGATTAAAACCACGAAGAATGACACCTCAGGTGTGGATGTTGGAATATAACAGAATTAATAATCGTCGAGCAGCTGGTACGTAATTTTTGTGTGTGTGTGTGTATATATATATATATATATATATATAATTTGTTTATGTAATGTTTGGAATTTTTGTTTTAACTAATGAATTTATTTTATTGTATTTTATAATTAATATTGTTCTGATTTATTTTATTCTTTGATATCAAGGTCATCGTCGCCGTGAAGGTACTAATATTGTACTTCCACCTGGAATGAAATGCTATCCTTCTCAATTCGCGAGGTTGCCCTACTATGAGGACCTAAAAATAGCTCATTTGTTTGATACAATGCATGTCGGGAAGAATGTGATAGAAATGTTATGGCGAACCATAGATGGTGCACATGAGAGAGATAAAATTGACAAAATTTGTGCTGACATTGAGAAATCAAATCATGCAATGAAAAGTGTGATCGACTGATCAAATAACAATGGAGGTCGAAATTATAATAATATTCCATGGTTATTAACAGAACAACAAAGCAATGATGTAAAAGAGGTCGTTAGAAGAATTAAATTTCCAACAGGTTTTGTTTCAAACATAAATAATATCTTAACGAAGAAAGGTGACTTCAGTGGGGTGAAAACACATGATTGGCATACCTTTGTTAAGGTAATTTTTTTGGTATATGTTTTTGTTTATTATTGCTTGAATACATATTTTAAATTTTCCTTTTTTCTATTTAATTTGGAAACCAATAACGATTCATTTTTTATTGTTATAGTATGTTCTACCTGTATCTCTCCCAAACGACTTCGACAACAATGTCAAACAAGTTATATATGGTCTTAGTAAATACATGAGGTGAGTAGTTTTGATTTATAAGCAAAATCTAATTGCTACAATTTATTTTCGTACTTGATGAAATGATGTATTAATTTACTTGTAATGAAATATATATTATGTTTCATTGAAATAACCTTGCGTAATGATTTGCAGATGGTTGCCATTGAAAGAAATCCATCAAGATGAAATAAATTATTGGAAGAGAGAAATTCCTCGGCTAATGTGTGAAATGCAAAAGTATCTACCTCCAACATTTTTCAATGCACAAGAACACTACTTGATACACCAATTTGAGGAGATTGAAATGTGTGGACCAGTACACACAAGGTCAATGTGGATGGATGGTCGAGAGGCACCTAAAATCCTTGAAGGCTTTGGTTAAACAAAGAGCACGACCTGAGGGTTCTATGGTGGAGGGATATGTGGTATATCAATCCATGGTGTATATTAGTCATTATCTTCCTAAATTAGCTGCACCAGTCATGAAGGCGGTGGATTGCATTTGGGATGTGAACTCCATCAAAAAATTTGAAGAGGAGCACCTGTTGGGAAAAGGTAGAATGAAGAAAGTGAGAGGTAAAATATTTATTATGTATAATACATATAATGTTTCATTTTTTTAAATCATGTATATGATCATTATATTCATTTAGGTCTTATTCTTTCATAGTTTATTAATTAATATAATTTACCATGGTTATAAGTAATATTTATTAATATTGGTGAATTATTGTTTTTTTATTCAAGTGCTCAAGATTATGAGGCACTACTTTTATACATTGCAAACAATCTTGAGTGGATGAGTGAATGGATTGAAACATGTAAAGCACGTAACGATGGTAGGTTATCATGGCAACTACTTTCTGAATTGATTAGAGAAGTGTATCGTAGTGGAGATGGGAACGTTACAGACAGGGAAATCGATTTAGCATATGGTTTGAAAGATAGAAAGGTAAGCAATTAATTCACCTATTTAATTCATTACTTATTTTATACTATATTTATAATGTGACAAGAAGTTTGATTTTTCAGTTAATTTTCATGCTGTGTAAATTATATGTTTAATTATTAATTGAGAATGCATCTTTTTCATGTTTGGCATATTGCAGTTGAAACACCACAAGGCTATGTGGTGCAATGGTCGTCAATTTCGCATTAAACAGTTGGATGATAACAGGAAAAATTCTGATAGTGGGATAACTGCAGTATTCCAGGTCACTAATGTTTCCTCCAGGAGTGATAGACATCCTCGAGAATCTGAAAATAGATATTATGGGTTCTTAAATGATATAGTTGAGTGTGACTTTAATTCCTTCAAAATAGTTTTGTTCGATGTCAAATAGTATAGGCTACGAATGAATGTACGTGATGATGACATAACACTTATTCAACATGAAAATGGATTTCCAATGGTTAAAACATCACAGTTTGAAGCAGGAAAAGATCGCTATGTTTTTCCAAGCCAATGCGAACAAGTATTTTACTCAGAGGTTCCAGGTGACAACGAATGGTCATTTGCTATTAGATATGATCCAAGAGGAAGGCCAGTAGAGTATAATGTAGAGGAAGAAGATGATATTCATCAAGAAGAAGATGATGCAGTGACAGATGAGCAGGAAGATGCATTGACAAACGAAGAAGATATCTTAGAAGATGAACCAGGCACAGGAGATGAGGTAACAATTATTGATGATGATGTCGATGAGGATATTATTGAAAATGACATAATTGATGATGATGATGATGACATGGTCGATCATTTCAACACCGTTTCTGAATCAGATGTTGATATACATGTCGATCAGTTGGATGAAGATCAAGAAGATATAGAAGAAGAATATTGATACAGATGTTATGTTCGAGTATGAGCTGGTATGTTATAACTTTATATTTTAATATGTAGGAATTATTGTCTGTTGGGAAAAATACTGAGAGGGGGGTTGAATCAGTATTTAGGGTTGACTGAAAACTTTTCACCAGAGATCTTATTATGTTGTTAATTCTTTACTTAGATTATTGCATCATTATTTTAGTAAACATGTGAAAAGAAATAACAGAATAAGCCATTACACAAAAGGAACACATATGAACACCAATATTTAAGGTGGAAACCCAATTTGGGAGAAAACCACCGCTGCTGTCGTCTCAGTCTTCAATATTTATTATAAAGAAAAAATCTTACAATTTTGTGTTGGCGCAGACTCATACCAGCACGCAGGCACCAACCTACAGAAGGCTTCAACCTTCTCTCGTTCTCTAGCCTCTCCTGGAAGGGAGCTTCGACCCCCTAATTTAATACCAGCTTGAACTGGCAGAAAGATTCCACTTCTATGTAGAAGACTTCAACCCTCAGATCCACCGAATTTCTTCAATTTCGTCATCAGACTTGCATCAGATCTTTATTATTTCTTTGCTGATCTTCCTAAATATTTTTCATTTCCTCGATCAACTCCATAGGTGCATCATGGATTCAACGTTATCAGAAAACAGAGTTCGATCATGCAGATCTCATAAAGAGATTTTTATTTACAATGCCTCTGCATGCACACCTCGTACTATGATTCTCATCAGCTTATATAGTTTTCGCCTTTATTGAAACCATGGGTCAAAACCATTCAATTGCTAATGGTATTATTAAAATTCGAACCAATCCAAATTGAAATCCCAATATTTGTTCTTCCATGCTCGAATTGTCCCAAAGGTAATCTCTATCTCCGCCAAATAATACTATAGCCAAGGTAAAGTACCAATAACGTGCCGCTGATGGTTTTCTTTCTTTTATTTATCAAATTCATGGAATTTGATAAATAAATATTATTCACAACCTTTGGCAATTAAATATATAATAGAACTTTATAGTAATAACCAGTGCTTTTATCAAAAGGCTTTTAAATAGACCTTTGGTTCTGGCCCCACATACATAATCGACGGCCCAATAAATATAATTTAAAAGACTGGGGCCCATCGCTTACGATCGTTTCCATCCGACGGCGGAGAACACATTGTTCGGCATCAGATGATCTGACGGATATCGTTCGTTGATGATGCACGGATGATAACGCGCGATGGCGCGCCGTACCTTGGGTAACTTTCGCACATCTATAGCAAATGAACACCGTCCGATGACCCCTTCCCATATCAACGTTGCTTATCAATATCGCTGGGCATCCTGGGTCGAGCAATAACGCGCGATGGCACGCAGTGACAAGCGGTTTTGTGGAGTCGTACAAGGACGCGTGTCGCGCGTTCTATGGAATCGCTCCCAACCTCTTGAAAACTGCTTGCCCATCGAAGGTGGTGCAATAGAAACCACAAACCACCTTTACTGTTTTCTCGGTCATGGTTCCGCTCTTCCACGCAGGGTTCCATCATGCTTCTGTTTTTTATGTTCCACCTCTTTCCTTCCAGGTTCCGTTCATGATTCCAAAGGGTTAGTCCGTGTTCCACCGAAATTTCAATGCCAAATACTCTGTTTTAGTTCTTTCGCGTTATAACTGGTTTGCTCTCGCTCCTCGTTCCTTTCTCCATGAAAGACAGTCAACTCCTTACTAATAGCGTAGACCCTTCCATCATATATTTAACGAATATATATAACTCCACTGTCTACCAGTTTGGATACACTGTCGACCGTATTAACATCAGTTCCTCGATCAACATACAAAGCACAGGGTTTCTTACGGATGTCAATTATCCTTCATTAGGATGCATACATATGTTCACACATGTATTAACTCATCCTTATTTATATCGATTCTCCATTAAATATAGAGCTTGCCATCAAGGAAAATCATATAATAGGATACAGGAAACATATTGCCAACATTGTCCTTAAATAATTTACTAATTATGCGGGTTTGTTGCATGTTGTTTATTATTTCAAACCAATAAATAATGGCCTTACTATTTTTTATTATTTCGTAGGATTCGCAGGATTCATTTGATTCTATGGTCAGGTCTCTAAAAAAACCAATTAAACACTTAAATAGTCAAGATCTAGAAGATAGGCTTTACCCCCACCATAAATTGCTGAAAAACCGACCTTCAGTTCAGCTTGCTGTGCTGAAGACGAGGGTGGATTTGCATGATCAGTTGAATGAAAATGAATCAGATATTCGGGATGCTTTTGAGGGAAGATCCATAAGCCCCATAGATGAAGATCCCATTGCTACATAATTTCTGTCTGCGTTGAAGCACAAGTATAGTGTTGTATCGGAATACAAATTAGAGGACAACTATACCAAGTATAAATCAACTGAATCCAGTTCTAGTGCTCTTGAACTTACCAAATTAAAGCCAGAAGCAAGATTTACAATCTCTAATGGGAACGGGTATGGTAGTTCCAATATTGGATTGGATGTATGGAGCTCTGCAATAGGCTCTAGACCTGATCGTAATGAACCCCAACTAATTCAATATGATGAAAATATGGACTTTGATGATGATCAGGAAAACAAGCCAGAGCATTTTGGCAATATTGAAGAAACTGAAGAGGTTTCCTATGATCGATTGAATCAACTCAGCCATAATACATCTACTGCAGGCTGGTTTGTATCAGAAGGAGAATCAGTTTTTCTTTCCCATGATGATGGATGCTACTCTTTTCACGATATAGCAAATTCAGAGGTGTGGAGGTTTTAATTATTGTACTTAATTTTGGGGTTTATGGGTGTTATAATTTATACATTTTGGGATTTTCTATTAGAAATAGGGAAAAGCCTAGGGGTTAGATTATTCTCATGGTTTAAATTTATATATTTGAAATAAAATTCACCAATTTCTATTTTAAAAAATTATTTGCCTAAATATTTGATGTAGTTTAAATAGGATGTAGTTCATTTCAAAGACTGTTGAAATTTTCTAGAAACTATGATTGGGATTTCAAGAATATTTATGCACTCTTTAAATTTTCCCTTAACATAAAGGGCATTTGATGTATGAGTAATACTCAGTATTGTTTTTTTCCAATCTCCAGGAGAAGGCTGAATATAAAGCTCCATATGGGCTTACCCCGAACATGTGGGGTGATTGCCGGTTGATCAGAGCAGCTGGTTCAGATGGTCGCTCTGGTAAATATGTTGTGGCAGCATCTGCAGGTTGTACATTGGACTCAAGTTTCTGTTCATGGGACTTTTATAATAAAGAAATTATGGCATTCCATACTGAATCAGAGGCCTTCACTTCAACGTCCAGTACCATCTCTCCAGTTTTGGCAGAGAGGGATGTCTCGGTGAGAAATTTTGGCTTTGCAAATGTTGTGCCAGAGAATCAACATTGGTGGTACAGGCCATGTGGGCCTCTTATGGTATCTACTGCCAGTGCCCAAAAGACAGTTAATATTTATGATATTCGTGATGGAGATCCTGTGATTTCAATGTGTTTGTTTTGAAAGGTTAGGTTTCATAGTAAATCATCAATGGGCTCTAAAATAAGGCCACATTGAAATCTTGGATACATGTTTCATGCCAAAATTAGTTGTATCTTCCATAAATACAAAATCTTGGACCACTCTGTATAAATCTGCTTCTTGGACAATATTACATCTCCCTCATTATACAAGTGGTGTTCTTACATGCATAGCAAAGGCATTGTTTCGGCAATCATTTTTGAAGTCACTAGATATTGTGGGTACAAGGATCTAGGGTCTCCACATGAAACTGTGTTGCCCGGAGACTCACTCTACCTGTCCTTAAATTTGTAAACATAGTAGTATGCCAATGCTTCTTTCATTTTGTATGCATAAGACGATTTTTTGTCAAATTCCATAATTGTTTTTAAGTTTTACTCATCCCAGTTTTGTTGTGAATGCACAAGTTTTTGGCTCAACACATATCTGTTATATCTTTGTATGTTTCCTTTACTAACTATTTGAAATTTATAGTTATATTTAGAGGTGTCTTTTAAGGGATGAGGGGAATTAATTGGATTTAATGCTCCCGGGCTTGTCATTTATTCTCCAAATGAAGCCCTGTAATCTGTAACACTATATGGGCATGCAGCTCACTTGTTAAAATATAGTTGATACAATATGTTGTACATGAAGCCTGGAATTGTGTACATCCCTGGAATATATTAATTTGCAGGCATGCTTAAAAGAGAGATAGGGTTTGATAAAATCAAAAACCCTAGACATGAAGAAAAAAAAGAGGCAATTATTTTATACAGATAGAACCAAGACACTATCTCCTCATTAATAACAAAACCTCAGTCCAAAAATCATATGTACAAATTCTAGAAGTCGAAAGTTGAAAATTTCTGAAATGGAACCAGGCCCTTTTCAAAAGAATAAATTTAGTAAAAACGAGGGTGAATAAAGTTATCTTATCAAAATTTCCACATACCGTGTTAGCAAGGAATGACTCCGAGTCCTGAGTAGTGAGACTGAGGAATTGCTCTTTTGCTGCAGGTTGCAGTTCTCTTCTCCAACACGATGAAAACAGAATTCTTAGCTTTGGAGTCTGAAGCCCGAGTCACAACTTGGAAGTTGGTAAGGAAAATTATCAAGGTTGTTGCCAGTTGGCTTGGAGTTCGCAGCCTCATTAATTTTCTTTAATGCATTTCCTTCAATGCTGCAGTTGTCACTGGCCAGCAACCTTTACAATAAAATTTATTAGACCCATCACGCTACGAGGAAAATTTGACGTGATCACTGATCATTGATTTCTTATTGTGATAACAAACATTGGAGATTTACTGTCCTGTTTTAAAGTTTCGTTTTTTTTTTTAAATTGAAACCGCCGTCGGTATACCGACGCCTTATAAGCGTCGCTCTTCTGACATTTTGAACTATTTCCATTTTCGTCGGTCTTATGACATCCGTCGATATTGCGACAGTTCTAGAAGTGTCGGAAGAGCAACAGCACAAAGACATCGGAAGGGCGACGTTCAAAATTTCGGACCACATTTCGTCGGAATTGCGACATTTCTTCCTGGCATCGATATTGCGACACTTCTGGAAAGCGTCAGTCTTGTGACACTTTTGCAATACGTTGGTCTTCTGACACTTTTGTACGGCGTCATAAATGCGACATTTTAGACACGTCGGAAGAGTGACGTTCAAAACGTCAGATGACATTTCATCGGAATGGCGACACTTTACAAACGTCGGAAGAGCGACGTTAAAAACGTTGGACCAAATTTTGTCGGAATGGCGACAATTTACAAACGTCGGTTTGGGAAACGTCAGAAGAGTAACGCGTGTTTGGAAGCGATGGAAAAAGTGTCGGTAGTGCGACACTTTGTAAATGCGTCGGAATTGCGACCGCATGACAAACCATTTTTTTCCCGTCCTCGAACTGTTGCTCTTGCGACGACTATGTGTTGGAATAGCGACGATTTTGCCGTCGAAAATTGTGCCAAATTTTCTAGTGTGGGCATTCCCAAGGTGCTCATATTTTTTCCATGCACTCTACGTGACACCCACAGGTCCACTTCGTCCAACAAATATGCCAAACACTGAACCCATGCATCTGAAATTTCATACCCATGCTCCACACTCGTTGCATCGCATGACTTGGGCATGCACGACCTATAAGTCACATAGAACCGTAATGGGTGACCTTTTACCCATGGTGCCTAAACGAGGTCTTGGAAATCCTTTAATTATATGTGTACTTGTCTATTAATTTTTTTAGGTAGGTTCCCCTTCATAAGTCAGGTAGAACCATTGTGTTTTGTGTAGGCACACCCCTTCGTTTGGGTGCCCCGATGTGTCTAGAACGCAATGTCCCATCAAGCACATGGGCACCCCACCATCAGTTCAGGCATGCTCGGGAAATGGGTTCCCACATTACCATGTATCAAACACTACCCAGTCTCTGACTTCACAAAAATCACCCATGATCGTTCCTCCCATCACACATCTTGCCCAAGTAATAGCCATCACACATCTCACCCTTCCTATTCCCTTATATTGTTTCGCACTTTGTGCTCGACCACCACTCATGTGGCCCAATTCATTCCCATCACACATCTCACCAAGCCCCCACCTATAGTGTATGTGTCATAAGTGTCCTTTGCCCGACTTGCCCTTGGAATCCATCATGCACTCATATCACCTGGTGCTCAAACTTGCCCACATGTTATTGACTCATGCATGCAACCTCACTTATAGGCAGCTAGGCGACATGCCTATGTGCTTGAAATATTTCTCCATAGTCTCATACATGACCAATGGTTATTTTATTATTAATAGATTATGTTCAGTGTGAAGGTCCACACAATGAAAGCTTGAAATATTCCTCTGCACGATAGACTCCCTCCGCAGTCCCACACATATTCATTTGTGTTAATTTTGAAAATATATGTTAATATTAATATTTTAATGCTTTGAACATCATGCTTTTAAATTTGATATTTTAATTCTTTGAAATAATTCCATAGTAATAATGCTTTTAAATTTTGATTGAAATATTATACATGTTTAAAAAATTTAAAAACCAGGTGTTAGCGAATGTTTAAGTTTACATGCCTTCCTTTCAAAAAAAAAAAAAAAAAAAAATTAAGGCCACGTGTTCCTAAATTCTTAATTTGACATGTTTTAAAATAAATGATTAATTGGTAAAAATATGATAAATCGTGAATTTAATAAAATTTTAAACGTATTCCTCGATGGGGTTGGAATATCCTAGTAATGTTTATATGACAGGGGTTGGGGAGAGTACTCCCACATTGACACCAATTGGTTCATGATGACAGAAGGTGACAAGCGGGGAGTGAGGCAAAGGAAATATGGAAACTTTGAGGGTAGCTGCGAGAGGGATTTACTTGGAATATCTTCCTTCCTACAACATTTTCCTTGGCTTGTTATGGGTGTTATAGGAGTTAGCATGAGATACCCTTAGTATGCATAGGATAGACTCTTGCGTATGCTCGAGCAGTGGTGTTGCACTGAGAAAAATGAGACCAAGTGGTGGAAGAAAGGAATGAGTATTTTGTTGGAAGGGATTGTGTATCATAGTTTGGGACCCTAGTCCTTTGGTGAAGTCAAAATCTCCAAGAACTGGGATGAATTCGGCATTTGGAGAGTTATGTTGCTTGTTCCTGACTACTTTTTCTCCCTAAAGGGTTTTTTCACATCCATATTTTGGGAAAGTTCTTATGATTCTTGTTTTTGTGTGCCTAGTTTTGTGGAGGCAATGGAAGTTGTTCTAGCCTGGTCTGTTTTGTGCCCTTTCTCCATTGCAGTAAGTATATTATTATATATGGGTGTTTGTGTAGAAATGATAACTTTGTGAAAGGTTTTGTGTCTGGTGGCACTAGTGTGTTATCCTAGGTAATTTCTAAAAGTTTTTTTTTTATGCTAGATTGTGTCCTAGTAACTGACTGGAGGGGTCTACAAGAGGAGAAGAGTAGTGGTTTTCATGCCTTGTTGTATGTCCCTATAGGTGTGTTTGTTGGGGAAATTTTATTGTTTTGGGTTGCCTTTATCTTTTTCTCTATGTTTTATTTCCCGTTATTGGAGGTCTTGGGTTGTTCTTGGGAGGTGTTAGGTTTGAGGCCTTGTTTTATAGGGCCTACATTTGAATAAGAGGAGAACCCTCCAAGTCCCTCTTGCATGTGTGGAGGTTGGACTCTGTGGAGATTTCTTGGGTAGACAGTGGTGTTGCAGGTGGTGGAGTCTAGGAATAAAGTGAGTGTGTCTTGTCTAGACTGGGTTCTGGAACTTATATCTTGGTATTTTGTGTCATCAAGGGCATCCATGGTGTGGGGGGATTATGGTGGTAGAGCGTTGAGAGTTGTTGATGGTGGGGAGGGGGGGGGAGCGGAGGTGGAATTATATGGTGAAATATCCCAATAGTTTATGCCAACTCCTGAACCTGCAGTGACCCCTCCAAATTTGGAATACATTTCTCATTAATTGAATCATATCACTTCATTTTTAATGCACACGAGGTGTTAGGAGCATGAATACTAGGCATAAAGACTTGGCTTACTGTAGGATATTCATCACACCCAATGGGAATTTCTTGATCATATGGGATCTCTTTGACGCAATCAAAGGAACACCCATGCTCGGTTGGATATGTTGGAAGGAAAAATTGAACACCTCAAATTTCATGCACACGATAATCCTAGACTCCCTGATTACATCAACGATGGACATGCTCCAACCCCTCCTAATAATCTGTGATGTTGGTAGGATTTGCATGTATTCTATTTTTTTGTTGGAACCTTAGTGCTTGTTGCTCTATGAAAAACTACAGTTTTTTTCATTTTTCTAGTGGTCTAATTCCATCTCTCCTGGCCAACAAATTTAGTTGGAGTGAGACCTGGAGAGAAGAATGTCTCAAGGAAACCTTTTGTAAATTTTTGAAGTAGTAATAGAAAGAATCAATTAACAACAAAAAAAGTGTTAAAGCCATGGTGTCAATAATTCCATTACTAGTGTGGAATTTTATAAAAGTAATAGTCATCTCTTAGCTCCGTTAAGAAATAAAATTTAAAAGCATTGAATAGACTTTTCTGAAGCTTTGCTTGTGCAGAGATTTCACTGTACGTAAAGCTCTACACAAGAAAAGCTTCATATACTGATTTACATGCAAAGCTATGCACATTGTTTAAAGAATTTAAATGACCAGTGTTAAATAATGTATAATTTTACATGCCTTCCTTTCAAAAAAAAGGAAAAAAATCAAATCCATGTGTTCCTAAATGCTTAATTTTACATGCTTTGAAATAAATGATTAGCTGGTAACAACATGATTAATTTCATGAATTTAATAGTATGTTAAAGCTAGAGTTTCAATAATGTCATTACCACTATTGTATCTCACTTACCTCGCTAGCCCATGCAAAGAATTAAACCTTAAAAATATTTACTAGACTTGTGTCGAGCTTTCACTATGAAGAAATCTCCATGCACTGCTTTACATGTGTTGGAAAATGTAACTAGGTTTGGTCTTCATGTAATGTACTTGAGTCATCTTGTAACATACTTGAAAAAATAATAAGGAAAATATTTGTTATTATTATTATTGTGACCTACTAAAGCATGGGTTTCATGCTTAGTTCACCATGTTTTAGGTCAAAATTCCTTTTAGGACTTATAGGATTTATTCTTAGTTAATAGGGTCATTGTGCATTTAAAGAGACCCTTCTCGGGCTTTTGAATCATGTAAAAAGGTTTAATATTGAGTAAAATATGAATTATGTGACCTCCACACCAAGTCGTCCTCAAGGGGATCATGTAAGCCTAATATACACCTATTCGACCTCACTTGGAGCCTATAAAAAGAATGAATTGAATTCATTTGGAGCACACTATCTCATAGCATGTTCGATATTTCTTATGGCTAGGAAAAGTTCGAAGTTTTTAACCAGGAAGCTGAAAGAAGTGTGAGTTTGGGGAAGTATAAGGAGAAGAATGAAAACAAAATTTTGGTTCCTCTCTCTCTCTCAGTTTCAAGCCCTAGATTAGGAGATCAAAGTCTTCCAAGTTTTGCTTCTTGCAAAAGTTGTCCGCTGTTGGAAGTTGTTGTCTAGTCGAAGTTGTTGGAAAGGGGTCGAAGATCTGGGAGGCTGACTTAGTGTGGATGGAAGGTTTGGTATATGTCTAGGGTGAAGGGTCTCTAAGTATACTATTGAAAGGAATAATTATCTTAACTGGGTTTTCCCCTCGAGGGGGGTTTTTCCCTAGCATAGTGCCTACATCTGGTGTCTATTATTTTATGTGTTTTTGCTTTGGTAATTTCTTGATGAACTAAAAGAAAGAAGATATAAATAATCATAATAACAAAATAAATCACAAGTAATTATCAAAAATAAAAAAAATGTTTCTTCCTTTATGATTTTCTAACAACATGTAGAGCTCCGCACACCTTAGTATACTAATAAAAAAATATTTTGTCATCATTATGCTCAACCACCTTTCCATTTTTAAGATTTGATTGTTATACTCAACCTTATAATTTCTAAAATTTTATATCAAGTGATGTCATGATTTTGAATGTCCACTTTCAATTAATAATTTAATATATTAGAATAGAATTTATTTATGAGATGATGAAAATCCACGTAAACAAATAACAAGAGAAATGACAAGGTTTTTGGATTATTGGTTTTTTATTATTATTGGATCCGTTAAATGATTTTTTTTGGCGCTTTTTACATTGTATTATCATGCCTATTCATGGAACTCAAAGTATTAACAAGTTTAACTGGTAAAAATATGATTAATTTAATGAATTTAATAAAATGGGAAAGATATAGTTTCAATAATGCCATTACCAATGTGGAAATTTGTAAAAGTAATAGTCATCTCTTACTTAGCTCTCTAGCCCATGCTAAGAAATAAACCTTAAAAATATTTACTAGACTTGTGTGGAGTTTTTCTTGTGTGGAGCTTTCACTGTGTTGAGATATTTCGCACACTGCTTTATATGCAAAGCTTCGCTATACTCAACCTTCTAATTTCTGAAATTTTATAGCAAGTGATTTCATGATCTTGAATGCCCACTTTAAATCAATAATTTAATATATTGGAATATAATTAAGTCACGTGAACAAATAAAAATAGAAACAACGAGGCTTTTGTATTATTGGTTTTTTTTATTAGTGGAATCGTTAAATGTTTTGGTTCAATGTTTTTTACATTGTATTACCATTCCTATTTATGGAACTCAAAGTAGCAACAAGTTTAATTGGTAAAAATATGGTTATTTTCATGAATTTAATAAAACATTAAAGTTACAGTTTCAATAATTCCATTACAAGCATGATATACAATGTGGAAATTTGTAAAATTAATAGTCATCTACGCACAAGGAAGGATTATTTGGAGATTTATTTAGTCCCCCTGGTAAAGGAACTGTGACCGCGTCATTTTTGGCTTCATTTCAGAGCACTCACTCACGAAATGGCCACTTAGAAAAATATTTCTTTTTTTATTTTTAAATGAATTATCAGGCACTGAAAATACCAAAAATAAATGCTCTCCACCAGGTGAATTATGTTCCATCAAAGGTTTTTGAGCCAATAAAAAATTAGAAATAAGATTTACAAAAAAGTAGAAAATTATTTTGGAATTTATAGAAAATATAAATATTCAGCATTTTCCTGAAAATTTGGTTAAAATTACAAAAAAACATCAAAATAATGCAGAGTCGTTGCGCTTTGACCATGCGATGAATTCTATAGTCCTTGGCAAGGCAAGGACTAATAAAATGCATTATTTAGAAATGGGAAAAAGTGTCAAGTTAGATTTCATCACTTCTTTAGATTATGTTTACATGGAACTCAATACTTTGGCTAATAAATTATCAAAAAGGGGACTTTAAATTTTAGGAAGGCTAGATTATTCTACTTGAGTTTAGAAATTTCTCTCTTGTCAACATTATTTAGTCAATCTAAACTTTATATTTATATGTTATGTTTATTCTTGGATTTGTTTATATGTATTAGTTTTTTTTTAATTCTAAAGGTCTATGATGGAAGCTTATACAGCTTAGATGGCTCTTACATACTTTAAAAAAAAAAAAAAAATTATTATATTCCTTTACACTTTGATTTCCTTATATTCATTAACTTTATAACTCCTACAATAAATCCCCTAAATTTATGTAGAGCCTTCTCCCATGTTTCCCCCATCTACAGGTCGTCAGAGTCTGGGGATATTAGTTAGACAAGGTTGGGCTCATCAAAGATCACGTAGCTCGACCAGAGCTTACGTTCTACTAGTATATCATGGTTCTGATGCTAGTAGGAGTGTTATAGGTAGTATTTTGTCTTTCTTGATAATGTTATAGAGAGTGGACCATCTTCACCTGTAGCAAGTACTCCTGCCTTTTTAAATCCTCTTTAAATTTTATGTGTTTATGTCTTGAAATTGGCTTTTAATTTTTAGCTCATATTCAATTTATGTGCTTTAATTTAATGAATATGTTATTATATTTATTTATTTTTATATTTTAAATTATGTTTACGATTTGTGGAGCTTGATTCGGGAAAAGCTAAGGGTGACAGTGCAGCATCGATCCTACGTGGGATGATGCCATGGCCACTATCACCCTTGAGGATGTTAAGGCCCAGCATACATGGATTATATGAGAGTTGGGTACACTCCGTACTCACTTGCCTACTAGAAATAGATTGAATTTGATGCTGGAAATCATCAATCGGTTGATCCAAACCTATTAGAGGGAAGACCCACATAACAGCCTCCAACATTCCATACATAGGACTAGGAGGCGGGAGGTTATAGGCTCAGATACTTAGGAGGTAGCGAAATCCACCACCAAGGACATTAATGTGTGTGGGGAGTTGTTTAACATCCCTATAGACCACTGTGCTAGACATCATGGTCCAATCCCACTAAGATATTTTAAGAATGTTGATGTGGCCCTTTTGTTTATGATTAATTCATTAGAGCTTGGGGCCAGGTCCCCTTTAATTTGCTCATCATGTATATTTTGATTTTTTGTTGCATATGAGGTCAGATTACACTAGCACTAGATAATTTTTTATGGACCCAGTAAGGGATGTATCTTTGATGGGCCTAGTGCTCATAGGGACCCTACACCAACACCTCCTAGATTGGTGCCACTACTATCTCAAAGCATGGTATTGTTGAAGGAGCTAGAGGATTTGTCACAACTCAGCGTTGAGATAAGGGATAACATGTAGACCACATTGGCCAGTGTGCAATTTTCATTGCATGGATATATGGGAAGACCACCATCGTTGCCTCATGACCCGCTAGTTCCATTAGTTGATAATTTAGTTCTTAAGCTTCTAACCCCTAATAAAGTTTTCTCATGTGCATGTATGTGTCGTTATTCCATCCGTGATACTTGGAGGGTGCATGGCTCGCATGACACATGCCAGGTACATATATACAAATATTTTGAATCTTATCATCAAATTATGCATTATTTATAACAAAAATTTTGTATCATATTGCATTTATATTAATAGGATCATGATAACATGTAAACATTGGGCTATATGGATGAGATTTTGAGGTCATCTGAGGGGGGAGTTGATCGTCTAGAGTAGCCTCCATTAGTGCATGTTTCCATGGATTCTTTTACACCTCCACATCATCACACTCATATGGTGGAGAGTCACTGTGTAGAGCCACCTAGACCAGCAGTTGAGGTAAACTTTTTTATTCCTAAGATTTTAAATTTTTATTTTTTTAAGTTACATTCATGCTAATTAATTTGTAGACTAATTATAATTTCTCTTTTCCATTGTGTACATAAGCCCTGATGTAGAGTGGTGTCCAAGACGTACCGATGTGCCTGCATAAGTGGGATGTTGGGTACAAAGGCATTGTCGATGCAGGTCCATTGATGCACCCCAATCGTAGATCCACAAGCACATGAGAACCAAACCCAGATTAGTTAAACCCCCATCCCACCTATCTTTCATTTTGACTCGAGTAATGTTAGTATATTCATATGCAATTAAACATGGTTCAAAATAATTTAAATGTATATTGTTTATTTTGTAAATAATGGTAATTAATTTGACTTTGAATGTGTTATATTGTAGTATCGAGATCTGGACGCCATGTTTGAACAACGGTCACATAAGGGTAGTGGTACTTAGACCACCTAGTTTGTATATTTTTAGGACCATGTCATAGGGCACATTCAAATATAATATAGACTTTGTATATTTTCATATAGACAGTTTATGGATATATGGACATTATCTATTTTTATGGATGCTTATCATTACAGTTTATAGATGTTCATGTAACGTAATTTGTATATATTTTCATATGGATAGTTTACTGATACATTCATTATTTCATTTTATGGATATTTATTAATTATTATTTATGGATGTTCATTAAATTTCAGTTTATGTAAGTTTATGGATGTTAATTATTTCGCCACTTTAAGAAAAATCTACAATATAACTTTTATTAAAAAAGATAATAATTTAAAATTAATTAATTAAAAGACTAATATATATATTTTTAAATATAGTTTTATTTTGTATTTAATGACTTTTATCATCCATTTTGTGAATATTTTTTAGTGATATGCTAGACTAAAATTATCTCTTTGTGGTATGGAAAAACAAAAGTTTATAACAAATCCATATGTAATCAACTAAAAACTCAATGGTATAATATTTAAGCCTTATGTAGGACTCTCCATCAAGGCATGCATATGGAATTTACAATATTCAAGAAGTAAAAGCATTATGTAGACATCATCAAGCCACGAATATGGAATCTACAACATGCAAGAAGTAAAATTTTACAAATTATTCATTTTGATTTCTAGTTTCATGGACTAAGAAAATAAGTACAATCATATTATGATGCAAGTCACTTTGATGCTTAAAATGAACTAAAATATGCTTCATATTGGCTTGTAGAAATTTCCTTTTAGTGCAATCAATGTATGTTATTACAATGATTTTAATAAATTATTTGAATTCTAAAGTCATCCATATTATAATAAAAGAACTATATATGGAAATTTCCACAACCCACCTATATACCATTGGGGTAAACTCTTTTAATATTACTCTAATAAGCTACTTGAAATTTTGAATGATTCTATAGACTTGAAATGCTACTATTTATAAGAAATTTTAATGGTTACAAGTATGCGGTTTCCATAATTGTATTTATTCTACCAACACAAATTACATAAAAGGCTTAAATTAACATCTCTAATACGAGTGAATTGTTAAAGAACATTCAATGGTTTTCTAAATAAGTTCAAAATCTCTTTGACACTTTTATGACCACTTCCACATTTTTTCTAATTAAAAATTATATACATACTAATTTATATATCATGTTATGACTAACTTATGGCATTTCAACCTATCATATCAAGATGAAAATCTAGAGATTTACTATTAGCTTAATTATAAAATCACTAAGATACACGAGAAGATGTAAAGAATTGTGTACTTTGGATATGTCTAATGTTAGTACTTTGTCTAATGAACAAAATTTCCATCAATCAAATATCTATACAATAGAAGTAAATGATAGAGAATCAAAGCATAATTTGATGTCAAATACACATTCATTAATAGAGGAACAATAAACTCTATTTTCCTATTTTATTTTTTTAAAGAATTCATTCCTTACCAAGTATATGGATACAGTTTATAGAGATCTTTAGAATTTCCTTGTGTTCCAGTAATTATATAGTTTGGTGAATAATGGATCTTTGGATTTTTAACTTTTAAAGTCACTTGAACACATTTTCATATTATTATTTTATTTATTAAAATGATGGTTGGAAATGAAAAATAATGAAGGAAAAATAATAATAATAAAACAATAGTTAAAAAAAAATTGAAAAAGTGTTAGAGTTGAAGTAATACAATTGTTGAGATTTTTAAATTTTGTAAGAAAATATAATTACAATTAGAAAAAAAATTCATAAATATTGAATTGATAATGATAAATTAGTTTAAAAAATTAATATTTTTTAAGATTCCACGAACAAATATAAACCTAAGTCACGTGTGTTTAAATTTAATATACCAAAAAACAATTAATGATATGTTTCTAGAATTTTATATAATTTTATGGATTTTCCTAAATTTATTTGGTTATCCAGGTATTTCAATTAATTTCTTATCTTAAGGTTCAATTAAAAAACATAAATAGGATTGAACAAACTACATTGTTGGTTACTCTACCGTGGAAATAATTTATGTTTTAAAATATGTCTTGAAAAAAACAAATAAGTTTTATTCAATTTTATTTCTTTTGAGGTTATCTACAAGAGGTCAGTCATAACATGGTATGTGTGTGTGTTTTATTTGTTGCACTTTTTACAATCTAATATCAAGCACGTGTGTAAATTTTTATATGCTTAATATCAAATTGACACGACATTTATTAAAATTTCCATTTTAAGTAAAATAACATTATATATCAAGTTTATTGTTCTACTGAAATGGATTTTTTAGAACCCATTATAATGTATATCTATAATTTTTTCCATGCTCAACATGAATACAATACATGACATTTAATATATATGTTTGTATGTGTGTGTGTGTGTGTGTTTAATTCAATGTACATGCCAATCAAATTGTGTGTGTGTGTGTATGTATGTAGAGAGAGAGAGAGAGAGAGAGAGAGAGAGAGAGAGAATGCACTTGAAAAACAATGTAGACCCCTCTTGGTTCTTAATCGATTGGGT
The DNA here is from genome assembly GCA_034641835.2 of Pinus albicaulis. Lineage (NCBI taxonomy): Eukaryota > Viridiplantae > Streptophyta > Pinopsida > Pinales > Pinaceae > Pinus > Pinus albicaulis. Next base: position 835,210,656 of record CM076578.1, read on the forward strand.
TCACATAAGGATCCTATCCCTAAAAATAAAACCTCCTTGAAATTTGAAAAACTTTATAAACTTAAGCACCTCAAGGAACCTAAAGCTTATCACATATACACCATTATGAATCCATCCTATTTGTAAATATACTTAATTTGCTACAAATATATGGGAATGATGCACCAAGAGGGGTATGGGTGCATGGTGTCCCTTCATGGGGTATCTGTAAATATACTTTCATATGGCTTCATTCTATGTTGCATTTCCACATTCAATTTGAGTTTATTTCTCTATGGTTTTATTCCTAATAGCTAATATAAGAGGGAAACATTTCTTTATGAATTTTATTGACATTCAAAATTACAAAAGTATTCAATTGTCACATTTGTAAATTACAAAATTCATATCTTGATCTCTTAAACTATATTAGATTACATTTGACTACTATATACTTGGCTTTAGGGCTTGTCATTTACATCATCTACTCATATTGCCAATGGCTGATAGGAATTCAAGTCTCCATAATAATTTATGATGCAAGAGCATCGACCCATCCTCTAAAAAAATCAGTAAGAACCACTTCTATAAGGAAAAAATGAAAAAAATTGCATCAAAAGGCAAGGGATTTTTTAAAAATCTTGAAAAATCATATCCATGGGGGATCTTATAAAATTGTTAAGAGCTTTGTGAATAACATCCATGTTGATAGCTTTATGAAAAAGAATACATGTTGAGAGCTTTGTGGAGAGGATCATGTTGAGAGCTTTGTGGAGAATATCATGGATCTTGAAATTATCCACAATATTGTAATTTCCTCTATAAATTGTAACCTTTGGGCATTGAAAAGAGGTGATAAATTGGATGAATATTAGACTCGCAAAGGTGCCATTTAATAACATAGAAATTAAATTAATTTTAATGCCTATTTTATGTAATTTTGTTTGTTTGCATAGTGATTTAATGCATTGATGGTTTGATGCATAGATCTGTTGAATTTATTTGATGAATTAATGCTACATGTAGGCTTGATGCATATATTCGTTGACTTTATTTTATGAATTAACACTAAATTTATACCACAGGGTTCTTTAGCTTGCACTGGAAGCGAGGATGAGCTGGGTTGTGGGCTCATGACCCATAGGTCAGAAGATTGAACCGGTAAAAATATTGAAAATGAAAGACCCCATAAAATGTTTGCATCGAAGTGGTATCAGAGCGCAGAATATTCTTATGTGTAGTGTGGAGGAGAAGCAATTGAAGAAGGTACAAGTTGGTTGAATATTTGGTAAGAGTTTTTTTCTCTGTTCAAGTGATGGTAGAGAAAGGTGACAAGATTTTCAGCATCCTAGAGCAAGGAGTGCTCAATTGGTTCTAGAGGAAAGAACCAGGGAGATATCGAGAGCCCAAACTCAAGAGAAATTTTGGTGAGGCCTTATGTAGCAAGGTGGAGACTTGTTAGTTCAAATTCATGTTGCAACTCACGAGTTGAAGTTGTTATGAGAAGGCCATAAAGCATATGACCAGGAGGTCATAAATTTTGGTACCTTGGGAGTCTGATGTAGGAGCATCAACCCATCCTCTGAAAAATAGAAAAGAACCACTTATTGAAGGAAAAAATGAGAAAAATTGCATCAAAAGGAAATGGATTTTTTAAAAAGCTATAAAAATCATATCCATGAGGGATCTTAGAAATTTGTTAAGAGATTTGTGAAAAAAATCCTTGTTGATAACTTTGTGAAAAAAAAATCCATGTTGAGATCTTTGTGGAGAGGATCATGTTGAGAGCTTTATGGAGAAGATCATGGATCTTGAAATGATCCAATTTATTTTAATTTCCTCTATAAATTGTAGCCTTTGGGCATTGAAAGGAAGCGATCAATTGGATGGATATTAGACCAGCTGAGGCACCATGCAATATCATAGAAATTAAATTAATTTCAATGTCTATTTTATGTAATGTTGTTTGTTTGCATAGTGGTTTAATGCATTGATAGCTTTATGCATAAATTTGTTGACTTTATTTGATGAATTAATGCTACATGTAGACCATGTGATTATTTAGCTTGTAGTGGAAGCGAGGATGAGACTAGTTGTGGTGTAATATTCCCAATTAGCCAGGAGCTATTTGGAATATTAAATTTTGTTTTGTTGCTTTGTTTTATGAATAAGACGACAATGGAAGTCCATAATTCTCCTTAATAATGAATAAATCAATTTCAATGTTAAAGATATAGATCTTGGCAGCTTAATTGAGCACCCTTAGGTGTTAAAAGGGGCTGTGACACCTTGACTGGGCCAACTTTGACCAAATCAATAGCGTTGTCATGGAGGAGTGGTCATCAATGAGAGACAGAGCAGTTTTATATGGATATTCTTTGTATGGAAGTAGTGCTATTATTGGATGTGGCTTAGGGTTTGTAAGCTCATATCTTATATAAGGAAGAGGATGGCAGTCATATTCATTATGTTGATGTATATGATAATTCTAAATATATGGTATGTTTAGACATATATCTTTCTCTTGCTGTTTAGCTGAGATTGAGTGCTGTTTAGCACTGGGTGTTCCTGATCGAGAATCCCACCTCTTCCATTGAGAAGCTCTTGGAGTAGTCTTGTACTACTTTGTCCACTATTAGGCTTAAGGCCAAGCTTCATCTTTCATTTACAGCGTAGATCCTGTTGAGGGTTGAGTTGTTTTGCAAGTTGCAGTAGTGGAGATTAGATCTGGTTCATTTCATTGCTTATTTTCAGTGGAGAAGACTTCCTTTCCATTGGGAGGACAGTAAGGAAGGCTCTTGTGCATATTTTTAGATATTAGCATCAGGCCAAACTTTTATTTATCCCTACAATGCAATTTACTTCCAGATCTGCGTTATTTATGTAGGAGGAGTTACAGGGAGGTTTGGCACACCATTTGGAGAGATGGTTTTCTAGTGAAAGGGATATGCCTTTCATTTAGAGGATCTATTGGAGGAGGCTATGTTATTGATAATATCAGATCAGCCACACTTTCCATATCTGTATTTTGCAGTGGATCTTTAGCCCTATGGCCTAGATCCTCATCTTGTACATGGTGTTTTGCTTAAAACCCTTAAGGGGTTCTTCAAAGGAGGTTGTATAGTGCTCAAATCTGTATTGGATATAAATTTTGAGGCACATATCAGCCCTAGATCTGATGTATATTCATTTTCTATAGCATTGGTTTTAAAACAATGTTGTACCAGTCTTCCAGTCTTAATATATAGTAGCAACACCTCTTTTTGAGGAATTTTGTCCATTGGAGGCTTGTTGTTTCTTATTGTACATCTTATGGCCCATTATTTATGTATATTTTGTTGTTTTTATAACATATGAAAGGTCTCCATATTGGCCTCTTGCTTTTATATGATGACTTACACTATTGTTCCAACATTTTGCACTATATTCCTGCTTTTCCCATTTGGGAATATTACAGTGGTATCAGAGCATAATCTTGGCATAGCCTGTGCATCTTGAAATCCAATATGTCCTCTGAAGAAGGAGAACCTCTTACTGATAGAGAGAATAGGTATCAAATAATAAGACACTGGAAGTTTGATTATACAAATGACAAAGAAGACAAGGGTAAAACCCCTTTACCTAGAGGAGAATATGAAGAGAAGGATTTTCCCAAGATCCTTCTTAGAGCCATGCAAGACATTGATAGATAAATGAAGGAGATCAAGATGGATAGATACAAGGAATCCCCTAAATGATTTCATCATGGTGAAGGCTCTGGCATGTCTCATCACTGGAGTGATCAACTAGTGCAACAACAACAAGTTTCCCAACGCTCTACAATGCCTACATTCTTGGCTATGGGAAATGAAGGGTTTCAAGAGCAAGAATCCCTTGAAGACTATTTCATGGAGTATGAGTCTCAAACTCAAAGATTCAAGGACCACTTGAGTTTTCAATAATTTTTTCAAATCAAGGACAATAGGAGACCCAGGCATCACAATAGAAGTGGTGGATTCATTCTAAATCATGATTTACACCGCAATATGGGCAGATTATTTTTACCCAAATTCGAAGGGTCATCTAAGTGCACTGCCAAATCATGGGTAGAGAAGCTTTACATCTACTTCCAGTTGAACAATGTTCCAGAAATGGAGGCCATTAAGATAGTAGCGCTGCAACTTGAGGGTGAACACATGATTGGTGGTTCCATGGCTTGTCTACATTGGGTCATGCCAATGTGACTGCATATTTAGAGTTCACAAGGAGGCTAGTGGAGAGGTTTGATAGAAGAGATCCTGAAGCACCATTAATGGGGCTTGCAAAGCTAAAACAATCAGATAATCCAGAAACTTACATTTGTGAATTTTTAAGACTTTTTATCATGGTTCCTGATTTATCAATAGCAAGAAGGGTCTATATGTTCATTGATGGGTTAGATGAACCTATTCATGGGTTGGTTAATTATATCAAGCCCACTACCCTTCAATATGCCATTGAAAGGGCTAGAGATCTTCAAGATGCCTTGCCAAAAGCAAAGGCAACATCTCAGCATAAGCCCTCTTTTCCATCAAAGGGAAAAGAAGAGAAGGCTCCTCTTTCAAAGGAGAGCCAAAATAAAAAACCTCTTGATGATGATGTCCGAAGAGATTTGGGGAGGACGAAGCTTTGATTCACATGCCAAGAATCTTGGCCACCCATACATAGATGTACAGTAGGAAAGGCACACTACATAGAGTTCTTCTCAGATGATGAGGAGGAAGAAGAAGATGAACCAAGTTGAGTTCACAATGCTTACACAACAAGAGATGAAACAACACCATTACGAGATGGGAATTGGGCATTTGCTCCAATTAGAGGGGCTCTTGCATCATTGAGAGGAGTACCTAAGTACTTTACCTTGAGTGTTCAAGGTTCCATCTTAGATCAAAGGGTTTTTGTTTTGGTTGATACTGGGGCTACCCACAATTTTATTGATGTCCAACTAGTGCAAAGGAGGGGAATACCCACTGATGCTTTTGAGGGATTTTCTATGTTGGTCCCAGGAGCTATAACTATGCAATGCATGCATTATGTTCCACCCTTATCAGTCACCATGGGAACATATACATTGATTGATCACTTCCTTGTGGTTTACATACCTGACACCAATGTGATATTGGGTGTGCAATGGTTGATTACTTTGGGGAAAGTCACCACTGATTGGGAGGCTTTGCAGATGGAATGGGTGGATAGAAAAAGTGGAAAAACTCAAATGATTAAAGGCATGCACACATATCCCTCACATACACCTTCCACACAGAAATAAGAGATGGATTTGTGCAGTGGAAGAAAGGACCTAACAGTCCCATCTATTATGCTTATGAGATTGCTTCATGGGACATTATTATTTTGTGTCAAACCACCTGGGAGGCCACTTGATTCAAATTTGGTGAGAAATTTCTCACAACATGATGCTCCAAGCATACATATAGGAGGGATGGGAGCATTAGAAGGCCATGATACAGTGCTGAGAGTCTTTGGTAGACTCAATGATGGAGACGTTCTCCCAACATCATCATTACCCACTCTCATTTCAGATTTTGTGTTGTGGGAGGAGAAGCATGGGAGGAATAGCAACCTTCCAACATATACCTTTGGCATGGGAGATGTCAAGGAGGATAACAGCCATATGACATATGTTCTTTGTGATATATCATCAACGTTGTCACTATGGAAGATTGATCCATATTGGAAATCCCAACTGTTGGTGGATTATTCCAAGGATCTTTTCACATGCATGATACTTGATGACCAGCTACATGAAGAGAGCTATTCATTCCAAGAAGAATTCATCTATTATCATGGTAGGATATTCTTATCTACATCCTCCAAGCTCTAGGAGAAGTTACTACAAAGGGCTTATGAAGAGTTCTTTTTCAGCCATACTTATTCCATGAGGGCCTACAACACTATCATGGAGAGCTACACTTAGGAAGGCTTTGAAGAGGAACTATATCAGCATTTTCAAAGATGCATGAACCATGTGGACTTGGAAGAGAGACATGACTCAATGAAGGAGTTATTACAGCCACCTCTTTCCTCTTTTGGAATGAGAGGGGATCCATCTATCAGCCACTCTATTTGTATGAACAAAATTTTGGGTAAAGAAAATGATTATGTACATAATGTTTCAATTGATGATTATTTGCATTCCTTTACCATGTATATGCAGGCCATGGCTCCAAGGAGGAGCATTATTCCATATAAACTTCATGGCCAACTTTGGGCCATAAACATTTCTGAACATGGCCACTCCCTTGGAGGACAAAGGGAGATTTTGTATCATTATGGGTGCACTCCAAAAGCACCAAACATATCTCACACTTTCAGCCATCATGAGAAGACTTGGGCAGAAAATAAGTGGTGGGGAAACCACCTGTCATATCATTATCTAATGCAGTCAAGAGATTTACTACGCTGGTTCCACATGTGGGACTATGACCCACCTCCATTTGTGCAGATTTATGTTTGCATGTACTTAGTTTTGATCCCATACATTGATGATGTACTTATACTTTTTATGGGAATGTTTGGAGGGAGGATGGGAGGAATGTATGTTCCTGATGGGAGAGAGATTCTCCATTTTCATTATGCTACATGTTTTAGGGAGAGCATTGGGAAAACCATGTTTTTTTCATTGGAACTATTGTCTCCTTGTGGGATGATTTATTTGCATCTCATAAGAACTTTGGAGAAGCAATTCATGGAGGGATGGATTGGTATACACTTAGCGTATGAGGGAATTTTATCACATGTTGGGGTCACCAATGGTGGAGGAGAATAGTTGCAACACTCACCTTGTCATTTGCTTGAGTACAAGCAACATTTGGGAAGGGAGGACTGTAATATTCCCAATTAGCCATGAGCTAGTTGGAATATTAAATTTTGTTTTGTTGCTTTGTTTTATGAATAAGAGGACAATGGAGGTCCATAATTCTCCTTAATAATGAATAAATCAATGCCAATGTGAAAGATATAGATCTTGGAAGCTTAATTGAGCACCCTTAGGTGTGAAAAGGGGATGGAACACCTTGATTGGGTCAACTTTGACCAAATCAACAGTGTTGTCATGGAGGAGTGGTCATCAATGAGAGACAGCACAGTTTCATATGGAGATGCTTTGTATGGAAGTAGTGTTATTATTGGATGGGTCTTAGGGTTTTCAAGCTCATACATTATATAAGGAAGAGGATTGAAACCATATTCATTATGTTAATGTATATGATATTTTCTGAATATATGGTCTGTTTAGACATATAACTTTCTCTTGTTGTTTAGCTGAGATTGAGTGATGTTTATCATTGGGTATTGTTCTTGATCGAGAATCCCACCTCTTCCATCAAGAAGCTCTTGGAGGATTCTTGTACTACATTTTCCACTATCAGGCTTAAGTCCAAGCTTCATCTTTCATTTACAGCGTAGATCCTGTTGAGGGTTGAGTTTTTTTGCAGGTTGCAGCAGTGGAGACTAGATCTGGGTCATTTCATTGCTTATTTTCAGTGGAGAAGGATTCCTTTCCATTGGGAGGATAGTAAGGAAGGCCTTCGTGCATATTTTTAGATATTGGCATCAGGCCAACCTGTTATTTATCCCTACATCATAGTTTACTTCTAGATCTGCGTTATTTCTGTAGGAGGAGTTGCATGGAGGTTTGGCACACCATCTGGAGAACTGGTTTTCTAGACAAATGGATTTGCCTTTCATTTAGAGGATCTATTAGAGGAGGATATTTTATTGATCATATCAGATCAGCCACACTTTCCAGATCTGTATTTTTCAGTGGATATTTAGCCCTAGGGCCTAGATCCCCATCTTGTACATGGTGTTTTGCTAAAAACCCTTAAGGGTTTCTTCAAAGGAGGTTGTATAGTGCTCAGATCTGTATTGGATCTATCTTTTGAGGCACATATCAGCCCTAGATCTATTGTATATTCATTTTCTATAGTAGTGGATTTAAAACAGCGTTGTAGCAGTCTTATAGTCTTAATATATAGTAGCAACACCTCTTTTTGAGGGATTTTGTCCATTAGAGGCTTGTTCTTTCTTATTGTACATCTTATGGCCACTTATTTATGTATATTTTGCTATTTTTATAACATATGAAAGGTCTCCATATTGGCCTCTTGCTTTTATATGATGATTTACACGATTGTTCCAGCATTTTTCACTATATTCCTGCTTTTCCCATTTGGGAATATTACATGTGGGCTCATAACCCACAGGTCCCAAGATCAAACCAGTAAAAAGATTGAAAATGTCAAACCCCATAAATCGTTTGCATCAAAATCATGGTTATATGCTTTCATCTTCCATCTCCTTGGTTCACCTACCTCGGTTTGATTTCTGTGAGACTGATCCGAACTACTATGAATATATGGCTATATTGGCAAGATATGTATTCAGGCATAAAATCTCTATAAATAATGTGACCATTTTTTTTTTTTAAATTTTCAAATAAATGACCAATCACAACCATGTCACCAATTTTTTCTTTGAACTTCCCATATTCATATGGTCACACCAACCTGGTTTTTACCTATGTGCATTGCATCAAATATTAGGTCATGTTCTATTTTTCTTGAGTGGAAAGTGACAACAAAGACATCACCTACAACCAAAATAAAAAATAACATTTATTAATTATACGTTCAAGACTTCAATTTACAGATGGAGCCATTAATGATGGAAGCCACATACCTTCGGTAATGTTCCTTTTATGGGAATTTCTCAAATGTGGTCCTCAAGGATGTTGTATAAGGAAGCCAATGAAAAAATAAGCTGAACCGGTACTTGGATCCCCTTTTTTACTCTTCATACATGACTATCCCAGAAGATTAGCTCAAATAAATAAGCCTAGAGGGCTTATACGGATCTCCCCAAAATAGATCTCTCGGAAAATGCTCAATGAGAGAGCTTATAGCAATACATTAACACAATCATGCAACTCTACAAATCTGAATACAACATAAGATGAGATATAATACAGCCATCATGTTTATTAATAGATCATAAATATAATACAGAAATATCATGAGGAATGACCCTCACATGCAATGGAAATCAGTCTCCAAAGATTAAACTAGGAAATACAAGAGATGCAACAACTGTGCAAAATGCCGGAAGCAGTGAATGTGCTATCTCTAGAATATTAGCTGCTGTTTTAGATGTAAATACATTAAATATGGCTGATTCATATAAACAAATGCCCAGAAATAGAAGGATGGGCTCAAATACAAGATTTCTAACCAATCTAGAAGAGATTGCTAGAAATGCTGGAAAATGTACAATGTGACAAATAACTTGTCACTGCAACTGAATCAAAATAAGAATGAGGCTAGGCAGATCTGAAATACTCATTCCCTCCTCTGATAATGTTCTTAAGCAAAGGGCTGATCCCTTTTACTCAAAAACACTCCTCCTGCTAAGCACAAATGGCTCTCCCAGCTACTGCCTCTGAAGACAACGCAGTTTCTGCCCTTGACTGCGCTGTGAGAGATGGTGAGTGTTTGGCCTGATGCAAAAGATATGAAAATAAGCCTAGGAGTCACCTCTGCTACTCCTCCAAATAATATACAAAATCTCCCCTGAAGAACAAGCCAAAAGATGGCTCTATGAGTTCCTTTGTTTCTGCACCCAGCAACACAACATTAATCTGCTGCAGAAATAACGTTGTAGCTGCAGAGAGAAGCTTGGCCAAATGTCGGAATGAGGAAATGAAGCTCAAACCCTCTCCTTCCTTGAGGATGAGGTAGGGATTCCCGACCGGGAACACCCTTGGGTGAAGAACACTACAAACCCTGCTAAACAGCCCAGGGATGCAAGTCTTTGCAGACCCAATGAAAATAATAAGCTAATTCATAATGAAAATGGGCTACCATCTCCTCCTTATAAATAAAATGAACTCTTATCACCATGGGTCCCATTCACACTTGCTTCTAGCTCAAGCAAGTGGAGCCTCCACTAAAACTGCGCTGTCTAAGTAGGTGCAATGTATCTAGACAGTTTTAGTTGACTTGGTCAAAATGACTAGATCAAGCTTAATCTAATCCTATTCACACCATGTGGTGCTCAATCTAGCTGCTTTATTATTCCTCTTTTCACACAATGAGTGTTATTTCTTCATTAAAAGGGGTTAAGGTGTCTCCTTACCCATTTTATTCAACAAAATAAAAATATGCTAACTATAATGTTCCTTTTAGCTTGAGGCTAAAAATTGGGAACATTACAGTCCTCCCCTCCCACATGTTGCTTGTCCTCAAGCAACTGCATAGAGAAAAAAAAATTCCTCCCCCTCTTCCTATGGCCTCCTCATCAATAGACCCCACCATAGCTCACCAAGGTATGCAATAAATCTGTCCTCCATGTATCCCTCCAAGTGTGTAAAACCAAAGTATACATCATGAGATAATAGAAGGTGTAAGTGGGAATATCCTTGTGGTTCAATGGCTTCCTCAAGGTAGGAGCGATGAAAAACATGGGAATTATTATTCCCAATGAGTGACTCCTTCACCCATGCAATCATCCAAATGAAATGAGCCACCCTAAGTAGCTCAAAAAAGTAGTTCTCAACCCTGGATCTATGCAATATGTTGGGGCTGAATGGAGAGTTTAGATTTTTCCATCCAAGCAGTTTCTCCATCCATTTATGATAAGTATGAGGAGGTTGTTGATATTGGGTTGAAATTTCATGGCCTCTACAATTGGCCCAAGCCTCCCCACAAAATGAATCAACCATGAAGTGCCTCCTCCAATAACGCATTCTCTCCCAATAACTCCTCCTAGATGGAGAGAAAAGTAGTGTCATGGAAATCATGGTGTGCCCATTGTTTCTCCTGAAACATAAAGCATGTATAATGGGGATAATCATACTCCCAATGGGCTGTCTCCATACCTCCAACACTCTCCAAGTAGTGCTCCCTCTGAATGTACAACCATCAGCAACACAAGGAAGCAATATACAATGAAAACAACTTGTCATAAGACAACTAGAGAGTGGGTCACTGCTATACTCATGGGACTAGCGCACTGAACTTCCTACCTGCATCAAAACTAAAAACAAAAAGTGCTTTTCCAGCCACTTGTTCATTGCCACAAACATCTCATAAGGTGGAAACATGTAATTTGGTGCCAATGGTGCACACCAAGAAGTATGTGGCTTCCCCCAAAAACCACCATTAAGGTAGCCAAAATCAATGCTACAAGTAGCTGCAAGTAAATCATACAAAATTAAAGAAGGGATGATCCTCCTTGATGCAATATGTTGCTCATATAAAGTAAAGAAGCACAAAATATAATGTGAGATTATACCTCCTCTACCATGTACTTGAGACCTTGAGCTAAAATGGCTCATCTGAATGCTCTCCCTTACCTCCAATGAGTAGGGAAGTGGTTGTGCCAACCTCTCAAAAATCATCCGGGCCATGCATCTGTCCATATGCTGATATAGATCATGCTGATTTCCCTCCGAAATGAACTCTTCTAGCAAAACAGAATATGCATCCAAGTGCATAGCTAGAAATTCCTCATGTGCTGCATGCAATAGTTTCTCCTTGAGACTAGAAAATCTAGCCAAGAATATTCTTTCATAACAATAGATGACTGTACCATCCACCATGTATCTGTCATCATCATCCGGGCCATCCAAAATCATGCATGCACCTAGATCCTGGGAGTACTCTACCAAGATTTGAGTCCTCCAACTTGGATCTATCCTCCTCATAGATAGCACTGGTGATATGCAATGTGATGCTCCCCTCATGTTGCTGCCTGCTACTTTTACATCCTCCAAAATGCTGCCATGCCCATCATGGAGTTTCTCATGCTCAAATAGTAATGGTGATCCTGGGAAGCTAGCCTCCCTTGAGAAGTTGTCATCCAAAAGGAATCTCCCAGTCCTAGTCAATGTAAGCATGAGTAACCTTCATCTACTCCCATATGTGAAAGAGTCCTTACTCAAAGGAATTATCCTCCTCCTCATCAAATATGTGGAGCAGTCATCTTGCATCATGAAGATGCAATCCTCCATCCCTGCAGCAAACTCTGTCAGCACAGTATGAATAATGAGAGTGGGTGATGCTGAAAATGAAAGAGTGTCTCTCTCCTCCTTGGGTCTATCCCAAACTCCCTGTGCTGTGCTAGAATCCTCCAAATTCTTCACCTCTGTGAAATCCAAGAGTGGTGAACTGTATGAAAATATGCCCCTCATCAATGATAGATCAGGTGGCCTTCCAGATGGAATGCCTCCATATAGTGAGACATCAAGCTCAGAAGTGGACTGTTTGTATAAGAGGACTGATTTGTCCCTCACTTCACTGCACTGTACAGTCTCTCTCCCATGTGAAAATACTCTCTGGAATAAATAAAGGTGTATCAGCCCTTGCTGTTGATCCTTCTCTTCCTCCTCCATCTCACAATTCCCAAAAATTGCTGCAAATGGCTCCGGAATTATGCTTTGGTTCCCACATGCTGAATCTCTTGGAATCCCTTGCACAAAAACAAGGACTCCTCCCATGGAAGCAAGGGCTCCCCTCTCATCTCCATGTGGTGATGGATCTTCCTCCAACATGACAGTGTTGTTGGTTCTCTTGTGCTCATCCTCTCCCTCAATAAGTGAGACTACCTCATCGTCGAGGAGAAACCCTAGATTTTTGTCATTTCTTGAAGGAAGTACCTCCATGACTTTAAAAATGGAAGAGCGCACTCTATATAATAGGGATCTTGCCCTTGGCAAGCCATCATACATGTCTTCATACCTTTTGGAAGTAAGGAATGGAGTTGGTCTTATGGTTTCACTCGATGCATAAAAAGTGTTTGAAGTTATGATATAGGATGATTCACATTGACTTTCCTCAAACTTCACCACCAAACCCTTAGTGAATTCATCATATACATTTGCATGACAATATGCAACATAATTTTCAAACCAACATTCATGAGCCATACCTTTGAGTTGCAGCGCTGCTGCTCCAATGGCCTCATCTTCTTCCTCCGTTCTTCCTGCAATGCAAGTGGGAAAAGAACTGTGTTGTGGATCTGCATGTGTGGCTGAATGATCACACCCATCATAAAAATATCTCAGGCTTGTTCATCCACAAACCCTCTCAGAAAATATTTCCACTCTTCCCTTTCTTTCTCCTCAAGGTTTTCAATGATACCCTCCAAGGTCTGGAAAAGAAGAAGGGAAACCTCCTCTTCCGTCATTCCTCTTTTGTTATTTGTTCTATACATATCCTCTTCCAAATGAGGAGCTTCTCCTTCTAATGGCATTTTATCTTGGGCTGCACAACTGTAAATTTCCCTTCTTAGGAATATCGAAATTCTATTCCAGAGATTGACTGCAGGGGAATTTACTAGATATGTCACCTTTGAACAAAGGATGAGATCCAGAGGCTACCTGGCCATATGCAAACTCTATCTATAGAGTTTTAAATCTTCCTCCTTCATGGATTCAGCACTTTGGCTTGAAGCCACAGGCTAAGCCAAAGATCATGCTCTGATACCACTGTAATGTTCCTTTTTTAGGAATTTCTGAAATGTGGTCCTCAAAGATGTTTTATAAGGAAGCCAATGAAAAAATAAGCTGAACCAGGAATTGGATCCCCTTGTTTAATCTTCATACATGACTATCCCAGAATATTATCTCAAATAAATCAGCCTAGAGGGCTTATACAGTTCTCCCCAAAATAGATCTCTCAGAAAATGCTCAATGAGAGAGCTTATAGCAATACATTAACACAATCATGCAACTCTACAAATCTGAATACAACATAAGATGAGATATAATACAGCCATCATGTTTATTAATAGATCAGAAATATAATACATAAATATCATGAGGAATAACCCTCACATGCAATGGAAATCAGTCTCCAAAGATTAAACTAGGAAATACAAGAGATGCAACAACCGTGCAAAATGCCGGAAGCAGTGACTGTGCTATCTCTAGGAGAGTAGCTGCTGTTTTAGATGTAAATACATTAAATATGGCTGATGCATATAAAGAAATGCCCAGAAATAGAAGGATGGGCTCAAATACAAGATTTCTAACCAATCTAGAAGATATTGCTAGAAATGCTGGAAAATGTACAGTGTGACAAATAACTTGTCACTGCAACTGAATCAAAATAAGAATGAGGCTATGGCAGATCTGAAATACTCATTCCCTCCTCTGATAATGTTCTTAAGCAAAGGGCTGATCCCTTTTACTCAAAAACACTCCTCCTGCTAAGCACAAATGGCTCTCCCAGCTACTGCCTCTGAAGATAACACAGTTTCTACCCTTGACTGCACTGTGAGAGATGGTGAGTGTTTGGCCTGATGCCAAAGATCTGAAAATAAGCCCACGAGTCACCTTTTCTGCTCCTCCAAATAATATACAAGATCGCCCCTGAAGAACAAGCCAAAGGATGGCTCTATCAGTTCCTCTCTTGCTGCACCCAACAACACAACGTTAATCTGCTGTAGAAATAATGTTGTAGCTGCAGAGGGAAGCTTGGCCAAATGCCGAAATGAGGAAATGAAGCTCAAACCCTCTCCTTCCTTGAGAATTAGGTAGGGCTCCCTGACTGGGAACACCCTTGGGTGAAGAACACTACAAACCCTGCTAAACAGCCCGGGGATGCAAGTCTTTGCAGACCCAACGAAAATAGTAAGCCAATGCATAATGAAAATGGGTTTCCATCTCCTCCTTACAAAGAAAATGAACTCTTCTCACCATCGTTTCCATTCACACTTGCTTCTAGCTCAAGCAAGTGGAGCCTCCACTAAAACTACGCTGTCCAAGTAGGTGCAATGTATCTGGACAGTTTTAGTTGACTTGGTCAAAATGACTAGATCAAGCTTGATCTAATCCTGTTCACACCATGTGGTGCTCAATCCAGTTGCTTTATTATTCCTCCTTTCACACAAGGAGTTTTATTTCTTCATTAAAAGGGGTTAAGGTGTCTCCTTACCCATTTTATTCAACAAAATAAAAATATGCTAACTATAATGTTCCTTTTAGCTTGAGGCTAAAAATTGGGAACATTACACCTTCCCTTACAACATTAGAGACTCAATCATGACCAAGTGAAAAGAAAACCTCTCCAGCATGCATCTCTTTCCATGTCATAATTGGATGAGGTACCTCTAGATTAATAGGGACATATTTCAATCATTTCACGTACCTGTGTTTTTCACATTGATCAAGTGTACATCCATATGCTCCAATGCAAAACTCACAAAAACATGTGAGTTTTCTTGTTTTGATGGAAAATATTTCCCCCGTCTCTTTTCTCTACACTAAGTGTAATTCCCTTGTGCCTACTATAGTATTACAATAACAAGGAATGGATCTATTCACATCACCAAGTTCAACATTCCATAATTACCTATGTACAGGCCTAATGTGTTTGTGACCTTCATGTCCTAAATGGGATTTGCATCAGTTTACCACCTCTACTGATGAATTGAGTTGATCTACATCATGACTCATTTGGTAACTCCTAAAATTTTGTTTCACACAATTACCTACACCATCATGCTCACCCTTTCCATGTCTTGTTGCAAAAAATATCCAAGTATATTGATTTTTTGTCTCCTTGTGTAGACAACTCAATCAATAAAAATTGTATGTTGACTTGAACTTCCCTACACAAGCATCTAACCATATCCAATGCTTTCTTAATGATATGTCATTCCTTTTAAATGATTCATAAATCATGCCAAATAAATGTTTCACGAACAATCTACCATTCTCACAATCATCGTTGATGTTGAAATGATACTCATTAATCACATCATGTGACTCATTACTGTATCCCTATGATAGAAATTCAATTTCACATGTATGTACAAAACATGTACGAATATGAAAACTTGGTCCAAGTGATAGTACTCACTTTGTATCTCTGTATGGGGAGAAAATGTGTAATTCTCAGAAAATTATACCACTGATAACATTGTGCCTAGATGGAATACCTCATGAGAATGCTTAAATTCATAAGCTTTCCACCTTGACTTGTGTAAGAGTTTGACATATTTATAGACCTGGTTCTAAAACTTCTCCATGAATCCTTAAATAGGAATCTCATCCTCAAAATTGTTGATTTTCCTAGGAATCAGAGCTGAAGAAAATGGTTGATTTAATGTGACATACTCATATGGTTTTCATGTGACCATGACATCTGACATACTAAACTGGTTGGTATCCAAAAGGAAAGTTCCTATGGAACAAATCTAAATCACAAAATTTCATGCATATTCTCCCACCTATATATATTTTCTTGTAAAAAAACTCTTTTGGCTCCATTTTGCACAATATTTATGAAACAAAATCATGCACTATAGGAGGAGGTTCATTGTGCCAGTTCTTTTTTCAAAAATCCTAGAACATGTCATAATGAAGTTGGAATTCAACGTGATATTGGAAACAACATGTGGCGTGGATTTTCTTAGGCCTAATAAACAATGGTTTCAATTTATGAAATGTGCTTATGGATATCTTGATATGGGGATTGCTTTCCTAAAATTTATCGATCAGTGAAACTTCGATCATTTCTTCAATGTGCTTAGCATGATATACATACTCACCTTTAGATATATGATGTCATATGACATGATTTCTATCTGGAATAGCATGATAATGGCTCTCCCAAAACTCTACCAAAAGTTGTTTGGTTCCTGTTGTAATCATGTCTCAGTAGGTTTCCTAGTGATAAGATCCCAACAAGAAGCTTCATTATTTTCATTTAATTTAACCCTGAATTTGGTATGCTTGTGCAATTTTTTTCTTGAGACATGGAGAAATTTTGACATTGTTTTCAAAATCATTATCTTGATGTACTTGGTGCAATAATATCAGTTGTAATTTCCCTACAAGCATCTTGAACATTGGGTCTTGATTTTCTGAACATAGAGAATTCCTTGGATATATTTTTAGTGGAATTCACACGTGTCTTCATGATTTTAGCAACTTGGATGCCCAAAATATTTGTGCCATTTTTAAGTTTCTTATGTTTTATCAACCCATGTAGTATCTGAGCTTGTGCAACAACTGAAGTTTTCTCAAAATACTATCGAATGATGTTACTGACATGCTCTATAATTGTGTGATCATGGATAGGCTCCCCAAGGTATTTTCTTGTGCTTGCATCCAAATTTTCTTGCAAACCTTCCACCCATTTCCAAAGCACCACATCTCCCTATTATCCTATCAACTTAAGAGGGAACAACCTATTCTTCTGGTGGTTGATCAACTTGATAGGGAACATCTTGTTCCTCTAGTGGTTTTCCAACTTGATAGGGCACATCTTTTTCCTCTAGTGGTTGAAAAAATTTATAGGAAATATCATGTTCCTCGTGTGGTTAATCAATTTCCATCCTTGTATAGTGTAATACAAGATATAAAGAGCGAATCAAAGTAGCGATGTTGCAATTAAAGCAGACACGACTACCAATGCCCAAGAGGACATGTATGTGCTTACATTTTTGTGATTTGTAAGGGGATAAAACCCTC
Organism: Pinus albicaulis; assembly: GCA_034641835.2. Taxonomy (NCBI): domain Eukaryota; kingdom Viridiplantae; phylum Streptophyta; class Pinopsida; order Pinales; family Pinaceae; genus Pinus; species Pinus albicaulis. Next base: position 835,228,150 of record CM076578.1, read on the forward strand.
CTTCGATGGGAGGAATACTTTGAAGTATTCAAGACCGAAATTTTGAGCCAAGTGTTGGCTTGATGGGGCCTAGACCCAGGTTCAAATGTGGTTGCGCAAACCAACAAAACCCAATATTACCGGCCCTTTCGGAAATGATCTTCTTGCGCAGACTAGAGTCTCAGCCGAGGCAATATAGGGGGATGCCAAAACCAGGCTTTTCCATCAAGAGGGATAGTGGATTGTGGCTTTAGGGCTTTCCTTTCTTGGCAGAGCTTCATAGAACATATCTATCAATTATACAAGTGATGTTCAACACACCTGTTGAACTTACTAGCGGGATGTGTGATCTTACTTAATCATGCATAAAACAAGGTAATAAATCATAAACAGAACTACGCTATTAAATTCCAAATCAAAACCCTTATTTAGCACAAATATTCATAAACAGAAATTAAAGTAAAAAATATTTTAAAAAAAACACAGATCTATCTCAACAGGTCTTTCATTAATTGCTCGGATATTTCTTATACATCTACTTTCACCCTGCACACTTTGTCATAGGGCTCTGCGCTATTAGCTGCAGACTTCCTAAGGTCTCTGCGCACTTAGTTACAGGAGATTTTCCTCTAACCCAAATCCACAGAATCTGACTCAAAAATATCTTACATCCAAATGCATCTCATCAACTTCGAGTTTTTCTCCCCCTATGACTTCTATCTAGACTCCTTAAATAGTTTTTTCATTTAAAATACCATGGTCCGAAAACCATGGGTGGAGTTCAATGTTCATAAAATAATCCCATCCCATTACATAATAAGGGGCTTTGACCCACCCCAAATCCCTTAATACTCAAAATGGAATCTGCGCTCTGCTCCTTGATCTGCGAAGTATTCTCTAACTTCAACTTTCATTGAGGGATCCCATGTCCAACGGGCCCCAAACACAAAACTGTGACTCGTCACTAGTCAAAATGTTGGTGTGTCATCAATCTTCACTTGCATTTCTTTTCCAAAAATTTGACTTCGTAGAGCAGCTTCTCTATGACTAATTTGGATGCCTTATGCTTGAATCCTCTCTATGTCTTGTGCAGTAATTTCAGCTTCTTTTTTTCATTTTGGGAGAGTCGACTGGCCTCAGCTTCCCATGGCTTCATTTTTTTGTAAGTAGCTTCTCCCTCCTACGAAATTCATCGACATATCCTTGTAAAAATTTACCCTCTGGGAGGTGGCTAAACCATTGCATTGGTGTAAAGTTCCTGGCAATTACCTTAATCTGATCCATTTGTTCTAGCTTTTCGCCCACTTCCGCCTCTATCTTCTACATCTGAGGGTCCTCTTGTAGTGAGGCCCATACATCCAGGACTTCTCAGAATACATTTGTGCACTCCTATATACGGGACTCAACTTTCTCTGCAGGAGCTTTAAGCTCTAATGCGCATTGCTCCCGAATTTCTGGTGGATTCGTTGGCTGCAATTTCATCTACAACTCAACTATCTTCATTTTTAACTCAAGGCGTGCTTCGTCTACCTTAGAAGTGGATTCCTTTACTATTATGGCAAGTTTGGCCACTTTTTCCTTTGGCACAGCTGCAGCTTGAATTTGGAGCTCTGGTTGCTTGCTGCAAGCCTTGTATATGGTTTCCTCCAGCTTTTTCCTGTGGGAGGTCTTGGCCTCGCGCTCTTGTACTATCAATTGTTTCTCCTTGGCCATACCCTATCGTTGTCATTGAACATCCTGAATAAATACAAGAGTGTGTTTCTCTTTTATATTCAATTCTTCAGTAATACCCTAGTGGAACTCATGAAAATATTGGAGTGACAGTGCGGCAAGATCCAGCTTCATGTTATGCCAGTGGACCACCTGCTTCATCTTCTCTGTAGTGTCAAAACATAATGTGAATGTAGGAATTGGCAACTTCCAGGTATCAGTTGTTAGTGCCAGCTCATGCGATTTCATGCTTGTGCTTGCTGTTACCCCACTCACTTGGACAACGCTTGCTTGCAACATGGTCACTTGAATTACGCTTGCTTGAACTGTGCACATCTAAACCTCCACGTTCTTTAGCCCCTTATGGGCATCTTCCAATACCTTATTATATTGTTCTTTGATGTTTCCCCATAAGTGCTTCATGACATTCTTAACGGTATTTCCAATCTCGTTGAGGTCCCCTTCAGTAAGGACCATTGCTTTTGGGTTGGCGAACCTATCAAACTTCACCTTCTTCCTTGTGCCTCCCTTATGTGGTTTTCATCTTTTGGTAGTAAAAGGGGAGGGGGGGTTAGATTAATCCACACTAATATCACCGCTAAGAGTATCATCCCCTCCTGTCTCCAGAATCTTTGCTTCAATTTCTTTACTAGTCATGAATGTGACTTTCTTGTCCTTTCATCTCGTTGATGTGGTGGGATTCACACCACTCATTCTTGCCTGCTCCACACCTTTAGCAAGTAGAGTTAACCAATCACTTTTATATATACTAATGATGGTTTCCACATCCTCTTCCTCTACAAGGTACGACAGCTCATACCAGACCCCAGTGAGGTCCCTCTTCACTTGAATATGTATGTGGTGGAAGTTCACTTTGAACTTCACGATCTGTCGGTACTGATTCAAAATGTTGGGTGACAAATAAGGCTTTTGGTTAATCATCGTCCTTAGACTCATCTCAAATCCAACCCAAAAATTCTTAATTTCCATGACCCTCATTGGTTCCGTCGAATGCCACAGTGAGGCATATCTGGCTGCCTCACACAACTCTGGGTCGGTGGTGGGGAACTGTGACTCCTTGGGCTCCCTCCAAGCCATCAATGCAATGAGGATCAAGAGCCATTTGTAGTGGAATTTCTTGCACTCTTCCTTAGATTCTCGACAATCAACTAGCAATTTGCTACATAAATATTTTTCCCAGTTATACACAACACCTTTGGCACACTCCACAACCAAGGATATGACTAGCGCAGAAGCCTCCTCTCCATGCCTCTTTCTCATAATTTTCCCTGCTAAAATGTGTGCGGAAAAGCACACAATCCTATCATAAATGGAATTAATTGAATAACATTGGGTTCCTTTCGTTAAATTGAAATATTTCTTCATCTGGTTTGCGAGCTATTTGTCTTGATATTTTCCCACAAAATCTTCTGCGGGGTCCAATCCAAGACAAGGAAGGGTCGTAATCCTCCTGATGAGCATCATGTCAATAGGGATCTTCTTGCTTAGCCACAAACAGTCATTGTTCACTAATGCCAGTAGTTGACGCACACAAATATTGTTAATAACACTTCGCCTGAAGTGTTGAACATATAGCATGTTCAGTATCCCGACCTCATGGATACTAGTCACCCATTTCATAGGCTCCAATAAAATAAAACAAATACATAAGCTCAAGAATCCTGGCTCTCTCTCTCTCTTCAACTATCACTTCATCTTATATCAAAGGCATAAATACCTTGTATTTCACCAAGTCCAGATCCTTTTTCAGCTTCTTAGCTTTCAGCTTCCAAGGTGGAATATACATGGGAAACCTAGAGATAGGTTTGACCTCCTCGGCATCAACTTCCTTCAGTGCTATGTCGTATTCATTATATTCTATCTCCACAACATTTTTCTATCGATCTTGGGCCCCTTTACTCCATTATTCCTTAGGTTGTTTCTTCCAGGGCGATGATCTTGTCGCTGGCTTCTGCAACTTTTTGGATGGAAGTGCACCCGCAGTTGTCTACTTCTTGCGTGACCTTGGCCTTGTAACATTTTTTGGCGGCATGGACGTCATTGTGGTGTCTAAACCTAGCCGTATTGTGTGGCTGGGCCCTGCCTTGATCAATGCTTCTATTAATGCTTCGAAACTGTAATATGACATGTAATAGCTTGCTCAGCGCTCTTGCAGACATAAAATATCACTTCTAAATCTTGGCACTTAAAGTGTTTGAATGGGGACCGGGGTCCCTGATTTATAGCGAAATTCAAATTCAAATCCCATAATATCCTTTAGATCTTCCTCATAAATGTCGATTTGGTGGCAAATCCGCCTAGATATTCCCTTAAATGCATCCATCCTGCTCCTTTTAATGGCAAATTCATTGTCCAATCAACTTTAATTTTTCCAACATTCACTTTTTGGGAGAACTCCATGAGACTCACCCCTTTAGGGAAGTCATGCCTCCCTTGGCACAGTACTCTTTAGCTAAGCCTGCTTTCGTTCTTTTGTGCATTACTTCTACTTCGGTGCAGCCACCCTTTAGCAAAAGCATGGATAGTCTTATGCACATGTTCACATAGGCACCTGCAGATCTCCTCCCCCAACATAGCCTTGTTGACCAGGTATTTCCAAGCATACGGTTTGTAACATTCTCGATTTCATTCCAACTGCGCAGCTTGTACCAACGTCCTTGGCTCCTTGCTAATAAGGAATACTCCTGCGCTGACTTCTTGAAAAGCCTCATTAATACAATCCCAACCATCAGCGAAGCTATAATTTAACAAGAATCCTTCTATCATCTCATCCCAATCTGTAGTGCCATGGCACAACTCAGTTTCAAGATACCATTGTTGAGGTATCGTATCCAAGGAATGAAAGAACATGTGCACCCACTCTGGTTGAGGTTCTGGACCCCAAGCTACTATCCAACAAGATAAATAATCATGAGTATCTTTCTGACTATCATACTTCTTTGTGATCTTCGTGTCTACATTACCAAAAATAAGCCTTATCAATTTTCAAAACTCCTTCCATCCTCCTACGCTTTCTCTATGGGCGCCCCACCATCGTGTTAGAGTGGACCTCAATTCGAAGTCCAAAGCTTCGTATCTCTAAAACTCAGGCACATTTTTCTCAAATTCTTCCAAAAAAAAGACAACATTCCTCATTCCATCATAAAAATGTAAGTCATGCACTTTTGACCTAACACGGCACAGAGATTTGGTAACTTTTTTACATCGCTTAGTAGTTACTTCATGCAAGAAATTATGCCAATGATCCAGCTCTTCATCGGAATATGAAATGCACAAACTATAGCACTCCTAACATATTTTTCCATCCACAGTGGGATTAATATAGTCTTCATCCTACGTAGTAAGCTTATATATCTAGTCAATATCAACATCCCCATACCCATGTTGGACATGCTCTGTATAGCGCACACCTTCAGAAGGATCTAATTGCACCACAACTCGAGTACCATTTTTTTTAAATATCATTTGCCTCTTATTCAGGTTGATTATAGCATCCATGTCATAATCCCAATAAAATCCAAGCAATGCAGGATAAGGATTGATTTCATCAACGATCTCAATAACTTCGAAGTCGACTAGCACGCCAACTCCATTAATATCTACGTTGAGTACCTGCAATTTCACCACATGAATGATCTTCTGCTGATTTTCCATCCTCAGATGAATTGGTGATCATTGTAGCTTAGGCCTTCCCATCCGCTCCCATGTTTGTTTCGACAGAATTTCGACATCTGATCCCAGGTCTAGAATGACTTGATCCATATCATAATCCCTGATTTACGTAGTTAACCGCATCTCTCAGGCAGTCCTCTTCTTTCTTTGGTACACTTTATTTACTACGCGTTGCTCTACTTATTTATCTTTCTTGTCAGCACAGTTATCTATCAAATCCTATAACCCTTCTACAACCTTTTGATCCCTTAAAAATTTCATGCGTGTCTGCAAAAGGACGCTAAGATAGACAAATCAATTTCCTTCACTTCAGTGTTCTCCTCAAGCTTATTCTTCAACAGAAATAGTTGTCTGTGCAAGGTTGATTGAGAAGCTTCAGGATTCTTAAATGTCTCCTTCACTTCCATGAATGCCTCCTTCTCGTGTTGTACATTAAACCTAACATTTTTATCTTCAGCCTTCCAGACCCATGTTCTGTCACATGTTTTCTTCCCTCTACGTGGTCTTCTTCAGTATGCCCACCGCTACGCCTTACTATTTTAATGCTTGGATCTTCCTTATGTGTTTGAGCCCTCATCATTTGTATGTTCTGTGCCATCGGTTGTTTTCATTTCTCCTACATTTTAGCTAGTAAAGTTGGACAATCTTCAATTTCATGACCAAATTCTTGACAATACTTACAGGAAGATGTAGTAGGATTCTGAAAATCCCTAGAAAGATGTCTCAATCATCCGCAGTTGTAACATATGATCTACCCTCGTCCATGACCAGTGCCTCCTCCTAGGCCACACCCTCGGCCTTGGAAACCTCCTCGTGTTGTCGGTGAGCCTAATGCTTTTCACCCTTATACTTGCATTCTATATGCACTAGGACTATGCTGCATCATTAGATCGTAACTTCAACAGTGGTGTTCATCATGTCCTACTGAACTACAGTAGTTACAGAATAACTGCTTTGGCGATCTAACATATTTTTGCAGCAAATGACAATATTCTGTGGAGTGTTGGCCTGCCACTTCACATATGCTACACCAGACATTAGGCCCCACACTTGGCCCAACACTTGATCTAGGCTTCAATGGACTCTGCATCCCAATGCCCAAATAGTCTTTATAAATAGGGCACTTTTCGTTACATTGACCCTCTTCTTTGCACTTGATACACCATATTTCCAACCACATATCATATCTTACCTCCTTTCCTTTCTTTATATCTTGGAGCTCCATATGAAAATTTTCCAACTGAGTTTGAACCTCTTCAACTCTTATGCTTGTATCTGCTATTGGTGAAGCTTCAAGCTTCATTTCTAACTCTAGTTCTTCAACCTGGGTTGCAATCTTCTGTTGTGACAACGACAATCTAAGGTGAGGCAACAGTGCAACAATGAACCATTCTTTATGATGTTTATCTGGGATCTTGAAGTTAACCTGGCTTAGAAATTTCTTCAATATTTGTTCTACTTCCCACACAATTTCAGTACCGAACTGCTTAATTTCTTTGATCTTTCTAATACACTGGGGTTGCAACTTTGGTTTCTTGAATTCAGCGTTCAGCGCAATCTTCGTCTTAGCCAATTTAGCATTTTCATTCGTCGTAGTATATTTCATATACCAGGACAATGCTCTCTCTTTCAGCGCTATAACCAACTGCGCTTTCATCATAGTTTCATCTGTAATGTTCTGCAAATTCCATGTTACTTCTACAATAAACCAGAATTTTTCAGGATCATCTAATCCCTTGAAAACAGGAATTTTTGGGGGTTGGTCCATGTTGAATGGCAGAGGTGGAGGTGGAGGTGGAGGAATAGTATAAAGATGGGTGGTGACGAGGGTGGAAGGTTGGGAAATCTTTGCAATGCTCTGCTAATTTTCATATCTCAGTGACACACTTCTCGGGGTAGCGGGGTTTCTTTCCCCTCCCTCAGTTCTGAACAGCGGAATATATTCAGTTTCAATGTAAGTATCCTAATTTTTCCTAAATCTTTTACCGCTTCGCGTAGCACCGGGTTATATTTCTTCGAACATCAATTTGAGCACATCTATAGTATACCCTTTTCACACAATAGAATTTTAATCCAGAACTTCATTGAATTCAGGTACTTACCTCGTAGACCATTGAAAAAGTTGTGCTATGCTTCGCTATGGGATACCGAGGTATCGATCATCAACTCAGTAATAAACCATCCAAGGATACTGTCAATCTAGTAATCAACAACTCTCACGATCTCGTTATCAGTCTTCTTTAATTGCTGGATCAACCCTGGATTCCATGCAGTAGACTTATTATTGAATTCACTCGTCTGCACATCTAGTCTTGATATCAACTCATACAACTCACTAGAAAATGATGAGAAAAATATCTCATACTAATATCTATAAATATAGTTTTTTAACCAATGTTTAGTAGAGATGCATGGATTTTTGTTTTCTTGCACAAAAAACTCGCATTCTTTTAGATCTACCCAATATTCAATCTCTTGCTTAGACTAATGCCACATCTAGCTATCCCTTAGTTAGATCCTGCTCCCAGAAATGGAGCCATTTGTTTTCTTGATGGGACCTAGTCACTGATTCAAATGTGATTGCACGAAGCAAAAAAACCCACTATTACTACCTAGTTCGGCAATGATCTTCTTGCGTAGACCATAATCTCACCTAAGGAAATATAATGGGATTCTAGAACCAGGTTTCTGCATCCAAAGGGGCAGTGGGTTGTGGCTTTAGGGCTTTCCTTTCTTGGAAGAGCTTCACATAACATATCTATCAATTATAGAAGAGTTGTTCAACACACCTGTTGAACTTACTAGCAGACTGTGTGATCTTACTTAATCATGCATTAAAAAAGGTAATAAATCATAAACAAAACTACACTATGAAATTACAGATTGAAACCCTTATTCATCATAGATATTCATAAATAGTAGGTAAAGTAAAACATATGAACAGAATCACGGAACTATCTCAAAAGGTGTTTCATTAATTGCTCATATATTTCTCATACATTCACTTTCACCCTACGCACTCAGCTGCAAGGATCTACGCACTCAACTGCAGACTTCCTAAGGTCTCCACGCACTCAGCTATAGGAGCCTCTCCTCTAACCCAAGTCCATAGACTCTGACTCAAAATATTCTTACATCCAAATGCATCTCATCACCTTTGAATTTTTCTCCCCCTATGACTTCTATCTAGACTCCTTACATATATTTTTCATTTATAATACCATGGTCTAAAAACCATGAGCGAATTTCAACGTTCATAAAATAATCCCATACCATTACATAATAAGGGGCTTTGATCCACTCCAAAGCCCCTAAGACTCAAAATGGACTCTGCATTGCACGCTTCACTCCTTGATCTGCAAAGTCCTCTCTAACTTCTTTCATTGAGGGATCCCATGCCCAACACCAAGGTCCTCAATGGTTACTGCTAAATTGAATGTAGGGAGATATCAAGAAGATGCAGTTCATTTTCCCAAATGCCATACACATTTTTATTTAACATGAAAAGAAAAACTTACGCAATAAATGAAATAAAGATGTTATAAAAAAGTGTCAGGTATTTTGAAATCCACACATCCGCGCAAAAGGAAAATAAAACATTCCAAGACACAAATTTGTCCTATCCACTCAATGCAAGTCACTAGAACCTTTCTGCAAGCCACCACCGACGGGGGTCTCAAGCCCGTCAGATGGATGGTAATCATGTAATCATTGAAAGCCAGGTATGATGATATAGACTAGCAAGGTAACAATGGCCACCAATCTGATCCAAGTACCATTGCTTCTCACAACGGTCACAGAACGGTTATATAATTTACCTAATACTTTTCATTATGGTACCTTCGCCAAACAAGGGATAAGTAATTGGCCCTTGAATAGTATGTGATCAAATAAAAACCAAAGTAGTGGGTAGCCAATAAGTGAGTGCACTAACCATCATACCTCAAATTTTACCTCGTAGTATCATAGTGTCACTTATCCCTGGAAATCTTTTATGTTTGGTGATAAACGATTTTTTAAGCTTCCTACTCATGGCTAAGAAATAATATTATTTCATATTCCAATTTATCATAATCAATGCCAACAATTAATAAACATTTTTATGCTCTACAACGTGTCTTACAATTAGATAATTCAATAAAAATATATCCAATATGCGTTTAAATTCTTCTTGAAAGAGTTCTGGAGACTAGACATGAATTTGTTTCATATATTTAAGAGGAATCTTGAGAGCATAGTGTATTTTTTTGCCATGTATGTTAAAAAAATAAATACCAATTGAAGTGTGCAAAATATAAATCCTAATACCAATAACTACCAAATTAGAAAGAGCATGCTAAAAATTTAACTACCAAATATAAATTTTATGTAATAGCCACGGGCTAAAAGTCATGTAAAAAAATTTAATAAAGGAAAAATAAGACCAAGGTCATGGTGATCCAAACTAATGCAAGAATGCAACAGATTATAAATATGAACATAGACAGCAGAAATATAACTTCATTTAATTAATATCAAAGAACTGAAATATGCATACATAATGGAAATAAACTAGGTCAGGCGATGGTAGCTTCTCTCTCAAAAGATATGTGGCAACTACATGCCTTTGAATTGAGTTACAATGAGGCTCAAAGGCCTATTTATTATTGAGAAACAATGGAAAACCCTAAACATCCAAAAACCTAACCCTAGGAGATGAATTTTCAAATTTGTGGGCCTCGTTGGGTTGAATTGGTGCATCAATTTCCCAGGGTCGTAACTTTGGCATACGATCTTTGTTTGACATGCACAATACCTCGTTAGAAATATCTATCCCAGGACAAAAAATTCGGTTGTAAACATCAATTAATAACTTATCTTTTTCATTTTTCCAAAAAAATGTTGTTTAGGGCCTCAAAACGGCTTCGGAAGTTTAGGACCCGAAAAACTTCCAAAAATAGTAATTTGTGCTACAATTAAGGAAACTAAAAAACTGAAAGAAACAATGGTGGGGGTATAATTGGAATAAGCAGGTCGCCACCAATATCCACCTGGATCAGTCCTCCCACATTAGGAGGAAATGGTCCCCATTGCATTGAGTGCCTTCATGAAATGGTGAAACTTTTACTAAACTTGGTCCCTGGTGAGCCACTATCCTTGGTGCAAGAGCTGGAAAGCTTTAACAACATTATACAGTTGAATCTTATTGTTGGCGAGTGTTCTAGATCTTTGTGTCCATGATACGATTAGTTGTGGCCTATCCCATGTAGCCAGGGCTTAGCTTTGTTGGTGAGAGTTGTTCTGCAATGTTTGAAGTGTCCAGTAATGGTGGAAATTATGGTCAAAGGTGGTCCACATTGAACACTGGATGTAGGCCAAGTAATGGGAGAATGTTGAGCTCAAAATCATTATCTCCCATAGACTTGGTGATTGTGTAAGGCCCATATTGAAATGGAATGAGCTTCCGATTGGCTCCGGTAAGGCATTCTTTCTACAAACGCAACCAAACTTTGTCACCCATCTGAAAATTATGTGGCACCCGTTGTTGATCATGTTGGTGCTTGTACTTGGCATTATACTTCTCCAAGATTTTGTGAACCTATTGGAGGATGTGCTGAATGTGTTCAATAAATCGGGTTTCTTTATCAACCTTAGACATTACATATGTGGATTCTATCTGTGTAGTCACTTGAGGTATGTCAACTTCAATGAGACATGATGGTAGAAATCCTAGACCCACTTGAAAGAAACTACTAACCAATCATTCTATGAAGATATATGTTGGGAAGAGGTGTTATGGGAGTCAAATTGATTAAATGCTTGACCTAACAGTGCAAGGGTACCCCTGTGGGTGAGGAGAAGATGTCCCTATATTCTTCCACGACCTTATCCACCTGCTTCTACTATGTGGAGGTGTTAGCGCTCAAATCTACCTTAGGCTGAAATAAGGTAAAACTCAAGGCTACATCAAACCACGCTCAGCCTCGTAGCTAGCCCTACGAGGACAGGAGAGGGCTCTCTCCGGGTCTATCTCGAAAAAAGGTCTTCAAAGGGGCTGAGATGACTTATAACGAATACTGATTTTAGGCTAGTAAAGAGATAGGAAAGTTTGATTTTGATTTTTTGGGTTTTTGTTGAAAAGATGGGAAAACAATTTTGGGTCCGGGGATAAGGCCAGATTTTTGCAGAATTCGAGTTGGGGCGAGGTAGGCAATAGTCTTGATGCTTTTGATCAGGTGTATGGATGGATCAGAATGACAAGGAGCTGAAGAGGGAAAGGGAGAACATGGATCCTCTCCAAACAGGCGAAAACATGTAAAACTAAACAAATTTAAAGGCAGAGCACTGGAAACAATGGATTCAACCTCATTTACTCATTCATTTAGTTTCAGAAGCATAAGAAGGGAATAGCATACATTAAACATGATATAAATTACAATAAACTAAGAGAAAACACCATCAAGAACTGAAAGCCACAAGAATCCCAACAGGTGCTGCAAAACCTCTGATCTTTCCTTAGCCAAAATGTGAAAAATATGTACAATAGTGTGCCAAAGTCTTCCCAAGAGTCCAACCAGTTCCAACCCCTAAAAATGATTGAGAAATTACATCATATAGACCATCCTAACCCCTTCCCACACCTCTAGGGGTCGAATTCCTCCTTCTAGGAGCAGTTCCAACTAATTCTAAACAAGGAGCTAGAATATAGGCATCCAAACAACTTGCCTCTAAAAGGAAGGAAATTGATTCTTACACTTGATTTTCACTTTTTGGGAGTAAATATTCTAGAATAGGTAAAAGTGAGTCAAATTTACATTACAAACACAAAATTACATCAAGATAACTCAAAAATTACATCCACAAGCAAAACTGGTCCAACTGGCCAAAATCCTGAGCTGGAAGGTGAAAAATTGACCAAAAATCTATATGTGTAGCGCGTCTTTCAGCCTACTTTTGGGGCACTTCCCGGCATCCAAATTGAGCTCATGATAGCTCGTTGGAAAGCCCTGGATGTTGGCTATCCAACCCAAGTATAATTTCCCAATTTGGATCTCATTTGCCCCTCAAAAAATTCATTCTCTCAGAAGTACTTCCTGCTGGTGTAAAAGGTGGCAGAAAGGTGGTTTTCATGGTGTTTTTGGGCCTTTTGATCATCCAGAACTTGGTGAAATGCTTTGGCCATACTGGAGCATACATAAATTACCATGAAAAATCCAAAAATATAAATTTTTCCTCCAGCAAGTGTCCCAATCATAAGCGAGTGCGTCGATGCGCTACTCGTATGGCTGAAAAATCTGTTTTGAGACCAAAATTTTTCAAAATGACAAAAATTTCTCCAAATTTTCTCAAATTCGAAGCGAAGACTCTCCATCATGTATGATGCCCAACCAAAGAAGCCTCGGCCAAAATCCGGAGTGGATCAGGCCTTTTTCGCCGTTTTAGTGCTTTGCTCAACCTTGCTTTTAGGATCTTCATTTTAGCTCGGCAGACGTGATTACGGGCCCAATAATGATTTTTCATATGACGGAACATGTCTTTGTCTCTGTCCTGAACCTGTGAATGTACCTGCGCTGATGTAGAAGGTGAGACCCCTTCCACGCCATGTGGAGATAGTACTCGCGCTGCTGATGAAGTCAACGAGACCCCTTCCACCCCGGGTGGAGATAGTACTCGTCGTGATGCTGCAAACAAAGCTCTGGGGCCTCTCTGATATGTTACCACTACCGGTGCACTGCTATGCTCCATCTCAGTACATCAATCTCAACGTTTGAGTCACTATCCTGCTCATATCCTTGCTCATATGATGAATTTGACTCTGACATGCTGCTGAAAACAATATGTCTGACAAAATATATGCTGATATAGGTGTAGTGAAGACAAAAGTTTTAGTGTATGCTCAAAACCAAAATATGTCACATATGTATCAAAGTATCAGAGGAAAGCCACAGTGGTAATGGCTCTGTCAAATAGGTTTGCATGAAAAACAGTCACTGCTTGATCATAAGAGGATTTGACAAGTGAGTAGAAGAAAGTATAATGTGGGGAAAACAACTGTTAGGAACAAAATGATAATATCCCTTGCAGTGTTTGACAATGTCAATGGAGGACGTGGACAAGTGAAAATGAGACTATGTCATAACATGAATGATGAGCAGTGTTAAAATGACAATGGCAATAATAATAACAGCAGTGATGTAATGGCAAAGAGAGGGCATGGAAGCAGAGACACCACTGAAAATAGATGACACAGGCATATATATCAACAGCATAAGCTTGGAAACCCCCACACAGTCACTATCATTTGCCTCAAAACCCCAAGAAGTGAATTTTGAAATAAACATAGGGTTTACATTTCTCCACATTAAACATTTGTTTCTCCACTTTCAAAACACCATAATCATGTCCAAAATTCACTGAGAAAACGTAAAGAACCTACTTTCAAGCAATTGGAAGCAATTTGGCATGAATCTGGACGAAGGAGAAAATTTTTTTTGGCTCTGAGATTATACGCGTAGCGCGTCACCCAACGCGTAGCGCCAATGTAATTTTACACTGAAAAATTTCGCTATACGCGTAGCGCATCACCCAACGCGTAGCGTGCCAGCCCAACACACAATTTGGCTTCAAAACTCATTTTTTTTCACTTCATTGATGTTTCTTTGTCTCTGCTGATGTTCAAACATGGAAAAACCAAGAAAATTTGATGTTGGAGAGAAATGGCAAAAAAAATTTGTGTTCTGGCCCAATGAGTAGCGCGCACTTTTATATGCGTAGCGCGCTACATAGTGCATTTTGCAGGAGGCTTTTGGAGGTTTTCCCGGTGTCCAAATTAGGCGTGTGATAGCTCGTTGGAAATCTGTTGGAGTATAATTTCCAAAAAAATTGGAATTGTTCAATTTGGAGTTCATTTACCCTGTAAAAAATCAAATCTCCCAACACTACTTCCTGCAGGTGCATCAATTCTCCTGAGGAAAAAATATTCTTGACATTTCTCCCAAACCATTATACCTATGTAAAAATTTAAGGAGGTTTTTCTTCCTTGGCATGTTTTGGACAAAAACCTCTCTCAGTTTTCCAAAATTCATCTTTTATTGCTCTGAAACATCATTTGAGTGAAACCTATCCCGATGTGTGAAACAAGGGATTTTGTCGAAATGAAGCGAAATGAAGGGGATAAGGGGCTTCTAAATTCTGGGGGAAATTTTGGGAAGTAGGGAGGGATGTTAGGAAGCAGGGGAAAGTGGAATCTCATAGATTGAGTGAGGGGAAGGGGTCCAAAAGGGCAAAACACAGGCCTAGCCTAGAAAATTGCCAAGTTGTGGCAAGAAACTAGGGTTTGTGGAAAAATGAGGAATTTGGGGGATCTCAGTGATGGGAAGTGTTTAATAAGGTACATTAATGATAGGGGAAGGTGTATGAACATCAGGATACAAGTTTTTCTAATGATTTGATCATCCAAGAGAAATTACCTCCAAAACCCTAGGAGAGGGAAATGGACCTTACCTAGGCACAACTGAAGCATGAACAAGCTGTAAAATGACCCAATGGAACTTGACATGATGATGAAAACCCTCTGAATGATGGTACACTCAGCTGAATGATGACATGAACTGACATTTGGACAAATTTGACAGGAGTAAAAGCAACCCCTAGACCTAATGCCTAGTGACCAAATTTTGCTTGAAGACTCTTTGAAATGACAAAATTTGACCTTGACACCTTAACATCACCTTGTAAGAGCATGTTTGATCACTGGAGGAAAGCTGCAAAGGCTGACACTAATAGGAGGAACCCTTCTTGTGGGCCATGGACGAGGCCATGGTCTCCGGTTTACTTTGAGATTGAATCAAAAAGAAAAAAAAATTCCCTATATGGGAGATGATCTTACTGCATTTATTAGCAGATATCAAAGATATGGCAGTAGGCAAGGCTACCTTCGTTATCCTATATAAATTAGTTCACATGGAAATAATAGTAGTGTGAGTGGGAATTTTATGGAACCCACACCACTTATCGGTGTCGTTCTTTTACTACCGTCGCCTTTGGCTTGAGACTTCGATGAGTTACCCTGGGGGGTCTTGGCCAAGCTTTGTCCTTTGATCTGCTTTGGTTTCGTAGATCCAAATTCTCGCTTCTTCTGTTTCAATTTCTGCTCGATCTTCACAACACATTGGTATGTTGCACCAAGCGAAGAGATGTAGACGAACTCCATTTCCTCTTGAATGTATTTGTGAAAACAACTATGGTACTTAAGCACCAAGTGTTTCTATGAATATTTTATACCCAACTTTATGTGCATGGTATGGAATAGATTCATCAGCTCATGCACATATTGATCTCTTTGTTGTCGCAGCGTAGTCCATTATATGTACTTGTCCTTATGCTCCCCATGAGGTAATATTATTCGTTGATGGCATCTCAGAAATAATTCCAAGTGGGTTCGGCTGAAAATAATGAGGGCTCTTTCTTGTCCTTGTATTCACAATAGGTTTCCCACTAGTCCTTGACATGGGAGACGGCTTTGTGGAGAGCAAAAGTAAACTTTTCCCTATTGGAAAAATCACGAACTAAAAAATATCCTTCCAACAGATTTAACAATCTATCTACAGCATTTTCATATATCTAGCCTTCAAATATGGGAATGTCAAAGTTGACTTGTACCTTTAAGGGAGTGATGCCTCCACAGTGACTACCGGACGACCTATAAGCATCCACCAAATGATTTCAACTAAAAAATATCCTTCCAACAGATTTAACGATCTATCTGCAGCATTTGCATATATTTAGCCTTCAAATATGGGAATGTCAAAGTTGACTTGAACCTTTAAGGGAGTGACGCCTCCACAGTGACTACCGGATGAACATGCATCACCTATAAGCATCCGCCAAAGGATTCAGGAAAATTTTTCCATCATCGTGTTCCTATGTTTCTCGAAGGCCTCCTTGAGCAATATTTTGATAGCATATCCTGCTCCCTCATATTTCTTTTCATCCTCCACGAGAGGTCGTCGGGGTTTGAGAGGCTGATCTTGCAAGGGTTCAACCAGATCGAGCCCTAACTCCTTATACCCTGACCTCGTTGGGGACATGTAAAGAAAAATAGAAAAATATCAGAGCGCTCTGATACCACTGATCTGAATTTATGTAGGAGCACAACATAATACAAATATGAACATAGAAATGGAGATGCAACACAAATATAACTTCCTTTCATTAATATCAAAGAACTGACATATGCATACAAAATGGAAATAAACTAGCTTGGGCAATGGTAGCTTATCTATAAGAAGAGATGTGGTGCCTACATGCCTCTAAACTGTGTTACAATTAGGCTCAAAGGCCTATTTATTATTTAGAAACGGTGGAAAACCGTAAACATCCAAAAACATAAACTGAATTGCCAAATTTGTGGGCCCCTTTGGGGTAAATTGGTACATCAATTTCCTCGGGTTGTAACTTTGGCATACGATCTCTGTTTGACGTGCACAATACCTCGTTAGAAATATCTATCTGAGGACTAAAACTTTCGACTACAAACATGACTTGAAAATTCTTGTTTTCCCATTTTCCAAAAAAACATCATTTAGGGCCTCAAAACGGATCCAGACATTGAGGACTTGAAAATTTTCCAAAAATAGTAAATTGTGATACAATTAAGGAAACAAAAAAACTAAAAGAAACAATGGTGGGGGTCCAAGTCGAATAGGTGGGTGGTGACCAATATCCACTTGGATCATTACTCAACCCTTAGGAAGCAATGGTCCCCATTGCATTGAGTGCCTCCATGAGATGGAGAAAATTCTGCCGAACTTTTTCCATGGTGAGCCACTTGCCTTGGTGCAGGAGCTGGCGAGATTTGAAAAACCCGATACAGTTTAATATTATGTTGGAGGTTTTCCTTGATATACGTGTCCATGATATGATTATTTTTTCCCTATCCCATGCAGTTGGGGCTTAGCTCTATTGGTGTGATTTGTTCTGTAATGTCTGAAGTATCCAGTAAGGGTGGAAAGTATGGCCATAGGCGGTCCACATTGAACACTAGGTGCAGGCCAAGGAATGGGGGAATGTTGAGCTTAAAAGCATTGTCTCCCATAGCCTTATTGATTGTGTAAGGCCCATATCGAAGTGTCATGAGCTTTTGATGGGCTTCGGTGAGGTGTTATTTCTGAAAAATGCAACCAAAATTTGTCACCCACCTTAACCTTGTGTGGCACCCATTTTTTATCATGTTAGTGCTTGTACTTGGCGTTGGACTTCTCCAAGATTTTGTGAACCTATTTACAGATGCGGTGGATGTGTTAAATAAATATGATTTCTTTATCAGCCTCAGATAGTACATATTTCGATTATGTCTATGTAGTTGCATGAGGTATGGCAACATCAATTAGACACAATGGTTGAAATGCTAGACCCACTTGAAAGGGATTGTGACCAATCGAGCTATGAATATATTTCTTGGGTAGAGGTGCTCTGGGAGTCATATCAATCTGATTCTTGACCTGACAATGCAAGGGCACCCCTGTGGGTGAGGAGAAGATGTCCCTATATTCTTCCATGACCTTATCCACTTGTTTCAGTTGTGTGGAGGAACCCTTCCCGAGGGCCATGGATGGGGCCAAGATCTTCCCTTTACTTTGAGAGTGAATCAGAAAGAAAAAAAAAAATTCATGGTATGGGGGATGATCTTATTTCATTTCTTAGAAGAGATCAAAGAGATGGCAGTAGGTGGGGCTACCTCTAGTATCTTGTATAACTTCATTCCCAAAGAAATAATATTAGCAGTGTGAGGCCTAGATTCATACACAGCATTTTGTTACCACAAATATGGTGGCCTAATAATACATCGCAAACTTAAAGAGTAGAAACATCACATAGTGCCTCATATCTGAAGGGCTTGATGTTGTATGGGAGGCAGCACTATTGGCTGACATGGAGCTCTCGCTCTTGGTGAAGCCACCTGATGGTGTATGGTTGCGGGTGTGTTATGGTTAGTATGCCCAGCCGCTTCATGAAATATGCTGAAATGAGGTTCTTTTGGCTCTCGTTGTCGACAATTAATTGTGGCAGGGAACCCTTCACCCACATCTATGAGTTGAAGAGATAGTCCTCCTCCTCTAGATCTTTGGGTTTTGGCTTTTTGAGCTTGGTGGTGGCTACCATCGCAGTGGGTTCTGTGCTAATGACCTGCTTACCCTTTTTGGTTCCCTTGTTGGGTTCAAACTCAGAATCAAATCATGCATCCATCTTTAAGTCTTTCAACTCGGCCACCAGTGTCGGCTTTACGCAACATTCATTCATGTGGTGAGTGGGAGATTTATGGAAGTCATACCACTTGTCAATGTCATTATTTTCCTTCACATCACCCTTGGCTTGCGGCTTCAAGGAGTTCCATTGGGGGGTCCTAGTTGAGCTCTTTCATTTTCTTTTCTTTGGGTTCACAAATCCAAAGTCTCACTTCTTTTTTTCCAATTTATGTTCGATCTTGGCAGCATATCGGTATGTTGCACCAAGAGAGAAGATGTCGAGGAACTTCATTTCCTCCTGAATGTATTTTTGGAAATAACTACGGTACTTAAGCACCAAGTGTTTCTCTAAATATTTGATACCCAACTTTGTGTGCAGGGTATGGAACAAATTGGTCAGCTCATGCACATCTTGATCTCTTTTTTGCCACAGCGTTGTCCATTACATGTACTTGTCCTCATAGCTCCCCATGGGTTAATATTGTTTCTTGATGACATCTCGAAAATAATTCCAAGTGGGTTCAACTAAAAACAGTGAGGGTTCTCTCTCGTCCCTTTATTAGTAGGTTTCCCACCAGTCCTTAACATGGGGGACAGTTTTAAGGAGCAAAAAAGTAATATTTTCCCTATTGGAAAATTTGTGAACTGAAAAATATCCTTCCAACAGATTTTACCATCTATCTACGGTTTTTACATATATCTATCCTTCAAATATTGGAATTTCAAATTTGACTTATACATTGAAGGGAGTGGCCTCTAGAGTCACTACTAGATGAAGATGGGTCACTTGTAGGAATCCGCCGAAGGATCTGGGAAAATTTTTCCATCATTTCGTTCCTTTGTTTCTCGAGGGCCTCCTCGAGCAATATTTTGATAGGATATCATGCTACCTCATATTTATTTCCGCCTGCCATGGGAGTTTGTTGTGGTTTTTCAGGCTGATATTGCACGGGTTCAACCAAATCTAGCCCTAAATCCTTATCCCCTAACCTCATTGGGAACATGCAAAGAAAAATAGAGAAAGTGTATACTGCTCTAATACCATTGATCTAAATTTATGTAGGAATGCAACAATATACAACTATGAACATAGACATATAGATGCAGCATAAATCTAAATTCATTTCATTAATATAAAATAACTGAAATATTCATACAAAATGGAAATAAACTAGCTCAGGTGATGGTAGCTTATCTCTAGAAAGATATGTTGTAGTTACAAGCCTCTGAACTATGTTAAAATGAGGCTCAAAGGCCTATTTATTATTGAGAAACAATGGAAAAACCTAAACATCCAAAAATCTAACCCTAGGAGATGAATCGCCAAATCTGTGGGCCTCGTTGGGATAAATTGGTACATCAATTTCCCCGAGTCGTAACTTTGGAATGCGATTTATGTTTGACGTGCACAATAACTCGTTAGAAAGATCTATCTTGGGACTAGAATTTTCAACTACAAACATTTATCAAAGACCCATGTTGGGATAGGGTCCCCTATGGTCAAGTTTTGTGTACATTTTTTGTTAAATTTTGTCAATATGCGTTGTGCACAGAAGTCAAGGGGCTTAGGGACGGGTCAAAGCTCCTTAATAATTGTAATGGGTGAAAATGGAAACCAGGAGTCTCAAACCATGGTTTGATATTATGGTATGTGCACGTCTGAGTCATATAAATATGTAATAGTTGAGTCAAGTAAGGATATCAATGGTATGTTTTTCTGATGATCAATGCTTTGATCTAAGTTTTGGGCAAGTATGTGTTTGTTCTGGGTAGCAAGGCTCATGTTGGCTATGTTCACAGAGACCTAGTCTTGAGCTATGTGCAAGGACCCTGTTGTTGTGTGCACAGGTAGAAAGGATTGTATTGAATTTAATATCTATTAATAAAGAAGAAGATTTGACGAACTTTGTTCCATTGTGATTTCTGTGTGTATGCATGAACATGCTAGTTTAATTATTTGTTGATTACTACAAGTTATAGATTTAATTTTGTTCCTGGTTAAATGCACAATTATCTAAGTTAAATATATGTTAAATATTTTTTTATTTGTGCAAGGGTTGTGTTTGTGTGAAATATTTTACAGAAGAACTATCTATATGATTACACAAGTGTTATTTCCACTCTAATAAGCTAGATCTGACTCAAGTATAATAATATATTTTATGCATATTTGTTAAGGGTTTTATCTACACTTAGATCTGGATTTATGTGAAGTATTGTGTAGGATGATAAGAATTAGAACGGATAATTAGGGTTAAGATCCACATCATACATTCCCTCAGGATGCGGAAACCTAGTTCCAGCACCCCCCCATACTACTTCGGGTGAGACTTTGGTTTGCGCAATAAAATCACTACCGAAAGGGCCAGTAGTGGGAGGGTTTTTTTGGTTGCGCAAAACACTCTGAACCTGGGTTAGGACCCCTCAAGCCAAAAAATGGTTTCGTTGCCGAGACTGAGATCTGTTTGAGGGAAGTTTTATTTGGCATCCGACAAAGAACGAACAACAATATTGGCTTGATAAGAAGGTGCACGAATTTTCAATCCAAGAAAGCCAAAACCCTAAGTTGTATGCTGAATATTGGGAGCAAAGGTATATCTATATAGAGATCCATGAAATATTATTTGCTTGTTTTGCAACCAAATTACAAGAGTGGTTATATCAGCTTACTGAGTTTCAGGCATGTGCAAAGGATGATGCAATCACCAAGTGGACTCCTGAGTTGGTTCAGCAGTTGGATAAATCTAGCAACTAAATTACCCGCGCAGTACATTATTAGATTGATAGAATTTTGAGTGGGTTTGTGATTGAATTTTATATTGATACTTTCATGTCATATTCTGAAGTTGAAAGGATATTTTTCAAAGGCCCTAGAAGTAATTTCCTGCGCTCATTGAAACTATGGATTAAAATTCTTTTATGTGAAAAGGGTACTCTATGAAACCACATTGAGTGAATGTCTCGAAGAGGCACGTCTACCTCCACACGTAGAGGTCTTGTTAGTACTATGCGCAGCGGGAAAATTACAGAGTATACCTAGAAGAATGTTTTATCTATAGCCCCCTCAAAGGCAAATCTAACAACGACGAGGAGTCTGAAACAAGTAGCTCTAGTGAATCTGCATACTCAAAAGAAGAGAACTTGATCATAGTTCAGATCCCATCCAGTCCACTTCCAAATCCATCTCACACTAACAAGTCATCCACTCCACCTCCAACTCCACCACTAGAAGTCGATATGGCTACTTCCAGAAAGCTGCAGAATTTCATGGGTGTTGAAAATGAAGATTGTTTGAAAATTAAATATTACAGAGCAATGCAACACATAAAATATGCGGAAAATAAAAGCACACAAAACACATAAAACCATAGAGACACAGATATACTTGGTTCACCCAGTTTGGGCTACTTCCACCCCGAATAGCCAATCCTTCCTTTCTATTATCCAGCAAAAATGAAGAGACAAAACCTACAGCAGATCCGCTGTAATATCCTCTGTTCTCTCTCACAGTCTCCCTATCTATTTCCCGCTCAGAGAATACACACATACATTACACAGCCGCAATACAATACCCTCATAAAAGTGAGGGGTTGGCTTCTAGGGAAAAAAACCCTAAACTAAACATAACTTCTACCGTCAGATCATCCTCCTAATGAACGGCCCAGATTGACTAGAAATTACTATACTTTTATAAGGCAATTTTACATCTATTTTTGGCTTCGGGGGCGCTGCCCCCGAAACCCTCGCTGGGGGACCACTGGCCCCTGAACCCCTCAGGGGGGACAAGTCCCCCCCGCACCCCCCCACTTGCAAGGGTGTACAATTTTCCTGGGGTATACATCCAGCTAAAACAAGGATCTCTGAATCAGGAATAAAATCAGGCTCCACACCCAACAATCTCCCACTTGGAGACTGATTGTAGAAACTCCATCGCTACTTCATTTGCTGGACAATGACTCCTCTTTGGACCTGGTTGTTCCTCATCTTCTTCATCATCCTTGAAGACCAATTTAAACTGAGCACATTTTTATTTTCTCCCTTGTTACAACTTTTGTTAGCATATCTGCAGGATTCTGGCTAGTGTGTATCTTTTCCAGCTTCAACTCTCCGTCTTCCAATACTGACCATATGAAATGGTACTTGAGATGTATGTGTTTAGTCCTGGAATGAAATGTTGAGTTCTTTGCAAGATGAATGGCACTTTGGCTATCACTATATAACGTGCCCATATCATGCTTCTTACCCAATTCAACCATAAGCCTTTGCAACCAAATCATTTCTTTACTAGCCTCTGTAGCAGCAACATACTCTGCTTCTGTTGTTGAAAGTGCAACAACACTTTGGATTTTTGAAACCCAACTGAAATTTGTGTCACCTACAGTAAATACATATCCTGTAGTGCTCCTCCTGTTATCTCTGTCACCTTCCATATCTGCATCAACATATCCCTATGGAGAAATGTTTGAACCACCAAAGCATAATGCTTGAATTGTGGTGCCTCTCAAATATCTGAGAATCTATTTTACTGCCATCCAATGTTCTTTTCCTGGATTATTCATGTACCTTTTTACAACTCCCACTGCATGTGCAATATCAGGCCTTGTGCAGACCATTGCATACATTAAGCTTCCAACTACTAATGCATATGGAACTTTAGACATATAATCCATGTCTTCTTGGGTATTTGGGCACATCTCCTTACTAAGTTTGAAATGGCTAGCAAAAGGTGTACTCACAGGTTTTGCATTGTGCATATTAAATATTTTCAACACCTTTTCTATGTACTCATTCTGAGATAGTGTTAATTTGCGATTTTTCCTATCTCTAGTTATCCTCATACCAAGGATTTGTTTTGCAGCTCCCAAATCCTTCATTGAAAATGAATTTGCCAATTTTCTTTTGAGCACATTTATTTCCTGCATTTTAGACCCTGCAACAAGCATGTCATCTACATACAATAACAATATAATATAGCTACCATCATTTTTCCTTTTTAGATAAACACAATGATCAGAGTGACATCTAATATAACCTTGTTCAGACATAAACTTGTCAAATTTTAGATACCACTGCCTTGGAGCCTGTTTTAAGCCATACAAGCTCTTCTTTAACCTGCACACCAATTTTTCTTTCCCTTTGACCTCATATCCTTCTAGTTGTTGCATGTATATCTCTTCCTGCAAATCTCCATGGAGAAATGTTGTCTTTACATCCAACTATTCAAGATGTAAATCTTCCGCTGCTACAAGACTTAAGATAGTTCTGATTGAAGTCATCTTAACAACAGGAGAAAATATTTCATCAAAATCAATACCTTTCTTCTGTGCAAACCCCTTCACCACAAGTCTAGCTTTGTACCTCCGTTTTCCTCCATCTTCTTCCTTCAGCCTGTAAACCCATTTATTCTGCAATGTAGTTTTACCTGCAGGCAACTTGACTAAGTCCCAAGTCTAGTTATGCATTAAGGAGTCCATCTCTTCTTCCATGGCTAGCTCCCACTTCTTCCTGATTTCAACCTGCATTGCTTCTTCATAACATTTGGGTTCACCAGAATCAGTCAACAATAAATAATATAATGAAGGAGAGTATCGTTCAGGGGGTCTACTTATCCTGGTAGATCTTCTAACACCACTTTCAGGTGTTCGAAGTTCCTGTTGCTGTTGTGGTGGTTGCTGCTGCTGTGGTTGTTGATTATTATTATTTCCAGGCACCTTTACTTTTTCAGATATCTCATCAAGAACCGCATATTCCTTGCTTTCTTTTTCCTGTTTCTTTTCCTGCAACTGATTCTTATACAAGACCTTTTCATTGAGTATTACATCTCTGCTCCTAATGATTTTGTGATTTTCATAATCATATAAGCGATAACCAAAATCATTAGCACCATATCCAATAAAGGTACATTTCTTTGATTTAGCCTCAAGCTTTGTTCTGTTTTCTTTATTAATATGGACAAAAGCCTCACAACCAAAAGGCTTTAAAAAAGAGTAGTTTACCTTTTTACCTGTCCATGCTTCCTCTGGAATACCACCATCCAAGAAACTTGAAGGCCCTCTGTTTATTAGATAAACAACAATATCTACAGCATCTGCCCAAAATTGTAAAGGCAATCCTGCATGCAATCTCATGCACCTTGCACACTCCATGATTGTTCTGTTTATCCTTTCTGACAAACCATTTTCTTGTGGTGTTCTTGGAACTGTCTTCTCTCTACGAATTCCATGCTCTGAACAGTACCTATCAAACTCTTTGCTGCAATATTCACCTCCATTGTCTGATCTGAGACACTTCAACTTCTTTCCTGTCTCAATCTCAACCAAAGCTTTCCATTTCTTGAAAGTATCAAATACATCAGATTTATTTTGAATACAATAAATCCAAGTTTTTCTAG
The DNA here is from genome assembly GCA_034641835.2 of Pinus albicaulis. NCBI lineage: Eukaryota > Viridiplantae > Streptophyta > Pinopsida > Pinales > Pinaceae > Pinus > Pinus albicaulis. The sequence goes on from CM076578.1 coordinate 835,253,149, forward strand.
TTGCATCATCAATAAATGTAACATAATAGCGAGAGCCACCGAGAGATGATACCTGAGTAGGTCCCCATACATATGTATGCACAAGCTCCAATTTTTCACTCTTCTTTTCTTTCCCAACTTTGAGAAATATTACTCTCTTTTGTTTTCCATAAATGCAATTTTCACATAAATCCAAATCAACGTTCTTCAAACCTGGCAACAAATTTCTTGAGTGAAGAATCTTCATCCCCTTGTCACTCATATGTCCAAGCCTATGATGCCATAGTGTTGCATCTGCTCCTTTGGAAGTTAAAGCATTAGCAGAGTTAGAAATACCATTTCATAAATACAATGTACCAACCTTTTCTCCTTTTGCTATTACCAGAGCTCCTTTGGTGACCTTCTAAGATTTATCTGTGAAAGTTGTCACACAACCCTCACTGCCTAACTTCCCTGTTGAAATCAGATTTTTATTTAGATCTGGAACATGCCTTACCTCCTTTAATAGCCATTGGTTTCCATTCTGCTGTTTTACAAGAACCTTTCCCATTCCAACAATTTTACAGGGTTTATCGTCACCCAAACGGACTTGTCCAAAATCTCCTTGAACATAGTCATGAAAATATTTCTTATCAGGTGTGGCATGGAATGAAGCCCCTGAATCTACAACCCAAGAATCAGTAACATTTTCGAAAGAAAGAATCAAAGCATCTTGTAACACATCACCCGTCACATTTGCTTCATGATTGTTTTCTTGCTGTGTGTCTCCTTCTTTTCCCTTCCGAGATCTACAGTATTTCTTTAGGTGTCCTTTCTTTCCGCAATTCCAGCACACTATCCCCGATCTGGACTTGGATCTGCCTTTCCTTGATTTACTGTGATATCCCGAGCTCTTTCCTCTTTCCATTCTTCTTCCCCTAGACTCTACACTCAAAGCATTACCTAATGTCTCACCAGAGCTTTTCCGTCGCATTTCCTCGCTAAGGATAGCACCAACAACATCATCAAACTTTAAAGTACTAGATCCAGAGACAGAGTTACTAATGGCCATTACTAAACCATTCCAACTCTCTGGAAATGAGCACAAGAATAATAGAGCTCTAACTTCATCATCAAATTTTACCCCTACAGAACTTAACTGACTGGTAACTGTATTAAATTCATTTAAATGGTCTGCAATAGATCCACCTTCCGACATCTTCATATTAAATAGTTGTTTCATAAGAAATACCTTGTTTGAGGCCGAGGGTTTTTCATATAGTTTCTCCAACGTCTACATCAAACCCTCTGTTGTTGTTTCCTTCGAAATATTGAAGGCGACTGACGCCGCAAGGCACAACCGTACTGTTCCAAGTGCCTTTCTATCGAGAATGTTCCATTCCACGTCTGTCATGGCTATCGGCTTCTTTTCTTTTCCGCTCAATGGTAGGTACAGATCTTTCTGATACAGATAATCTTCCATATGCATCTTCCACAACGGGAAGTTTTGGCCGTTAAATTTCTCGACCCTAAACTTAGAATCTTCTGCCATTGCTCCCACTTGAACCAGGAACCCTTATTTCCTGCGAGTTTATCAGCCAAATATACCTTTGGCTCTGATACAAGTTGTTAGAAAATTAAATATTACAGAGCAATGCAACACATAAAATATGCGGAAAATACAAGCACACAAAACACATAAAACCAGAGAGACACAGATATACGTGGTTCACCCAGTTTGGGCTACGTCCACCCCGAACAACGAATCCTTCCTTTCTATTATCCAGCAAAAATGAAGAGACAAAACCTACAACAGATCCGTTGTAATATCCTCTGTTCTCTCTCACAATATCCCTATCTATTTCCTGCTCAGAGAATACACACATACATTACACAGCTGCAATACAATACCCTCATAAAAGCGAGGGGTTTCCTTCTAGGGCAAAAAACCCTAAACTAAACATAACTTCTATTGTTAGATCATCCGCCTAATGAATGGCCCAAATTGACTAGAAATTACTATACTTTTACAAGGCAATTTTACATATATTTTTGGCTTCAGGGGCGCTGCCCCCGAAACCCCCGCTGGGGGACCACTAGCCCCCGCACCCCCCCGCGTGCAAGGGTGTACAATTTTCCTGGGGTATACATCCAGCTAAAACAAGGATCTTTGAATCATGAAGAAAATCAGGCTCCACACCCAACAAAGATTTTGACCAATTCTGGTTCGTCATAGATGTTATGTGGACAGCGCAATGGATCAATAAAAATAATCTTAAGAAACTGCAGCTTGCTACTGCATTCCAAGAACATGCGTTGGATTGGTACATGAGGTATGTAGCGACAAACCTGAATGCAAAAATTGATGAACTTAAAGGAGCAATTCAAAAATCCAAAATCATATGCTCAATGTGTGACTAAATTAAAGGAGATCCACCAAGAAGTGAATGAATCTATATGGGAGGCAGATCAATGGTTGAAGCGCACCATGACGAATGGAGGATTTACTATCGATGAAATGCAGCACAAATAATGGTTCATTGCCATGTTGTTTCCACATCTGCACTAGTCCTTAATCTAGCGGAAGATTTTGACACGGGTTGAAATTGTGGAGACCACCATGAAGTTAGAAGCCTCACTTGTACTAGCTACATAGGTTGGGGCTCAGCAAATCCAAAGTCAGTTAGCTGCATTACACTTAAAGATACAAAGCTTGCGAAAAGAGAAAGGAAAGGATGTGTGCGCAGGAGTATGGTGCATGCGCTATAAAACTGAAGGGCATCACAAGGATCAATGTCCTATATATAGTAAATATCTAGCAGCTAGAGGACCAAGTCTGATTAAGAGTTTGGCAGGGCCTAGTGAAGTTCCCACACTATGGTGCGCGATTTGTCAAGAAAATGGACTGTATGCGATAGACTTCTACCCTAGGGTTAGTAAATATGTTCCAAAGATAAAGCAACCTTACTATACATTTTGTTGATATGTGGTACACGACGAGAAGAAATTTCATAGATTTGATCTAATGATTGAGCAGGTTGCTTCCTGTAGGATGCAGGCTGAGAGTCAAGGGTCGGATTCACATGAATCTCTTTCTAGGTGTGGTGGATTTCAAGGCAGAGTACGAGGAAGATAAGGAGGATTTATTTGGGAAAGAGGCCAACTCATCTGCTATAATTATGAGGATGTTGGCCATTATGTGCGCAAATTCTTGAACCCAACATAGCAATCTTGCTAGTATTGTAGACAGTTTGATCATGTTTTGGAATATTTCCTTGTGGTGTTTGCAAAAATGCAAGAAAATAAAATGCATACACCCACGTAGAACGTTAAAATGATGATAGTATAACCTCGTGGTGAAGAACCTACCGTTAATATTGTGAACAGAAGCAATGTAGCAAATGGTGGAGACCCTAGCGTGAATATTGTGACCAAAATCAGTGTGGAAATTGGTGAAGATAAAGCAGAAGGTAAGAGACCTACTACCGATGTTTGGGTCCTTAAAGCTCCTGAGAAAAAGGAGGGGTTTAACTTACAAATTGAAAAACGAAACCTTTGTTGAAGCAAAGAATGACTTTGTGGATCCTGGCACATCAACCTTTAAAGTACCAAGCAACCCTACCATGGATATCGTCGAAGGGGTCGAGCCTACCAAGATGAATCCATTTTTGCAAGCTTGTATCAAGCTTCTACACAATAAGAAGGAAGTTGATAATATTCAATCTCTTATTGATAACTTCACCGAGAAAGAGCAGCCTCAATTGGAGCAAAGGGTTGTCAATAAAATTTTCAGGAACAAGCGAAGAACTAGTTGGGAAATGCGCTTGATCACTCATATAGGTGAGTTCGAAATGGATCAGGTTATTTTGGATCTGGGCTCTAATGCAAATGTACTACCAAAGAAAAATTGGAAGAGAATGGGAGAACCTAAGTTGGAATTTTCCACAATTCAACTGTGCATATAAAATCAGCAGAATATTATCCCAATGGGTAGACTCTCTAGGGTGGTAGTTAACATTGATGGAGTTAAGGCACTCGCTAACTTTGAAGCTATTCAAATTGTTGATGATACAGATCTGTACCCTACGTTGTTGGGTCTAGGTGGGATATTGACATGGATGTTATCATCAACCTCAAGCGCATAAGTATGGTGTTTAAAAACAATGGAACCAGGGTCATGGTCCCTCTGGACCCTGCAGAAGGATAAAGATACATAAAACCGGTGTGTGCAAAAGATGGCATTGATCATATATACAAGCTAACTGTGAGGGATGAGGATTGGATCAATCCTACAACATATGGTAGGCTTAGTTGGGATAGGGATATTTCATGCCAATCAGACTCATATAAGGAGTTGGAGAATTGGCAGAACCATTTGCATGAAGTCTGGACATTGCACTGCAACCGAGTAATCAGATCTATACGAAGTATATCTTCTGAGATTCATGAATTACCCTACTATGATGGTTTAGTCAGTGTCAATTTCTTTTTAGAAGAACTTGGAAAGGTTATTCCAGAGGCACAATGGTTCCTGCATGTGCTTGATCTAGTTCTGCGCTCAACCCCAGTGCGTTGGTGGGAGATGTAGAAGGACAATTTTTTTGATTGGGAATAATGTACCCACATGATGCGACTACGATTTGGATACCCGAATACCCAGTTGGAAGGAACCTATACAGGAAAAGAGGATTTGCACATTCATTTATCCAGGTAGACTACATCTTGGGAAAAAGAGTTGAGGCTAAATGGGTGCATACATTTATTCATACTTTAAGTAGGATACCCATGAACAGGTATCTGGATATTCAGCTGTGACATGGCATGATGGAATGGTCTGTGCTAATGGTAATATTTTTTTTAACTTTCATTTTTGAAAGTGGATACGAGTGCATCAATACTTACTTACATGTGATTCACTATGTTGTATTTTACATGCCATAGAAATAAGAAGAATGAGCCTTACCAGCATGGGATGCGCAAATGAAGGATATAGTTGAATATCAGAATGTGACAGTTGAATATAATGAGGACTCAAGAAACATAAATATCCTTGAGTCTGAAGGTCAGCACGTAGTCACTGGGCTTGAGGTTAAATTTTCAGATGTGACTGGACCTATGAAGATTAGGTAATTCAATATTGGAACATAATAACAACCTAAGATTTCCAAAATAGGGGATTATTGGGATTAAGATACAGTGGCTAAGGTTGTGAAGCTACTCGCTAAATATCAGGACTTGTTTCCCAAAATGATTTCGGAGTTAAAAAGGATTGTTGGGGATCTTGTAGTAACGAAGATCACCTTGAAACCAGATGGCAAGCCTGTCAATAAATGTACTTATAGGTTGAATCCCAAGTATAATAAGAAGGTCAAGGAGGAGCTGGAGAAAATGGTTGTTGTAGGGATCATTGAACCAGAAGAATAATTAGAATGGGTAAGCCCCATGATGGTCCAAGAAAAGGAGAACAAAGGATAAATCAGGATTTGTGTGGATCTACGCAAGTTGAATTATTCCTGAGTGCATGACCCTTTTCCAACTCCATTTTCTGGTGAAGTGTTGGATAATGTGGTTGGGCAGGAGGCCTACTCATTCACTGACGGATTTTCTGGATACCACTAGATAAGAATCACACCTGAAGAAAAAAGTAAGACGGCCTTTGTGACGGAATGGGGATCATTCCAATACACAGTAATTCCATTCGATCTAAATAATGTGCCAGCTATATTCTCATGTGTGGTGGTAGTTGATTTTAAGGAGTATATACATAAGTTCTTAGAAGTATATTTTGATGACTGGATTGTATTTATATTATTGAAGAAGCATGTATGAATCCTGCACTTGATGCTGGATACTTATCAGAAGCATCGGATCTTGCTGAAACTGAAGAAGTGTATATTTTGTGTCCCTTTTGGGATTTTTTTGGGTCATACTGTCTGTCAACAGGGATTGATGGTCGATCCAGCTAAGATTGTTGTTATTTTTAACCTAGAGCCTCCAACGAATGTGAAACATTTGCGCTCAATTCTGGGGCATACTGGCTATTACGAGAAATTTATTCAAGGGTATGTGTTGATTACTGTGTTGATAAAGAAGTTGTTGAAGAATGACGCTTATTTTTTATGGGACGAGGACTACCAAAATATTTTAGAGATGCTTAAGGATAAAACGATGACTACGCCTATATTGATATTTCCAGACTGGACAAAGGAATTCCATGTACATGTTGATGCTTCATGTATCTAGTTAGGAGTTGTATTACCACAGCCAGGATCTGGAGACATTGATCACCCAATTGCATTGCGAGTAGAAAATTTTCAAGTGTTGAGCACAATTACTCGAAAATGGAGAGAGAAGAGTTAGCTATGTTCTATGCACTGTAGAAGTTTCATCACTATTTGTTGGGAGTTCATTTTAAGATGTTCACTGATCACTCTAATTTGAAGTACCTGATCAACAAGCCTGTGTTGTGGGGCAAGATTTGTAGATGGCTCCTATTGTTTCAAGAGTATTATTTTGAGGTTATTTTAAATCGAGGAAGACTGAATGCAGGTGCATACTAGTTTTCATGCATTGAAAGTGGATATGAGCCAACTAGTTTGGAGGAAGAATTACTTGACGCACAATTGTTTTTCATTAAAATATTTGATGACCACTTCGTAGATATCATCCACTTCTTGACCACTCTAAGTATGTCTATGGAGTATACAATTAAGTAGAAGAAATATTTAGTCTTTCCAAAAGAATTTACTTTGATTGTTGTTTAGTTATATAAGATGGGAGTTGAAGAGGTATTGAGGTGATATGTGTTGGAGTTAGAAAGGCAGATCATATTAACAAAAGCACATGCAGGGGTTGCAGAAGGTCACTGTGTGGGTAAAACAACTACGCAAAAGATATTAAGGGCTATTTTTTTGTGGCCTACGGTGCACAGTGATGAAAAATAACATTTTTGCACTTGTGATGTGTGTCAGAGAACAGGGAGACCCTCTCATAGAGATGAAATGCCACTAAAACCAAAAGTGTCTTTGCAGGCTTTTGACAAATGGGTTGTTTATTTTGTAGGACCAATTAACCTTCCAAGGAAGAAGAATGGTGTGTTCTATATCATCACTGCGATAGACTATTTTACACAATGGGAAGAGGCTAAGAATGTGAAGGATTGTAGCATAGAAACGGTAGCGCACTTAATTTTTGAGAATATCTTGACAAGGTTTGGGTGTCCTAAGATATTTATGAGTGATAAGGGTACACATTTTGTGAAAGAGACTATTCAATCCTTTACAATGGAGTTTAATATGCACCATCAGAAGAGTACACCATATCATCCACAGGAAAATGGTATGGTAGAAGCCTTTAATAAGATTTTGGAGAATGCGCTCACAAATATCTACAATGATAATTGTAATGATTGGGATGTGTGCATACATGTTTTTCTGTGGGCGTATAGGACTACATGCAAGAAATTGACAGGCTAGATTCCTTTCAGATTGGTGTATGGACAAGAGGTTGTTATGTCGATGGAATATATTGTCCCTAGTATGCACATCGCAGTGATAACTAATGATTGATCAAGATAGTATGGAAGATAAATTGTCACATCTAGTTGCGCTAGAGGAGGAAAAATTCATTTTTAGTTTCCATCAGCAGGTGAAAATGGTGCGTGAAAAGGCTTGGCATCACAAGCACATCATGCAGAAGATTTTTAAGGAGGATGATTTGGTTTTTCTATATGACAGCAATTTTGTGTGCCACCTAGGAAAGTTCAAAATGCATTGGCTTGGACCTTATATTGTCAAGGAGATCACAGAAGGATGTGTGGTACATCTGGCTACCTTAAGTGGTGAAGTCCTTCCCGGGTATGTGAATGGAAGTTAGTTGAAACCATACAAGGATGATCCCATCCCTGCGTGCACAAAATGACTAAATGGTTGGAGAAGTGTCTTAGTGCCCTTGACATTTGTGAGAGGGTGTAGGACCATAAATAATTTTTTCAAGCAGTGTAGAAGTGTGTCTATGTTACGAAGGTTGAGGAAGCATAGGTATTTGCGAAAACAGTGCAGAGGTTGCGCCAGGAGGTTGAAACAGTCGCAAATGTGCTATAATCTAGTCATTGGAACAGTTAATCTGGATAAGACAGCTTTATTACTATTTGGAGGAGCGGGTAACCTACATTTATGGAGGAGATTATGCCATATTTGGAGCCATTTTAGAATTTATGAGGCCGCATCAACAGAAATCGGGTCGTTTAGTCCACACCATTGCTATAAATATGGAAGGAATAGTCGCATTAGTTCCCTTTTCTTTCCAAGATATCTATGCCCATTTCTGCCACCATGCTTGATTGATTTTATGTCTAAGCACTCATAAAAATTCTTCGAGAAGTTGTACCAAAGAGGGTTAGGTCATTTAATCCCTTCGAGTATGACTGCTACAGAGCCTACCCCCTCTACGATGCACGTTGTTGAAACACCTATGCCATAACCTCAACCTCAGAAGGCGAAGAAAGGATAGACATCGAAGACCCGAAAGTCTTCATGAAAGAAGACCCCGAAGCCTAAGTCGACCCAAACAGAATGGTAGAAGACACCAATGGCCAAAAACCCAGAAGTGATAGTAGAGGAAGACATTGTCGAGGAAGTAGACCCAATGTTGTAGCTACCCAAGTACATGGCATCATGCAAGCCATCTATTGAAGTAAAGAAGGACCTGGATATGGTCAAGTCACATATCAACACACTACTGCTCCTAGAGAATGTGCCCTTTGAAGGGGATAGGTTTGCAAAAGTACCTTTGTTGAAGCTGGAATATTGGGACTTGACTGACTATGCGAATTTCCTTGAACTTGTGCCATCAGAATACTTGGAGGAGGTGCCCTATGAAGGAGGATTCATCAAGGTTGAACCAAGGACATGGCCACTGGGATTACAGAATTTTGGGTTTTTGAACCTTTTGAACGTTCTGCACTTTGGGCACAGCACGCTAAGTGATATTTGTTTTTGTTAGTTGCCCGCCCTGGTGCATGATAATTATCTGTGGCTAGGAAAGCCCATCCCAACTGACTAAATGTTGATTCATTGGATTACCAAGTTTCCTTACCAAGGAGAGGATCCATGGGAGGCCTTCAAAGGGAAGGGATAGGAGAAAAAGATCGTCAAAGATCTTAAGAAGAAATATGGGGTGAACAGGAATACTAGAGGATTTGTATTTCAAGATATTAATTCTTTTGCTGTTAAATTTGCTACCCTGTTCCTCACATGCAAAATTATGAGGAAGTGTGGCACAAAAGAAGCACCTCCACCCGAGATTAAATTAGCTTGGCAATGCGTGAAAGGGGTGTTGTACAATTGGGTGAAGTACCTATGCAATAAGTTTTTGGAGAATATTCGTGAAGCGCAAGAGGATGGTAAGAATTTTTATTATGCTTGGTTTTTGTTGCTAGCCGCGTTGATTGGAATATGGAAACCGCCAACATAGTCCCAGTTGTCGGAGATTGAGCCAGATCTCTGTGAAACCACAAAATATGCATCATTGTGGAACTTGAAGCTTCCTTCCAAGATAATAGAAAATAAGATATTATGGGTTCTATTTTATATGGAGGTGTTTCAAGCAGTGTAGTCCAAGCTACGACTGTCACCTACACTGTATGAGTAGTATAAACACATTGCAGACTTCAAGGCCACCTTTCACAATGTGCATGTACATGCGAAGAGGGACATGGCAGGAATATGATATGAGTTGCCATATATGGTTACATAGGATGACCTTGCGCGCACTATGACAAAGTGGCTCCCCTTATGGTTATAAGCAAGTACAACTGGTGGTGCTTCGTTATCAGCACCGCCTAAGACTCCTACGAAGCTGCGCACACTGATAGACCAACCAAAGGATGCATAGAAGGAACAGGAGCCAATTACTATGGTGGAGATAGTTGAAATGTGCAGCGACAATTACATGGAAGATAAGGAAAGAAACAATGTCGATGCACCTTCGACAGAGATAGACACGTGGCGAGGGACCAAGAGAGGGCCTACCACACTGGGATCACACACCAAAAGGAAAGCCTCTAAGAAGACTGGGACCATTGACGCTGGCAGAGGAAGATTTTGACAATATTGGTGACACAGTCAAGGAATTGATAGAAGATGTATGGAGAAAAGTAGAGTCACATTACAAATCAGTCCTTGATGATGTGCAGCAAGGACTCTAGTAGCTTAGAGTGCAAGTGAGTGTGATACAAGTGAGCGTGCAGCAAGCGAGTGTGGTACAAGCAAGCGTGCTACCACTCTTCATTGTCTTGGCATCTCCCTCAGATAGCAAAATGGTCCAAATCCCAAGACCTGCGCTTCATCTAGAAGATCGAGCCTTGTGCACATCCGTATAGGCTCAACAGGAGGTGGAAGTTGACTTGGCCATCTTTCCCATTAGCAAGTTACATGCCATGCATACAATGATCATGGATGAGCTGCATTATAGGGAGTACAAGGTGTTGCAGGCCACCATGGAGGCTCATCAACAAGCTGCAACAATGCATAAGGGATATCAAATAGCATAGGATGTGCACCGCTTCGCTGAAATCCAGCACGCCAATTTGGAATCCATGATCAATCAGCTGTGCTCTGGCCCCCCTGAAATCATTGTGCCAACTACTACATCACCCACCGTCAAATTGGAAAGTTTTGTAGTTGCACTGAAAGCGTCAAGGTGAGAAGTATCAACAGTGTGTGCACAACTCAAGTAGAAGATAACAGACTTGCAGACGAATTTGCAACTCGAGATGACTACAGAAGTTCGTGCTCAGCGCGTCGTAATAGTGCAGGAATAAACTGATAGCATCACTGCTACTATGGATGCTTGCAGCAAATTGTTGGAGGAGACCATGGGAATTTGGACCTTCACTAGGATGAACATGTCATACAATAGATAAAGATATATGTATGAGCCAAGGAGCAGTAGTTTAATGAGTTTTGGGTCGTTGCACCAATCCTGGTGTTGGCACAAATATTTGCTCGACTGTAGGAAAGTTGAACCATTCAGGAAGGAAATGATATATTGTGTCGACGGGAGAAGTTACTTGAAAACAGAATGCAAGCTTGGGTTGATGAGGCCTTGCAGCTTTCCTAGAGCATCGATGGTGCCCTCAAAGGCCTGCAACAAACTCAGAGAAGCATCAACCTGGTAGCCAAGGGGCCAACCATAGAGAAATTGGTTGCAGAAGCGAAGAATTTCGCATCACAGAGTATAGACATCATTCAGTCGTTCAAAGCTTCCATTCAGGCGCTGAAAGACAAGATGCAGGAACTTGGACCAAAGTGGCTTGGGACGAGTCACTAAATTGTGTTGCGGGCCTGTTGGGATAGGGTCCCCTAGGTTCAATTTTTTGGGTACAATTTTGGTTAAATTTTTTCAATATGAGTTCTACGCAGAATTCAAGGGGCTTTGGGGCAGGTCAAAGCTCTTTAATAATTGTAATGGGTGAAAAAGGAAACCATGTGTCTCAAACCATGGTTTGATACCATGGTATGTGAGCATCTAAGTCATATAAATATGTAAGAGTTGAGTCGAGTAAGGATATCAATGGTATTGGTTCTCAAACTTTTGTGGTTGTTGTTATTTGCAGAAACTGGATTATCCACAGTATCATAAAATAATTGTCGACGTTTCAAATCCCAACGGGGATCCATCTTCAGGATGAGAAATGAATGAAGAATGAAAGAAGGTCGCAAGAGTTCAAGGTATAAATAGTGTGTTGAGAATGCAGCAAGATGATGGAGCTTGGTGAAATGAAGTCGCCTTCACCAAGTGGGCCCGCAGGCAAATTCTGGCGCAAAGTCTATTTTTAGACTATGTCTATTTTTAGACATATGGAGCATGGTTCGAGGATTCCAGTTTGAGATTCTTGGAGCATTGGTCATGTTGGTAAAAATATATGAGACTCTATTTTTTAGGTCGAAGAGGTCGAAGGCTATTTTTAGACTACCTCTCCTAAAAATAGGGAAGTCAAATATTATTTACCCTTAATAATATTTGGACTCTAAACAACAGTTTACTCTCTTGGAGCACTTCAGTTCGAGCCTTGGAAGTGGCTCATGCATCTGACAGAGGAATTATGCTATTCCTAGGGTTTGATAGCATCATGCATGGTTGACTTCAGTTAGGACTTCAGTGGCAGAAGTTTGGTGGAGTTAATGAGACAACTAGTGGAGTTGTGTTCTGTTTATTTTAGTTGAACTAGTTGAGATTAGTTTAACTAGATAATCAATTAGTTATGAGTGGAGTGAATTAAATATTATTTAATTCATTAATTATTAACTCATTATTCAACTCAAGAACACATCAGTTCACTACAGTGCATGGACAGTTCAGTGGAGACCAGTGAAAGAGGTAGATGAAAGGGTGGAGTTAGCTATCAGTGGCGACATTAGTTGTGCATGAGATTTGCACCACACTTTGAGGAATTTCCCATGATGATTGCGCTGTCAAGCCAAGGAGATTCGAACCTTGGATCTCTATTTAGACAGGCCATGATTGCGCAATAGAGGAAAGGCAATTAGTGGTGAGTTTTGAACCAGTAACCTGTTCAAAACCAAGCTAGTTTGTGTGTAACTTTTGAGAAAGTACTGAGTACTTGTGAGGAGTATTGTACTGATTTTGTTACATGATTTCTCCATTATAATATACACAATAGCTGCGGGGTTTTCAGCTATAAGCTTTCCCCATACATACTATGTTAATGTGTATGATGATTTGATGTGTTATCGCTTGATTTTATTTCTGCATGTGTGATGATCTGAGTTGGTTGAGTGGAAGATATTATGTGTTGTGTATGAAGTTCAAATAGTATGTGACCAGGATAGTCTCGGTGGATAATTAATAATTATTCAGCAAATTTCTACATGGTATCAGAGCTATTGAAGCAGAGATTGATCATCACAGTGATTACAAACTTATTTCGGTAGACAGAGTCTGCATGCGGGCCAAGTAGCCTCCGGATTCATGTTTCTTCGGAAAGTGAAAGGTCTGGTAAATGCCCCTTGCAGTCGATCTCTGTGCTAGAAATAATTTGTTCTCACAGATCTAGAGCAGCTGAGCTTTGAGGTGGAATTCGAAATTTTGCAGCAGTTTTGTCTTCTTGGTGCCAGTGTTGAAAATGTCTTTCAACGGTTTGCGACTCGAATATGCTCTTGAAGGCAGTTCGAATTATGTTGCATGGAAGGATCGCATGGAGGCAGTATTAGAAGATAATGGTCTGAAGGAGTTCGTAGATATGGATGTCCAAAAGCCCACTGATGCAGCTGAAGTCGATGCATGGCAAAAGAAGATGGCGAAGTGTCGAAGGATCATGTTGGAGGGCGTCAAGGATCATATTGTATCCAGCCTACATGGAAAGGCTACTCCATATTTAATGTGGAAAGATTTGACGGATCTATTCCAGAGTAAGAGCGACCAAAGGAAGCTGGCGCTCAAAGATAAGCTCGGGAACATCAAGATGGAGAAGGGCGACAGTATTAAAAAATACCTCGATATCGCCAAGGGCTCAACGGTGCATGCTTGGTTTCTAGTGTGTTGGGATCGGTATGGTTCTTGGACAGCAGTGCGTCATTTCATATGACGGGAGATCGGGATTTGTTCTCAGATCTGGAGGACAAAGATTTGGGTGTGCACATCAAGATGGGCGATGATGGTAGATACAGTGCGATTGGTATCGGTACCATATCCTTTCAGAGGGAGTCTGGTAAACCCTTTGTATTGAAGGATGTCATGCATGTACCTAGATTGAAGAAGAACTTGATCTCTGTGGCGATGTTGGAGGATAAGGGGTATGATGTGGTCTTCAGCGAAGGAAAAGCCTTCCTGCGCAGTAAGACTACTAGAGAGACCCGAAAGATAGGGGTTCGAACCAAGAACCTTTATCAGTTGCAGGTAGATGGCTGCGCAGCTATGGCATGCAAGGCGGGAGAAGTGGTGAGCCGGGATGATGAGGACGAACTGTGGCACAGGAGATTGGGCCACCTTCACCATGGAGCTTTGAAGATTCTGCAGCAGATTTCTACTGGGCTTCCTAAGGGCACCCTTGCGCAGTCAGATCAGTGTAAGGGGTGTACTTTAGGGAAGTATGTGAAAGCCACCTTTCATGAGAAGGATAGTCGCGCCACAACGATCCTTGAGAGAGTTCACACGGACGTGTGTGGTCCTTTCTCAGTTGCTTCGACAGCAAAGCACAAGTATTATGTGATCTTTGTTGATGATTTCTCTCGAAAGTGCTGGATCTTCTTCATGCAGAAGAAGAGCGATACATTCGCGAAGTTCTGTGAGTTTAAAGCATTGGTCGAGAAGGAGTCGGGGAAGAAGGTGATTGCTCTAAGGAGTGATAACGGTGGTGAATTCATCTCGACTGAATTCAAGGAGTTCTGCAGCGCAGAAGGGATTCGGAGAGAGCTCATCACACCCCATAACCCATAGCAGAACGGGGTGGCTGAGCGGAAGAACAGAACGATCGTGGGTGCTGCACGGGCGATGTTGCATGATCAGGGCCTACCCCTTCACTTGTGGGCTGAGGCATGCAATACAACAGTGTATGTGCAGAACCGTTGTCCTCACAAGGTTCTTGGCATGAGTACACCGGAGGAGGCTTATTCTGGCAAGAGGCCTGATATTTCCCATTTGCGAATCTTTGGTTCTCCTGTCTACATGCATGTGATGAAGGATGCGAGAAGGAAGCTGGATCCAACTGCTGAGGTTGGAATATTTGTGGGGTACACTGATACACCTCACAACTATCGGGTGTATTTGTCAGACAGTCGCAAGACTGTTGTGCGACGGGATATAAAATTTCGGGAGGAGAAAGCCATGCAGTGTTCGCTTGAGAGGGAGCTACACTTGCATGCAGATGAGGAGCTGTTAGTTCCTAAGGAGGAGCTTCCGGATGTGGATCAGCCACAAGAGGAGGTCCAGGAGGTGGAAGAAACCACCCAGGCAGCGCCAACCATCAGAGGGCGCATGCGCACTACAGAAGCTGAGCGACTGGCTCGGGATGCAGAGAAGGTTGTAGGACCACCTACAGCACAGCGCAGACAGAGACAGTCACCGGATCGGTACACTGGATACATGGCTCTTGTGAGTCAATGTGTTGTGACGGGGCCATCCTCTTTTGAGGAAGCTGTGGAGGAACCCGCATGGGTTGATGCCATGATCGAAGAATATGATTCGATCATCAGGAACAGTGCATGGGAGATTGTCCCAAGACCGGTTGGGAAATCAGTTGTAGGTTCGCGATGGATCTACAAGGTGAAGCAGGCAGCTGACGGGGGTGTGGAGAAGTACAAGGCGAGATTTGTCGCCCGTGGCTTCTCACAGATCGAGGGGATTGACTATGAGGAGACTTTTGCACCTGTCGCAAGGTACTCTTCCATACGGGCGATCCTTGCTCTCTCAGCGCAGATGGGGTGGCACATTCATCAGATGGATGTGAAGACTGCGTTCCTCAATGGAGTTATTGAGGAAGAGGTGTACATAGAGCAGCCTGAAGGTTTTGAGATCTTCAGCGGTGAGTCGCATGTGTGCCGACTCAAGAGAGCACTGTACGGGCTGAAGCAAGCACCTCGTGCTTGGTACACTCGGATAGACAACTACTTCACCGGGCTTGGATTCTCCAAGAGTGAGGCGGATCCTAACCTGTACCAGATTGTGGTGGAGGGGAAGCTGTTGATCATCGTACTGTATGTAGATGATCTGATTTTGACGGGTGATGAGCGGTTGATACTTTCATGCAAGGAGGATCTTGCACGAGAGTTTGAGATGAAGGACTTGGGCATCCTTCATTATTTCCTGAGATTGGAGATTTGGCAGCGCAGCGGAGGACTGTTTGTTTCTCAGGGCAAGTATGCCCGGGAGATTCTGGAGAGGTTCAACATGCAAGGCTGCAAGCCTGTTGACACTCCTCTTCCTGGTGGTTGGAGGAAGGAGTATGCTACTTCAGCGGAGGTAGTGGATGCCACTGTCTATCGACAGTTGGTGGGGTCGCTTATGTATCTGGTCAATACACGACCCGATATATGCTATGCAGTTAACCGGCTTTCGCAAGCTATGGTTAAGCCTACCAAGCTCTTTTGGAAGGCAGGCAAGCATGTATTGCGCTATATCAGAGGCACATCGGGATATGGTCTATGGTACAGACAGGAGGATGGAGCGAAGCTTTCTGGCTTCACTGATGCAGATTGGGCGGGGAGTCCAACGGACCGGAAGAGCACTTCTGGAGGAGTTTTCAGCATTGGGTCGACAGCAGTTTCCTGGTACAGCAGGAAGCAGAGATCCGTGGCACTCAGTTCAGCAGAGGCTGAGTACATGGCAGCTAGCTTGGCTACATGCGAGGCTATTTGGATGAGGAAGATCCTCGTTGGATTGTTCGGGTTGCATTTGGAGCCTACAGTGATTTATTGTGATAAACAGAGTTGCATTAAACTCTCGGCTAATCCGGTATTTCATGATAGATCCAAACACATCGACATCAGGTACCATCATATCAGAGATTGTGTTCAGCGGAGAATCATGATGCTTTCATATGTTCCCACGGAGGATCGGGATGCCGACATCCTGACGAAGGCGCTCACCAGGAGCAAGTTCGAATTCCACAGAGGCAGGATAGGGATTGCAGATAATCCATATCTTGCTGAGAGGGAGTGTTGAGAATGCAGCAAGATGATGGAGCTTAGTGAAATGAAGTCGCCTTCACTAAGTGGGCCCGCAGGCAAATTCTAGCGCAAAGTCTATTTTTAGACTATGTCTATTTTTAGACATATGGAGCATGGTTCGGGGATTCCAGTTTGAGATTCTTGGAGCATTGGTCATGTTGGTAAAAATAGATGAGACTCTATTTTTAGGTCGAAGAGGTCGAAGTCTATTTTTAGACTGCCTCTCCTAAAAATAGGGAAGTCAAATATTATTTACCCTTAATAATATTTGGACTATAAACAACAGTTTACTCTCTTGGAGCACTTCAGTTCGAGCTACAGAAGTGGCTCATGCATCTGACAGAGGAATCACGTGGTTCCAAAGGGTTTGATGGCATCATGCATGGTTGACTTCAGTTGGACTTCAGTGGCAGAAGTTTGGAGGAGTTAATGAGACAGATAGTGGAGTTGTGTTTTGTTTATTTTAGTTGAACTAGTTGAGATTAGTTTAATTAGCTAATCAATTAGTTATGAGTGGAGTGAATTAAATATTATTTAATTAATTAATTAGTAACTCATTATTCAACTCAAGAACACATCAGTTCACTACAGTGTATGATCAGTTCAGTGGAGACCAGTGAAAGAGGTAGATGAAAGGGTGGAGTTAGCTATCAGTTGTGACTATATTGTTGTTATTTGCAACACACAGATAGGAGGAGTAAGCCCATGATGATTTCGCAGTTCAGGCTGGTGGTTTATCTATATAAAGAGGCCATCCCATAGCATTGAAACAAGCAATAGAGGCAAGGCAATTAGTGGTGAGTTTTGAACCAGTAACCTGTTCAAAACTGAGCTAGATTGTGTGTAACTTCATGAGATAGTACTGAGTACTTGTGAGGATTATTGTACTGAGTTTGTTACATGATTTCTCCATTATAATATACACAATAGCTGTGGGGTTTTCAGCTATAAGCTTTCCCCATACATACTATGTTAATGTGTATGATGATTTGATGTGTTATCGCTTGATTTTATTTCCGCATGTGTGATGATCTGAGTTGGTTGAGTGGAAGAGATTATGTGTTGTGTATGAAGTTCAAATAGTATGTGACCAGGATATTCTCAGTGGATAATTAATAATTATTCAGCAAATTTCTACATAGTGAAGGTTAATGATGATGATTAGAGGAGCCGACTATAAATTATGCTAATTAATTAAAAAATAAATTTATTTTATTAAAATTTTTAACTAAAATTATTTTCTTTTTCTTTTAAGCTTATTATTATAATGTCATTTTAAATGATAAATATTTAAGTTTTAATAATCAATAGTATTTTTTTCTAATGATAAATGATTTGATCTAAGTTTTGGTAAAGTCTATGTTCGGTTTGGATAGAAAGGATCCTGCTGGCTATGTGCACGGAGACCTAGTCCTGAGCTATGTGCAAGGACCCTGTTGTTGTGTGCACAGGCGGAAAGGATTGTACTAAATTGAAGCTCTATTAATAAAGAATAATATTTAGTGAACTTTTTTCCATTCTGATTTTTGTGTGTGTGCATGAACATGTTGGTTTAATTATTTAATGATTACTGCAAGTTATAGATCTATTTTTGTTCCTAGTTGAATGTGAAATTATCTAAGTTAAGTATATTTTAAAGATCTATGTATTTGTGCAAGGTTTGTGTCTATTTGAAATATTTTACAAAATAACTATCTATGTGATTGGGCAAGTGTTATTTCTGCTCTTATAAGCTAGATCTGGCTGAAGTATAATAATTTGTTTTACGCATATCTGTTAAAGGTTTTATCTTCACTTAGATCTGGGTTT
This sequence comes from Pinus albicaulis, assembly GCA_034641835.2. Classification (NCBI taxonomy): domain Eukaryota; kingdom Viridiplantae; phylum Streptophyta; class Pinopsida; order Pinales; family Pinaceae; genus Pinus; species Pinus albicaulis. The sequence goes on from CM076578.1 coordinate 835,271,604, forward strand.
CTATGAAGTCTCACGTATGATGATAAGCATTAGATAAGATAAGTAGGTTTAAGGTCCATATCATACGTTCCCTCAGGGTTCGGAAACTTGGTTCCAGCACCCCCCCCCCCCCTCCCATACTATTTCGGGTGAGACTTTGGTCTACGCAAGCATATCACTATTGAAAGGGCCAATAGTTGGAGGGTTTTTTTGTTTGCACAGAACACTCCAAACCTGGGTTAGGACCCCTCAAGCCAACAACCCATGTTTTCCCATTTTCCAAAAAAACATCATTTAGGGCCTCAAAACAACTCTGAAATTTCAGGACCCAAAAAACTACCAAAAATAGTAAATTGTGCTAAAATTAAGGAAACTGAAAAACTGAAAGAAGCAATGGTGGGGTTCCAAGTGGAATAGGTGGGTGGCCACCAATATCCACCTAGATCAGTCCTCCCCCCTTAGGAAGCAATGGTCCCCATTGCGTTGAGTGCCTCCATGAGATGGGGAAACTTCTACTAAACTTGGTCCTTAGTGAGCAACTTGCCTTGGTGCGAGAGTTGGCAAGATTTAACAACCCGATACAATTGAATCTTATGTTGGCAAGTGATCTTGATATGTGCGTCCATGATATGATCATTTGTGGAATGTCCCATGCAGACAAGGCTTAGCTCTGTTCGTGTGAGTTGTTCTACAATGTCTGAAGTGTCAAGTAATGGTGGAAAGCATGGTCAAAGGTGGTCCACAATGAACAATGGGTGCAGGCCAAGGAATGGGGGAATGTTGAGCTCAAAATAATTTTCTCCCATAGCCTTGGTGATTGTGTAAGGCCCATATCAAAGTGGCATGAGCTTCTGATGGGCTCTGGTAAGGCGTTCCTTCTACAAATGCAACCAAACTTTGTCGCCCACCTGAAACTTGTGTGGCACCCATTCATTAGAGAACTTTTGAGGTCTAAAATGGGTGTCCTAAGAAAAATGTACAACCAAAATAAAATTTATAAGAACCAATAGGATTCAAGATGATGATGTCAACCATGGGGGGTGATTCACCCTTTTTTGGGTAGAAAAGTAAAAATAATAAAAATAATAAAATAATAAAACTACTTTTTCAACTTGTATTTTCAACTTAGCTCCCTAAGGTTTTACTCAAATTTCAAGCGAGAGTACTCATTGGATGCAATATTTAATTCATCACCCAAGTAATACCCATGTTGCATACTTTCGATGGACCCTACTACACAAAAAATGAGAAATACATCAAAAAATGTGATTGCAATCACGTTTTTCATGTATTTCTCATGTTTCGTGTAGCAGATTCCATGAAAATTATGCAACATGGGTACTCCTTGGATGAGGAATAAAATTTCGCATTTAATGAGTGTCCCCGCTCGAAAATTTAGGAAACTGATAGGGAGATAAGTTGAAAATGCGACTTGAAAAAGTAGTTTTTTTCTTTTTTCCCTCTAAAATTTGATGATGTAATCTAATATTATTTTATTATTTCCACTATTAATTTATAATTTCCTTAGGAGGCCCATTTTAGACCTCAAAATTCCCCTAATTTTTTTATCATGTTGGTGCTTGTACTAATTCCCCTTATTTGGACTTCTCCAAGATGTCGTGAACCTGTTGGCGGACGTGTTGGATGTGTTCAATAAATATGTTTGCTTTATCATCCTTAGACAACACATATGTGGATTATGTTTGTGTAGCCGCATGAGGTATGGAAACATCAATCGATCACAATGTTTGAAATCCTAGACCCACATGAAAGGGACTGTGATAAATCGAGCTATGAAGATCTTTCTTGGGTAGAGGTTCTCAAGGAGTCGGATTGATCAGATGCTTGACCTGACAGTGCAAGGTTACCCTTGTGGGTGAGGAGAAGATGTCCCTATATTCTTCCACAACCTTCTCCACCTGCTTCTGCTATGTGGAGGAACCCTCTCGGGGGCCATGGATGGGGCCATTATATTCCCTTTTCTTTAAGAGAAAATCAGAAAGAAAATAAATCTCCCAATATGGGAGATGATCTTACTGCATTTCTTCGCAGAGATCAAAGAGATGGTAGTAGGTAGGGCTACCTCTGGTATCCTATATAACTTATTTCCTAAATAAAATAATAACATTGCAAGGCCTAGATTCATATACATCATGTTTCTTCCTCAAATATGGTTGAACTAATAATACATTGCAAACTTCAAGAGGAGCAACATCACACAGTACCTCATCTGTGAAGGAATTGATATTGTATAGGAGGCAGAACTTCTCGCTGACGCAAAGATCTCGTCCTTGGTGTAGCCACCCGATGCTGTACGGATGTAGGTTTTTTGTGGTCGGTAGGGCCAGCCACTTCATGAACTCTGCTGAAATGAGGTTCTTTTGGCTTCCGTTGTCGACAATGAACTGCAGCAGGGAATCCTTCACCCACATTTATGAGTGAAAGAGACGCTCCCCCAACTCTGGATCTTCGAGTTCTACCTTTTGGAGCTTGGTGGTGGCTACCATCTCAGTGTGTTTTGTGTCAATGAATTTTTTACCCTTGTCATTTTCCTTGTTGGGTTTTGACTTAGAATCAAAACATGCATCCATCTATGAGTCTTTCAGCTCAGCCACCAAGCCTGCTTTGTGCAACATTCATTCGTGTTGTGAGCGGGATTTTTATTTAAACTCACACCACTTTTCAGTGTCATTATTTTCCTTCCCATCACCATTGTCTTGTGGCTTCAATGATTTCCCCTAGGGGGTCTTGGCTGAGCTCTATCCTTTACTTTTCTTTGGGTTCGCAGATCCACAGTCTCGCTTCTTCTATTTCAATTTCTACTAGATCCTGGAACCATATCGGTATGTTGCACCATGCAAGGAGATTTTGAGGAACTCTATTTCCTCTTGAATGTATTTGTGAAAAGAAATGACGTACTTAAGAACAAAGTGTTTCTCTGAATCTTTGATACCCAAATTTGAGTGTAGGTTATGGAACAAATTCATCATCTCATGCACATCTTGATCCCTTTGTTGCCACAGTGTAACCCATTGTATGTAATTTTCCTCGTAGCTCTCCACAGGGTAATATTTTTCCTTGACGGAATCTCAGAAATTATTCCAAGTGGGTTTGGCTAAAAACAATGAGGGTTCTCTCTCGTCCCTTTGTTCACAATAGGTTTCCCACCAATCCTTGACATTGGGGGCAGCTTTGAGGAGCGTAAAAATAATATTTTTCCTATTGGAAAAATCATGAAATGGAAATTATCCTTCCACATTAGGGTAGTTTTGAGGTCTAAAATGGACCTCCTAAGGAAATTATAAAATAATAGTGGAAATAATAAAATAAGAATTGTTGGACACCTAATCCTTTAAGGGTTGGTGTAGAAGGCAAATAAACAAAGGAATCCCATAAGACCTTGGAAAATGAATCCAAGGGTCACGAGAATGTATTATATATGTACATATATTTTAATAAGAAATATACACTCATGCTTATCTTTCATCTTGTGTGCATACCATGTGTGCATTTAACATGGTATCAGAGCGGACGAATTCTGGCCCTGCTCAAGTTTGAGCAACTAGTTTTATGGCCTCTATGCATGTTAGTTCCACCATAAATTCTTCATTTCATGAATATCCTATAATCTATATTCTTGTTGTGATTTATACGTAGTTTTGTAGCATCTTTGAGAAACATCCCCTTCACATTTACATCATCTTGCATAAATGCACCTGTCCATCCTATCATATTTGTTTCTACGCAGACCTGAAGAAGAGTATGCCTCCATCTCTACGTCCTTGAAGTTTATGAAGTTAATTAAATAACTCCCATGCATGGATGGTTTAAATATGAATAGGTTCAACAACGATTAAATTTCAGAGTAGGTTGGGTATTCCAATATTTCATTCTATTCAGTACTAATCTTGTGCATGCTTGTTCTTAACTTATCATTTGAATTTTTGAGGGAATCAACCCGGAGGACATTCAATGCATTCATAACCAACATTTTTCAATACACGTTGAGATGGAACCGTATGTTCCAATATTCTAAAGGGGTTGAATCCAGCATATAAATAGTGGTGTTGGTTTCGATGTCGATGACACGGACAAAGCTATCAAGGGAGGTGGAAGCGGAAATTGGGGCAGTAGGATAGGCGGCCAATGCCACCACTCCCAGGGAATGGCTAGTTTTGGCATTTTCTATGGGAAATATAATACATATAACACATATAAATCCTCTCAACACATATAACTCTCAATAAACACATATAAATTCGCTCATATGTTTCCCTTTGAATACCAATCGACCATACGGTGTGTCTGCTAGGAGCACTAAGCTTAAATGGCCATAGAAAGTAGTTTACCTTTCCACAACATAGTAGCTAACAAATATTCTGGGTCTTTGGATGCATATCCTTGATCCCTCGAATACGAATAATGAAGAGCATCTTAGCTTCTGGATCAACATAGAAATGGTATCATAGAAAGCTCCCTTCAATTTCTCCTCTTGCTTCAATCTTATGAGATCTCACTCCTGATTCTGGCACCACAACAATTGATTTTGGCTCTTCTTCACCCATATATTCCTCTGCATGTGTCGTTGTAGGAGACGGTCAATGAACTTTGACCTCAAATGAGAAAATAGCAGATGTAGACTCCCATCGTATCACCCATTCAAGTACGCAGGCATTGAAGCTCGCCTCCATCGTCAGAATAGGAGAATTCCACAAACGAGCTCTCGTAATGCAGTAGTGGTGACATGTGCTAGTGCAAGTGTTATTCATGGAGTTCTGCGTTGGTTGGAGGACTGAGATGCCATATTTTTAAAGATTGGTCGATAAAACTTCTCTTTAAACTAAATGGTATGTTGATTGTTGCATTGAAGTGAATGTTTTTAAAGGGATGATATATATATATATATATATTTCATGGTATAAGGGTTTGTGTATGATGAATGCCGGAGTTTTGATTAAGATATATGCATATCGTTGAGGAAAATATGGTGCATTTAACTTCTTTCATTTGCATGCAATGCCTATGGTGTGAATCCTACCTGCGTAAAAGGCGTTCTTGTGGATGATTCTATGCAATAGAGAAGGTATCCATTCAAGTATTGATACCATTCATTCAATTTTATGTATTGAAGCATTGATGTTTCAAGTTGAAATTGATAAGTGACCTATCTTGGAATAAAGGAGCCCAATGAATTGTCCATCTGAAGTTTGAAATTTATACAAAAAGTCAACGACTAAATTATCATCTGTGCGGCCTATAGGACAAGGAATGCTTTCACTCTTGCATTAAATCAATAAACTACTTTGTCCCTATTTTTTCAAGCACGCATAATGCACACATTTTTTAACTAAGGTTGATGTTATTGTAATGCGTATATTTGAAAGGCTCACTCAGATGTGAAGAGGCGCACGCAGTCCAAGTTGATCATTTTCTAATTAAATTATTGTTTAATATTCAAAATTCTAATCACCGAAGTTTGGACCCAATAACCTGAAGGCAGAAGATCCAAGTTGATATATGTATGCAGAAAGTAAAGTTGTAATGGAAATTAAAATCATTCTTTAGCATGCCTTAATAACTATTGCACATAGTTGTTTATTTGGTGCACTTATTATGGCTCAAATTGACAAATTATTAGAGTTATTGAGAAATCTAATCGTGTCTACTACTGAAGGCACGGTGACAGTAAAAAAAAACACTATTTGTGATATCAAAACTTGTTTGTAGTATACACGGGAGAAGATTGATTTTTTGCAGCTTGAATCTCAGCCACAAGAGGAATTACAACAGAAAAGACACCTTTCTGAACTTGTTTTTGGTTAGAATGATCCCCTATTTGACTTTGAAACAAGATCCTATCAGCAGCCAGCAAGTCATCCAATCATTAAAGTTGAAGTTGATCTAGATCCAATGCCTAATGAAGCAACAGAGTTTCATGTAGATGTAGAAGTTCATTTTGCACTTCCCAAGCCCACCATTAGACCTTGGGAATAGCTTGTCAGTAACAAACACATAACAAGTCTTGGATATGACAAGGAGGTGTCCATTCATATTCCAAATTACTCAAAGCCTATCTAGTTTCAAATTGTTGGATTCCTTCATCATAGTACACTTTCAGCTATTCCAGATTCTGCTCCTCTTCCACAACAACCACAAAAAATTCTTATATGCCAACATTGTGATCGAGTTGGCCATATGAAATATCATTGTTTTGATGTTAATCCATCTAATCATTGTCATAAAACCACTCATTCTTTAAACATATGCTTCAGAAACAAGCCTCCCACAAGAACAAAGATTCATCTTGGATGGATCACTTTTTTGCAATGGGCATCAATAGCCAAGAAGATGTTTCACTCATATGTCAGAACTTGTTCTAGATTATTGAACAATATTGCAGTTGATTTTTCGCCATCATCTCACCTTGTATCTGAGAGGGGGGGAAGTGATGGTCATATGCAAGCTTCAAAGCCACATCAAGCGAGTTTGAGCCACAACTTGTCATTTGAGATTCAAAGTTGTAGCCAGAGATAGATATTCCCATTATCATGTCATTGGTTGGTGTTCAAACTTAAACCATCTATGCGAGGATGAGCTTATCCCTCTTAAAATAATTGGGGGCACTTCCTTTAGCAGAAGACTTCGGTTTCTTGCCAGTTTTGGAAAATTTCCAAGAATTTCATTAAGCATTCAAGATTTGGTGGTCATCCTCAAACCATCACAGGTTGAGGTTCTCCCTTTTTATGCGGGTTGCAAACCTCCCTTTTCCAGGTTGAAAGTATCCCTCTTAAAATAATTAGGAGAACTTACTCTAACCAAAGACCTTAGATTCATGTCATATTTGGAAGAGTTCTGGGAACTGCACTAAGCATTCCAAATTTGATGTTCATCCTTAAACCACCTCCTTATGCCAAAATTTCATAGAGCACATTCAGCCTAGTGCTTCCATGCATATTTTTGCACATTTGTATTGCAACTCTCTTGTTGGAATCATACATACCCATTCGGATTAAGGGGGGAATGTTGGACACCTAATCCTCGAAGGGTTGGTGTAGAAGGTGAATAGATAAAGGAAGCCCAAGGTACCTTGGAAGATGAATCCAAGGGTCACAAGAATGTATTATATATGTACATATAATTTAATAATAAATATACACCCATGCTTATCTTTCATCTTGTGTGCATACCATGTGTGTTTTTAAAAAGAATAGATTACATCATCAAATTTTAGAGGGAAAAAAGAAAAAAATACATTTTCAACTCTTATTTTCAACTTATCTCCCTATGGGTTTACTCAAGTTTCGAGCGGAGCACTCGTTGGATGTAGAATTTTATTCTGCGTCCAAGGAGTACCCATGTTGCATACTTTAAATGGACCCATCTACACGAAAAATGATAAATACATGAAAAACGTGACTGCAATAATGTTTTTGCATGTATTTTTCATTTTTTTTGTAGCAAGGTCCATCGAAAGTATGTAACATGGGTACTCCTTCGATGAGGAATTAAATTTTTCATCCAATGAGTACTCTCATTCAAAATTTGAGTAAAAACATAGGGAGATAAGTTGAAAAAGTAGTTTTATTATTTTATCATTTTTTAATATTTTTACTTTTTTACCCTAAAAAATGGTGAATCATCCCCCATGGTTGAAACCATCATCTTGAATCCTATTGGTTCTTATAAAGTTTATTTTCGTTGTACATTTTTCTTAGGAGGCCCATTACAGACCTCAAAAATTATTTAATGACATATTTAACCATTTATCTGGCCTTCAAATATGGGAATGTCAAAGTTGACTTGTACCTTGAAGGAAGTGGCACCTCTAGAATGACTACCAAAAGAATATGTGTTGCCTGTATGCATCCACCAAAGGATTTGGGAAAATTTATACATAATCGTGTTCGTCTGCTTCTCGAGGTCCTCCTCGAGCAATATTTTGATAGGATATCCTAATCCCTCATCTTTCTTTTTGTTTACCATGGGAGGTCATCAAGTTTTGCGAGGCTAATCTTGCAAGGGTTCAACTAGATTGACCCTTAACTCCTTATATCTTTACCTCATTGGGGACATGCAAAGAAAAATAGAGAAAGAGCAGACTGCTTTGATACCATTGATTTGAATTTATGCGGGAATGCAATAGAATACAAATATGAACATAGACATAGAGATGCAGTAGAAATATACTTCATTTCATTAATATCAAAGAGCTAGAATATGCATACATAATGGAAATAAAATAGCTTGGGCGATGGTAGCTTATCTCTTAGAAGATATGTGGCAGCTAAAAGCCTCTGAAATATGTTACAATGAGGCTCAAAGGCCTATTTATTATTGAGAAACAATGGAAAACCATAAACATCCAAAAATCTAACCCTAGGAGATGAATCGCCAAATGTGTGGGCCCCGCTGCGGTAAATTTGTACATCAGTTTCCCTGGGTAGTAAATTTGGCATACGATCTTCGTTTGGTGTGCACAGTACCTCATTAGAAATATCTATTCAAGGACTAAAAATTTTGATGCAAACATAAATGAAAGCCTCTTGTTTTCCCTTTAAAAAAAAACATCATTTAGGGCATCAAAACATTTCCAGAAGTTCTAGACTCAAAAAACTGCGAAAAATAGTAAATTGTGCTTCAATTAAGGAAAATAAAAAACGGAAAGAAATAATGGTGGGAGTCTAAGTGTAATAGGTGGGTGGCCACCAATATCCACCTGAATCAGTCCTCCCCCCTTAGAAAGCAATGGTCCCCATTATGTTGGGTGCCTCCATGAGATGGGGAAACTTCTACTGAACTTGATCCCTGGAGAGCCACTTGCCTTGGTGCAGGAGCTAGAAATATTTGAAAAACCAATAAAGTTGAATATTATGTTGGAAAGTTTTCTTAATCTATGTATCCATGATAGTATAAATTTTGGTATGTCCCATGCAGTCGGGGCGTAGCTCTGTTGGTGTGAGTTGTTTTGCAATGTTTGAAGTGTCCAGTAATGGTGGAAAGTATGGTCAAAGGAGGGAAACATTGAACACTAGGCGCAGGCCAAGGAATGGGGGAATTTTGAGCTCAAAACCATTGTCTCCCATATCCTTGGTGATTTTGTAAGGCCAGTATCAAAGTGGCCTGAGCTTCTGATGGGCTCTGGTAAGGTGTTTTTTCTGCAAATGAAACCAAACTTTTTTGCCCACCTGAAACTTGGGTGGCACCCAGTTTTGATCATGTCGGTGCTCGTACTTGCCATTCTACTTCTCCAATATGTCATGAACTTGTTGGTGGACGTGCTAGACGTGTTCAATAAGTCTAGTTGCTTTATTAGGGTCAGATATTATGTATTTGGATTATGTCTTTGTAGTCACATGAGGTATGGAAGCATCAATCAGACATAATGGTTGAGATAGTAGACCCACTTAAAATGGATTACGACCAGTCGAGCTATGAATATCTCTAATGGGTAGCGGTGCTCTGGGAATCATATTGATCGGATGCTTGACCTGACAGTGCAAGGTTACCCCTGTGGGTGAGGAGAAGATGTCCCTATATTCTTCCACAACCTTATCCACCTGCTTCTGCTATGTGGAGGAACCCATCCTGTGTGCCATTTATGGGGCCACGATATTCCATTTAATTTGAGAGTGAATCAAAAAGAAAACAAATTTCCCAGCATGGGATATGATCTTACTGCATTTCTTAGAAGAGATCAAAGAGATGGTTATAGGCAGGGCTACCTCTGGTGTCTTGTATAACTTAGTTCCCAAAGAAAAAATAATGGTGAGAGGCCTAAATTCATCCATATCATGTCACTTCCACAAATATGTTTGGCCTAATAACACATCGCAAAATTCAAGAGGAGCAACATCCCAAAGTACATCATATGTGAAGGGCTTGATGTTGTAGGGGAGGCAGCACTATTGGCTGATGTGGAGATCTCTTCCTTGGTGAAGCCACCCGATGGTGTATGAATGTGGGTGTGTTTTTGTCGTTAGGCCTATCCGCTTCATGACCTCTACTAAAATGAGGTTCTTTTCTCTCCCATTGTTGACAATGAAATACACCGAGGAACCCTTCGCCCACATCTATGAGTGGAAGAGACACTCCCCCTCCTCTAGATATTCAAGTTCTACCTTTTGTAGCTTGATGGTGGCTACCATCGCAGTAGGTTTTACGTCAATGACCTGCTTACCCTTAGCGGTTCCCTTGTTGGGTTCTATCTCAGAATTATAGCATGCATCTGTCTCTGAGTCTTTCAGCTCGGCCATCAACGCCTACTTTGCGCGACATTCATTCATGTTGTGAGTGGGATTTTTCTAGAAGTCACACCACTTCTTGGTTTCATTCTTTTCCTTTTCGTCACCCTTGGCTTGCGTCTACAAGGAGTTCCCCTAGGGGGTCCTGGCCAAGCTCTATCCTTTTCTCTGCTTTTGGTTCGTAGATCCAAAGTCTCGCTTATTCTATTTCAATTTATGTTCAATCTTGGTAGCATATCGATATGTTGCACTAAACGAGGAGATGTCAAGGAACTCCATTTCCTCCTAAATGTATTTTTGCAAAAAAATTTGGTACTTAAGCACCAAGTGTTCCTCTAAATATTTGACACCCAAATTTTTGCGCATGGTATGGAACAAATTTGTCAGCTTATGCACATCTTGATCCCTTTTTTTTCGCAATGTAATCCATTGAAAGTACTTGTCCTCATAGCTCTCCATGGGGTGATATTGTTCCTTGATGGAATCTCGGAAAGAATTCCAAGTGGGTTCGACTGAAAAAAAATGAGGGTTCTCTCTTGTCCCTCTAGTCGCAATAGGTTTCCCACCAGTCCTTGACATGGGGGACAACTTTGATAAGCGCAAAAGTAATATTTTCCCTATTGGAAAAATCATGAACTGAAAAATATCCTTCCAACAGATTTAATGATATATCTACGGCATCTACATCTATTTGGCTTTCAAATATGGTGATGTAAAATTTTACTTGTACCTTGAAGGGAGTGGTGCCTCTAGACTAACAAACGAAGATGCATTGATTGTAGGCATCTACCGAAGGATCTGGGAAAAGTTATCCATCATCATGTTCATTTGTTTCTTGAGGGCCTCCTCGAGAAATATTTTGATAGGATATCCTACTCCCTCATCTTTATTTTCCTCCATTGGAGGTTTTCAAGGTTTGTGATACTGATCTTGCAAGGGTTCAACCATATCAGGCCCTAAATCCTTATACGATGACCTCATTGGGGACAAGAAAAGAAAAACAAAGAAATATTAGACCGCTCTGATACCACTAATCTAAATTTATGTAAGAATGCAACAGAATACAAATATGAACATAGACACAGAGATGCAACAGAAATATAACTTCATTTCATTAATATCAAAGAACTTAAATATGCATACAAAATGGAAATAAACTAGCTTGGGTGATGGTAGCTTATCGCTAAGAAGAGACGTGGCGGCTACATGCCTCTAAACTGTGTTACAATGAGGCTCAAAGACCTATTTATTATTGAGAAACAATGGAAAACTATAAACATCCAAAAACCTAACCCTAGGAGATGAATCGCCAAATATTTGGTCCCTGTTGGGGTAAATTGGTACATCAATTTCCTAGGGTCGTAACTTTGGCACACGATCTCTGTTTGGCGTGAACAATAACTCTTTAGAAATATCTATCTAAGGACTAAAAATTTTTACTGCAAACATCAATCACAGAGAAATGTTTGCCTCTTTTCCAAAAAAACATCGTTTAGGGCCTCAAAAAGGCTTCAAAAATTCAAGACCCGAAAAACTACCAAAAATAGTAAATTGTGCTACAATTAAGGAAACTAAAAAACTGAAAGAAATAATGGTGGGTCCAAGTGGAATAGGCAGGTATCAGCCTCAAAAAATACATATGTGGATTTTTTCTGTGTAGTTGACTGAGGTATGGCAACATCAATCAAACACAGTGGTTGAAATCCTACACCCACTGGAAAGGGACTGCGACCAATCAAGATATGAAGTTATTTTTTGGGTAGAGTTGCTCTAGGAGTCAGATCGATTAGATGCTTGACTTGACAGTGCAAGGGTACCCCTGTGGGTGAGGAGAATATGTCCCTATATTCTTCCACGGGCTTATCCACCTACTTCAAATCTGTGGAGGAATCATTCCCGACAGCCATGAATGGGGCCACAATCTTCCCTTTAATTTGAGAGTGAATCATAAATAGTAAAAAATTCCCAGTATGGTAGATGATATTACTACATTTCTTAGCGTAGATCAAACAAATGGTGGTAGGCGAGGCTACATTCGGTATCTTGTATAACTTAGTTCCCATAGAAATAATAATAGTGTGAGTGGGAATTTTATGGTAATCACACCACTCGTCAGTGTCGTTCTCTTCCTTCCATCACCCTTGGCTTGTGGCTTTGAGGAGTTCCCTCGGGGGGGTCCCAACCGAGCTTTGTCCTTTTCTCTACTTTTGGTTCACAGATCCAAAGTTTCACTTCTTTTGTTTCAATTTCTGCTTGATTTTCATAGCATATCGGTATGCTACACCAAGCGAGGAGATGTCTAGGAACTCCATTTCCTCATGAATGTATTTCTACAAACAACTGTGGTAATTAAGCACCAAGTGTTTCTCTGAATCTTTGATACCCAAATTTGTGCACATGGTATGGAAAAGATTCATTAACTCATGCACATCTTGATCCCTTTGTTTCCATAGCATATTCCATTGTATGTACTTGTCCTCATAGCTCCCAACAAGGTAATATTGCTCCTTTATGGCATCTACAAAAGAATTCCAAGTGGGTTCGGCTGAAAAAAATGAGGGTTCTCTCTCGTCCCTTTGTTCGCAGTAGGATTCCCACCAGTCCTTTACATGGGGGTTGGCTTTATGGAGTGCAAAAGTAATATTTTACATATTGGAAAAATCACAAACTGAAAAATGTCCTTCCAACATATTTACCCATCTAGCTATAGTTTCTGCATCTATATGACCTTCAAATATGGGAATTTCAAAGTTTACTTGCACCTTGAAAGGATCGGTGCCTCTAGAGTGACTATCGTACGAAGATGCGTCGCCTGTAGGCATCCGCGGTAGGATTTGGGCAAAGTTTCCATCATCGAATTCACCTGTTTCTTGAGGGCCTCCTCGAGAAATATTTTGATATGATATCCTTCTCCCTCATCGTTATTTTCATCCACCATGGGAGGTCATTGGGGTTTGAGAGGCTGATCTTGCAAGGGTTCAACTAGTTCAAGCCCTAACTCATTATACCCTAACCACGTTGTGGACATGCAAAAAAACATAGGAGTAGACTGCTCTGATACCACTGATCTAAATTTATGCAGGAATGCAATAGAATACAAATATGAACATAGACACATATATGCAGTAGAAATATAACTTAATTTCATCAATATCAAAGACCTGAAATATGCATACATAATGGATATAAACTAGCTCGGGTTATGGTAGCTTATCACTGAGAAGAGATATGGTGGCTACATGCCTTTGAATTATGTTAAAATAAGGCTAAAGGCCTATTTATTATTGAAAAATAATGGAAAACCCTAAACATTCAAAAATCTAACCCTAGGAGATGAATTTCCAATTTTGTTGGCCCCGATTGGGTAAATTGGTATATCAATTTCCCCGGGTCGTAAATTTGGCATATGATCTCCGTTTGACGTGCACAATACCTTTTTAGAAATATCAATTTGATGAATAAAAAATTCGACTGCAAGCATCAATTTTTGAATCATTTTTTCTCATTTTCGAAAAAAAAAATCATATAGGGCCTCAAAACGGCTTCGAAAGTTGAGGACTAGAAAAATTGCCAAAAATTGTAAATTGTGCTACAATTAAGGAAGCTAAAAAACTCAAAGAAACAATGTTGTGGGTCCAAGTGGAATAGTCGAGTGGCCACCAATATCCACCTAGATCAGTCCTGCCCCCTTAGGAAGCAATGGTCCCCATTGTGTTGAGTGCTTCCATGACATGGGGAAAATTTTGTTGAACTTGGTCCCTGGTGAGCCAGTTGCCTTGGTATAGGAGCTGGAAAGCTTTTCCAAACCTGATATAGTTGAATATTATTTTGGTGAGTGTTATTGATCTATGTGCATGGAAAATTTTAGGGGATAATATTTGCATATGGGCTATTTTTCCATGCTTTTTCCAAACCAAAGATTCATTAATTTCTACTTTCCATAAAACTGATTCACCCAAATTTTATAAAATACAAATATTTTACCTTAAAAAAATGCCAAAAAATTATAGATAATATCAGGAAAAATTTATAATGAATACATCAAATAATCATAAATTTGAATATTTTTATAAAAATATCAACCAACATTTTACAATTTTCATATTGGGGACTAGAAATATTCGCAAAGGTTTCTAAATTTTTAAATAAATTTCCATCCTTCAAATTTTAGTTGTCTCTGTGTCCATGATACGATCAAGTGTGCCCCTGTCCCATGTAGTTGGGGCTTAGCTCTGTTGGTGTGATTTTTTCTACAATTTATGAAGTGTCCAGTAATGGTGGAAAGTGTGGTTGAAGATGCTCTACATCGAACACTAAGTGTAGGCCAAGGAATGGGGTAATGTTTAGCTCAAAAGAATTGTCCCCCATAGCTTTGGTGATTGTGTAAGGCCCATATCGAAGTGGCATGAGCTTTTGATGGGCTTCAATAAGGCTGCAACCAAAATTTGTTACCCACCTAAAACTTGTGTGGCACTTGTTTTTTATCATCTCGGTGCTTGTACTTGGCATTGGAATTCTCCAAGATGTCGTGAACCTTTTTGCGGATGTGTTCGAAGTATTCAATAAATATGATTGATTTATCAACCTCAGACAGTACATATGTGGATTATGTATGTGTAGTCGCATGAGGTATGACAAAATCAATCGGACACAATGGTTGATATCATAGACCCACTTGAAAGGGGCTATGACCAGTCGGGCTATGAATATATTTGTTAGGTAGAGGTGCTATGGGAGTTAGATCGGTCGGATGCTTGACCTAATGGTGCAAGGGTACCCATGTGGGTAAGGTGACTATGTCCCTATATTCTTCCTTGACCTTATCGACCTGCTTCTTCTATGTGGAGGAACCCTTCTCAAGGGCCATGGATGGGGCCGCGAGCCTCCCTTTACTATGAGAGTGAATAAAAAAAAACAAATTTCTGGGTATGGGATATTACCTTACTCCATTTCTTAGCAGAGATCAAAGAGATGGTGCTAGGCGGGGCTACCTCCAATATCTTGTATAAATTCATTCCCAAATAAATGATAACAGTGTGAGGCTTAGATTCATACACATCATGTCACTTCCACAAATATGGTTGGCATAATAATACATCGCAAACTTCAAGAGGAGAAACATCACACAGTACCTCATCTATGAAGGGCTTGATTTTGTAGAGAGGCAACACTGTTGGATGACGAGGATATCTCGTCCTTGGTGAAGCCACCCAATGGGGTATGGTTCTGGGTGTGTTGTGGTCATTAGGACCAACCACTTCACGATCTCTACTGAAATGAGGTTATTTTGGCTCCTATTGTCGATAATGAACTATAGCGGGGAACCCTTCACCCACATTTGTGAGTGGAAGAGATTGTACCCCTCCTCTAGATCTTCGGGATCTACCTTTTGGAGCTTGGTAGTGGCTACCATCGCAATGTGTTTTGCGTCAATGGCCTACTTACCCTTGTCAGTTCCCCTTTTGGGTTATGACTCAGAATCAGAGCATGCATCCATCTCTGAGTCTTTCAGCTCAGCCACCAGCACCTACTTTGTGCGACATTCATTTGTGTTATGAGTGGGAGTTTTATGGAACTCGCACCACTTTCTGATGTTGTTCTTTTCCATCATGTCACCCTTGGCTTGTAGCTTCGAGGAGTTCCCCTAGGGGGTCTCGTCCAAGCTCTGTCCTTTGCTCTCCTTTAGGTTCACAAATCCAAAGTCTCGCTTCTTTTGTTTCAATTTTTGCTCAATCTTGGAAGTAAAGTGGTATGTTGCACCAAGCGAGGAGATGTCAAGGAACTGCATTTCCTCCTGAATGTATTTGTGAAAACAACTACAGTACTTAAGCACCAAGTGTTTCTCTGAATATTTGATACCCAACTTTGTGTGCAGGGTATGGAATAGATTCATCAGCTCATGCACATTTGTATAACTTTTTTTTTGTAGTGTAGTCCATTGTATGTACTTATCCTCATAGATCTCCATGGGGTAATATTGTTCCTTGATGGCATATCCGAAATAATTTCAAGTGGGTTCGGCTAAAAACAATGAGGGTTCTCTCTAATCCCTTTGTTCACAGTAGGTTTCCCACTAGTCCTTGAAATGGGGGGTGGCTTTGAGGAGCGCAAACTTTAATATTTTCCCTATTGGAAAAATCATGAACTGAAAAATATCCTTCCAATAGATTTAACCATCTATATACTGCATCTGCATCTATCTAGCCTTGAAATATGGGAATGTCAAATTTGACTTGTATCTTGAAGGGAGTAGCGCTTCTAGAGTTTGTACAGGATGAAGATGTGTCATCTATAGGAATCCGCCGAAGGATCTGGCCAAAGTTATCAATCATCAAGATCCTTCGTTTCTCGATGGCCCCCTTGAGCAATATTTTGATAGGATATCCTGCCCCCTCATCTTTCTTTTTTCCTACCATAGGAGGTCGTCGGGGTTTGCGACACTAATATTGCAAGAGTTCAACTAGATCGAGCCCTAACTCCTTATACCCTGACCTTGTTGGGGACATGCAAAGAAAAACAGAGAAAGAGTAGACTACTTTGATACCACTAATCTGAATTTATGCAGGAATTCAATAGAATACAAATATGAACATAGACATAGAGATGCGGGAGAAATATAACTTCATTTCATTAATATCAAAGAAAAAAAATATGCATACAGAATGGAAATAAACTAGCTCGGGCGATGGTAGCTTATCTCTGAGAAGAGATGTGGCACCTACATGCCTCTGAACTGTGTTACAATGAGGCTCAAAGGCCTATATATTATTGAGAAATAATAGAAAACCCTAAACATCCAAAAACCTAACCCTAGGATATGAATCGCCAAATCTGTGGGCCCCATTGGGGTAAATTGGTACTTCAATTTCCCTGGGTCGTAACTTTGGCATACAATCTTTGTTTGACGTGTACAATACCTCATTAGAAATATCTATCTGACTAAAAATTTTGATTGCAAACAATATTCAAATACTAATGTATGCCATTTTCCCCAAAAAAACACCTTTTAAGGGCTCAAAATGGCTCCGGAAGTTCAGGACACAAAAAAACTACCAAAAATAGTAAATTGTGCTACAATTAAGGAAACTAAAAAACTAAAAGAAACAATGGTTGGGGTCCAAGTGGAATAGATGGTTGGCAACCAATATCCACCTAGATCAGTACTCCCCCCATAGGAAGAAATGGTCCCAATTGCCTTGAGTGCCTCCATGAAATGGGGAAACTTTTGCTGAACTTGGTCCCTGGTTAATCAATTGCCTTGGTGCAGGAGCTGGAAAGCCTTGACAACCTGATACAGTTGAATCTTATTTTGGCGAGTGTTCTTAATCTACATGTCCATGATATGATCATTTGTGGATTTTCTCATGCATTTGGGGCTTAGCTCTATTGGTGTGATTTTTTATGCAATGTCTGAAGTGTCTAGTAACGGTGGAAAGTATGGTCGAAGGCGGTCAACATTGAAAACTAGGTGCAGGCCAAAGAATGGGGGAATTTTAAACTCAAAATAATTGTCTCCCATAGCCTTGGTGATTGTGTAAGGCCCATATCAAAGTGGCCTAAGCTTCTTATGGGCACAGGTAAGGAATTATTTCTACAAATGCAACCAAACTCTATCGCCCACCTGAAACTTGTGTGGCACCCGTTGTTGATCATGTTGGTTCTTGTACTTGGAATTGGATTTATCCAAGATGTTGTGAACTTGTTAGCAGATGTTCGGGACATGTTCAATAAATCTATTTACTTTATCAGGCTCAAACAATACATATGTGGATTATGTTTGTGTACTCGCATGAGGTATGACAATATCAATCAGACACAATGGTTGAAATCCTAGACCCACTTGAAATGGATTGCGACTAGTCGAGCTATAAATATCTTTGTTGGGTAGAGGTGCTCTTAGAATCAGATCTATTAGATGCTTGACCTAACAGTGCAAGGGTACCCCTATGGGTGAGGAGAAGATGTAATATTCCTAAATTAGCATGAAGCTAATTGGAATATTAATTTTTCTCGTCACTTAGTTAGATGAATAAATGGGTAGGGAGGGCCATAAATCTCTTTAGTAGGCATAAGATCCCTCTTAATGTGAAAATGGATCATCTTCATAGCTGGATAAAGCACCCTCATGTGTGAATAGGGGCTAATGCATGTGGCAAAGGTCAAGTTTGACCAAGTCAACAACGTTGGTATGGAGGGAGTGGATCATCATTAAGAGATAGCGTAGTGTGAATGGAAGGAAGACTCCATGATAGTGGAAACCCTAATGAGTGGGACCCAAGGTGAGAAGGCTCACATTGTTTGTAAGGAGGGCAAGGCAGCCATATGGGGTTATGTTATTGATTATTTATTTTTTGGTCTACATGACTTCTTGCATCCTTCAGCTGATTAGTTGAGTTTGCAGTGTTATTTAGCACATGGTGTTCCTGAGCAGGGATCCCACCTCTTCCCTTGAGGTATCCTTTTGGAAGAGTATTGTACTATCATTTCCACACATCCGGAATTTTTTCCAAGCTTCATTCTTCAACTACAGTGCAGTTTCTGTTCATATTTGTGTTGTGTTGCAGGGTGTTGCAATGGAGGGTTGAGAAACCCACTTTCTGAGATAGTTTTTCAGGGGAGGAAGCATTATTCTCATTGGGATATCAGAAAAGGAGGTTTATGAGCTTTATTTCACATCTTTTCACTAGGCCAACCTATTCCCATCATCTACAGTGCAAATTCCCTCTTTGATTGTGTTATTTTAATGAGCATTTGCAGTGGAGGTTTCAGTGCTTGTTTTGGAGGGTGAGATCTTCAGTGTTGGGATCAGCCTTTCACTTGAAGGATATATTGGAGGAGATATATTCATTTAGATATAATTTTCAGCCATATCCATCCAATTATTCAGTTGCATCTGCTATTCATCCCTAGGGCTGCATTTCAGAATTTTGGTCTTTTGGGTATTTCCGGAAACCCTTCCCAAGTTCTCTTGGAAAGGTGTTTAAGAGTCTATATCTTCACTTCTAGCAATTTTTGAGCTATATAACAGTAGAAATATATTTATCTATATTTATGCAGCATTTTATGCCCTAAAAATATGCTTTCATGGTTCATGGCACTTGTATAGTAGTATTTCTCATATATTAGCATATGTTCCTATTGGAGGCTTGTTTCCCATTGCTTGAGTGACTTGATCCTCAATATATTGTGCTTAAATATTTGTTGATATATTTAATAATATGGCTTTAAATGTGTCTCATGTAATGGTGTATTTATTTATTCACTGCTCTTTCCATTATTGTGTTCATATATTGTTGCTTCCCCATTTGGGAATATTACAGAAGATGTCCCTATATTCTTCCACGACCTTATCCACATGCTTTTGTTGTGTGGAGGAACCCTTCCTAGGGGCCATGGATGAGGCCATGATCTTCCCTTTACTTTGAGAGTGAATCAAAAAGAAAAAAAAATCTCGATATGGGAGATGATCTTACTGCATTTGTTAGCAAAGATCAAAGAGATGGTAGTAGGCGGGGCTACCTTCGATATCCTGCATAACTTAGTTCCCAAAGAAATAATAACAGTGTGAGGCCTAGAGTCATACAAAACATATCGCTTCCTAAAAAATGATTAGCCTAATAATACATCACAAACTTCAAGAGGAGCAACATCACACAGTACCTCATTGGTGAAGGGCTTGATGTTGTAGGGGAGGCGAAATCGTTCACTGACGCAGAGATCTCTCCCTTGGTGAATCCACCCGATGGTGTATGGATGTGGGTGTGTTGTGGTTGGTGGGCCCAGTTGCTTCACAACCTCTGCTGAAATGAGGTTCTTTTTGCTCCTACTATCGACAATTAACTTCAACAGGGAACCCTTCACCCACATATGTGAGTGGAAGAGATGCTCCCCCTCTTCTGGATCTTCGGGTTTTAACTTTTGGATCTTGGTGGTGGCTACCATCGCGGCAGTGGGTTCTGCATCAATGAATTTATTACCATTATTGGTTCCCTTGTTGGGTTCTAACTCAGAATTAGAGCAT
Organism: Pinus albicaulis; assembly: GCA_034641835.2. Taxonomy (NCBI): domain Eukaryota; kingdom Viridiplantae; phylum Streptophyta; class Pinopsida; order Pinales; family Pinaceae; genus Pinus; species Pinus albicaulis. The sequence continues at coordinate 835,291,845 of CM076578.1, forward strand.
GCATTCATCTCTAAGTCTCTTAGCTCGGGCACCAACGCCTGATTTGCGCAACATTAATTTGTGTTGTGAGAGGGAGTTTTGTGGAATTCACACCATTTTTTGGTGTCATTATTTTCCTTCCCATAACCCTTTGCTTGCATATTATGGGAGTTCGACGGGGGGTTCCCGGTCGTGCCTTATCCTTTGCTCTGCTTTGGGTTCGCAAATCCAAAGTCTTGCTTCTTCTGTTTCAATTTATGCTCGATCTTGGAAGCATATCGGCATGTTGCATGAAGTGAGGAGATGTTGAGGAACTCCATTTACCTCTGAATATATTTTTTCAAAAAATTTAAGCACCAAATGTTTCTCTGAATCTTTGATACCCAACTTTTTGTGCATGGTATGGAACAGATTCGTCAACTCATGCACATTTTGATCCCTTTGTTGTTGTAGTGTATTCCATTGGATGTAATTGTCCTCATATCTCACCGCAGGGTAATGTTGTTCTTTGATGGCATCTGGGAAATAACTCCAAGTGGGTTCAAGTGAAAACAATGAGGGTTCTCTCTCATCCCTATATTCGTCTTAGATTTCCCACTAGTCCTTGACATGGGGGGCGGCTTTGAGGAGCAAAAAATAAACCTTTTCCCTATTGGAAAAATCTTGAACTGAAAAATATCCTTCCACATTAGCGGAATTTTGATAATAGATTACATCATGCAATTTTAGAGGGAAAAAAGAAAACACTATATTTTCAACTTATCTCCCTATGAGTTTACTTAAATTTTGAGCAGGAACACTCGTTGGATGCATAATTTTGATTCCTCGTCCAAGGAGTACCCATATTGCATACTTTAGATGGACCTGCTACACAAAAAATGAGAATTGTATTAAAAATGTGTTTACAATCACATTTTTTCATGTATTTCTCATTTTTGGTGTGGAAAGTTCCATCGAAAGTATGCAGCATGGGTACTCCTTCGATGAGGTATTAAATTTTTCATCCAACGAGAACTCCCGCTCAAAATTTGAGTAAAATATTAGGGAGATAAGTTGAAAATACAGTTGAAAAGGTAGTTTTATTATTTTATTATTTATTAATTTTTTTAATTTTTTACCCCATAAATGGTGAATCATCCCCCATGGTTGAAATCATCATCTTGAATCCTATTGGTTCTTATAAATTTTATTTTGGATGTAAATTTTTCTTAGGAGGCCCATTTTAGACCTCAAAAATTATTTAATGACAAATTTAACCATATGTCTACGACATCTGCATCTATCTGGCCTTCAAATATGGGAATGTCAAAGTTGACTTGTATCTTGAAGGGAGTGGTGCCTCCAAAGTTACTATCCGACGAAGATGTGTCGCCTGTAGGCATCCACCGAAGGATCTAGGAAAAGTTATCCATCATCACATTCCTCTATTTCTCGAGGGCCTCCTCGAGCAATATTTTGATAGGATATCCTTCTCCCTCATCTTTATTTCATTCGCCATGGGAGGTCTTAAAGTTTTGTGTTGTGCAGAAAAATCCCCTCTGCGGACAGAGGTGATCCCTCTAGCCGTAGGGTGGGTCTAGCAACAAGGGAACATGTCGGTTTCTAAATTCCTAGTTCATAAACGAAATGAGGATTGGAATAGATGTCCTACCTCAATCCAATGCTCTTGATGTAGTATGTTGTAGTGATTCCTTGATCTTTGTCCTTTAGGGCTTGTGCTCCGTTGGTAGAGATGTTTACACACCTACACAAATATCAAGAAAACACTAAAAGCATACAAGCATACATATTCATTTACAACTGTCCAACTAGTCAAGGAGAGTCAGAAACTTTGAATACTAACATAGATAGAGATGGAAATAGAAATCAGTCATGTAATATTAATATATAAAATTGATTTTACAATCTGCGCCTTGACAATGTAGACCTCCTTTGATGGGTTCATTTGGGCACGTCTCCAAAGCATTCATTCTTCGATTGGCTCAAAGAGGCGAAAGGCTCAAACTCTCTCTCACAACTATGGAATATTATTAGTTCTTGGTCTATTATAGCTAGCTAGTTGAATCAATGGGATGAAGAGGAATTTATAGGAGTGGAGGAAGAGATTTGGGATCCGCAAATGGTGGAGGAAAGGTTTATCTCTTTGGGAAGTTGCATTTTTGTAGGAACTAGAAGGCAAAAGAGAGAAACTCAACCACATCCATTCAAACAAACATCCATGACTCTGCTCACGAAGTTGTTAGATATTAGAAGGTTCATTTCCATATTTAAAAAACCTTCCAAAAGTAGCTCGGCATGGGAGCTCTTCAGAGACAAAGCGACCATGGCTCGAGGCCCAGTGAAAATCTAGCCATCGGTGCAAGGTCATAACTACACAATCGCGTCGACCCAAAAGTGTATGTTTTTAAGGGTCTACTGTAGGAATGGTCAACAGAGATTTAGTTCCTGACATGTTAAGGGATGAAATGACATTCATCATGATGTGTGACAGTACGCAGGGGTCACTACGGTGGTTCACCAGTATTCAGAATAGGGAATACATGGATGGCGACAAAATATTGTGTAACAAATGCCCCCTAAAGCATGAAGTCTAAGAGAGAGGGAGGGGTGAAATTATTTACGAGAACATGCCCAAACCAAAATTCCATCGTCGGAGGACTTGCAAAATCAAGTACGAGTGATATCTTTGATACATGAGTACGAAGTATGGGTGCATCCATCTATAATAGAGAACATGTAATAAGATCCATGGTATGGACATAGCCATCTAGTGAGAAGGATCATAAAATAGACTCAAGTATGGTCGCAGCCATCCAATCAGAAGAGTCATGTATACAATCACGATAAACCAAATCGTCCCATAGCCTGGATTTCATTAGAAAAAACCAAGGGTCTTGCATTTCGTCCCAACCCGAAAAACTACAAATTCAGGCATGTGAATGAATGAGCTAAAGTCAAACATTCAAGAAATTCGCTTGATTACCAGCCAATGATGGAAGCTGCTAACAGGCACGAGAGAAACCACCAATAATGTAATGGTTCTCAAGGTATTGCTAAAACAATCTATGGAATGTGAACAATTAACTGGAGTCGAACACCCGCAAAATCACCCGATCGAAGGCCAATGATGAAAACCTATCATCGAATGTGAAGAACTTGTCATTGAGGCATGCAAGATCGAAGGTATGTTGGAAATATTGTCATTGATGGCAAAGGAAGCAGCAAAGACACAGACAGGCAAAGAGAACAGCATAGCAGCAAGATGTAGAGAGGGTCGAGCAGCAGAGACAGGGTCATTTAAAGAAGAGGCAGCAAAAGGAGAATGAAGAAGCAAGGAGCGACGTGGAGCAAAGAAGAAGAGAAAGAAGTGGAGAATAACGGAGTAGCGAGCAGCAAGAAGCGCGAAGGAGACAGAAGGAAGAAGAATGTCAGCGAGAAGAGCGACGGTAGACAAAGAAGAAGAAAGAAGTGGAGAGATAACGGATAGCGAGGAGGCAACAAGAAGCGCAAAAGAGGGAACGGGGGGAGGAAGAAAGAATGTCAAAATGTAACGGTCAAACAGCAGAGCAGAAGCAACGGCAGAGACAGAGATAGATGCACAGCTAAGGTAGAGGCAAAGGCAGTGCATATAAAAGCAGAGCCATTATATCAAAGACAGAGCAGTGGTGACAGAGGCAGCGAATACAGAGGCAGTGAAGCGGTCGAGCGGCAGAGCCACTATTACAAGCAGAGGAAGAGCAGAAAATTCCGGGAATCGCTTAACCCAAGTGGAAAACATATATATATATATATATATAGACAAACCTTATTCCGGGAATCGTATACTCCAGCGGCAAGTATTGTGCTTTATATTCAAAGGTCCAAAGCATATTTATGAAGTTATACGGAGCGCATAATACAAAGTTTTATAAGGCGGGAATCGCAATATCGCAACTTCACAACATTGCGCCATCGCACCATCGCAATATCGCAACTTCACAACTTTGCGCCATCGCACAATCGCAATATCGCAACTTCACAACATTGCGCCATCGCACCATCGCAATATCGCAACTTCGCAACTTTGCGCCATCGCACAATCGCAATATCACAACTTGACAACATTGCGCCATCGCACCATCGCAATATCGCAGTTGGTTGAAACTGCACAGCAACTATCGCAAATTAGAAATTTGCGATTGCGATCAATTACATTTGAAAACGTGTCAGGTGGGCCCGAAAGGTGTTCTATATGTTTTAAAACAGGCTTTAGTGTATGCGCCGAGAGTATGTTAAGGCGTATTAAAAGGGCAGATTATATGATTAAAACATCTTATAATTAAGCCAAGAGACAAAGTTGGGTTATATATATATATTAAAAGGCGCTGTCATATACATATATATTATATATATATAACGCTGTTGCGATAGGTCGTATGGTCTGTAGACCCACAGGCCTCAGCTTAAGGGGAGGGCGATTATTTATGTAATACAATTGTGATATATGTATGTTCCGGCCTGCGGAATGTTCCACATCAACAAGACACTTGCTACGAATCAGCAGTCACGTATTTTTCTAAAATACACTGATATAAAAGCACTGTTACATATATACAGCAATTACACCACAGTAGAGGACAAAATAGAATACAGAGCAGAAAAGAGTTAAAACATAATCACAGAAAAAGACAAAATACAGTCAAAGAAAAGACAAATGCGCAGCTAGCCAAGAGGGTGAATGAGTGAGCTGGAATTCACCTTGTAATTCGAATGTAAATATTTTAATTGTTTTTATTGCTTGTGATGCATTGGCAAGTCTCCGAGAAAGAACAAATATCCCACTGTAATATTAAAAAAAGCACCTACAGTTACATTTTTCTGAGTAAGATGAAAAGAGATGAGAAGGCAGAAGGCAAAGAGACATGGTTGTCCATTTCGAATTCCCAGTGGAATACAAACAGCCATGAAGCTATTTTTGTATAAAACAGGGTAATATCCAAGGGGAGAAGGTTGACGAAAAAGGAGTGAGAGAAGAAGAGAGTATGCAGCAGAATTAAAGAGAGTTGAAGAGAATAAGAAAGCTGCAAGAAGAATGTGAATAAGGAGGAGGTGAGAAAAGAAGAAGAAGGGGCTGAGTAGAGATCATGAAGGTCTGATATAAGAGTTGATGAACAGCAGAGAAGAAGGTACAGAATAGAGCTGATATCCAAGGTAAATCAGCAAGTGTTTTTCTTTTGAAAGAGTAAGGAAGTTGGAGCTTCCCTATCAAGTTGTAGCTTGATAGATGTCATTTGTAGCTGACTGAGGTAGGAGCCTCCTGTAGGTTGGTGCCTGCAGAAAATAGATGGGAGTTGGTGCTTCCACATCAAGTTGTAGCTTGATAAAATGTCAGTTGTAGCTGACTGAGGTAGGAGCCTCCTGTAGGTTGGTGCCTGCGGAAAATAGATGGGAGTTGGAGCTTCCTTGCAAGTTGTAGCTTGCAGAATTGAGGTTGGAGCCTCCTATAGGTTGGTGCCTGCAGAAAAATAGTGGTGAGAGGGAGTTGGAGCTTGCCTTTGCATCACAACAATAATAAGATGTGGTTTTCTCCCTTTATGGGTTTCCACTTATATCTAGTGTCTCTGTGCATGATATTTATGTATTGATCTGATATGTATCATTTGCTTAATACCTGCTGCTCTCATATTAAGTCTACTGGTCTATTAAACTAATACTTTCTGATTACATTCTAAAATTACTCTCACATCAAATTGAGTTTGAAATGAAGGTGTAAATAAGTTTAATGAAAAGTTTTAAAAGATCAGGAATGTATTAAACTGATTCACCCCCCCCCTCTCAGTTTAATTAGAGGTTCAACAATTGGTATCGGAGCAAGGTTCCTTGTATATCAGTCTAACAACTGAAAGGAGATCCTAGGCTCTCAAGATGGCAAGTCAAGAAGGAAGCTCAACCAATAAAGCCCCTTTCTTTATAGGTGCAAATTATGCCTTTTGGAAAATAAGAATGAAAGCTTATATAATGTCTTTAGGATTAGAAGCTTGGGATGCTGTGGAAATTGGATATGTCACAAAGTCAACTGATACAGAGAAAGAAGCTAAAGAAAGCTTTGTAGCTAATGCAAAAGCAATGAATGCAATCTTAAATTGAATATGTGAAGCTGAGTTTATCAAAATAATGCACAGTAAGACTGCCAAAGATATGTGGGACACTCTAGAGAATATCCATGAGGGAAATAAAAAGGTTAAGACTACCAAACTTCAAGTATATAGAGCCCAGTTTGAAAATTTAAAAATGAATGATGATGAAGATGTTGGGAGCTTCTTCTTAAAAGTTGCAGAAATTGTTAACAGTATGAAAGCTCTTGGAGAAACAATACCAGAAGGTATAATTGTACAAAAGATTCTAAAATCTCTTCCATCCAGATTCAATCCCAAGGTGTCTGCAATAGAAGAAACAGCTGATTGGGAGACCTTGACCATGAACCAACTACTAGGAAATCTTACAGCATATGAGATGAGGCTCCCACAGAAGAAGCCAAGTACAAGGGAGGCAGCATTCAAAACAGAAAAGAAGAAAGAAGAAAAGGAAGACATGTGCTCCTGCTCTGATGAAGAAGAGGATAAATTTGTCAAGAAATTGGATAGAGGATTAGGTAGATACAAAGGTAAACTTCCTTTTAAATGCTTTAACTGCGGAAGAGTTGGACATTATGCTGCTAGATGTCCTCACAAGAATGTAAGAAATCAAGCTCAAGAATCAGAGAAAGACACATCAAAGAATTGGCAGAAAGGAAAGAAATTCAGCAGAAAATCCTTCTATGCACAGCAAGACAGCAGTGCATCTGAAGACTCAGATGAACCCTCAGGAGAAGAGGGAACCTCTGAATTTTTACTAATGGCCATAGAAGATCTTGAAGGACTCTTGCTACAAGAAGAAGAAGAAGGGGAAGTCGATCTTGAGGGGGAGCTAAGAAGTGCTCTGGAGGAGATTGACAGACTCAAACTAAAATGCAGAAAACAAAAAGAGATTCTCCTCAAATGTGTGAAAGAAGAACAAAATTTAGAAGTCCTCATGCAGCTGAAGGTAAAGCTTGAAGAAGCCAAGAAGATAGAAGATATATTACTTCAGCAAATCAAGGATAAAACCCAAGAACAAGAGAAGATGGAGGAAGAAGTGGTATGTCTCAGGAAGAAACTAGAAAATGCTCAAAGGACAGTCGTTATAAACTCTTCTCAAACAACAAGCTCTAGCAAGTTGAATGATATCCTGGTTGCTCAAAGATCCCCAATGATAAAAACGGGAATAGGCTATGAAGGAGAATCGAGTAAAGGCAAAGAAAAGGAAAACAAAAATATAATTTTTGTAAAAGCAAAGAAGACTGATGAAGAAGCCCAGACAATTCCTACAAAAGAAGAAACATGTAATAAGGATGACAAAGATCAGAAGAAATCTCTAGTAACAAGGAATATAATGAATACTAAGATGGCAGAAAAAGAATCATCTGCCCCTGAGTATATCAAATTTGGAAGTCATCAGAGGAGATTCTTGCCTCCTATGAAGAATGCCACCTGTTATGTGTGCCATAAGCCACGACACATTGCTGCATATTGTCATGCAAGGAGGAATGATTCAAACCAACAAAGGATGCAAGCATGGAAGAGACAACCTTACATCAGGTATGCAAGTAATTTCTATGGTTATTGCTTTTATTGTAAGGATTTTGGCCATAGAATTATTGAATGTAGAAAGTATGGACAAAGACTGATGTTCAATACCTCAAGGAGGTTTATGAGTCAAAGCAATTTTGTTCATGCTCACAATTCTGCAAAAACTATAATCAAATGTTGTATATGCAATCAAGTTGGACATATATCTTCCAAATGTTCTCTAAAGGAATATAATTCATCACCTCACAAAAGATACCAAACAAAAGGGGGCCTCCAGTGGATAAAGAAGGTGAATAAATGTGACTTGGCTTTAACTGCTCAAGATTTGAAGAGTCAATGGTATTTGGACAGTGGCTGCTCTAAACACATGACAGGAGATAAAAACAAGTTTTTAACTCTTGACGAAAATAAATCGGGCAATGTCACTTTTGGAAATGACAAATCAGGAAAGATCAAGGGAAAAGGATCAGTCAGCATAGACAATGGCAGAGGAAAGGCCCAAGATGTATTATATGTAGATGGGCTGAAAGCAAATTTATTGAGTATCAGTCAGATGTGTGATAAAGGCTGTGAAGTTCTCTTTAGAGCACAAGATTGTGTAGTCAGATCAAGCACAACAGGAAAAACTCTACTCAAAGGTGTTTGAAAAGAGAGTAATGTGTACACAGTGAAAGAGGAGGATGAAGCCTGCCATCTTAGCAAACTTGAGGAGTCATGGTTATGGTATAGGAGATTGGGACATCTCAGCTTTGACCATATCATTAGACTGAGCAAGAAGAAAGCTGTCAGAGATATGCTAGAAATAAAAATACCTTCAAATACCATATGCAAATCTTGTCAATTGGGGAAACAAACTCGCACATCCTTTAAATCTAAAGATGAGCTATCAACAAGAAGACCACTCCAACTTGTGCACATGGATCTGTGTGGACCTGCTAGAACTAAGACACAAAGTGGAGAATCCTACTTCATGCTGATAATAGATGATTTCTCCAGAATGACATGGGTTGCTTTTCTCAAAAACAAATCAAAGGCACTGGAAAAGTTTAAGATATTCAAAGCATTAGCAGAAAATCGACAGATGCAAGCCACGCGGCATCAAATCGCATGTAGGATCTCGTCTTGATCGATTATGACTTCGTATACTCATGTAATGAACATGGAATAAAGCAAAAATTTACTATTGTAGGGACACCTCAGCAGAATGGAGTAGCAGAGAGACAAAACAGGTCTGTACAACAAATACCAAGAGCTATGATGCAAGAGAATAATATTTCTCAAACCTTCTGGGAAGAAGCAGTGCACACAGCAGTACATATACTTAATAAAGCTCACTTAAGGCAAAGCAGTGACAAGACTCCATTTGAACTATGGCATGGAAATCCAGCTTCAATAAAACATTTCAGAGTCTTTTGTAGCAAGTGTTACATAAAGAATAATGATGAAAACCTTGGGAAATTTGATGCAAGAGCAGATGAAGGGAGTTTTCTAGGATATGCTTCCAAAAGTAAAGGGTACAGGTGCTACAATAAGACTCTTCGGAAAATAGTTGAAAGTATTGATGTGAGATTTGATGAAGAATTTCCAAACAATACAAGAAATACAGACTTCTGCAGTCCATCAGATAATCATGAAGAAGAATATCAGAATGATGATGAAACCAGCAAGACAACAGAAGATGTAGAACTGAGCCCAAAAACCCCCTCAAGATACACTTAGAAGAATCATCCTGAAGATCAGAACATAGGAGACAAGAAAGTAGGAGTCCAGACAAGAAGGTAGCTAACAGAACAAATAGAAGAAGTATACATAGCCATGTTATCACAAATAGAGCCAAAGAAGTTTGAAGAAGCCAGCAAGGACAAGTATTGGGTAAAAGCAATGAATGAAGAATTGGATCAAATTTAGAAAAACAATGCCCTGGGAACTAGTTCCTAGACCTATTGAGAAAAATATCATTGGTTCAAGAATATGCCGGCATTCAAAAACAAAATGAATGAACAAGGACAAGTAATCAGAAATAAAGCTAGGCTGGTCTACAAAGGATACTCACAAATAGAAGGACTTGATTATGATGAAACATTTGCCCCTATAGCCAGAATGGAAGCTATCAGAATTTTCCTGGCATTTTCATGCTACCAAGATTTCAAGGTATATCAAATGGATGTAAAATCTGCTTTTCTTAGTGGCAATCTAAAAGAAGAAGTGTACATGGAACAACCAGAAGGTTTCTCATTAACAGATAAAGAAGACCGTGTATGCAAACTGAAAAAGGCCCTATATGGACTGAAACAGGCTCCTTGTGCTTGGTGCTCAAGACTGGATAAATATTTGCAAAAACAGGGTTTTAAAAGAGGTGGAGTAGACAACAATCTATACATAAAAGCACATGAAAATGAACTCATAATTGTTGTTTTATATGTGGATGACATTATGTTTGGAAGCAACAGAGATGAGCTAGCAAAAGGATTTTCAGACGAGATGAAATCAGAGTTTGAAATGTCCATGATGGGAGAGCTCAATTTCTATTTAGGACTTCAAATTCAGCAAAGGAGCATAGGTACATTCATCTCACAAGAAAAATACCTAAAAGAAATGCCGAAAAATTCAAATGAAGATTGCAAACTCCGTGTCACTCTATGACCACAAAGTCGTAAGTCGTGTGTCAAGGATGGGTCTGGCTGACATAGATCAAAACTCTGCTGCATCCATGATTGGAAGTCTATTGTACCGACGCATCTAGACTAGACATCATGCTAGCAGTAGGACTAGTGGCAAGATATCAAGCAGCACCTAAACAAAACCATCTTCTGGCTGTAAAACAAATAATCAGATATCTACAAGGAACAATACAGTATGGAATTTGGTATCCTAAAAGCAAGAGCTTCACGTTAACAACTTACACAGATGCAGATTGGGCCAGCTATATTGATGACAGGAAAAGTACAAGTGGAGGTTCTTTCTATCTAGGAGAAAGTCTGGTGGCATGGTTAAGCAAGAAACAAACATCCATCTCTCTGTCTACAGCTGAAGCAGAATATATAGCAGTAGCAGCATGTTGTACACAAGTTATGTGGATGAAGCAAACTCTTCAAGACATGAGGGTAAGCATTGATGAACCTATTTCAATAAAATGTGACAATACAAGTGCTATAAGTATATCTAAAAATCTTGTGCTTCATTCAAAAACCAAACATATTCCAATCAAGTATCATTTCCTCCGAGAACAAGTGGCTCAGAAAATAACAAAACTGGAATATGTACCAAGAAAAGAACAGACAACTGATATATTTACTAAACCTCTTGCTAGAGAACCATTTCAATATTTGAGAGATAGACTAGGGGTAGTATCTGCAAATGCTACTCTCTGATATAAAGAGAAAGCACAATTTCAAGGGGAGATCAAAAACGAAAATATCATTCCAAGGGGAGAACAGCCAATAAGGAAAACATAAAATAGGTCCACAGGATCAGTATTATCAGTAGTATCAACATTATCAATATTATCAGCATAATCTCAGTATTATCAGGATTCAGCATGGAAAAGCAACAAGGACCCTTCAATTGAAAAATGCATCATCTCCGTCTGCAATCTAACATAGATTACAGGCACTACAAATGAAACATGGCTATAAAACATATTCCTCAAAGTGTTCTCTCAACAAGTTTTATACATCACTCTGGAGCAGCATGGTACAAATTCAGTAGAAGAGGACCTAAACGTAACTCAGACAAAGGAAATGCAAAAAGCAACCCTTTTCCATTGATGTCAAAGGGGGAGGAAGAACAAACAAGAAAAGCAAGAGAAGGAAAACAGAGAAAAGTGGATTGCCATCAATGCCAAAGGGGGAGACTGTTGGAAATATTGTCATTGATGGCAAAGGAGGCAGCAAAGACAGAGACAGGCAAAGAGAACAGTATAGAAGCAAAATGTAGAGAGGGTCGAGCAGCAGAGACAGGGTCATTTAAAGAAGAGGTAGCAAAAGGAGAATGAAGGAAGCAAGGAGCAGCATTAGACAAGAAGAAGAGAAAGAAGTGGAGAGATAACAGAGTAGCAGAGGCAACAAGAAGTCAAGAAGCTTAAAGGACAGGGGAGGAAGAATATGTTAGCCACCCATATTTTTCAATTATAGCAGGCTTCTTGCTAAATGTTCTTTATAAAATTTCAAGAAACAAGTTTGAATCCGGAAAAATTGTTGGTACTTGAAGTCTCACGACAAGAGTCCAAATTATCGTTGGTTCTACATATTCTCTCTTTTCTAGCTCGATATACCATGAAAATCCTAATCAAAGTGTTGCCGCATCCTCATCCTTTCTTCTCCCCTTCCTCCTTTTTCCTCATTTCTCAAACTCCCTTTTCCCCCATAAAGAACCTTATCTAACCCATTTATATACCCTATTCCTCCATTAATCCCATTCCCCAAGGTCGAAAACCCACTTTTTTCACCTATCGGAACCCTTCCCCTTTTGCAAAAAATCATTAAAACCGTAGAAAAACATGTGTTTCTATGCGTTAGGTTTTAGCCCCTCAGGCTAAGCCCCTTTCCGTTTCTCCCTCCATATATCCCCACGCCGGAACCGTGTGCTAAACCCGCCAGGCGCTTAAACCTCGGAAATAATTCATTACCCAAAAAACATTGAAAACCTTTGTAAAATGCGAAAACGGGTTTGTTTTATTTTTCCAACGAAGAAAATATTATTAAAACTCCGCCGTTGATCTGTCCCACAGATCAACGGCGCGGAGTCAATCTTCCCCTGGTGGACCCCCCCCCGGTCCCCGACGCCTGTTTCCAAAAACCTGTGGTTTTGTGCCCGCACCGCTTTCCGCGTTAAAACGGTTTCCCCCCGTCGGCCAGCGATTCCACCCGCTGGCCGACACGTGTCTTCCACCTCACTCCAAAACCGCCGTGTCAAGTTTTTTCCCCGCACGTTAAGCTTTGTCCCGTGGCCCCGCAGCGGGATTCATCCCTGCCGTCGGATCTAGATCCTCCTATCCGACGGTCCCTATTTGCCTTTCCCGCTCACCTGGTAACAAACTCGCCCGCCCGATAATTCTTTTCTTGCGCATTCGATAGCCGATCCCCACCGTCGATCTCCGTAGATCGACGGCTCTCCTTTATTCTCCTGTTTCCATTGAAAGGTCCACCTTTGTCCCGTTGACTCTTCAAAATTGCTCCCGACCGTTGATCGCGATGTGATTGACGGTTTCGATTTCTTCATCCACCCGCACGCCCTCCGATGCAGTTTGCCCATATAACGCAGGATTTCCTCATTTTTCTTGTTTTTTGCAGGTTTTCAAAGGGTTTTTCTTCGTATTATACGAAATCTGGAGGATGAGAGTGACGACTCCAATCCTCCCAGTTTGTCCATGGGATTGATCATGCGGAGAAGAACAGAAATATTTACAAAGTTTTATGAGCTTTGGTTGCCGCACGTCCCTGCAAAGCTTTAAGAAGGCCGCCAATATCAGAGCAGAGAAAGAGTATCGGGTTAAAGATAAAATGAACCAGATCAGTGGTTTTGTGAGAAGATTGGCGGGGATTACGGCTAAGACAGTTATCGAAAGCCTAATCCCTGGCTCAGAACATGGATTAAAGCAAAACCTAAAAGTGTTCGGCATACAGACCGCCTTTACCGCCATACTTCGAGGCGAATTGATTCCTCAACCACCACAGTGCCACCTATTGCCTCAGAAAGCTCAAAAAGAGGATGAATTTATTGAACAGGATCAGATATTATGCCTCGAGCAACCAAAGAAGTTTTTACTGCACCGGATTTCAACGACAGAATGTTTGCAGAGTAACCCTAACAGTACACAGAGCCTCAAAGGTCAATATAAGCTCTCTTCGAGCTTACTTTTTAGTAGAAACACATTAATGCAATATAACACCTGTAGAATTTCTTCATCAAACTTCTCAGGGTCAGGAATACATTAATTCTGCATTGATTGTGTTTGAGATCTTTTAATTAGATCTCACCTCCTCATTCTTCTATAAATACCTCAGTAGAAGATGAGTGAGGGGTTGGATTAGTTGGTTGTTAATGTAATTGCTGAAGCGCTGTAGCTATTTCTGAGTGGGAAACTCTTGACTGTAAATAGTGTTTTCATGGGCTCTTGGAGCTCTGCTGGTGACCAATAGGTTAGGTTGTGAAGAAGAGATGTATTAAAACACTGGATTTGAAGATTGTAACCGGTTTGAAGAAATCAATACAAGTTGATTTATGGGATCCTGGTCTATGCTGATGGTGATGTTATTCTCACTGTAACTTGTTATTTTATTTTTGTTTTCAATTTGTTTCATTTTCTACTATAAAGAACAGTTTAAACATTGTTAGAGTTTGTTGTACACCAGTGACCTTCTTTGGCTGAAAAATCTTTATCCCAATGTTTTCTTCTTATTGTGTTATTTAGAAATGATTTAATTCAGTCTAAGTACAGAGATGCTGGCGTTCCCTCATCTTTTCGTCACTGTTGAATGTTGTTTTTGAATGTTACTTTCATATATGTTGTGTAAGGAATGAATTGAGGAAATCAAAGGTTAGCCCTGAGTCCCTTTCTTGTTTGCTCAACTATTTGTCTGTTTCCCTTAGGATGTGTCAAAAGCTGACTAGTTTCAAAGTACTTATCAGATCTTGGGCCATTCTGTGTTATCTTGGTGATTGTCTTGAAAGTAACTAAGTAAAGGAGAACTAAGATGAGGAGAAAGGTGAGCCCTGCCCACTAGTTTCTGTTCCAAAGGTTGCCTTCAAGTTTCCCTTTGTTTTAATCTGTTTTCTATTAGAAGTGTATCAAAGGCTGGCTAGTTTCAAAGTACTTACCAGATCCTAGTTTTCTTCTATGTTTTTCTTAAGTGCCTGGTCAAAGGCTGGCTAGTTTCAAAGTACTTACCAGATCCTGGGCTGCTCTTTGTTCTGCATCTGTTGATTCCCTTTCTTGTTGTATCACCCCATTCCATAAATCAAACTTCAAAGAGATCCTTAGGCCTAGATGACTTGCCCCATAGATTAATCTTGAACCTGTTTGTTTCAATTAAACTCCCTCATGACTCCATAGCCCAATGGACTGAAATTTGCCATCATCTTTCTTTAGAATCAAAACTAACCTGGTTACTTGCAACTTCTCACCTTTGAACCTATTTGCATATATATCTTTCCGTCTCAGACAACAACTATGCTCAACCATCTAAGAAAACCAAACAAAACCCTTGGCCTTCATAACTAGCCTAATATCATCACCCCAAACTTCAAAGACAATATCCATCTTTGTACATGTTGGAGAGATCCCTCTCCGGATTCAGGAGGGCTAGATCCTAGAATCCCAAAGTTGGTTGAAATGATGTTAACTCTGTGATCGGACTTTGCCAATCTTGCTTGTTACAGAGACCTAACATTTCTGGCGACTCCGCTGGGGACTTTTACCCCAGGATCCTCATATAAACATTTTGAGAGTAAAAAGCAGCCTTTCCAAGCACCACCAAAGAATGGTAATCACGATAAAACTTGTTTGGATCAGTGACAAACTAGGTCAATCCTAGGGTTCTTTTAAGTCTTTATCTAACCTTGGAAAATCAGCTAGCTTAGCCACAAGGGTAGACTGTCTTTGTTTCTTAACCGTAGCTAAGTTTTGAGGCAAAGCTAGGACATTCTTTCAAGAGACCACAAATATAAACACTTCCGAAAATACCAAAAACATTGTAGATTGGTAGTAAAACACTAGTTTTGATATCTGTATACGACTTTGATGTGTTTTACTCTATACTCTTAGACAGAGTCTGGAAAGGGCCAGGCAGCCTCTGGATCTCATCCTCTTTTAAGGGGTGACATATCTAGTGAATGCCCTCCCAGTCAATCTCTGGTTAGAGTTTGTTGTATTTTGAGATATCCCTGAAAAGAAATGTTCCACAGACACTGTGGTGGACAGGGTGCTTCTGTGAAAACTCTCCGAACCTTCCACCTGGCGACTCCACCATCCTGAGCTAACCTCAAAGACTCCGCTGGGAAGAACCCTCATCATTATAAAATCCTTCAAACTCCGTTAGAAGACTATAAGATGTGAGTTGAGTAAACAAGATTAGTTAACCGTTTGAAGATTGTCATACCTGGTTGAACCTCTCTTGTTTAAAAGTTGGGTCTAAAAAGATAAACATTGTGGCTACTAAAAAGATTCACACTAGAGCCCATCCTGACCTTGATCCTCCTGAAATAGTGGACAACCCAGAAAGAATTCTTAGGAAGTCTCCTTGGGTACAATCCTCTACTATCTTCAGACCACTCATAAGAGCCAATTCAGTCCCTGAAAACCTTGCAGCTCTTCAGGAATCACAAATTGACCTATTAAATCCGTTCAGAACTAGGTCATTTGGTGATTTAGATCGATTAGATTCTGATCCTACCCTTCTATCTCCCGAAACCAGTGGGACTCTAGGGAATAGAGAATCAACACCACCTGATTTACATTTCTTACATAATTTAGGTGTCTCTCACCCAAAATCAGCTCAGAGATCTACTGCTGTTCCATCCACTTCTGTTCATCCTTCATCCACTGTCCAAACCACCCCACTTCAACCCACACCTCCACTTGTAAACCCACCCCCACCACATATCATGGCAGCATGGTATGCTCCCTTAGTCCTTCCTGTACCATTAGTCAATCTTCCACAGGACTATCAGTCCAAAATTCCATTATATGATGCTAATAATACCACAACAACATCTCAACATGTGGACAAGATGAATGACTACTTCGACAGAAATGAAATTGATAATGAATCTGTCAAAATTAGATTGTTTGCTCAAAGTTTGGGGGGAGATGTGAGAAAATGGTTTAAAGGATTAACCCCCCATAGTATCAACGACCTTCAAGCCTTCCATCAAATTTTTTTAAACAAATGGGAAGTAAGGAAAAACCCTCTCCAAGTCCTTGTCGACTATAACAATCTCCATAGGAACCCTGGGGAAAGTGTGCAAGCTTATTGTACTAGATTTAACAGTGTGTATAATGCACTTTCCCCTGAACTGAAACCTCCTCAGGGATCAGCCTTAAACAAATTTCCTGAAGGGTTTGATCCAGACATGACATATTCACTCAGAGAAAGAGTCTTTACAACCCTTGAAGATATGCAAAGAGGTGCCCTTTCTGTAGAGGTGAACCTTATGGAGAAAAGAGCAAGGATGAAAGCTGAAAAGAAAGTGTCTTTTAGAGAGGAATCCACCCCTTCCACTTCAAGCTCAAAGATGGAAAGAATGATGGAAGAGATGATGAAGAAAATGAGCATTCTAGAGAGGGCGCAAGCGAGTATAAATCAAAATACTCCTCAAAACAGAAATCAAAACCAGAATCAGAATTTTAGACGAAATCAGCCTCCTAACAGACCCAGGGAAGATGATCAGCAGATCATCCCTCCCTTCCATCAGAACTTTTTAAGTGAGGTTGAGGAAACAAATGAAATAACAGAGGAAGATGATATAAACTTATTTGGGGTAGGCGATGATGACTTTGAAGTTCATTATGATAATAAACAAGGTCTTTATACACCTTATGATGACAGAAGAGATGATGCTGAAAACAACTACCAAAACATGGAGAACGCTGTCATAGAACCTTTAAGGGAATATGAACTCAGAAGTAGGTCTAATCAACAAACACCCAACAATAAAACCTCTGACAAACCTTCTCAAAACAACGCTACACCCAAGGCTAAGACAATCAAACAAAAGGACAAAACGGTGGTTGTTGATTCTGGTAAAGATAAAGAGAAAGACACTCAAAACATCGAAAAACACAGTGCAAACATTAGTAGTACTAGCACCTCAGTTAGTGCTCCTGCAAAAATAACTGCTTCAATTGTAGATAAACCAAATCAGCAAGCTGTTATTGCTGATAAAGGGGCAGTAAACAAGGCTGAAGTTAATGCTCTGAAGAATCTAAACCTTTTCAGCCTGGAACAGGAAATCTCAAAGATCAAAATCTCTGTCCCTTTAACTGAGTTGTCTGCCCAGCCTGGATATAGGTCCAAAATTTTGAAGGCTTTGAACTTAGAAAATAATGAAGACACCCTCAACCTTAATGATGACCAACCAGAGCTTATTTTTGGTCCCGAGATTGAAGGAAAGTTCCAGGAGGGTCCTATCCCTCCCTTTTATGTAAGCTTAAACATTCATGACAAAATTCTGCACAATGCTATGCTTGACTCAGGCGCTTCCCATAATTTAATGCCAAAAGCAGTAATGGAAAGCCTGGGTCTTGAAATTACCAGACCTTATAAAGATTTATATTCTTTTGACTCCAGCAAAGTTAAATGTCTAGGTTTGATAAAGGATCTCTGTGTTAACTTAGCCCAGATCCCAGCCAAGTGTTTAGTCATGGATGTTGTTGTGGCTGATGTCCCCCCAAAGTATGGAATGCTTTTATCAAGATCTTGGGGTGCTAAACTGCAGGGAACCATGCAGATGGATATGACTTATGCAACTATCCCTGTTTTTAATCAGACTAGGAGACTTTATAGGGAATCTCACATGCAATACACAGTCACAAGCCAAGAGTGGCCTCAAAACTCTCCACTCTATGCTATAAACACGAGCCTCGATTCTTTTATCATGTTCAATAACGAAACACTCACTGAACAAATTATTTCGAAAGAGTCCATGGCTGGGGTTAAAAAGGAGGAAAACGATGCCGAATTTCCAGAACAATATACTGTGTCTGAAAGTCCTAGCAAATTTAACACAGATCTGGAAATCCTAGTTGTCAATCCTATGAGCTCAAAACTTGACAGTCAGAATGACAGTCCTCAACCTGATGAAAAACTTGGGGAATCGAACAATACAAAGTCCATTCATCAAACTGAAAATCTGCCTCTCTGGACTATGTATTTTGATGGGTCGTGCACCAAAACAAATGCAGGTGCAGGTGTCTGGATCTCTAACTCTGAAAACGATCATACAGAATGCATTTCATGCAAACTAAACTTTCAGTGTTCCAATAACATAGCAGAATATGAATCCCTCCTCTTGGGCTTGCATCTTTTAAAAAAAAACTAGGTGCCAGGAGAATCGATGTATATGGGGATTCTGAATTAATCATTAGGCAAGTCAATGGGGAGTATAATGCAAATCACCCCAGACTTAGGGCCTACAGGAATGATGTCATTGATCTTTTGAAAAATTTTGAGGAGTACACCTTATCTTTCGTCCCAAGGAAGAAAAACATTGCAGCCCACAATTTAGCCTTTGCTGCTAGAACCTGCCCAATGCTGTATGATGACACCTCTCGGATAAAATTCAGACCAGCTATCCCAGATAACAAGAAGTATTGGCAGGTATTTGATGGAGATAAACAAATAGAAGACTTCATGCAATTCAGAAATGAGTTTGAACCCTATAGTTCAGATTCAGATTATGATTCAGACTGCAGTGAAGAAAATTTTCTTGGTGAAGAAGAACCATCTCCACAGCTGGTAGATATAAACCTTCAGACTATCATGCCCACGCACCAAACAAAATCAAGTCCAAAACCTGAAACAGAAGAAATGGAAACTCTGCATTCTAGTACTGATAGTCTGCCCAAGGGTTTGGCCCCCCTAGAAGAACTGTTTGATTTTGATGATGTGGCCAACAAACCAAAACTGGAACCTGTGGAAACTGAAGTGGAAGAATGTAATATAGGCAATGAGGAGAAACCGAGATTGATTAAACTGTCTAGAACTTTACCGGCTCACATTAAACTTAGATATTTGGAGCTGTTTAAAGAATTTTCTGATGTTTTTGCGTGGAGTTACGAAGATCTCAAGTCCTATGACACTGAAATAATACAGCACAAAATCCCTCTTAAAGAAAACCAAAAACCATTCAAACAAAAACTGCGCAGAATAAACCCTGTCCAGTTGCCATTGGTTAAGAAGGAAATTATGAAAATGCATGTTGCTGGTATTATTGTCCCTATTAGATATTCTGAGTGGGTATCTAATCTGGTGTCAGTTAGGAAAAAGACTGGAGAAATCAGGCTTTGTATAGACTTCAGAAACTTAAACAAAGCTTCATTAAAGGATAACTACCCTTTACCCAAGATGGATCATATTTTACAAAGGGTGGTAGGATCTAAAAGAATTTCTTTGCTAGATGGCTATTCAGGGTATAACCAAATCCTAGTTCACCCTGATGATCAATTAAAGACAGCCTTTACTACGCCGTGGGGCACTTTCATGTATGTTAAAATGCCTTTTGGTTTAATGAATGCGGGAGCAACCTTTCAAAGAGCCATGGACATAGCATTCTCGGAGGAATTAGGCTTCTTCATCATTATATATCTTGATGATGTAACTGTGTTTTCAAAAACAGATGAAGAACATTTAGAACACTTGAGGAAAGTTTTCGAGAAGTGCAAAAAGTTTGGGATATCTTTGAACCCCAAGAAAACCTTATTCGGACTCCAAGAAGGTAAGCTTCTTGGACATATCATTTCAGAGCAGGGTATAAAGATAGATCCCATGAGGATTGAAGCCATATTGCAAATCTCTCATCCTCGAAATATCAAAGAGTTGCAGTCTTTCATAGGAAAGATTAACTTTTTAAGAAGTTTCATCCCAAACTTGGCTGAGCTCCTTAGGAATATCACAAACATGTTGAAAAGGGAGCAAGGGGTGAAATGGACCGTAGAAGCAAAGACATCCTTTGAACTGGTTAAACAAGCATTAACCAAAACACCAGTTCTCATAAGTCCAGATTTCTCGAAAGACTTTTATATCTTCTCATTTGCATCAGAACATACTATAGCTGCTGTCCTTTTACAGAAAAACCCACAAGGACAAGAGCAGCCCATTGCGTTCTTCAGCAAGGCATTGAGGGATGCCCCTTTGAAGTATAATATTATGGAAAAACAGGCTTTTGCCCTGGTGAAGGCTTTGAAAGACTTCAGGGTATACATCCTTCACTCACATATCATTGCCTTTGTCCCAAATTCAGTGGTAAAAGACATTTTAACCCAGGATCCAGATGGTAAGAGAGGTAAGTGGATTGATGTTATTCTCGAATATGATTTAGAGATTAAACCCACAAAGCTTATCAAAGGTCAGGGTCTAGCCAGGCTAATGGCTGAATCAAATTGTGAAGTTCTTGATATTAATATGATAAATACTTTGGATAACCAGGAAGAATTCTCAACTCCTATTGTTGAAGATTATTTTGCGAATTCTCCTTGGTATACTGATATTGTTTATGTTTTGCTTAATTTAAACACACCTCCTGGTTTATCTAAAACAAAGGCAAGATTCCTAAAGTTAAAAGCTGTAAACTATTGCATTATTGATAAATGTCTTTATTGGAAGAATGCTAGTGGTATATTGCTTAAATGTTTGCCTGAGTTTGATGCAGAAAAAATTAAGCAAGAATTCCATGAAGGAGAGTGTGGAGGCCATTTATACTGGAAGTCAACAGCCAACAAAATTTTGAGGGCTGGTTTCTATTGGCCCACTCTTTTTCCTGATGTGCACACACTGACAACTACTTGCCATAAATGCCAATTGTTTGAAGGCAAGAGAAAATTGCTACCCCTTCCTCTGCATCCAATTACCGTTGAAGCCCCTTTTCAACAGTGGGGACTCGACTTCATAGGAGAAATCCACCCATCATCTTCTGCTCAGCACCGATGGATCCTTACTGCCACAGACTATTTCACTAAGTGGATAGAAGCCATTCCTTGTAGACAGGCCAATGATTCAGTCATCATTAAATTCATAGAAACCAACATCCTATCCAGATTTGGCTATCCTACCAAGATCATCACAGATAACGCAGCAGCATTTGGGTCAAAGAAAATGGTTCAATTTTGTCATAAGTATCAAATAACATTGGGGCACTCCACAGCTTATTACCCTCAAGGTAATGGTCTTGCAGAGTCTTCCAACAAAAGCTTAGTGAACATAATAAAGAAACTGTTGGAAGACAATAAGAAGTCTTGGCACACCAAGCTGGTCCACGCACTGTGGGCTGACAGACTGACTCTGAAGAGATCCATTGGTATGTCACCTTTCCAGCTTGTGTATGGTACAGAGGCAATTTTTCCTAGCAGTCTTGGTGTACCAGTTATGAAAATAATTCAAGAGCTCCAGACTGAAGAAAATGACATAATCAGAAGAATAAATTAGACCATTCATCTTCAGCAGACCAGAGAGGAAGTGTACAACAAAGCATTACAGAAGCAAGACAATATTAAGAAGATATTTGACAGAAGAACAAAGGCCAGTAATTTCAAAGTTGGGGACAAAGTTTTAAGGTGGGATTCCAAAAGAGAAGACAAGGGAAAGCATGGTAAATTTGACAATCTATGGCTTGGCCCTTACTCCATTCATTCAGTTGCCGGGAACAATGCATTTTTCTTACAAGAATTGAGTGGAGCAGAATTGTTTGAGGGTCCTGTCAATGGCAGGATGCTCAAGCATTATCTTTCTTAAAAATTATTTCATGTTCTGAAGCCTTTTCACCTTTTTTCATTGTAAATACTTCATCCATCTTTGCATTTAAAGCTATGAAAAATCAAAAAATACAAAAAACAAAGAAAGAAAGAAAAGAGGGCAGAAATGAAAAACAAGAAAGGCAAGGCCCCATGCCAAAAAGAGAAATGAATATGAAAGTGTGCAAGCCTAAATGCCACTCCTTGAAACACACTTCTAATCGGTCAAACCGTTTAATCTTGACTGATTAGCTTTCAATTTTCTGCTGATAGGGTAGCAAATTTGATTTGCCAAACTGTTTAATCTTGGCTTATCAATAGATAGGGTAGGGTAGAAATTAAAGTTCAAACAAACTCAAAATTTGAACCAAAGTTTCCAAAGCAAAGACTCAAAGTTGTTTTAAATTCTGAGTCAAAGAATGTGAAGACCTGGTTCTAATCAGCTTAAAACTTGAACCAGAAGGAAAGGAAGACACAGCTCAACGAAAAAGCAAAAACAGAGCTGAAAGGAAAAAAGAAGGCCATAATAAGAAACTTTCAGTTCTTAAGCCTTCTGTTTTGATTTTAAATTTTCTGCAAATAATGATCTATGTGCAGCTTGTCTTTATGCCATAGATCATAGCAAGTCAAACAGTTCAATCTTGGCTTAGCTATTTTTAAATTTTCGTTGTAGAATTTAGAGAATGAAAGTTTGTTGGACTGTTTAATCCCAACAAACAGTAGAGTAGGTAGAGGAATATCTGAACTCAACTGTTCAAACCGAGTTCGGGGAGAAATAAGGAGTAGAAGTAGATTAGATTTACTGCTGTCAAAAGAATAAAATGTTTGTTAAGAGTTTGCCAATCCAAATGCACTCTGATGAAGAAAAAATGCTAGATCAGTAGGATTGGGGTAGGTAGAAGTTGTATTGATGTAATTCAGTTTTCTTTCATAACTGACCTTGCTTGGTCCAGAAGAAAAACAAGAGAAAATGATCAGACATCAGACACCAGTCAGCATCCCAGAGAAATCAGGTCTGAATTCTTGACATCTTCAAGAAGACGCCATCCCCAAGTGGAGCCACTGTTAGCCACCCATATTTTTCAATTAGAGCAGTTGGTGGCTAAATGTTCTTTGCAGCCTTCAAGAAACAAGTTTGAATCCGAAAAATTGTTGGTACTTGAAGTCTGTTGACAAGAGTCCAAATTACTGTTGGTTCTACATACTCTCTCTCTCTTCTGGCTCTGATATACCATGAAAATCCTAATCAAAGTGTTGTTGCATCCTCATCCTTTTCTTCTCCCCTTCCTCCTTTTTCCTCATTTCCTCAAACTCCCCCTTTTCCCCCATAAAGAACCTTATCTAACCCATTTATATACCATATTCCTCCATTAATCCCATTCCCCAAGGTCGAAAACCCACTTTTTTCACCTATCGGAACCCTTCCCCTTTTGCAAAAAATCATTAAAACCGTAGAAAAAACATGTGTTTCTATGCGTTAGGTTTTAGCCCCTCAGGCTAAGCCCCTTTCCGTTTCTCCCTCCATATATCCCCACGTCGGAACCGTGTGCTAAACCCGCCAGGCGCTTAAACCTCGGAAATAATTCATTACCCAAAAAACATTGAAAACCTTTGTAAAATGCGAAAACGGGTTTGTTTTATTTTTCCAACGAAGAAAATATTATTAAAACTTCGCCGTTGATCTGTCCCACAGATCAACGGCGCGGAGTCAATCTTCCCCTGGTGGACCCCCCCCGGTCCCCAACGCCTGTTTCCAAAAACCCGTGGTTTTGTGCCCGCACCGCTTTCCGCGTTAAAACGGTTTTTCCCCGTCGGCCAGCGATTCCACCCGCTGGCCGACACGTGTCTTCCACCTCACTCCAAAACCGCCGTGTCAAGTTTTTTCCCCGCGCGTTAAGCTTTGTCCCGTGGCCCCGCAGCGGGATTCATCCCTGCCGTCGGATCTAGATCCCCCTATCCGACGGTCCCTATTTGCCTTTCCCGCTCACCTGTTAACAAACTCGCCCGCTCGATAATTCTTTTCTTGCGCATTCGATAGCCGATCCCCACCGTCGATCTCCGTAGATCGACGGCTCTCCTTTATTCTCCTGATTCCATTGAAAGGTCCACCTTTGTCCCGTTGACTCTTCAAAATTGCTCCCGACCGTTGATCGCGATGTGATCGACGGTTTCGATTTCTTCATCCACCCGCACGCCCTCCGATGCAATTTTCCCATATAACGCAGGATTTCCTCATTTTTCTTGTTTTTTGCAGGTTTTCAAAGGGTTTTTCTTCGTATTCTACGAAATCTGAAGGATGAGAGTGACGACTCCAATCCTCCCAGTTTGTCCATGGGATTGATCATGCGGAGAAGAACAGAGATATTTACAAAGTTTCATGAGCTTTGGTTGCCGCACGTCCCTGCAAAGCTTTAAGAAGGCCGCCAATATCAGAGCAGAGAAAGAGTATCGGGTTAAAGATAAAATGAACCAGATCAGTGGTTTTGTGAGAAGATTGGCGGGGATTACGGCTAAGACAGTTATCGAAAGCCTAATCCCCAGCTCAAAACATGGATTAAAGCAAAACCTAAAAGTGTTCGGCATACAGACCGCCTCTACCGCCATACTTCGAGGCGAATTGATTCCTCAACCACCACAGTGCCACCTATTGCCTCAGAAAGCTCAAAAAGAGGATGAATTTATTGAACAGGATCAGATATTATGCCTCGAGCAACCAAAGAAGTTATTACTGCACCGGATTTCAACGACAGAATGTTTGCAGAGTAACCCTAACAGTACGCAGAGCCTCAAAGGTCAATATAAGCTCTCTTCGAGCTTACTTTTTAAGTAGAAACACATTAATGCAATATAACACCTGTAGAATTTCTTCATCAAACTTCTCAGGGTCAGGAATACATTAATTCTGCATTGATTGTGTTTGAGATCTTTTAATTAGATCTCACCTCCTCATTCTTCTATAAATACCTCAGTAGAAGATGAGTGAGGGGTTGGATTAGTTGGTTGTCAATATAATTGCTGAAGCGCTGTAGCTATTTCTGAGTGGAAAACTCTTGACTGTAAATAGTGGTTTCATGGGCTCTTGGAGCTCTGCTTGTAACAGATAGGTTAGATTGTGAAGAAGAGATGTATTAAAACACTGGATTTGAAGATTGTAACCGGTTTGAAGCAATCAATACAAGTTGATTTATGGGATCCTGGTCTATGCTGATGGTGATGTTATTCTCACTGTAACTTGTTATTTTATTTTTGTTTTCAATTTGTTTCATTTTCTACTATAAAGAACAGTTTAAACATTGTTAGAGTTTGATGTACACCAGTGACCTTCTCTGGCTGAAAAATCTTTATCCCAATGTTTTCTTCTTATTATGTTATTTAGAAATGATTTAATTCAGTCTAAGCACAGAGATGCTGGCGTTCCCTCATCTTTTCGTCACTGCTGAATGTTGTTTTTGAATGTTACTTTCATATATGTTGTGTAAGGAACGAATTGAGGAAATCAAAGGTTAGCCCTGAGTCCCTTTCTTGTTTGCTCAACTATTTGTCTGTTTCCCTTAGGATGTGTCAAAAGCTGACTAGTTTCAAAGTACTTATCAGATCTTGGGCCATTCTGTGTTGTCTTGGTGATTGTCTTGGAAAGTAACTAAGTAAAGGAGAAACTAAGATGAGGAGAAAGGTGAGCCCTGCCCACTAGTTTCTGCTCCAAAGGTTGCCTTTCAAGTTTCCCTTTGTTTTTAATCTGTTTTCTTTTAGAAGTGTATCAAAGGCTGGATAGTTTCAAAGCACTTACCAGATCCTAGTTTGCTTCTATGTTTTTCTTAAGTGCCTGGTCGAAGGCTGGCTAGTTTCAAAGTACTTACCAGATCCTGGGCTGCTCTTTGTTCTGCATCTGTTGATTCCCTTTCTTGTTGTATCACCCCATTCCATAAATCAAACTTCAAAGAGATCCTTAGGCCTAGATGACTTGCCCCATAGATTAATCTTGAACCTGGTTGTTTCAATTAAATTCCCTTATGACTCCATAGCCCAATGGATTGGAAACTTGCCATCATCTTTCTTTAGAATCAAAACTTACCTTGTTACTTGCAACTTCTCACCTTTGAACCTATTTGCATATATATCTTTCCGTCTCAGACAGCAACTATGCTCAACCATCTAAGAAAAACAAACAAAACCCTTGGCCTTCATAACTAGCCTAATATCATCACCCCAAACTTCAAAGACAATATCCATCTTTGTACATAACATATTGGAGAGATCCCTCTCCGGATTCAGGAGGGCTAGATCCTAGAATCCCAAAGTTGGTTGAAATGATGTTAACTCTGTGATCGGACTTTGCCAATCTTGCTTGTTACGGAGACCTAACGAGAATAATGTCGGTAGAAGAGCGTAGACAAGAAGAAAGAAAGAAGTGGAGAGACAACGAGTAGCGAGGCAACAGAAGCGCAAAGGAGACGAGGGAGGAAGAAGAATGTCAAAATGTAACGATCATGACGACGGAAAGAAACGCGAACGGAGAATGGAAGTCGAAAGCGCTAAAGAGCGACGAGCAATGCGTATAAAAACGAGCGTTATATCACAACGAAACAATGGAGAACGAGAGCGATGAAGGGAGTCGACGCGGCTATGGTACAGAGAGGAAGAGCAGAAAATTTCGGGAATCTCTTAACCCAAGTGGCAAACATATATATATATAGACAAACCTTATTCCGGGAATCGTATACTCCAGCGGCAAGTATTGCGCTTTATATTCAAAGGTCCAAAGCATATTTATGAAGTTATATGGAGCGCATAATACAAAGTTTTATAAGGCGGAAATCGCAATATCGCAACTTCACAACATTGCGCCATTGCACCATCGCAATATCGCAACTTCACAACTTTGCGCCATCGCACAATCGCAATATCGCAACTACACAACATTGCGCCATCGCACCATCGCAATATCGCAACTTTGCGCCATCGCACAATCGCAATATCACAACTTGACAACATTGCGCCATCGCACCATCGCAATATCGCAGTTGGTTGAAACTACACAGCAACTATCGTAAATTAGTAATTTGCGATTGCGATCAATTACATTTGAAAACGTGTCAGGTGGGCCCGAAAGGTGTTCTATATGTTTTAAAACAGGCTTTAGTGTATGCGTCGAGAGTATGTTAAGGCGTATTAAAAGGGCAGATTATATGATTAAAACATCTTATAATTAAGCCAAGAGACAAAGTTGGGTTATATATATATATTAAAAGGTGCAGTCATATACATATATATTATATATATATAACGTTGTTGCAATAAGCCGTATGGTCTGTAGACCCACGGGCCTCAGCTTAAGGGGAAGGCGATTATTTATGTAATACAATTGTGATATATGTATGTTCCGGCCTGCGGAATGTTCCACATCAACAAGACACTTACTACGAGTCAGCAGTCACGTATTTTTCTAAAAGACACTGATATAAAAGCACTGTTACATATATACAGCAATTACACCACAGTAGAGGACAAAATAGAATACAGAGCAGAAAAGAGTTAAAACATAATCACAGAAAAAGACAAAATACAGTCAAAGAAAAGACAAATGCACAGCTAGCCAAGAGGGTGAATGAGTGAGCTGGAATTCACCTTGTAATTGGAATTTAAATATTTTAATTGTTTTTATTGTTTGTGATGCATTGGCAAGTCTCCGGAAGAGAGCAAATATCCCACTGTAATATTAAAATAAGCACCTACAGTTACATTTTTCTGAGTGAGTTGAAAAGAGATGAGAAGGCAGAAGGCAAAGAGACATGGCTGTCCATTTCGAATTCCCAGTGGAATACAAACAGTCATGAAACTATTTTTGTATAAAACAGGGTAATATCCAAGGGGAGAGAGTTGATGGAAAAGGAGTGAGAGAAGAAGAGAGTATGCAGCAGAATTAAAGAGAGTTGAAGAAAATAAGCAAGCTGCAAGAAGAATGTGAATAAGGAGGAGCTGAGCAAAGAAGAAGAAGGGGCTGAGCAGAGATGATGCGGGTCTGATATAAGAGTTGATGAACAGCAGAGAAGAAGGTACAGAACAGAGCTGATATCCAAGGTAAATCAGCAAGTGTTTTTCTTTTGAAAGAGTAAGGAAGTTGGAGCTTCCCTATCAAGTTGTAGCTTGATAGATGTCAGTTGTAGCTGACTGAGGTAGGAGCCTCCTGTGGGTTGGTGCCTGCAGAAAATAGATGGGAGTTGGTGCTTCCACATCAAGTTGTAGCTTGATAAAATGTCAGTTGTAGCTGACTGAGGTAGGAGCCTCCTGTAGGTTGGTGCCTGCAGAAAATAGATGGGAGTTGGAGCTTCCTTGCAAGTTGTAGCTTGCAGAATTGAGGTAGGAGCCTCCTGTAGGTCGGTGCCTACAGAAAATCAGTGGTGAGAGGGAGTTGGAGCTTGCCTTTGCATCACAACAATAATAAGATGTGGTTTTCTCCCTTTATGGGTTTCCACTTATATCTAGTATCTCTGTGCATGATGTTTATGTGTTGATATGGTTTATATAATCTGATTTATACTTGTTGCTCACATATTAAGACTACTGTTACATTAACAAATCTGTTTGATACTTGCTGCTCACTAATAAAGATTGCTCACATATTAAAGTTGATCATGAAATGAAGGTGTAAATAAATTTTGAGAAAAAAGTTTTAAAAGTCCATGTATGTGTTAAACTGATTCACCCCCCCCCTCTCAGTTTAACTAAGGGTTCAACAAGGTACCAGCAGGGATTCTCTGGATCATCTTCCTGGATAGTGAGCTGAAGTCGACAGGGATTGATCGGTCGAAGGAGGGCCATAATTTTTCCCACATCATTGACACGAGACAAAGGAATAAGATGATAGTGAATTAAGACTGAATAGAGGATTAGGAGTTGAAAACTACAAAAGGGACTTTTCTTGAACATATTGGCAACATGACTCCGGAATTTGGCAGTATTTGACATCAAGGGATCATAGGTCATGGTTACGAGGCAAAGAGAAGATGAGAGATCAAAACAGATAACCCAAACCCATGGAGGCAAAATGATGAATGTTGGATGTCCCCAACTCGATGCAAACTGCAGACAAGTGTCATGTTCAAGAGCAACATACTGTCGACACAACTGATAACTAGTTCCATTTTCCCCCACCATTTCTGGTGAGTACCCCTATTATTTTTGGAAACAAGATTGAAGGGGATAGCATATGCTTGACATGTAAGTTTTTCCTTTGGACAAATCCATCCTAGTACATTTTACGAGCCCTAGGAAGGAGGAACTCGGTAACGTTATGGCGACGGCTTCCAATGTCATTTAGTTTTAACGAGTCTGAAAAAGGTAAAACTTGACGTCTTTTCATGTTTAGATAGTTTTAAAAGAAGAAGAAAAGAAAACTCCAGAAGTTTCCTTTTCATAGGTCATCTCTCAGATCCAAAAAGGTAGAAAATAATAGACAAGATAACCTCTTAGCCATGTTCGACTAAGGTATTCCTTTTTCGTAAATAATCTGTCCCAACCCAAAAAAGGGGTAAAAGTATACTGGGCAGATGACGTTTTGCAGCCTTTAGCAAGTTGAAAATGACAAGAGTCTCATAAATCTTTTCAACTTTTTAGAGTCAGAAAAGAGCTGAAAGATGACTCTAGGGAGTGATTTTTTCGTGTTTTTACCGAGTCCGAAAAATTAATAAAATACAATTGGTTTCCTCATCGTCACCAGTTTTAGGACCTATTGCTGCACAAGAAACAAACCTAAACCCATTTTCGAGAAAAAATAAATAAAAATAATCGAAAATGTGTCTAAAAACCTCATTAGGGTTAGAAAAGGTTTTTAAATAACTCAAATAGTAAAAACAATTTACTTTTACCTTTTCACCTTCTTGTGAGCATTTTTACAGATTTCCATAGCGAATTTGGGGAGCTGACAGCAGGCAATCTAAGAGGCCATCGACGAATCTTCTTCTTCCAGGTAAGAGCCATGAACTTCCCCTGCAATTTCATCCATTTTTTATGTGTTTTTATGTTTTGATGCATTTTGTGGAGGAGTTTGAAAAATCATGGCCGCATCGGTCGGCACCGGTTCTGGGCACGGAGTCACGCCGACCTCCACGATTTTTGTACGAGGAAGATGTCACTCGACGCATCTATTTGAAAAATATTAGCGCAGAGCACTGCGCTCAATTTTTCACAATTTTCTCCAAAAATGCTTGGCCAAATGATTCAATTTTTTAACCATATGGCTAACGGAATATCTGCATTTAGTTTTGCAGTAAGAATCTGTAGTTTAAATGGCAATAGAGTGGAAAGAGCATGAGCATGGGCTAGAGGATGAACAGGCCATGAAGAACGATGCATGCTTGGATGCCCTGAGGAACTGTGGGATCCTTAAATTCTTCATGACCCCATGTCTGAGATCTCATCTAGAGTTGCTACAATACTTGATCATTGTATGGGACATTGACCAAGAGAGATTCATCATCCATGACCAGGAATTGGAGATAGA
Source organism: Pinus albicaulis (assembly GCA_034641835.2). Lineage (NCBI taxonomy): Eukaryota > Viridiplantae > Streptophyta > Pinopsida > Pinales > Pinaceae > Pinus > Pinus albicaulis. The sequence continues at coordinate 835,322,416 of CM076578.1, forward strand.
AGCCTTCGATATCTACTTCATAGTCAAATTTTCATGAAGGGGAGAGCGACCAATGATGACAGGTACTTGGGTCCTTGGAGAGAGCATAGTCATGTTGATAGATAGATTTTGTCCTGGAGCGAGGAAATCACACAAAAGTGGCAAAATAGACATCCATACAGTGCCTGACTTACCTTTTAGGGTAGTACTGCATACCATTACTCTATTTTCCAGATTGTAGGCTCCTCATGAAGCCACAAAGACTCATCTCCAATTAGCCATATATTGCATGTCTTTGAAAATCTTAAATTAGGCGGAAGCAGTGACAATCAACATAAAACGTCAGATGACCAAGTGAAAAATTGGTAAGTTGAAGCAGTTTGGGTATGGGTCCATTTTTATATTGTTCATCCTGGAACGGTTACCGATATTCCACCGTCAAGCGTCAGGAGGTGATTTTACCTATGCCACCAGCACAAGAGCCACGGATGGTCCATTGGGCTGAGTTGATGCCTCAATTAGGAGGTGGGAAGCATATGTCGTGGAAACCAGAGTTCTTTGACTAGTTGAGCTGACAACTCATTGTGGTGGAGGACTAGCCATACATCGGTACCGATTTCATTGGAGATCTAGATATTACACTTCCGGAAGGGGAAAATTGGGATGAGGAGATAGGTAAAAACTCATTTTTTTGGATTTTTATGAGTATTACAATTTTTTTTGTTTTTATATGTATGTGTTATGATGTTTTCTCATGTGTTGCAGATGTTGAACTAGAGAGACCCTCGGGGATGTCACCAATAGCTCGGAGGGTCCCAACAGAATTTGAAGTGGCCCCTCATGGTGAGGAAAGTGATGAGGAAGAAATTGCATGTAAATTGGAGGGACTCACAAGCGGGATCCCGGAGTACGTGATATTTGAGGACATTCCTCGTGCTTACCAGTGGCATACTGCAAGGGTTTCTAACCGCATCCATCGACTGTTGAGACGTGTCATACGGGAAGTGACGTGCTATCATGAGCACCATATTGATTAGACTCCTAGGTTTCATTTCTGCATTTTTTGAGAGACATGGCATCTAAGGATGTAATTGAAACACATATATATTTTTTGAACTATGATGTACATGCCGATGCAAACAATCGATATGTGTGTGTGTGTGTTTGTGTGTGTGTGTGTGTGTGTGCTTATTTTCTTCTCTAAATCTTATTGTGTGATGATGATTGATTTTTACAAATTCTGCAAATATTTATCTAATACAATATTAGCTACTGCATCAGTTAACGTATTCATTCTTTTGGGAATATGATGATATGTAATATAATCAAAAATCCTTTCTAAAAAATGAACACATAAATACATCCTTAAAATTTGAGGGTTTCTAACAGAATAACGCCCATTGAGCTGGAGAACAACAAGCTGAGAGTCTAGGTTTACAATTAATTCATGAATGTCGAGGGCAATAGCTTCAGTTATAACTTTGATAACTACACTGTATTCAGTGACATTGTTATTTAAAGGTCCTAGACAAACGTCTTGAAGGTCTACTAACTCACCGTTAGGATCATAAACTACCCAAGCCATAGAGGATAGGTTTCGGGTACTGTGGGAGGCACCGTCAGTGAAACTGACACAAGATGTGACAGACATATGCACAGTATGTAAATACATAATAAGCAGGAAAAAAATGCTTGCAAATCACACCAAGCAAAAAATGAAAAACACACTTATGTACAAAATAAATTCACAAAAAAAAATCATGCATAATATTTTTTGAGATACAGCCCATTTCGGGGCTGATCCAGGGGATAGCCTTCATAATCAATAAGCTCATAGGCCCCATTTGGTAAAACAAGTTTAATGATGTAAGGCCCATGCCACATGGGTTCAAATTTACCTGCCCCTAGCTTATCATGGGCTTGGTCATACAAGAGGACTAAGTCTCCTTCTACGAAGGTACGAGGGGAATTTTTCTGGGCAAAGTGGCCTTTGACCTGATTTTTCTGTGCTTCTATGAATAAAGTAGTGAAGTGGCGAGTTTCATCAAGCCTCTCCAAATATAGAAGACGTTCTTCCTCTAGAAAATTATTCGACAGTTATCTTGAGTGAAGGAATTTCACATTCAATCAGAAGGGTAGCTTCCAAACCATAAACAAGTTGAATTGGTGTGAATCCAATTTCACCCTTCACCGAGGTTTGGTAAGCCCAGAGAGCTTAGAACACATGAGATGCCAATTGGACTTGTGCATCCCAATAGTATGCTGAATCATAGTGACTAGAAATTTGTTCACGGCTTCCACCTGGCCATTGGCTTGGGGTTAGTACGGCATTGAGCTGTCGTGATGCAGACCCAGCCGAGTAGTTAGCTCAGTCATCATATAATGGTGAAAATGGGAGCCATGGTTAGTGACAATGGCTTGAGGGACTCCAAACCTGGTAATCACATGATTGAAGAGAAATTGGACGGCCATACTACCGTTAGTTGTGAGTGTAAGCATTGCTTCAGTCCATTTGGTGAAGTATTCTATGGCTACAATACTATAAGCATGCCCCCTAGCCGAGTGAGGGTTACATGTCATAAAATCAATACCCCACTTCGCAAAAGGACCAATGGTAATGATGGAATGGAGGTGAGTGGGTGGCGTGCGAATCTTGCACTGGTAGACCTAGCACTCGTGACCTTTATAGACAGCAAGGATACAATATTTTAAAATGGTAGGCCAGAAATACCCAGCACAAAGGATTTTTTGAGCAGTATCATACCCAGACATGTGACCACCACAAGTGCCAAAATGGTAGTCATTAAGGACTTTTTCAGCTTCCTCGAGGGTTAGACACCAACGGAGGACGAAATCAGCTCTGATGCGGTATAAAGTATCTCCGACTACGCGATATGGTTGTGAATGGTGACAGATACGTCAACGAGCATCTTTCATCAACTTAGACCGAAAAGTAGAAGTCTGGAGATAAACGATGATATCACCATACCATGGATCGACAGTGCTAATCAGAAAAAGAGTATCGTTTGGAATGTGTTCCTCAGAACTCAATATAGGTAGAGGGTAGAGGGTAAAGAGCAGATCAACTCAGCAAAAACCAACAAATTCTTCGATTTGGTGGCAGTGAACTCCAAATCGAACTCTTGGAGGATAACTATCGACTTAGAGTACTTTCCCCCCAGCAATTTTTGAGTTAAAATATAGGCCATGGGGTTACAATCAGAAATCACTGTAATAGTGCGAAGTAAAATATAATGGCAGAAATGTTGGATGGCTTGAAAAGATTCCAACGCTAATTTTTTGACATGAGCATAACACGTTTCAGTGTCGAGAATATTTTGGCTAAGATGATAAATTACATGCTCATTACCATCATCATTGTCATGTACCAAAACCATGGCGATAGTGCTAAAAGAGGCAGCCAAATAGAGTGAATAATTGCGATGATAATTTGGGGGACACAAAATAGGAGCATTGACAAGAATGGTCTTCAGTGCATCAAAAGATTTTTGGGCAATCTCATCCCATAGGAATGGGATGCCTTCCTTAATCAATCGCGTAAAACCTTTGGCGACCTCAACATAGTTCGGTATGAAATGACGCAGGAAATTAGCTTTCCCTTGCAAACTCTACAACTAGTATAGAGAGGAAGGGAAGGGGATATTAATGATAGCTTCGACCTTAAGAGGATCGAGACGAATATTGTCTTTGGAAACAAAAAACCAAAGGATTATGTCGTAGTCGACTTAGAAGACACATTTTTGCGGGTTAAGCAAAATGTTGTAGCATCTACAATGAAGAAAAAATTGACGGAGGTGTTCCGAGTGGTCTTGAGGCTTAGCGGAATGAGTTGGAAGGTCATCCAGGTAAGGTTGAACAATGTGCTTAATATCATGAAATGGCATATGACATTTCTCGTTGGAACGTAGCACCAACATTTTTCAGGCCAAAAGGGAGCTTTTTATATGTGAAAGTAACCCATAGATAGATGAAGGCGGTTTTATGTTGATCATTCGGTCGTATATTAATCTATTTGTAACCATAGAACCCGTCCATAAGGGAGAAAATCTCACTCCAAGCACACTCAATGATGATCTGTTCGATAAAGGGAGTGGGGTAGTTATCCTTGGGACAAGCACAATTGATATCATGGAAATCCACACAATCTCAGATAGTGCCCTGCTTTTTGTCCACAGGGACTATGTTAGAGACCTAATCTGTCAACGGGATCAGATAAATGAAGCCTGATTTGAGAAGTTTTTCAACTTCTCCCTTGATGGTAGTTTCCTTTCTAGGGTGCACGGGACAAAGGCGTTGGCGAACAGGTTTCACATCAGGGTAAGTGGCTATCTTGTGCACGACTATACTCGGATCAATTCCGAGCATTTCCTTGTAGGACCAAGTGAAAACATCTCGAAATTCATGGAAGAGACTAGTATAGACCTTGATCTCATCAGGAGAACAGGTCACCCCAATATGGATGTTCTCGACAACCCCCAGTTTAACGAATATTTAAATAGGCATCGTCTAAGTGATATTTCCCATGTTGCCTTCCAAAAAAACTTCATGTGTCAAAATAGGTATTTGAAGCAATGGAAAAGGAACTTGGGAAGAAAATTTCTCAAGACAGGTAGAAATTGCCCCAAGACTAGGTAAAAAGGAGGAACGATGATGATTTTCATCCCAACGAGGATCCTTGAGAGACATGGTTTCCACGATGGCTTCATCAGTTGGAAATGTCTCATTCAAGGGATCTGGAGAATCCGAAGCATCGAGCCAAGGGAATTGATAATACGTGTCGAGAGGCATAATTGAAGAAGTATGATCATAAGGAGAAGCCAAAGCCAAGATAACCTCACAATAATAAATTTTTATCAGGCTTAATGGAATTATGTCACAAACTGAATCAACCTGATCAGGTGAAGGGATGATCCAGGGATCATAAGGAGAGGATATCATATTGACCTGAGTAGTCTTGGGTGGAGGAAGAGAAAAAAGACCCATAAGGGTAGGATCTTTGAAGAGTCCTGGCCCCACACTTTCATAAGGCATGGGAATGTGGTCTACATAAGGAACATTTCTCTCTGAAGAAGTGTAAGTGAAAAATGATAATTGATCGATAGTGATAATCTTTCCTTCATGTCGCGGAAACTAATAACACGAAAGAGAGTGGACAGTACGCATAGCATGGTGTGAGTCCAACTGAAACTGAGGAGGAGATTATAGTTGAGTTTGGCGTCAATGACTTTGACCTTGACATTAACCTTTTTTCCTTCCAACGCGATAGGTAAGCTGGTGAGGATACCAAGAGGGCAAGATTCCCTTCCATTGAAGGCCTCCAAAGCATTTAGAGACCAGTTAAGGGCTGGAGAGCCGATGCCTTTCCAACATGCAACAGATATGATGCAAGTAGATGCACCTTCGTTGACAACTACTCGATGGATATTCTTACCAATAATCCCAACTTGGATAATCAAAGAAATTTGGTGAGGGAGACGCGGGATAAAATTTTCCAGATCGAAAGTGATAAGGCTTGAATCGACGAGGTCAACTCCTCTAATAGCAGATAACAAAGCCTTTCGTTGTGACGGGAAACTCTGAAGTACCTCCAGCACGGAAATAGCAGATGGCGCTTGAGCCAGATCCTTAATAATACTATAATGTTGAGCGGCACGAGCGTTCAGGTTATAGGAGGACTTACGGAGCACACCTTTGGAGGGTGGTTGTACAACAGGCTCAGAACTAGGCCTTTCAATATGAAGAGGGCCAAAAGTAGGTGGGGGAGAAGGAGTAGAAGCATTTGCAATTTCTTTCCTTGTCACTTGATGTGGTTCTGTATAATTCCTTGATCTGGTAGCAATAGATATGGGTGTAACACCATTCATCATGAAAACTTGAGAGCCAAAAGGGGTGGAGGATTGGGGTTGCTACACCATTCAATTTTTTTATGACAGGAACGGTTCCTTAAGAAATAGCCGGAGTTCCTTGGGTACCTTTGAGTAGTCGACTCACTTTTGCTCATTGTGGAGTGTCCTTGGTGTAATTCTCATCGTCACATATCAGACAAGGATACTTCGGTTTACGTTTCGAGCCATCATCAGTATTGGTTTTAGGAGAATCATGTTTTGGGGTATCGGCTTTGGCCTTGCCTTTACCCTTTTTCTTACCTTTGGAAGCTTTATCCACTGAGGTAGACTGGATGACATTCACTTCCATGGTTTTACTAGGATTGGAAGGTCGCTGAGAAGCAATATCGGTAGAAGGGGTGGATTTCGTCAAATGGTGTCGCCGGCGCTTTGGAAGTTCTAGGTCGTGGAGCATCGGGCAAGAGATCATAAAGCATTCCAGACTGGGAGCAAACCAGATTGAGGTACTGGGCACATGTAATGGCCTGATCTTCAGTGACACATGCCCCCATAGCAATGTCCTTAGCTATTGGACTGACAAAAGAGGTAGTGAACCAGTCAGTTATAAGCTGATAATGGATTTCAAACTTGATTAAACGATGACGTTGTCTTGATTCATGAATGTGATCGGAGATATGTGTGGCTCGATATTGTTTCAAGGACATAAGGAGGTATATTCATGTTTCATAGTGAACCGGTAGCTGAAAGTGTGTGAAAAAGGCCAGTGCAAGAGAATTGAAATCTTAGAAGATTCTACGAGAGAGTTCAATGTACCACTTTGTAGTGGCACCAATGAGGGTCCTTTGGAAAAGACATAAACAAATAGAATCATCAATCCAGGAGTTGGAGGAGCACCATAGGTGGTATGTCATAGCATGCACCTGGGGGTCTTCTCTGGACTTGCCTTCGGACTTGGGAAAATTTCCAGAAATATTGGTGGGAACTGGGGGCCAATATGGATTATGAAGAATGGGATCATTGGTTAACTTTGACACATCAGGCAGTTCCAAGGTAGCAAGGAATGGAAATTGTGGGTTAAAAGGAATTGCAGGCCTTTGATAAAGACCGGTGTTAGGGTTCCAACCAGGTTGGGAGAAATTTTGAGCCCATATGTTCTATCCCGGGGGATTTTCCATAGGGGGTATAATTTTGGAAATTCGGCCCATATCTTGGTTGGGGACCAGGGTACTAATTCTGAGTGAACCACTGGGGTCCAACTTGAGCAACGTATGGATTATGTTGCGAGATGAAAGTAGTGCCTTGGGGTGTACATTGTGTTGTCAAAGGTTGACCTTAGAAAACCAATGGTTGGCCTTGAGGGATTAAAGGTTGGCCTTGAGGTTGAACAAGTTGTCCCTGGGGTCCAGGTGGGCCCGGATACTAAGGTTGACCAGGTTTTCCTTGAAAACCAGGTTCGCCTGATGGTTGAGATGAGTCAAGCTTCCCCTGAAGACCAGGTTGAGCGTGCTGACTGATGGAAGGTTAGACTTATTGTACAAGAGGCGGGCCTTGCTAAATATAAGGCTAGTTCTGTTACATAAAAGGTTGTCCTTGAGGTGGGTAGGTTTTCCCCTGAGGAACATGAGGTGCTCCTTGTTGAACGTGGGGTTGACCTATAGGACCGTAGGGTTGTCCCGGTTGGGCCGAAGGTTGTCCCTATGGATGGTAGGGTTGTCCTTGCGGGCCATATGGTTGTCCCTGATGGTACATGAACTGATTCTAAGGAACCAAAGGTTGATTTGTTTAAACATAAAATGGACATTGCTGGATAGGCCCATGCTAATATATGTGGTTCTCGAACTCATTGTAGAGATGTGATGGATTTATCAGAGCCTGAACTTGCTGAGAATCTTGAGGGAGGTAGTTCTAATGTTGAACAGCCATCATATATTGGTCATATGGAAAACCACACTACCAATAGGTTGATTGACTCCTGATACGTGAGGTTTTGATCCACTCATAATGGGTCCAACATACATCGAGGAATCATTGGGATGTGTTCCTCAAACAGTAGTAACTGACGGAAATGATGTAACCACACTAACAGATGGTGCGGAAGAAGCCACACAAACTGTGGGTTGGGTTGGGACATCTATGACAGCTATCAAAATAATGGGAATCGAAAAAGATGGACCTGACACAAACGACCCTAAAGAATGAGCCGTAGTACTTGACCATAATAGGTTCCGGTACAAAGATGAAGCACCCGAAATCAAATGTCCCAAAGTATGGTAACCAAGCGGGAGTGGCTGAGAGGAAGGCTGAGTCATCTCATAAGGAAATTTTTTTGGAGGGAATTGATATTAAATAGTAGATATGAGAGTCTCTTCACTACTAATAGGACTCGAGGCATCCATGTCGGATGAAGACATGCTGTCAGGGAAAAGCTAGCAAGTGTTGGAGGAAAAATCACTGGAAAATGGTGTCACAGGCGATTTTGAGCATTGAGGGGGGTCTTCTCTCAAAAATACAAAAAGGATCTGGGGGCTTCCAGTTGATATCAAATGGCTCCTTAGGGGGAGACCGAGTGCAAAGAGGTTGAATTCTCAATATGACGGTACCCTCGAGGTCTTGGGTCCCAACAGAAGGAGGTGTCTCAGAAGAAACTCTAGGGAGAGACTCTTCACCATGAAGTAATGAAGAGGAGGACGAAACAGGTGGTTCCGCCATAGTGACTTTGTCTCAGAAGAAGAAGAGAAAAGAGATGATTATTCGAGGATTTGACAGCAATCATTAAGGAATTACTCATGATTCGGCCAATAAATAGCTTAATGGGCGTGTGATGTAATCGTGGGAAATTAATTTTTATAACATTGAAACAAGACTTTGTCTTTTCATATTCTAAGAGTCAAGAAAAGGACAAAATATTACTCTAGTCACTTTCATTTTGAACGAGCTTTAAAGGACAAGTGCTCGATGATCTTTTCAAGTTTAAAGAGTCACGAAAAGATCAAAATGACTACTCAAGAACTCTAGGAAAAAGGGTATACCAAGCTCGCGTGTACTACAATATACACCTTGGGAAATGAATTTACCAAGGACTTAATGTACATGTAGGTAGTCTCCATGAATGTTGTGTTTAGTTTATCACAGTTACAGGGCGGTAGACTCGGCTTCCTATGGATAAAGGGTTGCAACCTAAAATGGTCTCCTTTTATATACGCGACAATACAGGGAGTACATGTCCGTACTAGTGTTTTTTAATGCAATATTGCAAGTGACAGCTGATAGGTTTAATGATGCTAGAACACGTCACTGGCCTAGACCTCTAAAAGTGAGCGTTAAGTTTCAATGCTTGCTTAGGTTCATTGAGTAAATTTTATGGTTTATCTTGAAATTAAGTTTCATTTTCAAATCCCTACCGAATGTTATCTCAAATCCTTAATATGCAACTATATGAGAGAAATAATACCATTTCATTTCGATGAAAAGCTAGCTAAGTGAAGGATAGAGGTTCGTAACGAAGCAGCAGTCAAACGAATGCAAGAAGGACACTTCCCCACAACAGAAAACAAAACAAAAAATCATTTGTAATTCACTTTCCAGTGAAAAATGGAAACTAATAATGCAAAAGAGTAATTTTTACTTCCAAATGAGAAGGAAGAATGCAATTTTTTGTTATTTTGTATAAGTGACAAGAAACAATGCATGTTGCACTAGAAAACAAATACTAGCTTTGAGTAGCTTCGAACAAGTTCGTCAATACATGAAGAAATCAACTCCAGGCAACATGAACATGCACTCAAAACTAGGCATGCATTTCCTTATGCAAAATAAAGGGCTTTTAAGTCGACTCAACAAGTAATGTGATCGATGCTCAGGGCGATGGAGGGAGGATTAAACAGGCATGGAATGAAAGCTTTTCAACCCTACTTCACGTACAATCAACAGAAAAGACCAAGCAACCACACAAAAGTTTTAACAATGAACGACCACACTAACTCATAAACAAATCAGACACCTAACGAACATGCGACCAAATGAATGGTTCGAAACACCTAGAAACCCTAAGATGGATAAGCCACATTTTTCGAATGAGAGATAACATAAACTGAAATGAATGAGACAGGCAAGTCAATAAAAAATAGCTAGATGGATCAATCCAAGGAGAAAAACCAAGCTAAAGGATAAGACACACTATCTCAGTGGAAAAGGCCTAAAATCCAAACCTACAGGAATCAGCACGATTGTTCAATTGTATACAGCACCGAGCAGGAAAAATTGCGCCTATGTAAAATACAACTCACATTGATGGGTGCAACTGTCAGACAATCAGTAGGGCTGAGCTAGAAAAGGAAGGAAAAAATAAAGGATTGGCTGAGAAAAACCAGAATTATCACTCTAGGAAAAGGCTAAATGGCTAGAAGCAGTCAAACAAGCCAAAAACAACAGAGAAACGACAATTTGGCCAAAGTTGGACAAACAATCAAAAATTCAAAATGAACATTAAGAGACAATGGTTGTTGTACTATCCCCAGCAGAGTCATCAACTTGTTGTGTAGGAAAATCCCCTTTGTGGACAGAGGTGATCCTTCTATCCCTAGGGTGGGTCTAGCAACAAGGGAACATGTTGGTTTCTAAATTCCTAGTTCATAAACGAAATGTGGATTGGAATAGATGTCCTACCTCAATCCAACGCTCTTGATGTAGTATGTTGTAGTGATTCCTCGATATTTATCCTTTAGGCCTTGTGCTCTATTGGTAGTGATGTTTACACACCTACACAAAGATCAATAAAACACTAAAATCATACAAGCATACATATTCATTTGCAATTATACAACTAGTCAAGGAGAGTTAGAAACTTTGAATACTAACATAGACAAAGATGGAACTAGAAATCAGTCATTTCATATCAATATATAAAAGGGAGGTTACAACCTGTGCCTTGAAGTTGTAGACCTCCTTTTATGGGTTCATTCGGGCATGTCTCCAAAGCATATGTTTGTCGATTGGCTCAAAGAGGCGAAAGGCTCAAACTCTCTCTCATAACTATGGACTATTCTCTGTTATCAACTCTTGGTCTATTCTAGCTAGATAGTTGAGTCAATGGGATGAAGAGGAATTTAAAGGAGTGGAGGAAGAGCTTTGGAATCCACAAATGGTGGAGGAAAGCTCTATCTCTTTGGGAAGTTGCATTTTTGTAGGAACTGGAAGGCCAAAGAGAGAAACTCGACCACATCTAGTCGAACAAACATACATGACTCTGCTCACGAAGCTATTAGATCTTAGAAGCTTTGTTTCAATATTTGAAAAACCTTCCAAAAGTAGCTCGGTGTGGGAGATCTTCAAAGACAGAGCAACCATGGCACAAGTCCCACTGCAAATCTAGCCATCAGCACGAGATCGTAGCTACACAACTGCGCCGACCCAAAAGTATATGTTTTTAAGGGTCTACTGCAGGCATTAGGGGAATTTTGAGGTGTAAAATGGGCCTCCTAAGAAAAATGTATAACCAAAATAAACTTTATAAGAACCAATAGGATTCAAGATGGTGATGTCAACCATGGGGGATGTTTCACCATTTTTTAAGTAAAAGGGTAAAAAGATTAAAAAATAATAAAATAATAAAGCTACTTTTTCAACTCGTATTTTCAACTTATCTCCCAAAGTTTTTACTCAAATTTCGAGCGGGAGTACTCGTTGGATGCAAAATTTAATTCCTTGTCCAAGGAGTACCCATGTTGCATACTTTCGATGGACCCTACGACGTGAAAAATGAGAAATACATGAAAAATCATGATTGCAATCACTTTTTTCATGTATTTCTCATTTTTCATGTAGTAGGGTACATCAAAAGTATGCAACATGGGTACTCCTTGGATGAGGAATTAAATTTGGCATCCAACGAGTACTCCCACTCGAAATATGAGTAAAAACTTTGGGAGATAAGTTGAAAATACGAGTTAAAAAAGTAGTTTTTCCTTTTTTCCCTCTAAAATTTGATGATGTCATCAAATCTTATTTGATTTTTTCCACTATTATTTTATAATTTCCTTAGGAGGCCCATTTTATACCTCAAAATTCCCCTAATGAATGGTCAACAGAGATTTAGTTCCTGACATGTTAAGGGATGCAATGACATTCATCATTATGTGTGACAACACACAGGGGTCACTATGGTGTTCCGCTAATATTTAGAATAGGGAATATAGGGATGGTGAAAAAATATTGTGTAACAGATTGCAAGGCTGATCTTGCAAGGGTTCAACCAGATCGAGCCCTAACTCATTATACCCTGACATCATTGGGGACATGAAAAGAAAAACAGAGAAAGATCAGACCGTTGTGATACCACTAATCTGAATTTATGCAGGAACACAATAGAATACAAATATGAACATGGACACAGAGATTCAGCAGAAATATAACTTCATTTAATTAATATCAAAAAACTGAAATATGCATACAAAATGGAAATAAACCAGCTCGAGCAATGGAAGCTTATCTCTTATAAGAGATGTGGCAGCTACATGTGTCTAAACTCTGTTACAATGAGGCCAAAATGCCTATTTATTATTAAGAAACAATGGAAAACCTAAATATCCAAAAACCCAACCCTAGGAGATGAATCACAAAATCTGTGGGCCCCGTTGGGGTAAATTGGTACATCAATTTCTCAGGTAGTAACTTTTGCATACAATATCCATTTGACATGCTCAATACCTCATTAGAAATATCTATTCGAGGACTAAAACTTTTGACTAAAAGCATCAATGAAGGATTCATGTTTCCTCGTTTTCCAAAAAAACATCGTTTAGGGCCTCAAAACGATTCTGAAAGTTTAGGTCCTGAAAAACTCCCAAAATTAGTAAATTGTGCTACAATTAAGGAAAGTAAGACACAAAAAGAAATAATGGTGGGGGTCCAAGTGGAATAGGCAGGTGGCCACCAATATCCACCTGAATCATTCCTCCCCCCTTCAGAAGAAATGGTCTCCATTGCGTTGAGTGACTCCATGAGATGGGGAAACTTCTGCTAAATTTGGTCCCTAGTGAGCCACTTGCCTTGGTGCAGGAGCTACCAAGATTTGACAACCCGATACAGTTGAATCTTATGTTGGCTAGTGTACTTTATCTGTGTGTCCATAATATGATAAGTTGTAGCCTCTACCATGCACTTAGGGATTAGCTCTATTGTTGTGAGTTGTTCTGCAATGTCTAAAGTGTCCAGTAATGGTGGAAAGTATGGTTGAAGACAGTCCACATTGAACATTGGGTGTAGGCCAAGGAATAGGGGAATGTTGATCTCAAAATAATTATCTTCCATAGCCTTGGCGATTGTGTAAGGCCAATATCGAAGTGACATGAGCTTCCAATTGGCTATGGTAAGGCATTCTTTCTACAAATGCAACCAAACTTTTTCGCCCACCTAAAAATTGTGTGGAACTCGTTGCTGATCATGTCAGTTCTTGTACTTGGAATTGGTCTTCTCCAATATTTCTTGAACCTATTAGCAAACATGTTGGACATGTTCAATAAATTTGGTTGCTTTATCAACCTCAGATAGTACATATGTGTATTTCTTCTCTGTAGTCGCATGAGGTATGGCAACATCAATCAGACACAATGGATAAAATCCTAAACCCACTTGAAAGGGACTGTGACCAGTCCTGATATGAATATATTTGTTGGGTAGAGGTGCTCTGGGAGTCAGATCGATCGAATGCTTGACCTGACAGTGCAAGGGTACCCCTATGGGTGAGGAGAAGATGTTCCTATATTATTCCACGACCTTATCCACCTGCTTTTGTTGTGTGGAGGAACCCTTCCTGGGGGCCATGGATGGGGCCACAATATTCCCTTTACTTTGAGAGTGAATCGAAAAGAAAAAAAATTTCTTGGTATGGGATATTATCTTACTGCATTTCTTAGCAGAGATAAAAGAGATGGTGGTATGTGGGGCTACCTTCAGTATCTTGTATAACTTATTTCCCAAAGAAATAATAACAATGTGAGGCTTAGATTCATACACATCATTTCACTTCCACAAATATGGTTTTCATAATAATACATCGCAAACTTCAAGAGGATAAACATCACACGATAACTCATTTTTGAAGGGCTTAATGTTGTAGGGGAAGCAGCACTCTTGGATGACATGGAGATCTCGTCCTTGGTGAATCCTCCTAATGGTGTATGGTTGTAGGTGTGATGTGGTCAGTAGGCCCAACCGCTTCATGACCTCTGCTGAAATGAGGTTATTTTGTCTCTCGTTGTCAACAATTAAATGCAGCGGGGAACCCTTCACCCACATCTGTGAGTGGAATAGATGCTCACCCTCCTCTATATCTTCGAGTTTTGAATTTTGGAGCTTGGTGATGGCTACCATCGAAGTGGGTTTTGCTTCAATTACCTCCTTACCCTTGTCAATTCCCTTGTTGGGTTCTGACTCAGAATTAGAGCATGCATCTGTATTTGAGTCTTTCAGCTTGGCCACCAGCACCTGCTTTGAACGACATTCATTCATGTTATGAGTGGTAGTTTTATGGAACTCACACCAATTTTCGGTGTCGTTTTTTTCCTTCCCGTCACCCTTGGCTTCGGGCTTCGAGGAGCTCCCCTGGGGTCTCAGCAGAGCTCTATCCTTTTCTCTGCTTTGGGTTCACAGATCCAAATTCTTGCTTCTTTTGTTTCAATTTCTACTCTATCTTGGAAGCATATTAATATGCTACACCAAGCGAGGAGATGTCGAGGAACTCCATTTCCTCCTGAATTTATTTGTGCAAAAAATTTTGGTACTTAAGAACCAAGTGTTTCTCTGAATCTTTGATACCAACCAACCTTTGTGCGTAGGTTATGGAACAGGTTCATCAACTCATGCACATCTTGATCCCTTTGTTTATGTGGCATAGTCCATTGTATGTACTTTTCCTCATAGCTCCCCATGGGGTAATATTTTTCCTTGATGGCATCTCAAAAAGAATTACAAGTGGCTTCGGCTAAAAACAATGAAGGTTCTCTCTTGTCCCTTTGTTCACAGTAGGTTTTCCACCAGTCAATGACATGGGGGTGGCTTTGAGGAGAACAAAAGTAATATTTTCCCTATTGGAAAAATCATGAACTAAAAAATATCCTTCCAACATATTAAATTATATATCTACAACGTCTGCATCTATCTAGCCTTCAAAAATGGGAATGTCAATGTTGAATTGTAACTTAAAGGGAGTGGCGCCTATAGAGTGACTAATGGATGAAGATGCATTCCTATAGGCATCCACCGAAGGGTCTCAGAAAATTTATCCATCATTACATTCCTTCGTTTCTCAAGGGCCTCCTCGAGCTAAATTTTTATAGGATATCCTTCTCCCTCATCTTTCTTTTTTCCCACCATTGGAGGTTTTCGGGGTGTGTGATTCTGGTATTGCAAGGGTTCAACCATATCGAGCCCTAACTCCTTATACCTTGACCTCGTTGGGGACATGCAAATAAAAATAGAGAAAGAGCGGACTGCTATGATACCATTGATCTGAATTTATGCAGGAACAAAAAAGAAAACAAATATGAACATAGACACAAAGATGCAACAAAAATATAATTTCATTTCAATAATGTCAAAGAACTGAAATTTTCATACATAATGGAAATAAACTAGCTCGGGCGATGGTAGCTTATCCCTGAGAAGAGATGTGGCGAAAGCATGCCTATGAACTTTGCTTCAATTAGGATCAAAGTCCTATTTATTATTGATAAAGAGGGGAAAACCTTAAACATCCAAAAACCTAACCCTAGGAGATGAATCACCAAATCTGTGGGCCCCGTTAGGGTAAATTGATACATCAATTTCCCATGGTCGTAACTTTGGCATGTGATCTCTATTTGACCTGCACAATACCTTATTATAAATATCTATCCGAGGACTAAAAAGTTTGACTCCAAACGTTTTTTAAGCTTACATGTTTGCCCATTTTCCAAAAAAAGATCATTTAGGGCCTCAAAATGGCTTCGGAATTTCAGGACCCAAAAAACTGCCAAAAATAGTAAATTGTGCTACAGTTAAGGAAACTAAAAAACTAAAAGAAACAATGGTGGGGGTCCAAGTGGAATAGGTGGGTGGCCACCAATATCCACTTGTATCACATGGGATACTTATTCGAAGTTGATTGTTGGCAAAATATCCTAGTGGGAGTCACTTTATGTGTTTATGGCTAAGGGGAAATTGGAAAAGGTAATGGAAAAGGATTTGAAAAGGAAAAGAGGCATTAATTATCATTTTATTTATGAAAATAAAGGAAATTAGGAGAAAAGGAAGGTGAAATGTCATAGGTTTCATGTGAGGAGGAAATTGAACGAAAATTAAGGAAAATTAAGAAATTAGAGGCATAAAAAATAACACTTGGTAGCCTTTTGTCAGATTATTTTTGGAATTGGTTTCAGATATGAGAAGATCACCAAGAGGAGAAGGAAAGAAAGAAAGCAAAGGCAGGACAAGGAAAGAAAGGACTAAGCAAGGAAATTTTGGATCAAGAAGCTTCAGTAGGAATACTTGCAGGTAATAGGTTGCATGTATGATTTCCTAGTTGGTTTTGACATGCATAGTATGTGCATGTTTGTATTTGGTTCATTATTGTCGGTGGCATGGATTTTTCTAGGTTTTGATAGTGGTTTTAGCCTTGCCTTTCCATTTATAGATAGCCATGGTGTGATGGGATTTTTCTCAGTTAAGCTTTGGATTGCCGAAAGGTTTTGAATGCGGATGAGGTGGTCTCAGTAAAATCCCAAGGGTTGGGGCTGGAGATGGTTTTCTTCAGGAAGCCCGCAACCGGTGGGTGGAGATAGGAAAATTCCTCAAGGGTTGGTGAAGGAATTCTGAGGCATCCAAGCTTAGTTTGGTTTAGTGATCTCAGTGTCTATTTAAGTGAGATCACAGTATTGCGAGGGTGGATGTGGTTTAACCTCTGTATACCTCTGGATGTTTATGGATTGGTTTATCCCATGACATACCACATTCATGCTTGGAATTTGGCACGAGGGTGATTGGAAAAAAAAAAAAGTTGGTTCAATCCAATCTATGGTTGGGTAGTACGCGGAAGTCTCGGACCTAGTTGTCTTTGCCTATGTTTAATAAGAGCTAAGTTTATCTTTCTTTTAATGAGTAAATGTACATGTTTTGTGGCTTAAATGGTTGTTCTATAATTGTATTTATATGTTTATAAACATGGTATTATGATTGATCTTATTCATGGTTCTCTTCAAGTTTTTACTTGTAATTAAATGAATAATTAATGCAGGACCTAATTGGTGTTATGACAGCTATTGTGAGAAGGAATTGGTCTTGCTTGTTAAACCTCATATAAATTTTCATATCCTTATGTTCAAATATGCATTCATGACCTGTAGGTTCCATGTTTGCACTGAGTAAACCAGTGAAAGCGGGTAAATGTGGGAGGAGTGGGTTATAGGGTGGTATCAGAGTGGGTGGGTTGCGCTCTCTTTGAGTAAAATCTGATGTTTTCAAGGTTATGTTTTTCATGCATGGGGTCATGATATACAGTTGGTATGGTCATGCATGATTTTTATATGTTGTTATATGGATATTATTATGATTATACATGTACATGATAATGTGGATTGATCTTGCAGATGAGATAAGCCTCCCTTGAACGTGAATGACATATGGATTGTATTTTTGTATCTATCCTTTTATCTGACACGATACACTTGCAAGAAGAAGAGAATCAAATATGACGAGAAAAATGTTAGACTACAGTTCTCGTGACTCTCCCTATAGATCATTTGGGAAGCAAGCAGAATAGTATTCTCCTATTATAGCAGATATATTGAGTAGTTTTAGGTTAGAGATAAGAAGATGCAAAGCAGATAATGACAAGTTTTTTGAGGCTCAAGAAAGTATTTCAAGGGCTCAGGAGAAGTAGGTAGAGGTTAATGTGGTGATTCTTCAGAGCTTTTCAGAGTTACTGAAATAGGAACAGTTGAGGATTAGTCAAGAGAAAGAAGAGAAAACTAATGGAGACTATGGTATTACATATTTGTTTGGTTACAGATTGGATAGATGGGACACACTTAGAGGTGGTAGATCATTGGATACACCTGACAAGAGGACTAGAATGTATGGGCATCATTTTAGTTCCTCATCCATGAGACATCATCATAATCATCATCTCCATCATCCTTATATGAGGAGGGAGTATTTTCCTGAGGAGTTCAAGAAAGTGAAGCTTCCTACATTTTATGGAGAGATGAAGAAGTCAGAACATGTAGAGGCGTGGTTGTTTGGGATGAAGAAATTATTTATATTACATAGCTACTTAGAGAACATAAAATCCAAGAGATCCACCTTTAGTCTTAAAGGGAAAGTAGATATCTGGGGGGGGAAGATGTGAATAATGTCAAGAGAATTCGATAAGAAGACTCGATTTGGGATGAGTTTGAAATGATATTTAATAATAATTACTTATCTAAGAGATATTATGATGACAGAGCTAAGGATTTTTATGATCTATAGATGGGTTCTATGACAGATGATGAGTACACTAGAAGATTCTTGGATTTTTTTAGGTATGTTCCTTATCTCAGGGATGAGAAGGATAATATTCAGAGATTCATTAGTGGGTTTCCAATTTAATATAGAGACTGGATTGAGTTTGGTAATCCTAGATCGCCGAATGAGGCCATCTAGAAGTTGAAGCATTGTTATAAGCATTCAAAGAAAAAAGATGAACCTAAGCATGATTTGAAGGGAAATGAGTAAGCTAAAGGGAAGTAGACACTAAAGTCGAAAAGAACTCAAGATGCGGGTGAGAAGGACAATGTGGTTCCTTACAAGATGTTTAATGCAGTTGAGAAGGGACATGGGTTGGATCCTGGAGAGAAGAAGACTAGAGATGATGGTAGAGGACCATTACAGTGTTAGATATGTGGCCAAGATCATCGCAAGAAGGATTTTCCATTCTACCAGGGAGATATGCCTCAAATCTATAGTGCTTAGGAGGCATAGATAGTTGGGGATGTTGGTCATAACATTCCTCTGATTTATGTGGTTGTGGAAAAAAATCAGGTAGTTTGATAAGAATCCATTAATGGGATGGAAGGTAAGCTTTGTGGTCGAGTTGTTTCTATTTTGATTCATCTTGGATATAATTATAGTTATGTTAACCCTGACTTGGTTGATAAGTGTGGCTTGATAAAATAAGTGCATGTAGAGTCTTGGTTGGTGCAATTGGCTACAAGTACTAAGAAGAGAGTTCATCATTGGGTAAGATCTTGTTCATTTGAATTGAATGGTATGCCTACAACAACACATTTGAATGTATTCCCATTGGGATCGTATAGTATTATTTTGGGTACAGAATTTTTGTATCTTCACATGCCCAAAGTAGATCGCTATGACAACACTATTGAGTGCTTGGATGATAATGGGGAAAAGGGAGTCTTGAAGGGAAAGAAGAAGCCTACATCAGTGAGGATGGTCACATCTATGCAGGATAAGCATAGTTGCAAGAAGGGGTGTGTGATGTTTGCAATTCATATTTCCAATGATAAGGGTAAGGATGTTGAGGATGCAAAAATATTCAAGAGGTACCATGTCTTGCATAAATTTTAGGATGTATTTTTTGTGAATATTACAGAGTTTCCTCCTCACAGAGAAGTGGAATTTTCTATTTAATTGGTACCAGGAGCAGCAGTGTTCTCAAATATTGATTTGAGATGATGATACCATCAGGTACACATCAAAGAAAAGGACATCTACAAGACTACTTTCAAGACAAGGTATGGGAATTATGAGAGTTTTGTAGTTCCTTTTGGTTTGAATAATGTCACATCTACCTTTATGTTCTTCATGAATAATTTGTTGCATCCTTATTTAGATAATTTTTTTATTGTGTTCATTGATTATATATTGATATATTCTAAGAATTAGGAAGATCATGTTGAGCATTTAGTGGCAGTGTTCATATTGCTAAAATAGCATCAATTTTATGCCAAGCTTAGCAAGTGCATTTTCTTTCAGACAGAGGTACATTACTTGGGACATGTTGTTTCTAAGGAAGGCATATAAGTTTATCTGGAAAAGATAAAAGATAACATGGAATGGCTAGCTCCTAGAAATGTGGATGAAGTCAAATCATTCATGGGATTAGAAATTACTACAATCTTTTCATTGGGAAATTCTTGGGCATTGCATATCCTATTACATCATTGCAAAGAAAAGGAAAGAAGCTTTAATGGACGGAGGAATGTGCAGCCAGTTTTGAAGAGTTGAAGCAGTTGTTGAAAAATGCTTTAGTGTTAAAGATTGTAGGTCTGGATAAATAGTATGTGGTGTGTCCAGATGCTTGAAAATAAGACTTGGTGGAGTCTTTATGCAGGAGAGAAATGTGGTATGCTATGAGTCCAAGAAATTGAATTACCACGAGCATAACTATGTGACTCATGATCTTGATTTGGCAGCTAGTATTCATGCATCGAATATGTGGAGACGTTATTTTATTAGCAGGAGGTTTGTATTGTTGAGCGATCACAGTGGTTTAAGATATATGTTTGACCAACCTAATTTGAATGCTAGAAAAGATAGATGGTTAGCTACCCTTAGTGATTTTGACTTTAAGATCGGAAATATTAAGGGAAAGGAGAACAGGGTTGCAGATGCTCTTAGGAGGAAATTGCAATTGAACCATGTTGCAGCAATGATGATTATATGGGATAGATTTACAAGATCAAATATTACAGGTAGGACAAAAAGATGATAGGTATAGGTATCTTATGCATAGGTTACAGCAGCAGGGTACATGTTATCAAGATGTGGATTATCATGTTAGGGTCCAACCCTAACCCCTTTGTTTATGTAATAAGCCCATAAGGGCCTAGTCCGAGTCAATAAATCTCGTAAGCGGTAATCCGCATTAATAATAATTGTAAGTGGTTGACCCACATTCTAGAAAATGGACCACAATTAGTTATGAACAAGCCTTAGTTAATAAATAATATGGTTAACCCATGATTATGTCAGGGACCACTAGTAGTTAGGGTTTTAGATGTCCTTATGCTATAAATAGCATTAGATAGAAGGAAGAAGTATTATGTCGTATTGTAATTGATCTCTGATCTGTTGGAGGTTTCCCTCTCGAAGAGGAAAGTGAACATTGTATCTTGTTTCTGCACAATGAAATATCTTTGTCGCTTGTCTATTTTCTGGTGATATCTGTTATCCATGATAAAATTTGGTTGGTCCTAAATTAATTAGGTTGAGTCACTTAGAGAAGAATAGGGTCTTTTGAATTCATAATTTCCAAAAAATGCACATATGTGAGGCGTATTAATGGTCATCATTCGTGTGATAGGGGTCAATATCAAAGAAAAATCCAAAAATATCTCATGGATGAGAAAATCTTGTCATTACAGTGAATTTGACAAGAATACCAAAGCTCATAGCGAAATCAGTGTGAGACAATAAGAATTTTCTATGAACTTGCCTAAAAACTTTGCTTTTGCAGAGAGAGATCATTTTAAATTTTTTCAAGCATTAAATTCCTTTTTGAAGCACATCAATCATCTGGAATGGTTAAATTGTATCAATGGAGGCTTTGGTTAGGGAGAACACTCATCATAGAAGATGATTGGGCTGTCAGCTCATCATGTTGGACACATCATCAAGCATAACATCACATCACTTTTTCCACCTCACCATTGGATTTCTAACCATCTCAATTCAATTTTACAAGGTCTTAAATCCATTGTATCAGTTGGCTAACACCTCAGCATGTTAGTTTGGTTCAATGGCGATGGTACAAGAAGAATTGAAGAAAACAATCTTAAATGATTATGCAAGATGATGATGTATAAATATAGTAAGGCAACACATTTTTGGACCAGGTTATGTCTAATATTATCATACCAAGCATGTACAAGCTTTACTAGTGTTAAATGAGGTGAAAAAATAAAGAATTACAAAACATTTTTCAAACTAGGCAAGTTCGTAGCGAACTCTGGGCTTGAAACTGAGTTTTCGCTACGAACTCACTATACAATATTTTAAGGAAAAAATTCATCAAAAATCTCATAACAAGGGTAGATTATAGCATGTGTTTAGCTCATTAGACCTAAGGAAGACCCTCCAATATTCATAATTGTCAAAGGCTATGCAAAAGGTGATGAAATGAAAACGCTACGAAATCTCCTGAAATTTTTTGTACATGATTGTTTTAGCAGTCAACTTCAACTTCAATTTCCGACCAAACGAAAAATAATTTTGGAAATATGAAGGAGGTTTTTTTTAGCACAAGCCCATCTACAAAATCCTATCTCAATTGCTTCAAAGCCATTACGGTCTGGAAATTATGCATTCATCTGTGAGGCCTATTTTTCAGAATTTTCACTAACCAGATTTGTGTAAAATTTGCAAAATTTGACTTGGAAGAGGTCCAGATCAAAATCCACGTGGCATAATGACACATCTTCAGTCCAGTACACTCATAAAATTACTTGGTTGTTGTTGATAAGGGTTATTAAATAGATTTGTTGAGTTATTTAATGAAAGAAGAGTCATTTTTGTATTCAAACTCTGCCAAATAGAAAATATCCCTAGGAAGTCTCCAAGTGATGTAATCCTATCTGAAATTGGTCTCTTAGGTAGGGATTCGAAGCTAGATAAGGTGGAAAACCATTTTTATGAGTCCTAACTCTATAAATAAGCAGATGATAGGATTAAAGGAGATTGATTGATGTCATGTTACCGGCTACTTTTGTAATATTTTCAAGACAATAATATACAGTTGCAGAGGACTTCTATCAAACCTGAGATTCATTATGTGTTCTCACATGTGTTTGTTTTACATATATTTTTTATTTTTATGTAGTTGGATTTTTGTATAATCACTTGGAATTTGTGTTTATTCATGCTCAAATTTCTTGTATGCATATGGTTTACTTTTCAATTTGTGTTTTGATGAGAATACACACATGCCTCAGCTTCCATGTTAGATGTTTTTCATGTAATTGAGTTCCCTTTGACTCCATGCCTAATGGTAGCTGCTTACTAACATCCTTCACTTGCATAAAAAATATTCAAATACATTCAGAGTTAGCCATATTTGTATCTAAAAATTTCCTATTGAATATCATTATACATTACATTGAGAGAGCCCTCTCGGGTTGGAAAGGCTAATTCCCAACTAAAAGTGGTCTGAAATAGTTACTCTAAGTTGACTGTTGAAGCATCCCATCAGCTTTAATTTAGTGATAAAATTTTGGTGCGTCTGTTGGGAGATTGAAGATACATTTTCCTGAAATTTTGTGCTGAAACAGAAATACTGAACTCTCGAAGGTAGCAGGAGCTCAGACACATTCAAGGCTGCATTCTACTTTGGCGACTCCGTTATTAAAGAATTCAGAAATTCATAGCTTCATGGTGACTCCACTACTTGAATATCAGTATCTTGATGAAGTTCCAAGATGAGTTCTATCGCAATAAATAATGCCAGGTATGCCCCTTTGAGTCAGTCTCACATCCCTGGTTTTCCAAATCCTATGCCAAGATTTAATTGGTTGACTTATCTTCATATATTTAAAGACGAAAAGAAAGATAATGTTGCGCTTCACTTGGTTAGATTCCATATGCATGTACATAAGTTTCAAGTTGAGTTTCCTGAGGATTGTCTCATAAAAAATTTTATGGCCACCCTAGAGGATGAAGCTAGAAAATGGTATGAAGGGTTGCAACCAGGGAGCGTGTTCTCTTTAAGAGGTTTCCATAAGAATTTCTTAGAACATTATGAGAAAACTCATTCTTCTTTATCACTGTTACAAGAATGATGTGATTTTTGTGAGGTTTTCATTCCATATCTTAAAAGTCTTGGTGATAATGGAGAGTGCATGGATGAGGATATGTTAGAGACACTTTATGATTTCTCTTCTCATGTTAGTTGTCATGATAATCAAGAAGGTTTCCAACAAATAGATGTGTCTTATTTTCTTTAAGATGAAATGGATCAACACTTTGACAACCAAGTTATATCCTATGAAATTTGTGAAAAATTGCAGCGTCTTTCCCAATCTTTAGGTGATAAAGAGGAACATAAAGATGGTCAGTTACAAGGTTCTTCACTTTGTTCATTTTCTGAACCTTTGAATGTTGAGCAACATGAAAATGGGCAGGAGCAAGCAGAAGCTTATGTGAAACATTTTTCTTTTTATCCTCAGGAGGAGGTTGATTCCTTGACTATGCTTAAAGTTTGTCATGAGGAAGAATTAATGGAGAATAATCAGCAATTTTTTTATCTACAAGTTGTTGTCCCAAAATTTCCTGCTACAAATTTAAATGACAAAAAAATTTTGTTTGTGCATGATGATATATATGAAGTTTTAATTATAATGCATGAAAATCCATTTCTAAACATCCATGTAGCACATGATATGGTTCCTCCCATTGAAGATTTTCATGAACAGTGAGAACCTTGTCTCAAGAATGATGTTGAAAATGAAGACATAAAACAGAGACAACCTACAGTTATGGATGAAAATTATCCTTTGGATCATCAATATAGGATAATTTTTAGTGTTTTCAACGATCCTATTGCTGATTTGGTTATTTCATCAAAAGAGGAAATTTTTCATCATTATCAAGATCCTTTGGTAATCCTATTTCAGTTATCAGTGAGGGTGGACTTTATTTCATTTATAAGTTTAGCTTATGAATTCAATTTTTATTCTTAGTTGCTAATAGATGGTCCATTGAAGAACAGTGAAGAAGCCCATGTGTTGGATCAGCTCTTTGACTGGTTATACTAGAGATTTCATATTTCCTGAATTGAAAATTCGAAATTCAGTTGATAGAGTAGGATTGGTATGTACATAAATAAGCTTGTTGGGAAAGCATATCTTTTAGCATTTAGTTTGAAGATTTTAGTTGCAAGTTTCAGTTTGTAAAAAAATTTTTGCTTCAAGAGCATATCAAGGATCGAATACAGGCTGAAGAATATGACAAGTTGTTGGGAAATTCCCAATGAATAAGGCACTTGATCTTCTGGTTCTTTGTTGCACCATAGGGATGCAGCATCCCCATTGGAGCCACTGTTATCCATGATAAAATTTTGTTGGTTTTAAGTAAATTAGGTCGAGTCACTTAGAGTTGAATAATGTCTTTTGAATTCATTATTTCCAAAAAATGCACATATGTGAGGGGTCTTAATGGTCATCATTCGTGTGATAGGATTCAATGTCAAATAAAAATCCAAAAATATCTCATGCATGAGAAAATATGGTAATTACAGTGAAATTTGACAAGAATACCAAAGTTCGTAGCGAAATCAGTGTAAAACAGTCATAATTCGCTACGAACTTTCCTAAAAACTCTATTTTTGCGACGAGGGAATTTTAAATTTTTTCAAGAATTAAATGTCTTTTTGAAGCACATCAATCATTTGGAATGGTTAAAGTGTATCAATGGAGACTTTGGTTAGTGAGAACACTCATCATAGAATATGATTGGGTTGCCAGCTCATCATGTTGGACACATCATCAAGCATAAAAATACATCATTTTTTCCACCTCACCATTGGATAGCTCACCATCTCAATTCAGGTTTTCAAGGTCTTAACTACATTGTATTATTTATCTAACACCTTAGTATGTTATTTTGGTTCAATGGAGATGGTACAAGATGAATAGAAGAAAAGGGTCTTAAAATGATTATGTAAGATGATGATGTTGAAATATGGTAAGGAAACACATTTTTGGACCATATTATGTCTAATAATATCATAACAAGCATGTATAACCTTTACTAGTGTTTTTGAGGTGAAAAAAGAAAGAATTACAAAAAAAATGTCAAACTAGGCAAGTTTGTAGTGAATTACAGGCTTGAAGTTGAGTTTTCGCTACGAACTTGCTGTGGAATGTTTTAAGGAAAAAATTCATAAAAATTTCAGAAAAAGGGTGAATTAGAGCATGTGTTTAGCTCATTAGACCCAAGGAAGACCCTCCAATAGTCATAAATGTCAAAGGTTATGCAAAAGGTGGTGAAATGAAAATGCTACGAACTCTTCTGAAATTTCTTGTACATGACTATTTTAGGGGTCAACTTCAACTTAAAATTATGACCAAATGAAAAATTATTTTGGAAATATGAAGGAGGTTGTTCTTCAACACAAGCCCATATACAAAAACCTCTCTCATTTTCTTCAAATCCATGATGGTTTGTAAATTATACACTCATCTTTGAAGCCTATTTTTCAAAATTTTCACTAACCATATCTGTGTAAAATTTGTAAAATTCGACTTGGAAGAGGTCCATCTCAGCATCCACGTGGCATAATGACACATCATCAATCCAGTACACTCAGAACATTAGTTGGTTGCAATTGATAAGGGTTATTCAATAGAATTTTTGAGTTATTTAATGAAATAAGAGTCCTTTTTGTATTTGCCAAACTCTTTCAAACTGAAAATATCCCTAGGAAGTCTTGAAGTGATGTAATCCTATTTGAAATTTGTCTCTTAGGTAGGAATTATAAACTAGCTAAGTTGGAAAACCATTTTTATGAGTCCTCACTCTATAAAGAGGCAGATGAGAGGATTAGAGGAGGTTGATTGATGTCATGTTACGTGCTACTTTTGTAATATTTTCAAGACAATAATATACAGTTGCAGAAGACTTCTATCAAACCTGAGATTCATTATGTGTTCTCATATGTGTTTGTTTTACCTATATTTTTTATTTTAATGTAGTTGGATTTATGTATAATCACTTGGAATTTGTGTTTATTTATGCTCCAATTTCCTGTATGCATATGGTTTACTTTTCAATTTTTATTTCGATGAGAATACACACATGCTTCAGCTTCCATGTTAGATGTTTTTTCATGTAATTGAGTTCCCTTTGACTCCATGCCCAATGGTAGTTGCTTATTAACATCCTTCACATGCATAAAAAATATTCAAATACATTCAGATTTATCCGTATTTGTCTCTAAAAATTTCCTATTGAATATCATTATACATTACCTTGAGAGAGCCCTCTCAGGTTGGAAAGGTTGAGTTCCAACTAAAAGTGGTCTGAAATAGTTACTCTAATTTGATTGTTGAAGTATCCCATCAGCTTCTATTTAGTGATAAAAATATCTACCTGTCTCGGCTATTTTGTTTCATATTTCTTGTGTTTTGGCTTGTCTAACAGGTCAAGTGCATAACAAGTGGTATCAGAGCTCTTTCCAAGGCCAGCAGGACCTCCAATTTTCGCAGAATTTTTTTTAGGCTAGATACGTGTTCTGGCAGATTTTTGGAAGCATGCACGCAATAACTACAAGAGGTGGTCATGTTTTTTGGAATCCCTTATAATCCCTGTGGGTACCCCTTCGAGTATTATCACATTAGAACTAACCGTGCACGGATTGTGCTTCCACGTACCCTCAGGTATATAGGAAGCCTCCTAAGACACCCTGAAACCTAACCATAGGTCAGCCATCAGTCATCTTGTTGCTATAGTATACTGAGAATAGCACTTACGGAGATTACTCACACATACAACAGGGTAGTCAGGTAGTATGGCTAAGGGTACGGTCGATCCTCCTTAGTTGGTGCCCTGAAAGATTGGGTTGAGTAATATTGTTGGACCACTATGTATATTGTGATATTTAGCACCTAACACTCCTTGTGACCATACTTTCCCCATATATTTGAAGCTCACTCCTATTCTCTATCCTGCTTAGATCTACCCATTTTGATCCATCAACGATGTCCATCTAGCTTTCGGGGTTTTCGCAGCACATTTTTGGCTCAGAGTACAGTAAGGGACTTGACTGCCATCACCTAGATCTGATTCTTGCGGCACATATGATGGTACCCACACATCCAGGTCCTGCTACTCTAGTCCCAACTTTTTTTGCAAATCCACGTCCTACTTAGGCCATGGGCCCCACCCAAACACTGAAGGTTTAGAAGGTGTCTCCAACGTAAATGGTTGAATGATGGAAACAAATACTCTGCTACTACTGTGATGATAAGTACGCCCCAAGGCATAAATGCAAGGAACCAAAATTCTTCCAAATTGATGTCACTGAAAATTGTACAACAGAGGAAGCCCCCAGCCCTGACATGGATGAGGACGAAGTGGGTGACACTCAAATAGAACCAAAATAGGATCTCGCAGCTTCGCCAAATGAGTCAATTATATCACTACATGCCTTGGCTAGAATTTCTTCACCTCAAACTCTTAAAATATGTGGCTTCATTAAACATAGGCCATTTGTAGGGTTGACTGATAGCGGAAGTGTAGAAAATCTCTAACACAACTCTGATACCATGTAGAAATTACACCAATGGATTCAATTCGATCATGCAATGTACTAAAACAAGATGTTGAATCCTTCTATAATATTTTCGGAATATAAATCACGGTTTCCCAATCACATGCAAGTAATAGAAAGAAGTAAATCAATCGCACAACACAAGATTTTATTGTGTAAATAAACTACTCAAAACCCCTTCATATTTATTGTATAATAAACCAAGGAATCATGAAACAATAAAATGCATGTGTGCTCACCACAACCTCATACACTCTACCAATTGTATCACACTGATCTAGGCAAAATTGGTCCAATACATAGCCAATTTCATACCCACCTTCAGCCTACCTTTCTCATGCAATCCCTAGAAAAAAATAATTCCTATTAATTAGGAATTCCAACCTTCCTTGACTACACAATCCATCATGGGCTTCATGTGGCTTTATAATTGTGCCTGGGCAGTTCACTAATAATACAACTGATAGTTTACTTTCCTTTAACCTTTGTCTCAACTAGGCCATCATTAGAATTGACATGTGTGCAGCTATTAATAGTGAATCATCAGTTACTTGGTAGATCGCTACTTTTTAATTAAATAAATTTTAATTCACTTGATCTTCCATTATCTCATCAATCAATTAAAACTAGTTAAATTGATTTTAACTCAATTAACTTGAGTTAACTGATTGCACTCACACCACACTAGTGCTACAACTGCAACTAGACCCTGTAAATAATAGAATCACTCTACATGCCTACTCTTTAACCATCAACTCGAAATTCTTGAGCTAACTAAGTCTATCACACTTAGTTAACTATTACAAGTTGTTATGAGATAATATTACAATTTATTTTCCAATTTATTTAAAAATTGGACGCCCACATTAGCACTAATGTGTCACTCAATTCCTCACTCATGTGTGACCTGGAATCCCACACAAGTATGTGGTGCATTTTCTTGTTAAATTTAAACACTCCCTCTCAACAAGAAAGGGATTATCTGCTACCCCAATATTGCCTCTATGGTATTTGAATTTTCTCTTCACAAGCGCTTTCATCAAGATATCTGCATCATGATCTTCCATGGGAATGTATTGCAACAACATAATGTGCCTATGAACACAATCTCTAAGATGGTGGTACTGGATGTCAATATGCTTGGACTTGTCATGGAATACTGGATTAACCGAGAGTTTTATGAAACTTTGGTTATCACAATGTTTCACCGTCGGATCCATCTGATGGCCAAACAAACCAACAAGTATCTTCCTCATCTAGATGGCCTCACATGCAGCCTGACTAGTTGCCATGTACTCTGCCTCAACTAAACTGAGTGCAATTAATCTCTGCTTCCTGTTGTACCAAGAAATTGTTTTTGATCCTATGTTGAATATGCCCTCTAATGTGCCCTTCCTATCTGATGGACTACCTACCCAATCTACATCGATGAAGCCTTGAATCTTCACTTCCTTTGTACGTCTATTCCATAATCCATACTTTGTAGTGCCCCTAAGATATCTCAACACATGCTTCCCTGCCTTCCAAAATATTTTGGTAGGCTTAACCATAGCTTGACTAAGTTGGTTAACTGCATAGCATATTTCTGGTCGTGTGTTCACCAAATACATAAGTGAACCCACAAGCTACCTCTAAACAGTAGTATCCACCACCTCACCTGAAGTAGCATCCTCCTTCCTCCAGTTTCTTGCAAGAGGAGTCTCCATGGGTTTTTTTCCCTCCATGTGGAACTTCCTCATAATCTCCTTGGAATACTTGCCCTGAGATACAAATAACTACCCATCTCTTTTCCATATTTCCAAGCCAAGGAAATAATGCAAGAGCCCCATGTCCTTCATCTCAAACTCTCTTGCAAGATCCTCTTTGAAAGAAGTTATGAGCTTCTCATCGCCTGCCAATATTATATCATCAACATAAAGTACAATAATCAAAATCTTGCCATAAACCACAATATGATATATTTTTGCATCTGCTTCACTCTTTATGAAGCCCAACTTGGTGAAATAGTTTTTGATCCCAGTGTACCAAGCACGAGGTGCTTGCTTCAACCCATACAGTGTTCTCTTGAGTTTGCACAAATGTGAATCCCTATCAAAGGTCTCAAAACCTTATGGCTGCTTAATGTACACTTCTTCCTCAATAACTCCATTGAGAAAGTTTTTCCTTACATCCATCTGGTGTATCTACCACCCCATCTATGTTAAGAGTGCAAGGATGGATTTAATCAATGAGGACCTTGCAACTGGTGCAAAATTCTCCTCATAGTCAATCCCCTCTACCTGTGAGAATCCTTGGGCCACAAATCTAGCCTTGTATTTCTCCACACTCCCATATGTTGCTTGCTTCAACTTGTATATCCACCTGGATCCAACCACTGACTTCCCCACTGATCTTGGGACCACTTCCCATGCAATTTTTCTGATAATGGAGTCATACTCCCCAACCATGTCATCAACCCATGTTAGTTGTTGCATTGTTTCCTCAAAAGAGGATGGTTCTGTCACAATACACATGCTCATAAGAGCCATGTATACAGTATACCTTTCTGGGGACCTTCTCTACCTACGTTGTGATGTAGGTGCACCTACATGCTCTGTCATATCTAGCATCAATCTATCAGCCTCTTTGGTGCACTTCCTACCATTTCTGATGGATGGCTCTGCATGAGTGGTTTCTTCCACTCCATGATCCTATGCTTGTGGTTGCTCTACATCCTGAGGTTCACCCTTTGGAATTAATAGTTCCTCATCTGCAAGCAAGTCAAGCTCCCTCTCAAGTGACAATCACATGGCTTTATCCTCATCAAATTTAACATCTCTTCTGACAACTATCATCCTGTTAGCTGGAAAATACACCCAATTTTTAGTATGAATCCTTTGTCGAAGTGTACGAAAAAAGGACCACTTTAGCTACGCATAACTAATAGCCCTAACAACACATGTGGCTGCCAATATCTTCAGATCTGCAGTTAGTTGATAAAGAAAAGAGCTGCAAAAAACCAGATCTATGCATAGAAAGACATTAAGCAGTAAAAAGAAGGGTTTGCTCCATATACCAATAGACAAGACAAGAACAATTTTTTGAAAGAATTTTTTGTATTAAGGGCACCTGGGAGGAAAACAAGAAGGCGTATCCAATTCTCCTCAATGGGATGGGTTCTTGGAAGTCCTCAGCACTTCAGATCTAGAATCTCTCTCTCTTGTTGGTGTAGAAAACCCAGACAAAGATAGAACTCAAAGGGAGCTCACACAACAAATAATGGAAAATGTGACCAAGTGTATAGATCCAGAGTGATCTAATAGGCAACAAAAGGTGAAGAATGGTAGGAAAAACCCTCCTATTTATAACAAAATATTGGGTCATTCTTGATCTTGGTGCATGATTAAAATAATGTTAACCAAATCTAGATCCACCTTTTATGGAATATTTTATTATATTTGTTGGAGGGAAAAAGTATTTGACTTGGGTCAAATCCCTTTATTTATTAATAATAAATAAATAAATGATTTATTTATCTTTTTAAGGAAGTGGTTGAAGGATAATTAAATAAATAATGATTTATTTAATTATTTGTGGGTGATTTGGTCATATTTAACAAGGAATATTATCTAAATAAGATTTAAATAATTATTCCTAGAAAATAATAAGATAAATAAAGGTTTATCTAATTAATTTCTTTGTTTTTTGGGTTAAACATGACTAGGAATAATAATTAAATTATGGTTTAATTAATTATTCCATGAGGAAAATTAAACAAAATAGGTTTGTTTAATATTTCCTTTTAGGGTTTCCTGTTTAGACCATAAACAACCTAATAAATGTGGTTTATTAAGTTATTTAACATAGTGAAGGCAATTTTACTTAGGGTAAAATTGGTCTTACATGGTGTACTTGGGTCCATCTAATGATAATAGGTTACATGACCAAAAAATGGTGTAACAGATTGCCCCCCAGCGTGCGAGTGTTAGGAGCAAATCGTATGACCGAAGTATGTTGTAAGAACTCAATCACCAGACATCAAGAGGGAAGTCAGAGAGAGAAATGTAAGGTAGACGAGTGTGCTGAAGAACTAGACCCTGAGGAGACGAGACTCGCAGGTGCAACAAGTCTCTTTTTATGAGAGGGTACTTGTGCTAAAGGCAGCGGGGGAGGCATACCTATGCCCGCCGAGACAAAGTACAAAAGAATAGTGTGTCCAGTAAACAAGGGACCGAACCATAAAGTACAGCCGGCATAAACATGAGCCAGATAAAAATACAATGAGGGACCCCACATACATGTTGTGCTTGGGATAACAGCCAGGACTTATACAATAATATCTGAGTACATGAGATACAAATACAACCCAAATGCCCCCTATAAGCGGGGAAGGGCTCACAAAATCTGACTGATACATGCAAATCAAAGAGGCGCTACAAGCGGCTAAGGCCGACATCATCAAATATATGGAGCGACATCGAGGGCTGCAATGAAGAGGTCATCCGGGCATGTGGGGGGCTACCTGCAGGGCCACCCCCTCATGAGGGCTGAGACATATCACACACACCCGGGAATCACCAAGAGCTGCTACTGCATCACTTAACCATCAAGTATACGGATCTCGATCATGCTGAAAGGAGCTGGAGTGGAGAAACAATCAAGTCAAAGGGAAACGAGAGATCCCTTTGCCTGATCCAAGGCACCGAACAAGAGTGGAAGCTGGAACCAAGGTACACCGCTCTCTAAACCTGTCTTCTGGAATGAAGGAGTTGATGTCGACAGAAGGAGGTCTGCCATAGGTGAGGCAATGAGAGATCCTCAAGTAAGGCACGAGAGAAAATAGTAGAGCGACGGACAGACTAATACCAATGATGATGGGGGAATGGAAGGGATTGAGTAGCGAATGGATGAATTCCCTTATTAGAGCATAAAGGGAATGAATGACTGATCCAGGTGGATATTGGTGGCCACCCGCCTATTCCACTTGGGCCCCCACCATTGTCTCTTTCAGTTTTTCCGTTTTGGCATAACTTACTATTTTTAGCAGTTTTTTGGGTCCTGAACTTCCGGAGCCGTTTTGAGGCCCTAAACGGACGTTTTTTGGGCACGAAAGCGCCAGCAAATTTTCTGATAAAATTCGTCCCGACAGCTGTAGTCCTCGGATAGAGCTTTCTAATGATGTATCATATGCGTCAAACGGAGATAGTATGCCAAAGTTACGTCCCTGGGAAGTTGAAACACCAATTTACCCAAACGGGGCCCATAGTTTTGGCGTTTCATCTCCTAGGGTTAGGTTTTTGGGATGTTTAGGGTTCTCCATTGTTTCTCAATAATAAATAGGCCCTCGCGCCTCATTGTAAAGCAGTTCAGAGGTCCGTAGCCACCACATCTCTTCTCAGAGATAGCTACCAGTACCCTAGCTAGTTTTATTTCCATTGTCTGTAAGCAAATTTCAGTTCTTTGATATTAATGAAATGAAGTGTTATTTCCTCTGCATCTCTGTATTTATGGTTATGTGTTTATTCTGTTGCGTTCCTGCATAAATCCGGATCAGTGGTATCAGAGCGGTCTGCTTTTTCTCGATCCTTCTTTGCATGTCCCCAACAAGGTCGGGGTATAAGGAGCTAGGGCTTGATCTCGTGGAACCTTTGCAAGATCAGCCTCGCAAAACTCAACAGATGCCCATGGGGGACGAAAAGAAAGATGAGGGAGCAAGAGATCCTATCAAAATATTGCTCGAGGAGGCCCTCGAAAAACAAAGGAACGCGATGATGGACAGCTTTGCTCAGATCCTTCAACGGCTACCCACCGGCGGCGCATCTGCATCCAGTAGCCACTCTGGAGTTGCGACTCCCTTTAAGGTACAAGTAAATTTTGACATTCCCATATTTGAGGGTCAAATAGACGCAGATGCCGTAGATAGATGGTTGAATCTATTAGAAGGATATTTCTCTCTTCATGACTTTTCAGACCGGGAGAAGATTATTTTTGCACTCCTCAAAGCTACCCCCCATGTTAAGGACTGGTGGGAAACCTACTGTGAGAACAAGGACCAGACAGAACCCTCTCTGTTCTTGGGCCGTACCAACTTGGAATTCTTTCCGAGACGCCGTCAAGGAACAGTACTATCCCGTGGGGAGCTATGAGGACAAGTACATACAATGGACCACGCTGCGACAACAAAGGGATCAAGATGTGCACGAGCTGACGAATTTGTTCCATACCCCGCGCACAAAGTTGGGTATCAAAGATTCAGAGAAACATTTGGTGCTAAAGTATCACAGTTGTCTGCACAGATACATTCAGGAGGAAATGGAGTTCCTCGACATCTCCTCGCTTGGTACGGCATACCGGTATGCCGCCAAGATTGAGCAGAAATTCAAACAGAAGAAGCGAGACTTTGGATCTGTGAATCAAAAGCAAGGAAAAGGTGCTTCCAAACCGCAGAACAAAGGACAGAGCATGGCGGCTAAAGACAACCCGTCAAAGCCACAAGACAAGAAAAACACCATAAAGCCAAAGAAGGACACCGGAAAGTGGTGTGAGTTCCATAAGAGCTCCACTCACAACACAAGTGAGTGTCGGGCCAAGCAGTTGCTAGTGGCCGAGATGAGGGCTTCTGAGTCAGATGCATGCTCTGACTCCGAATCAGAACCTGAAAAGGGGAATGAAAAAGGGAAACAGATTATTGATGCGGAGCCCAACGCCACCGTTGCCACTACAAAGGTCCAGAAGGAGGAACCGGAAGATCCAGAGGAGGAGGAACGTCTCTTCCACTCCCAGATGTGGGTAAAGGGCTCCCCTGTACAGTTCATTGTCGACAATGGGAGCCAAAAGAACCTCATTTCAACAGACGCCGTGAAGCGGTTGGGCTTGCCGACCACAGCTCACCCACATCCATACACCATCGGGTGGCTTCACCAAGGACGAGATCTCCGCGTCAGCCGGCAGTGTCGTCTTCCCTATAGCATCAAGCCCTTCAAGGATGAGGTATTATGCGACGTTGCTCCTATTGATGTTTCTGATGTATTAATATTAACACAACCATACTTGTGGAAGCGTCATGCGGTGTATGAGTCTCGGCCTCGTGCTGTTATTTTTACTTTGGGAAATAAGTTGTACAAGATACCAGAGGTACCACCTCCTGCCACTATCTCTTTGGTTACTGCAAAACAATGCAGTAAGCTCATTTCCCAAACCAGGAAATTCGTTTTCGTGATGATCCGCCCCCAGGGCAAGAAGAAGACTGTGGCCACGACCTCTCCGCACAAAAATGCCCCTCTCGCACGACAACAACAAATGGATAAGGTCGGGAGGAGCACCTGCTGCTTCACCTCACCTGCTGTGGTACCCTCCTCGCATCGCTGTGTCAAGCACCCGACGATCCGACCTCAAAGCGACTACCCAGTCGGGACCGATCTATCGACGTCCGTTCGGAAAATGATGAACCAAGAGGTATTCAGAGCCGCGTGCAAGGCCGCACCGTACCAAGTTCATCGCCCCGTGGGAGCCCGATCATGTTGGTACAGAAGAAGGATGGGACGTGGAGACTCTGTATTGACTATCGGGCGCTGAACAAGATCACTGTCCGGAATAGGTACCCAATCCCACGGATTGATGACCTTCCGGACCAACTCCAAGGTGCAAAATATTTCAGTAAGATCGACCTGAAGTCTGGGTATCACCAGGTACCAATTGAACCCTCTGATGTGTGGAAGACTGCCTTCAAAGCTAAGGAAGGCCTTTTTGAATGGCTGGTCATGCCTTTCGGGTTGACAAATGCTCCCGTAACCTTCATGAGGATGATGGACAACATCTTGCGGCCATTCACCAACTCATTCGTAGTGGTGTACTTGGATGACATTCTGATCTTCAGCAAGACTTGGGAAGAGCACCTTCATCACATCCGACAAGTCCTCCAAACACCGCGGCAACACAAGTTGTGTGCCAATTTGGAGAAGTGCACGTTTGGCATGACCCAGGTTCAATATCTGGGATACATTATTGATGAAAGGGGGTGCATGTGGATCCAGCCAAGATCCAAGTCATTCGGGATTGGCCAGCCCCGACTACTATAACAGAGCTTCGCAGCTTTCTGGGTCTTGCTAATTTCTACCGTAGATTCGTGTTGGGATTCTCTCATATCACTTGGCCCTTGAGTCAAGTCACCAAAGGAGGAGCGAGAGAAAAATTCTTTTGGTCGGAACCTCAACAGAAAGCGTTCAAAGAATTGAAAAATCGCCTCTGTTCTGCCCCAGTGCTCACCTTACCAGACTTGCAGCAGCCATTTGAGATCGAGACAGATGCCTCTGACTATGCTATTGGGGCAGTTCTTACTCAACAGGGACATCCAGTGGCATATCGTAGTGAGACATTGTCTGAGACAGTTTGCAAGTATCCCACCTATGACAAAGAAATGTATTCCATTGTGCAAGCCTGTCGACAATGGAAGCATTACATTTTGGGGAAGGAAACAATCATCCACACAAACCACCGGCCCCTGCAGTTCATACAGACACAAGGGAAGTTGCAGAATGATCGCCATCAGAAGTGGTCCACATATCTGCAACAGTTTCACTTGAACATCAAGTACAAGAAGGGTAGCACCAATAATGTTGCAGACTGCCTCAGCCGACCACCGATCGTGGCGCTCACCACCGTGCTCAACTCTTGTGGGCACGAGACTTCTGATTGGCCGCTTCTCTATGAGATTGACCCAGAATTCGGCCACACTTACAAGGCACTCTTGGGGGGTACGCAAGTTCCAAATTTTCACCTCCAAGATGCACTTTATGTCACCTGGGACACCTTTGTGTTCCTTCAAGCGAGCGTGCCAAGATGATATGGGAAGCACACTACAGTCGAGTCGCTGGGCATTTCGGGGTCGAGAAAACAGTAGCAATACTACAGAAGTATTTCTATTGGCCGAACCTTCGAAAGGATGTCGAGAAGCACACCAGATCCTGCACTGCTTGTGCCATTGCCAAACCGACCATCAAGAAGCAAGGCCTATATACTCCACTACCTACCCCTAGTCGACCGTGGGAATCCATCTCCATGGATTACATGTCGGGCCTGCCTTCTACTAAGAATGGAAATGACCGTGTTTTCGTGGTCGTTGACAGATTCTCGAAGATGGCCATCATGGCGGCCTGTAAGAAGAATATCACAGCAGAAGCCACTGCTAAACTCTTCTTTGAACGAGTGTGGGTGCACTTTGGGATCCCACAGTCTATCATATCAGATCGAGATAGCAGGTTCCTCAGCACATTTTGGTCCAGCCTCCGGTCAATGTTGGACACAAAGCTCACCAAGTCCACAGCTTTCCATCCCCAAACAGATGGCCAGACAGAGGTCGTCAACAGAATGATTGTACACATTCTGCGCATGTACAACTCAAAGCATCCACGCACATGGGACGAGAGCCTCCCCTATGTACAACACAGTTATAACCGGGCTCTCCACAGCTCAATTGGCCATAGCCCCTTTCAGGTGGGCTTGGGATTCCAGCCACTATGTCCCATTGACATAGCCATGCCGTTTGCTTGCAGCTGCTCAGGCCGATTCAGCTCATGTCCAGTCTAAAGTTGACAAAGCAAGTAGCTTCATCAAGCGCATTCAACACATCCGCCAACAGGTTCATGATATATTGGACAGAGCCAATGCGAAGTACAAGCAGCGCCATGATCAACACCGGGTGCCACACCACTTCCAGGTGGGCGACAAAGTATGGCTACATTTGCAGAAGGAGCGCCTCACTGGACCTCACCGCAAGCTTCGCCCGCTCCGATACGGCCCGTACACCATCACCAAGGCTGTAGGTAACAATGCCTTCGAGCTTAGTATTCCACCATTCCTTGGTCTGCACCCAGTCTTCAATGTGGATCGCCTTCGTCCTTACTTTCCACCTCTACTGGACACCTCGGACATTGCAGAACAACTCACACCAACAGAATTAAACCCAGACTGCATGGAACAGGCCACCACAGATTGTATCATGGACATGCAAATCAAGAACACTCGTCAACAGCAGATCCAACTGTATCGGGTTGTCAAAGCTGGCCAACTCCTGCACCAAGGAAAGTGGTTCACCAGGGACCAAGTTCAGCAGAAATTTCCTCATCTCAGGGAGGAACTTAACGCAATGGGGACCATTGCTTCCTAAGGGGGGAGGAATGATCCAGGTGGATATTGGTGGCCACCCACCTATTCCACTTGGCCCCCCACCATTGTCTCTTTCAGTTTTTCAGTTTCGGCATAACTTACTATTTTTAGCAGTTTTTCGGGTCCCGAACTTCCGGAGCCGTTTTGAGGCCCTAAACGACGTTTTTTGGGTATGAAAGCGCCAGCGAATTTTCTGATAAAATTCGTCCCGACAGCTGTAGTCCTCGGACAGAGCTTTCTAATGATGTATCATATGCGTCAAACGGAGATAGTATGCCAAAGTTACGTCCCTGGGAAGTTGAAACACCAATTTACCCAAACGGGGCCCATAGTTTTGGCGCTTCATCTCCTAGGGTTAGGTTTTTGGGATGTTTAGGGTTCTCCATTTTTTCTCAATAATAAATAGGCCCTCGCGCCTCATTGTAAAGCAGTTCAGAGGTCTGTAGCCACCACATCTCTTCTCAGAGATAGCTACCAGTACCCTAGCTAGTTTTATTTCCATTGTCTGTAAGCAAATTTCAGTTCTTTGATATTAATGAAATTAAGTGTTATTTCCGCTGCATCTCTGTATTTATGGTTATGTGTTTATTCTGTTGCGTTCCTGCATAAATCCGGATCAATGACATGGCAGCGACTGACACAATATCATAAGGGATAGGGGACAGTGGGACTGAAGGCCATAATGTGCGACACAAGAGAGAGACCAAGCAATGAAGGCTGCAGGACTATAGTGGGGTACAAAGGGACTCGGGATAGACTCCATGAATGCGATGATAACTCAACTTGGATGCTCTAAACAAGGGCGACTTGATGGTGTTGCCACACAGTAAAGGTCTAATGGGGGACCATGAAAACATGAGTATGAGTTGGTAACTCACGACGAACATCAACACAGGCATGGATAAGTATGGAGGCCAAATGGTGCCCCTAGTATGAGTGTTACAAGTGAAGAAATTCGATTTTGAAGAGGGTTATGGTTGAGGGGCATAGGTGCCCCCAAGCATGTTGTGTTCATGCCAAAATGTATTTAGAAAAATGGGAATCTAAACACATGTTAATGATGTGGTGTGCCATTTGTTTTCATTATGGTTATGCAGTTTGAGAAAGGAAATGGAGGATTACCAATCTCTTTTAGTACTGCACATATGAAGCAAATGGACTTTAAGTTTTCGGGTTGGCATACCTGGTGTCACTATCCCAAAGAGAGGATTTGGAGATAATGAACTGATGTTCTCCTTTCTGTAGGTTGGTCAACAACAATGTGAAGAGAGTTTGGAGTTCCTGATGTAAGATGAGGAACGATAAGGGGTATTGTCCCTAGAGTGATCTAAAGTGATATGGGACTCTAGAGGTTCTTCTAAATGTGGAAGAATAATGGTACTAGAGTTGACACGACCAGATACATTAGAAGAGTTGTGGATAATTTCTTCTCTTGGTCTCTCAAATATGGGTGCCCCCTTACTCAAACATTGGGTATCAATGTAATGGCCACAAGGTGTATGTGGTTCAAACACATGGGTTTGATGTAAGGGGGAATAGATAAAGTCAGGGGAGGTGATATGTAGCCTCGAAGTCCGGTTACCAGCAATGTAAATGGGTCACACAATTTTGTGATAGAGGGTTATTCTTTGGTCAAAGGCATGGGCGCTGGAAGGCGTATTTTCAAGCGAGACTTTCTTTGTGGGAGGCTATCAGTGGGCCATGTCAAAGAGGAAAATTGCGGTCGATGGTGGAGAAGAGCAACTCCAACAAGCAATCGAGCAGATAATTAGAAGGGACCAGCAAAAGCGTAGAGGGCAGATTCATGTACAATTATGATGTCCTCTTTGGAGAGGACATCATGAATGAATGTAGATAATGGTCATTTAAAGAATAGCAACAATGAAACCAAAAAAAAAAAAATTATTATAATGGAGTTAATTTTTACATGTAAATGGGCATATTGTTGTAAGACCTGGTATGGCATGCGTACCCCTAGGTAAATCACTGGTAAAGTCTGGGTTAGACCTAGGTGATAGGGGGGATGTCAAGTTAACAATTACCCTGGGTAAAAATTTGAGGGGGGAAGAGCTAGAGTGAGCGGGGTTGTGTCATCTAGGTTTGAGGATTTGAGTGATAATCCCAAGTCAAGTTTAAGGGGGGAATTGTTAGGTAAAATTGACTCGGGATAGAGTCAAAGTTGACTAGGGTAAATAGTAGTGGTTTTGGGGCACATGGTTTTGTGCACCCATGGTTTTGGCTCATGGTATTGCAGACCACATATGTTGTGATTCTGGACACCACATATCTCCACAATGGTATGATATTGTCCACTTTGGGCCTAAGCCCTCATGGCTTTGCTTATGGGCTTTACCCCAAAAGGCCTCATTACCAATGGAGATATTTGTCCATCCTTATATACCCATGATCCTCCCCACTTCTAGTCAATGTGGGACTTTGGTTGTATACCCAAAAATCCTCCCCTCGAACAAAGGACCATCGAGCCTCCCCTCAAACGATTATCCATCCGTCCACTCTCTACCAACCAGGGCTCTCCGCTCCAATGCGTTGGAAGCACACGCCTTACATGGAGCACCACCTGCCTCAAGAGCTTGCTCTATCCCAGGTCAACTCCTCTTCACTGTGTTGGGACCAGGACACGTCCATGAAGAATCCAGAGCATACCGCCTGTCTAACCGAGCTCATCCATGGGGCCCACCACCTTCGTTCGACATTCGAGGATTCATCCACTTCGCTAACTTCAGGGCATGGCTCCGATACCACTTGTAAGGATTCTGGACACCACATATCTCCACAATGGTATGATATTGTCCACTTTGAGCCTAAGCCCTCATGGCTTTGCTTATGGGCTTTACCCCAAAAGGCCTCATACCAATGGATATATTTGTCCATCCTTATATACCCATGATCCTCCCCACTTCTAGTCAATGTGGGACTTTGGTCGTATACCCAACAGAAAAAGTATTTGACTTGGGTCAAATCCTTTTATTTGTTAATAATAAATAAATAAATTATTTATTTATCTTTTTAAGGAAGTGGTTGAAGGATAATTAAATAAATAATGATTTATTTAATTATTTGTGAGTGATTTGGTCATATTTAACAAGGAATATTATCTAAATAAGATTTAAATAATTATTCCTAGAAAATAATAAGATAAATAAAGGTTTATCTAATTAATTTCTTTGTTTTTGGGTTAAACATGACTAGGAATAATAATTAAATTATGGTTTAATTAATTATTCCATGAGGAAAATTAAACAAAATAGGTTTGTTTAATATTCCCTTTTGGGGTTTCCTGTTTAGACCATAAATAACCTAATAAATGTGGTTTATTAAATTATTTTACATAGTGAAAGCAATTTTACTTAGAGTAAAATTGGTCTTACATGGTGTACTTGGGTCCATCTAATGATAATAGGTTAGATGACCAAAAAATGGTGTAACACCAATAGTTGTGGGGAGTATCTGTGTACCCCAAAAATATCCCAACCTCTATTGTTGGTTATATATTCTTCCTGGAATCTTTGGTCACATGGAAATAGACAGATGAGCCAAACATTTTAAAATATGAAACATATGATTTCTTACTTGGAAAGGCCTCTTCTGGTGTAATCATGCCAAGTATCTGATGAGGACTATGGTTCTATAAAAATACCTATGTGTTGCATTCCTCTTCCCACATATGCAAAGGTAGGCCCTAATCATGTAACATAGCTCGTGATGCTCCCACAATTGTTCTGTTATTTATTTCTGCAACCCCATTCTGTTGTGGGTTATGAGGTGCAATCAATTCTCTCTGAATTCCTTCTTTGGCACAGAAGTTCTTGAATTCATTAGAGATATACTCACCAACATTATTGCTCCTTATAGCCTTCACCTTCTTCCCTGTATCTTTCTCTACTAGTAATTTGAACTCACAGAAATTGGAGAATGTCTGATATTTATTTTGAATAAATAAGATCCAACACTTTCTAGAAAATTCATCAACAAAAATCACATAATACATATGCTTTGTTGTGGAAGCTATTGAGAATGGTCCACACACATCTGAGTGAACTCTCTCTAGGATTTTCGCTGCTCGGTTCTCCTTCTCATGAAAAGTGGCTTTAGTATACTTCCCCATTGTACATCCTTTGCATGTGTATATCTACGCAATAGTACCCTTTGGAAGACCTGCAGAAATCTGTTGCATGATCCTCAAAGCACTGTGGTGTAGATGGCCTAATATCCTGTGCCATAACTCACATGTATCTTGGCTCACCACCATCCCTGCTTTACTTCTCAATGTTGCGTAGGCATATACATAAATTTTGTAGAGTTTCTTCACATGAACCATAATCTTCTTTACTTTTCTTGTGGCTTTATGATGAAGGAACACCTTTCTTTCACTAAAAACCACATCACATCCAAGATCCTCCAACATATAAACTGAAACTAAATTATTTTTCAAGCCTGGTACATGCATGACATCTTTTAATATGAAATGTTTACCTGACTATCTCTGGAAATTAATTTTACCAATCCCGATAGCGCTATACCTCCTATCATCACCCATCTCGATGTGCATCTGAAGATCCTTCTCCTCCGATATAATAAAGATTTATTTGTTTCCCGTCATGTGGAAATATGCTCCACTATCCAAGTACCACATAGATCCCATCATAGTTGACGACATGCATGCGATAAGAGAGAATTATGACTCAAACTGTGAGGCCAAATATTCACCCACTGCAGCTCCCAGAGCCTTCTTGTTGTTCTTCTTCTTTTGTGGACAATTTTTGGCATAGTGTCCATGATCATGACAGTGAAAACATTTCACCTTTGACATGTCATGCTTCTGGCCTTCTTTGACGGTCTTAGATTTGGAATAGGACTTCTTCCCCTTCCCCTTCTTTGCCTTACCAGCCAAGGCACAATTTTCCTCATCATCATTCTTGGATGAGAATTCATCCCTGGTATTCCACCAAAAGTATTTTGTACCAAATTTGACCATAGTCACTCCCAATCTACTAGCTTCTCCCTCTCATTCAAGA
The DNA here is from genome assembly GCA_034641835.2 of Pinus albicaulis. NCBI lineage: Eukaryota > Viridiplantae > Streptophyta > Pinopsida > Pinales > Pinaceae > Pinus > Pinus albicaulis. The sequence continues at coordinate 835,365,741 of CM076578.1, forward strand.
GTCCTGGTAACTATTACAGCTCTTGGGAAGGCCTAGAAGTGTTAGGCTCACTAAGTCATCATCAGCTACAATAATCCCAACACTTCCAACCTCATCTCGACATTGAGTGAACTTGGTCAAGTATTTCTGGATTGTGTCGCCCTTCTCCTTTTGGAATTTCCTGAGCTTGTCCTTGAGTGCTAATTTTATGTGGTTACTACTGCTTTGAAATAGATCTGTCAAGGCCTTCCACATAGCATATGGAGTTTCCTTTCGATGGAGACGTGAGACAATATGATCTCAAGCTTCTTCTAAAAATATCGTCCTCGCCTTTGCTACCTGTTATCACCCTAGTAATTCTTAGGTCGTGGGATTTTGGTTTATAGTTAAAGAAAACCAGAGGTAACTAAGAACCTCTTTTGAAATCTAGGATCTAGCCTTCCTAAATTCTGTAGAGGGATCTCTCCTCAAGATTTAGCTTTGTTTAGTAATGGATTTTAGGCTAGCTATGAGTGGACAATTTGGTTTGATTTTTTGAATGTTGGTGGGAATAAGGGACTACAAGGGAATCCATAGAAATATCTACCTAACCATTGGGCAATGGGGTCAAATTTATAGCAAACGAGACTAGAAAACTAAGGTGAAAAGAAAAAATATACTAAGGGCAAGATAGATGATCTTGAGAGGGTTTAAAAAGGCTATTTTGATGAAATGGTATGATCTGGACTAAGGGCAGTTAAGAATCCTTAGATCACAGAAAAGGAAGAGGGAAATTGAGGTCAAATGAGACTAAAGAGAAATTAAGAATTCTAAAGTCTAGAAATTAGAAGAAAACGTAAACATGAAAACTAGTAAGAACATAGAGTTTTTTACACTGATTCTGTAATACCTTTCCTAGTTATTCATTTAACATGGAAAATAACACAAGATGTATGAATGAAACTTAAAGGAATAAACAATGAAAACTATAAGATACAATACTTATCTGATCGGCACGAGGATCATTAGTTATGATGTCTATTTGCTTCAGTTTCCAGCCTGTTGCTTCAACTTAACTCGCATAAAATCCCAATGTTTTCAACAAAAAATTCTATAGTAGTCTTGATAATTTTATTCCACACAAAATACTTCGAAGAATAAATTATTTCTACAAATAAATTGTTTACAAAATATCTCAAAAGTTTGAGAGAATATCTCAAAAGAAAATATGAATTATAAAATAAGAATAGGGACAGCTGCAAAGTAGATGGGCGAGTTGTCCTCTTTTACAAGAAAAATAGAACAGTATATCTAATCAAACAGATTATTTGTCTTGTTGGAAGTATTGCTGGCACTTGGGACAATATATTGTGGAAGATGACTTGTAGTATACTCTTGTTCTTTCACGTTATGCTCTGATACTCTTTTACTCTGTTTCTTCACTGTTTACTGCTGTAAATTAAAAATAACCAGAAGTAACTTTTTTTTCACTGATACACTTTGACCATTGATACTCTTTAACCACTGATTTTTTATCTTGATATAATTTGACTGCAAATTTTCATATTAAATCAGTGAATTCCTGCCATTTCTCTGCACTGGGAATTCTCATACTCTTCAGTTTCCTGTAACTTTCATCTGCCTCTGTATATTTAGCAAAATTGAGCTTAACCATGAAAATATGTTTGATCTCATTTTGTAAAAAGAACAAGTTTTCAAAATATTCCAAAATGACTTTACCAATAGGAGACCCTTATGGTAAAGGTTTTTTGACCTACTCTTTGGCATAAGCTCTGATTTTGTTATCATAATCCGTCTATGGCATCAAATTTTCATTCAATGCATGAATATCTGGTAGGCCTACTTATTTTAGTACTGTGTATTTGGCCCAAAATCTTGTGATTGCCAAGTTCATATCCTTGCACCTGTCCTCCAAATTATTCATCATATTTCTCTTATTCAAGACTTTCTTAATTTGTAATATACTTTCAGTTCTATCCTGAATTTTTAGCTCTTCAAGCTCTTCTCTGTGTTTTCTATTCATAAATGTGATAAGCTTCATGGCTTGAGCAGGTTTATCATCCAGTTCTTCTTTTGTCTTTTGTATTTCTATTTGTGTTGCTTTGAGTAATTCTTTTTGTTCATAAATAATTTGGATTGAGGGCCATTGCAAATGTATGCCCTGAATGATGTTGTTCCAAAGATAATTCTTAATTTAAGATACTTGCTTAGTGAGATTAACCTGTTGTTGAAGAATCTTTGCATGTTCCTGCAATCTGTTGGCTCTCTGCTCATGTCCTTTGGAAGTGATTAAGGCATCTCTGTTAGATGTTTCAAGATTTTTTATGGTTCCTTTTAAGCTGATTATCTCTTTATATTTCAAGGACATGTCTTCCATAGCCTTTACTATAGCATTTGTTTCCCCTGTTGGATTTACCTGTGATGTGGATGAAGAAGTCGCAGAGATATCTTTAGAAGTAATTGACACTGCAGTTGCTAATACTCCTTTAGGTGCCAAATGTTCTGCCAATGTAGAGGGAATAGCTTTACTTACAGTTGGAATAACTGTGGGAATGGGGACTTCCTAAGCTTTCTTCAGACTTTCATTTTCTTGCATTAAAGATTCTATTTGATTTTCCATATCTTTAATTTGAGTTGTCATCTTCAAAACTAGTTGCATAGTTTCCTCTTTTTCTGTCTTTTCCTGAAGAATTTATTTTGCCTGAGGGTGCTCACTCTATGGCAATTTGAGTTGTTTTCTCAAGGCTATAATATCCTCATTCTTCTGCCTTATCAACTTTTTAGCAACTTCAATATTAGAAGGATCTACTCCTGTTTCAATCACCAAATCTTCTAAGGACTTGATCCTCAAATCCTTAGCATGAAGAGATGCTTTATCTAATTTCATTTGGGTCTACAAATTAGATACAATTTTTTGAAGCATGGTAGCACTCACGGTCTTGCTTACTACCTTTGAATATAGCATCTCTAATGCACTCCTATGGAACTCTATCTAATCTAGTTCAGGTATAGTATCAACATTTACTGCAAATTCTGTCTTCTTGTAGTCTGTGGCTGATTTTGGATCTGTTACCACTGGTTGGAGAAAATACATGATCATTTTATTTTTTGAATAATCAAATGATGTCACCAGTTTGTCTTTATATCCTATTTTTTCCTTCAGAAGTTTAGAATAAACTTCATTCTTGATTTCTTCATTCTTTTCCCTGATTTGTTTGAACCTCTTATGAATATCAGAGTCAGTTTCTTCAGTTGTTTTAGAGGAAGAGGGAGCTTTTGTATCCATTTCTACTTCAACCATCTCTTTGCCTTTTCCTTGTGCTTGTACCTGTTCATTCTGAATTTCCCTGAGTGTTTCATTAACAATCATGGTGGCCTCATCATCAGTTTGCTGATCATTAGTACCATCTACATCAATGACTCCTTTTTTTTCTAGAGTAGTCATTTTGGCCTTTTTGTTGTAGATTGTTTAAAAAAAAAATTCAATGATTGTCTCTGCCAAATATCCTTCTTCTTTCCTTGGCCTTTTATTGGATACCTCTGCTGGTTGGTTAACTGTAACCACCTATGTACTATCCATTTGATTTTCCTGTAGATTATTTGTTTGTATCTCCTGATCATCATCAATTAAAGTGTTTGCAACCCATTCCAACTGATTGGCATATTTTTCAATTAGTGGCTTTGATTCATGGAGGAATGGGGTCAACTTGCATTTGACCCTGAGGTTGCTCAGAATACCTTGAGGTTCATAGTTCCAGTAAAAAATCTCTTGGAACTTGAATGCTGCTAATTTTCTACTTACTTCTTTCAAAGCCTCTCTGTTGTTAACTATGAAAGAGCCAATTTGAATTTTAAATTTGAATTGTGCCTTCTTTTTGGATGCTATAAAGTTTACAACATCTGCATTTAAAATTTGTCTCAAGTATTCCAAATCAAAGATCCTTGTGGTTAGAAGCTTTGGTAATTTGTATGGAGCCAAGATTGAACCATACACTATGATTTCTGTGTAATTTTTATATAAACACCAATCTCCAACTTTACAGTTTTCACACAACTGTAAAATCCTTTTGATCTCTTCATTTACCCTTGGTGGCTCTGGTTTATCCAACAAACTTATGGCAGGTATGGTAAAAAAGTCATTGAAATCACTGTAATTGTACTCACTGTTGTTTTTTCTAAGAAGAGAGGTCCAAAATATTACTGAAAGAGGTTTTCCCTCCATATCCATCTTCTGTAATGCAAAGGGAAAATTATATGCTTGAGAGAAAAGGAAAAGATGTAACAGATATGATGTATATTTGAACACTCCTTCATTAGGTAAATTTATTAGTTGATAATGTATATTGTCAGCAATGAATTTGACAAAGTCAAAGACCAATTCTGGCTGTTGTCCAGGAGACAAAGTGGAGAGGAACCCTAAAATGGAGGCATCTATAAATTCATCATTAACATAGCCTAAAATGAATGATAGCATGGAAATGACTTTTCTGGAGCCATCAGGGAAATCAAAAGTATCATAAGGGGGATTTACCTTAGGAAGGTTGACATGATTGGGCATGAAGTTTTGAAGGATTTCAAACTTCCTAGAGAAATCCAAGTTTAAATACATCTGAGTCAAGTCTTCAATTGACAATGATACTGCTCGTGGATCATGGCTTAGTTGGAGCATATCATTGATTGATTCAACAATTATGTAAAATAGGACCTCACTATCTTTGTTAACCATGCATCTTTGATCAGGAATATAATGCATCTGACACAATCTAATGAAATCCTGAGCAGGATGGGTGATGGGGACCACATATTTGGGCAAATTGGAGTCCCATACAGGTATATCATTGGTCACTTTCTTCTCAAATTCTTCCTGACACCAGCTATGTACTTCCAGAAGATCAAATTCAAGAGTAGCATCAGTAATTCTGTAATCTAAGTCAATCAAAGGATTGTTTTATTCAGTAGTGACATGAGGCTGTAAAGGTCTGACTACTTCAGTATAATCAGCAGTTAGGACAGGAGTAGGTTTATCAATTTTGGGAGGTTTTGGATTTGGTAGCTTGTTGGAGGCAGGCTTCTGAGGTTTAGGACCTCCAGTTCTAGGGGTGACCTGCTTCTTAGTCATTTTTGAAGAAAATGAGCAAGATTAAATTGTTTGCTCAGCTCTTTATGGAAGTAGAAGGTCAATTAAGTTTATTTGGGAAAAACTCGGAATCTGGGCAAGGGTTTTATGAGGAAAATGTAGATTTGCAATGAACAGACGGTAGGAAATGGATTTTCAATGGTTTATTCAGGAATTCAAATGGATTTTCACCGTAGGAATAACTTTTGGATGATGAAAATCATTCAGGCGGAAATGACAAATCCTGGAAAAATTTTGACAGGGTTTCCCCTTTTTTTTCAAGGTTTGAGTACCTTCCAATGAGTACTTTTGGCTTTGAAATTCCAATTAGTTTAATTTTTATTGAAATTTAGGAATTTTCAAGCTTAGATTTATTGAAAAATACCTTTAAATAGGTATGTTCACGGTCGCAGAGGATTGCAGGTGGTACCAGTCTTCAAACTAGTTGCATTTGTTTGGTATAGGGCACTGGGAGTCTTCGGTAGTAACTATTCAGAGTGGAAATGATTTTAGGATGGAAAATTAATTTGAAATTAGCTCTGCAATGGTGTCTGTGATTATTTCTCAGAGGGATAAGCAAGTATGAAAAATGATAAAGAACTAAGGTTAAAACTTTATTTTTATGGATCATGTGGAGTATTAATTGCAGGTCAAGTTGACATGGCGGAGTGGTTTTTTTGTTTGAAAGCAAAAACCAGTGGTGGTTATCGCATTACTTTCGAGCGGTAACTGGTTTTTGGCTTTTACAATGCGATCTAGTGAAATTTGGACACGTAGCGGGCAGTGGTTTCATAAAACAACTTTTTTCGCAAAATTTTTGGGAAACTTCGCCCGATCACTTTAGAAATGCGATATGGGATCCATGCCGTCGGATTTGGTTGAGTGGATCGAATGGCTAAGATGTGTCAGGAAGCTACGGGGAAATAAGGTGGGACCAGGTACTATAATCTGCGTCGTTGATTCAATAAGAGGAGATCGACGGTTTAAAATTATTCCGATAGGAAATGGTGGGGGCGGGGGAAGATTTATCGGGTTTAGTTCGGACCGTCGAATTAAAGGGATTAGGATAATCGGAGGGTCGGGAATGAATGAGAGAAGGCTTTGTTTATGTTTAATGAAATTTATGTATAAAAGGATTTTATACATGGAATGGACGAGTTATTATATTAACCAGTGTTTAATATTGTGGTAGGGGAATATGTATCAGGAAAATGGGATAAGGTTAAAGCTTTCACCATGGGTAAAGCTTATGAGGGGAAAGGTGAATACACTTCCTTTTCTTTGCTGTTCTATATACACATTGTGTAAATAAATAATGCATTTTAAATATTATTTTTATTATATAGTTTCAGATTTGTGAAAGGTTTAAAACTATAGGGGAGAGGGGATATATTTTTTATGGATAGTTTTGTGTCAAAGGGGTAACTTCGGGATGTTTTTCAACATGTGCTTAATATCCTTGACACAAAATCATATATTAAATGGGTTTTTGGGATATTAAATAAAAGGAAACTATATTAATAGGACTAGGATAATTTATAGGGAGTTAATAAAATATGTTAGGTGTTAATATGAAAAGGGAAAAGTGGATAATCAAAATACATTAATATAACTAAGAAAAGTGAAGGTTAAAGTCAAGTTTGCATTATACTAACTTCATCACTTCAACTTAGGATAAAATGTCATTTTGAGGGTTTTATGCTTTCATGAAATGTGGGAAATTAATCAAATGAGGATTAGAGCATCATTAAGTAAAAATGAAGTTTTTACTAATGATTTTTCATGGTAAATGAATGCATGAATGGAAAATGATGTGATTTGTGGGATTAATATAGACTTAACATTTTCAACTAATCAGCCATAGAGTTTTGGGTCCGGTCCCTACAAAAGTCAAGGAAATTCCTTGAGCCTTTCTGACTGATATTCTAGAATGATAAATGACTATGGGGAAGGAAAATTAGTTATTTGCAGCTTTGGTGAATAATATTTACAATGATGCTTCTCACCTTCTTCTACCTACCCAATTTTAACTGCTAACATTTTTTCTTCCATTTTAATTAGGTGCATTTGAGCTAGAAACCTTTACAACATTTATTCTTTCTAAAAGCAATAAAACTATCTAACTCTACACTTATTTCATCCAGGAATCCAGATTAAACTTTTGAATTCACTTATTCTCTACCTAACTACTTAATTGTCATGATTAAAATGTATGACAATTCTTTATTATCTATCTACAACAAGTGAAATTGAAACATGACAAGTCAAGATTAAACTGTTTAACTCATCATGGATTATGGAATTTATTGACACTCTGCCATAATCAACTGCAAAAGGTAAAATTAGTGGCATTTATACTGCACACTTTCATGTTTTATTCATTTTTTTCTTTTGGGATATACTATTTTTTCTAAGTCCTTTGATTTTTCTTTTAGGACATTTTACCCTTTTTATTTTTTATTTTTTACTTTTTACAAAATATGAGAATACAACTTGCAGAAGGCAAAGTATGTATATATTTACAAGATTGCCATCAGTCAAGTCAAAATTATGAATCCTATATTTATAGGTCACTAACACTACCTTCTTCTGTGATGCTTCAAGAAGTTGGGCATCTGCTGTTGCGGGCTTGGGAATGTCATTATCTATTAATTCCTTCAACCCATTGTCCTCCAACACTGCCTCCATCCTGTTATCACTCAGTAATTTCTTAAGGTTAAAGAAATAAAATAGTCTGAGGTAACCACAAACCTACTTTTAAACTATAGGATCTAGCCTTCCTAGGGTTCAGAGAGGGCTCTCTCTATAAGATTTAATTGTGTTTTAAAATTTGATTTTAGTCTAGTTATAAGGACATTTTTGTTTAAGATTTGGTTTGGTTGGTGGGAAAAATCACTTAAAGATATGGATAGTAATATATCTAGTTTTCCATTGGGCAAAAGGAGTCAATATGTCAAGCAGACAGCTCAAGATCAAGATCAAAAGACAAATATTTTCAGGGAAAGATAAACAAGTCACTAAATATCTTTGAAGGTTGATTGGTGAAGTGGATTAACCGGGACAAAGATCAGTTAAGAATTCTTTGATTCGGATAAGGAAAGAGAAGGGAGTGGTCATTCGAAAGAGGGAGAAATTAAGGGTTCCCTACTCTAGAAATTAGCAAAAAACATACAAATGATAAATAGTTCAAGAAAGAGTGCTTTTAACAAATTCTGTAATAGTATTCCTGATTTATCATTCAAATTTAGAACACATTTATGAAAGTATGTAAAACATAAGAAGATAAACAATGACATAAGAAAGTACTTCACTTCAATGGCTCATCACATGAATCCTGAAATATGACGCTTATGGCTTTGATCCAGTCTGCTACTTGCACTTGATACAAGAAACCCTTCAAGTACAGTAGAAATGACTATAGAAATATTCAACAATTTATTCCACAATAATACTTCAAATATTGAAGTATGTATACAAATTCTAAACTAGAATATCTTGAAAAAATATCAAGATTGGTTTACAAATATCTCAAACTGTATTACATAAATAGAACTTAATAAAATGACACTCAAAAATAATGAATCTATTTGGCACTATAATTATGGATTGATGGTTACAAAGAATATAATTCTAATTTGATATCAAGTCTAATTTGATGATGAGGCATCCAAGTCACTAACTGTCTCCTTCCTTTGTGCATTTTGCTCCAGAAATGTTGCAAACTTGGGGTCCAATGATACCTTTTTATATCTCAATCAGAAATATATATGTAAAAAGTGAAAGACATTTTGTAGATAAATATGTTAATAAGATAAACCTTTCTCAGTTTCCAAAAATTAAGTTCAAGTTGTTCACCATATGCTCTGCAAAAAATGTGTAAAATAGAACTTTCCACGGTCTGAAAAATAGGTTGTGAAGATGTGAATTTATCTCTCATTCTATAATAATTGTGCATAAAGTGAGATAGGTTTTTGTAGGTTGGAATATTAATAACATAAACCTCCTCCATTTTTTCAAAATTCATCTTGGAGTGACCACGAGCTTCTCTGCAAAACTATGACTTAAACAATAAATCTAGAAAATATCCCTTCCTGCTCTGTTTTCATCTTTTAACATTTTTGTTCTTTTAGTTGTTTTTTATTTTACTTTGGATAAAATTCATTGTTGTTGGTGAAATTTTTTCATCTCTTTTTAACCATTACTATATCTATATTTACTTTCACTGTTTTATCTTGATTGTTCTGTTACCTTTTTTAACTTTCACTCTGACTTTTATCTAAAACACTTTAACTCTGATGATCTTTTATTGTTTTGTTTTCACTGTCACTGTGAATTATTATTTCACTTTTACCATTCACTATGAAAATTTCATCATTCTTATCTCTCTCTGACTTGATTTTATTCTTTCTTTGTATACAAACTGTTTTTTGAATGAAGCTTTTGAATTAAAATCTCAGAATTTGGAGCAAACAATTTTCTCAACTAGTATTGAAACTGTTGGCCCAATTTCATATTCTAATAATAACTTTCAAAAATAAAACAATTTGTTAATGAAATAGAGGTCTACAAGGGGGTTGATTTCAGGTTGTATCAAATTGAGATTCTAGACATAAGGATCAATATGGTTGTCAATGGTTTTCAATAGGGAATGGGTAAAAGCGGGGTTTTATCATAAAACATATGAATAGAATTATTGCATTGGTTATTTTTACTGTATATAAGGCAAGCAGATAGGAGGGTTTGACTTCAGACATAAGTGTTTTTACCATAATAAATGGTGCAAGTATGGTTTTCTCACGATGATTTCTTTGTCACAGAGGAAGAGTGGTTTAATGTATTTGTGCAGGGAACAAATAGGTTTTAGCATAGTGGCATCGAGGTTTTACTGCACAACATTGGAATGGAATGGTTGTATACCTCTTCAGTGAAGAAGCAAATAAGTGGCTTCATTGAAAATTGAGGAAATATTGGTAGTTTTTTGCACGGTTGCAAGAAGCAAACACAGGAGTGGACAAGCGGGATTGGATAATTCGATGCGATAAAATGGGAATTAGACACGTTGCGGAGAGAGAAACTCTGAAAAATGCCTATTTTGTGAATTTCATTTTGTTTAAAGGTCGCTCTATAAAATATGCAATATGGCATGTCGGTCATTAGATCATTGCGGGGGAAAGCGAATGGTTGAGATCAATCGGTGGAGATGCGGGGTAATATGGGAATGGGGCCCAGGAACTTTTTATGTGGCGGGTTTAATATTTTAAATGTTAAAACATAGTTTTAAACGTATAAAAGCTTAGGTTTTAATGAAATAAGCGGATATGCAGGTTTACAGTTTTTAACATAGCAAATAGGTGATATTCATGTGTATTATAACTTTTGGCGGATTTTAATATTAATAGTTTATACCCATGGGGATCAGGAAAAATATAACGTGGGAAATTAGAACCATAGGTTAACATAAAATTATGGGTTGAGACTTTATTTAATATAAGGGATTTAATATATTACAGGGTGGGGTATTTAATAGATGCGGGAATTATATTAATACAGGCTAAAGGGTAAATAGGGAGTTAATACATTATATTAGTGTTAATATGAAATGAATGATTAGGAATGAAAAAATAGACTAAGTATAGTGTACAATATGATTTTTAGATTGAATTTCTTCATTGTAAGTCCAAATATCATCACTTTAACATTTATACTTAGGCTAAAAGCACTTTATGGGTTTTTTTAGTGTTTTTGTATAAAAAGGGAATTAGTCAAAGGGGTTTTACTTTTCCTAGGTAAATTGTGTTTAGGAAAAGGGGTTTTATGAGGGTAAAATGAATGATGAAGAGGAAAAAAGGCTTCTTATGAAGGGGAAGGGTTTTTTTTATGAAGGGGATTCCAATATTTTAGTACCAGTCAGTCATAAAGCCGTGGGCCCGGTCCCACCAAAAGTCAGAGAAATGCGCTGAGTCTTTATAACTGAAGGTTTTTAGTACTGGAGTTCATTGTGGGGAGGGAAATTAGTAATTTTCTAGACAATGTTTATCCATGCCTTGTAAAACTGCTTTCTACCTACCCATCATTTATTCTACCATTTTTTCCTTTATTTGTATGGGTGCATTTGAGCTTGCAAACCCTAATCCATTTTTATTTTAAATCATGAAACTATCTAATTCTAACCTTATTTCATCCGAGGGCTCAGATTAAACTGTTGAGCTCCTCATTTATTCTATAACTATCTACTGATTTGTCAAGTTTAAACTGTTTGACAGATCTTTATTCTCTATCTATAAACATGAAATTTAAAGCATGAAAAAGGTAAGATTAAAAAATTTAACTCATCATGGATTATGGCATTTTGAACAAGCTACACATAATCATTATTTGCAGTAAAAGTAACTAGTAGTGGCATTTTGACTTGCATCACTTTCATGTCTTATTCTTATCTCTTTTTTCTTGGGGTCCATTTTTCAATATTCTTTTGATCTTTTTTTCTTTCTGTCCTCTGATTGTTATTTTAGGACATACCCTCTTTTCATTTTTAATTTGGGAATACCTTTGCAGAAAGCAAAGGTATGTACAATATTTCCAGATTTTTTAACAGAGTCAAATAAAAATTATGAATCCTATATTTATAGGACCCTAACACATCCTTTCCTTCCATGCAATATAATTCGAACTTCCCTCGAGTTCATATTTGAGTCTCAAGTCATTGAAATACATCTTAGTCTGCTTCTAGCTCCAAAGAAAGTATCTGCAAATTTGAATATTATTCAACACAAACTCAATTTATTCTCCACTATTGTGATTCCTGACGCTCTGATACCATGTAGAAAATCTCTAACACAGCTCTGATACCATGTAGAAATTACACCAATGGATTCAATCCAATCATGCAATGTACTAAAACAAGATACTGAATCCTACAATATTTATGTAATGTAAATCATGATCGCTCAATCACATGTAAGTAAGATAAAGAATTAAATTAATCCCACAACACGAGATTTTCTTGGGGAAAGAAACTGCTCAAAACCCCTCCATCTTTATTGTATAATCAATTAAGGAATCATGAAACAATACAATGCATGTGTGCTCACCACAACCTCATACACTCTACCAATTTTCTCATGCTGATCTAGGCAAAATTGGACTAACATGTTATACCAATTTTTTGTCATCTAACTGTTTACAATTAGATGGATCGAAATACACCATGTAAGACCAATTTTACCATAGTAAAATTGCTTTCACTATAAGAATTAATTTAATAAACCATAGTTTATTAAGTTATTTCTAGTCCAAACAGGAAACCCCATGAGGATTAATTAAATAAATCCTTATTTATTTGATTTTCCTCTAGGAATAATTAATTAAACCATTGTTTAAACAATATTTATGGTCATATTTAACCCAATTAATGAGAAATAATTAGATAAATCATTATTTATCTTATTATTCTCTAGGAATAATTAATTAAATCATTATTTAATTAATATTCCTTGTTAAATTTCACCAAATCATTCAGGAATAATAAAATAAATAATTATTTGTTAAATTATTTATTAACCCCGTCCTTGAAATGATAAATAAATCATTTGTTTGTTTATTATTTCTAAATAAAGGGATTTAACAAATTTAAATTTATTTTCCCTCAAACAAAATATAATAAAATATTCCAAGCAGTTAGATCTAGATCTTGGTTAATAATATTTTATTATGCACCACTATCAAGGATAACTCAATATTTTTTTATAAATAAGAGGGTTTTTCATTCATTATTTACCTTTGATCCTTTTATCATGGTTGGACTTTGATACTTTTATCATTTTCATACTTTGATCACTTTTTATTATTGTTTTTCTTCTTGAGCTCCCATAGAGTTCAACACGTCTTGGGTTTTCTACACCATTGAGAGAGAGAAAATTTGGATCTAAAGCATTGAGCACAACCAAGAACCCATCCCATTGAGGGGGAATGGTAACATCATTCTTTGTTCCCTTCCCAGGTGTTAACATAATATAAAATTCTTTATGCACCTTGCCTTGTCCATTGGATATTTGGAGAAACTCTTATTTCATTTCACTATTTAGCTACTTTTACTGCATATATATGGGTTTTTGTTGCATTTGTTTTGACTATCTATTGCAGATCTAAGGAAGTTAGACAACCATATTTTTTTTAGGGTTGTTTGTCATGTGTAGCTAAAGTGATCTCTTTTCGTACACTTGCATTAAGAATTCATTCTAACAATTGGCGACTCCACTGGGTTTTATTCAGATTCTTACGTGACCAACTGCTTCAGTAACTAGGGTTTTTCTTCAATTATTTTTAGTCTCTTAGTGTTTTTTTTTACCTTTTATGCCCTAAAACGGTAAAAATTCTAACTTCTGAGTGTTTCTAGGTATTTTCTGCAGGTAATAGGTACCATTCGCGCTAGAGACGAAAAACTTTTCTGCAACCTAACGCCCAAGACTCCCAAAACTACAGCTCACACATTTCAACCCAGAACCTCTGAGTTCAAGCTCATGTCCCACGTGTTGGGCCTAAAATTGCGATTTTAGCAGCCTACATGTCAATAGCTGCGAGCTACAACGTTTTTGGGATTTTTTCTGTTACATTCAGGGTTTGCCACAAGCATTGTTTATGGTTTTTTGACCTCTGTCTCAGCTCGTCTTAGACCTGGATATGTTCAATTTTTCTCTTTGAAGTAGGACCAGGCCCCATAGGGTTTCAGTACGCTTCCACCTTTTTAGGAGGGGTTTAGCTAAGTAGGTAGTCTAATATTTTTCAACACTTTCAGCCATTATTTAGGGTCTAATCTATCCTTCTTTCAGATCCTTTTATATTGGTTATTATTCCATCCAAAACCCCCTCTTGAATTTTTTTTGGTCTCTCCCTTAAGGTTCCCCTTGTTTCACTTAGGGTTTTATCTTTATGCCTCCCATTTTGCAGCAATTTTCCCTCTGGTTTCTTGTTTTTTTTCTACACCTTTTCCAGCAAATCTGAGTCATTAGATCCATGTCCCTTAGACCTTAGATATTTTGACTATCTTGTGTGTTTTGATTCAATTTCGCCTGCCTTTTAGAACAGCTGTTTGGGAAACCTTCTTTTTGGGTTGAATTTATGCATCCTTAGTTGTTTATTTTACTGTTGTTTTAGTTTTATTTACAGTTATACCTGATTTTTTATTTTTCTTTATACACAGCCATATGAGCTTAATTAAAATTAATACACATCTTAGAGACACGCAAACCTAAAGTGAATAGTGCTTGGTTTACACTGCCAAGCCAAGACATAAACATCGTAATTAATTTATCTGCCCCCTATGAGCCTTTGTTTATTACTCTTCCATCTTATTTGGGTATCTTTGTCTTGCCATCATTGTGCCCCAAAGGCACTTATCCTGGAGACTCCCAGGCCTTCATCCTTAGTTTCTATTAGGAATACTTAATGCAAAGCATCGAGTTCAAGTTATTCCTCCGCCGAGACCCCATTCTGACTCTGATTCTGGTCCATCGGGCCCTCATTCCGATTCTGAACTTGGTTCTCCTCCACCTCATTCTGTCACCATGTCAGGTGCCAATGCGAGTGTTGGTCCTCAAGCTGGTCGTATCCCCGACCCTAACTCTAGAGCTACTACTAGTGGAGCCACAACCGGAACCGTTTTGACTACTGATTTGCTACCTTTTATGGCAGGTTTAAGAAACCCTGATTTCAGCCAGTTAATTAACGACCCTATACACCATGATCCTAGTTGGCCTATTATGCCAACTAATCTTCCTTAAGACATCCCTAAGTTTGAAGAAAACACTGGAGAATACCCTATTGATCACATCCTCTCCTTTCACATGTGGTTTTCGTCCAATTCTATCACTGATGACTCCATCCGTCTTCGATTATTCCAGCATACGCTCACTAGATATGTTGCAACGTGGTATGTAGACTAGGCCTCTGCCTTACATTCCACTTTTACAACCCTTGCTAAAGCATTTATATCCTACTTCTAGCTACCTCTCCAATATGATACCGGTACTGAGTTTTTGACTGCATTCCGTCAAACTTCTGCCACCTGCCTTTCTGACCATGTCAAAGAATGGTGTAGAAGGAGGAGCTTATGTCGAGCTCCCACATTTGATGACCATGTCTATATGGATTGGTTTCTCAAAACACTTTTTCCTTCTATTGGTAAAGATGTTTCATCTCACTTTCCTTAGAAATAGGAAGAATCTCTTCAAATCGCGTTGAAATATGACTTGATCTATGCCCAATCTGGTTATTTTTATATCGTTTTACCGGATCTTCCTAGAGTTGGTGGTGCCAACGCACCAAGGGAATCTCATGTCACCGATGGTATCATTGGATCTCTTTCACATCCGTATACTCATCTTCCCATGGGTTATGCTTTCCCTTAGGGAGGGGCCAGCTCCTCTAACACTTATTCCCCTCTCGGCAACATGTATCCAGGACAAAGCACATTTTCCCCATTGCACCAACCAATGATAGAGCCTGGTGTCACTTTACCTGTTTACCCCAATGTTTCTAAACCTCCTTTCTATCCTTATTCGCGGCCTGGTGCTCCAGCCTATATGGCATCCACACCCCAGCCTCCCATCCCTTCTCAACCTCTGCCGCAGAACCGGCCACCTCCCCCTCAGAGTTAGGTGTATCCATAGCAAAGTGTGGCCAACCCTCCTAATTCTAAGAAAAATAGGAAAGGCAACAAAAATCAACCATCACAAGGTAATTAAGGGTGCCAAGGTAACCAACCGAACGCACCCCAAGGGAACCAGCCTAACACTAACAACTAGCAACAGGGTGATCAGCCCAAGCAGAACAGGCCTCTTCGTATGAACAAGCCTTTTTCTTGTTGTGGTTTCCATGGCCATTATACTCATGATTGCCCCCTTTTACCCTAGATGTGCTAGTTGTGGGAAGCACAAGAATCATCTAGAGGACCACAAGCCAATGCTTCAACTCCTCCAAATATTGCACCAGGTCAACCGGTCATTTTCACTAATCCTTTCCCTCAGTAAGGATATGTGGCTACCCAACCCCCCTGAGGTCAGGTTGCCCCTCAACATTCCCAATATATTTCCCCTAAATACCATATTCTCATGATGAATTCTGAAGAGGTTAATACTGATGATGTCAATATTCAAACTCGGTCGCACCAATATGGAAAGCCACTTGCTTCATCTGCAACTAAGTCCCAAACCAAAGTTTCAATAGAGTCCATTTCGACACCCAATGCTCCTTTACAGATCCCTCAGCCATGGACATAGGTTATTCCCAAGATCCCCAAAGGGCCATTACAATGAAATGTTTCTTCTACTAAATCCGCCCACACTTACAGCATAGTAGATGACTTGGCACAATCTCCTACTACCATGTCAACACTGGAAGTATTCTAGTCATGCCCTTCACAACGTAAATCTCTATTATCTACTCTAGGTGTTGTGGATCCTTCAGATAATCGTTTGATCGTCTTTGATGTTGACAAGTCAAAACATCCCCCCTTACCTTCATCTACCACCTTCCAAATACCAGTCAAGATTTTTAATTCTCTTGTCTCGTGCTGTATCATTGACAAGGGTGCATCCGCCTGTGTGATGTCTACCTCTGTTTGGAATAAACTCAGATCTCTCGACTCAGCCCCATCCACCATCACCTTGCGTGCTTGGGACGGTCATCCTTCTCAGCCCCTTGGCATGTATCGCAATTGTCCTATCACTCTTGTGGGAAAGACTGTTTGTATTGACATTGAAGTCATTGACACCCCCTTCGATTACAATATCCTCTTGGGTCATAGTTATACCTATGAGATGTTTTTTGTCACATCTGTGGTTCATTGTAAGATGTGATTTCCATGTAACAAAAATATTGTTACCATTGATCAATTGACATATTACGAACCAAATTCTCAGACCTCCCTCGAGTCTATCATATCTTCGGTGGACGATAAGAAATTAGTCGCACCTCTTACCAGTGTTTCACTTGAAGTCTTTAAAGATTCCACCTTGCTTGGTGCATTCCCTGGTCTCCCCATCTTATCATTGACCCCATATCATCAATTGTTTGCATGATGCAATCGTCTCAGACTAGCCACAAGTGGTCTAGTTCAGCCAGCCAGCAGCCTGCACCTCTACAACCTACTAGTGGTCACTCGATGGAGCCTTCAAGACCTTTCCAAGGACCTTCTCCCTCTGTTGGTGTCTCTTCCACTCCATTTCAACCAAGAACGGTTCCCCCTAGTCTTAACTAGTTGGGAGCCATTCCGCCAGGACATTACCCTTCTGGTCAGATGTCATTTATTTCTCCCCCTTTTTTATTATTTTCGGTGCCTGTTATGTATATGTTGAGCCTTCCCAATTTGACCCAGGGGATCCCAATATGGTACATTGATCCCCCAGCCAAAGCCCCACCTGGTCAACTCAACCTTTATATCGCTTTGACCTCAGTCCAGCCAATCACTATGACTCCTCCCTTCACTTCAGTCGCTCAACCACCTCAACAGGAAGCTACTCTTGTTTCAAAATCATCTGGTGAGGGGGGGGGAATCCAGAAAGAAGGAACCTAATGATAATGCTACCCAAACAAATCCTGCTCCTCCTAAGCCTCTGAAGTGGTCACCTCTATGAGATTTGTGATGTTTTTGGGCATACTGCCCAAAATTATCTTGAGCTTCCTCACCTCAAACCTATGGTCAGTGAGGCATTTCCTGAATCTGATATCCTAGAGGTCCATGTTGCCTTACCTGATTCAGTTAAGAAACTCAAATCGTTACACATGAATCACCCTTATGCTTTGTGTGATCTTTATGGCCACTATTCTCACCTTAGTCCCTGTCTCAATGATTTCCACGACACCCTTGAGGTTTTATGTTGAATCGAGGCTGAACGTAGTGGATCCTCTACTCCTCTACTCGTGTGTTTAGCTCATGCCGAACCAGAGGACATTTCTTCACCTATTGTGATACCTCCCCCAATGTCAAGATGATGGAACCTTCAGCCACTATCCTATATTTGTCATCATCCATGAGATTCTTGGCAAAAAACCCCTCTGGGGCATTCCCTTATGTTTCATTTGAACCTCCTTTAGTGAAAACCTTGGGCTCAGCATCAATAGATGTTTCATCTACTAGATCTTTGTCTACCCTTCGTAGAAATGTGTATGTGAACCATATCTCTTATGACGATGTGTGAGGTAGCCCTGCCGCATCATGTCGTCTTTATTCTAACAGTCCCCCCCTATTTCATTCTCATGAAGACATTATGGAATTAATGACCACCCTTGATTTTCCTTGGGATGATATGCACCACCATGCGTACTTCCTTCCACAACAGTCCCATGACTAGTATGTTGTTGAGTCTAAATAATTCATCTCTGATGAGGTTGATTTTTTTATAAATACCATCCCTGCACTCGATGCTTTCAAAGAAGGAAATATGGCCAATTTCTCTCATGACATTAAAATCAACATTTCTGATAAACCAGGGATAGAAGAAAACATCGCCTTTAGGGTAGATTTCATCCTGGAATAAATTGAGGCTTACACTAAGTTATTCAAGGAATTTCATGATGTTTTTTCCTGGTCCTATTCAGAGATGCCCAGACTTGATCCCACAATTGTCGAACATCATATAGATACATGGCCTGATGCCAATCCTCTCCGTCAAAATTTGAGACCCATTAATCCTTCAAGACGAGAGGTTATAAAAGTCGAAATCGATAAACTCAAGCAGGATGATTTTTTCTATCCCATTGAATACACCACTTGGGTCTCTAACCTAATTCCCATTCTCAAGAAACAAGGCACCACATGTGTCTACACTGACTTTCGTGACATGAACAAAGCTTGCTCCAAAGACAAATTCCCCACACCATTTATTGACCAGATCATCGATGAGTGTGCGGGGCATGAGGTTCTGTCCTTCATGGATGGTTTCTCCGGATACAACCAGATAATTATCTGTCGTGATGATTAGTTAAAAATTGTGTTCATTAGTCTGTGGGGAAATTTTTCTTATAGGGTCATGTAGTTCATCCTAAAGAATTCTAGAGCCACTTTTCAGTGGGTCATGTCATACTATTTCCATGAACTGGCTCATATTATCCTTGCCTACCTTGATGACCTTACTGGTCATTCGAGGCATCGGACGCAACACCTACATGATTTGCATACCGTCTTTCTCTGATGTCGCAAGTATAATATCTGCCTCAACCCACTGAAGTGTGTCTTTTACGTCCCCGTTGGCTGTATGTTGGGATTCATTGTGTGAAAAGATGGTATAACTCTTGATCCCCTCAAACTTCAAGCCATCCTTCAGCTTCCTATTCCTCGTACCTTGCACCATTTACAAAGCCTCTGAGGCAAAGTTAACTTCCTTCATTGATTCATCCCTGACTATGCCACCACCATGCATGGGTTTCTAAGACTCCTTCAATCTAACATTCCATTCATTTTGGATGACCATGCCCAATAATATTTTGATGCCCTGAAACATGCTCTCACTTCCGCTCCCTTGATTATTCCTCCTAACTTTGAGAGGGATTTGATCTTGTACATGTCAGCCTCCACCCATTCGGCCGTTGGGGTCCTTATACAAGAAGACGACACCGAAAACGAACATGTTATCTATTATTTTAGTAAGAACCTTGTAGGTCCCCCTGTGTCATAGTCACATGAAGAGAATTTGGTGCTCATCGTTGTGTTCTTGGTCCAGAAACTTTGTCATTATGTCATTACGCATTCCACCAAGGTTGTGACAAATACAAACCCTATGGCTTTCCTATTGAGTAGACGGATCATAAATGGGAAGTATGCATGTTGGATCATTATCCTTCAGGAGTTCGATCTCGAATTTGTCACACCCAAGAGTAAGAAAGGTTTAGCCCTTGCTGAACTCATTTCTAAATTTCCTACTAGTATGCAAGATTCACCATTTAATGGTGATTTACTCGATGAACACTTATTCACCATTACTTCGGATGACCCTTGGTATGGCAACATCCTTACCTATCTGCAAACCCAAAATTTCACTTCCCATATTGATCGTGATGCTCAACAACGTATACGACACCAAGACCCCCGCTATATCCTCATTGGTGATGTTCTCTATCATCGCGGTGTTGATTCTTTCCTCTGTATTTGTCTCATGCACACTGAAGCTGATAAATTCCTTAATTCCTACCATAGTGGCACTTGTGGTGGCCACCTATCTAGTTTGGCTACAGCCTAGAAAGTCATGCACACGTGGTATTTTTGGCCTTCTCTCTTCGGTGATTGCATTGAAGTAGTCAAACATTGTTCCAACTTCCAACTTTTCGCCCCAAAGGCGCGAGCTCCTCCTACTCCCCTCCATCATGTCATCTCAGTTGGTCCCTTATGCAAGTGGGCCATTCACTTTATGAAGCGTCGACCTCCATCTATTGGTAACCACAATTATATCATTGTGGTTGTTGACTATTTCACTAAATGGGTTGAGGCCATGCCAATGCTCAACAACACGACAACTACCATAGCTCTGTTTTTCTTTAACCATGTTATTTCTCGATTTTGGGTTCTTAAACAATTGGTCTCCAACCATGGCTGAAATTTTGAAGATGAGATATGGCATGAGATATCCACTCTGTTGGGCTTTGAGAAGCAATATTCATCATCCTATTACCCCCAAGGTAATGGTCAAGTTGAAGCAGTCAATAAAATTTTTAAAACTATGCTTTAATGAATGGTGAACAAGCACAAAACCAACTGGCACCTTATGTTCTTCCCTGATTTGTGGGCCTCTATAGAACTTATGTTAAAACCACCACCGGGTTTACTCCTTTCCACCTTGTTTTTGGAGAGGATGAAGTCTTACCGATCGAGTGTGAAATCCCCTCCCTTCACTTAGCCGCCGAACTTGACCCTGACACCCAACCTTTAGAACAAAGACTTATCATTCTTGAGCATGCTTCCAAAGACCGTTGTGTTGCCTTATATACCATCGAAGTGGCCAAGAAGCACACCAAAGCTCAATATGACTGAAAATTCCACCCTCGTACCTTTCGCAAAGGCGATCTTGTTCTAGTGTATGACCAGGCTCATGATGTCCTTGGTCATGGTAAGTTTGACTCATTATGGCTGGGACCTTACATCATTAGTAAGGATTTGGGTAAGGGGGGATACCTTCTTGAGTATTTCGAAGGCCACCTCCTTCCTAACCCTCACAATGCACTCTACCTTGAGAAATTTTACCCGTAGCATCTCTCATAGAGATGTGTGTTTTATTTCTTTCGTGCATTTAGGTAGCTTGCATTGTTCATCATCTCATTTTTTCTCTTATGGCAACTTTCATATGGATCCATCATCCACACCATATATCATCCATGGTGACAGTGTAATTCACTCCTTGTAGAATCTAACCTCAACGGTCTGGGCTATTTTTACCCCCATGCATTCTTTAGTCCTCTCCAATGGCGTATGCATTGGATGTGCCACCAATAATGAGGTCGAATATGATGCAGTGATAGGTTTGTTGGTTGATGACCTTGAACATCAAATCCTTCATCTTCATGTTAATTTATATTCCCTGTTTCTTGTCATGAAATTGAATGGCGTATATCTTGTGAATAGCCATGTCCTTTTTAGAATATATTTACAAGCGAAGATCTTAGTGCGTGAATTTGAAACCATTACATTCAGTCATGTACCTAGAGCCCAGAATCACTATGTAGATAGAAATGAAAACAATATTCTAGATTGGAACTTATCACATGCATTTAATACAAGACAATAATAATAAAAAATGGCAAACTAGATACTCGTCATATATAAAAAGATGCATATCCATAATCTGTGTCCACAAAATTATAATTTTTTTAGAGTCCTCTACTCTAGTACATCCGACATGCCCATAGCATGTTACAAAAACCAAAACTAGGGGCACCACATACCCCTATATATAATCACTATCTGGAGGGTCCCGAGCCAATGGCTCAACTCCTGTAGCCTGCAGATCTCGCATACCCTACCTGGCATATTTTCATGCGCTACATGACCCCTCGCCACTCTGAGGGTAGCTCGACACATGCCTCAATGTAGCGGTCATCTGGATCATGCCAACCGCGCTCTGATACCCCAGTCATCAACATCTCGCATATGCAGTGGACATCCTCCAATAGTGCCTCTAAATCCACTCTATCATCTCCTATAGATGTGCTAGACTCTACAGCCCCTGGTGTTGCGGGTCGTCCCATATACCCGGCCAGTATCACCAGTGCTATATCTGCATACCAAAAGTAATGAATCATTACATCATACATAATTCTAAAAAAATTTAATGCACCATAAAATATAACAACTTGTCACTTACCATTTGGTTCCCATGCTCAACTCGGCAGAAGTGGCAAGTTTGGGTTCCCTTGATAGTTCATACCACTGTATGGATAGTCGTCTATATACAGTGGCATATAGTCCCAATGTGTGAAGAACTTAGGCTGGAACACTTTTCTGACTCCCCTGCTTCCTCCTCTATGCAGTATCTACCCCCAGTAGTGCATTCTGGGCTCTCGCGGGCCCCCATCCTAGATCGGTACAAGAGGTCGAAGGGTAGGGATCTTCTCAAAGAAGAACGAGCACAACATTGTACCAAAAGTATAGTCATGGTTCACTTGTCTCTTTCATAGAGAAAGTTTTCGTTTCAACAACAACAACATCATCTATTCCCACCCATAGTTGGCCCCACTCAACACACTCTCAACCAGCATCATCTGCCCTCTGATGATGTGGTGGAATGCCTAGTTTCCCAAGATCCGCAGCACTGTTGCGGCGAAATCCCGAGTCTGTAGCCTCTCTGGATCTCTGATCAGTATAACCATGCCCTTGACACAGACATCTGGTCGGCAATGGTGTTCCACGAACTTAGATATATTACACCCCCATGGTAATACTGACTAGATATTTCCCATCAACCCCAGTGGCGGGAGACCGGTCAGGAAATATATGTCTTGAATAGTCAGCTCGATTCGATTCCCCTACATGATAAATACCTCCAGTTCTGGGTCCCAATAGCTCACTATCCTGGATAGAAAGGGCTCCCATGCCCTCATCAATGGGTTCTCAACCAACTTGAGAACCCCATATCTCACCAGTGCGCCTCTGACCACTTGATCCCAATGGATCTTGGAACGAAATGCATCCAAATATCTCTCTTTCCAGATGATCTTTAACTCTTCTATACCTACACAAACCCAAAAAAAATTCAATCAGAGGAATGTAGAAATTATATAGCTTATGTGTTATATATCCAAGATTCTCCTGATCACACACTATTTTAATTTCATGCACAATACGGAATCTATTCCGCCATTGATCATCACATGCGAAAATTAAATCAATTGCAATGCACACATGAAGCCATAAAAATTCACACACATTAACACATTGATTTAACGAGAAATCCTGAAGCTAAAAAACCCAACTATCTGTATATCATATATGTCATAGAGATCATGTAACAATCCTCATACAAATCTGAACATGTCAAGCTCTCAGTACAATACAATTGCTACACACTAATCAAGCCCGATCTTGCAAATCCATGCACCGATCTCTGCCACCTGCTAGCCTGCCTCTACAGCACAATCCTTACTAAATAATGGCTCTGAATGAACTTGAATCCATATGGCTTGCACTGCGCAATCCTCATTGGCATCTCTACTGAGTTTTGGATGCAATCAATGCATCACTATAGTCACAAGTGATAGTCACACTTGCTCTTTCACCTACCTCTCCACTGGTCTCCACTGAAACTGCCATGCACTGTAGTTAACTGATGTATTCTTCAATTGATTAATGAGTTATTATTTAGTGAATTAATTATTAATTAATTCACACCACTCTCACTAGTGTATCAATCAGTTAGACTAGATACAACTAGCTCAACTGAGTCTAACTGAGTTAAACTAAACACAACTCCATCAACTACTTCTATAACTCCACCAAACTCTGTCACATGAGTTCTAACTGAAGTCCTCATGCATTAGCTCCAGTTAACCCTCAGGAATAGCATAATTCCTTCTATCAGCTATTGTGCCACATCTGTGCACTTAACTAAAGTGCTCAAAGAGAATAAGATAATGTTTAGAGTCCAAATATTATTAAGAGCTAATAATATTCAACATATCTATTTTTAGACTGGCAATCTAAAAATAGATTCCGCCCAATATGTCTAAAAATAGAAGTCCGTCTATTTTTCCAACTTGACCAACCATCCACAAATAGCATCCTACAACTCATAGAATATGATTGACATGTCTAAAAATAGACATAGTCTAAAAATAGACTTTGCGCCAAAAATAGCTTGCGGGCCCACTTAGTGAAGGCGACTCTTTTCACTAAGTTCATCATATTTTTGAATCTCAACACTCCCTCTCAACAAGATAAGGATTATTTTCCACCCCGATCCTGTCTCTCTTGTATTCGAATTTGCTCCTGGTGAGCGCCTTCGTCAGAATATCAGCATCTTGATCCTCCGTAGGAATGTAAGAAAGCAACATGATCTTCTGCTGCACACAATATCTGATATGATGATAGAGGATGTCAATATGTTTAGATCTATCATGAAATACTGGATTAACTGAGAGTTTAATGCAACTCTGATTATCACAATATATCACAGTAGGATCTAAGTGTGAACCGAAAAAATCGACCAAGATCTTCCTCATCCATATAGCCTCGCATGCAACCAAACTCGCTGCCATGTACTCGGCCTCCACTGAACTGAGTGCCATGGATCTCTATTTCTTGCTGTACCAAGAAACTGTTGTAGACCCAATACTGAATATCCCTTCAGATGTGCTCTTTCTATCCATTGGGCTCCCTGCCCAATCTGCATCCGTGAAGCCATGCAGCTTCAGCTCATCCGACTGTCTGTACCATAATCCATATCCCGATGTGCCCCCTAGATACCTCAGGACATGCTTGCTTGCCTTCAAAAAGAGCTTGGTAGGCTTAACCATAGCTTTTGAAAGCTGGTTAATAGCATAGCATATGTCCGGTCGTGTATTGACTAGATACATGAGCGAACCAACCAACTGTCAATAAACAGTGGCATCCACTACCTCTGCCGATGTAGCATCCTCTTTCCTCCAACCACCAGGAAGAGGAGTGTCAATAGGCTTGCAAATTTTTGCATACAGTTCCCTCCAAGATTCTGCAGAATACTTGCCTTGAGACACAAATATTCCACCTTCCGCCGCCAAATTTCCAATCCCGTAAATAATGAAGGAGGCCCAAGTCCTTCATCTCAAACTCCTTTGCAAGATCTGCCTTGCATGAGTGTATCAACAGTTCATCACCTTTTAGTATCAAATCATCTACATAAAGTACAATGATCAGCAACTTACCCTCCACCACAATCTGGTATAGGTTCAGATCTGCCTCACTCTTGGTGAATCCAAGTTTGGTGAAATAACTGTTTATCCATGTGTACCAAGCACGAGGTGCTTGTTTCAGCCCATACAACGCTCTTTTGAGCCTGCACACATGCGACTCACTGCTGAAGATTTCAAATCCTTCAGGCCGCTCTATGTACACCTCCTCCTCAATGACTCCATTAAGGAACGTAGTCTTCACATCCATCTGATGAATGTGCCAACCCATCTGCGCTGAGAGAGCAAGGATGGTCCGTATGGAATAATACCTTGCGACAGGTGCAAAGGTTTCTTCATAGTTGATCCCCTTAATCTGTGAGAAGCCCCAGGAAACAAATCTTGCCTTGTACTTCTCAACACTACCATTAGAAGCTTGCTTCACTTTGTAGATCCATCTCAAACCTACCACTGATTTCCCTTCCGACCTTGGGACAATCTCCCGTGCACTGTTTCTGACAATCGAATCATACTCTTCCACCATGGCATCTACCCATGCAGGATCCTCCACAAATTCCTCGAAAGAGGATGGTTCTGTCATGATACACTTGCTCATCATAGCCATGTATCTAGTAAAATGGTCAGGTGACTGTCTCTGTATGCACTGTGATGTAGGTGCTCCTACATTCTGCGTTGCATCAAGATTCAGTCGCTCAGCTTCTGTAGTGCACTTCCGCCCTCTGATGTTTGGCACTGCATGAGTGGTTTCTTCCGCTCCATGAACCTCCTCTTGTGGCTTATCCACATCCTAAGGCTCATATTTAGGAACAATTAGCTCCTCATCTGCATGCAAGTGTAGCTCCCTCTCAAGCGACAACTTCATGGCTTTCTCCTCGTGAAATTTGATATCCCGTCGCACAACATTCTTTCGACTGTCTGGAAAATACACACAATATTTTTGGGGTGTTTCTGTGTACCCCAAAAATATCCCAACCTCTACGGTCGGCTCCAGATTCTTCTTGGCATCCTTCATCACATGAAAGTAAACAGGTGAGCCAAAAATCTTCAAATGAGAAATATCAGGCTTCTTACTAGAAAACGCCTCTTCGAGTGTACTCATGCCAAGTACTCTATGAGGACAACGGTTTTTCACATAAACCGCAGTGTTGCATGCTTCAGCCCACAAGTGTATGGGAAGGCCTTGATCATGCAACATCACCCGTGCAGCACCCACGATCGTTCTTTTCTTTCTCTCCGTGACACCATTATGTTGTGGGTTATGAGGCGCTATGAGCTCTCTTTGAATTCCTTTTGTGCTGCAAAATTGTTTGAATTTTCCAGAGATGAATTCACCACCATTATTGATCCTTAGAGCTTTCACCTACTTCCCTGACTCTTTCTCAACCAGTGCCTTGAACTCGCATAACTTTGAGTATGTCTCGCTCTTCTTCTGCATGAAGAAGATCCAACACTTATGAGAAAATTCATCAACAAATATCACATAATACCTGTGCTTTGTTGTCGAAGCTACTGAGAAAGGTCCACACACGTCTGTGTGAATTCTATCAAGGATCGTCGTGGTGTGACTATCCTTCTCATGAAAATTGGCCTTCACAAATTTTCCCAAAGTGCATCCCTTGCACTAATCTGACTGTGCAATTGTACCCTTGGGAAGCCCGGTATAAATCTGCTGCAAAATTTTCAAAGCGCCATGGTGAAGATGGCCCAATCTCTTGTGCCACAATTCGCCCTCATCCCAGCTCACCACTCCTTCTACTTTTCCTGCCATCTACCTACAATTGATTAAGGTTCTTAACTCGAACCCCTATCCTCCGGGTTTCACCAGTTTCTTTACTGAGCAGGAAATCCTTTCCCTCGCTAAAAACAACATCATATCCCTTGTCTACCAACATATCCACAGAGATCATATTCTTCTTCAATCTTGGAACATGCATGACATCCTTCAAGATGAAAGGTTTTCCAGACTCCCTCTCAAAAGAAATGGTCCCGATACCAGTCGCACTATATCTACCATCATCGCCCATCTCAATGTGCACTCCAAGATCCTTCTCATCCACATCAGTAAACAAATATATGTCTCTGGTCATATGGAAAGACGCACCATTGTCAAGAAACCACACTGATCCCATCACACTTGAAACCAAGCATGCGATCAGCAAAAAATCCAGCTCAAACTGCGAGGCTAAGGCCTCTCTAGCTACAGATCCAGCAACCTGCTTATTTTTCTTCTTCTGTGGCCAATTAATGGCGTAATGTTCGTGTCGGTGACAGTGAAAGCACTTCACCTTGGACAAGTCCTACTTCTTGCCTTTCGCACCAGATTGAGAATGAATTTTCTTTCCCTTCCCTTTCCTTGCTTTGGCAACCAAAGCGTAATTTTATTCATCTTCATTCTTCGATGAAGATCCATCCCTGGTACCCTGCCTTATCTCCTCCTGCACAAGATCCAACCAAAGTCACTCCCATCCTGGCAGTTTCTCCCGACCATTGACATAGTCCTCGTAGCTATGCCAACTCTTCGGAAGCCCAAGGAGAGCCAAGCTCACCAAGTCCTCTTCATCTATAGTAACCCTCACACTACCTAGCACATCCCTTCACTGGACAAACTTCGTGAGGTACTTGGGTATACTGTCACCTTTCTCCATTTTTATTTTTCTGAGCTTGTCTTTAAGCGCCAACTTCCTCTGGTCGCTTCTGCTTTGGAACAAGTCTGTCAAATATTTCCACATTAAGAATGGACTAGCTTTACCATGAATTCTGGACACTATGTGATCCTTCACACCTTCCAATAGAATCCTTTGACATTTTTTTGTCTTCTTTTGCCATGCGTCAAGTGCAGTTGCATCGCTAGAAGCAGGTTTTGGAATTTATGCATCTATGAACTCCTTCAACCCAATATCATCTAGCACCACCTCCATCCTGTCCTTCCATGCAATATAATTTGAGCTAACCTCAAGGGCATACTCCAATCGCAATCTGTTGAAATACATTTCAATGAATGCTCAACTTCGACACCAAGAAAACACTGCAGTAAATTCGAATTCCACCAGCACAAAACTCAACCGCTTCAATAATTGCAATCTGCTCCAATGATCAACTGCTCTGATACCATGTAGAAATTATATAAATTATGTGTTATATATCCAATATTCTCCTGATCACACACTATTTTAAATTCATGCACAATACAGAATCTATTCCACCATTGATCATCACATGAGGAAATTAAATCAATTGCAATGCACACATGAAACCATAAAAATTCACACACATTAACATAGTGATTTAATGGGAAAGCCTGAAGCTAAAAACCCAAACTATCTGTATATAATATATGTCATAGATATCATGTAACAATCCTCATACAAAGCTGAACATGTCAAGCTCTCAGTACAATACAATTGCTACACACTAATCAGGCCTGATCTTGAAAATCCATGCACCGATCTCTGCCACCTGCTAGCCTGCCTCTACTACGCAATCCCTGCTGAAGAATGGCTTTGAATGAACTCGAATCCATCTGTCTTGCACTGTGAAATCCTCTTTTTCATCTCTACTGAGTGTTGGATGCAATAAATGCATCCTTATAGTCACAACTGATAGTCACACTTGCTCTTTCACCTACCTCTCCACTGGTCTCCACTGAAACTGCCATGCACTGTAGTTAACTAATGTATTCTTCAGTTGGTTAATGAGTTATTATTTAGTAAATTAATTATTAATTAATTCACACCACTCTCACTATTGTATCAATCAGTTAGACTAGATACAACTAGCTCAACTGAGTCTAACTGAGTTAAACTGAACACAACTCCATCAACTACTTCTATAACTCCACCAAACTTTGTCACATGAGTTCTAACTGAAGTCCTCATGCATTAGCTCCATTAAACCCTCAGGAATAGCATAATTCCTTCTGTCAGCTGTTGTTCCACATCTATGCACTTAACTGAAGTGCTCCACGAGAATAAGATAATGTTTAGAGTCCAAATATTATTAAGAGCTAATAATATTCGACATATCTATTTTTAGACTCGAAATCTAAAAATAGATTTCACCCAATATGTCTAAAAATAGAAATCCATCTATTTTTCCAACTTGACCAACCATCCACAAATAGCATCCTGCAACTCATAGAATATGATCGACATGTCTAAAAATAGACTTTGTGCCAAAAATAGCCTGCGGGCCCACTTACTGAAGGCGACTCTTTTCACTAATCTCATCATCTTGTTGAATCTCAAAAAGGAAGAAAAATTTCATAAAAAACATCAAGCCCCAATTCCCAGCCAAAAACAGGACAAAACCCAACTTTTTTGCAGCTCACTCTTTTCCAGCTTTGTCTTTCGAGGTCACAATTTTTTCCCTCTGAAAACTACGACCCAACTCGCAGAACAGGCCCCAAGAAGTGCGATTTGGTCATGACGAGGGGTAGAGTGTTGTTCCCAGGCTCTGGGCACCTAATCTGAAATTCTAAACCACTAAAATTAAAGAATAAGGTTAGGCTACCTACCTGCAACTGACGGATCTCGATTCCAACGGTCGGTTTTTCTGCTACTAACGCTGCAAGATTTAGGGCCTTCTCCTCCTCTCCACATTCACCACAGAACCACTAGAAAATGAACCAAATTAGAGGGAAATCACCCTATTAAAGAGAAACCCTAATTTTTCTTTCTCCAGTTGTGACCAAATCGTAGCTCTGTTTGACAAACCATCGGCACCATTGAAAATCTCTCACTAAGCTCTAAAATGGGTATCCTTTTGTTTTTTGTTATTTGATACTTAATATCGAAGCCTTTTTTCGAAGAAGGGTCACTTCATCGCCTCTCAAAATCGAATTTCTGAACCTGCGCCACTTGTACTTGGGGAACCACTTTACCTTCATACTTGTCGACGCATTTGTCAATTTTCGTCTTGAGTAACCTTATTTGCTCATGTTTTTATGGTCCCCACCAGGCCTATCTTGTGATCTTGTGTGGCAGCATCATCGATTCACCCTTGATCAGAGCGTCTGAGTTGAGTCACCATCACATTCATGGAGTCTGTCCCGAGTCACTTTGCCTCCTGTTACAGTATTCCATCCATTCATGCCTTGTCCCTCTCTCATGTAGCCCATTTTGGCCTCCAGTCCCACTGTCTCCCATCCCCTCCGGATTCGAGTCAGTTGTTTCCAGGTCATCCATGCTTTTTATGCTTTGACAAGGGAAGTCATCTATTTGCTACTAAATATCCCCCATTCCATCATCATCCCTAGTGTTAGTCCATCAGTTTCTCTACTATGATCTCTCATGCCTTAGTTGAGGATACCTCATTGCCTCACCTATGGCGGACCTCCTTCTGTCAACATCAGCACATTCATTCCAGAAGACAAGTCCAGAGGCCAGTGTATCTTGGTTCCAAATTCCATGATTTTTCAGTGTCGTGGATCAAGCAAAGGGAATCCTTATTTCCCTTTGACTTGATTGTTTCTCATATTCTCCTCTTCAGCATGATTAAGATTCCTCTACTTGATATTTGGGTGATATAGCAAATTGATCCAGTGATTCCCGGGTGTGCGTGAGATGTTTCAGACCTCATGAGGGGGTGGCCCTTCAGGTAGCCCCCCACATGCCCAGATGACCTCATTTCATGCTACAGCCTCAGACACAACTCCACAGATTTGATGGGTTTGGTTCCAGCCACTTGCAATGCCTATAGCATGCATGTATCACTTAGATGATCATTCATATTTTCAGAGCCCTTTCCTATTTACTAGGGATTATTTGGTTGTTATTATATCTCATGTACTCATATATTATTGTATTCAGTCTTGGCTATTGTCCTAGTCGCAGTATGTATGTGGGATCCATTATTTTTTTTTCTAGCCTATTTTATGCCAACATATCATGTACTTTATATATTAATCTCATTTTACTAGGCGCACCATTATTCTTTGTACTTTTTCATCTCGATGGGCGTAAGTATGCCTCCCCCGCCTCACTGAGAATAGGTACCCAAACATTAAAAGAGACTTATCTCACTTGCAAGTCTCGTCCCCTTAGGTTATTTTCCTCTCCTGGTTTACTCTGTCAATGTATCTCTCTCTCTATGACTCCCCTTCAATGTCTAGTGATTGTGTTCTTACAACATACTTTGGTCATACGATTAGCTTCTAACGCTCGTACGTTGGGGGGAAATCTGTTACACCAATTTTTGGTCATCTAACCATTTACAATTAGATGGATCGAAATACACCATATAAGGCCAATTTTACCGTAGTAAAATTGCTTTCACTATAATAAATTTTACTACACTAACAACAGAGATGGTTGTCTAACTTCCTTAGATCTGCAATATATAGTCGAAATGGGAGTGAAATTCTCATTGTTCCGGAATCTCCACATGGCCAGTGCCTTCTAGAAGAGTCCATATGTGTAAAACTTCAAATCCAAGTGTCCATATAACACCTCTAAAATTGGAAACATGTCTTTCTTATTATTAGAAAGTCATTGATTGAGAAACTACCTTTAGTTGCCCTATAAATTGAGCACATATCCTAGTGCTAAGGAAGGAAGAATTTTGGTAAAGAAATGTTTTTGGATTCTCAATTGAGAGAGTGAAAGAAATTATATGCTTCTGGTGAGATGTTGATTGTCATGAGGTTTGGATGTTGGTTGTGATGAGGCTGGGATGAAGCCGGAGCTGGTAAAATCAAATTGATCATTGATTGTAACCTCCCCCTTCTACTCTTTAATAAAGATTGATGTTCACTTTCCCTTTTTTTTTTCGTTTATGTTTCTATTTCTCATGCAATGGACTCTTGAATGATATATATCTTTTATGTTTAATCGATTTAACTTAGTAAGATAAATAGGCATCTATATATTGCAATCTCTTCGTTGTTCTCTATTTATACTAGCAAGAATCAATCTGGCGATCTAAGTTGGATCGGAGGCTATAGCAAAAGCGACATAAGGAGAATAAGAATCACTTGGATCACAAGCAGGTTCTTCTATATTTTTTTGTGTCTATTTAGTCTTAGAGAAAGTGATAGAAAATTCTTTAATATGTTGTTCTAAGTGCATAGCACCACACTTAGGGAATTTTATTTATTCGTAGATCATAATTTTTCATAAAAAATTGGCGACTCCGTTGGGGAGTTTCCTATAATTCCTAGTGTTTTTTCCTCTGCTTATCTACCCAGTAGCATCTACTTTCAGTTATTATACTTTTTGTTGGGCCAGAATTGTGAATTATGGATAAATCACACTTCCCTAGACAAGTGCTAGTCTAGAACAATAGGTGAAATACTATACGACTATTTTTCCTAACTTAGAATAGATACACAGAGAGGATTGGAGGCTTACTTGTTCATTCGCTTCCAAATGGATCCTTCTATCGCTTCCGTTGCAGCTTCAAATTCAAGCGGTTTGTGGGTTGAATGCTTCCTACAAGAAAGAACACTGAAACAGCAGAAGATGCAATAATATAGATATCTATTCAAGCTAGTTAGCTAAATCAGTAAAGCATAAACCATATACATCAACTAAGATCTTGCAATATGAAAAATCAAAGCCAATACAGATGCATATAGGGAAAAATAAGCAGTACTCTTTATTGATGATAGAAGGAGAGGTTACAACCTAGTGACTGATTTGAAGTGACCTTCCAACAACGTTCCCAAACCTCATCACAGTATAAATCTCTCCAGCAGCAGCTACACAAATCTAGCTCTCAATTGAAAATTCTCCAGCATTTCTCTACTCAAATTCTTCTTCCTCAAGCACTTAGATCTGTGCTCAATTTATAGATGAACTGTAGGTTGTTTTCCAATCAATGACTTTCCAATAATAGGGAAGACATGTTTCGATTCATGTAGATGTCAAATGGACACTTGGATCTGAAGCTTGACACATGTGAACTCTTCTAGAAGGCACTGGCGAAGTGGATATTCCGGAACAATGATAATTTCACTCCCAATGTGACCAACGCACCTGTGAATGTCAGGAAGTGATTTGAAGAGCAGCCTTGCATGGGGCTACCTGCATATTCAACGCACTTAGGCCCCTTAGAGCCTGCGTTGGTGAGCTCTCATATGCTATATAATAAGCTTCAAACCATGGAAACCTTTGCTTGATGAAAGTCTTTCTTGATTTGTCTTGTTTCTTGTCTCAGGGCATGTAGCAACTAAAATGATAGGGAATGGTAGACCCTTGATCATTGGTCCTAGATATGATGTTCAGTTAACCAGGTCATTGGGAATGGTGCCCAAATTGACCTATAACAATTTCCCCCTAAAGCATGAGATCCAAATGATAAGAACATTTGATTGAGATTATTTACACTGTGATGAGTCTGGAAACGAAGCGGAGTGGTCACCTGCATCAATATTACAATACATTATATCATGATATATCCTCTTTGATCATAATTTCTGAGGGTAGGCATTCCCATGTTCATCACATAAAACAATCTAATAACATGTACATAATTCATAAAGTCGTCTTCATTGGAATGTTGCCCAGATGCAGACATGCCTACAGCTGTAGGCCCATTTTTGGATGACAATCTGTATGTAAGGTCACCATACAGATGATGTCTACAACAATCCTGAAATTGCAGCCCGAATGGCTGAAACTAGATCCGGGGTCTTCTTATCTCGTTCACTCAATCATTCGGGTACAAGTCTAGCCATGCGAATATATGATTTGTAGTCGAACATGGAAAGACATCGTTTGATTACCAGCCAATGATGTGAGCTATTAACAAACGCAAGAGAACCACCTTTAATTTCAATGGTCCTCAAGGTACTGCAGTACATTTTGTAAGGCGTGAATAGATGATTTGATGTCGAACGCCAAATTAAATCTTTCGGTCAAAAGTCCAAAATTAAGGATCTTGTCGATGATGTAAAAAGCCTCATGGTACTGAAATCCAATGTTTCTAAATGAACTTCCTGGATATTAATTTGTCGTCGACAGGAAGTCACCTTATTTCAAAACAAGAGTTACTGATTTTGGAGACAAGGGTATGACCTGATATAGCAATTTTAAGGGATGATGGTCACGAAAATGAAGGTTTACGAGTATTGCAGAATGATGAGTTTTTAATTACTGAATGACTTCTCTTGAACATATCGGTGACACTGTGATGAGTTGGCAGCATTGACCCAAAACTGAAGTGAAGGTATGATGAACCATAGGTGTGAATGAACCATCAAGATGATTACCCCACCCAAACAGTCACAGACATGGAGTGAAAGAAGTGTCATGTTCAAGAGTGACTTGCTACCAAAAAGAAACTTTGCTTAATTTTCCCAAATTTAACCCAGTCATTTGTCGACCAGTACCTCTTTATTTTTTAACAAGCTTGAGGAGGATAACATTTGCTTGATCTATAATTCAACCCTTCGGCAAAATAAAGTATAGCTATTTAATAATTTAACGAGTCTAGCGATGAATAAAACTCAATTCTTGCCATGATCGACAAGCCCGTCACTATTTTAAGTTTTAACGAGCTTAACGACAGTGATAGCCCGGTCCTTTTTCATATTTAGAGAGTCTGAAAAAGAGGACGAAAGATAACTCCAAAAGAACTTTTTCATAAATTTGTCACTCAGATCCGAAAAAGTGTAAAATAATATCTGAGAGAACCTCTTTGGTCATGTTTAACCAAGATATTCCTTTTTCGTAAATAATCCATCTTAGTCTGGAAAAGGGTTAAACTTATACTGAGTAGATAAGTGCTCAGCAATATTTTCAGATTATCAGAGTCTGAAAAGAGCTGAAAGAAGACTCCAGGGGTTCCTTTTTCACTGTTATCGAAGCTCGAAAAAGAGATAAAAGTGTGCTTCAAATCCTTTTCCATTTTTAACAAAGCTTGAAAAATAAAGAGAAAAAGTATGCTTTGTGGTCAAGTCATTCTTTGAATAAATCTGCACGACTAATCTGTTCATCATGTAATATCCCCAAATTGGGATTACTAGCAAGACATGCCTGACAAACACATTTTTTAAGAATGTGTGCTACAGAAAACAAGATTATCCCTTGGATCCCTTATATTTGATAATCTAAGACCTAAATCCAAGAGGAAATCAAAAACCAAGCAAACTAGGTGAGGTAAACAAGCCTCTCACCTCTAGAATGGCTGGAAAATGCCCAATAATGGAACTGCAGCAATATGTAAACACAATTTTGGAGCAGAAGAAAGCTATTCACTCATGAAATGTGTCAAGAAACACATTATCATCATTTGGTGTTGTAGCAGCAACTTATCCTTCATTTTAAGATCCAAAAGTTGGGGAAAAGCAGCATTTTAAGCCCTAAAAATGTTATTCCCAGCAAATAGCGTAATAACATGGGAAAATAACAGTTGGATCCTTTAGATTATGCTATATGGGACTCACACCTAGAAAATAATCATAAAAAAAGGTATGTTTTACTAAGTTAAACAGATCTCCCGATCCCGATACATCTCAAAAAGGCCCAAATCCCATGAATTAGCTTATGCGGAATTTACTGAAGCATATACAGCATGATTTTCTGAGGGTTTATGATGAAATATGATGGAAATAACAAACATGGAGTGTATTACATTATATCACGAAGAAAAATGGAGAAAAAGCCTCTTTTACACATTATAGAAATGACCCGGCAAGGGTTTCATGAAGGTATAAGTGCAAAATGTCAGATCTGCAGATCTAGATCTGGCAAACACAGTCTAACTAATTCTTTGAATACATACAGCTGAAAAATACAGAAAATGAAAGATAAACCTTCTTACAAGGTTTCCAGGAGAAGGGTTGGACCTTTACCTGAGAAACAAGCTCAAGATTGAGGGGATTGACCCTGACATTGCAACACTGCAAGAAAAGATGCAGTTCCTGCAAGGGACTACGCTGTAGATGTTGGGAGTACTTTGGCCAAGTGCCAAGATGTGAAAATCGGCTCCGAAATGCTTCCTCACTGATCTCCCAAGAGAAAGAGAGCCTCCTCCTCTGAAAAACAAGTGCCGGAAGTGGTGTTGTGAACCCTCACTGCAACACCCTGCAACACAACATTATTCTGCTGCAGAAATAACGTTGTAGATAAAGGAGGATTCTTGGCCTCAAGCCTGGATGTGAGGCACATCATTAAAACTCCTTCAAGAGGCATCTCAAGAAAGGAGAAGGATTACTAAACAGGAAATCCTTGTGCTAAGCAGCACAGCAATCTCAACTAAACAGTTGCAGAAAGAAAAATAGACTTCTAGACCAAAATAAAATCATAAGCATAAACTTGTTATGGCTGCCTTGCCCTCCTTTTAAACATTTTTTAGCCTCCTTTCCTTGGGCCCCACTCATTATGGTTTCCTTCACCAAGGAATCTTCCTCCCACTTGCACTGCGTTGTCTCTATGGATGATCTCCTCCTCTCATATCTGCGTTGTTGACTCAGTCAAACTTGACCTTGACCACATGCATTTGTCCCTGTACACACATGGGAGTGTAAAATCCAACTGCTACCTTGATCCCTTTCCACACCATGAGGGATTTTATTCATATTTTTATTATGCATGGGTCTCCTTACCCATTTATTCATTCCTAAGTGAGATCAGCAAAATTTAATATTCCAATTTTCTGCATGAAAATTTTGGAATATTACAGTCCTCCCCTCCCAAATGTTGCTTGTCCTCAAGAAACTGCAAGGATAGAATTGAGGAGTTGCCTCCAAGGCATGGAGACTGAAATTTGTTGGGAAAACACTTTTCCCTAGGTGGATCCTCCATCCCCAAGAAATCATCCATACAAAATGAGTCACCTCCCACCATGGCAACTCCAGAAAATTTTCATCCACATTGAGCTCCTGCAAAGTAGGTGGGCTGAAAATATGCACATGGTAGACAATATAGCCTACCCCAGGTTGTCTCCATCTCCACTTATGATAAGTGTATATTATATGCTAATCTTGGGCTGCAACACAATTTCCCTCAAGTGGCAAGATGAAGACTAGATCTCCAAAGATCTCCTCTCCAATGCTGTGAATCAAGCTAGTCAAAATCATCCCATATGTGATGGATAGGAAATCATCACCATATGGCATCCCATCAATCACATGGCCCACCTCAAAAAGAAACAAGTGTTGGAATGTGGTTGCCATATCTCCTCCCATGCTCCCATTAGAACATGCAATGCAGAAAATGTAGGAATCCTCTTCCCAAAAGGACACATCCATCCCATGTGTCTCTCTACCCATCATGCTCTCAATACATAAAAGAACAATATCAACAAAAGAGATCATTATTAGAATTAATATGAGGGAAATATTGAAGG
This sequence comes from Pinus albicaulis, assembly GCA_034641835.2. Classification (NCBI taxonomy): domain Eukaryota; kingdom Viridiplantae; phylum Streptophyta; class Pinopsida; order Pinales; family Pinaceae; genus Pinus; species Pinus albicaulis. The sequence goes on from CM076578.1 coordinate 835,403,491, forward strand.
TTTCATGTGGTGCAAGGAAGTACCAACAGTTTCCCATGTAGTTACAATGCAGTTTCCCAAACTGCTGCTTCAGAAAATAGTATGGAAAGTTGTTTTTTAATACATGGATAGTTATGTATGTCATCAATTCTACTAATGAATATTAACTGGTTATGTACAACAGCTGAACATACATTTAAGCAAAACATACTTGCCCAAGTTCATATAAGAGATGGTTGTCTCCATCATATAGATTGGTCCAAAATTGACCATGAAGCCAAATGAAAAGCTTGCCCTCTTGTGGAGCAATGCACTGCATAGAAATGGTAAGAGCATGAAAATATTGTATTAGAAAATCAATAAGTGCAAAAACAAATTTCTCACCCCCTCCTTGTTTACCAAGTGCATCAAATGTAAAGTGATCCTGGGGACACTCCATCAATAAGTCCAACCCCCAAGGTGACAGCGCTATTGGCCCATGCAAATAGGCTCTTGCCAACTCATAACTCCATTCTTTGACATGTACAATGTCAAAGGCATATCCCATAATGCTACTACACATAAGAAGATCCTCCCAAGGTGGAATAACCTCTTGAACATCTAAGGCCAAGGAGTAGCCCCTTTGCACCATGATAGTGCCACCTCCTACTCCTGCAACATCATGCAAAGTGTGAGAGCAAATCTGCCCTTGCTCTCCCAAGGATAACCCAAGCAACAAAGGTGTTTGTTGCCTCCTCATACCTCCACCATACAAATCATGTAGTGAAAACATGGTGAAGAATGTCATATCAACACAATGCATCCATACTCTTTGCTTCTCCATGATGCAAGTATCCTGCCATATACCCTTAGAAAGAGGATGATGACCAAACTCTTTCAAGAGAAACCAACGCAGCCAAGCCTCCTTCTGCCCAGTATCATAGATTTGGAAGTAGCTTTCCAGCTTCTTGCTCATCATCCACACCCATCCATCTGCATGTGGGTGCCTTCCATCATGTTCTTCCTTAGCACTCCCCCAAGGAAGACTATCATTCTCCCAAATCAGATTTTTGCTCTTGCATTTCATGGGATGTTGAAATGAAACTCTTTGGAGATCTTCTAGAGAAGACCTCTCATCGGTGTCCCCCTTGAATCCACAAAAATCCAAGTGTGATGAGGAAAACACCTCCTCAAACTGTTGAAGAACCTTGCACTCTAGGATGTGTTGAAGTGCACCTCCAATGAGATCTCTCCACGAGAACTTCTCTTCATCAATGGCCTTCCAAAACCAATAAGGTTCTAGATCTGCTGCAGGTATAATTTTCTCTTTGAGCTGGGGAGTGCTCATTGAGAAAGTGTCATCTAGAAAGGAGAAATTTTTTCTCACTTCAAGATGTCTACCATCTATCTTTTCTTCCTCCATTGCTTCATGAATGAAGTTGCCATTTGAATGCTCCCATAAAGAATGGGTCCTCCTTTCTTCATCATTTCTCTTATACAATGCAGTGCAATTTTGTTACTCTAAATCATCAGTATACAATAATGTATATCCCTCCATAATATTTTCTGAAATGACAGGAGATGGAATTAAGCATACCTTGATGAAATGTCGAAGCAAGAGTTCCTCCCTCAACTATGTTGGCTTCCTCCAATGCTGAACATGAAGGTTGATCCTTCAAGGTTGTGAAAACACCGATACATGCTTCCTCAAGTGGTAGTGAGGGTCTCCCTTTTCCTGATCTTCCTTCCCCAAATCTCTTGATCAACCTTTGAGAAAACTCAGCAAGAGTAGACACTCTTGCATGGCTCAAATGGCTGAACCACCAAGTGTTTGCGTCACCTTCAAGGTGCAGCGCTGCAATTTATACAGCCTCTATATCTACTACTAGATGTAGTAGGAAGAAAGCCTCTAGTTTCATCACCCAAGCCCTTGCTACACATGTGAGTGATCCATCAAAAGTGGACAATAGGAATCTATTGCCTCTCATCATTCCATGGCTATAGAGTCTCCTTTCTTCTTCCAACTGAATGAATTGTGGTAAAGCTAGAGTCTCCTTGAAGGCTCTAGTTTTAGCTTGATACTCAACAAGGTATCCACTTAAAATTTCAGATTCCAAGTGTCCTATATGTCTCTTGTATTCTCCTCTTTGAGAATAGGAAGTGCATGGATCTTCCTCTTCTTGAAACCCTCTAAGAGTTTCACTGCAACTCTTCATCTGCTTAACCTCATTGGGGAGGTCTTTCTTGGATCTGAAAATTGATGAGATAAAACTTATTCTCTTCATCATTCTGATCTTGCTCCTTCGGATAGCTAGATCTCACAGACTGAGCCAAAGATCATGCTTTGATACCACTGTAATATCCCCAAATTGGGATTGCTAGCAAGACATGCCTGAAAAATGCATTTTTTAGGAATGTGTGCTACAGAAAACAATATTAGCCCTTGCATCCCTTAGATATGATAATCTAAGACCCAAATCCAAGAGGAAATCAGAAACCAAGCAAACTAGGTGAGGTAAACAAGCCTCTCACCTCTAGAATGGCTGGAAAATGCCCAATAATGGGACTGTAGCAATATGTAAAAAAAAATTTGGAGTAGAAGAAAGATATTCACTCATGAAATGTGTCAATAAACACATTATCATCAATTGGTGTTGCATCAACAACTTATCCTTCATTTTAAGATCCAAAAGTTGGCGAAAAGCAGCATTTTAAGCCCTAAAAACGTTATTCCCAGCAAATAGCATAATAAAAAGTGGAAATAACGGTTGGATCCTTCAGCTTATGTTATATGGGACTCACACCTAGAAATTAATCAGAAACAAATCTGTTTTACTAAGTTAAACAGATCTCCCGGTCTCGATACAGCTCAAAAAGGCCCAAATCCCATGACTTAGCTTATGCAGAATTTACTGAAGCATAGATAGCATGATTTTATAAGGGTTTATGATGAAATATGATGGAAATAACATACATGGAGTGTATTACATCATATCATGGAGAAAAATGGAGAAAAAACCTCTTTTATGGGTGAAATCCCGAAGTTGGGAAACACTTTTTGGCAGATGGCCAAAATTTAGGTGAAATTTTTAATTTCTCGTTTGAGAAAATAGTCAACTCAATTTCTCAACTGAGATTTTTTAGAACTTTTGTTCGAGAGATTTTTAATGTTTTTCCTGTGAGTTAGATTGGGCTTGACCAGAGTTAAAATACTCTCAAACGAGAGTTAAGTATGTTCTCGTCCGAGAGTTTTATTGACATAAAATCTCGGGTAAACTCTCGGATGAGAGTTGTTTTAACTCTCGTCTGAGAGTTTTGTTCTTATTAAAAACCCCAAAATCCTTTCTCCCCCGTCATTCTGCAATCCTCACTGTCATTTTCGAGCCACCGTCCTGACAATCTGCAAACCTCTGTACCACTGTCGTTTTTGAGCCACCACCCCGAAATTCTGCAAACCTCTAGAGCACTGTCATTTTCGAGCCACCGTGAGCACCAACGAAAAATTGGAATACAAAAAAATGAAGGCGACCTTTGGAACACTATGAAGTGATTTCAGGCTGGTAAGTACCCTTGTCTCCTCTATTTACTCATGGTTTCATTCAAAACCCTCGCAAGGACATTATCGAGTGCTCACACCAAACACACATAGACAATGTTTAATGGCCAATCTTTTATTTTTCGTAAATCGCGCCCAAATTATACTCATCTACAGGGCTTGACCTGACTTCTCATTGAATAACTCTATTTCATCTTAGCTATACTAAGCCTTGACTCATCTCTAGGGAAAATCCCCCGAACTATGCTTGTCCTTCCACTCGGCCTTATGATCCATTTGGCTTAGCCAAGGGCGCTTGGGTATTTTAATGCTCGCTCCTTTAATGGGTTCAAGGCTTCACAAGACTAAGGTATTGACGCTCAAACTTGCATGTTGCTCCTCAGCTAAAAAATGGCTCATTATAGCAGACCATACTTTTTCTCGTATTTTGTGATTGGCACTGCCTATTAGCATGGGGTCCTATGCACATGTATGACTGTGATCATCTGGTTGAACAACATAAGTCTCTATCATATGGAATTCTAATAAGATGATAGATTGAAAATATTTTACTCGAGAAAATGGGTCTTGTCCATAGTGTTCCTACTACGCTATCCTTGTTCAACCTCGCCCCAATTGAAACCATCAGTACTAGAACAAAATTTATCCTTTCCAACCTTCAATGAATAGTGTGAAGCCTCATACTCGTACAAATTTATAAGAAGTTTGTACACCCCATATAACACCTATGCTCCTAAATACACAATTTAACTAAGGGAAGGTCCTCTGGTTACACTTGACACATTATTAATTCATAAACATACATTATTAATTCATAAACATAGATAGAGGTGATTCAACAAATTGTAATTCACATTTAACATAGGTGCTCCATGAAGGCACAATTCAATTAATTTCTCCTCATGAAGTATTTACATAAAATTTTACATGATCCCATTGTCGAGCGCTCATGCTCCTCTTGAGCTCTATTTTCTCTAATATTAAGACTCTTCTCTATGACCAATGCTTTATCTCTAAAATTTGACTGTACATACTTACATATCCTTCTATTAGCAAGGGGAATAATCCTTAAAAAAACTAATCAATTGGGACATCTCTCCCAACACTTGAAAAACTTCGCAACACATTAGTTAGACACTTGTGGGTGTTACACAAGCCCATTTTAGAAAATTACCAACTTGTCCAAAATATACCAAGAGCCTAATAGTGTAGATTATTTCTATAATGGGGACATTTGTATTTACATTAAAATTCCTATATTTCTAATTTTATATCATTTTTTTTGGAAAACACCTCTCCTTTTGGAAAATCTTTTGACCTTTTTAAGAAATTGGACTATCTAGGTATTGATTATCCTAAATGAGACTCCCCAAGTTGGAATTTTGCATCACCTTGTGGCCATGAACCTTTAATTATTTTCTTCCTCCTCGATCCCATAATTGGTTCTATTATTGTCAATTATTCATTCTATGTCGTTGTTCCATTGATGTCAATAGTCTTCTAGGCTCCCAGACTTTATGCTATAGTGCCCCACTAGAATTGATGATATAAACTTGTGTATTCAATTGAATTTTGTCACTTTATTCCTTCTTCACTTTATTATGACTCATTTTAGGAACTATTCTCATCCGCATCCATCTCATCAATCTCATTATCCGAAATTTTCTTTGACTGAAACTTTTGGGTGTTACCTTCTTCCAATTCCCATTTGGCATGTTGAATATGCACCATTTGGTTTACCGACCTCCCCTACAAGGATTTCAATTCCATCAACAACTTTATGTTTTAATCACAATTAAGAGAAATTCATCTAAGTGTTTCTCTTCATATTCTCCATTCTCCTCATGACCATCTTCCCAAACCAACTCTTTCCTATTCATTTCAGCATCGAGTTCCTTACAGTTGGTTAAGATATTACTTGTATGATTATCCCCATTGTTGTCCATTGTAGTCTATCTGAACACAAGTACCCACTTCATATCTCTTGATTTAAAACGAAGTTAAAATTCATTCTCATGAGAGATACTTGTTTCATTGTTATTTTTCTCCCCTTTTGTTGACAACACTTGTTGTCCTTTTCCATAATCCCAACAATCCTTATATCATGTGATGAATCAATGAGATAATTGTATGTTTTTAGCATCTAATACTCCTATTTTTCTTTATTGTTTTAATTCCTTAATTCTTGCTTCCTTTTGTAAAAACCATTAGTACTTGGTGTTTTCCATGTCTTGAATAGATGCCCCCCTCATCTTCATTCTCTTTTATAATGCCCTGAACTATACTATTGAATTGTGTAGCATATATTAACATGGTATAATATTTAATATCATGAAAAACACTTAAGTACATGGTAATAAATAAATAGGAAAATAATTATTTCATTGAGTTGAAATGTTTGTCCTCTCGACACTCATGTCAAGAAGCCATTTTGAAAACTACAGAGGTCAATAATTGGTAAGTCAAATAGTTTCTCTTTGACTAAATTAAATACAATGACGCTCATAGGTACAACAAAAAAAAACCAATTTTGGATTCATTTGGACAAGATGACCAAAAAATAATAGTATAATTCAAATTCCTATTTATAGGGTTGAAATATCTAAAGGATAAGCCTCTATGATCAGAAATGGCGGATGTTGTTATTGAGTGTTTATAATTGAAAGTGGTTTAAGAACCAAAAACCATTTCTATGAAAGATGAGGCATGTAAAGTTAAAGTTTGAAATTATTACCTTCTCAATTGAAAAATGGAACAATATGAAATTGGATCAATCAAGGACCGTGAGCCAATTAAAATTCATTCCCCCAAGGAGGAATTATCTTTATTGAAATATCAAACAAGGCTTGTGTGATCACAGAAAAAATTTTGAATGCATCATGGAAATGTCTTAGAGGAAATCCAAGGGGAATCAAGGTTAATTAGGTAGTAATAAACCCTATAATAGGTGGTATGGTAGAGTCTGGTACTCAGACTCATGAGAAAAACTATAGATCGCACCTATTACTACCTAAAGGAAAACCTTGAGGGAAAAAATAAACCCAAAATTTTCATGACATATGTTGGTATGGATCACAAAGGATACGACATAACCCATACCAACATTTTCTTAGATAAAAAAAATGTCACAAGAAGGTGAACATCAGCAGAAATATAGGACTAATATGCATGTATATGGGAAATCACATGTTTGAAATAGAAGTTCAAGAACTAATAGTGGTTGAACATACTAGCAGAGAAACACACACATAGTTTATTTGTATCATTCCCATTGGTAGATTGAAAATATTATCTTATGGCATGCATGTAATATGTGTTCAAGTGTATTCATCAATTTGGCCTCAAAATAATGCCTAAACCATTGGTCATAGTCAAGAAATATAGCCTTCAGTTCTTTGTCGTGGAATATAAATATATCCATTTCTACTCATAATGATCTTGCACAGACAACATAAAATGACAATATTGTGGTGCATAAAGGGATTATATAGGGGTCCACAGTAGTATATCTCTTTTAGTCCATTTTTTATGTTTCTAATATTATACTTTGGTTACAAATATGTATGATCAATGTAATTTATTTGCAAGAAGAAGAGAGGGAGTGATGATATTAACCTATGTGGAGGAGAATGCGATCAAGTTGAAAGCATCAAGCTCTAATCGCCAACTGACCAAAAATATTCCTTGCAATGCATCTCTTCCAACATAACAATCTTGTGGGGCATCAATGCTAGCTAAGGTTTTATCACGAAGGTTGTGCAACTAGGGTTTTCACAAGCCAAGACATTATCTTCATACATGCTTCTAGGACAATTTAGCAATACCAAAGGCACAACATCACAAGTTGGTTGTATGATCACTTTAATGCAAATAAGGCACAAAGAAATTTTCCACAGATTCTGCAAGGGTTGAGATCAATTGTCATATAACGACTACATATAGATTCCCAAGGAATTATGTCTACCAAGTTGGGGAATGTCGATATTGGTCTTAAAACTCATCTACTTGATGAAAAATGTAGTAGCAAGAAAATGTACATTCAATACAACAAATGAACATCAAAACTTTATTCATCATCTCATGAAATCCTTCATAATTTTGCAACAACATCAGAAACAAATAATTTAGGATTCAAAATAATCATCTCTACTTTCCTCATAATTTCTCTTCTCTCATAGTGTAAACACTTTTTATAATAATCTCAATAGAAATTTTAAGATTGATTGCACATGTGAGAGTCATTAGAAATCAGAGTCAATTTGTACAACTGGAGGAATGATTGACCCACCTTAGTTAGTGCCATGAGATAATATGTCATGTACCATTGTTGAGCCCTTGTATGTCAAGGAGCTATAGTACATGTTATCCATTGGTTGATGACATGATTGTTGATTGATAATTTGTTTTCTAATTTATTTATGAGGGGCAGAAATTCGATTTGATACTATAGCAACAATGGCATCGGGTGAGACCTCTAGAGACCCCTCCAGGAGAGGAGGATTATCAGGTATATTCGTTGTTTATTTATGTCATGTTTTCAAGTAGGTTATATTTATTGTTCGTTGTGAAAAAATGATTAATGAGATTTTTTTTGGTCCTGCACAGGTGAACGCACTCATATGAATCGTGCACACAGACACCAAATTGAACAAGAGGAGCCCCATAGACATGTTCCCATCCGTCCCCAATTTCATAGAGCCCATTATGAGGGGTATATTATACACGGTATAGGTACACATTAGATCAATTGCTAGTTAAAATGTTCAAGTTTACGTTATATTCAATGTTGAACAAGTGATTTTTTTTTTCAAATGACATGTGTTTAATGTGAAAACATTATGCTCCATAGCTGCAAATGTAGGAGTTGAGGTTGGCCCTATTTCTGGTGAGGGACAAAGGAGAACAATGTCTCAGCCTGTGGAATCCATCCCACACTTGGATAGTTCTCGTTCAGGTAAAATATAAAGGAAAATTTATTGTTTGATGTATGTTTAATGTGAAACTTATTGTGTGTCTCACCTACTTGTGTTATAAAACAATTTAATGTTTTGTACAGTGGTTAGTAGAGACCTTCATTCCTCGAAAGGGAAAAATCCTAGTATGAGCGAAGAGGATGAGATATTTTTTCCACGAGGTATTTTCAAATGATCAGACAAATTTTTAAATAAAAATTTTCCTTATAAATTATTTAATTTTTAATATGTGCAATAATTTAACATGTTACAGGTTGTGGTCATCGCCCTCCTAGGGGGAGAGGTCGTAGGGTTCATGAGTTTGCTCGAAATCCGAGCTATGATCCCCTTTACACCCATCCCAGTGATATTCCTAAGGAGATGCCTTGGGAAGATACCATATCCTTAATTAATGTTGATGAGATGAGGGAGAATTCCACGAGATTGCGCAATGAATTGTAAAGTTGCAATCTCTCTACCCCTAGTCGAGATTGTCTACAAATTGTTTTGCACAATTTGGAGAGTTTGATAGAGACTTATCTTGGGGTTGGACCATCAACCCAAGTTTTTTTTTGACATGATGCGTAGGAGGAGAGCATTAGTGATTGGTATCCACTCCTACAATGAAGTTAAAAGTAGGGTCCCTAAAGAAATGGCCTTGTCACTATTTGACTTGTGGCTTGAAGACAAAAAACATCCGAAGATTGCAAGATTTAATGATCCCAATATTGCACCTTATATTTATGAGAAGTTCTTGTATGCATACGGGAAGTTCCCAAATAGTGATGAGGTGCCACAATACTTTGTTAGGATTTTGTATGCTCAATTCCGAGAGCACATTGACCCTAACTATAAAGATACGGGGTCCAAATTCTATGGAGCTATAAATGGTCGTACATATGAATGACTTGATGCTATGCAAGATGTTGGGTTTAGGCCTCCAGCACCTCATTCAGCACCTCAACCACCTAGGGTAGTTACACTTCCATAAAAGTTATCCCTTATCTCCAGTGCTGCATCATAGATGAGGGAGAAGATATAAGAACATATTGCAGTTGTTTTAGGAGGGGTGGAAGTCAGCTTAGGGACAAGCCAACCTTCATCTAGTGCAGTAGTCCGTTCATTTGTGAGTATTCCAGATGACGTGTTGAGGGATATGGAGAGAGATGAGCTTCTATAGTATGCATCCTCCCGTAGAGACCACTATGAGCGATCCATTAGACAAAAAATGCACACCATGGGCGAGGTATGTACAAGCCTGTTTTGATCTATTTTAAAATACACATTTATAAGATCAGCTAGAGTGCATGTAACATGTTTTTTTGGTGTATATACATTTAGTCTCCAAAAAATTATGCCAATATATTTATTTAACTTATCTAGTTTACAACATTCTTAAAACAACATTGCTTTGCCCTCAATCCTCATTCTGTAGATCATGGACATGATCATCTACAGGTGTGATATTCATTACTATCTATCTATATTTTTGTACGTCAAATTGAAAATGAATTTATGTCACATAATTTTATATGGTATGAGTCTTAACATTATAGAATTTTCAGGTTAGCGCTACACATGAAGGGCTTCCTGAAGACATGATACCTTCATATATTCCAGTGGTCTCACAGGTATTATCTATCTAGATTTTTACATTAAATTGCAAGTGACGTTAAGATGAACATAATTTTATATGGTGGGGATCTTAACATTATTGAATTTTTATGTATGTACTACACATTAAGGGTTTCCTAAAGAGATTATTCCTTCTCAGGTTCTAGTCATGACACAGGTATCGATACTTTTCGTTAAGCATATTTATTATGTTTATTATTTGTTTTCGAAAACTTTTCTATTAAATTTGGTTTCTACTTTTGAGGCTACAAATAATATTGAGATGATGCAAACTGAGCCCTAAGGAGATTGTGTAGGCTTTGGGTCAGAGAGTCTACATTAAACCATGGTAACCTCTTACCATTTATTCATTGGTATCATTGCCACATTATAAACAGGCTATCACAGAATAAACAGTATGAATTTACTATTGTTGCCAAAGGTTAATTTTTTGTGTTTTTTATGCAGGTTGGACCTCAACAAATATTTGTGGTTCGTAGAGATGAAGATGATGCATCGTTTTGCAATAATGCTAAATAATATGATTAAGATGGTCTTGAAAGCTGGAAAGTTGTTGATTTACTTTTATAGGCTTTCAAATTTTACCTATTTTTTCCCTATTTATATTGTATAGCATCAGGTATGTGTGTATCTTTGCCTAAGACTTTAAAGTGGTATTTTTACGTTCAACTTAAACAATTCATTATTATATTTTTAAGGTTGTTTTGTAAGAGTTGATTGATGATCTCACTTACATTTTATTGAATGTCTTGTAGAAGTACAGTGAAGATGGAAGACACACAACCAGATTTGTTTGATCGCCTTCCTGAAGATTTTATTCAGATGATATTTGGCGCCATATGCGATTGTAAATCTCTAGTACGATGCATGGTTGTCTCCTAGGGCCTTTTCAGACATGCAACATGCATTGTGCAGACACAGCTAGCATCTCAATTCAATATGAAGGACATTATCTTTATGCATTATTTCTTAAGCCTAGGCTCTAGAGAAGGTCTTCCTTAGACAGTGTAAGTATGCAATCAAGATTCATATGAGATTTCAGAGGATGGATTTTAAGCCCATGGTTACTCCTATGATATCAAATATGAACTTATCAGCAGATTAAATTTCAAATTTGGTAGATCAACCAATTTATAGACAGTTGAGAGGTTCCTTTATGTATCTAGTGAATGCTAAAACTAATTCTTAATTTTCAGTAAAAACTTTGAGCCATAGTCAATCCACTAGGTTACTGACAGTATAGGTGCTTCATTTGGCTTAGAGGAATATGTAAAACTATGTCATGGCATCTATGATGACCTTATTTGACATTTTGTTTTCTTTTTTGATTACTTTTATTTTATTTTATTTTGATTTTTGTTTTTTGTTTTTGCAGTTGGAGAGTCTTCCTGCTATGGTTGCAGGAGTATGGTCTGATGAACCTAACCAACAAATTGAAGCAACTATCCAATTCAGAAATTTGCTTTCAATTGGTATTTACATTAAATCTTATGTATTAATTGTCAATGAACTGCCATTTTATTTTTTTCTGTTTTGTCCATCAGGCAGCTGACCATTGGTTTTGTTTTTCTGACAGAGCGTAGTCCTCCTGTAGAGGAAGTTATTGATGCAGTTGCTAGCCCAAGGGATTCTCTCAACCACCTATCAAAAAGGTTGCTAGGCACTTGGTTAGTTTGTATACCAATCAGTTTACTACTGGTGTCATCCTCAAATGTGGGGAATAATCCCTTGAATTTCACTGTGAAGTTTTCATTGGGAAAAAAATAACAAATATAGGCATGGTGAATAAGGGATACTTACGCTTAATATATTAATAGAATCAAATGAAATATAGGTAGTATGAAACCTATGGCAATATACAAGATAAAAGTATGTCTGCTACAAAAAGAATGAAAGTAATATATTAAGAAAGTAGGATAGGTACCATTGAGTCCTTTTATAGCAGAAAGGTAGGATAGGTACCATTGTAGGTGTACTATGATGTAAATATTGCAACTATATGACCTTATACACTGAAAATTAATTGGCTTTTGTGGTTCTTTGTATTGCTAATTTAGGCCAAGGCTACTTTTAACATTGAAAAGTTCACATAAATTAGTCTTCTGGAATGTGAATAATTTGGCTACAAGTCAAGGATATACCTTCCAACATTTCCAAATGCCCATATTTGATGTAAACTTTATTCCTATTGATGTGGAGGGTTGTGTCTTGCTCAAATAGCTCTATGGGGAGCTTCTGATTGCCCAACCATAGATAAACCTCTGAAATATGGACCCACATCACCTACACTAGCCCTGGGTATGATTGGTTATTCTACATGTCTAACAACAAGAATTTTTTCACTGGTATCAGGAATATTTAGGCTGCCACCAATGGTGTGCTATCCAGGAGCTGTAAGGAAAAGGTGGACATCATACCACTATGAATAACATGGGAAGACATCTAAAGATGGACCTGAAATTATTTCCATAGTCTTTCTTTTACGGGATCCTCATCAGCCATCCATGGTGTGATTGGCACATCCATTTTTGTTCTCTGGCGTACATCTAGCCACGCTGCTACAAACAAAGATCACTTGTTCATATTATGATCTAGCCCATTGAGTTGGGTGAGTGACATTGTTTTAGAAACCAAATGAAAATAAGTTGTTTAACCGTTGCTATTGTACAGGAACGTAGGGAAGCATCTCTTGGGTTTCCCCATGAGGTTTTCCTCGAAAAAAAAAAAAGGAAAAAAGAAAAAAAGTAGTTCTATTTGATTGGGAAAGGAGAATGTTTCTTTTATTGTATCATTATTACACTAAGTGTGGTCTTGAAGTATCTATAAAAACGACTAGAGAGGGATTTAAAAGGAGGGAGGACGGAAAGCAATGGGAATAGTGGAAAAGTTTCCTATCCCAACTTTGTGACAAATATAAATTTTGCCACATGAAGAACAAAATATAATCAACATTCATAAAGGGCTTGAATTCAATTCACATTCACATTGGTTTGTACCCCTTCGCTATCCTAGTAATTCTTTGGAGGATTCTGCACATTTGGATGATTAGGTCTAGGAGCTTGGGAATTTCGTTTTTAAGATTATCTTTGGGTGTTCATGGTGGGTTTATAGTTTTCTAATTATTAGGAGTATGGTTATATCTAGCTAGGGTTTGGATGTACTACGAAAATGTAAAAATTCAAAGCCAAGACATGGATTTTTTCTATTTGATAGGCAATAACATGGCCTAATCTAAGGTTTGTGGCTTAGCTCTCATCACTTAAAGCATAAGATCTTCTTCAACCCTTAGTGAAAGCTTCTATCTAAGTGGCCATAGTGACATTATCCTTAATCCTAGATTTGAGTTCCTACCATCTATTATATTGTGCCAATATTGGAATCCTAACTCCCTTGTTTTATATTCATCAACTAGGTAATGGTGTTCCATTTTTTTGTAGTTAAAGTATTTGAAAAAATGGATTGGTAGATGAGGTATCTAAACTGGTAAATGGAGTTAGGATTTATGTTATTAAACCCATTATGTGCATCAGTGGAGATTCCATTCTATCAACTTGGACCTAGTCAAATTGGATCGGAAGGAAAAAACTTAGCCAACACATCATTCATTATAAATATTTATCAGAATAGCAAACCGATATGCTATTGCATGCCTCCTTTGTATTTCAGAATCAACCAGAATCCTATACTTGTCAGCCCAAATACAAACTTACTAATTTAGCAAAAATCAAAGCAAGATCCATTTTTTCGACATACTGACTATCTTCCAAGAGGCATGATCACAATTGCCCAGTTTTGTGTTAGGTACACTTGCATAATGAATCGGAATAATAATATTTCAGTGAAGAAACCAGCTTGAAGGTTTATTCATAATGACAAAGTTGTGATCTCATTAAGGACTTAATCCTTCATGCCAATACTTAAACATTGTATGCTCAATCTGGGCACAAGTTTTCACAACAAGTTCTTAGTTTCATTTTCCACGACATGAACAGTGGCAACCCATTCTATTACCATGAAACCCCCGAGAAGATCGATATTTAGTTCTCGGCTTTGTTCTCCATCCCATCTATCAAATTTGATCATTTTCCCTTTTTGGTCTTGGGTTTATTTTCTTTTGTCCGTTGTTTTTTTAGCATCCATAGATGTCCATGTATAATCACTCGGAATAATAAATGGATCCTAAACTTCTTCTAGGAAACCTTCTTGGCTCAGAGGCACCGCAGAACCATGACTATATGGACCTTTGATCCATTGAAACCATGAGTCTGAAGATTGTCGTGCAGCATCATATTATTTTACCTTCATATCTTGCAAATTCCCAGGACTCGAAGGTGGGGTAGAAAACTCTTCAGATGGCTGCAGTTCTTAAAATTTAGTAAAAGTAAAAATCACTCTAATAATAGGAACAACTGGAATAGCAACCTTGATAGGAAATGTACCAGGTGGAAGCTTCGTAGTAAGAAATTCCCTTAAGTGACGAATGGCCTTAACCTTGTTTGACAAAATATATAGCAGTGGCAATAGCTCATTGGTCTGGAGAGGAAACCGGGATGTGAGCCACAAGACTGGCCTTAATCCTTTCTTATACTCACTTTCATGCCTACTATCATTACCTGTGAGCTTACGTCTACAAGTGGTTTCTATACTTATTGACTTCCTACCATCTGTCTCCTTTCCCTTCCTAAAATCATCTACCTTGTAATCAGTAGGCCTTGCATCAACAAATATTCTGCCAAGCTCAGGTGATTATATTCTAGCCTTCCTTGGAACCCTTGTTGCTGATTCACGAGAAGATCACTAAATTTTCCATCTACACTCAAAGAACTCCTGGGTGGCACTATCTTTCTGTTTTCTTGCTTCGCATTACGCTTACCCCAGCTGAACCAACGCTTCTTCTCTTCCTTGACCTCTGTAACACCTTTGGCCTCAACATCCCCATTTTGTTTGGCACTAGATAACAAACCCACGTTGTGCCTCTCTTCCCTGCGAAATAATTCCTCCCTCTCATAGCAGCTATGGTCGGTGACTTGCCCAAATGCAGAGATCTAGTTCTCAGCCATGGTGCCTTGATGCCACTCCTTGCTCAACTGAATGAGCACACTAAGCTTTCTATGTTGAGAAATGCCACTTGGACCTTGTCTAATTTCTGTCGAGGCAAGCCACAACCTACATTTGAACATGTAGGGAATTTATGCTGTTGATTTTCTAAATAACTTTTCCTGGTTAGTTATATCAATTTGTAATCCTTGGCCATAGAAATACATTTTGTAGGGCTGAAATTTTCATGCACCTTTTTCTTGCAAAAAAAGCCAACTCTACCAACACTCGAGCGTTTGATTCATTCGAATGATGAAGAAGTCTTAACAAATGATTGTTGGCCCCTGTATTATCTTTCTGATGGAACAAATGATAAAATTAAAGTTGTGATTAAGGCTGGTGTTTGTCGAATATTGGTTGAGCTTCTACTGTAAGCATAAATAATGAAACTTTGATGAAAATTTTTGACCTTCTGCCTATTCTTAATGTTGTATATAGGTGTATTTCATGCAAGGATAATAATTTTATGGTTAAGAATGTGTTCTATTAGTTCCAGATTTATGTTTTTAGATAAAGGTTAGATATTGATCAGAGCTATTCTTTTGCTAAATGCATTTGAAAATTTCAATTCTACATGTTTTGTCTTACATTCATCCTTCTCCATATTTTCTTATCCCTGTGTTTGGTCAATTTAGTGTGTCCTAAATTGCTACATTAATTTGTCAATTCGGGATTCGTAAGCTGACGAAGTGTGGCGCACTATATGTGCAAGATAACCTATCTCTTACTTTTTGTCGTTTTTGGTTTTTTTCTTTTTATCTTGGTTGGTTTCCTAATGTGAGATGGAAATTCTAAAAGACAAGTATGGTTATGATTGTTCAAGGCAATGATGTCCTTTATAATGATTTCCCAAACTTCAAACTTCAAAAGGATTTTGAAACATACAATGAAAAAATTAGTTCCTAAAAGGAAATGAAAATGTGCCACTATTCTAGTTAAACAAACAGTGAACTATTGATCATGAAAACCATTACCCTTGCTGCTGTCTAAACACAAAAGAAACTGTACTCAAAGAAAAGATTGCAAATAAAGTAAAACTAAAATCAAATTACATCAACTCATATTCTGACCCCTCACCATTAGTCTCGCTATGGCTTTCGGAGGTAATCACAAACAACTTGAGCAATCTGATATCTAATTTGCAGAAAAATAAACTAATATCAAATTACACACTCATACTTCAATCCCTCACCATTAGTCTCGCTATGGCTTTCGGAGGTAACTGATAATGACATGAGCAATTTAATATCTAACTTGCAGAAAAATAAACTAATATCAAGCTACACACTCATACTTCAATCCCTCACCATTAGTCTCGCTATGGCTTTCAGAGGTAACTGATAATGACATGAACAGCTTAATATCTAATCTAACTAGTAAAGCAAATGTTCAAAACTGAAATGAATAAAACAGTGATGGAATTAAAAACTAAGAAAAAGAAATCGGCAGAAGGACAAGATTGATTCCATGTCATTAGTCATTATAAAATGATGTGCAAATGCTCGGGCTGCCTATTGTAATCTGAAACAAAAACACTGATCAGTTAACAACAATATAAAGCATAAAATATTATGGACAGAAGTAAAATGTAAAGCATGAAAGATTATGGACAAAGATGAAACGTAAATACCATAAAAGATGTAATATATATACACGTGAATGACTATGGCACAATGAACGTAAAGAAATGAAGCATGAAACTATACAGTAATACAAAAAACCTCAGCGTGTGCAGGGGCCCTCTGCACAAACCTCGAACAACAGCTATCAACCACGAATTACGCTGATAAACAGAGTCTTCTCATATATTCAAAATGCAGTCATAACAATGGAAAAAGTGTTACGGCACAGTGGCTTTCTTTACAGCAGAATTACATTACAAGAACTAACTATTATGCGTATGAGAATGAATTATTTATAACAGAGGGTGATATAACTAATTCCCTAAAGTCTGCGCTGATAGAAGACACGTGAACAACCACGTCCAGAAATCCAGCATCATGGCTGCCGTGAAGATTAAATCTATGGAAAGTGGTTGTTGGATTTGGCTTATGGAGCCATTTACAGGTGTTGATATGTCTCCCGTGATTTAGAAATGGCCACGCAAGTCTTCATGTGATGAAAAACAGAGTTCTGTCACCGTGGGACTCTACGGTTGACCACCACTTGGCCACCTTTGACCACAGCCTTCTTCGGTGAATTCGACTGAGCCAATAGGACTCAATCCATGTCCATATCATTTCCAACTTGCCCATGTGGCTCGATTTGCTTGAAGACACCTGCAATATAGACTTTAACAAAATGGCTGTGGAAAGTTGCAGCAGCTGCAGAAAGTGACAAGATTCCGCAGCTAAATGAGCAAAAATATAATTCAAATAGCAGACACAAAACATAGTTAAAAACCATTTTAAATGCTCTTTTATGATTAATATGCAATGATATTGATAGCTTAGGAGGTCCAGGTAAATGGAAAAAGTCTAGAAAGGTGTATAGGAAAGATGCAAGTTTGGGACTCAACACCCTGCTCTCCGGACTGTGGGAAATATTGTAACTGGAGACGATGTACAAAATCAGGTATATCCAGTCTCTATTGGCATCTGGTTTGAAACTTGAAATATTGCAAGTCAATCTATGGTGTACACATCCAAGTGTAGATTTAATTAGTCTTCTAGACTTTATACAATCACACATAAATTAAATGTTTCAGCGAGTTCTTTGGAATAGAGTGAATACTTGTGTTTTATTTGCTATATTATGTTCTCAAGTAATTTTGTGGGGATTTGTGTTGCCTCAGTACATTATCAACAATCAGGCACTTCCCTGCCTCTTGGCACTATTGACCCATAATCATAAGAAAAGTATCAAGAAGGAAGCATGCTGGACCATCTCAAATATAACTGCAGGAAACAAAGATCAAATACAGGTTCCTTAGCTATAGTGCTTTATAGATTAAGAATGACACTTCATTGAATGTCTTATTCCTTGTAAAATGTTGTTTAAGTTCGTATATCCCGAGTTTGAATTTGTTTACAAGCTGTGATTGACGCAAACATTATTCCTCCTCTTGGACAATTGTTGCAAACTGCTGAGTTTGATATCAAGAAAGAAGCGGCATGGGTTATATCTAATGCTACTTTTGTTGGTACACATGATCAAATCAAGTATGTATTTAATGAATATATACGATCAACGCAAGCATATTGCTAAAATGGGTTGTCTAGTAATGAATGAAGGGGTCAACTTACAAGATGTAATGTAATGATATGTGTTTGTTGATAATAGTTAGTGTGATGTACAGATGTTCAATAATTTGTGTCATTTGATACAATGAGACAAACGATTGATTCCTTCTTTTAGTTGCAGATATCTTGTGAATCAAGGATGCATTAAGCCTCTATGTGATCTTCTAGTCTGTCCAGACCCAAGAATTGTAACTGTTTGTCTTGAAGGGCTAGAGAATATTTTGAAATTTGGGGAAGCAAAGAAGGATATGGGCAACACTCGAGGTGTAAATCTCTATGCACAATATATTGATGATGCTGAAGGACTTGAGAAGATTGAGAACCTGCAAAGTCGTGAAAATAATGAAATTTATGATAAGGCAGTAAAGATTCTTGAAACTTATTGGCTGGAAGATGATGAAGATGACCAAACAGAAAAATTTTACCTCTCATATTTAACATTTTAAGCAACCTATGATATGTCCCCGATGGAGGGAACACTTCATTTTCCTATAGTCAGAGATATTTACATAGTCAATTATTCTTGCGTGCATTGTGTATACTCTATTTCCACATGATATCAAATATGTTTTAGGTTCAACATGAGTACTTTATTTGAAATTTCCATCAAAATTACAATTATTTACTCTTTTGGTGGAATCTCGGATGGAGTCTATTTTCCCAAGTTGAAAGAAATTTCAAAATATGAGTCTTATGTTTGTCATCAAGAGAATAATTTCAAGTGTTATTCTAGCACTAATGAAATTTAATTTTGTAATATTTCTCCACCAAGATATATAGATTCCAAGCAATGATCTAATATTTCATAAGAGGCAAGTGATATGTTTTGGAAAATGTTGGTTTAAATGTTTTGCTTCTTATCAATATCCTTGGTTGTTGATAATTTGCTTTAAATTTAATTTTAACTTTTATTTAACCCTTCTCATTAGGAATATAAAAATGATGAATCAAACACTAGTAGCAAACAAGGTTCTCCAAATATCATGTCCATACCTTTAGATTCAAATGAAGCAAGGGTGAAGGGCCATACACATAAATGCAAAATAGACATGTGTGTTGGGTTTCTTCTTGTGTTGCACTTAGCAATACTAATGACCTTTGCAACAATGATATAACCTTCATGCACTTAATATAACTTGCAACAAGGTTTTGTTTCCTTTATTACCTTAGGCTCATTGCATGGAGTTGTTTCTTCTATTTTTTGTAGATATGTATTGCAGCTCGAGGCTTAAATTTTCCAATGTTACCTTCAATGCGGCCTTTGATCAATAGTATTTGTGAGTTAGGGTAACTTGTATACTTTATGGGATGAATGTATCACCTTCTCATTGTTTGTTTGATCAGTCTATCCAGTTCATTTTTAATGTCTCATGTTGACCCATTACAACATGTTACTTGCACGTTAGTGTATACATTGTTGTGCTTATAGTATTTATTTCTATGGGAATTCAACGCAAATCTTGAATGAGGTCTCAATAATGATTCTTAATTCCACCCTGTCAACACTTGTTGTTTACTTCACGTTATCACCTTTGAAATGCATTCATGTGTTTGTTCCATAATATAATAGTCTTCAATTCTTTGTCTTTGTTGATACATAGAACTGTGTGCTTTATGACAATCTTGTTGCATATAAAGTCTCTAGGCAGTTCACATTATTGGAATTAGTGTGATTGTGTGACTTGCGATCTGAGGATGGTCACATCATAAGATTGTAGCATAGATCACATCTTCTAGTTGCTTCCCTAATACTCTAAAACTATATTTTTCAATTCCTGGGAGATATTGTGATTGGTGGAAGATATTGTGACTTGTGGAGGTCGCATAGTCACATTCAATGGAGGTTGCATTTTCTGGTCACTTGTCTAAGAATCTGAAATGTGATTTTGTGACATGTAGTCTTGAAAAAGTGATATATTCACAAATATGGAAAAGAAAGATGATGATTGTCCAATTCATGTTTCGAAAGTGCGGCCTAATCAAACCGTGATCTAGAAGTGTGATTTTTCACATCGCAGTCTCTGAGATTGTTGTGAACCCAAAGAAAATGACCATCCAAAAGAAACATCCATTACTCTCTCTATCATCAGTTTCATTAACATGTTGGCCTTTTACATACAGTCACCTCGCAAACGGTCCCATGCTTTGGTCAGTTGGTTTTACGCTACTATTCCTGGGGAAGTTGTCTCACCCAAACACATCTTGGTATCAAGAAAAATATCACTACAGAATGGGAGAAGGCCCCCACCACATCATACATTGCATTTTTTATGGTTTATAATACTTTTTTGAATCATGTTTTAGCGCAGTCCCTAAAAAATGTTTCAAAGGAATGGAATCCTATTTAATGGTTGAGGCCAAATCCTTTCAACACATTTGACATGTTTCTATGATTTTAACATAGAAACATTTGGCATTTCACAGTAAATTCATTCTTATTCCTTTATTGATTTTAAACCATATGTTACAGTACCAACAAAATATGTTTCAAATATACAATAATTAGGGGATAAATTGGTGGAATAATACACCATTAACCTTAATCTCCCCCTAATTTTATTCTAAATCTGAATTTTCTCACCAATTTTCCTCTTCATTATGTTCTTGCAAGACATGGTAGTAATGAATTTTGGTGAATATGCCTTATTGTTGTTTACATCAATCTGGAATTTATGCTAGAAAGTTTCCTATGGGTAATGGTTGTTTAATCATATGAATGATAATGATCCTAGAGTTTTTAATCATAATGATTGAATTCATTCTTATTCCTTTAGTGATTTTAAACCATTTTCAAAGTGCATATGCCTCTATTTGTTATTAGAAGTGATGCCTAATCCCTAAGTGAATATGGCTTCTATTGCCTCTCTAAGGACAATAATGAACCCCCCCCCCCCACACACACACACACATGCCACCCTAGGATTCCAATTTTATGCTCCATCAATAAAATATAAAAGAATAAAGCTAATCCTTCTTCCAATTTTAAAAATTAGGATAATTTGTTGAAGCTATCAATATGCTCTATAAACTAGTTTGAATAAATTTTCTCCTTAAATTTGAAATTTACCAAACCATTTCTCTTCATCTATATTGAAACATTGATGAGAGTTGAGTTGTTTTCCTTTGGAAATAATAATTTCATCTAAACACTTTTGGATTTATTGCTATAAGGGGTGGGATATCTATCTCTTAATATAAAAGTGTGAAATCCATTACTAGCGAAACTTTCTAACATAAGAATTAATTCATAGCTAAACACACCTTTATGAATAGTTTTATATTCTTGAATGTTCCTTTGTAGGATCTATTCCATGTTGTGAACAATATTTTCCAAGCACATGGAAAATAGAAACATGTCAAATGAACATAGAAACATTTGACATTTGAAAATGATTTTGAAGGTTTAAAACAATTGACATGTTTCTATGATTGAAAGAGAGGAATATTGAGAGTTAGAGGTAAACAACATAATCCACCACTGCTCAAAAAAAAAGAAGATAAGGATGATAAAATTATTTCCAATGGAAATTTCCATACCACAAATGTCAACGAATTAGACAATCCAAATAATATTAAGGGAAAAGTTGAAATTTACCAAGGGTAAGTGTTAATTTTCTGGTTAACATGTTCTTTCTTAGGTCAATTACTTCAATGATCCACATCAGCCCAAGTTCAATTTCATTTCTTTCATTAAAAATCACATAATCCATAAACATTAAAAAACAGATTTTCCTTACTATAAGGAGATGGAAAATAAAAGTAGGAGACCTCCATCATGATAAGAGACAATAATGAAGAGATTAGCCACATCAAATATAAAATAATTTAAACTAATGAATATATGCAAATATGATAACATTTGATATCAAAACTAAACTAACAATACAATAATATATATGTAATTAAATATTCATTCATCACCATCATATCCATGCAAAAAAAAGGGGCGAGTTAAGATCATCTAGGAGTTAACATCATGGACACATTAAAACACCATAACTTAATTATCTAGTAAAGCACCCTTATCCAGTAGATAATTTATTTGAAAGTAATCCACAATATAGTCTTAAACTATATAAATTCCAATGCATTGCAGCAAATATATGTTCTAACCCTAGAATCAAAGTTCATTGTTCATGTTGAAAAATTTGTTCCACTCATGAAATGTGTTAGTGGCAAATTTTCCAAAATGGCATCATGATCATCTATCGATAACCTCCATTGTCGTTGTTTTTTTCTACTCTTCACTTGCTTCAACTGCAATAGAGTTGCTATAACCAAGTGATTATATTGGGCTTAAATAACCTCTAGCTGGTAATCTTGAAAAATAATATGATCTTTACATTTCTTACTTCTTCAAAGAAATGTCCCATTAACACCATTGAACCGATTGGGTATGTATAATTTGATGGATCATTATACTCTTGCAACAATGTGGATTTAGACATAGTGCATCGTAATAAATAATAATGCACTTTTTCATGATTATTTTCTGGTGCAATGACAATGAAGACATCACCTTCTCTAACCATATTAGAAACACGATCATAATCATTGTCAATCACAACCACTTCATTTTCATTTTCAGTCACATCTCCAAATGGGGTCAATGGTGTCAATTCTTCGTGTTTCCATGGTTTAACAAATTTCTTAAATTGGTTTTCATAGTCATTGATGGACTCTGTTTGATCAATACATGCAGAACAAAAGCAAGAGCACTTTCGTTTCTCAATTAAATGTGTATTTGTCATGTTCTTACTCCTAATTTAGTGTAAACTTCTTGTTTGAGGGATTCCAAGGCAATTAAATGGCAATGATCTATCAACATCGCCCATTGAAATATTCCAAAAGTACCTACTTGAGAAAAACACACACATATATGAGTCAAATTTTGAACAATATTTAATATTTTTTTATAACAAAATACACACACATGTATACACATATATCTCTAGACATGTATAATATATTGTTAGTTAAATGTGTACGCTTACCTGTGCACATCAGCCATCCTTGGGTTCGATACATGACTTAAATTGTCTTTGCACGAATTAACAACATCTAAATAATTTTCAAGTAGGGAAGTTGAGTGATTCAAATGATGAATCCTAAGTGCACGTTTTACGCATGCCCCAACACCATCATGCTCTCCTTTTCCATGCCCTGTCTCAAAGAAATTCGATGTATGTCAAATTTTGGTTCTCTTATGAAGACGAGACAACCAAAAGAACGATCTTGCTAATTTAAATTGACCAGCACAACCATCTGACCATACCCAATGTTCTTTAAAAGTGACCCTTCATTTCAACAATTAATTATAAATAACATTAAAGCAATGTTGAACAAAACATGTATCATGTGTTCGATCATCACTGATGTAGAAATGGTACTCCTTAATTACCTCACGATTATTTTCATTGCTATCAAAACCATCGATATCAAGCTCTGTATGTCTATACAAAATATGCACAAATATAGATACTTGGTCTGAATGATAATACTCACTTTGTATCTCCTTTTGTGGACTAAATGTGTAATTCTCAGCGAAATTAACCACTGATAATATTGTTCCTTTTGGGAACACATCACGTGATTTCTTGAACTGTAAATCATGCCATCGTGCTATATGACAGTGCTTAATATATTTGTATATTTTCTCCCTAAACTTCTCCATAAAAGATGTCACTGAAATTTCGTTGTCAAGTAAAGTGACCTTTTTTGATGTTGTGCTTGAATATGAAATAGGAGTGTAAGTAAAATTTTCATATCGCTTCCAATTCAGACTGAGATTTGACAGTATAGGATCATTAGGATCAATGGGATACTTTGCATCATAGAGTGCCAAATGAGAACATTCTAGGAATTTTCTTCCACCAACACATTATTTTTTATAAAATAATTTATTATTCTCTCGTGCACATAATATCTTCGATAAAAATTCACGAACACTTGAAGGAGGGGGGTCATTTGACCAATATTTTATGCCAAAATTTACAAATGTGTCATAAAATAATTGGAATTCTACATGGTATCAACAAAAACATGTGTCTTGAACAGTGATAGGCCTGATATACCATGGTTTAATCTTCACAAATGTGATAAGGGAAACCTTCACATCAATATTACTCTCCATAAAGTTCTAGAATAATTCTAGTTGACTGATCTATGTTATATGTTTGGCATGAGATTCATAAACTCCCTTAGATATACGACGTCGCAAAATGTCCTTTTCTTCTGGCGACACACGAGAATTAAAATCCCAAAACTATTTTACCCTATCCCTCACACCATCAAGAATTCTATCATGATATGGATGCCTGCAGATATTAGCCCAACATGCAAGTTCATCATTCTCATCTAATTGAATTCTAAATTTTGTATGTCTCCATAAACTTGTTCTTGAAGTTTTAAACAATTTTGAAGTTGCTGACATCAACCAACTTGATGCAGTTTGTTTCACGAGTACACCTATTTAAAGTGCTCTATGAGCATTCTTTTCAACTTGAGATCGCTTTTTGGCTAGTGTGGCAAGCACTGACATCACATTTTTTGATACCATTTCATTTGATAAAACCTCTTTCTCACTTTTAATGCCCAATAAATTTTCAGCATTTCTAAGAGATCTGTCTTTTAAAAATCTATGTAACATCTGAGCTTGTGTTATGATAGATTTACCTTCAAAAATATGTTTCAACCCCTAATTTATTTTATCTCAAACTTTCCTTTCAGGCATTGGTGGTCCCAATTCTTCAATTTTAGTTGGATCCATATTATCTAGAAAGTTGTAGTCGTATAAAATGTTCTTGGAACTTCCAATTAATTGCAGTGAAATTCGAGGTGCAGTAGTATCTTCTTGTGGTTCTGATGTTGTCCCTACATAAAAAACAATACTAAATTCTAATTCTAATTTGAAATTTAAATATACATATTTTTAATTTAAAAACTATCTTGATCTACAATGTTTAAAAAAAAAAAAAATACAAAATTCAAATTGAAGAAACTATTTACTCACCAGTGAGATCGATATCAATATTATATTGGACATTTATGTTTTCAATATTCTCGTTGACAAGTTCCTAAACATTCTCTTTGAAATTTGTGTTTTCAATATTCTCGTTTACAATTTCCTTAACATTTCTCATTACCTCGTCATTGTCATGCACCTCTACATCTCTTTCACAATGCTCTACCTCCACATTTATTTCATGGCTTAATATTTCTCTTTCCTCTCGTTTTTTTTGTAATATCTCATTATTTTCCACTGAATCGGTTCTTTTTTTATTGTGCCTTGATAGGCAATTCATTTTGTTTCCCGTGTTCACAAAATTGGAAACCTAAAATCCAATTCTATTTGGACCATATACCCAAAAAGACATAAAGACTTCAGAATAAGTACTTCATGCTTTCAATAAGAGAGAAAATTAAATAAATAATTAAATTCATAAAGACAT
Organism: Pinus albicaulis; assembly: GCA_034641835.2. Classification (NCBI taxonomy): domain Eukaryota; kingdom Viridiplantae; phylum Streptophyta; class Pinopsida; order Pinales; family Pinaceae; genus Pinus; species Pinus albicaulis. The sequence goes on from CM076578.1 coordinate 835,429,382, forward strand.
TTTTGCAAAAATATTTCATGCCTTCATGCACCCAAAAAAATTCAAAAAAAAAATTCGCCAAAAAAAAATTTGTACACAAAAAACCTTCCAAAAAAAATTTCGCCAAAAAAATTTCGCACCCAAAAAAACTTTAAAAAAAAAAAATCGCACCTTCGTAGGAAAAAAATTTAGACCCTCGCACCTTTGCACTTTTCAGACCTTCGCACTTTCGCTGGTTCAGAATGGTGTGTGGAATTAATCTTTCGAACGAGAGTATTTATATACAACTCTCGCCCGAAACATTGCGACAATACGATGAATATTTACAAGATTTTGTCGGCCGAAAATCAAATGTTTCGATTAAAGTTTAATAAACTCTCATCTGAGAGTTTATTAAACTCTGCCCAAGAGTTAAGTAACCTCTTGGATGAGAGTTATAAATCTCTCGTCTGAGAGTTTGCCTTGGGTAAACTCTCGGAAGGCAAACTCTCGGGCGCAAACTCTTGACCGAGATTTTGTACAACTTTCAGACGAGAGTTTAGCCGCACGGTTAAATTTAACCTATGGTGGTTTAAACTCTCAGTTTAGAGTTTAAAATTTCTAGACTGAGAGTTTAATAAATGTCTCGCCCGAGAAATTACCTCAGCTGAGAGTTTCTGGTCAACGAAAAACCTAGAAAATTCTGTAGTTTTGAGGAACCTGCAACTTTGGAGGGGCGAAACACCTATAAAATCAAAATGTTATATTTTGGACCTGGTACCATTAGATTCATCTCTAAATCTAGTTTCTAATGATGCAATATTTGTGGAGTTTCATTAAAAAATTTAATTTGTTATTAATTTTATACTAAATTGTGTCACTATGGAATTTCATTGTTCTGAAAATTGCAGTGAGTGAAAATTAAATAACTTTAAAATGGCAACACCAAAAATATCAGAAAAATCATATTGCAATTCCTATCCCTGTCTTCTTCAAAAGGGTATTCTCATTTTTCTTATTGACGATCACATTGAAAAGAAAATCTAAGGGTCATAAAATGTATTGAAACATCACCGTTTTTTTGTCTTCGTCCATTTCAAAAATTAATAAAAAATATTGATTTAATATGAAAATTACCAAAAAATAGTCATTGCACTAGTGCAATCTATGTAGATTATGATGATATGGTTTCTTTCCAAAAAATGAATAACCTTCCCTAAAAAAAGTTAGGGTTCAAAAAGTGACTATTTATGTTTGCTTGAAAATTTCAAGTGTATGTAGTTAGTAAACAACAAATTTACCCCTCTATATGTCAATATTTAAAAAATATATATATGAGTATGGAGGTAAGAAAATTCTCTACAAATCTTGTTTTTATGTCAAAGTGTAATTTGCATTGAAAATATGAGTTTAGTGGAGTTGAAGTTGGAAATACATAGAAAATTACAATTTTCAATGTCAAAGAAGGGAAAAAAGTGTTTCCCAACTTCATGTTTTCACCTTTACACATTATAGAAATGACCCGGCAAGGGTTTCATGAAGGTACAAGTGCAAAATGTCAGATATGCAGATCTAGATCTAGAAAACGCAGTATACTGAAGCTTTGAATACATACAGCTGAAAAATATGGAAAATGAAGGAGAATCCTTCTTACAAGGTTTCCAGGAGAAGGGTTGGCCCTTTCCCTGAGAAACAAGCTCAAGATTGAGGGGATTGACCCTCACATTGCAACACTGCAAGAAAAGACGCAGTTCCTACAAAGGACTGCGCTGTAGATGTTGGGAGTACTTTGGCCAAGTGCCAATATGTGAAAATATGCTCTGGAATTCTTCCTCACTGATCTCCCAAGAGAAATAGAGCCTCCTCCTCTGAAAAAAAAGTGCTGGAAGTGTTGTTGTGAACCCTCACTGCAACACCTTGCAACACAAAATTATTCTGCTGCGAAACAACGTTATAGCTGAAGGAGGATGCTTGGCCTCAAGCCTAGATGTGAGGCACATCAGTACAACTCCTTCAAGAGGCCTCTTAGGAAAGGAGAAGGATTCCTAAACAGGAAATCCTTGTGCTAAGCAACACAACAATCTCAACTAAACATTTGCAGAAAGCAAAATAGTCTTCTAGACCAAAATCAAATCATAAGCATAAACTTGTTATGGCTGCCTTGCCCTCCTTTTAAACATGTGTGAGCCTCCTTTCCTTGGGCCCCACTCATTAGGGTTTCCTTCACCAAGGAATATTCCTCCCACTTGCACTGCACTGTCTCAATGGATGATCTCCTCCTCTCATATTTGCACTGTCGACTTGGTCAAACTTGACCTTTTCCACATGCATTTGTCCCTGTTCACACATGGGAGTGTAAAATCCAACTACTACCTTAATCCCTTTCCACACCATGAGGGATTTTATTCAGATTTTTATTTTGCATGGGTCTCCTTACCCATTTATTCATCTCCTAAGTGAGATCAGCAAAATTTAATATTCCAATTTGCTGCATGCAAATTTTGGAATATTACACATCAGTTGTATTTCCTGTTCAGAACAACATAAAATGGATTAAAAATACCTGTTTCATGATAAAAACATAATAAAACTATAGTCATAGAAATAAATTTAACTTGCAAACAATTAAATGACTATAAAAAGTAGTTTCACTATTTATTTTCACCATTCCATAGTTACCATTTGCATTTTGGAGCTCTGAACCTGATTTTGCCCCCGAACTTCAGTCATTGATTTCGGTCATTTCTGTGGACAGATTTCGTCACTGTTTGATCCAGGTTTGTACCATGAACCTCCTCTTCCCTTTAGTATTCATTTCATTTCCATTCTCTACAAATTTTTAGGGTTTTAAGGCCCCTAGGGTAAATTCTGCCCAAAATGAGGGCAATGCACCCTTGAATGTCAAAACCTGCATTGCATAGCAGGTACAATGAAGGGTACCTACATGTGCAACGCACTGTCTCAACCCAGGGAGTGTGTTGGGCATAGTTCTAGTTTTTTATTTTCATGTTGTGCCCAAAATTTGCCTAGTTTTTTGCAATGAATGGAATCTAATGGATATTATGGTTGAATTTCAGGTTTCCATCAGATTAAAATGACGATTACATGGAGGGAAAGAGAACATGAGGAACAAGATATGATTTTCTTGAATGATCTGGGTACTGTAAGAGCCCTAAGAGATTATGGACTATTTACGTACTTCAAATTGTTGGGAATGAGGCAACAAATAGAACTCTTGGAGTTCTTAGTTCGAGAATGGGATCCGGTGATAGAGGAATTTCACATTAAAAACAAAGTGGTTCCTATAATAGTTGAGGATGTGTATTTTCTCATAGGTTTTTCAAGGAGAGGTTTTCCCATTTCTCTCACAGGGTCTACCATTGGAGGAGAGAAAATGAGGGATTATGTTATGCAGTATTTCTATCCAGGGGAAGAACCTAGCAAATATGGAAAAATAAACATCTAGGATGTCAGGTATTTCCCTTTGAGAACCATCCTTTTCACGATCACTAAACTTGTTGGCACAGTTACACTACATGTAGCGAACAGATCATATATGCAGTATGCGCTAGAGTGCTTAGAGCCAACAGTATTCAACTGGTCTAAAGCTTTTCTATCTCAGATAAAGGAACAATTGAATAAAGCAAAGGGAGGAAGGAAGAAAAATTTCAATTATGGTTCAATCCTTATCTCCTTCGCTTTAGAACAGATTCCACTAATGCAGCCACAACATGTAACATTGGATATATCTATTCCTAGAGATCCTCGAATGCAGAGATGGGTAGAACTCATGGGTCAACATGCAGGCCAATCGACCATTGTGTTCTCTACTGCATTCTTCGCCTGGTTCCGGAAATAGATCGTCGCCATCGATGAGTACGCACACGCAGGCGTTGACTTCTGAGGAGATCTAGATTTAGTACTAGAAGGCGCTCAGTGGGGTGCAATAGGTAAGAATGTTTTGACCATGCTTTTTTATTTTTCTAAGGTTTATACAATGTTTTTGATTTCTTTCCAAGACTTAAGCTAAATGTTTAATGTAATGTAGATATTGGTCGTGTTCAGCCAGTAGAGGAACCAGAGGGTGAAGCAGATGCACCAATAGAGAGGGTTGTCGGGAGAGCAGTCCTTCAGGACCTTGATATGGCTAAGACTCTGACTGAGCTTTAGCAGCACATAGAGGGGTTGACCTTCGGGATTTTGGATTGCCGGATCGAATAGCTTCCCATGTGACTGCAGCGACACACTATTGGGGTTCCTAACCATTGGATGTGGTTACTCAGTAGGATTGCTAGATCTATAGCATGTTACCATGAGCACCACTAGTTTACTTGTGACATTTTGCATACATTTTGAGGTCAGATGAACAATGTGTCTTGGGCACAAATTTTGTAAAAACCTATAAATATCTACCTATATGATTTTAAAGTTTTTCCTATGTTTAATGCACAATCCTATTCAATGATGTGAATTTTTTCTTTACCTATGTCGCAAATGTCTATCTAAAACTTGATTAGATAATGAATCAATTAAAGTGTTCAAATTTCTGGAAATGTGTTGATATTGAATGAAATCAAAATGTTTTTCCAAAAGTCGAACTCTTAGGAACAATCTAAGAAGTGTTGGATTTATAACAGTAGAAACACTAGTAAGTTGTAATACCACAATTTTTGAGTCTAACCTTACGATTATGGAGTTAATACCAAATGAAATGGCATCAGAGAGAAGTTTGATCAACACGCTATACTCAGCAATATTGTTCGTCAATCTACCAATACAAATCCCTTAAAAACTCACTAACTCGTCGTTCGGAGCAAAAATGGCCCACCCTACAAAGGATAGATTCTGCGTACTACGACTAGCACCATCAACATATCGAACAAATGGTTCCGAAGATTCAGAAATCTTCCATAAGTGGATTACTAATGTCAAGAAAACTCTAAAAACATATTAAGATAGTGAATGCAAATCAATAGCATATATACAATATAATACAAAAAATTACTACACTCATGATTAAGCATAGTAACGTTTCAAATACAACCCATTTCTAGTTTGTGCCAATGGAATCCCATCGTAATCAACTAACTCGTAGGCACCCTTAGCAAGAACTCTTTTGACAATATAGGGGCCATGCCACAATGGCTTGAATTTCCCTGTACCTATTACATCAGCTTCTTGATCGTAAAGAAGGACCAAGTCGCCCTTTGAGTAGATGCGAGGCTGGACATTTTTGTCGTATTGCGCCTTGGTACGTCTCTTATGCACTTCGTTGGCCAATTGGGCTTCACGACGCATTTCATCTAGATGGATGGCATTAAGGAGACGCGCTTCTTCTTCTGAGGTGTCAGGTAACAAGTCTACCGCGAGATTTAACGATGATATTTTGCATTGGATTGGTAAGATAGCTTCCAGACCATACACTAATTGAAAAGGAGTAAATCCGGTTGCATTTCTCATCGGGGTTCGATATGCCCACAAAGCGGAGTACAGGATCAAATGCCAGTTCCTTTTACGGACTCCAACTATCATTCGTTGAAGCATTCGTTTAAGAATTTTGTTAATAGCCTCAACTTGTCCATTTGATTGTGGATAATAAGGAGTAGAATTATCATGTGACAATCCTAACTTGGTATTCAATTCAGACATCATATGGTTGCAAAAATGCTTCCCATGATCCGTAACTATAACCTGTGGTACCCTAAAACATGTAATTACGTGGTTGAAGAAAAATAATGCAGTTGTTTGTCCTGTGTTATTAAATGTAGGCATCGCTTTGGCCCATTTGGTAAAATAGTTGACTGCGACAATCATATAACCATGCCCCCCAGACGAAGGAGGGTTATAGGTCATGGATTCAATACCTCATTTCTTAAATGGTCCAGTAGAGACAACAGGATGCATTGGCGCTAGCGGTTTGCGGATTTTACGATAAAAAATCCAGCATGCATGACAACTTCTGATTGCGAGGATGCAATCTCGAAAAATAGTAGGCCAAAAGTAACCAGCGCGGAGTATCGTCTACGTGGTAGCATATCCAAATAAGTGTCCAACACAAGCCCTAGCATGACAATCATTTAACACTTTTTCGGCCTCCTCATGAGTGAGGCACCTCTTTAAAATGGTATTGACACCACGACGATAAAGTGTATCTTCAACGATCAGATAATCTTCAGCTTGGTATCGAATACATCGCTCATCAGAGCAAGAGGTATTAGGTTGAAAAGTTTGGGTTTGGAGATAAATGATTAAATCCCCATACCAAGGATCAGATGATCTGATTAGAAACAAAGACTTTTCTGGAATATATGGTTATGACATAGTAGCACTACTATCAAAGGGAAGGTCACAAAAAAGCTTAGCCAAAACTAAAGACTTATTTGACTTGGATTTGATGAATTCCAAATCAAATTCCTACAAAATGACAATCCATTTTGAATATTTTCCCCCCAGCAATTGACGTGTTAAGATATAAGTCATGGGGTTGCAAACCAAAACTATTGTTGTTTTTTGGAGCAGGATATAATGCAAAATCTTTGGACAGATTGAAAAACTGCCAAGGTAAGCTTTTCCATGTACGAGTACTTAACTTCTGTATCATTGAGATTACAACTCAAATAATAGATCGGATGTTCAATTCCATCTTCTACTTGGACCAAAATCACAGCGATGGTCATTTCAACCGCGGCGATATATAGGAAATAATAATTTTGATAATTATGAGGATACATTAATGACGCTCAAACAATATGGTCCTTAACAGCATCAAAATAAGTTTGCGCAACTTGGTCCCAATGGAAGGGAACCCCCTTTTTCAATAATTGAGTAAATCCTTTAGCCATTTCGGCGTAGTTTGGAATGAACCTTTTAAGGAAGTTAGCCTTTCCTTGAAGTTTTTGTATCTGAAGTAAGTTTGATGGTGCAGGAAAATCAAGAATGGCCTGTACCTTCAATGGGTCTATTCAAATTCCTTCGTTTGAGACTACGAATCCAAGAAATCGACCAGAACCAACACAAAACACACATTTATGTGGATTGAGTCATATCTTGTAGTGTCAACAGCGTAAGAAAATGGCTCTCAAATGCATCGGGTGATCAATCCAATTTTGTGAATGTGCTGGTAAATCATCTAGATATGGTTGAAAAATGTGCTTGATGTCGTTGAAAGAATAATCCATTGCTCTCTGAAAAGTTTCCCCAGTGTTCTTTAAACCAAATGGTAGTTTCATATATGCAAATGTGCCCTAGGGACAGATGAATGTTTTCTTATGTTGGTCATCTAGGCAGATATTGATTTGATTGTAGCTGGAAAATCCATCCATGAACGAGAATATTTCACATCCAGCACAATCGTCAATAATCTAGTCGATAAAGGGAGTAGGATAGTTGTCTTTTAGATAAGCATGATTAACATCTCGATAACCGACACACACTCTAATGGTTCCTTGTTTTTTCATAACAAGAACGATATTGGAAACCCACTCAGTTAGTGGAACAGGGTAAATGAAACCAGCACACTAAATTTTTTCAACTTCTACTTTGATGGTAGCGGCTTTCTTTGGATGAAAAGGACGAAGCTGTTGACACACCGGTTTGACATCAGGATACATATTAATAGTGTGTTCAACTATACTAGTATCTATGCCTGGAATTTCCTCGTAAGACCAAGAGAATACGTCACAAAATTCACGAAAAAGAGAGCGATATGAATCAAGTTCTGATGGAGAACAAGATACACCGACATGAATATTTTATACAATGCCAAGTTTGGTTGAACTATCGATAGAAATCGTTTCATCGATATTTGATAAATTTCACTCAGAGTTAATTGCATTAATCGGTAAGAATTCGAAAAGAAAGTTTTGATGGATGAGTGATATAGTTCACTGAGATTATTTTCTTCATAATTAGGAAGATGGGAACGATGATGATAATCTTCCCATGGTTCTCCTTCTGACATCATAGCTTCCAAAATATTTTCATCTGTCAAAAATTTTGAGGAAAATGGATCAGATGGAGTACCAAAATCTAAGGAACGATCAACCCAAACACTCGGCGACGTTGATTTCAGATTTGTCGCCCAAGCCAAATAGATTGATTGTTATGCCAGCTTAATAGGTTTGGGCAGTAAAACATCATCCAACGTATAAATATTAGAATCACCCGTACTCTCCCTTAATCTAGATAGAGTGGAAGAGATCATGTACCAAGTCTCTATACTTTCAATTTCTGCCGACGTTGCGGGTGACGGTAATGCAAAGGTTCCCATAAGAGTGGAATCCTTTAAGAGTCCTACACCAATGTTCTGAATTTCTAGTTGGGGTGAGTGAACAAATGGAACGCTTCCAGTTACCTGCGAAGCGGAGGCAAAAAAGGATAATTGATTAATGACTGTGATTGTACCTTTATGTGGAAAGGCAATCATTCTAAAGTATGTAGAAACAATGGCAGTCATTGCATATACGCATGGTCTTCCAAGTAAAATATTATAGTCAAGGGGTCTGTTAACAACCTTGACATCAATATTCATTGTTTTTCCCCCTAATTAAACATGCAGGTTATTGATAATACCACAAGGTTTATATGTACGTCCATCAAAAGCCTTCAACGTCTTTAATGATTGTGATAATCACGGTGAGCCAAGTGACTTCCAACAGTTTAGAGACATAATGCACGTAGATGCTCCCTCATCAATAATAGTGTGATGAACAAGGTGATTGAGAACAGTTACTTGTATGGAGAATGCCAATTCTACTGGTAATTGCGGCACATAGCCCGTATGATTAAAGACGACAAGATTAGAATCATTTGGATCAATTCCACCAATGGCTGATAATAAAGCCTACTTCTGGGAGGGACAATTTTGTAATACCTCAAGAGCAGACATAGCTTAAGGGGATTGAGCCAATCGTCAACTATATTATAATTTTGTGCAGCTCTTGCTCGAGGATTATATGTCAATTTATGAATTACTCCCTTCAGTGGCTTAATTGTCAATTCAGGAATAACAGTAGGTGGTATTGATTCATTAGATGGATTCATTGTCGAGGTAGTAGGTTGATCAGTGGTTGGACTACCATATTCTTTATTCCGCGTTGACACCAAAATATCTTGTGAAGGTTTTGTGGTGGATAAAATTAACACTTGGGAACTAAGAGCTGGATCCGTAGCAACCAAATTAGTGTCTGGATTTGGAAATGGGTCTGTCAACACAGCTGATGCATGGGAAGTCTTGATGATTTTTGAGACTTCAGCACAGTGAGGACAATCCCTAACAAAGTATTCTTCGTTATAGATTATGCATGGATAGTGAGGTTTCCGTGGTCCAGATAGTTGATCAGATGATATTTCCTACGAGTTAGAAGTTTGCTTTTTATTTGATTTCCCCTTTTTCTTACCTCCTGGTTGCTTGTCACTTTTTCCTTTGTCAAATGACAAAGCATTAATTTCAAAGGTAGGAGCAGGATCAGATGCAGTAGCGTGGTGTGCTTTTGTTGTGCCTATCAAGCTGTCTTCGGCATGAGAGTCCTTTATTTGAGGAGGAGCATTGAAATTAGATCGCGGCGCATTAGGATTTTTTTCATTGAGCGTGCCAGACTGGGTATAAATAAAGTCTAAATATTGGGCACGAGTGATAACTTGCTCTTCTATGAAGACGCCACCTTTAGCCACATCCTCAGTTATAGATGGTAATAGGGACTTAATGAACCATTCAGCAAGGAGCTGATCGGGAACAAATGTCTTAACCATTTTTTTACAATGACGCCACTCATGAATATGATCAGAAATGTGAGTAGCATTAGTCTATTTGAAGTTGGTCAAGAGTTTCGTTCCATTTTTGTATATGATCAGTAACTGGAAATGGGTCAAAAAACCAGTAGCTAAAGCAGTGAAATTGTCAAAAGAAGCTCTAGGTAACTCAATGTACCATTTAGCAGCCAGACCTGTGAGTGTACACTGGAAAAGACGTAGTCAAACAGAATCATCATTCAGGTAATTTGATGAACACCATAAATGATAAGTCATGACATGAGTCGACGGATCTTCTCCAGGGTTTCCATTGAATTTAGGAATATCGGAGGGCAATTTATGAGGTATCACCGGCTACCAAGGGGCATAATTGATAGGATCATTGGTTAACCGGTTTAAATATGGTAATTCCAAGGTTGCAATAAAAGGTAATTGTCGATTAAGGTTAGGTTCGGCATAGCCAGGGTAAGATGGAATTGCTTGGGCAATAGTCCTTTGAGCACCAGCATATGGAATTTGTTGCTGGTAACCCAGATAGGGGTTGTTTTTTATAGAAAATGCTTGAGAATTCTGTTGACCAAAACCTGGATATGTTACTTATTGAAATGAAGTTTGAGGCATTTGCGCTTGTGGCTGCCAAGGGGTTTGTCCACCAATGTTATAACCAAAATTAGTATAAGTTGGATTCGGTTGATATGTATAACAAGGTTACGTTTGTGACATCCCATAAAATGGTACATCCGCTTGTGAATAAATGATTCCTGATACAGGTTGTTGTAAATTAACAAAAGGATTTTGAGTCTATGGAACCAAAATTTGATGATATTGAGTCGAAGAACCCGCCTGATAAGGTTGATGTACAATATTTTGTTTCTGTAACAGGGGTATAGATGTATTAACAGGTTGAACCGGTTGATACGAGTGTACAACCGTTTGTGGTTGGATAGGCAGAGTGGGCTGCCATTGAAAAACATTCATGCCAACATTAGTTTGACCAAAAAGTGACTAAGTACTGTCATATTGGGTGACCAAAGGTTGCCCCCCAGCATAAGGAGGATAATAAGACGGAAAATCATTTTCTCCAAATGCTAGGAGTCCAGTTGATATGGTACTTAAAGGAATTAACCCAAAAGGACCGACTTGATATTGACCTGATGATGTATGTAATGAATCAAGTTGTTCAGTACTAACGATAGGACTACCAGTTAAAACACCAAATGATGACATTGGAAAATACCATGAACGTGAAGATGCACCAGAGAAAGTGCCAGACAATGATTTGTAACCTATTAAGACCGAAGGGCCACCGTGAAAATATGACTCTAGTGAGGTTGTGAACATCGACGAAGTAGAGAGGGTAGGAGCTGACGTAATTGGAACGGCAAACCCAACCGAAGATGTTGGTTCAGACATGGTTGTTTGACCAAATGTATACCCTTGAAAATCGACGAGAGGTTGAATGGGTACAGGATCAAAAAAAGAAGATGGAAACGATTGAGGAAAAGACTGGTACAGGTAAAGGTCCTCCCCAAAATGGGTTGGAGTTCAAGGTGTATCGTCTTGTGTGATTTCTTCAATCACAATTAAACCAAGAGGAAGAACTTCACCGTCAGGCCCAAAATATATTTCATACGGTTGACTGTGTGATATAAAAGTTTCAATAGCTACAGAAATTTGTGAGATGACCAAGGTAGGAACAACTTCTGGCTGTTCGACTTCAGGATTCAGATGTTTTGGTAAATAAGAGACAGGATCTGGATCAATTTTTGATTGAACAACATCGGGTCCAGGAGGTATGGTCTTAGCGATTGAATGGATCGTGACCACGGGTAGCTGTGAAGACTTTATTTCGAAAACAGTAGACGAAACGAGATTTGTGGAAAAAAATTGAGCTAACTCTGGGTTAAAAGATGATATTTCACTAGAGGTACGAATTGTACTTGATTCGGAAGATCGTGATCGCCTTTGCCTACCAGAAGTAACTTCCAGTGGTAAAGGTGGTTTTAAAGCTAATCTATGCGAACGACGGGGAATAGGATTTTTTTCTTCCATGATTACTGATTTATTTTATCCAAAAAACAAATAAACAAAAAGAGGGTAATTCTAGGCAAAAGGGTTTACCAAGAAACTGTGAACTGCAAAATACCTCTTGGCGAACCAAGAAGTACGGGCAGGTAATCTCCCCGAATGTTGTGTTCGGTGTATCACAATTTCAAGGTGGCCAACTCGGTTCACTATGGATGGATAGCACCTAAAATTTTTCCTCCCAAATATACCTGAAGGTACGTGGAGGCCCAAGTCCGTATTAGTGTTGTCTGATGCGAAACCACACAGTGAGAGCACCCCTTTATACTTATCATACTGTAACACCACCTGATATACCCGAAAGTACGTGGACAAGCTATGATATACTTACGTACGTGGAGTGAGGTATCACACTCGGAATGTATCGCAAACAAGTTAACGACAACTGCTATGTTTTATGACGCTGGAACACGTCTCTAGCCTAGACCTTCTAAATGTTATCGTTATGGTTCCAATGCATTGTTAAGTAATTTGAGATTAATTTTATGTTGATATTGCTTAACAATTTGCCTTTCAAAGGTTCACCGTGATGATGTCTATGAAATTCCTAAAATGCAAGCTAAGAATGATAAAAAAACTTTCACTTTCAGCTTTTTCAATGAAAAACCTAGCTACTAAGGGAAGAGAGCAAATAATTTGTGAGCAAACAAATCAATGAATCACAAACTAAATGCATATTTCCTAATGTTCCATTCGAAAAACACACATTATTCTACATGCAAATGCAATTTTTTCTTTTTAGTTTCCTTAATGTTATGAATGCAGAAAAGAAACTAGGTGCACTAAATCAACAATTCAAATTCTTTTTACTTTCGAGAAACGAAGAATACAAACGACAATTTCTATTTTGAAGGAAAAACGAGGATTTCAACAACAATTTCTCCTATCAAGGAAATGAAGATTTTACAACAATTTCCTATTTCGAAAGCAAATGATTATTAACGCGACCATAAAAAGTACTTTGAAATCAACTTGTCAATGATAAAGAAAAAATAAAAATAAAACAACATTGAACAAAATTTTCAGTCAAAGGAGAAGAAGTAAATATGGTCACTAGTCAATTGATCATCAAACTTTTCAGAACATAGAATCAAACAAAACTGAAGCAAATTGCAAAGGAAAATTCAAGGTAATTTGGGTGTTTTCAGGAGTCAACGTAGTCTCCAAGGGGAGACAATGCTCTGCAATGCAGGCTAGGAAGGGAGACAGTGCTCTGCAAAGCACTGTGTCCAGTCTAAGGGTGCGTTGGGCGCAGTATACAAAGAAAAATACTACTGTTTAACTCACTTTCTTTGCAAATTAAGCTCTGAAAAGGTGTAATATTTATGTGTAACAACTATTGGGTGGATAAACAAATAAAATCAAAGGCTTAAACACCTAGTTCTAAGATAAATTCTCCCCAGCAGAGTCGCCAATTTTTTGGGCCAGAATTGTGAATTATGGATAAATCACGCTTCCCTAGACAGGTGCTAGTCTATAACAACAGGTGAAATACTATATGACTATTTTCCCTAACTCAGAATAGATACACAGAGAGGATTGGAGGCTTACTTGTTCAGTCGCTTCCAAATGGCTCCTTCTATCGCTTCTGTTGTAGCTTCAAATTCAAGCGGTTTGTGGGTTGAATTCTTCCTGCAAGAAAGAACACTGAAACAACAGAAGATGCAATAATATAGATATCTATTCAAGCTAGTTAGCTAAATTATTAAAGCATAAACCATATACATCAACTAAGATCTTTCAATATGGAAAATCGAAGCCAATACAGATGCATATAGGGAAAAATAAGCAGTACTCTTTATTAATGATAGAAGGAGAGGTTACAACCTAGTGACTGATTTGAAGTGACCTTCCAGCAATGTTCCCAAACCTCATCATAGTATTAATCTCTCCAACAGCAACTACACAAATCTAGCTCTCAATTGAAAATTCTCCAGCGTTTCTCTACTCAAATTATTCCTCCTCAAGCACTTAGATCTATGCTCAATTTATAGATGAAGTGTAGGTTGTTTTGCAATAAATGACTTTCCAATAATAGGCAATACATGTTTTGATTCATGTATATGTCAAATGGACACTTGGATCCGAAGCTTGACACATGTGAACTCTTCTAGAAGGCACTGGCCAAGTGGAGATTCCGGAACAATGAGAATTTCGCTCCCAATGTGACCAACGCACCTGTGAATGTCGGGAAGTGCTTTGCAGAGCAGCCTTGCATGGGGCTACCTGCATATGCAACGCACTTAGGCCCCTTAGAGCCTGCGTTGGTGAGCTCTCATATGTTATATAATAAGCTTCAAACCATGGAAGCCTTTGCTTGATGAAATTCTTGATTGATTTGTCTTTTTTCTTGTCTTAGGGCATGTAGCAGCTGAAATGATAGGGAATGATAGACCGTTGATCATTGGTCCTAGAGATGATGTCCAGTTAACCAGGTCATTGGGAATGGTGCCCAAATTGACCTATAACACTTTTGAATAAAATAGTTGCACTATAAGTGTGTTCTGTAGCTTCAATTTTCAATCTTTGTTGCGCCCAATGCACTGTTGGTCAAGACACAGTGTGCATTATCTCCCACTCAGGGTTGCATTGCAACGGACTGTCTCCACCTAGAGACTGTGTTGCCCCCTTAGCCAACCAAATTCCATTTGAATTTTTCATTTCCATCATTCTCAGCCATTTTTTTTTGTGTTTTCAATTGTCTGATACCTCCTAGAGACCAGTGAATTTTCCTGATTCTTCCTCCTTTGAAAAATAAGTTTGTTCATTAAGTGCTTTTATTTATCATTGACAAAGAAAATTCAAAGTATTTTATTTATACATTAGATCCATTTGTTTTCATAAAGGAAATTGTTGATAAAATCTTTGTTTCCTGTAGGAAAAATTGTAGTTCCATTATTCGTTTTTCCTAAAAGAGAAATTGTTGTTAAATTCCTCATTTCTGAAAGAAGAAAACATTTGTTTTTGTTGATTTGATTCATATAGTTTCCCTTTTTCATTCACATTAAGGGGACTAAAAATAAAAACCTTCATTTTCATATAGTGAATTGTGTGTTTTTCATAGGAACGAGTTAGGAAAGCTGCATATTAGTTTGTGCTTTTTGTTGTTTTCTCTCAAAACTGATTTCTCTTTCCCTTAGTAGCTAAGATTTTCATTGAAAAAGCTAAAATTGAAAAGTTTGCTAATCATTTTAGTTTTCATTTTACGAATTTCCATCACATCATCGCGATGAACCTCAAAATGAAAATTGATAAACAATATCAACTTAAAATTTACATCAATTTACCTAAAAAAACATTGGAACCACAATGATAACATTTAGAAGGTCTAGGCTAGAGACATGTTCCAACATCGTTAAACATAGCAGTTGTCATTAATTGTATGCGATACATCCCTAGTGTGATACCTCACTCCACGTACGTAATTATATCATAGCCCATTCACGTACCTTCGGGTATATTGGGTGGTGTTCTAGTATGAAAAGTATAAGGGGGTGCTCTCACTATGAAATTTTGCATTAGACAGCGCTAATACAGACTTGGGCCTCCATGTACCTTCGGGTATATTTGGGAGGAAAAATCTAGGTTTCTATCCATCCATAGTGAACTAAGTCGGCCGCTTTCTAACTTTTGATACACTAAACATGGCATTCAGGGAGATTGCATGCCCGTACTTCTTGGTTCACCAGGAGGTATTCTACAGTTCACAGTTTCTTGGTAAAACTTTTGCCTAGAATTACCCTTTTATTTTTTTTATTTTCTTTTGGTCATAAAATAAATCAGTCATCGTGGAAGAAGAACATACTTTTCCCCATCATTCGCACAGAATAGCACTGAAACCACCTTTACCATCGAAAGCCACTTCTGGTTGGTGAAGGCAACATCGCTCTACCAAAATTAGTACTATTAGTACCTTTGGTGCGACATCATGCTCACTTATACCAGATTCAGCACAATTTGTTTCTATAAATCCTGGTTCATCTACTGTTGTCGATACGGAGTCCTCACAGCTACTTGTGGTCACGATCCATCCAATCAGTGTGACGATACCTCCTGAACTCAACGTTTTTCAACTGGAAGTTGATCCAAATCCTGTCACTTTTTTTCCAAAACATCTGCATCCAAGTCGAACGACCGGAATTTGTTCCTGTATCGATCACCCCAAGATCTATTGTAGACATTGAATCTACCATATCACGCAGTCAACCTCCTCAAATATACTTTGGGCCTAACGGTGAAATCCTTCCACCTAGTTTAATTTTGATTGAAGAAATACCACAAGATGAAACACCTTTAACTCCAACTCATTTTGGAGCGGAGCTTTACCTGTATGAGTATTTTCCTCAATCACCTGCCTCTGCTTTTGTTGATCTTGTGTCTATTAGAGTTCCCGTAGATCCAATAAGGTATACATTTTGTCGAAAAACCATGCCTAAGCTAACATCTTCGACTGGACCATCTATTCCAATTACGACAGCACCTGCTCTTGCTACCCCGTCAATGTTCACAACTTCACCAAAGTCACATTTATATGGTGGCCCTTCCGTCCCACCCTGGTTACCAATATTTATCTAGAACCTTATATGGTGCATCCTCAAACCCATCGACTTCACCAATGTCATTTCCTGGTATTCTAACTGGTAAATCTATAGTGATTATTGAACAGCTTGATCCTTTATACACATAATCAAGGCAATATCAATCTAGTCCATCTGGGTATATTCCATCCAGTACAATTTCAACTAGACTCCCTACATTTGCAGAACAATATTTTTCATATTATTATACTCCTCATGCTGGGGGTCAACCTATTGTCACCCACTTCGACAGTGCTCCGTCATTATTTGGTCATCCTAATGTCAGAATGAATGTTTGTCAATGGCGGCCCATTTTTCCTATCCAACCACAAATGTTTTTACACTCGTATCAAACGGTGCAACCTATTGCACCCACATCAAATCCACTTGTTAATACATATTTACCCCTACTACAGACTCAAACTGTTGTACCTCAACCATCTCAGATGATTCCTTCAACCCAATACCCTCAAGTATTGGGCCCTCAGACTCCAACTCCTTCGGCTAGTTTACAATAACCACCTATATCCGGAATCATTTATTCACAAGTTGGATTA
This sequence comes from Pinus albicaulis, assembly GCA_034641835.2. Lineage (NCBI taxonomy): Eukaryota > Viridiplantae > Streptophyta > Pinopsida > Pinales > Pinaceae > Pinus > Pinus albicaulis. The sequence continues at coordinate 835,446,309 of CM076578.1, forward strand.
CCATATTATGGGATGTCACAGCCGCAACCAGGTTATACCTATCCTCAACCGAATCCAAGCTATTCTAGTTTGGGTTATAGTATTGGTGTACGGACCCCTTAGCAGCCACAAGCGCAAATTCCACAACCTTAATTTCAACAAGTAACGTACCCAGGTTTTGGTCAACAAAATCCTCAAGCGTTTGCTTATCAAAACAAACCCTTTCTGGGTTACTAGCAACAGATTCCTTATACTGGTGCTCAAAGTCCTATTTCCTAAGCAATTATATCATACCATGGCTATTCTCAACCCGACCTTAATCAACAGTTTCCCTCTGTTGCAACTTTAGAGTTACCAGATTTAAACTGGCTCACCAATGATCCAATTAATTATGCTCCTTGGTGACATGTGATACCTCATAAATTACCCTTGGATATTCCTAAGTTCAATGGAAGCCCTGGGGAAGACCCATCAACTCATGTTATGACTTATCATTTGTGGTGTTCATCTAACTCCCTCAATGATGAATATGTTCGACTACGTCTTTTCCAACGTACACTCACTGGTCCGGTCGCAAAATGGTACATTGAGTTACCAAGAGCTTCATTTGATAATTTCACTACCCTAGCTACTGTCGTTTTGACCCACTACCAGTTAACCATACGATATGAAACTAGAACGGAACTCTTGACTAATGTTAAACATACTAATGCTACTCACATTTCTGATCATATTCATTAGTGGCGTCGTCGTCGTAGAATGGTTAAGACATTTGTTCCTGATCAGCTTCTTGCTGAGTGGTTCATTAATTCCATGTTACCATCTATAACTAAGGATGTGGATAAGGGTGGCGTCGTCACTGAAGAGCAAGTCATTTATCGCGCCCATTATTTAGACTTGATTTATGCTCAGTTTGGCACACTCTACGAGAAAATTCCTAACGCACCACGATCTAATTTTACTGTTCCTCCTCCATCTATTGACTCTCATGCCGGAGACGGTATGATCGGTATTGCAAGCACACATCACTCTACTGCATCTGATACTGTGCCTTCTTCCGAAATCCATGTCATGTCATCTGACAAAGGCAAAAGTGACAAGCAACCTGGAAGTAATAAAAAGGGGAAATCAAAGAAAAAGAAAACTTCTACCCCACAGGAAATATCATTTGATCAATCATCTAGAAATCATAAACCTCGTTACTCTTGCATAATCTGTAATGAGGAACACTTTTTTCTGGACTTTCCTCACCATGTTGAAGCCTAAAAAATGGTTAAGGCCTCACATGCATCAGTTGTGTTGACAGATCCATTTCCAAATCCGGACACAAATTTGGTTGCTATGGATCCAGCTTCTAGTTCACAAGTGCTTATGTTTTTTGTCACAAAGCCATGGACTGATGTTTTGGTGTCAATGCATAATAAATATTACGGTAGTCTGGCTACTGATCAACCTACTATCTCGACCAAAAAACCGTCTATGGAATCGATACCACCCACTGCAATTCTTGAATTGGAAATAAACCACCAAAGGGAGTCGTTCATAAATCAAAATTTAATCCTCGAGCCAGAGCTACTCAAAATTGTAATATAGTTGAATATTTGGCTCAATCCCCTTCAGCTATGTCAATGCTTGAGGTGCTACAAAATTTCCCTCCCAGAAGCAGGCTTTGTTGTCGGAAATTGGTGGAATTGATCTAACAAATTCCAATCTCATAGTCTTTAATAATACTGGCTATGTGCCACAATTACCAACATAATTGGCATTCTCCATCCAAGTAAATGTTCTTAATCACCTTGTTCATCGTACTATTATTGATGAGGGAGAATCTACGTGCATTATGTCTCTAAATTGTTGGAAGTCACTTGGCTCACTGTGCCTATCTCAATCGCCTACGACATTGGAAGCTTTCGACGGACGTACATATAAGCCTTGCGGTATTATCAATAACCTACATGTTGAACTAGGGGGAAAATGGTGAATGTTGAATTTGAGGTCATTGACAAACCCCTTGACTACAATATTTTACTCAGAAGGCCATGGGTATATGTTATGACTACGATCATCTCTACATATTTTAGAATGATCACCTTTCCACATAAAGGTGTTATCACAGTCATCAATCAGTTATCCTTATTTTCCTCTAGTTCCCGGGTAACTGGAAGTGTTACGTTAGTTCACGCACCCCAACTCACACTTCAAAACATTGGTGTCGGACTCTTAAAGGATTCCACTCTCATGGGAACCTTTGCATTACCGTTGCCTGCGACGTTGGCAGAAATTGCAAGTATAGAGACCTTCTACATGATATCTTCCACTCCATCTGGCTTAAGGAAGATTATAGGTGATTTTGAAGTTGTTACGCTGGATGAGTTTCTCTCACCCATCCCAATTGAGGTGGCATATAAATCAATCTATATGGCTTGGTTGGTGAATCTGAAATCATCATCGCCAGTCGTTTGGGAAGATTTTTCATTATATTTTGGTACTCCATCTAATCCTTTTTCCTCAACTTTCTTGACAGATGAGAATATTTTGGAAACAATGATATCAGAAGGAGAACCATGGGAAGATCATCATCATTGTTCCCATCTTAAAGATTAATAAGAAGATAATCTTAGTGAACTATATCACCCATCGACCAAAACATTCTTTTCAAATTCTTTTCCTATTAATGCAATCCATTTTGAGCGAAATTTATCCAATATTGAAGAAAAAATTTCTATCGATATTTCGACCAAACCCAGTGTTGTAGAAAACATTCATGTCGGCGTGTCTTGTTCTCCATCAGAACTCAAAACATATCGCTCTCTCTTTCGTGAATTTCATGATGTATTTGCTTGGTCTTACGAGTAAATTCCAGGCATAGATACTAGTATCATTGAACACACTATTAAAATGTACCCTGATGTCAAGCTGGTACGTCAATGCCTTCATCTTTTTCATCCGAAGAAGGTTGTTGCCATTAAAGAAGAAGTTGAAAAAAATTTGCGTGTTGGTTTCATTTACCCTGTTCCGCTAACTGAGTGGGTTTCCAACATCATTCTTGTTATGAAAAAACAATGAACCATCATATTGTGCATCGATTATCGGGATGTTGACCTTGCTTATCCAAAAGAAAACTATCCTACTCCCTTTATCAACCAGATTATTGACGATTGTGCTGGATGCGAAATCTTTTCATTCATGGATGGATTTTCTGGATACAATAAAATCAATATCTGCCCAGAGGACCAATATAAGACAGAATTCATCTGTCCCTGGGGAAAATTCACTTATCAGAAACTCCCGTTTGGTTTAAAAAACGTTGGGGCAACTTTCATAGAGCAATGTCTTGTGCTTTCAATGACATCAAGCACATTTTTCAACCCTATCTAGATTATTTACCCACGCATTCACGAAACTAGACTAATCACCCAATGCATTTGAGAGCCATCTTTTTACATTTTCGACACTCAAAAATATGCCTCAATCCACATAAATGTGTATTTTTTGTTGGTTATGGTCGTTTTCTAGGATTCATCGTCTTAAAAGAAGGAATTAGAATAGACCCATTGAAGGTCCAGGTCATTCTCACTACAAGTAAAATACCCTCTAGCAAATGTTTTTGAGGAAGCCCTTATAAAAATACCCCATACATCCATTTCTAGCGGAGGTTACTAGAGGAGGTTGGCGGACTGAGGGTTTTTCGGATGTTTTCCGCTCGGTGTGCTTATCATTTAACATCACACCGGTGCTCCTTACAAGAGAAAGCACTGGTGCGCACAAAACATTGGCACATCGGACACTGTGTGCTCCGTACACACCCTCTCGGTGCGTCATATTACTATAGAGCACTGGTGCTTCACAACTCTTTTGCGCTGGTGCATCATAAAACATCGAGCCAAAACTGAAAACGCCTGGTGCCGTATTAAGAACCTGCACCGGTGCATCATAAAACAACGTGCCAAAACACAAACTAACTGGTGCATTCGTAAGAAACAGCACCGGTGCACCTATAAAGCACGCGCATCAGAAGAGAAGGCATTGGTGCGCACAAAATCTTCCACGCCAGTGCATCATAAAACACCGTGCCAAAACAGAAGCGGAGCAGTGCGTTCGTATGAAACAACAACAGTGCACCTATAAAACACGCACACTGAAAAAGGGTTAAATAAAAAAAAATTATGGCCAAAAATCGCATTTTTCACTTTTCTGTGCTCAATCACCGGTGCGCTCTACAAGAGAAAGAACCGGCCACACAAAACATTGGCACACCAGACACCGTGCGCTCCATACAGACATTCCCGGTGCATCCTATTACTATAAAGCACCGGGGCTTCAAGACTATTCCACCCCAGTGTGTCATAAAACACTGCGCCAAAACTAAAATAGCCTGGTGCGGTGTTAAGTAACCGCCCCGGTGCATCATGAAACAACGCGCCAAATCTGAACCTGCCCGGTGCGTTCTTAAGAAACCGCACCTGTGTGCCTATAAAACCCCGCGCACCATAACAGGGTTAAATAATAAAAAAATTATGGCCAAAAACCTGCATTTTTCACTTTTCTCAGTACTCCAGAACTCTCAACCATCGGTGCAATTTCTCCTTCTTTGAGCCACTTTGACATCGGTGCTCCCATTGCACCCACTTCACGCACTGCTGTTATGCATTGGCCACCAATCTCCTACTTGCATTTTGCAAAACGGTGGGCAAATTTTCTTTTGCAAATTCTACAGCCAATATGCCTCCTCGACGGCTAAATGTACAGGTATTTTTCTATTTTTTCCATAATTAAAATTTATAGTGGATTAGAATTTGAAATAACCTTAAAATTAACCATTAAAAAAATAAAAAATAAATTTTCATGCAGTGCGCATGAGCCGTTCGACTCGCACCATCAAGCGGTGCTGCCTGTAAAATTTAGAGATCGCACCGCAACCGGTGCTAATGGTATATGCACCGTTTCTGTGGTGGTACCGAAATGCGCCCCGCATTATTTTAAAATTTAAAAAACATTTGCGGTGCGGTAATTTAGCTGGGTACACCGTTGACCATGGGAATAGAAACGCGGTGCGTTAACGGATATATCCGCCTTGGTGTCTGTCAGTGCACCGCATTCGGCATTCTGATAGGGTCAACGGTGCGTCCGGGTAAAAGACCGCACCGTTGAATATATAATTTGTCAGGAAGTCGGTGCGCTGACACGACTATACGCGTCGGGCCGTATATTGTATTCAGCTTACCACTCTTCTGACACCATATATAGTCAATGGGGCTTGAAAAAAATTTGGGTGCACCGCATACGATGCGTTTTATGTCATCTGGGGCATCGCCTCCGGTGCTCTACAAAAAAAATTCGCACCGGAACTGGTGCATGACTGTTTTTGTGGTGCACCGACTAATTTGTTTTTTTTTTCCAAAAAAATTTATATATGTATATTCCTAAATACATGTCTGATTTAATAAAAAACAACTATTTAATATGTCAATGATTCAAAGAGAAGAGGAGAAACAGCAGAAACAACAGGCAGAGCAGTATGACATGCTTCGCCAGTGGGAGGCACGAGAGAGGGAGAGAGATGCGTACCCTCGCCATATTACAGCAGATACCCAGGGGCTCCTAAGGAAGGTAGGCCTCCTCAAGTTCTATGAGGAAGCTACTTCCCTAAAGGCCCATAGTGTCTTTTTGAGACATCTTATCCGCAGGTGGAATGCCCACCGACAATATTTCCAGGTTGGTCTTGACCAGTGGTACACACCCACTGAGGAGGATATTTATTTCATTACAGGGCTATCAAGGAGAGGGGTGGATTTTCCATCATTCCCAGAGGTTACAGTTGGTTTTGTAGCAGGGAGTCAGTTAGTTTACTCCCATAGATACATTGGAGCAAATGTGTTGTCTCCTTCAGAGTTTCAGGTCCCTGGCGGTCAGCTACGTATTGGTGCATTTGGTAGACAAGACGTGCAATGCCTCTCACTTCTCATTTCGACCATTTCACACAACACCAGTGACAGGAAACACATTATTTTTCTGCTTCTATATTATGTTGATTCTTTAGTACAGGAGCCACAACTTGTCAGGTGGTCTGCCATTTTTTTGTGGCAATTTTGTACAGTCTTAGATAGATGTCATGCGCATGCACAAGGGAGGGTCAACTTCCCTTTTGCTTCAGAGTTTTTTTTTTATTTCTTGAGAGGTTTCTAGAGAAGAGGCCTGATTTTGTTCGGTAGCCTCGTAGGTCGATGCTGGAGGCCCAGATGCACATGTGGGGGTAGATGATGCCCAAGAGGTGAGAGACTATGTTTCAATCCAGGATATCGCATGATGCACTAGAATTACTAGCCAGTGTTGACGAGCTGCATCCCTTCATTATGGTCCCGTGTCCTCATTCTGGATTGGATTGGCAAGGGTGTGCCAACATCCTCTTCACAGATGATGAGCCGCCAGATGATAGAGGTAATATTATTGTTTTATTTATATTTATTCTAACATGTTCTTTAACTTGTTTTTATGAAATTGTCTAATTATTGTTGTGTACTTGTATATATTTTGCAGACATTGGCTCTTTTGATGGCGAGGAGATGTCAGAACCACCACATGATCCAGGTGTGGATCCTGATGATGATCACGACATGGCAGATGCCGAGGATCATGATCAGGAGGCTGGTGGAGAGAGACATGCTCCTCATGCTGGTGCGCTGGTACCGCCTTTTGCTAGGCGCAGTCGACGTGATACTCGATATAGGATGGATTTGGGCAACCAAATCAGTGCATTTATTGTTGAGGTGGGCATCAAGTCTGCTCATTATAGAGACATACAGGCCGATGATAGGCTAATATAGATGTGGATAGGCATGTCGTGTGACATGTACAACCTGATGCGGCATGTCGTAGGAGCTACAAAAACTGTTACGCGACTGAGGAGGACTGTTGCACATTATAGGCGTGGTCGAGCCATAACACGTGATGGACAGTCCACAAGAAGCAACTCATCTCATGATCATTCACCTCGTGCCACACCTGATGAGCATGAGGCTCCACTGGCATCTAGCAGTCATCATGGAGATGAGGCTGGACCATCGGCCACGTCCAGTCATTAGTAGCCTGCAGCACCATCCATCAGTACTAGTCATGATCATGAGTAGGCTAGACCATCGAGCGTAGAGGATACACCATTGACTGAGCATGCCTCCACTACTAGTACTGCTTATATTGATGTTGTACTACCACTAGCTGATCCATCCATCAGTACTAGTCTTGATCATGAGCAGGCTCGACCATCGATCGTCGAGGCTGCACCAATGAATGATCAGGCCTCCACTAGTACTGTTATTGATGTTGACGTACTACCACCAACTGATCCATGAAATTTATATTACAATTTTATATTTTTAAATTTATTCGAGTTATATATATATATATATATATATATATATATATATATATATATATATATATATATGGTCCATGTATTTTATGTTCATGTTGCAGTTGTACTTAATTTACATGTTGGTGATCATCATGATGTGTATATTGTTAGGTCATGTTAGATATTTTCCTTTAATGTTTAGCTTACAGATAGATGTGTATGTGATAGCATGAGTTACTTGACATGAGATGTATATTTGATGTTTGTGTTGTGATGATGTTAATATATAATGTTAATTTGATGTTTGAATGTGTTTTTTAGTCGAATATGATGTTTGTACAATGGTTGTCATGATCGTGATGTTTATTAATTAATTTAATATTAAATGACCATGATATTTATTAAATATTATGTCATGATTGTAATTGAAATTTAAATTTTAATTGTATGTAAAATTGTAAAATTGTATTTGCATATGTAATTGTAATTTTAACTGTAATTGTATGTAAAATATTTAATGTAAAATTTTAATTATAATTGTAATATTTAATTTACTCTGAAATTATTGTAATTGTATTTTTAATTGTATATATGACAAATTGTAAAATTGTAATTGTAATTCTAATTGTATGTAAAATTCTAAAATTGTAATTGTATTTGTAATTGTAATTTTAATTGTAATTCTATGTAAAATATTTGTAAAATTGTAATTGTAATTGTAAATGTAATTCTAATTCTAATTGTATATTGTAAAATATTTGTAAAATTTTAATTGTATTATTGTGAAATGATTGTAATTGTAAAATTTTAATTGTAAATGTAATTGTATGTAAAATTAAAATTAAAATTCTAATTCTAATCGTAATTGTATGTGAAATTGTAAAATTGTAATTGTAATTGTAATTGTAATTGTATGTAAAATATTTGATGTAAAATTTTAATTTTAATTGTAATATTTAATTTATTGTGAAATGATTGTAATTGTAATTTTAATTGTAATTATATATATGACAAATTGTAAAATTGTAATTGTAATTCTAAATGTAATTGTATGTAAAATTAAAATTGTAATTGTAATTCTAATCGTAATTGTATGTGAAATTGTAAAATTGTAATTGTAATTGTAATTGTATGTAAAATGTGTAAAATTTTAATTATATTAATGTGAAAATTTAATTGTATTAATGTGAAATGATTTTATTAAAATACTTAAATTTGTAAATTTGTAAATAATTGTAAAATAATAAATCTAGAATAATATGAATTTTTGTAACATAATAAAGTTTAGAAAATAATGCAAATAAATTCATGTACTTTAGAATTATCATTATTTTATTATGATCTTACATACAAAAAAAAGAACTTTATACAATTCAGTGCACTTATCATCATAACATGCACCGGTGCGTCTTATTACTCCGACGCACCAGTGCTTCAGAACAATTCCGCACCGGTGCATCATAAAACACAACGCCAAAACAAAAACCTCAATCTTACAAATCGCCCCGGTGCGCCTATAAAACAGCACGCACCGGAACAGGGTTATTCTGTAAAGTGCAGTATTGGAGCAGTGGAGGGTTCAAAACGCAAGCAAGAATTTTTATGAGGAGATGAGGGTTTGAAAGGATGAGTTTGAATTTCGGCTGAGAAGTTTATAGCAGAGAAAATGAGTGATTCAAACAGAAATACAGACAAAGATGCTTACAGGGATGTAGACAGCTACAGAACTCGACAGAGTACAAGAGGATTACAGGTTGAGACTGGCAGAGAGCATTCGGTTGAGGTCGGCTATAGGATTAAGAGGTCCTATGATGGAGAAATGGAGAGCAGAGTTGATGGTAGAGAAATATCAATCGAGGTAGTTGATAAAGCCAAGAGGCACCATGAAGGGAAGGATTCTCATTCCCTTAAGGACAGCAGAGAAAGATCAATTGACGTTGTTGATCGAGCTAGTACGTCACATGAAGGGAAAGATTCTCCAAAATGTGTTTAAAAGCAGCTCGGAGTATTGTCCAAGCTTCGGTTGGCTTACATAAACTTTTACCAGCAAAGTTGACGTCACATAAAATCACATCTTCGACTTTCAATTGAACCTGAATGGCATCTCTAACTTGTCTGAGTTGTGGTCATGTTGATGAAACCAATGAAAATTATGCTTGTATTATAAATGGAAATCTAGTGACCATTTTTGTGGGAAGAAAAGCATAGATACTTGCAGCTACCATATTTCCACTTGAAAATCAGTTTCCGATTGGAAAAACTAATGTAATAGCCTATTTTACAATGTCTTTCCTCTGCTTAACCCTATACTCATTTTTCTATGGGAAACCATTGCCTCCACATGTAATAACTGCATCGTCTAGTCTAAAATCGATCTTCTTCTGCTAACAAATTCATAATGAAGGACTCGTTGTCATTGCTCCCAGAACATTACCCTTCTACATATTATATGTACTAATTGTTGGCAGGCCATCTGTCTATCTGTAGATTATATTCTAAAACATACTGGTTGCAAATAGTTAAGTGTCAATTATAATAGGTTCACATGCCACAATTGCCCACTTGGGCCCTATAGTATTGCATCTTAACACGCTCCACATTGCATTCTCTCCACATAATCAGTGGGGACCTCCTACAATAAACAAAATGCATTGGAAGAATAGTTATTTCCATCAAGAATTTATCTAATTCCAATTCTAATTCTAATTCTCAAGAATAAACAAAATTATAATTCTCAATTTCTATGGTTGGAGTTCACTAAATTTTGGTGTACACACCTAAAATAAATTTTGGTGCCTTAACAGAAAATCGGTGCTACTGTACATATAACTGCACCAGTATCGATGTTACAAAACGACGCACCAGTGCGGTGCTATTAAGTGACGCACCGGTGACGAATAAACGCAAATAAAAAAAGCGCAACTCTATTTTCTTTAAGTGAAAAAAAAAAAGCGGAAAATTGAAAAATGGGCGGCAAAATATTTTTGAAAATATAATTTCATAAAATAATTCTTTAAATACTAAAAAAATTTCATTATTTCACTATTTTTGCTAAAATTTTAGCCAGATATTTGCAGGAGACATACCTGGAGCAAGAGAGAACGAGGGCACTGTGGAGCAGCGAAATACGTTCGAACAGAAGTATTCAGACAATGAGAAATCAAACCTCTGGTGATTCAAACCCTGCATCGTAGAATTTCAAACCATCTCGTGATTAAATTTGATTATTTTTTTTACTTTTTCTACAGTTTTATCCATTTTTACACTAAACCCTTCATTTTTTTGTTTTTGTCCTTTATTCTCCCTGTTTCTGTGATTTCAGAATTAGGGCTTTTCATTTTATATTAACATCCAACCCACAGAATGAATTGCATATTTTTATCCCAATTCATTCGGCCATTGCGTGATTTTTTGGAAAAAATGGATTTTTTTTATCGGTGCACCCTGCGTAACCTAGTGCACCGGTGCGCTTTATTATAAAGTGCAACACGCAAGTACTGTTTAATAATAAATTTGAAAACAATTTTTTAAATTAGTGTGCCATTTCTGAAATAGGGCATCGGTGCTCCATGTTACGAGGATAGCACCGTACGGTCTATTACACTTTTTGTGCGGTGCATTGGTAATAGCCCCACGCACCGGCGGCGGTGCGTACATCAAGAAAGGTGCACCGGTGTCTTGAGATTTATTTTTTACCTGAAAATTTGACAATTTATTTATAAATATATTAATGAATGATATGGTACAGGTTTCAGATTGATAAATAAATGACTGACAAGAGATCAAGTAACAAAAATACTGATAACACATCAAGAAAAGCAAAAAAGGCAAGTTCTTTGTAAATTATTTATAAAAAATATTATTTTTGAACTATATGTAAGTTTAAATAATATGTATTATTTATTGTGTATCATGCAAAGCCACAAAATGGCTAAGCTCGATAAGGTTATTTCTGATCTAGGACCAGAAGAGCGTAAAATCTTGATGGAAAAATTGCAAAAGGATCAGTCAGGTGAATGAAAAAAATACTATCGATCCAATATGAGTTTCTTTTTTTAATTATCATTAATAATATACTTTAAAATTTTAGATAACATGTGTCAAACATTCTATTAATTCACATTTTTTTAATGTTCTACAAGGACCAACAACTCAAGAAAGGAATGTTGTTCTAAGAAAATAAAAAAAATAGAACATGCAAATGAAAATGAATTGCCCCTTAGCTCATCTGGAGTGGTGCTGGAAGTTAACGAAAGGGGGGAAAACTTTTACAAAAGTTTGAGGGATATAGTGGAACGAATGTATAGACGTTCTTTCCACTTACAATACAAAAATCAATCCAATGATTCCAAGAACCAAATCTTATCTAAACTACAGGAAGAGTTTCCAGAGAATTGGTCAATGGGACATGTCATACTTTTAATAGCAAAAACATACAACAACAAAAAAGAAGGAATGAAAAAGTAATATTCCTTTAATTGTTTGTCTAGAATTATTTATAAATATCACTTTTGTTATATTTACTTTTCAGATATCAATATAAAAATTAAATATTTTATTATCATGTTACATTTTCAGGAGGATTATGAAAATCTCAAAATATGAAAGAGCTAATATCAGAAATATTCCAGTAGGAATGTCCAAAAAGGTGTACAAGCAGATGGTCAAAGAAATGGAAAAAATTGCATCACAAGAGGATCCATCTCAACGATGACGTGCTTCAAATGTAATATGTAATCATTGAATTTTTCGATCATTAGGTACAATAAATAAACAATTTAGCATTAAATATTAATTCTCAAGAATTTTCTTGCAGAAAAGAAAAGAAAATGGCACCCATTCAGCACATAAAACAGGACGACAAGGAAGAAAAGGGTTGATATCTAAGTTTGTGAGTAATTGTTACTTCCTCATAACAACTTAACTAGATTTCATTTTTGTAATTTTTAAGTTGTTTTACAAAAATCATCATTGAATGTCTTCAAACAGGTGCTAACATACAAAGAAGAACCATCAGACGAATTCATTGAAATTGGGTTAAATATGGGTTGTGAGTATATGTTGGCGTATCAAAAATTAATTGTGGAATTTGTAAGCATCTATCGATCTTGTTTTACTTAGCTCTGTCTATAATTAATAGAACAAAAACATATTTTATATTAAATATATGATTTGTTATGGGGTATAAAACTTGTAGGAAACAAAGTATGGAACTGCGCCAACAAATGAAATTTTGAAAGATGGCATGGTACATGGTTTTGAAAGAATGTGTATAGTTTATGAGTCAATTTTTGCTATGGTACGTCATTTTTCTTTTCGATTTACATTGATGTATATTATTTAATATTGCAATTGTCATTATTCTCACCAATGTATATATGCTCATTTCAGTTTATTTTTATGCTTGTAGATGGAAGGTGAAGAAGAAGAAAACAATCAACACCGTGAACAAAACATTCCTGAAAATAACCCAAGACATGGAAGTAGCTCTAGCAGTGATAGCAGTTCAAGCGAAGAATGATGATAACTATGTTTGGATATCAAAGCAAGGCATTGTATTTTTTGAAATATGTCTGTGAAATCAGACATTTTGTTTAATGTAACGGACATAGTGTCCCAATTGAAAGACAAGGGGATACCAATAACTGTCTCATTTTGTATGATAAATACTGTCTTATTCATATATAGTATATATCATAAAATATGTTTTAATTTATTCTATTGTGTTCTCCATTGTTGCTATTTCATTCTCCGTTATCGTTCTCAAATGCACTAATAGAAATTTAATTCATATGAATATTGTTATGAGATATATATGTGTCGACTTTTGATGAATAATGAATTTCAAAAAACCACAATAATTATGATATGATATAACAAATTAATCCAAACATCACATTAAAATGCATTAATAATAATTTAATTAATATTAATATTGTTATAAGATGTGTCGACTTTTGAAGAATAATAAATTTTAAAAAATCACAATAATTGCAATGTCATAGGTCGATGTTCTAAAAAATACAAAATGAAAACCGGTGTGTGTCAGTAACTGTACACTGGTGTGTTTGTATTAAGAAGTGCGTCGGTGCATTTCTACGACCTATGAGCATTGAAAAAGCACCAAAAACAATTAAAAATATCAGTGTGTTTGTGCGGTACGACGCACCGCTACTTTTATGTGTCTATACGCACCAGTGTTGTTGTACAATCTATGGGCACTGCATGAATACTGATACCAATTATAAATCTCGGTGTGTTTGTGTGATACTACGCACCAGGGCATTTATGTGTCTATAAGCATCGGTGCATTTGTATGACCTATGGGCACCGCACGAATACCGATACTAATTATAAATCTCGGTGCCTTTCTGTGATACTGCGCACCAGTGTGTTTCTATATGTCTATGCACCGGTGCGTTGATACGACCTATAGGCACCGCACAAATCCCAAGACCAATTACAACGGCCCCGTGCATTGTATCACCAACACTACACCCAGTTTGGTTTTATACCTTAACGGCCTGGTGCATTTTCCTTTGACCGCCCCGGGGTGCCTTCTATATGTACGCACCGATGCGTTCAAGTTAGAGTAGCGCACCAATGAAAAAAACATTTGTAATAACCTTCGGCTGCCCAATTTTTTTAGTTGTGTTGAATTTCCGTTAAAAGCTCTGCCAAAACCTCCGTAACCATAAACGGATGTTCTAGAAAAAAAAATTTTGACAATTTTGGCCAATTTTATAACACTAAAAACCTCCTTTATAACCTCCGCTAGAGGGGATTTTCCTTGTAGTGTCTTGATTTTCCTGCACCATCAAATTTTCTTCAGTTACAGAAAGTTCAGGGAAAGGCTAACTTCCTAAGGAGGTTCATACCCAACTACACCAAAATGGCTAAAGGATTTACTCAGCTCTTGAAAAAATGGATTCCCTTCCATTGGGACCAAATTGCGCAAGCTTCTTTTGATGCTGTCAAGGATACACTTGTCCGGACGTCATTAATGTATCCCCCCAATTATCAGAGTGATTATTTATTATATATCGCCGCAGCCGATACAACCATTTCTATGATATTGGTCCAAGTAGAAAATGGGATGGAACATCCAATCTATTATTTGAGTTGTAATCTCAATGATACGGAAGTGAAGTATTCGTATGTGGAAAAGATTTCCTTGGCGGTTGTTCAAGCTCTCCAAATATTTCGCCAGTATATCATGTTCCATAAGACCATTTTCATTTCAAATTACAACCCCATGACTTATATCTTATCACGTCAATTCTTGGGGGAAAGTATTCAAAATGGATTGCTATTTTGCAGGAATTTGATTTGGAATTCATCAAATCCAAGTCAAAGAAGTCTTTAGTTTTATTTGAGCTTCTCTATGACCTTCCCTCTGATATTACTACTACTACGTCAAAACCATCTATTCTTGAAGAGTCTCTATTTCTGAACAGATCATATGATCCTTGGTATGGAGATTTTATCATTTATCTCCAGACCCAGACTTTTCGTCCTGATACCTCTCGCTCTAACCAGCGACGTATTTGATACCAAGCCAAAGATTATCTGATCATCAGCGATACACTTTATCATCATGGTGTTGATAAAATTTTAAGAAGGTGCCTCACTCATGAGGAGGCTGAAAAGGTTTTAAATGATTGTCATGTCGGGGCTTGTGGTGGACATTTTTCTGGATACGCTACCGTGCAGAAGATACTCTGCACCGGTTTCTTTTGGGCTACCATATTTCGCGATTGCATCCTCACATTCAGAATTTCTCATGCATGCTAGATATTTGATCATAAAATCCAAAAACCATCAACACCAATGCATCCGGTTGTCTCTATGGGGCCATTTTCAAAATAGGGCATTGACTTCATGACCTGTAACCCTCGTTCGTCCGGGGGGTATGGTTATATTATTGTCGCAGTGGATTACTTTACCAAATGGGCCGAAGTGATGCCTACATTCAACAACACAAGACAAACAACTGCATTATTTTTCTTTAATCATGTCATTTCATGGTTTGGGGTCCCACAGGCTATAGTGATAGATCATGGTTTGCATTTTCGCAACCATATGATGAATGAATTGACTACCAAATTAGGATTGTCACATGATAGTTCTACTCCTTATTATCCACAATAAAATGGACAAGCTGAGGCTATTAACATATTCTTAAACGAATGATAGGAGTTCATAACGAAATTGGCATTTAATCCTATACTCAGCCTTGTGGGCATACCAAACCTCGGTGAGAAATGCAATCAGATTTACCCCCTTTCAATTTTTGTATGGTCTGGAAGCTATCTTTCCAATCCAATGTGAAATATCATTGTTAAAACTCACAATCGACTTGTTACCTAACACCTCTACTGAAGAAGCGCCTTTTTAACCTCATCCATCTTGATGAAACGTGTCGTGAATCCCAATTACCCAACGAAGCGCATAAGATATGTATAAAGGCGCAATACAACAAGCATCTCTAGCCTCACATTTTCTCAGAGGGTGACCTAGTCCTTCTTTATGATCAAGAAGATGATGTAACAGGCACAGGGAAATTTGAGCCATTATGGCATGTGTTGTGTAACCAGCTCCAAAAATAGAAGAAAAGAGATATCAACGCCTTAGAAATAAGCCACTTCGAGGGGGAAAACTCCAATACATTACATAAATGAACAATTCTTGGATGATACAATTTACAAAAACTCCTTTCTATATATAGGAGTCCATGTGGCCATAATGTAATCCTAGTGGGCCACAATGTAATCCTAGCCAACCTAACGATAATAATTTAAGGGCACAATAATAACAAAATGGGGGTTACAAGGGTACAATAATAACAATAAGGGGGTTATACTAACAACAATAAGGGACTATACTGGTAATATAGGGACATAACGTGCCCCTCTCCTTCAAAAAAGTGTTTTCCTCAACGCTTGAGTAGCTCTGGGTGCTTCTGTATAAACTTCTCATCCTCCCATGTAGAATCTTCAATGGGTAAGTTCTTCCACTTGATGAGATACTCTGAAATTGATCGATTCCGTAGCTGTCGAGTTCTTGTTTCCGTGACCGCTTCAGGTTCCAATATGACTTTTCCTTCCTCATCAAGTTCTGGCAATATTGTTTGAACTGGAAGATTTTCACCTATAACCTTTTTTAAGCATGAAACATGGAAAACTGGATGCACTCGCGAAGAAGCAGAAAGCTCCAATTTGTATGCCATAGTACCAATCTTTTGCAACACCTTGTAAGGACCATAGTACTTTGGCGATAATTTATTATCCTTCTTTGCTTGCTTGAGGGACATTTGTTTGTATCGTTGTAGCCGTAAAAATACCCAATCTCCTACATCAAAACTTCTCTCGCTGCGATGTTGATCTGCCTGTTGTTTCATTCGATTTTGTGCCAAATTCATGTTATCCTTTAAGAGTTGGAGAACTTCTTGCTGATGCTCGATGTGATCTTCCACTGCTTGAACCTTCGAATTTTCCCTTAAAGATGATGTGATGGATGGTGGATGATATCCATAAATTGCCATAAATGGGGTCATTTTTGCTGCAGTATGGAAGGAAGTGTTATACCACCATTCAGCAAGAGGTAACCACTTGACCCATTGTGTTTGTTTATCGGATACAAAACAACGAAGATATCCTTCCAAACATTTATTTACTATCTCAGTTTGACCATCAGATTGAGGATGATAAGATGAGCTATGAGCTAATTGAGTACCCAAACAAGAAAATAACTCCGTCCAAAAATTTCCAGTAAAAATGGGATCTCTGTCACTCACAATAACCCTTGAGCTTCCATGTAGCTTTTGAATTCTGTCCATAAATGTAGTAGCAACTGTACTTGCTTTAAATGGATGAGATAATGCACAAAAGTGTGCATACTTGGTAAGTCTATCAACTACCACCATGATGACATTCTTTCCTTCGGACTTAGGTAAACCTGTGATAAAATTCATTGAAATCTCCTCCCAACGTTGACTTGGAATGGATAAAGGTTGTAGAAGTCCCGGGGTCTTAATTGTCTCCACTTTATTCTGCTGGCAAACCAAACATTTCGCCACAAACTTTTGAATATCAGATTTAAGGCCATCCCCAAAAAAATTCTTTCTTCACCCTGTGGTAAGTTTTTAAAAATCCTGAGTGTCCTCCTAAAGGAGAAGTGTGCAATTCCAGAAGAATATTTTGTTTTAGTTGGGAATTCTTACAAAGATATAAGCGATATTTGTACCATAAGGAATCATTTTCCAACTAAATGTATTAGATGTACTAGGATCTTGCTGCAACTTTTGAATGAGTGTCCATACATCTTTTTCCTTCTTCCATTCATCTCTTGCTTTGGTTATCCAATCTGGTTGGATAATAGAAATGGCACAAAGAAATGCTTCCAGCTATTCATTCTTTCTTGAGAGTGCATCTGCAACAACATTAAGCTTTCCTTTTTGTAGATTATTTCAAAGTCATAACCCAACATCTTTGTGACCCATTTTTGCTGCTCTTCTAAAGATAGTCTTTGTTCCAAGAAGTGTTTAAGACTATCATGATCAGTTTTTACCCAGTTGGTAGATTATGATGGAATTTCGTTGGCGCAGCCCCAAAATGGGTTGTATCTGAAATGTTACTATGCTTATCATGAGCGTAGTAATTTTTTGTATTATATTGTATCTATATGTTGTTGATTTTCATTTATTGTCTTATTTTATTTTCTATAGTTTTCTTGAAGTTAGTAATCCTCTTTACATATCATTGCAGAGGTCTGAAACTTTGGAACCATTTGTTGGGTATGTTGATGGTGCTAGTCCTAGTACGCAGAATCTATCCTCTGCAACGTGGGCCATTTTCACTCTGAACGGCGATTTGGTGAGTTTTCAAGGGATTTTTATCGGTTGATCTACAAAAAATATCGTTGAGTATAGCACGTTGATCGAACTTCTCTTTGATTCCATTTCATTTGGTATTGACCGCATCATCATAAGGTTAGACTCAAAACTTGTGGTATTACAACTTACTAGTGTCTATACTGTTAGAAATCCAACACTGCATCGTATGTTCCTAAGATTTCGAATTTTGGAAAGACATTTTGATTTTATTCAATATCAACACATTTCTAGAAACTTGAACACATTGACTGATTCTTTAGTGAATTATGTTATAAACAGACATTTGAAACACATGTAAAGATACATTCACATAATTGAACAGTATTGCGCAATAAACATAGAAAAACATTGAAATAAAATAGATGATAGTTATAGGTTTTTACAAAATTTGTGCCCAAGACACATTGGTCATCTAACCTCAAAATGTATGCAACATGTAAAAAGTAAAATAGTGGTGCTCATGATAACATGCTACTGATCTAGCTATCCTACGCGGTAACTGCATCCAGTGGTTAAGAACACCAATAGTATGTCACTGCAGTCGCATGGGTAACTCTTTGATCTAGAAATCTGGAATCCCGAAGTTCAACCCCTGTATGTGCTGCTAAATCTCAGCAAGAGTCTCAGCCATATCTAAATCCTGAAGGAATACTCTCTCGACAACCCTCTCTTCTGGTTCATCTGCTCCATGCTCTGGCTCTCCCACTGGTTGAACTCGACCCACATTTGAATTACATTAATACTTTAGTTTAGTCTTGGGAAAACATAAAAACACAAAAACATGTATAAAACTTAGAAAAATCAAAAAACATGGTCAAAAAATTCTTACCAATTGCACCCCACTAAACGCCTTCTGTTAAATCTAAGTTTGGGTCTCCTCGGAAATCGATGCCTGCATATGCATAGTCATCAATGGCGATAATATGTCGCTTCAACCAGGCAAAGAATGCAGTCGAGAACACGATGGACGATTGACCTGCATGTCTAGCCATAAGTTCTACCCATCTCTGTATCCCCGGATCTCTAGGGTTAGAAATACCTAGCGTCACATGTTGAGGTTGCATCAGTGGAATCCGCTCTAAGGAAAAAGAAATGAGGATCGAACCATAGTTGAAATTTTTCTTCCTTCCTCCCTTTTCCTTTCTCAATTGTTATTTCATTTGAGAAAGTAAGGCTTCAGCCCAATTGAAAATGGTTGGTTCCATGCACTCTAGCCCATACTGTATATAATATATGTTCGCTACATGGAGTGTAGTAGTACCAGCAAGCTTTGCGATCATGAATAAGATGGTTCTCAATGGAAAATCATGAACATCACAGATGCTTACTTTCCCATCCTTAATAGGCTCTGCCCCTGGATTGCAATACTGCAATATATAGTCTCTCATCGTCTCTCCTCCGAGAAAAGACCCTAAGAGAGAAATGGGTAGGCCTCTCCTCGACAAGCCTGTTAGAAAATAGATATCCCCCACTAAAATTGGGACTACTTTGTTCCCAATATTAAATGCCTCAATTGTTGAATCCCATGCATGAACAAGGAACCCTAGTAGTTCCATCTGTTGCCTCATACCTGATAGGCGGAAGTACATCAATTACCCACAGTCTCTGAGGGCTCTTACGGTACCCGAATCATTAAGGGAAATCATGTTTTGTTCTTCATGCTATCTTTCCCTCCAAGTAATTGTCATTTTGGTCCGTTGAATCCTTGAAATACAACCATAAGACTCATTAGGACCATTTTTATGCAAAAAATTAGGCAAAATTTGGGTACAATTCAAGAATAAAAAATGTGAATTGCACCCAACACAGCCTTAGACAAGAGATAGTGTCTTGTATATGCACCTAGCCTTCATTTCAAGTGCATTCCAATGCAGGTTTCGACATCCAAGGGTGCGTTGACATATTTTGATAATATATTTACCCTAAGCGGCTCAAATCCATAAAAAATTTGCAATGAAATGAAACAAAAATACTACTAAAATAAAGAGGAGGTTTATGGCACCAAACTGGATCAAACAGCGAGGAAAACCATCCACAGAATGGATTGCAATCAACAACTGAAGTTTGGGGGCAAAAACAAATTCAAAGCTCCAAAATGCAAATGGTAATTTTCAAATGATAAAAATGAATAGTAAAACTCTTTTAATTATTCATTTGATTATTTTCAAATCATATTTATTATTATGTCTATGGTTTTATTCATTTTTTTTCATGAAACGGGTATTTTTAATCCATTTGATGTTGTTATGAACAGGTTTGCAACTGATATAGCAGATTAGTCGTGCACATTTATTTCGAGAATGATTTGACCACAAAGCGTACTTTTATCCTTATTTTTCAAGATTTGATAAAAATGAAAAAGGACTTGAAGCACACTTTTATCTCTTTTTTGAGCTTTGATAACAGCGAAAAAGGAACCCCTGGAGTCTTATTTTAGCTCTTTTTAGACTCCGATAATGTGAAAAGATTTTCGAGCACTTGTCTTTTCAAGCTTGTAAAATTAAATGAATTTATATCTACTCAAAATAAGTTTAACCCTTTTCCAGACTGAGATAGATTATCTACGAAAAGGAAAACCTTAGTCAAACGTGGCTAAGAGGTTCTCTCGAATATAATTTTACACTTTTTCGGATCTAAGCGACAACTTTACGAAAAAATACTTATGGAGTTTCCTTTTTTCCTCTTTTTCAAACTCTTTAAATATGAAAAAGGATTGGGTTGTCACTGTTGTTAGGCTCGTTAAAACATAAAATAGCGACAGGATTTTCGATCATGGAAAGAATCGAGTTTCATTCATCGCTAGACTCGTTAAATTATTAAATAGTGATACATTATTCGCCTGAAGGGTTGAATTATATATCAAGCATATGTTATCCTCCTCAAGCTTGTTAAAAAATAAAGAGGTACTAGTCGACAAATGACTGAGGAAAATTTGGAAAAAGTGAACATAACTTTTATGGTAGTAGGTCGCTCTTGAACATGACACTTCACTCCATCATCGTGACAGTTTGGGTTGGGTAATCTTCTTGACAACTCATTCATACCTATGGTTCATCATACCTTCACATCGGTTTTGGGTCAATGCTGCCAACTCATCTCAGTTTCGCTAATATGTTCAAGAGAAGTCATCCAGTGAATACTCATCCTTCTACAATACTCATAAACCTTCATTTTCATGACATACATCCTTGAATATTGCCATATCAAGTCACATTTTTTCTCTGAAATTAGTGACTCCCATTTTGTGATAAAGTGGCTTCCTGTCAACATCAAATCATTATCCAGGAAGTTTACTTAGAAACATCATCTTGCAGTACCATAAGGCTTGTTACAGCATCGACAAGATCCTTGCTTCCAGAATTTTGACCGAAAAATTTTGATTTTCGTTCGACATCAAGTCATCTATTCATGCCATACGAAATGTATTGCAGTACCTTGAGATATATTAACCAGCTCACATCATTGGCTAGTAATCAAACTATGTATTACCATGTTCGACTACAAATGATATATTTCCACGGCTAGACTTGTACTCGAACGATCGAGTGAACGAGATAAGAAGACCTCAGATCTATTTTCAGCCATCCGGGCTGCAATTTCAAGATTTTTGTACACATCATCTGTACCGTGACCTTACACACAGATCGTCATCCGAACATGGACCTATATCTGTAGGCATGTCTATATTGGGCAACATTCCAATGTAGATGACTTTCTGCACTATGTACATGTTATTAGATATTTTATTTGTTGAGTATGGGAATGCCTCCCTCAGCAATTCATGATCAAGATGAAAACATCATGATGTAATGTATTGTAAGATTGATGCAGGTCGTCACACCACTTCAGTTCCAGCCCATGACGTCATAAAGCATCTCATTCAAAAAATATTATTATTATTCTGACTTCATGCTTTAGGGGGCAATTGTTATAGGTCAATTTGGGCATCATCCCCCATGACCTGGTCAAATTTGAAATCATCCCCAGGACCAATAAAATAGGTTCTATCGTCCCCTATCATTTTGGTTGTTATATGCCCTAAGAGAAGAACAAATAATTTATGGCTTCTATAGTGAGATTTCCAAGGTTTGAAGTATATGTTATATCACTTATGAGCTCACCAACGCTGCCTCTCAGGGGACTAATTGTGTTTCATATACAGCTCCCTCCATTCAAGGGTGCACTACAATGCACTTCCCCACATTCAAGGGTGTGTTGGTCAAATGGGAGAGAAAATCTCATTGTTCTGCAATCTCCACATGGCCAGTGCCTTCTAGAAGAGTCCATATGTGTCAAACTTCCAATCCAAGTGTCCATCTAACACCTCTAAACTTGGAAACATGTTTTTCCTATTATTAGAAAGTCATTGATTGAGAAACTACCTTCAGTTTCCCTATAAATTGAGCACAGATCCTAGTGTTAGGGAAGGAAGAATTTTGGTAAAGAAATGAATTTGGATTCTCAATTGAGAGAGTGAAAGAAGTGATATGTTGCTGGTGAGATGTTGATTGTGATGAGGTTGGGATGAAGCTGTAGCTGGTGACATCAAATCGATCATTGGTTATAACCTCCCCCTTCTACTCTTTAATAAATATTGTTGTTCATTTTCCCATATATCTATTTGTTTATGTTTTTGTTTCCCATGCAATGGACTCTTGAATGATATATATGTTTCATGTTTAATCAATTTAACTGAGTAATATAGATAGGCATCGGTATATTGCAATCTCTTTGTTGTTCTCTGTTTATACTTGCAGGAATCAATCTGGCGATCTAAGTTGGTTTGGAGGCTACAGCAAAAGCGATAGAAGGAGAATAGGAAGCACTTGGATCACAAATAGGTTCTTCTATATTTCTGTGTGTATATTTATCCTTAGAGAAAGTGATAGAAAAGTCTTTAATCTATTGTTCTAAGTGCATAGCACCACACTTAGGGAATTTGACTTATCCGTAGATCATAATTTTACATAACATCCCTAGGAAAAATAATTCCTATTAAATCAGAATTCCAATGTTCCTTGACTGCGCAATCCATCATGGGCTTCATGTGGCTTTATAACTGTACCTAGGCAGATCACTAATAATACAACTGATAGTTTACTTGCCTTTAACCTTTGTCTCAACTGGGTCTTCATCATAATTGAAATGCATGAAACTATTAATATTTAATCACCAGTTACTTGTTAGATCACTCCTTATGAATTAAATCAATTTTAAGTCACTTGATCTTCCACTAGCTCATCAATCAGTTAGAACTAGTTAAACTGATTTTAACTCAATTAATTTGAGTTAACTGATTGCACTCACACAACACTAGTGCTACAACTACAACTGGACCCTGCAAATTGTAGAATCACTCTACATGCCTACTCTTTGACCCTCAACTTGAAATTCTTGAACTAACTAAGTCTATCACACTTAGTTAACTATTACAAGTTTTTATGAGATAAGATTACAATTTATTTTCCAATTTATTTGAAAATTGGACACCCACGTTAGCATTAATGTGTCACTGAATTCCTCACTCATGTGTGACCTTGAATCCCACACTGGTATGTGGTGCATTTTCTTGTTGAATTTGAACAGGAAGTACTCATAACTTTGTCCATAAGAATGTAGTGGAAGCAACCCATTGTTTTATAAGGATCGTCTCTAATTTCCAAGCGCTAGTCATTGATGGGAGGACCATGAAATGTGAGGGCCGTTGTGAAAACATTAAGCTTCCAATGAGGGATTATCACCTTAAAGCCCACATGTTTTCCATTTAAATGGGTGGTTGTGACATTGTCCTGGGTGCATAATGGCTTCGCATACTGGGTACATATGAGCTTTATGCAAGAAGGCCACACTCATATACTGAGGGGACTCCAGGTGGGTACTCCTACTATCATCAGCTCACATAGAATGGAAAATATTTTAAAAAAGGGCCATCATGGGGTAGTAGCTCAATTTAATTCCATCCAAGCCATTGAATCCACTACTCCCCAAATTCATCCAGATATGTAACAAGTCTTAGATCACCATCAGTGAGTATTTGACAAACCACATAAACTTCCCCCTTCTCAGGGTGAGCATAATCATAGAATCCCTCTGATCCCAAGAGCTCAACTGCCAAATGTTCATCCATATCGCTATCCTTTTTCCCAAAAGAATGAGATTGAAAAATTCATTAAGGAGCTTCTAGAAGTAGGGTTTATTCATCCCAACATGGGCCTTTATTCATCTCCTGTCATCATGGTCTTAAAGAAGGACAGAGAATGGTGCATGTGTCCTGACTTTAGGGCCCTTAACAAGCTCACTATCAAGGAAATATTCCCTATTCATCTGGTGGATGATTTGCTTGATGAACTCTTACAAATTCTTGGTCATGTCATTTGGTCTTTGTAATGCTCCCTCCAATTTTCAGAGCCTCATGAACTGCCTTCTGAAACCTTATATCAGAAAAAAAAAAAAAATAATAATAATAAATTAAAAAATTAAATTAAAAAATTAAAAATTAAAAAATAAATAATTAAATAAATAAAAATAAATAAATAAAAATAAAAAAATCCTCGTATTTTTCGATGATATTATCATTTACAGTTTCACCTGGGATATGCACCTTCAGCATGTTCACCAAATACTACAATTTCTCCAAGACCACAAATTGTTTGTAAAACTCTCTAAGTTCTCCTTTGGAATGGAAGAAGTTGAGTATTTGGGACACATTCTGGGACACAATGGAGTAAGGGTTGATACGAAGAATATTTAGGCAATGCAGGATTGGCCCCAACCCAAAACCTTGAATAATTTGAGGGGATTCTTGGGTCTTACAGGTTACTACCGTGGCTCTCAAACAAGCTATGTGCTTCACTCCATTTTTGGCTCTATGTTGGAGAGGGGTCCCCTGAGGCACCATTTTTTATATAATTTTGTATAATTTTGTGTGTGTGTGTTGAGCGATTGAGTCAAGGGGCTTTGGGGTGGGTCAAAGTCCCTAAGTTTGATGTAAATGGGTTTAAGGGTAAACTGTGTGCCTCAAACAATGGTTTGAGAGCATATTATCTGCACGAAAGAAGTATATAAATAGGTATATCAAGTCTAACAAAGTAGCTAAGATTAATTGATGTTTGATAAGTTTATGCATATGTAATACATTGTAAGGGTTTTGTCTGGGTTGGGTTGAAAGGCTCCTGCTCGTTGTGTGCGCGGAGACCTAGTCTTGGTTGTGTGCACGGAAGGGTTATGTAAGTTAAAGTCTGATATGTATTGAATGAATCTGAATTAATGCAAAGGACATATTTTGGCGAAGTTATTGTGTTATGAATCTGAGTTATTTATTGTTTATGTTCTGTTAAGATCGCATTGTTTTTTGTTGCTTATTATGCGAAGATTTATGTGATGACTAGTTATGCATATTGATGGTTGATAAATCTGGTTAATTAATTTCACATTTTTTAGATCTAGATCTGGTTCCATTATACTTTATCTACATTGAAGCGAACTATGAACTATGTCATTCTATTAAGGAATGCGCACACTTTGTGATTCTTCTTTATTTTGTTGAGCACATATTTTTATGGTTGATACAAGTCTGCATTTGATTTTCTTAGGACCACTTCATTTTTTTCTCCCTTAGGGCACAGAAACTTGGTTCCAGCAGCACCCCCATACTGCTTCGGGTGAGACTTTGATCTACGCAAGCAAGTCATTGACGAAAGGGCCAGTATTTGGAGGGTTTATTGGTTTATCTATAAACTCTGAACTTGGGTTAGCACCCCTCATGCCAAAAAATGTTTTTGTTGTTAGGACCAAGATCATTTTGAGTGAGATTTGATGTTGTGGCATCCTTCACGAAATGAATTGCAAGATTGGTTGGATAGGAAGATCCTTGAATTCACACTCCAAGAGAATAGAAGTACTAATTTGTCTGACAAATAGTGGGTACAAAAATATATTTATACAGAAGTGCATGAAATATTATTTTTCTCCTTTGCACATGAGCTACGGGAGTGGTTGTCGTGCTTAGTTGAATTTGAACACTGCATAAAAGATGACACGATCACTTAGTGGACTCTTGAATTGATCCAGCAAGTAGAGAAGTTTGACAATAAGATTCCCCATGTGGTAGATCATTGGATCGATCCCCGCTTGGGAGGATTTGTGGTTGAATTTTCCATTGATCAATTTGTGTCATATTCTGAAGCAGAAAGGAGGTTTTTAAAGTCCCTAGAGGTAAGTTCTTGCGCTCATTGAAATTTTTGTTGAAAATTCTATTATGTGAACGGGGTTCTCTATGCGAACATATTGCTTGAATGCCTCGAAGAGGCCCAACTACACGCAGTGGAAAATTTTACCGAGAAGATTCTAAAAATTTTATCTATAGCTCTCTAAAGCCTAGATCTGATAGCTAGTTTGAACCATAAACTATCATCTCAAATGACTCTGAAGAAGAAATATCATCACACCATAAACCCTTAAGTCTGTTGGCAACCCCATCCACTCCACTTCTACACTCACATCACAGATCATCCACTCCACAGTGCAGTACATGTCCACCACCACCTCCACCTCCCCCTGAAGTAGACATAGTTGCATCAATGAATTTACCTAATTTTAGAGGCATTGGAAATGAGGACACTGATCACTTCCGGTTTGTGACTGAGGCCATATGGCAGGCTCAGAAAATTAACAATATTCATATTAGGAAGGCGCAGTTGGCTACTACGTTCCAAGATCGCACATTTGATTGGTACATCAGGTACGCTCAAGTAAACCCTAAAGCTACCTTGGAAACAAATCAAAGTGGCCCTAAAAGAGCAGTTTAAGAAGCCTAAGTCATACGCGCAACTAGTGAGTGAAATGAAGGAGATTCAATGGTAGGTTAATGAATCTGTATGGGAGGTTGATCAGAGGTTGAAGCGCAACATCAGAGATGTTGGATTTTTTATCGATGATACTCAAAAGAAGGAATGGTTCATTGTAATGTTTTTCCCACATTTGCGCTAGCCCTTAGGTCAGCAAAATATTTCCACACAAGTTGAGGCTATGGATGTTGCAATGAAACTGGAGGCTACCCCAACACATATTTCATTGGGAACTCAATAGATTTAGAATCAGTTGGAAGCCATGCATCTATAAATTCAAATCCTGCGCAAGGACAAGGGAAAGGAGGTTTTCTTCTGGGCACCATAAATATCAGTGTCTTGTCTTCAACAATTACCTCAACGCTGGAGGTCCTAGTCCATTGAAGATTCATGTGTTGTGCACAATCTGCCAAATTTATGGATTACATGACACAAATTCCTTCCCAAAGATCGGAAAGTATCAACCTAACTTGAAGCAGTTGTCTTGCAAATTATGTTCGCCATTAGGGCATGATGAGTAGCATTGTCACAATTTTAATATGATGTTATATAAAGCTGAAATATATAGAATGCAGGTTGAGCCTACATCACCAGCATCCCCTTCTAGGCGTGAAGGATTTCAAGGCAGAGGAAGAGGTTGAGGAGGTGGATCAGCTGGCCAAGGAAGACAACAAGTCATTTTCTATAACTGTGGATATGCTGGCCATTATGTGTGTGACTGGCTAAATCCAGCACGAAAGACTTGCAGGTACTGTAGACAATTTGATCATGTCATGGAATATTTTCATGTCTTGATTACTAAAATGCAGGAAAAGAATACGTAAACTCCAACACAAAATATTGAGATGGTTCAGGTTGAAACCCGTGAAGAAGATCCCAGTGTGAATGTGTTTACTAAGAGTGGTGTATCCACCAATGAAGATAAAGGAAAGAAACCAACCACTAATGTATGGATCTGTAAAGAAATTGAAGCCAAGGAAGGATTTAATCTTCAGCGTGTGAAGGAGACCTTTAATGAAGCTCGGAAATAATTTATAGAAGGAATTGCATCAACATCAAGAAGAACGATGAAGGAAGTAGGAGGAGATGAGAAGATCAAACAATTTCTACAAGCATGTATAAATTTACTGCGCAACAAGAAGGCAGTAGAAAATCTGCAGGCTTTGATAGATTATTGCACAGAGAAGGAAGAGTCGATGGTAGAACAACGAGTGGTCAACTAAATATACAAGAACAAGAAGAGAATGGGTAGGGAGATGTGTATGACGGTGCATATTGGTGCTTATGAAATGGACCAAGTTATTCTAGTTCTGGGATCGGATTCTAATGCTCTACCTAAGAAAACATGGCAACGCATGGGAGAGCCAAAGATGGAGTGGTCTACCATTCAACTGTGCATGGCCAATCAGCAGAATATCATTCCTTTAGCAAGGCTCTCACAAGTGGTGGTCAATATAGAGAGTGTTAAGGTGATGGCAAACTTTGAAGTCATCAAAATTGTAGATGATACTGATCCCTATCCTGCTTTGGTAGGGTTGGACTATGCCATTTACATGGATGGTGTTATAAATCTAAAGAAAAGAATAATTGAATTTGAAAGCAATGGAGTTAGGGTAATCATTCCTCTAGATCTTGCAGAAGGCCAAATATATACTGAGCCAATGTGCACTGAGGATGATATCGATCAAATCTATAAGCTGAATTTATTTGAAGAAGACTGGATTAATCCAACAACATATGGGAATCTTAAGTGGGAGAAGGATAGCTCTTGATTTTCAGACTCTGATGAATAACTCGAAAATTGGCAGAACCATTTGCATGAGGTATAAGCGTTGCGTTGTAATCACATGACCCAATCTTTGCAATTTATAACATCTGAGGTACGTGATTTACCACACTAAGATGGATTAACTGATATAAACATGTTTATAGCAGAGCTTTAAAGGACCATTCTTGAAGGACAGAGATTTCATTGTTTGGATCTTGGCTTGCGCGCTACTCTAGCAAGATGGTGGGAAACTCATAAGAAGAATATGGGCAACTAGGAGGAATTTTCATGCATGATGAGGTTGCAGATTGAATGTCTACTCATTAAAATGGAAGATGTGTACTTTGGAAAAGAGGATCCACGCGGACATTTTCCAAGAGGGAATCGGGTATGGGGTGTAGATCCAAGACCTGAATATGTCCATATGTTTATTCACACGTGGGGAAAGGTGCCCATTGAATGGTATTTTGAGACAGAGCTGCGTAGAGACACCAATGAATGGTTTGCGCTAACAAAGAGATTTATTCTGAAATTTAGGTTTGAGAGTGGATTTGATACGGTTGGCCAAGCTTTGCATAATATTTAATAAGTCATCTTTGATGCAACAAAGCCTGCAATCGAGTGCACTTCACTGGCCTGGGACTGTATAAATTATACAAGATGCATGTATATTACCGAACTCCCATGATCTAACGAATTAACTTATGTTAAATACAGAATCCTTCCACTTAATTCTTTGCGGAAATTAAATCACCAATTACAAAACACACATGAAGCAAAATCAATCGCACATAAACACAGTTTCTTAACGAGAAAGCTTAAAGCTAAAAACCCCAACTATCATATATTATGTATATCAATGGATCATGTAATAATCTCATACAAATCTTAGTACATCAAGCTCTCAATACAATCAACAATCATTACACACTGTCATGCAGAAATTTGCATATCTATGCACCAATTTCTTGCCTCTTGACAGCCTACCTCCACTGCGCAATCCCTGCTGAAGAAGACCCCTGAATGAATTCGAATTGGCCTTGCCTTGACTGCGCAATCCTATTTTTCATCTCCATTGTTTGTCAGATGCATTGAATGCATCACTATAGTCACAACATATATTCCATATCACCCTTTCACCTATCTCTCCACTGGGTCTCCACTGGAACTAACATGCAAGTAGTTAACTACTGTATTTGTTCAGTTGCAAGTGAGTCTCTAGTTGTGAATTAATTAAATAATTAATTCACTAAACTCTCACTAGTGTATCTTCAGTTAGAACTAGATACAACTAGCACAACTGTTTTTAACTCACTTAACTGAGTTAAACTAAATAACAACTCCCATAACTACTCTTCCAACTCTGTTACGACTCTGCCACTTCAGTTCTAACTAAGTCCTCCATGCATGAGTCACCTATAGAATCGGAAATACATTTAAACAAAAGAAGAATGAGAAACTGAATTAAAACACATGAAAGGTAAACACATTCATTTATATGGTAAAACCTTGACAGGGTGTCAAGGAAACCTCCATGGGGCAAGGGATTGGAAACTCTATTAATTCAATGATTCTCCACACTTTTCAAGCCTCTCGGGCCATCCAATTTAACCTGGGCTATTTTCGTTATTCTAACTTCATTTCGTTATACAACAAACTAACAGATAATAAGTAAATTTGCCCAGAATTACTTATTTACATTTATTGTCATATTTTTAACAAACTCCACCTTGACAACAATTTCCTAATCCCTTTCCCATGCCCATTCATCATCTCTTCTGCAAGCCAAGAGAAGCGAGACACCATCTCAGCTTCTCTACTGTAACTGGCCTCGTGAATATATCTGCATGATTCTCCTGTGTACGAACCTTCTTGAGAACTACTTTGTCGCCTTCGATTACATGTCTCACAAAGTGATACCTCACATCGATGTGCTTGGTCTTGCTGTGATAGGCTGGATTTGTAGCCAAATGAATAGCACTCTAACTGTCACAGAATACATTCACTTTCTCCTACGTCCTTCCAATCTCATCAAGCATACCTTTTAACCATATTGCCTCTTTACAGGCATCTGAAGCAACTATATACTCTGCTTCAGTAGTGGACAAAGCAACTGTCTCTTGAAGCTTTGACATCCAACTGATTGCTCCACCTGCAAGAGTAAACACATAACCTGTAATAGATCTCCTTTTGTCCAAATCACCTACATAATCAGCATCCACATATCCGCAAACTGAACCTTCACGACCATAAAAGCTGATGCAATGGTCACTTATGCCTCTCAAATACCGAAGCACCCATTTCACTGCTCACCAATGTTCTTCTCCTAGATTTGCCATGAACCTGCTGACAACTCCAACTACATGTGAAATGTCAGGTCTTGTAGATACCATCGCATACATTAAGTTTCCTACCACATTTGCATATGGTACACGAGACATATACTTCTTTTCTTCATTAGTTCTAGGACTTAAATCCGAAGAAATCTTAAAATGGGAAGCTAATGGAACATTAACAGGTTTCACATTGTTCATACCAAACTTTCCAAGTACTTTCTCCACATACTTATGTTGCGATAACCAAAGCTTACCATTCTTATTGTCTCTGTGTATCTCCATGCTCAAAATATGTTTTGCTGCTCCAAGATCCTTCATATCAAACATCCTAGAGAGTTGAGCCTTTAACCTGTTGATTTCTTCCACGCTTTTCCTTGCAATAAGCATATCGTCAACATACAACACCAAGATAATGAATATTCCATTGAAACTTTTGAAGTATACACAATGATCATACTCACTTCTGATAAAATTTTGGCTCACCGTGAAGGAATCAAACTTCTTGTACCATTTCCTGGGCGACTGCCTCAGGCCATACAATGATTTCTTGAGCTTGCAAACTAATCTTCTGTTGCGACCTTGTACAAAACCTTCTGGCTGATCCATATATATATCTTCATCCAAATCACCATGAAGAAAGGTTGTTTTAACATATAATTGTTCTAACTCAAGGTCAAGTAATGCAGTTAGTGCTAACACAATACAAATAGAAATAAGTTTAACGACTAGTGAAAAAATCTCATGAAAATCAATACCTTCAACCTGAGAATATCCTTTTGCAACCAGCCTTGCCTTATACCTCTCAATACTTCCATCAACTTTTCTCTTCAATTTGAAGACCCATTTGCATCCAACCACACTTCTCCCTTCAGGAAGTTCTACAAGATCCCAGGTATTGTTCTTGGCTAAGGAATCCATTTCTTCTTCCATAGCCTTTCTCCATATCTTGCTACCTACATCATTTATTGCTTCCTGATAACAAGAAGGTTCCCCATCTTCAGTAATCAATGAAAAATATGAAGCAGAATCTTCATACCTTTTGGGTGTTTTTCTTTCCCTTGTAGACCTTCTTAGAGTGACTCGTTGTTGAATTGGTTTTGGAATTTCTTCAGTTTCCTTTGCTTCTCCACCTTCTTCATCAGAAGTCTCTCCTTCCTTTTGACTTTCTAGAAAAGGTTTAGTCTCCAATTGAATCTGCTGATTTGGCGATACCTACTCCTATTCAACTTTTCCAACATAACGTTGTTACCGATGAAATAGGTAATCGCACTGTTACCTACTTTTTTTTGGTAGCATAAAAAGCACCCGATTTTGAAAAGTGGTGATGCAGAATCACCTTTTCTTTTTTTTTAGCACATTTTTGACACTTTAATATTTTTATTTATGAAGTATGAATATTTGTTTTAAAATGTTAGTGATTTTCATGCTAATTTTGAAACGTATTGATGCAGCATCAACTTTTTTTTGTTAGAGCGGTGATTTTCATGCTAATTTTGAAACGTATTGATGCAGCATCAACCTTTTTTTTTTAGAGTGGTGATTTTCATGTTGGTAATAAAACACAAAACTTAGATTATATATATATATATATATATATATATATATATATATATATATATATATATATATATATATATATATATATATATATATAAACAATAAAAAAAACCAATAAAAATGTAAAAAAAAAAACAAAATTAACTCGTAAAAATAAATAAACCAAAAATATTCAAAAATTATATCAAAAGAAATGACAAAATTTGAAAAAAAACACATAATTTAAAGAAAAAAAACAAAAATTAACCAAAAAAAATTTAAAAAAAAAAACATCAAAAACATTTTTTTCTAAGTCATTAAAAAAAAAATATAATTATAAAAAATAATTTAAAATAGAGAATTTAAATTACAAAATTAAAATTTAGATTTAAAAAAAAAATACAAAAAAGAAAAAATTAAATTTTAAATTTTAAATTAAAAATAATAATAAGAAGAAGAAAAAAAAATACAAATTTTAAAATTAACAAAAAGAAACAAATTAAAAAAAAACAAAACAAAACAAAAAAACAAAAAAAAAAAAACAAAATTGAAAATTGAAAAAGAAAATTAAAATAAAATAAAATTATTAAAAAAAAAAAAGGGGAAGAAAGAAAAGAACCACGTGCAAATAATTAAAAAACAAATATCCATACATTTACTGTTTTTTTTTTAATGAAACAATTTATAAATTTTAAAAATGAAAAACTAAATAAGATTCCAAGTTTTGCTAGCTCTGCAAAAAACCCTAATGGCTTCCGCCGACTCCTTTGCTCCCTCAACCCTATTGAGCTATGACGCCGCCGTCACCATAGCAGGGCACGCTTTCACCAAGGGGTTCAGCACCGCAGGCCTTCGTGGTCTCTCCTCTCCGACATTCCATAGAATGCAGCATCGGATCTTCGAACCGGCAACAAATCTCATCCAGGTTGCAGATCGAAGGTTTAACCCCATTTGGATCTACGCGGATCTTGCTGCAGGGACTCTCGACCCTGACAATGCCCCTCTCTGCCAGCTACTTGGCACAGGAACATTCTCCAAGGTCAAGGGGCACAAAGACTTTGGATCAGATCTCATCACGGGCACGCACAAGCAGAGGATCTGCTTATCGAATCCGCCAGAAAGGCCTGCAAAGGCACCAAGAATGGGAATACACACCAAATGCGTCTGGGCGCCTCGTCCTGCTTTAGCCACTGCTCAAAGCCTGACGATTCTAGACATGGATCGGTCCACTGCTTCCCGCAAGCAGGTTTCTTTTTTGAACCAGCCAGATCTGCCAGATCTTACAGGAGAATCACCTGCTTTTCAAATTCAAGTCGCACTCTCGGGCAAGACGACAATGCATTGGGTGCACGCAACAGATCTGGTGCAGAATATTCTACAAAAAATCAAACGACGACTAGGGATCCCCTCAGTTCACCTGAGATTGCTATATAAGGGTAAGCAACTTATGAACACCCTTCCCCTCTTCTTTTACAGCATTCAAAAGGACGCTTATATTACAACTACCTTTCGCTTAAGAGGTGGTTCCATAGGGCAGACCTCCTCTGGCCCTTCTTTCTCTTTCAAGGACGCAGTCCGCAAAAACGCTGCCCACCCTCAGGCTTCTCCGAAAGCAGCTCAACCAGATATGGCTCCAAATCCATTTTTGGTAGATAAATCAGAGGAAGTTCCTTCTCTCAATTTTAGTCATCCTGGGATTGACGAGCGCTACCAGTTTTTTGCAGAATCCTTAATCATATGCAAATTCAATGGGCTTTGGCCTCGCACAGCAGATCTTTACTAATGGATACATACCAATTGGACTAAAAGAAGCCAGATCTTCTTATGTTCAAAAGGATTCTTCATAGGGGCTTTTGACTCAAATGAAGACTACCAGAAGGCCTTAACAGGAGGCCCTTGGTTTTGGGGTTCGGCAGGACTTTTCCTCACCCCTTGGTTTCCAGACTTCGACCCTTCTACAGCTGTCATCACCAAGCTTCCCATTTGGGTCTGGCTCCCGAATCTTCCGGCTCATCTTTGGCATGTTTCTGTCTTCATCGCCATTGGAGACGCCCTAGGACGCTTTCTAGCTACTGATTCTTCAAGAAAGGAAAATGGACTCTTCACCTACGGCAGATTATGTGCAGAAATAGATATCAGCAAAGGGCTGCCGGATCATATCAACCTTAA
This sequence comes from Pinus albicaulis, assembly GCA_034641835.2. Lineage (NCBI taxonomy): Eukaryota > Viridiplantae > Streptophyta > Pinopsida > Pinales > Pinaceae > Pinus > Pinus albicaulis. Next base: position 835,481,188 of record CM076578.1, read on the forward strand.
GATTGGAGATTTCCACTGGACACAAACCTTGGATTACGAAAATACAGCCTTCCGTTGCCGACATTGTCATCAAACGGGGCACCTCCAGAGTACATGTTCCCAGTTCCTCGACAAAAAGAAGACTCAGAATCGCAAACCCAAATCCAAGAGCTGGAATCCCTGTGTCCCTCCCCCTCGTCTGGACGACACAGATTCCTCTAGTTCGGATGAGGAGGAATTTGAAGCAGATGGGTAGAATGATGAGACTCCGTTGGATGCTCCCTCGGTCAGTCCGGCAGTCCCCTCTGCCTCGTTGATCTCTCAGAAACGTTCTCATGTATCTTCGTCTTCAGATTCTGACAAGGATACTCCGCTGCTAGAGCAGAATAGTCTACAACTTGTTATGGCTCATCCAAATTCCACTGGCTGGGTCAAAGTAAGCAAGAAAAAAGGAAAGAAATGTCGTGTGGCAGAAATTGCCCACGCTGGGTAGTTTCCTTTGATCATAGCCTGTTTTTTTGTATTCCGGTGTTCTCTTTTGCTCATTCCCAGATTGTTTATCAGGAGCGAGGTTGATAGCCTATCACCTACAGCTCCCATGCTTATCTGATTCGCTTGCATGCAAGCTTGATTGTACTATACTTTTATTTTCTTAATAGAATTAGTCTTACTGAGAAAAAAAAAATGAAAAACTAAATAAACTAAAAGATTAAAAAAAAAATTAAATTAAATTAAAATTTAATAAATTTAATAAATAAATTTCAAATTTTAGAAAATAATTAATCTAATATATTAAATTTAAAAACAAAATTTAAAAATAAATAAATAATAATAATTAATTAATTAATTTTAAAAAAAAAAAAAAAAATGGTCGTGGTCGCCCACCCTGCGGCCCGCCTCCACCGCCACCTGGGCGGGAGGCCAATTCCTGGAATCGCCCTCCCGCGGCGGGAGCCCAATTCCGGGAATCGCCCTCCCGCCGCGGAATTGGCCTCCCACGGCGGGAGCCCGATTGCGGGAGGGTCGGCAAGGGAGCCTAATTCAGGGAATCGGCCTCCCGCCGCGGGAGGCCGATTCCGGGAATCGCCCTCCCGCCGCGGCAGGCCGATTCCCTGAATCGCCCTCCCGCGGCGAGAGGCCGATTCCCGGAATAGACCTCCCGCAGCGGGAGGGCGATTCCCAGAATCGGATGGGAGGGAGGGCGATTCTCGGAATCGGCCTCCTGTCGCGAGAGGGCGATTCCCGAAATCGGCCTCCTGCCATGGAAGGCCGATTCTCGGAATCGGCCTCCCACTCAGCGGCTAGCCTCCGCCGCCACTTGGGCGGGAGGCCGATTGGCAGCGCCACCACGATCAAAAAATTCTTTTATTTTTTTATTTTTTTATTTTTAATATTATTTTTTAATTTGATTTTTTTTTTTTTTTAAATTCAACAAATTTAAAATTATTTTTTTTAAATTATTTTTTTTAAATTTAATTTTTATATTTGAAATTTAATTTGTTTTTTTTTTTTTTTTTTTTTTTTTTTTTAATTCATTTTTTTTGTTTTTAATTTTTTTTTTCTAAATTTTATTAATAATTTTTATTAAATTTTGTTTTTTTTTTTAATTTAATTGATTTTTTTTCTTTTTTTTCTTTTTTTTTTTTATTAAATTTTATGGTTAGTTTTTTCATTTAATTTTTTAAAATTTAGTAAATTTTGTATTTTTTTTAATTTATTTGAATTTAATATTTTTTTATTTTTTATTTTTTTATTATTATTTTTTTAATTATATAAAATTTTTATATTTTTTTATTACAATTTTAATTGTGTATTTAAAATTAGATTTTTTTTTAATTAAACTCAATATTTTCAAATTAATTTGTTTTTTATTTTATTTTTTATTTAATATATTTTTTTAATTTTTTTTTTCAATTTTTCAATTTCAATTGATTTTTAAAGTTTTTAAACTTTTTATTTTAACAATTATTTATTTTTTCTTTATATTTAAAATTGATTTTTTATTTCAAAATTTATTTGTTTATTCATTTATTTATTAAAATTTAATATTTTTTTTTAATTTAATTTGTTATCTTAATATTAACATTTTTTTTTAATTTAATAAAATCTAATATATATTTTTAATTTAAGTTCATATATATATATATTTTTTATTTTTTTTAATTTAAATTTAATTTATTTTTTAAAATCTATTTTTTTTTTAAATTTAATATTTTTATTGTATTTTATTTTTCATTTTTTATTTTTAATTAATTTTTCATTTTTTTACTTTTAATTTCAATTATTATTATTATTATTATTATTATTTATTTTTTTTATTTTTTTTTTTTTTCAATTTAATACATTTCTTTAAATTCAATTTTTTATTTTAAAATTTATTTTTTATTTTTTAAATTTAATAAACATTTTCTTTTTCTTTTTTAAATTTAATTTCTATATTTTATTTTTTATAATTTCTTTCCTTTTTTTAACTCTTTTTTTTTAATTTCTATATTTTATTTTTTATAATTTCTTTCCTTTTTTTAACCTTTTTTTTTAATTTAATATTTTTATTTTGCTTTTATTTTTATTTTTTTATTTCTATATATTTTGAAATTTTAATCTTTAAATTTTATTTTATTTTTCTTAAATTTTAGGTTTTTTTTAATGTTTGAATTTTAAAAATTAAAAAATGTTATTTCTATTTTTAAAAATGTCAAAAACATGACACAATTTTTTTTTTTGTTATTCCAGCATCAACTGGTTTTGTTTTGAGGGTGTTTTTTCAATCTTTTTTTCAAGAAACAATTTTGTTTTTAGCATAATTTTATAAAATGTTGAAATTTGACCTTCAAAAAAAAGCAAGTGCGTTCTGGAATACACTTTTTTTGTTTTGGGGGTGTTTTTTCATGTTTTTTGAGTCTTTTTGGGCTAGAGTTCCCATTTTGAGGTCAGGTTACCTATTTCATCGGTAACAGTGTTACATCTGATTTTAGAAGAGAAGATTCATCAAATGTTACATCTCTACTAATGACTATCTTCCGTGAAGAAGGATCCCACAACCTATATCCTTTCACTACATAATCATACCCAACAAAGACACAACATTTCGATTTTGGATCTAACTTTGAACGTTGATTTCTAGGAATAAGAGCATAGGCATCACAACCAAAATTCGTCAAGTGCGAATTATTACAAGATTGACCCGACCAAAGTTCTTCAAGAATGTTACAGTTTATGGCAACCGAAGGTGATCTGTTAACTAAATAACAAGCAGTAGACATTGCTTCTGCCCACAACTCCTTTGGAAGGTTAGCATTGTTGATCATACTTCTAGCTCTTTCCATAAGAGTCTAATTCATCTGTTCAGCAACGCCATTTTTCTGAGGAGTATAAACAGCAGTTTTATGTCTAGCAATCCCTTCATCCTTACAAAATTTTTCAAATTCTAAAGAAGTAAATTCACCGTCATTGTCAGTTCTTAAACCCTTAATTGATTTTCCTGTTTTCTTTTCCACAATTTCTTTAAATTGTTTAAAAACATTAAATACATTAACTTTCTTTTTTAACATATAGACCCAAACTTTCCTGGAGAAATCATCAATAAATGTTAAGAAATATAATGCACCTCCATAAGACACAGTAGGAGATGGTCCCCACAAATCAGAATGAATGTAGTCTAAAATCTATTTACTAGTATGATTTCCAGTCTTGAACATTTGTTTACATTGTTTTCCAAACACACAATGTTTACAAAAAACCAACTTCAAGGATTTCAAATCAGGAAGCAACTTGAGGTTCATCAGTACCTGAAGACCTTTCTCACTCATGTGACCCAATCGTTGATGCCATAGACGAGAACCTTCTTCTGCTTTTTCTGATACGATCGCTGCTTCACTAACTTGAGTACTTCCTTTGAGTATGTACATATTTCCAATTTTTTCAGCCTTCATAACAACCAAGGCTCCTTTTAAGACTTTCAACACTCCATTCTGACTTGTAAATTTATACCCATTCGAATCCAAAACTCCCAAGGAAATCAAGTTTTTCTTTAGACCAGGTACATGCCTAACATCAGATAATGTTTTAACTGAATCATCATACATTTTAATTTGTACAATACCAATCCCAACAGTCTGACAAGATGCATTATTTCCCATGAATACAAAACTACCATTTACAGTTTCATATGAAGTAAACCAACTTCGATGCGAACTCATATGATGAGAAGCACCAGAGTCTAATAGCCAATTTTCAGCATCTTGAGAGATATTACAAACAAGGAGAGCTTCAGCAATTAAAACCTCGTCAACCATACCTGAATCAACCTGATTTTCTTCCATGTTATGGTTTTCCGACTCCTTCTGTTTCCAAAAATATTTCTTGAGGTGTCCAAGTTTGTTGCAGTACCATCACTTGGCTTTACACTTCTTGCCACCCTTTGACTTCGATATGGAAGAACCTCTTGCTTTCTCCCCTCTTTCCTTTGACCGACCTCTAGTTACCATGGCTTCTAGTGCAGATGTCTCAATACTAGATTTCCTTCATACTTCTTCAGATAAGAGAGCACCCACAACAGATTCAAATTTTAATGAATCGGCAATGCTCAAACTAATTGAAGTTACGAAGTGGTCCCATGACTCGGGCAAAGAAAACAACAAGGTTATTGCCTTGTCTTCTTCCTGCATTTTAAATTCCATATCTGACAACTAGCAAATAAGCGTATTAAAAACATTTAAATGTTCTGCAATTTTTGTACCTTCCTTCATCCGAAGACTGTATAATTGTCTTTTTAAATATATTCTATTTGTCAATGATTTTTTCATATACAAGGTTTCTAGTTTTTCCCACAACCCTTCAGCGGTACTCTCTCTAACAATATTAAAGAAAACTTCATCTGCCAAACATAACCGAATGGTACTGAGGGCTCGAGCATCCAAGCCCTCCCAGTCTGAATCTGTCATGTTTGCCAGTTTTTTATTTACCCCGTCTAATGCTTTGTGCAACCCTTGTTGCACCATCAAATCCCTAACCTTTAGTTTCCACAACGCGAAATTTTTCTTTCCAGTGAATTTATCCACCTCGAACTTTGCATTTGTCATTTTGGCCATTTCTAGTTTTCCCTTCTTACTTAAACTTCCAACTAGGGTTTTAAAAAAAAATTATTTCCCCTCTTCTGCTATGGTTTTTTTCCCTTTTCAACCAGAAATCTGAGCCCTTTATCTAACAAACAATTTCTTCCACAGGGACAAGAAAAAACAAATTTTCTTCAATTTATTTAAACCCCCACTGCTTGAGAGTAAAAAAAACTCACAAAACTTAAAAAACTATTCCACTTTCCAGAATTTAGTTTCTGCCAAAAATTCAAGCCTTTCCAAAATTTAATTTCTGCCAGAAAACTCCTTCAATTCCTTCTTCAAACATTTTTTCTAAATATTTTTCAAAGAGTCTGATTACTTAAAGCAAAGATTTAGAAAAACTCTGTTTTCAATAAAAAACTGTAAATCTCTTAAAAAAAATATGTACCCGAATTTCTTAGTAATGTGGCTTCTTCCACAACAGTTTTTCTGAATGCAGACTTCAGACCTCCTGCAATGGTGACTTTACTTTTCTTTCAAACCAATTAAAAAAAATCCTCCTACAGCACTAACGCTGCATGATCTTCTTTGGTGGTTTAAAAAAAAAATTATTTTTTTCTTTGACCACGGGTGGTCCTTCAAACTATTGCCTCCTTTCTCCAGCGGATGGAAATAGCCCACAGCAGACTTAAAAAATGATTTCTTTGCTCCAACGTAGCCTTTGTTCCAGCGTGCAGAAGGTTTCAGTCCTTTCGGTCCTTCAACTGCTGCCTCCTTTCTCCAGTGGATGGCAAAGGCCCACAACAAACTTAAAACGGTTTATTTGCTCCAACGTAGTCTCTATTCTAGCGTGGGTCCTTTAACTGCTGCCTCCTTTATCTTTGCTCCAACGTAGTGGCCTCTCTTCTCTCACGGTGGTTACAACCACATTCTCCAGCGCTCTTCAATTAAGCAAGGAGTTTTTTTTTTTAACCAGCGGAATTTTAACTTTGATATAAGGCTCTGATACCACTTATAGAACTAGAAATACATTTTAAAAAAAGAAGAATGAAAAATGAATGAGAAACTGAATTAAAACACACGAAAGGTAAACACATTCATTTACATGGTAAAACCTTGACATGGTGTCAAGGAAACCTCCACGGGGCAAGGGATTGGAAACTCTATTAATTCAATGATTCTCCACACTTTTCAAGCCTCTCGGGCCATCCAATTTAACCTGAGCTATTTTTGTTATTCTAACTTCATTTCATTATACAGCCAACTAACAGATAATAAGTAAATTTTCCCAAAATTACTTACATTTGTTGTCATATTTTTAACATCACCAACCACCCTTGGAATTGCGTAATTCCTTCAGCCCACTGATTTTCCAAATCTGTTCATTCAAATAAAGTGCTCCAAGAGAATAAGTAGATATTTATTGTCGGATTATTATTAAGGGCTAATATTAATTGACATGCATCTATTTTTAGATTATCGATCTATAAATAGACTTTTCCTAATCTTCTAAAAATAGAATCTCATCTATTTTTCCAACTTGATCAACCATCTACAAATAGCATCCTGCAACTTATATAATATGCTCACCATGTCTAAAAATAGACATACACCTAAAAATAGCCTGCGGGCTGCACTTAGTGAAGGTGCTTAATTTTCACTAAGTTCATCATCTTGTTGAATCTCAACACTCCCTCTCAACAAGATAGGGATTATCCTTCACCCTGATCCTGCCTCTATGGTATTCAAATTTTCTCCTGGTGAGTGCCTTTGTCAGAATATTTGCATCCTGATCTTCCGTAGGAATGTACTGAAGCAACATGATCTTCTGTTGCACACAATCTCTGATATGATAATATCAAATATCTATATGCTTAGATCTGTCATGAAACACAGGATTAATCGAGAGTTTAATGCAACTCTGATTATCACAATGTATCACTGTAATGAGAACTGAACAAACCGACCAGGATCTTCCTCATCCAGATAGCCTCATATGCAGCTTGACTTGCTGCCATGTGTTCTGCTTCCGCTGAACTAAGTGCCACGGATCTTTGTTTCCTGTTGTACCAAGAAACAGTTGTTTATCCGATACTGAAAACCCCTCTTGATTTTCTCTTTTTTTCCATTGGGCTGCCTACCCAATCTGCATCTGTGAAGCCATGCAACTTCACCTCATTCACCCGTTAGTAGGCTTAACCATCGCTGAGACACAAACAGTTCACCTTCTCACTGCCATATTTCCAATCCAAGGAAATAATGAAAGAGGCCCAAATCCTTCATCTCAAACTCCTTTGCAAGATCTTCCTTACATGAGTGTAACAAATGTTCATCACCCATTAGTATTAAATCATCAACATAAAGAAAAATGATTAAAATCTTACCCTCCACCACAATTTTGTATAGTTTTGCATCCGCCTCACTCTTGGTGAGGCCAAGTCTAGTGAAATAGTTTTCGATCTGTGTGTACCAAGCATGAGGTGCTTGCTTCAGCCCATACAACGCTCTTTTGAGTCTGCACACATGCGACTCGCTACTGGAGATCTCAAATCCTTCAAGTTGCTCAATGTACACTTCTTCCTCAATGATCCCATTAAGGAACAAAGTCTTCACATCCATCTGATGAATGTGTCAACCCATCTACGCTGAGAGAGAAAGGATGGTCCTTATGGAAGAATACCATGCGACAGGTGCAAAGGTTTCTTCATAATCAATCCCCTCGATCTGTGAGAAGCCCTGGGCAACAAATATTTCCTTATACTTCTCAACGCTCCCATCAACAGCTTGATTTACCTTGTAGATCCATCTTGAACCTACCACTAATTTACCAACCGGCCTTGGAACAATCTCCCAAGCATTGTTTCTGACAATGGAGTCATACTCCTCCACCATCTCATCTACCCATGTGGGTTCTTGCGCTACTTCCTTAAAGGAAGATGGCCCTGTCACGATACACTTGCTCATGAGAGCCATGTATCTAGTGAATCGGTTAGGTGATTGTCTCTGTCTGCGTTTTGATGTAGGGACTCCTACATTCTGTGCCGCATCAAGCTTCAGTCTCTCAGCTTCTGTGGTATGCCTTCTGCCTTTTCTGATGTTTGGATCTATGTGAGTGGACTCCTCCACTCCATGATCCTCCTCATGTGGCTGATCCACATCTTGAGGCTCATCTTTAGGAACAAGAAGTTCCTCCTCTGCATGCAAGTGTAGCTCCCTCTCAAGCGACAACTTCACGACTTTCTCCCCATTGAATTTTATATCTCGTTGCACCACAGTCATCTGAATATTTGGAAAATACACACGATAATTATGGGGTGTTTTTGTGTACCCCATAGATATCCCAACTTCTGCAGTCGGCTCCAGCTTCTTCCTGGTGTCCTTTGTCACATGAATGTAAACAAATGAGCCAAAAATCTTCAAGTGAGAAATATCAAGCTTCTTACCAGTAAAAGCTTCTTCATGTGTACTCATGCAAAGTACTCTATGAGGACAACGGTTTTTCACATAAATTGCAGTGTTGCATGCTTCCGCCCACAACTGCATCGGTAGGCCCTGGTCATGCAGAATATCTCGTGCAGCACCCACGATCATTCTGTTCTTCCTTTCCGTGACCCCATTATGCTGTGGGTTATGAGGCGCTATGAGTTCTCTTTGAATTCCTTCTTTGCTAGAGAAGTATTTGAATTTGTTCGAGATATATTCACCACCATTATCGCTCCATAGAGCCTTCACTTGCTTCCTTGACTCCTTCTCCACCAATGCTTTAAACTCACAGAAATTTTAGAATGTTTCACTCTTCTTCTGCATGACGACGATCCAGCATCTACGAGAATAGTCATCAACAAATATAACATAATACTTGTGTTTTGTTGTTGAAGCAACCGAGAAAGGTCCACACACGTTTGTGTGAATTCTCTCCAGGATCACCGAAGCACAGTTCTCCTTCTCATGAAAGGTGGTCTTCACAAACTTACCCATAGTACATCCCTTGCACTGATATGACTGCGCAAGAGTACCCTTGGGAAGTCCAGTATAAATCTGCTGCAAAATCTTCAAGGTGCCATGGTGAAGATGGCCCAATATTCTGTGCCATAATTCGCTCTCATCCCGGCTCACCACTTCTTCTGCTTTGCCCATCATTGCAACGCAGCCATCTACCTCCAGCTTGTAGAGATTCTTAACTCAAATCCCTATTCTCTTGGTTTGACCCATTGTTTTATGTCGCAGGAAATCTTTTCCCTCGCTGAAAACAACGTCATAACCTCTGTTCTCCAACATCGCGACCGAGACCAAGTTCTTCTTCAGACCTGGAACATGCATAACATCTTTCAATAGAAATGGTTTACCTGACTCCCTCTCAAAGGAAGGAAACACCACTATCAAGATACCACACCGATCCCATTGTGCTTGAAACCAAGCATGCGATCAAAGAGAAATCAAGTTCAAATTTTGAGGCCAAGGCCTCACCTGCTGCAGCTCTAGAAGCCTTCTTGTTCTTATTTTTCTGTGGGCAGTTAGTGGTGAGATGCCCATGTTCGTGACAGTGAAAACACTTCACTTTGGACAAATCCAGCTTCTTGCCTTTAGCCTCAGATTTTGGATGGGATTTCTTCCCCTTCCCTTTCCTTTTTTTGGCAGCCAAATAGAAATTCTCTTCATCATCATTCTTCGATGAAGAGCCATCCCTGGTACTTCGCCTTATCTCCTCCTGCACTAGATCCTACCAAAGTCGCTCCCAATCCGGCAATTTCTCCCATCCATTGACAGAGTCCTAGTAATTGTGCCAACCCTTCGGTAGTCCAAGGAGAGCCAAGCTCACCAAGTCATCATCCGCAGCTGTGATTCCTACACTCCCCAGCTCATCCCTACATTGGACAAACTTCGTGAGATATTTTGGAATATTGTCATCCTTCTCCATTTTGGATTTTCTGAGCTTATCTTTCAGCGCCAACTTCCTATGGTCGTTGCTGATTTGGAAAAGATCTTTCAAATCCTTCCACATTTTAAATGGAGTGGCTTTCCCGTGAAGGATTGACACAATATGGTCTTTCACACCTTCCAACGGAATTCTTCTTGTCTTCGCTACTTTCTTTTTCCAGGCATCAAGTAATGCAGCATCGCTAGAAGTAGGCTTAGGAACATCGCTATCAATGAACTCCTTCAGACCATTATCTTCAAGCACCGCCTCCATCCTGCCCTTCCATGCTATGTAGTTCGAGCTACCCTCAAGGGCATACTCCAACCGCAACCCATTAAAATCCATTTCAATGAATACTCAATTGTCACACCAAGAAATTCTTGCAGAAAATTCAAATTGTCCACCAGCACAAAACTCAACACCGCTTCAATATTGAAATCTCCAGTGACTAACACTACTCTGATACCATGTAGAAATTATAAAATATGCATGTATATTACTGGACTCCCCTGATCTAACAAATTAACTTATGTTAAATACAGAATCCTTCCACTTAATTCTTTGTGAAAATTAAGTCGCCAATTGCAAAACACATATGAAGAAAAATCAATCGCACATAAACACAGTTGTTTAATAGGAAAGCTTAAAGCTAAAAACCCCAACTATCATATATTGTATTATGTATATCAATGGATCATGTAATAATCTCATACAAATCTTAGTACATCAAGCTCTCATTACAATCAACAATCATTACACACTGTCATGCAGAAATTTCATATCTATGCATTAATTTCTTGCTTCCTGACAGCCTACCTCCACTACACAATCCCTATTGAAGAAGACCCCTGAATGAATTTGAATTGGCCTTACCTTGACTGCGCAATCCTCATTGGCATCTCCAATGTGTTTCGGATGCATTGAATGCATCACTATAGTCACAACATATAGTCCATCTCACCCTTTCACCTATCTCTCCACTGGGTCTCCACTGGAACTGACATGCAAGTAGTTAACTGTTGTATTTGTTCAATTGCAAGTGAGTCTCTAGTTGTGAATTAATTAAATAATTAATTCGCTAAACTCTCACTGGTGTATCTTCAGTTAGAACTAGATACAGCTAACACAATTGATTTTAACTCACTTAACTGAGTTAAACTAAATAACAACTCCCATAACTACTGTTCCAACTCTGTCACAACTCTGCAACTTCAGTTCTAATTGTGTCCTCCATGCATGAGTCACCAACCACCCTAGGAATTACGTAATTCCTTCAGCCCGCTGATTTTCCAAATCTGTTCACTCAAATAAAGTGCTCCCAAAGAATAAGTTGATATTTATTGTCGGATTATTATTAAGGGCTAATAATAATCGATATGCATCTATTTTTAGATTAGCGATCTTTAAATAGACTTCACCCAATCCTCTTAAAATATAATCTCATCTATTTTTCCAACTTGATCAACCATCTACAAATAGAATCCTGCAGCTTATATAATATGCTCACCATGTCTAAAAATAGACATACACCTAAAAATAGCTTGCGGGCCCCACTTGGAGAAGGTGCTTAATTTTCATTAAGCTCATCATCTTGTTTAATCTCAACAGGGATGCCAGATGAAAGCTATTTTGAATTGTAGGAACCTGATAGTTGAAGAGAATGATGAGAATCCAGGAATATCATGATCCCGGAATCTGAGGGACAGTGTGTAGTGGCTGGGCCCTCGATCACCTCGCTGGATATGACAAAACCCCTAAAGCTTAGACAGGTGAATATTGGATTTGAAGAAAAACCTAAGTTGGCAAGATTGGAGACTATTGGGATGATGATACAGTAGGCAAGGTTGTTGAGTTTCTCACAGAATATCAAGACTTTTTCCCTACAAAATTTTCAGAGCTGAATGGCATCATTAGGGAACTTGGAGTCATGAAAATCACTTTGAAGCCTGATGCATGCCCGGTAAAACAACGCCCATACAGGCGAATCCCAAGATATAAGCAGAAAGTGAAAGAAGAGTTGGAAAAAATGGTTGTAGAAGGCATCATTGAACCTGTAGAAGAGTCTAACTAGGTAAGTCCAATGGTTGTGCAAGATAAGAAGACCAAGGGAGAAATCAGGATCTGTGTAGATCTGTGCAAACTGAATGATGCTTGTGTGCATGATCCATTCCCAATTCCATTCTCTGATGAAATTTTGGATAATGTTGGAGGACAAGAAGCATATTCCTTCACAGATGGGTTTTCAGGATATCATCAAATCTGGATTGCTCCAGAAGATAGGAGTAAGACCACCTTTGCTATTGAATGGGGATCCTTCCAATATACAGTCATGCCTTTTGGATTGAAGAATGCTCCTGCCATTTTCTCACGCGTAGTAGTTGTTTCTTTCAAAGATTTTATCCATGAGTTTTTGGAGGTATATTTTGATTATTGAACTATATTTGGGTTGTTAAAGAAGAATGTGTCAAATCTACGTTGAATGTTGTATACTTGTAAGAAGTATCATATCTCCTTAAATTTGAAGAAGTGTATATTCTATGTACCATTCGGGATACTGCTGGGACACATTGTCTACCAGCAGGGGTTGATGGTAGATCCTGCAAGGATCGCAGACATAGTTAATTTGGAGGTACCTGAGAATTTTAAACAGTTGCACTCAATATTGGGACATACTGGGTATTATAGGAAGTTTATTCAAGGCTATGCGCTGATAACTATGCCCATGGAAAAGTTGCTCAAGAAGGATGCAACGTTCTGCTGGGATGAGGATTTCCAAAATAGTTTTGAGCTGTTGAAAGAAAATATGGTCACTGCCCCCATTCTGGTCTTCCCAGATTGGTCCAAGATATTTCATGTACATGTGGATGCCTCCTACATTGCGCTTGAAGCTATCTTAGCGCATCCAAGAGAGGATCAAATTTATCATCCTATTTCTTATGCAAGCCGGAAAATTTCAAGCACAGAGAGGAATTACTCAACCACGAAAAGGGAATGGCTAGCAATGGTGTATACGTTGCATAAATTCTACCACTATCTACTAGGAGGCCATTTTAAGATGTTCATTGATCATTCTGATTTGAAGTACCTTGTCAACAAGCCTGTGTTGGGGGGGAAGATCTGCAAGTGGTTGTTTTTATTCTAGGAATATGATTTTTATATTATGTACAAACCAAGACAATTGAATGTTGAGCCAGACCATCTGTCACGCATTGAAACAGGTGAGGAACCTACAAATTTAGAAGATGGATTTCCAGACGCGCAGTTTTTTGTGATAAAGGTGGTTGATGAGCATTTCCCTGATATCATTTAGTTTTTAACTACTTGATGTGCATCTGAGGAATACACAGTTCAGCAGAAGAAATAACTCATGGTGTGCACAGCAGACTTCACCATTATAGCTGGACAATTGTACAAAAAGGGTGCGGATGAGGTTCTGCGAAGATATGTATTGAAGTATGAGAGACGTGCAATCCTAAATTAATCTCATGGAGGGGTTGTTGGTGGTCACTATGCAGGAAAGGCCACTACGCAGAATATTTTTCGAGTTGTTTTATGGTGGCCCACACTGCATAATGATCCCTATGTGCATTTCCGTTCATGTGATGTATGTCAGAGGACAAGGAAGCCTTCGCGTAGAGACGAGATGCCCTTGAATCCGCAGATGGCACTGCAAGATTTTGAGAAATGGGATATAGATTTTGTGGGACCTACTAATCCTCTAAGAAGGAAGAGTGGTACGTGCTACATTATCACTACGACAAATTATGTCACCAGATGGGTTGAAGCCAAATCGGTAAAGGATTGCACTACTGATACAGTTGTGCAGTTTATATTTGAGAATATTGTGACTTGGTTTGGTTGTCCTAATATTCTGATAAACAATTAGGGTACGCATTTTGTAAATGACACCATTGAAGCATTGACAGAAGAATTCAAGATGCATAATCAAAATATCTCTCCCTATCACCCTTAGGAAAATGGCGTGGTTGAAGCATTCAATAAGATACTTGAAAATGTGCTAACCAAGGTGTGCAATGCTAACAGAAATGATTGCGATGATAAATTTCCAGCAGTTCTTTGGGCATATAAGACCACTTGCAAGAATTTGAATGCAATGACAACTTTCAGGATGGTATATGGGCAAGAATTTGTATTTCCAATGGATTCCATTGTTCCTAGTTTTCGCATTGCAGCATTCACCAATATGGCTGAAGAAGATGCTTTGGAAGACCGGTTCTCACAGTTGGTTGCTCTGGAAGAAGATCATTTTATTGCAAGATATCACCAGCAGGTTCAAAAATCGCATGAAAAATCATGGCATGACAGGCATATCAGGAAAAAGGTGTTCAAGGAAGATGATTTTTTCGTACTATTTGATAGCAAATTTGCATTCCACCCAGGGAAGTTGAAAATGCATTGGTTAGGGCCCTATGTTGTTAAGGAAATCACTAATGGAAGTGTAGTGCACCTAGCCACATTGAGCGGGTAATACCTTCCTAGGAATGTCAATGGAAGTCGTATGAAGCCATACAAGGATGACCCTATGCCTACCAAATGACTATATGGCCGGAGTATCAGACCTGCACAAATGGGATGGCGAATGTGCAGTAAGGTGTGATGCACGTGCGGTAGTTGTGCGAGGAGGTTGACTGGGTAGAAGAGGTGTCAAAAACTAGCCGTTGGATCAGTAAAACTGGAAAATACATATTTATTACTCTTTTTGGGAGCGTCTAGGTTGCATTAAATGAAGGTATTTTTCCAAATTTGGGACCGTTTTGTCAGTAATGGAAACTCATTAATGCACAAGGAGTCGTTGAAGACGCACCACAAGTATAAATATGACATATGGGGTTGCAATAGTTCCCTTTGATTTCTGAGTGAATTCCTTGCCTTGAGCTCCTTGATCGTCACTGCATATTCTTTGTCTATGTCTAGTTTGGATCTGGGATTTGAGGACGCATTGCGCCGAGCAGGGTTGGGCTACGTTATTCCTAGCAGTATGACGGCCACAAGACTAGGAGATGACTCTTTTGCGCGTGAGGTCCCCATTGTTGAAACACCTACACCCTCCAAGACTAAGAAGGGGCAATCTTCTGGTACGTGCAAATCTCCACGAGAGAAGACCCCGAAGCCACACCCTACTGCGGCTGAGAAGTTGAAGAGGCCTATGGTCGAGGTCCCCGAAATAGTTTTTGAAGGAGAGGAGGATTTGGTCGAAGTGGCCACATTCTCATGACTGTTGAGTTATGTTGCATCGCACAAACCCTCAATTATAATTCCCAAAGACTTGGATTTAATATTCCTAATTAGCTTTCAGCTAGTTGGAATATTATACATTGCTTCAATTTTTAGTCTAGAGGAATAAATCAGGTAGGGATACCCATAAATCTATTTATTAGGAATAAATCACTTCCAATATGGATGTGGATCAATTTAGATAGTCAAAATAAAGCCACCTTGGGTGTGAAAGGTGGAAATGCATCTAGACTAGATCAAGGTTGACCAAATCAATAGCATTGCCAAAGAAGAGAGTGGAGATAGTGGGGACAGCGCAGTTTTAGAGGAGGAGCCTTTGCATGGAAGTAACCTCATAAATGAGTGGGGCCAAGGGTGAGGAAGCTCACTAATAATATAAGGGAAAGGATGGTAGCCATGACAGGTATTCAGAATATTTTTTGTGTTTGAGTCTTATGACCTATTGCATGCTTCAGTTGTTTAGCTGGGTTTTTTGTACTGTTGCACAAGGGCATTTCCATGCGGGAATTCCCCACTCTATCTTGGAGGAATTGAGAAGGGAATCTAAGAGGATTATTTTGAGCTTCATTTACACCATCCGGTATTGGGCCAAGCAGTCACCTACAGCCACAGCGTAGTCTCCTTGAGGAACTGCGTTATTTTTCATGGTGTTGCAGTGGAGGGGTGTAAAACCCTGTTTATGAGCTACTTTCCTAGTGAAAGGAGCAGCCTTTCACCCAGAAAGATAGGGAGGAGAAGTTACAGCCATATATTTTTCATTTCAACCATTTTGCAGTAGATATTCAGTGATACAGTGTGATTCAGCCATAGATTTGCAGTATTCACTTTTTGCATCTTGTGTATTTCAAGAAACCCTTGTCGGGTTATCTTGGGATTGTGTTTGAGAAACTAGTTCTCCATTTTCATCTCCTTTTGAGTAATATATCATAAGATCCATTCATATTTATTTTTTTGTAGTAGTAACCCTCACTGGGACTGTGCTATCATGTATTCCGGCATTTCTGTGTTGCAAAATCCCTTAGGATTCTAGTATTTATGGGATTTGGAGGATTGTTTGCCTAGTTTGAGTGATTTGTTCCTCAACACATTGTATATTTTTCTGCTCTAATACATAATCTAATGGATCTATGATTTTCTCATATATTTTGCATCATTATTTGTTGTATATTTCAGTTTAGTGTTCAATATTTTTGTCTTTCCTAATTTGGAATATTACAGTGGTATCAGAGCTCTAATCTTGGCTTGGCTTGTGGGGCAATACATCTATAGCCATGGAGTAGAAATAGATACCAAAACTTCTTCTCCAGACCATGCAGGACATTGCAAAATATATCAAGGAGATGAGATTTGAAAGACAAAAGGAATCCACTAGAGGGTTTCACCATGGAGAAAGCTCCATCACTTCACATTTGTGGTGGGAGAAATCACTAGCACGGCCATATTCACAACGCTCCACTATGCCCACATTCCTATCATTGGAAGGTGAGGAAGGAGGGCCCTTGAGGGAAGAAACCCTTGGTGACTGTTCTGTGGAATATGATTCTCAATCCTATAGGTTCAAGGAGCATTTTAACTTTTAGGAGTTCTATCAGAACAAGGATGGTAGGATATCCTTCAAGCACCATAAAAAGGGAGGGTACATACAGAACCAAGATCTACAGCGCAGTTTGGTGTAATATTCCCAAATGGGGAAGCAGCAATATATGAACACAAACTAGAAATAGCAGTGATAAATCAACACATAACATGTAATAAGATCATATAGCCATCATATTAAGATCATAGCAGCAAAATGTATACAGGTCCTTGAAGAAGAAATCACTCAAATAATGCCAAAACAAGCCTCAAGAGAACATGTACATGAAACATAAGGAACACTGCTACACAATAATTCCCAAGGCTATGACAGCACATTTTTATTAGATATAACTTCTGCTAGAAAATTTAAGTACATGGGTCTGAAGTTATAGGGCTCAAATAATGTCGGGAACAAATTTCTGTGCTCCTAGATACATTTTCAAGACAACCCGGAAAGGGCTTCCTGAAATATACAAAAATACCAAAATGTCGGAATGCAGCCCTAGGGTAGAATAGAAGTTTCTAATGAATAACTAGATGAATATGGTTGTAGATAATACACATAAATAATAGATATCATCCAATAGATCCTTCAAGTGAAAGGCTGATCCTAACACTGAAGATCTCGCCCTCCAAATCAAGCACTGAAATCCCCACTGCAAATTCTCATTGAAATAATGCAATCAAAGAGGAATATTACATTGTATATGATGGGAATATGTTGGCCTAGTACCAAGATATGAAATAAAACTCAATAACCTCCCTTTATGACCTCCCAAAGAGAAGAATGCTTCCTCCTCTGAAAAACTAGCTCTGGAAGTGGGTTTCTCAACCCTCCACTACAACACCCTGCAACACAACACAATACTCTGCAGAAATTGCGTTGTAGCTGAAGACTGGAGCTTTTCCTTAAGCCTGATAATGGAAAATTATGGTACAATTCTCCCCCAAGAGGCCTCTCAACGAAGGAGATGGGATTCCCGCTTGGGAACACCCGGTGCTAAAGAGCACAACAATCTCAACTAAACAGCTGAAGAATGCAAATAGTCATGCAGACAATAAAATCAATAATCAATAACATGCCTCAATATGGCTTCCTTTCCCTAATTATAAAAAAATGTGAGCCTTCTCAACTTGGGTCCCACTCATTAGGGTTTCCACCATCATGTAATCTTCCTCCCATTCACATTGTGTTGTCTCTATTGACAATCCACTCCTCCCATACCAGCGTTTTTGACTTGGCCAAACTTGACCTTGTCCACATGCATTAGCCCCTGTTCACACATGAGGGTGCTTTATACAGCTATGAAAATGATCCCTTTTCACATTAAGAGGGATTTTATGCCTACTTAAGAGATTTATGGGCCTCCCTACCCATTTATTCATCTAACTAAATGTCAAGAGAAAAATTAATATTCCAATTAGTTGCATGATAATTTAGGAATATTACAGTCCTCCCCTCCCAAATGTTGCTTGTCCTCAAGAAACTGCAAGGATAGAACCGAAGAGCCTCCTCTCCGCCTCCTATATCATACTCATATGATAAAATCATCCAAGGAACAAGATGTTGTCTTATCAATAAATCTCCAAGTTTCCCCTCCCAAGTAAGTAAGTTAGATTTTGGTAACCATCCCAAATAAATATCATCATATAGAAGTAAAACACCCATGGAGGCAAAAATGTGTTGTCTAGAGGCCTTCTTGAGGCATGGAATCTGAAATATGTTGGGAACTATCATTCTCATGTGAACCTCCCATCCCCAAAGCTATCATCCATACAAAATGAGCCACCCTCCAAAATGGTAACTCACGAAAGATATCCTCCACCTTTGGCTCCTATAATGTAGGTGGGCTGCATAACTGCACATGGTAGAAAAAATTTCCTTCCCCACGCTGTCTTTCTCTCCACTTATAATAAATGTAGAGTAACTTTTGATTTTTGGCTTCAATAATGTTTCCCTCAAGAGGCAAGAAGAAGGTTGTATCTTCAAAGATCCTCCCCCTAGAGTCATGAATCATGTTGGCCCAAACCATCCCATAAAAAGTGAATGGTACATCATCACCATATGGTATCCAAATAAGAAAAATTTTAAAGGTTATGTGCAAGTTTGGATGGTACCAATGGTTTCTCCATTGGATACAGCGCAGTTTTACCAATTGTTGTTTCGGAACATCATGTGGCAAGTTGTCTCCCAACAAGTTTCTAGTTGTGCATGTTTGCTAATCTACTATAGTTAGTAAATGAAATTATATATCAGCTGAGCATAATAATAATAACACCATACTTGCCCAAGGTCATGCAAATAAGGGTTATCTCCATCACAAATTTTGGTCCTAGAATGACCATGAAACCCAAAGATAATCTTGCCCTCTTGTGGAGCAATGCATTGTACATAGATGGTGAGAAGATGCAAATACTTTATGAACTGATCAATAAGTATAGAAATACATTTCTTACCATGCATAGTGAGTAAGTTGAAAGTGAGGTCCATATATGATCCCTCCCATGAGAATCTTCTCATAAAAGTCTACAAAAGGAAGGGAGGCATACTCACCTTGGAACACTCCATCAATAGATACATACTCCCAAGTGATAGCTTTGTTGGCCTTAGTGATAAGGCTCTTGCCACTCCATGACTCCATTCTTTGACATGCCATATGCCAAAGTCATCCACCATCATGTTGTTATGTGTGGGAGATTTATTCCTATGTGGAAGTACCTCCTAATCCTCCAATACTGAAGGGTAGCCTCTTTTCACTTTGATTGTGCCATCTCTTTCTTCTGAAATATCATGCCAATTATGGGATAAATTCTTCCCACACTCTCCCAAGAGTAGCCAAAGCAACAATAGCTCCTGCTGCCCCCTCACACCTCCTTCATGAAAATCATGATGTGAAAATATGATGATTGACATGAACAATTTCATATCAACACAATGCACCCAAACTCCTTGCTTCCATATGATGCAAGTGCCAAGCCAAGTTACACCCCCCAACATGCCCTTAGAAGAAGGATATGTCACATTATGGCCAAACTCTTTCAAGAGTAGCCAACACATCAATGCATCATGCTGCCCTGTGTCATAGATATGAAGGTGACTTACCGACCTCTTGCTTACCATCCACACCCCGCCATCCAGATGTGGGTGTCTCCTACCATGCTCCGTCTTGGTACTCCTCCAATGGAGAACATCATCCTCCCAAATCAGATTTCCATATTTTCATTTCATGGGATGTTGAAATGCAACCTCTTGGACATCTCCAAGTGAAGACCACTCACCAATGACCATATTGAATCCATAAGGATCCAAGTATGATGAAGGCAAAGTCTTCTCATAGAGTTGTACAATTCTCATCAAGAAATATCCATCACAATGCTGAAAGATAAGATGTATCTCATCAATCATATGTTCATGCAATGTCACCCAAGTGTAATGGTCATCAGAATGCTCTAATAACATTTGGGCCCCCAACTCATCACTGCTGCTCAATGACAGTTTTGTTGGTCTCCATAATGGTTTTTTTGTTGTCTCATTCTCATGCCTAATGCTGAACATATAGTTCTGCATTGGGTTGTTTAGGACAATGTTCATCCTATCCTCCAGGAATCCACACTCCAACCCCAGGATTTTTGTGCATCTCAATAATGAATAACTAGGTTGATTGTTTATCCCCTCCTTGAACAACTCAGGGCTGCTCAGCACAGTGATAGTCTGCTTCTCCAAATCAGCAATATGCTTTGACCCTTGGTCATGAAATGGCATATTCCCACAACCCTTAATAATATGTGCTGAAATAATAGAAAGTGGAAACATCTGCATACCTTGGTAAAGCTTGGGAACATCTTGTATTGCTACAAGGGTTCCTTCCTCTGGTGTGATGACTTCCCCAAATATTGATGATGATGGCTACTCCTCTATGGTTATATCAATGCTAGTACAAGTCTCCCCCTCCTCATGCATCTCCAGAATAGTGCATGAGGCTCTAAATTTCAAGAGATCAAGACCACTTTGCAAAGGTGCAAGTGTTATTTCTCCTGATGCAAGTGCTCCTGCAGAAAGTGGTGGTGAAGGCCTCTTCTCCTCTGATTTCTTCTTGTAAAAATTCTTGATCAACCTTCGAGTAAAATTTACAAATGCAATCACTCTTGCATGACTCAAATGGCTAAACCACCAAATGTTTGCTTCACCTTCAAGGTGCAGCGCTACAATATCAACAGCTTCTCTTTCTACCACTGGATGTAGTAGGAATAATGCATCTAACTTCATTCCCCAAGCCCTTTCTGTACATATGGATTACCCATAAAAGGTAGACAATCTAAATCTATTTCCCTTTATTTTCCTGTTGTTGCAAGGTCTCCTTTCTTCTTCTAGCTAAATGAATTGTGGGAGAGTTAGGGTCTCCTTGAAAGCTATAGGTTGAGACTTATATTCTGCTAGGAATTCACTTATAATTTCATGTTCCAAGTGCCCTCCATCTCCATGCCTCTTGTCTTCTTCCTCAAAAGAGAAGGGCATAGTGTATTTCTTTGGAGTTCTATGCAACACTGGTTCTTTCTTCTGATGATAGGAAGTACATGGACCTTCCTCTTCTTGAAACCCTTTAAAGGTTTCATTGCATCTCTCCTCTTTCATCTTCTTGACCTCCTTGGAGAGGTTCTTCATAGATATGAAAATTGATGAGACAATTCTCATTCCTTCCATCATTTTAGACCTGATTTTCTGCTCTTCTTCTTCTTATAGCATATTGGCTTGAAACTCATAGGCTGAGCCAAGATTATGCTCTGATACCACTGTAATATTCCCAAATGGGGAAGTATCAATATATGAACACAAAATGGAAATAGCAGTGTTAAATCAACACATAACATGTAAGAAGATCATATAGAGATCATATTAAGATCATATATCAAAATGCATACAGGTCGTTGAGGAAATAATCACTCAAGTGAGGCCAAAACAAGCCTCAAGAGAACATGTACATGAAACATAAGGAACACTGCTACACAATAATGCCCAAGGCTATGACAGCGTAGTTTTATTAGATATAACTATTGCTAGAAAATTTCAGTACATTGATTTGAATTTATAGGGCTCAAATAATGTCAGGAAAAAAGATCTATGCTCCCAAATACATTTTCAAGATAACCTGGAAAGGGCTTCCTGAAATATACAAAAATACCAAAATGTCGGAATGCAACCCTAAGGCTGAATAGCAGCTGCTACTGAATAACTGGATTAATATGGCTATATATAATACACATAAAGAATATATCTCCCCCAATATATGCTTCAATTGAAAGGTTGATCCTAACACTGAAGATATCACCCTCCAAATCAAGCACTAAAACCCCCACTGCAAATGCTCACTGAAATAACGTAGTCAAAGAGGGATATTGCACTGCAGATGATGGGAATATGTTGGCCTCGTGCCAAGATGTGAAAGAAAGATCAATAACCTCCCATGATAAACTCCCAAAGAGAATAATGCTTCCTCCTCTTAAAAACTAGCTCTGGAAGTGGGTTTCTCAACCCTCCACTGCAACACCCTGCGACACAACACAATACTCTGCAGAAAATGCATTGTCGCTGAAAACTGAAGCTTTACCTTAAGCCTGATAGTGGAAAATTATGGTAAAATTCTCCCCCAAGAGGCCTTTCAAGGAAGGAGATGGGATTCCCGCTCGGGAACACCCAGTGCTAAACAGCACAACAATCTCAACTAAACAACTGAAGAATGCAAATAGATATGCATACCATAAAATCAATAATCAATAACATGCCTCACTATGGATTCCTTGCCCTCCTTATAAACAAATTTGAGCCTTATCAACTTAGGTCCCACTCATTATGGTTTCCACCATCATGGAATCTTCCTCCCATTCACATTGTGTTGTCTCTATTGATGATCCACTCCTCCCATGCCAGCGTTGTTGACTTGGTCAAACTTGACCTTGTCCACATGAATTAGCCCCTGTTCACACACAAGGGTGATTTATCCAGCTATGAATATGATCCCTCTTCACATTAAGAAGGATTTTATGCCTACTTAAGAGATATATGGGCCTCCCTACCCATTTATTCATCTAACTAAATGTCAAGAGAAAAATTAATATTCCAATTAGTTGCATGCTAATTTAGGAATATTACATTTGGGAAGGTTATTTTTTCCCTCTTATGATGGATCACCCAAGTGCACAACTAAGGCTTGGTTAGAGAAGTTGGATACTTATTTCCAACTCAATAAAGTTTCATAATTGAAGGCTATCAAAATAGCAGCGCTACACCTAGAAAGTGAGGCACATGAGTGGTGGTTTCATGGGTTATCTACACTTGGGCATGCTAGTATCACTTCATATTTTGAATTCAATTGGAGGTTGGTGGAGCTATTTGATCTTAGGGATATGGAAGCACACTTTTTTGGTCTTACCAAGCTCAAGTAATTAGGATATTTAGAAACTTATATCTTTGAGTTTCTAAAGCTTTCATTCATGGTATCTGACCTCACTATGACCAGGAGAGTATGCATGTTCATTGATGGGATGGTTGAACAATTGCATGGGTTGGTGAAATATACTAGACCAACTACGCTCCAAAAATCTATGGAGAGGGCTAGGGACCTACAGCATGCTTTACCCAAGGAAAAGGCCCCTTTTCATCAAAATATCTCCTCTTCCACAAAGGAGACTCAGGAGAATAAATCTCTTGATAATGATCGAAGAGATCTAAGGAAGAAAAAACTCGATTTCACTTGCCGGGAGCCATGGGTACCAAACCACCAATGTGTTGCAGGGAAGGCACATTGCATTGAGATATTTTCTAATGAGGAGAAAGAGACCAGCACTGTAGTAGCAGAAGGAGGTGCACCACCCATAGGAGATTCAGTGGGAGCATCTTCTCCAATGGGAGGAACTCTTGCAGCTTTGAGGGGAGTTCCCAAGTATCTAAATTTAAGGGTTAGAGGTACTATTATGGGGCAAAGAGTATCAGTATTGGTAGACAGTGGAGCTACCCATAACTTTAGTGACACACAGTTGGTGCAAAGGAGGGGCATTCACATAGAATATTTTGAAGTTTTCTCAATTTTGGATCCGGGAGCTAGAACCATGCAGTATGCCAAATATGTTCCAGCATTAACCATCACTATGGGAACCTACACACTGACAGACCACTTATTTGTGGTCGATATTCTAGACACCAATGTGATATTTTGTTTTCAGTGGTTAATCACCTTAGGGAAGGTTACCACAAACTGGGAAACATTAGAGATGGAATGGATAGAAAAAGGGAGTGGTGAGCATCAGAAAATCAAAGCCATACACACCTATCCACCCTAGATTGTCTCAACACATAGTATGGAAGTTTATTTGCGCAGAGGGGACATGGATTGGGTAGTAGAAATGCATTTTTCAGAAGTAGGGACCAAGGATTCACTAGTACATCCAGATGTAAAATCTATTTTGGACCGATACTCCACAGTATTTGGAGATATCCCACCTGGGAGACCTCCTGACCGAGGATTTGAGCACACTATTGAGTTGGAGTAGGGGATCAAAGCAGTGATCACCACACCCTATAGGCATCCCAAAGCCTATAGAGATGATACTGAAAATGCCATTCATGAGCTTTTGGCCTTAGGACACATTCAACCTAGTACCAGTCCTTTTGCCTCTTCAGTGGTCTTGGTGAATAAGAAGGATGAAACATTGAGGATGTGCATTGATTATAGATATTTGAACAAAAATACCATGAAGGACAGATACAAAATTCCCAGGATCGATTATTTGATGGATGAACTAAGAGGATCCAAGTATTTTTCCAAGATTAATTTGAGATCGGGGTATCATCAAATCAAAGTGAAGGATCAATAAATCCCCAAGACAACATTTTGATGTCACTATGGACATTTTGAGTTCTTGGTAATGCCTTCTGGGCTAACCAATGCTCCGAAAACATTCCAGTCTTGCATGAACCACATTTTCCATGGTCACTTGAGGAAGTTTGTATTGGTCTTTTTTATGACATTCTCATTTACAGTCGCACATGGGAGGAGAATTTACGGCATATTGAGGTAGTATTACACATTCTTAAAGAGAAAAAGTTTTACGCTAAGCTCTCTAAATGTGAGTTTTGGTTCACATGGATGCTCTATCTTAGAGTATATGGGGTGATATTTCATGAAGAGAAGATCTTTGCTATCAGAGATTGACCCGAGCCAAAGAATGTCACAGAACTTCGAGGGTTTGTAGGCATATGTACCTATTACCAGAAGTTTGTAAAAGGGTTCTCTCAGCTAGCAGCACCACTTATAGATCTAACTAAGAATGGAGCTTTTAGTTGGATATCCACAGCATAGAGATATTTTGATAAGCTCAAGGAGGTGATGATTAGCTACCCAGTATTGGTTCTGCCTGATTTTACCCAACCCTTTGTGTTGGAATGTGATGCTTCGGGAGAAGGCATTGGAAAAGTATTGATGCAAGGGGGACACCCCATAGCTTTTGAGAGTCGAAAGTTTCCACCACATGAGAGGCTATACCCCATATATGATAAGGAGATGCTGGCTATTATGCATGCTTTAGCCAAGTTCCGAAAATATTTGGTGGGTAATAGATGTTGAGTGAAGACTGATCATAATAGTCTTCAATTCTTTCTTGAGAAGAAGCAGCTTCAGGAGAGGCAGCAAAAATGGGTAAGTAAGATCCAAGAATATCACTTTGACATAGAATATTTCAAAGGGAAGATTAATTTAGTGGCATATGCTCTATCTCATAGGCCAGCAACATTGTTCTTGATGAGCATGGATACATATTGGAAGGCTCAGTTTCTAGTGGAATACTCCAAAGACCACTTTGCATGTGAGATCCTAGATGGGTTGGTGACCAATGAGAGGTATAGAGTGATGGATGAGGTCATCTATTACCGAGATCGAGTCTTCTTGGCTAGAGATTCTAAGCTCAAGAAGAATATTTTGTAGGCATCACATGATTCACCACTTGTGGGGCATCAAGGATTCACCAAGACATATCAGGCTATTCGGGAGAGGTTCTCATGGAAGGGTCTCAAAGAGGATGTGCTCCAACACATCAAGGAGTGCGTAGTTTTCTAGCAGAACAAAGGAGAGCACAACCATCCCACAGGATTATTGTAGCCACTCCCTATTTTGGATGGAAAATGGAAAAGTATTTCTAAGGAATTCATCATACCTACAGTTCAGGGTAAGGATTGTATCTTTGTATTTGTTGGTTGACTGACAAATTATTCACATTTCTTTGCTATTTCTACACGATATACTACTTCACAGGTAGCCAAGCTCTTCTTTAGGGATGTGTTTAGACTTCATGGTCTTCCAAAGGCTATAGTCAGTGATCGGGATAGCCGCTTCAAGGGTGGATCTTGGCAAGATATTTTTCGATTAGTGGGTACTGAGTTGATACCAAGTACAAGCTATCACCCACAAACTAATGGATAGACCAAAATAGTGAACAAGTGGTTGGAAGGCTACTTGCGGAACTATGTTTCGGGGCAGCAGAGAGCATGGTTGTGTTGGCTCCATTTAGGGGAGTATTGCTACAACACAACCTTTCATATTTCCATTGGCATGACCCCATTTCGAGCCCTTTATGGGTATCATGCACTATCATCTTTTGATGTGATTTTTGGAGCAAGTAAAGCTCCTAGAGAAAAGGAGTGGATTCAAGAGAGTCAGGATATAATCCGGGCCCTCAAGGACAGCATTTCTACAGCACAAAACCAACAGAAGATGTATGCAGACCATGGTCGGATAGAGAGGCAGTTTGAGGTGGATGATTTGGTCTATCTTCGTCTTCAGCCATATAGACAATCTACACTTAAGGAGAAAGGAGCTGAGAAACTTAAACCTTGGTTCTATGCGCCATACAGGGTGATCTGTCATGTTGGAGAAGTAGCATATGAGCTAGAGCTTCCTATTGGGAGCAAGATCCATAACATTTTTCATATCTCATGCCTCAAGAAGGCCATTGGAAAACATGTGGTTGCCACTATGGATCTCCCACCTGTTGATGATGAGGGTCATCTAGTTTTTCATCTAGAGGCTATTTTGGATACTCGGGAAAGGCAGCTAAGGAGAAGGGTGATTAAATAATATCTAATTCAATGTAGGAATCTTCCTAACGAGGATGCCACTTGGGAGGGGGAGAATATTTTGCAGCATCCTTCTTTATTGTTTCTTGAGGACAAACAACTTTTGGGAGGGGAGGACTGCAATATTCCCAATTATATTTCAGCTAGTTGGAATATTATATGTTGCTTCTATTTTCAGTCTAGAGGAATAAGTGGGGTAGGGAAACCCTTAAATTTCTTTAGTAGGAATAAATCACTTCCAGTATGGATGTGGATCAGTTTAGATAGTAAAAATAAAGCCACCTTGGGTGTGAAAGGGGGAAATGCATGTAGACTAGATCAAGGTTGACCAAATCAACAACGCTGCCAAAGAAGAGAGTGGAGCTAGTGGGGACAGCGCAGTTTTGGAGGATGAGTCTTTGCATGGAAGTAACCTCATAAATGAGTGGGGCCAAGGGTGAGGAAGCTCACCAAGAATATAAGGGAAGGGATGGCAGCCATGAGAGGCATTCAAAATATTTTTTATGTTTGATTCTTATGAATTATTGCATGCTTCAACTGTTTAGTTGGGTTTGTTGTACTGTTTAGTACAAGGGCCTTTCCATGCGGGAATTCCCCACTCTATCTTGGAGGACTTGAGAAGGAAATCTAAGAGGAGTATTCTGAGCTTCATTTCCACCATCTGGAATTGGGCCAAACAGTCACCTATAGCCATAGCATAGTCTCCTTGAGTAATTGCATTATTTTTCATGGTGTTGCACTGGAGGGGTGTAAAACCCCGTTTATGAGCTAGTTTTCTAGTGAAAGGAGTAGCCTTTCACCCGGAAATATAGGGAGGAGAAGTTGCAGCCATATCTTTTTCATTTCAGCCATTTTGTAGCAGAGCTTTAGTGATACAACATGATTCATCCATAGATTTTTAGTCTGCACTTTTTGCATCTTGTGTATTTCAATAAACCCTTATTGGGTTATCTTGGGATTGTGTGTGAAAGACTAGTTCTCCATTTTCAGCTCCTTTTGAGTAATATATCAGCAGATCCATTCACGTTTATTTTTATGTATCAGTAACCCTCACTGGGACTACGTTGTCATGTATTTCTACATTTATGTGTTGCATCATCCCTTGGGATTCTAGTATTTCTGTGCTTTGGAGGGTTGTTTGCCTAGTTTGAGTGATTTGTTCCTCAACACATTGTATATTTTGTTGCTCTAATACATAATCTAATGGATCTATGATTTTCTCATATGTTTTGCATCATTATTTGTTGTACATTTCAGTTTAGTGTTCAATATTGCTGTCTTTCCTAATTTGGAATATTACACTGGAGAAGGTGCATGCAGGTATCCAGATGCCATTAATGCCTCACAATGTCCCAATGAAAGGGGAAATTTTCGCTAAAATTCCACAGCTACGATTTGATGATTAAGACATTGTAGATGTTGATAAATTCCTAGAGCTTGCACCGGAGTTGTACCTTGATAATATTACATATGAAGGACGCATTGTGCACTTCGATCCAAAAAGATGGGTGTTAGGTCTGCACAAGGCAGGCATGTTAAATTTGCTTTAGATCCCCCATTTTGGGCGCAACCTTATAAATGATATCTACGTCAGTGATCCGGACTTATGCAGGAACATAGTAAAATACATAAATAGACATAAACATAGAGATGCAGCGGAAATAATGCTTCATTTCATTAATATCAAATAACATAAATATGCTTACAGACATAATGGAAATCAAATAGCTAAGGCACTGGTATCTTATTTGTAAGAAGAGATGTGGTGGTTACATGCCTCTGAACTATGTTACAATGAGCCTCAAGGGCTTATTTATTATTTAGAAACAATGGAAAACTCTAAACGTCCAAAAACCTAACCCTAGGAGATGAAGCGCCAAAACTATGGGCCATGTTTCGGTAAATTGGTGTTTCAACTTACTGGGGTTGTAACTTTGGCATATTATCTTCGTTTGATGCACATGATACATCCTTAGAAAGATATATCTGAGGAATACAACTATTGACTGAAAATATCAATTCCAAAATGGAATCATATTTTTCGGAGGCGCGATGCCCAAAAAACATCGTTTAGGGCCTTAAAACGGCTCTGAAAGTTCAGAACCAAAAAAACTGCTAAAAATAGTAAGTTCTGCTAAAACTGAAAGAACTGATGGTGGAATTTCAAATGGAATAGGTGGGCAGCCACCAATATCCACCTGGATCATTAGGTTCCCAAAACGGCTCCGAGAGTGCGGGACCCGAAAACCTACTAAAAATAGTAAGTTGTGTTGAAAGTGAAAAGTTGCAAGAATTGATGGTGCAGGTCCAAATGGAATAAGTGGGTGGTCATCGATATCTGCCTAGATCATTCCTCCCTCCTTTGGAAGAAATGGTCCCCATTTTGTTGAGATCCTCCATGAGATGAGGAAAATTCTGTTGAACTCGGTATTAGATTTGTCGAAGATGTCATGGACCTACGGGTAGACATGTTGGATACGTTTAGTAAATTTGGTTCTTTATTAGCCTTAGATAGTACATGTGTGGATTTTGTTTGTGTAGTTGTAAGAGGTATGGAAATATCAGGCGGCGGTGCGTCGGGGGTCAGATAAATGGAGTGTTTGTCCTGACAGTGTAGAGGAATCTTTGTGAGTGAGGAGAAAATTTCCCCGTATTCCTCCATGACTTTTTCCATCTGCTACAACTGTGCAGGGGAGCCCTGTTTCGAGGTTGTAGCCACGATATTCTTCTTTCTGTGTGAGCGAATTGTAAGGAAAATTAATTTCCTGGTTTGGGAAATAATCTTATTGCATTGTTTTGCAGTAGTCAAAGAGATGACAGGAGGCGGTACTACCTCCGGTATCCTGTACAAGTTATTTCCAAAATTAATACTAATAGCACGAGGCCTAGACTCATACACATCATGTCGCCTCCATAAGTATGTTTGTCCCAATAATACAACATCTACATCAAGAGGAGCAACATCACACACTACCTCATCCGTGAATGGATTGATATTGTACGGAAGGCGGCACTATTGTAGAACGCGTAGATATCTCCCTGGGTGAAGCCACCAGATGGTATACGGTTGCGGGTGTGTTATGGTTGGTAGGCCCAGCCACTTCATGACCTCTTCTGAAATGAGGTTATTTTGGCTTCCGCTATCGACGAGGAATTGCAGTGGAGAACCCTTCACCCACATCTGTGAATGGAAGAGGCGCTCCCCCTCCTCTGGATCCTCCGGATCCTCCATCTGGACCTTGGTGGTGGAAAAAATGGCACTAGGATCCACATCAATGATATGCTTCCCTTTTTCATTACCTTTTTCTAGTTCTGACTCAGGATCAGAACATGCATCTGATTCAGGTGCCTTTAGTTTGGCCACCAACGACTATTTGGCCTGACACTCGTTTGTGTTGTGAGTGGAGCTATTATGAAATTCCCACCACTTCCCCATGTCCTTCTTTGGATTTGTGGTGTTTTTCTGAGTTTCCCTGCTTTGGCCGTGCCCCTTGTTCTGCGGTTCGGAGGCGCCTTTCCCTGGCTTCGGATTCACGGATCGAAATTCTCACTTCTTCTGCTTAAATTTCTATTCAATATTGGAAGCATAGCGATATATCATGCCAAGCGATGTAATGTTGAGGAAATACATTTCCTCTTGAATGTGTCTGTGAATATAGCTGCAGTACTTGAGCACCAAATGTCTCTCTGAATATTTAATACCCAACTTTGTGCACAGGGTATGGAACAATTTTTTCAGTTCATGCACATCTTGATCCCTTTGTTGCCGCAGCATGGTCCATTGGATGTACTTGTCCTCATAGCTCCCCACGGGGTAATATTGTTCCTTGATGCCATCTCAGAACAAATTACAAGTGGGTGTGGCTGAGAATAGAGAGGATTTTGTCCCGTCCTTTTGCTCACAATAGGTTTACCACCAATCTTTGACATGGGGGGCGGCTTTGAGGAGTGCAAAAATAATATTTTCTCGGTCGGAGAAATCATGGACCGAGAAATACCCTTCCAACAAATTCAACCATCTATTTATGACATCCACATCTATCTAGCCTTCAAATATAGGAATGTCAAATTTTACCTGTACCTTGAAGGGAGAGGCGCCTCCAGAGTGGTTGTTGGATGTAGATGAGCTGTAGGTGGACAACCGTTGAAGGATCTGAGAAAAGTTATCCATCATCGAGTTCCTTTATTTCTCGAGGGCCTCCTCGAGTAATATTTTGATAGGATCTCCTACTCCCTCATCTTTCTTTTCTTCTGCCATGGGAGGTCGTCAGGGTTTGCAAGGCTGATCTTGTAAGGGTTCAACCAGATCGAGCCCTAACTCCTTATACCCTGACCGCTTTGGGGAAATTCAAAGATAAACAAAGAAAGAGTAGACCCTCTTCGATACCACTAATCCGGACTTATGCAGGAACGCAATAAAATACAGAAATAGACATAAACACAAATATGTAGTATAAATAATGCTTCATTTCATTAATATCAAATAAAAGAAATATGCTTACAGACATAATGGAAATCAAATATCTAGGGTGTTGGTAGCTTATCTCTGAGAAGAGATGTGGCGGCTACATGCCTTTGAATTGTGTTACAATGAAGCTAGAGGGCCTATTTATTATTTAGAAACAATGGCAAACTCTGAACATCCAAAAACCTAACCCTAGGAGATGAAGTGCCAAAACTATGGGCCTCGTTTGGGTAAATTGGTGTTTCAACTTCCCGAGGTCGTAACTTTGGCAAAATATCTCTGTTTGAAGCACATGATACATCATTAGAAAGATATATCCAAGGAATACAACTTCTAACCACGAATATAAATTCTAGAACTAAATCATATTCGTCGGAGGCACGATGCCCAAAAAAAGTTGTTTAGGGCCTCAAAACAGCTCCGGAAGTTCAGGACCCGAAAAACTGCTAAAAATAGTAAGTTCCGTTGAAACTGAAAAATTGAAAGAACTAATGGTGGTGTTTCAAATGGAATAGGTGGGCAGCCACCAATATCCACCTGGATCATTAGGGTCCCAAAATGGCTCCGAGAGTGCAGGACCCGAAAACCTACTAAAAATAGTAAGTTGTGTTGAAAGTGAAAAGTTGCAAGAATTGGTGGTGCTGGTCCAAATGGAATAGGTGGGTGGCCACCGATATCTACCTGGATCAGTCAGATAGTTTCTCACATTAGTACACGATGTTGTGTTATGGTTGGGAGAGTGCGTCCTTATTGATAATGCTTGATCCATAGGATCACGGGTCTGCCTGCTAAAGGTGCTGACCCTATTTCTGATTTCAATGGTAAGGCACAAGAGAAAACCATCATGGACCAAATTAATAAAAATATCAATTCACAGGGAACATACAGGGTTTTGTGGTTGATGAAATCAATGACCCAGCTATTCACTTTGGTATTATCATCTTGGCCTGCAAGATGATGCGTAAGTGCAGACCAAAGGAGGTGCCCATGCACATCATTGCACTCGTTGGACAGTGTGAGAAGGGAGTGATTTACAACTGGTCCAGCTATCTCTGCAAATAATTTTTAGAAAATGTTCATGAGGCACAGGAGGAAGGCAAGCATTTCCACTATGCTTGGATTTTATTATTGATTGCACTGATTGTATGGAGGACCCTTGAAGACACCCAGTTCCTGGAGATAGAGTCTCATATGTGTGAGGCTACGCACTATGCTACATTATGGAACTCTTCAAACCTGGTGTGCGCCAAAGAAAATAATATTTTTTTGGTTTTGTATGATGCCACCCTTTACCAAGTGGTACAGTCAAAACCACGACTATCACCTACATTGTATGATCAATACAACATGATAGCTGAATTCAAATCTAACTTTCAAAACATGCATATCTGCGCAAAGCCCACCATAGAAGGAGTATGGTACGAGTTACCATACATAGCGACAGAGGATTATTTCTCAGAGTAACTGTTGAATGGCCTAGGGCATATTTGACACTGATCACACCAACAAATCCGTGCACTGGCAGCCAGACAGCGAAACCAACAGAGAAGGTGACCGAGAAGGAAGTAACACCAATGAACATTGGTGAAACCATAGACCTTGAAATAGAAACCCAACTAGAAAAGAATGGGTTTGCGCCAAAGGATACAACATAAGCAGAGACCTCTAAGGGAACCAAGCGCAGCTCTCAGGCCGTTGGGGGATCGAGAAAGAAGCAAAAGGGTTCCAAAGAGGCTGGGCAAGAGGTCCTAATGTTGACATAAGATGATCTATATGAGATAGCCAACATTCTCACGTCTATGACTAAGGATCATTGGACCGACATGGAGATGCAGCACAAATCTGCACTGGAGCTTATACAAGTTGGAATACAAGAGCTGAAGATGCAGGTGAGCCATATTCAAGCGACCATAGCTCGGGTGAGCTAAACCAGCGCACAAGTCATGAACATGAAACCATTAGAAATTTCTCTACCAACCACTGGGGATGCCCGCCTTGCTCAAATCCCCATGCCACCAATTCAGATGGACGTCATCCAGCATGCCTAATTCTGAGGATTAGGTGATATAAACGTTAATCTTTCTGTGTTACCTACAGGGAAGCTTCACTTGATGCACTCAATGATCACAAACAAAATTCAGTAAAGAGAGGCTATTGCTCACACTCATACAATGGAAGCCCGACAGCAGGCAGAGAAAGCACACCAACAGCATACAAAAGTAGAAGCAGCATGTCGAGAAGCCGAAGCCGAGCACATTGCGCTGGAGGTAAAAACCCAACAAGTTTGTCGAGATATTCCAGTTGTCCTGGCCACAGCGGTGCCCGAGGAGAAATTAGAAGAATTGGTTGTCATTGAAAGCATCATGTGCTAAGGCGTAGACGGTCTGAATAGAATATGAGCAACAAATTACAGATCTACAAACCAAGTTGTAGCCAGAGACTCCACCAGAGGTTCACACGCAAAGAGAATTTGGAGTCAAACAATCCTGAGATAGTATCGTTGTCCTAGTCACCTAGTGTGACAATTTTTTAGATGAAGACATGAGTGTGTGGACCTCAGTAAAAAATTATCCTTTCGTTCAGGAGCTACGGGACACGCTCCACTAGAAGGAACAGTGGTTTGAATAAATCAGGATAGTGGCACCAACATTGGTTTTTACTCAACGCCTAGCTCATCTGCAGAAGTTTCGAACAATACAAATAGAGAATGAATATTTGCGTCGCAAAGAAAAACTGCTTGAAGCATGCATGCAACCATGGGTCAAGGATGTGCTTCAACTTTCACAGACGCTAGATAACACTCTGAAGACAATCCAGCAGACTCGGTGTAGCATAGAGATGGCCAATGAAGGGCCCACCATAGAAAAATTGGTTCAGCAAGCACAGGGTGTTGCACCCCAAATTTTGGAACTCATGCTCCCTCTGAAATCTTTTTTCATCGGCTCCAAGCCAAGATCAAGGAGCAAGCGCCTCAGTGACTCAGGACGAGTCACATGTTTTTGTTGGGGGCCTCTTAGAGTGGGGTCCCCTGAGGCACCATTTTTTATATAATTTTGTATGTGTGCACTGCCCAATTGAGTCAAGGGCCTTTGGGGTGGGTCAAAGTCCCTAATTTTGATGTAAATGGGTTTAAGGGTAAATTTTGGGCCTCAAACCATTGTTTGAGACCATAGTATCTATGTGAAAGAAGTATATAAATAGGTAGATCGAGTCTAATAAAAGTAGCTAAGATTAATTGATGTTTGATAAGTTTATGTGTCTGTAATACATTGTAAGGGTTTTGTCTGGGTTGGGTTGAAAGACTCATGTTGGCTATGTGCATGGAGAACTAGTCCTGGTTGTGTGCAGACTTCGCTAGTTGTGTGCGCGGAAGGGTTATGTAAGGGAAAGTCTGATATGTATTGAATGAATCTAAATTAATGCAAAGGACATATTTATGAATATGAGTTATTCTCTGTTTTTGTTCTATTAAGATCACCTTGCTTTATATTGCTTATTACAAAAAGATATCTATTATGATTGGTTATGCATATTGATGGTTGATAAATCTGGTTAATTAATTGCACATTGTTTAGATTTGGAGCTGGCTCTATTATACTTTATTTGTGCTGAAGCGATCTACGAACTCTGTTATTTTGTTAAGGATTGCGCACACTCTGTGATTCTGATATAATCTTTTACACGCATATTTTTATGGTTGATACAAGTATGCATTCAATTTTATTATGACCATTTCATTATTTTCTCCCTCAGGGTGTGGAAAATTGGTTCTAGCACCCCCCCCATACTGCTTCGAGTGAGACTTTGATCTACGCAAGCAGGTCATTTCTGAAAGGGCCAGTAGTTGGAGGGTTTGTTGGTTTATCCATAAACTCTGAACCTGGGTCAGGACCCCTCAAGCCAACACCCTGCCTAACTTCACCAAAACTTTTTTGATTGAATGTGATACTTCCAATATGGGCATTGGTGCAGTATTAATGCAGGAAGGTAAACCATTGGCCTTCACTATTCAACAACTCAGTGGCAAACATCTGGTATAATCCACATAAAAGAAATAAATGATGGCCATATTACATGTAGTAGACACTTATGCCCATACTTATTGGGGAGATGATTCCAAATCCGTACTGACCATCATAGTCTAAAATATTTTCTAGAGCAGCATTTATCCTCAACACAACAAAATAAATGGTTGGCAAAAATGTTGGGATATGATTATGAAAATAATTTACAAAAATGGACAAGAAAATGTAGTAGTTGATGCCCTATCACGACAATTTGAGGATGAGGGCACCCTTTTATCACTCTCTATACCCCGATCAGATTGGATTGAAGATGCTCGTCGTGAATGATTCACCCACCCCTCCCTGTCCCAACTCATTAATAACTTGACAGGAAATCACAATGCCTCAACTAACTACTCTTAGCAGGATGAGGTTCTAGGTTACAAGGATCAAATAATTCTCTCCCCAATCTCAAACCCCCATCTTGGCTGAATTTCACTCCTCTCCAAATGTCGAACATTCAGGATTTCAAAAGACTTATGCGTGTGCCCACCGCTCCTTCTTTTGGACTGGCATGAAAACTGATTCTTACTTTTGTCGCTGAATGTGATGTATGCCAATGAAACAAAGGGGAAACAATCAACCAACCGGGAACCTTACAACCTATACCCCTCCTTTCTTCAGTATGGACAGAAATCTCCATGGATTTCATTACTGGCCTCCCAAAGTTCGAAAACAAATCATTTATCATGGGGGTTTTTGATAGGTTTTCCAAATATGCCCATTTTTGTGCTCTACCCCACCCATTTACTCCAACATTGGTGGCACAAATTTTCATGGACCAAATATTCAAACTACATGGCATGCCGACTTTTATTGTGTTAGAACGTGACCCCACCTTCACTAGCAAATTTTGGCAGGAAATTTTCAATCTCCAAGAGACGTAACTCCAACTCAATACAGCTTATCATCCTCAAACCTATGGTCAGACAGAGGCAGTAAAAAAATGTTTGGAGACCTATCTACGTTGTTTCACTTATGACAATAAACATAAATCAGTTCAATGGCTACCTCTAGCTGAATGGTGGTATAACACTAACTACCATGAAGCCACCAAGATGACACCTTATGATGCTATATATGGACAAATTCCACCATCCCTAGTGTCTTACCTCCTTGGTTATTCCAAAGTGCATGAAGTTTATTAACTACTACATAATCATGCTGCCATGATTGCACATCTCAAAGATAATCTACATCAGGCACAAAATAGAATGAAGCAACAGGCCGATGAACATTGATTCAAATGGTCATTTCAAGTCAGTGACTAGGTATTCCTATGACTTCAATCATATAAGTGGATCTCTCTCAAATAAAAAGGATTTCAGAAACTCACACCTAAATTCTATGGGCCTTATCAGGTACTTCAGCATATAGGATTCATCGCCTACAAACTAGCTTTACCAACCACTTCAAGAATCCACCCAGTATTTCATGTCTCATGCCTTAAGAAAGTGGTGGGGAACAATTGCAAGGTTCAAACAAGTCTGCCAGAATTAGATGAGGAAGGCTCACTTTGGCTCCAACCAAAACAGATCCTAGATACTCATGAACGTCATATATGTGGCCGCAGGATCAAGGAAGTACTAATCAAGTGGAAATACACCTCTCAAGAAGATGCGACATGGGAACCAGCCACTATTCTTTATCAATTTCAGCAACTTCAGCCTTGAGGACAATGTTGCTTTTGATGGGGGAGGGCATGTTATGGTCCAACCATAACCCCTTTATTTATGTAATAATACCATAAGGGCCTAGTCCAAATCATAGTTAGTCGGTTGAGTCATTAAAGCCCATAAGCGGTTATCTGCATTAATAATAATTGTAAGTGGTCGACCCATATTCTAGAAAAGGGACCACAATTAGTTATAAATGGGGCTTAGTTAATAAATAAGTTGGTTAACCCATGATTATTTTAGGGACCACTAGTAGTTAGTGTTTTGGCTTTCATTAGGCTATAAATAGCATTATATAGAAGGAAGAATTATTGTGTCGTATTGTAATTGAGCTCTTCTCTGTTGGAGGTTTCCCCCTCAAAGAGGCAAGTGAACATTGTATCTTATTTCTGCATAATGAAATATCTTTGTCGCTTGTCTATTTTATGGTGATATCTATCTGTCTCGACTATTTTCTTTCGTATTTATTATGTTCTGGCTCGTCTAACAGATCAAGTGCATAAAATTACATCTTACAGCAGATGGCTTGGTAAGATTTAGGGAAAAGATCTATGTGTCGGAGAATAGTGAGCTCAATAATATTATCTTGAGTGAGTTTCATGTCAAGCCATATTCAGGTCAACCAGGATATCAGAAGACTTTGATATCAATGAATAAGTTCTACTATTTTCTAAATCTGAAGAATGAAGTGGAATAGTTTGTGGCTACGTGTTTGGATTGTCAACATGTTAAATAAGAGTGTAAGCATTCAAGTGATTTTCTTCAACCTATTCCGATTCTAGAATGGAAATGGGAGGTCATTTCCATGGACTTCATTACAGGTCTTCTAAGGACATCAAGGCAGTATTATTCTATCATGGTTGTGGTCGATAGATTGAGCAAGGTAGCTCACTTCATTCCGGTAAATATTAATTATTTAGCTAGTGATGTAACACATTTCTTCATCAGGTTGATCATGATATTTCATGGTGTTCTGTTGACAGGAAAAAATGTACTGCCGACAACAAGGGGGATCTCCCCGGTGAAAGGTCCCAATTAGACCTCACACCGTTCAGGATAGGAGCCCCATCCGGTATGTGGGCCCAGTTGCTGCCATGATCGTTTCATTCTTGGTTACCGGATGAGAACATGATGGAGCAGAGGCAAAGGTGAAATGACCAATCAGTGAAGCAAAATCGTCTCAATATTAACGAACCATAAACAAATATACCAGCAAGTCGAAGCAGCAAAATAAAATGGAGATATGCCATAACTGGGATCAGTGAGCTGAAAACCAATCAAACATATATGAAAGAAAACACACCAGAAGTTACTGCAAAGTAGTTCACAATAGACTAATGTCGTGGAAAGGACAAATAAACACTAATACAAAAGCATACATACATGCAACCATTGTGAAATAGTTCATAACCGATGATATGCATGAAATAAAACATACAACATAATGAAGTACTAGATAGCTAGTACTATCACCACAAACAAGCACGTGAATCAGTGCCGGAAATGAGAATATATTATTAATGCTGCTACAACGTTAGATACATGTTTACAACTCATCGAAACCCAATAGTGTAACATGGGCTATTCATCTCAATGCATGATACCAAACCCTAGCCTCACTACCTCTCTCTCTAATTGCTACCAAGAGCTTAGTGCCTTTAGCTCTCTTGCAACAATTCCTCTACCATACTGACTTTCATTGTCGAGCTAAAATTCCATTCTCTTTTTCCTGAAGTTGTATGTATAGGCTGAGATGACTTTTGAGTTGCCCTTGACTCTTGGTCTTCGCGACTGTTGGGCTGGTTTGCGACTTAGGGAAAAATGTGAACTGCAACCCCGAGCAATCCACGACTTGCGACCTCAAGCAATCCACAACTTGTGACCTCAAGCAATCCGTGACTTGCGACCAATGGAAATCCGCCACTTGCGACCTCAGGAAAATCTACGACCTGCGAACTTGAGAAAATCTGTGACCTGTGACCTTGAGCAAATCTACAACCTGCGACCTTGGGCAATATATGACTTGTGTTCTCATTTCGGCGATCTCTGGGCTTCGAGGAAAGATTCCTTTTCCTGTATCTCTGTCTCGTGAACGTGACCAAGTGCCTTTGAGCTTAGAGCAACCTTCTTGGGGATTCGTGAGAATCCACTTGCTTTGAAAAGGTATTCTTGCTTGCTGGGGAAAACCTTGGCCCTTTGTGCAAACTGAAAGCTTCTACCTGCAATAAATAGCATAGGTCACATGTCTTCATGATTGAATAATAATACTGCTAGGGGCGTATTTAATTAATTGTAAGAGTAAAATGATAAATTTAGACCCACGTGTCATCAAGTGTTGTACCACTTTGTCATCAGAGAGAAAGGCTTGTAGTGTAGGCCATCCCTGCGCCTCTTCAATCACTGTAATGCCTGTTCGTAGCGTTATGGACTGAGTGCCAATTTTGGATTAGTTGTTTAAAAAAATTTGGTAGCTGTCACTTCATAGGGATGCGACTTTGTCGATGAGACATGACGCCCCTTTATCCTCTCTGAACAAATTTATAAAATGTGGGTACAGACATGAATCTGTGGCTTCCATTTCACTAAGGGCTCAGTGCACATAATACGAATATCCTCATATGTTTAATCTACACACATGACTTGTTGCAGCAGTAAAAATAAACAATGATTTGTTCTAAATAAGGGGGGAAACTTTGATCAGATTGATCCTCCACCTCTTTGACTCTTGAAGTTTTAGACCCAGATGAGCTTTTCCTTTTAATACCCATAAAGGAGAATCCACTGGCCACATAAAAAGTGGCGCATCTTTAAGTTGTTATTTGTTTTTTGTTGCACAGTCAACGATTCATTTTCATTAATTCCAATCATATCATATTTAGAAAAAGGAACACTTCTTCTCTCTATAGTGCACTCGGCTCTCACTGTGATGCAAATAAATTGAAATTCGAGGGCTACGGAATGGAAGCATGAGACCTCTCCTCCTCTTGTAAATCAAGTGCGTGCCCATCCTATGTGGTTCGGATTCAGCCCAGAAATATTTTTCAACTCCCGCGAATGTCGCTGACCACTTGATGAGCCTGTGTGTTGTGCTTACGTGAGGTCGCAAACCTTGGTGGGGATCG
This sequence comes from Pinus albicaulis, assembly GCA_034641835.2. Classification (NCBI taxonomy): domain Eukaryota; kingdom Viridiplantae; phylum Streptophyta; class Pinopsida; order Pinales; family Pinaceae; genus Pinus; species Pinus albicaulis. The sequence continues at coordinate 835,521,426 of CM076578.1, forward strand.
CACAGTCAGGCAGTCACACATGCTGCGGACTCTCCCAGTCATAGTGTTATGCGACCTCACGACTTGGTGGAGGTCGCACAGTCGGGCAGTCACACATGCTGCGGACTCTCTCGGTCATAGTGTTATGCGACCTCGCGACTTGGTGGAGGTCAAACAGTCAAGCAGTCGCATAATTTGTGGACTTCCTTGGGTGTGTTGTTTTGCAACCTTGTGACTTGGTAGAGGTTGCGTAGTCACGCGAGGATTGGGTCGCAGCCTTTGGTTGATGGCGTAGGTTGCGACTGGGCCAGATGAGAATGCCTCCCTGCGACTTTGCGTGTATTTTTCGGCAATCATTCCCATGGAAAACTCGTGACCATGTAACCTTGGCATAGACCGCGTGGAGGAGTGTGACTGCTCGAATTAACCTCAGGCCCGTCCACGTAAAACCTGCGAACTATGAACCTTTTTGTTATACTTTGGTTTCGCCAGGCTAGCTCCGCTCTAGTCCAGTGACTTGGCCGGATGTTTGGACACACCACATGGGTGCAATCACGTGGACGCAGCATCAAGAACACGGCTCCATGGGGTCACAGAGCCGCAACTCCCCACCACTCACCATCTACATTGCTTTTTCATCAAATACGATTTTGCGACTAGTCGCATTCCCTCTCTCGGCTGGTTGCAACTAGCGTTCATTAGGCTACTCGAGTACTTCTTTGCATGGCCTGGGGTAACGCTAATGAGATGATGTGGATGAGTTGGGCAATAAATTTCATCCCTGCATATGGGCTGAACATGTGGCCCATGATTTATGGCTATGGTCTGATCAGAGCTGCAAATTCCCGGTGTGACCCAAATCGTCATTTCCAGCTTGTTAGAGTAACTGTGATCCCTCTGGTGTTTTCTTTCATTACCCATAACACTCCAAGATTTACATACTTTCCATCCAATCCTACATATTTTTCCCCTTTTTTTTGTTTTTATCTTACAACGTGCAACTGTAAGATCCTTCTTGGTCATTCAAACCTCCACACATTTGTTCGGAGTGCGCTGGCCCTTTTCCATGGTTACCAAGCAAGTCCTAAGGCTCTTGCACGTGATGGACTATTCGAGTTTCATCGTCATAGAATGTTATAATGGTGTTTCTGAGGTCAAATTTCATAACCATACCAATATCTTCAATCACACGTTGAGTAGGGCTTTGACGAGCATGATCAAGTTAACTCCAACCTAGGTGAACCAAGGATTAGTGAGCGACCTTTTACAAACCATCCTGACTCGTTCTTTAATGAATTTTATTTGCTAGCTCTTTTGGCATATTTACATCTGGAAATCCTCGAGATGCATTTCACCATAAAGTTGAGTAAATATTTTGTGTTGATGCCAGCCTCAACAATGTGGAATCATATTGTGCACATGAAGCCCATATTTTAGCCCAGAAGGTTTGTATATTCCTTCAGATTATATGCATAGCCAGGCGATTATGTAGCTATATTAAATGGTAAGGATCTAATGCTCATACTGTTTCTTCATAAATTCCCAAATGGCTTTCCGCACTATTTCTTCTTCACTACTATACTTGAAAGCAACAGTGTGCTAAATCCCCTATCACAAGATGGTTGCCATTGGTTCTGTGGACACTAAATTTCAGTGTTGCTATAGGAGAGTTGAGTACACTATTATCTTTAGGGGTTCAATTCGGAGCTTTCTATTGTCTTGCAATAATCGATCTGTTTGTAGATTTAGGTCAACATATTATGGTTGATAATTCTTTTGGAGCTAGATTTTGAGTGCTCTATATTGAACTATAAGGCAGAATATTTTAGGTATTGGCAATCTACACATGTGGATTTTATATTTTTCTTCTTTTTTATTCCCCCACTATTAACATACCGAACACAATGTTTGGCCTTCGAGGCTTACCTTTCATATGAATAAACCTTATCCTAGCACATCAAGCTCATGATCATGTGCATGGCCAAAAATACTCTTTCAAACCTGGCGGAGTTGATAGCAAGTTATGATGTGCCAAAGTGAAAACTAAGAGAGCGAGGATTTAACCTTTGATTCATGGATATTATTGCGTAGGTGTTTTAACATGCGTAGAGGACCACCAAATTTCAAACCTAAAATTAACGGAGTGGGAAAGGCTGTATGTACAATATGGGGGATAGGCGAACATTCATGTAAATGTAGATTGATGATTTAAGCCACCATTTGCTTCACTAAATAAATAACCACTTGAATCAGGTAACCCTATCCTTTTAGGGATGAAACTTTATGCCCGGAAAGATGTGGCTTAACTGTGACCAGAAAGTTCCCTCAACTAGAACACTTTTTTTTTCCTGCTTATAGGTGATACATATCTTCCATTTTTCATATTTCAGCTCGAACTACTCTTTCCCTGTCATCCGCCTTGACAAGGTCTTCAACTGTAGCCTTATTTCTCATCCCCATATGGACGGGGTCTGAAATTGTCATGTTCTGCAACAGAGCCTTGTTTTTTCAGTTTCATTTTCTTTCCCTTGTTGTGGTGATGACATTGTTGGGTATATCGTCTGTGGGATTGACCTATATGAAACATTATAATATCAATTAGTTCACAGTTCCTGTTTAGGGAATGACACCCCCCAAATAATTTACATGAGACTATGAGCTTAAGTGAAGTACCCAAACAAAATGCCTAATGATCCATGTTGAATGGGCTTCTAATGGAAATAAACAGAAAATTTTCCATTCGAGTGTATGCATGGTGATCCCCCACACATGGCGTGGCTGCGGAAAAAGTATCTCATCGCGAAGGTGAGAAGGTTTACGAGGGGTTGGGAATAGGCCACGTGGATCTCACTGATCACAGGCCGGGTGAAAACCCTAATGGCTTAAGTGAGCAGAGGGGGACCCGAAATTTTAAATATACCCAAAATTTTGGGTGGTGTTGTAGCGGCTACAACAATTGGTGAACCACTGGTAGAATCTAGCATATCTATCAACACCCCAACAAAAGTCTGAGTCCAGGTAGTGATGCAAGGGAATATTGAACAAGCTCTGACGGTACCTATGTATTATTTTGACCATTTTAGATATGCCCAATCCTTGTGCCCCAACTAGGCCCTGTTAATCACAACTCGTCAAAGAGGAAGTTCATGGATGCCAATGGTTGCTTGATGAGGTAGAGAGCAAGGCGGAGGGCTTATTATATTCAGAATTTAAAATAAGTTTCTAGTGTTGCTCCGCTGCCAGCAGGCTTGGACAGTACCCCGGAGGAGTCACTTCAAGAAATCACAAGCGTTGCTCCGCTCCCAACTAGCCTGATCAGTACTCCGGCGGAGTCGTTGCGTTACCTATCTGCGCAGGAAGCCTTTCTCAATCCTTTACCCTTATTTTTTCATGTGCTTGCAGCACTTATTTTCATGTGCTCGTGGCACTTATTTTGCCTGGGCAGATGAGGGATCCCGACTTATTTTAAGGGAAAGAGAGGGTGTTTCTTGTTTGACAGAAACTAAAGGATATCCTGATTTAGGTTTGCCCTCATGCCAAGTCTTCACATCCTACCCACCACCCCAGGCAAAACGTGCAAAACAGATCATTAAGATGCTCGAGACTACGCTGGGAACAAGGATCAAGTTACGGGTATAGGCCATTCAAACACGTTAAGGTTCCCCACAAGCAACCGGCTCGTATCTCCCTGGCTAATGACTTTAAACTCATCATGTTGAGAACGCAACTTTGATGACTTGTTCTGAGAGAAGCTGCCTCTTGAGGTAACCACCACAACCTCATGCAAACCATGGAGTTATTGTTTCAGCAGTTATGATCATGAAAACATGAAAGATCATCAGGTTTTCGATGCATGTAGAGAGGTGAAGGCAACCCACCTGGCTTCAGAAATATACAAGGAGACACAAGGAGGCTAGTTGGGGGATCGAGGGATTGAAGGCTCCAGCTTTAATGAGGGCTCGTGCAGTGGCATGCAATGTACGGGAATTTTCCAAGCCACGTTAATAACCAATGCGAATGATGCGAGGAATAAAGTGCACAACACAATGTAACAGACAAGGCTTATGACACCTGCAATGCCATGTGTGAGAAGGATCAACTATTTACTGATGGAAAACAAGGCAAAGCACATGCAGTGATTATCTAAATATTATGTAGCAAAAAGCATATTGAAAAATCATGAGTGTAAAAATAAATGGAAAATTATAATGCATAAACTACTGACCGCAAGAAAAGACAGCAAGCAAAACTTTCGCATGTAAACCTAATTAACAACTTGAACTAACAAAATTTTATTGACAGATCCTAGCTAGCCTAAACCTAAAACCCTAGTTTAACCAAAGAGGTGGTCGGGTTATGTAAAATCAGCTTTCCAGTGCAGCCACCGCATCAGTTCCCGCCTTGCAAGAACAACAATGTTCGCAATCAGAGCCAGCATAAAAAATCGTGCACCAACAATGAGACTTACCTGAATAGTATGTGAAATAGCAAGAAGGTCATGGCTACTTACCAAAGAACGCGCCAGAATAGATTGTGCTAGCTAAATTTCACATTCATCCTGATACATAGAAATAGGTGCTTGAAATCTAAAATGATTTATAAATGAGACACATCCATCGATGCTCAACCCTAGGTCTGATGAAAGTGGGGATTTCCTATTTACAGGTATACTCATTGGATGGGGTTCGTCAAACCAGCCGAGAATCTCGTCATGATTTTGAGGATGATCATTTTGATAGAACCGAAAAAATAGGCATTCGCCAGGCGAATTTGATCTGCTTGCAAATCCACTTGCAGAAACCCTAATTTTGAAAACCCTAGTTCGAAGTTGTTCCCGAGTTTCACCGAGGATGTGAGAATCCAAAACAACTGTCAGGGAAGGCTGAAATGCCTCACCGTCCTAGACCAACACTGGGCCTTTCAGCGGGGGGCTTCCAAACTTTCATGGTTTCGTAAGATTAACTGGTGAATGGATGTGATCATCAATTGTAGTGATTGGAAAATTTTCAGTGGGCTTTATATCAATACGGCCAAATGTTTATGCATTGACAGATTGACAATCCAATGTATCAGGTTCTTTCAATTTCCCAGGATGGGGTGAATTGACCGGGAGATTTTCAGGCAGTAGAGAGGTTTGCCAAACATCACATGCTTGCGCCTGAGTGTAACCGGTACTGGCTGGGCAACCACTGGAAAGATTAGAGACAATGGCCGATGTTTCCCTTTGAGCGAATAAATTAGGGTATATTGGTTTTTGCATACCATTCGTTAGATAATAGATATATGTGGTCAGGGAAAGATCACTCGAATGGAAGACCTGCTCGGATGAGCTGAGATCCAACGTAGTTATGCTAAGAGGCATGTGATACGTGGGAACCGTCATTTCAGAAACCCTAATTCGAGGAACCCTAGTTGGACTTGTTTGAGGGGTCTCACCAGGAACGTAATAACTTAAGTTAACAACCAACAAAAGCTGAATTGCTTCGATTTCCTGATGGATCCTTGAATCATCGCAAATCAGATCATCGAATTTCAGTGGCTTCATGTGGTCAACAGGTAAACGCGAATGACGATTCTCGGCGGCGTGAGTGAGAATGTTTTCAGATAAGTAGTGATTATTGGAGCCATCAATTTGGGCAGGTTGGGTACCTGACATGTTAGGCTTCCCTTGGGTTAAAGATTGCGGATGAAAAAGATCAGGCATAAGAGACTCGTCAATTTCATAATGTGATTGTGAAACACCACCGGCGTGCTTATGATTCTCGCCAATACCAGTATAAGAAAATTTTGAATGACTTGAAGGAATTACTGGTGTGGCGGACTCATAAAATAAATCAGGGAATAATGGATGAATTGATTTAGATGCGGGGGTATCAACCGTACACGGACTTCCATCTCGCATATCAATGTCATCCAGAGAGGTCAATGATTTCATATGCCCATCACGGTCCAATGATTTTGTAGGGAAATCAACTTTGCCCAGGACAAGACTCAATTTGTTATCAGTATGAGAATGAAATTTAGAATCCCACCTAGGCAAACATTCAGTGGACTCGAGATAGGTTTCATTGACAAGGAGAGATGTTAGGCCAATATGTTTTTCAAGCTCCGATTTGACAGTGTGCATGAAAGATTCCGGGATAAAATTTGAACAACAGGCAACTTGAGGGTTATCATAACAAACACCGGGAACAGGCTCAGTTGCCGATTGAAATTTTTCTAGGGAAACAGAAATCACCAATTGAAACTGTTCAATTAAATATGTCCAATCGACATCCCTTTCAGGGAACTCACGACAAAAATTAACAAACCTGATAGAAAACTCCTCTATAGATTCTTGAGCTTCCATTATGATTTCATTTAACCTTGTTAATACATTTTGAAAATCGTACCTGTGAAAAGCTTATTGTAATTCACTGGCGAGTTGTTCGAACAAATGGATGGAAGTTGTCGGCAATGTGTGGCACCATTTCTCAGCGCGAACTTAGAGAGTGAGGGAGAAAAGTACGCAAGCCAACTCCTCATCGTCAACTTCGTAACACTTGCAAAACTCACAGAAATTCGAAAGGTGATCGGTTATGGAAACTCCACTTTCACCATCCAATTTTAACTGGGACAAGTGATACATAGGTTCATCGGGGATTGAGCATCGAGAACCAGATAAATTCGATAAACATCAGGGGAGGATGATTTGGGGATGAGCCATCGCATATATGAGATTAACTGCAAGCTGTGAGGGCTCAGCTTGTCATCTGGTCCTCCTTCTAGCGCCAATTTGTTGACGGGAAAAAATGTACTGCCGACAACAAGGGGGGTATCCCCAGTGAAAGGTCCCAATTATACCTCACACCATTTGAGATAGGAGCCCGGGCCCAGTTGCCGCCATGATTGTTTCCACTCTTGGTTACCGGATGAGAAGATGATGGAGTAGAGGCGAAGGTGAAATGACCAATCAGTGAAGCAAAATCAGCTCAATATTAACGAACTATAAACAAATATATGAGAAAGTATAAGCAGCAAAATAAAAGGGAGATATGTCATAACTAGGATCAGTGAGCCGAAAACCAGTCAAACATATATGAAAGAAAACACGCCAGAAGTTAACTGCAAAGTAGTTCACAATAGACTACTGTCGTGGCAAGGAAAAATAAACACTAACCAGAAGCAAACATACATGCAACCATTGTGAAATAGTTCATAACCGATGATATGCTGAAAGAAAATGTACAACATAATGAAGTACTAGACAGCTAGTACTATCACCATGAACAAGCACGTGAATCAGTGCCGGAAATGAGAATATATTATTAATGCTGCTGCAACGTCAGATACATGTTTACAACTCGTCGAAACCCAATAGTTGAACATGGGCTATTCATCTCCATGCATGATACAAAACCCTAGCCTTGCTACCTCTCTCTCTAATTGATACCAAGAGCTGAGTGCCTTTAGCTCTCTTGCAACAATTCCTCTGCCATACTGATTTTCATTGTCAAGCTAAAAGTCCATTCTCCTTTTCCCAAAGTTGTATGTATAGGCTAAGATGACTTTTGAGTTGCCCTTGACTCTTGGTCTTCCTGACTATTGGGCTAGTTTGCAACTTAGGGAAAAATGCGACCTGTGACCCCGAGCAATATGCGACCTATGACCTCAAGCAATCCGCGACTTGTGACCTCGAGCAATACGCGACTTGCGACCTGTGGCAATCCGCAACTTGCGACCTCAGGAAAATCTACGACCTGCAACCTTGAGCAAATCTGTGACCTACGACCTTGAGAAAATATGCAACCTGCGACGTTGGGAAATCTATGACTTGCGTTCTCCTTTCGGCGATCTCTGGGCTTCGAGGCAAGATTCCTTTTCCTGCATCTCTGTCTCATGAACGTGACCAGGTGCCTTTGAGCTTAGAGTGAGATTCTTAGGGATTTGTGAGAATCCACTTGCTTTGAAAAGGTCTTCTTGCTTGCTGGGGAAAACGTTGGCCCTTTGTGCAAACTGAAAGCTTCTACCTGCAATAAATAGCATAGGTCACATGTCTTCATGATCGAATAATAACACTGTTAGGGGCGTATTTAATTAATTGTAAGAGTAAAATGATAAATTTAGAGCCTTGTGTGGTCAAGTGTTATGCCACTTTGTCATCGGAGAGAAATGCTTGTGTAGGCCGTCCCTGCACCTCTTCAATCACTGTAATGTCTATTGGTAGCGTTATGGACTAAGTACCAAATGTGGATCTGTAGTTTAAACTGTTTTGGTAGTTTTCACTTCATAGGAATGCGGCTCCATCGATGAGACATGACGCCCATTTATCCTCTCTGAACAAATTTATAAAATGTGGGTACATACATGGATCTGCGGCTTCCATTTCACTGAGGGCTCAATGCACATAATATGAATATCCTCATGTGTTTAATCTGCACACATGACTTGTTGCAGCAGTAAAAATAAACAATGATCTATTCTAAATAAGGGGGGGGATTTTGATGAGATCGATCCTCCACCTCTTTTACTCTTGAAGTTTTAGACCCAGATGAGCTTTTCCTTTTATACCCACAAAGGAGAATCTACTGGCCACATAAAAAGCGACGCATCTTTAAGTTGTCGGTTGTTTTTTGTTGCGCAATCGACGATGCATTTGCATTAATTCCAATCATATCATAGTCAGAAAAAGGAACACTTCTTCTCTTGATAGTGCACTCGGCTCTCACTGTGATGCAAAGAAATTCAAATTCGAGGGCCGCGGAATGGAACCATGAGACCTCTCCTCCTCCTATAAATCAAGTGTGTGCCCATCCTATGTGGTTCGGATTCAGCCCAGAAATATTTTTCAACTCCCACGAATGCAGCTGACCACTTGACAAGCATGTGTGTTGTGCTTATGTGAGGTCGCAAACCTTGGTGGGGTTCGCACAGTCAGGCATTTGCACATGATGCGGACTCTCTCAGTCATAGTGTTATGTGACCTCACAGCTCCATGGGGTCGCAGAGCCGCAACTCCCCACCACTCACCATCTACGTTGCTTTTTCATCAAATATGATTTTGCGACTAGTCACATTCCTTCTCTCGGTTGGCTGCAACTGGCATTCATTGGGTTGCTCAAGTTCTTCTTTTTGTGGCTTGGGGTAATGTTAATGAGATGATGTGGATGCGTTGGGCAATAAATGTCATCCCTGCATGTGGGTTGAACACGTGGCCCATGATTTATGGCTATGGTCTGATTGGAGCTAAAAATGCCTGGTGTGACCCAAATCGGCATTTCAAGCTATTTAGAGTAGCTGCGATCCCTCTGGTGTTTTCTTTCATTACCCATAACGCTCCAAGATTTACGTACTTTCCATCCAATCCTACATACGTTTCCCCTTATTTTTGTTTTTATCTTAAAACGTGTAACTCTAAGATCCTTCTTGGTCATTCACACCTCCACACATTTGTTCGGAATGCACTGGCCCTTTTCCATGGTTACCAAGCGAGTCCTAAGGCTGTTGCACGTGATGGACTATTCGAGTTTCATCGTCGTATAATGTTATAATGGTGTTGCCGCGGTCAATTTTCATAACCATACCAATCTCTTCAATCGCACATTGAGTAGGGCTTTGACGAGCGTGATCAAATTAACTCCAACCTAGGTGAAACAAGGATTAGTTAGAGACCTTTTACAAACCATCCTGACTCGTTATTTAATGCATTTTATTTGCTAGCTCTTTTGGCATATTTTCATCTGGAAATCCTCGAGGTGCATTTCACCATAAAGTTGAGTAAATATTTTGTGTTGATGCCAACCTCAACAATGTGGAATCAGATTGCGCACATGAAGCCCATCTTTTAGCCCAGAAGGTTTGTATTTTCCTTCAGATTATATGCATAGCTAGGTGCTTATGTAGCTATATTAAGTGGTAAGGATCTAATGCTCATACGGTTTCTTCATAAATTCCCAAATGGCTTGCCACACTATTTCTTCTTCACTACTATACTTGAAAGCAACAGTGTGCTAAAGTCCCTGTCACAAGATGGCTACCATTAGTTCTATGGACACTGAATTTCAATGTTGCTATAGGAGAGTTGAGTACACTGTTATCTTTAGGGGTTCAAATCGGAGCTTTCTATTGTCTTGCAATAATCGATCTGTTTGTAGATTTAGGTCAACATATTATGGTTGAAATTTCTTTTGGAGCCAGATTTTGAGTGCTCTATATTGAACTATAAGGCAGAATATTTTAGGCATTGGTAATCTACACGTGGATTTTAGATTTTGCTTATTTTTTAGTCCCCCACTATTAACATACCGAACACAATGTTCGACCTTCAAGGCTTACCTTTCATATGAACAAACCTTATCTTGGTACATCAAGCTCATGATCATGTGCGTGACCGAAAATATTCTTTCAAACCTATTAGAGTTGATAGCAGGTTATGATGTGCCAAAGTGAAAACTTAGAGAGCTAGGCTTTAACCTTTGATTAATGGATATGATTGTGTAGATGTTTTAACATGTGTAAAGGACCACCAAATTTCAAACCTCAAATTAACGGAGTGGGTGAGGTTGTATGTACAATATGGGGGATAGGCGAACATTCATGTAAATGTAGACTGATGATTTAAGCCACCATTTGCTTCACTAAATAAATAACCACTTGAATCAGGTAACCCTCTCCTTTTAGGGATGAAACTTTATGCCCGGAAATATGTGGCTTAACCGTGACCGGAAAGTTCCCTCAACTAGTGCACTCTTTGTTTCCTACTTATAGGTGATACATATCTTCCACTTTTCATATTTCAGCTTGAACTACTCTTACCCTTGTCATTCACCTTGACGAGGTCTTCAACTGTAGCCTTAGTTCTCATCCCCATATGGATGGGGTCTGAAATTTTCATGTTTTGCAACAGAGCCTTGTTGTTTCAGTTTCAGTTTCTTTCCCTTAGTGTGGTGATGACATTGTTGGGTATATCATCCATGGGATTGACCTGTATGAAACATTATAATATCAATTAGTTCACAATTCCTGTTTAGGGAATGACGGCCCCCAAATAATTTACATGAGAATATGAGCTTAAGTGAAGTACCCAAACAAAATGCCTAATGATCCATGGTGAAAGGGCTTCTAATGGAAATACACAGAAAAGTTTCCATTCAAGTGTATGCATGGTGATCCCCCACACATGGAGTGGCTGCAGCAAAAGTATCTCGTCACGAAGGTGAGAAGGTTTACGAGGGGTTAGGAATAGGCCACGGGGATGTCATTGATCACAAGCTGAGTGAAAACCCTAATGGCTTAAGCGAGCAGAGGGGGACCCAAAATTTTAAATATACCCAAAATTTTGGGTGGTGTTGTAGCGGCTACAAAATGTTCCAAAGAATATTCTGTCGGACAAGGATGTTAAGTTCACTTCCAAGTTTTGGAAGTAGTTGATCGCAGGTTTGGGGACAAAGTTGGCGTTCAATACAACTTATCATCTGTAGACAGGTGGACAAATAGAGAGGGTCAACATTATTATAAAGGATATGTCAAGGATGTATGTCATGCATCAGCAGAGGATATGGGAGGAATAAATTCCATTGGTTGAGTTTTCTTACAACAATGGTTATTAGGAGTTGTTGAGGATTATTTTTTTCGAGGCACTCTATGGGCGTAGTTGTAACACTCCCATCAGTTGGAGTGATCCAGTGAACATGGTACTTATTGGACCATACATGTTGGAAGAAATAGAACAGGAAATGAAGGTTATTAAGAAGAATCTAAGGGAAGCATAGGACAGGAAAAAAATTTATGTAGACTAGCACAGGGAATTTAAGGAGTTTCAGGTTGGAGAGCATGTGTACTTGCGCATCAAGCCCAAGAAGATCTCTTTAAGGATTGGATCATGTGCCAAGTTAGCACCATGGTATTGCGGGCCTTTTGAGATCCTTGGGAGGATTGGACCAGTGGCTTACATAATTATATTGCCTCCAACATTGAAATTCCATGATGTTTTCCATGTTTCATTGTTTAAAATATATTTAAAGGATGTTTATCATGTTATTGATTTGTTTGTATTGCAGGTGGAAACCTAATGATAATTCCAACAAAAATTTAGTGCATATTGCAGGAGAAACATCTCATGCTCTGGAACTGAGAATTCGAGTAAGTTAAAGTGAAGTGGAAGCACTTTCGACCCGATGAAGCTACATGGGAGATGGTTGATCAGATGCGGGCTATGTATCATTCATTGTTTTCAGGTGGAAGCAAATGATTTTTTGGTATTTGTACATATTTAAGTGTGGTTTCTATTGTAAATACCACAATGAGTTATGTTATAAATATCCAATAAGCAGTATGGTTATCATGTTGTCATGATTGTCATGATGGTTTTTCTTTCGAGTAGGTTGTTCATTGTAAATATTGCAACGAGATGGGTTATACAGATCCATAAGCAATATGTTTTTCTTTTCAGTGGTTTTGCTGGTTGTAGGTGTCATAGAACGCTGAGGATGGTGTTCCCCTAAGGGGTAGGGGTTTTTAACAACCTCGGGTTAAAATTCATGTAATAAAATTTAATAGAGGAAAAATAATACCAAGGTCATTGGACACTTATTCCAAGCTAAATGTTGGGCAAAATATCCTAGTGGCCATCACTTGATGTGTTTATGGCTAAGGGGAAATTAGCAAAGGAAATGTAAAATGATTTGAAAAGGAAAAGAGGCATAAATTGGAACTTTATATATGAAAATAAAGGAAATTAGGAGAAAATGAAGGTGAAAGGTCACAAGTTGCATGTGAATAGGAAATTGAAGGAAAATACAGGAAAATGAATAATTTAGAGGCATAAATTAAAAATACTTCAGAGCATCAGTTGGTATCATTTTTTCGGCTTAGTTTTTGAATTGGTTTCATAGAGGAGAAGAGAACCAAGAGGATAAGGAAAGAAAGCAAGCAAAGGAAGGACAAGGAAAGCAAGGATCAAGCATGGAAAATTTGGATCAAGCAATCAATGCATATGCTCACAATGCACAATGTTCATGAAAGTAATGCATAAGAGTTTAAAAATTCTTTTTGCAATTAAGACATATGCTAAAAATGTAAAATATTCATTTAAAAAAAATGCATGAGCTTACAATTTCCTATGATGTCATATAACTTTATCATTTCTTGTATTTTAACACATTTTATCGATGTGTGTGTGTGTGTGTTTAATTATATAATATAAATTTTATAGCCATATGAACTATCTATTTCTATTTCTTATATATCTAATTCGACATCATAAATTCCATAACCAGAGCTATTTATCTTTACTCTATTTCTTATATAATTCTATATTATAACCCCCGATAGGAGTTCTATGATGGATGGAACAAGCCCTGGGGCAAAGTGCCCACTAGCCTCAAACTCGTAATTACGCATATATGATAGAAGGATGTCGCTGGCATCTTGCATGCACGAGCATGTAGTCCTCCAGTTGGCAGAGGTTTTCTGTATTGGTTAGGATGGCTGGAGAAATCATTTACGAGAAGATGGTAAGATCCGAGGTGAATTCCTCAACACCATGGAGTAAATTGAATGTGAAGGTGGCTTGTGTTGAGGCTTTGGTACTGTGGGTAGCAGAGGTTTGCCCTGGATAGAATGGAATTCAAGGAGCTTATCCCATATAGAGTTTGGTAGAGGTGGACGTCTATGTAGCGTGATCTTGTTGGCCAATGGAGGTCATCAATTTAAAATACTGGCTGAAGATTCCAATTCATAAGCTCTTTGCGCTCATTCTAGTCTCACCTGTTTTACTTGGGTTCCTTGTTTAGTTGCTCTGGAAATTTTGGTCTTAAGGGCCTAGAGTCTCAGTCTTTGTGTGTTGTTTATATTTTGTGGTATGAGGAAATTATGAGATTGTTGGAGTGGTTGGGTGTCAAGTTTTGTGTCAGCCTCTTCTCTCGGGTTATGGGGGTAGCTGGAAGTATCTACAGGGTTGGACTGGGTGGGTTTAGTTGTGGGGCTAGGAAAGTGCAGTGGGTTGGGTTTGGATAGTTTTTTGTGGTTTCTCGGGCATCAAAGCCTCTTGGTCCCACGACGACGCCTTTCTTGCTCAATGAAGTGGGGAGATTCTATGGTTGAGGAAGTGTTGTCCTCCACCCTCTCTAGTGAGTCTTCATCTAAGTTTAGGTCTTATTTTTGGTGCTACTGTGACGAGATAGTTTGTTGGAATCCTAGTTTTGTTGAGGGTGGGTCGAGTTGGTCTTTGTGTTATTTTGTAGGTAGAGGAAGCCCATGTAGTGATATCAAGGCACCCCTCCCCCCCTCCCCATTGTTGCTAAGGAAGAGGAAGAGGAGTAGGAGGAGCGTAGGCAACCAAACCCGGCCTGGGAAGCATGGGTAAAATATCTTTTCCCATGACTTAGTGGTGACCTATTTCAATGCAATTTCACCTGAAACATGTCAAGAAATTTGGGGGTTCAAGATAAAAGTAGGAGAGGAAAGGTAGTCTCTTTTAGACTGTTGGAGGATTTGTTAGTTTGGGTGTCGGACCCTGGGAACACCTCGAGTAGGCAAAAACAGTGTTTAAATTCAATAGCACTCCATTGGAAATGAAGACTTTGTTGGGATTGGTTTTGAGGGATAAGCAGGTGGAAAAATACAATATTTTTGCCTATTTTGAGGATCTTAAGAGAATGCATAAGAATTTGAGGTTTTGTGTGGATAAGATCGATGCTCCACTGGTGCATGTGGAGAGCCACATAGCTTGTGAATCAGATGGTGGGGACCTGATGGATCCCCTTGGCTCCAACGCAAGGGTTCCAGCTAATATTTCTCCCCTAGATAATGATTAGTGAGCATGGGTGGTGGGTGGTGCAATTTGGTTCTTTCCTGAAGCTTCTAGTTTTGTCTTTGGAAGGCCCCTTAAGGGTCTTTAGGTCTATGGGTTACAACAATGTAGTATGGTCACAGTCATGTGCTTTTGAGGGTTTTTTATGGTTCTCATTTTCAGCATTTGGTTTTTTCATTCGTATCTATTGTTAGCTTATGGTGATATATGAATGTTATAATTTTTGTGGTCGACTTGCCTGATTTCAGGCCAACGATGGTGGTTCCTCTTTTTGTTGGTCACTGGTTTTAGTCGTGTCACCTTGGGAGGGTCATGTCTTCGAAGCATATAATGGCCGTGTGAATCTTCAATTATGACAGAATGGAAGGTTTTTATGCGCTCTTGGGCAAATGTTGGTGTGGCCATTTGAATCAGTGATCCCCTTTCAGAGAATTGCTCTTGCTTCAACGTCTAATTTGTTTGGGGAGGTAAGCAAGCCTTGTATGGCCTTGATATATTTATATTTTGTTTGGAAATTTTTTGTGGTTCATCTAGACGACAGAAGTCGAGAGTTTAGAGGTTGTGCTCCCTTTGTGCGCCATTTGATATCTATGTAATCCAGATTTTTGAGTAATATAAAGCTTATTAATTCACTAAAAAAACCTATATTATAAATTTTGTGTCCAACTTTATCTAATGTTAACTCCATATTTCTGTATATATATTATATCTAACTTTTCCCTACCGCAACCACCAAAAGTGTGGTTTCCAAACATTTAAACTATCCACATGATGTCATTTGACGTTTGATAATTTGCATTGTAATGCTATAATTGTATTTGATATATGTGAAAATTTAGCCCATGTATCCACATGATGTCATTTTCTATTTGATAATTTGCTTAGTAATTTCATAATTTCATTAGGTAAATATGAAAAAGGTAAACATGGACTTATAGATCAATGGTTAATATTTGAATATTTGAAATTTTATCAATTGATGAGGAGAAAACGATGAAAATATGTCGGCATCTTTCATTTATACCATATGATAAAAATTTAGATTAAAAGAAATATTAATTTGTCAATGTTCAATAGCGAGGATGATTATTGGCAAAATTATAAATTCTAGTACATGCTATATATAGACTCCTTTTATCCACAAATATAATGTTGAATTATACTATTTCATGCTATCAACAAAGACAGAAATGTATCATTCATGGTATGAACACATTGCAAATACACGATGGACAATATATTCTTCTTTAGCACTTGTATATCTTGGCTCTTTTTAATGAATTATGACATTGAGTAATTGATGCTTCCTACCTCGTGGCTAGTTCAAAGTTCAAGTGGTTAAGTGTTTTGAACTTTACATCGGAAATTTCAAGATGGATTCCAAGATTGTTCTATGTTGTGTACCTCATTTGATGTCCCTCATGTGCCTCACTCAATGTCCCTCCTAGTCTCGGGCCATAAACAGCCAAAATGGATTTTTCTATTAATATAATAACACAACCAAGGATAGATGTCATTCATAATTCAGCTAAACTTACATATTTTTTATCCTCGTCTACAAATATTGTCTCCATGGCAACATCATCACATTAAGTCAATTTACAAATATTGTGTCTCCATGGCAACATCATCACATTATGTCAATTTATACCTGCATATCAACATTATATCACTACCACATGGTAATTGCACACATTTTTAAGTTAGCATTACGTCACTACCATGTTGTAGTAGTGAACATTTTTATATCCAAGTTAAAGTGTGCACAACTCAAGGCTATATATAACATTCCCTATTTAACCACTTATAAAACCCAAATGTTTCACATTAATAGAAATTGCATTGTTTTCCTATAAATTTCTCAATGAAATATAAGAAATAATACATGGTAATTTGATGTATGCTTCCTTTAATGTCTTTTCCAGTCGAAGATGATAATTAGCCAAAATGGATTTTTCTATTAATATAATTGCACAATCTAAAAATCAGCCAAAGACATGTCATTCATAATCATCTAAACTCACATTTTTTACCAAGACATCTCCATTCATAATCATCTAAACCCACATTTTTTACCAACACTTCTCAGCCAAAATGGATTTTTCTATAGCACAATCTAAAAATCAGTCAAAGACATGTCATTCATAATCATGTAAACTCACATTTTTTTACCAACACTTCTCACACACCTTATACAAAAGCAAATGTCATGTCTATATGACAATATCAACACATTAAGCCTATTCAAATATTGTCTATATGACAATATCAACACATTAAGCCTATTTATATTTGAATGTCTTAACATTACATCACTACCAAATTGTAATTAAAACCATTTTTATATCAAAGAATGTGCACAACTCAAGGCTGTATATAACATTGCTTATTAATCAACTTATAAGACCCAAATATTTAACAATAATAGATTTTTCTCTTTTTTCTAGAAAAAATATCAATAAATATAAGAATGAAAACTTTATACTAAAGAATGTGCACAACTCAAGGCTGTATATAACACTCCTTATTAATCAACTTATAACACTCCTTATCAATCAACTTATAAGAGCTAAATATTTAACATTAATAGACTTTTCATTATTTATCTAGAAAAAAAATCAATAAATATAGGAAAGAGACCCAAATATTTAACATTAATAGAGTTTTCATTATTTTTCAAGAAAAAAATCAATAAATATAGGAAAGAAAACAAAGTACATGTATTCATTTTATTTTATGTCAAAAATGTGTACTTTCTCTTACATATATGTAGTTCACGGTCCCAAAAATCAGTGACCGTCCACGAAATACTTGTACCAGGGAAATCTACCCAAAAAGATCACTTCTTGCTAGCTCGACCACATAGCCTCACTCGGAGAGTCACAAGAATTAAACTGGTGACTTGTCAATAGAAAGGGTGCTTTAACAACAATGACTCTACCAATTGCACTAACTCTCAAAGTTCAAAAAAAATTATCTTCCTGCTCTTCGGAAAAATCGAAAATTAGTCAACATAGTCAAGATAAACAATACAAAAATGAATAAAGCATCGAAACTTGAACTAAAGTGGAAAAGTTATCATTAAACCCTCCCAATTACTTGGATACACTCAATTGACTACGAAATATATACATATAAAAAGATACATAAAAAGAGATATATAATCTCCATCGTCGATGAAAATTTGGACTTGTTAGTTATTTCTAATTAAATATATCTCAAGGATACTGCAACGTGAGTAATTTGTACCCCTTCTGTTATCAACATTATATTTGTAAGTGATATTATGCAAGTTCGCTCTGGTGTAGACCTGCATGCCTCCATCATACAAAGAATTCAGTGACAAAAGTATCGATATGTGAATGAGAATGGCTACCAATTTTTCGATACTTTATTATGAATATTGATATTAGAAGCATGACTGACCAAGAATGTACAGTATACACTAATATGTGATCTGCCCGCGTACAGATCTGCGATCCACTCTCATCGAAGGACACTGCAGGAATGAGTAAATTATGCTATGGAGACGATAAAGCACCAACAACCCTACAAAGATTCTGACTACTGGTGTGAAGTAAGATTACTCCGTACAGGAGCGTGAGAGTTGGAAATTTGTTGATCCGCTTCAGAGTCGTGCAGGCTAGAGGGTGAAGAGAGCTGCCATATTTTTATTACTAAATTTGAAGAATTGAATTGCTGTAACTCTTCATCAAACAAAGGGCATCGATCACAAACCCATCTTGATTCGTAATTCAACTGAAAATGCCCTTCATCATCATCATCAATCTGATGCCCGTGACAACCAAAACCAGATATAATCAATCTAATGCCTTCATCATCATCATCATTCTGATGCCCGTGTCAACCAAAACCAGACATAATCAATCTAATGCCTGGGATAACCAAAATCAGGCGCATTGTTGCACTTTCGACATTGTTTATTCACTCAAACCAACTGCCTATTTTTATCTGCACCATCATCATACGTAGTTGCTGAGCTGATTCTACTGATCCGCCTGGCAGTCCTTGCACCATCATCATACGTAGTTGCTGAGTTGATTCTATTGATCCGCCTGGCAGTCCTTCCTATTTTTCTTTGTCAGCAAAGTTCTGAAATTTGAAATTTGTATGAAATTATTATGGGATCCTTTTGTAGGCAAAGTTCTGAAATTTGAATTTTTTATGAAATAATTATAGGTTGCCTGTTGGGATGAACGACTGCGTTTGCCATGGTTAAAGGAACCACATTCTACAAGTCACCAGCTGTGATTTCCTGTGTGTCAGCTATATCAATTCGTGCTCATGGAGGGTGAGGGCTGACTCGGTGATGAAAAGGAGCAGAACCCCACAAGATTATAACGAAGCAGTCTAACTATCACGTGTTTTTACTTTTTTCTGGAATCCAGTCATAAAAAAAATATAAAAAATATTTGTGGATTGTGTAATTTTTTGGGTTTAAAATGTGTTTTTAAATGCATAAATGGATTTTTAACATGCATTTTTAAATACATAAATTTATTCAACATCCTCCCAAAACCTTGGAACACTTGCAATATGCAGATTACAGAACCCAAAATTACCATTCCAAGAAATACCCACCAAATTGCAGACAAAATCAACCAAAATTTAAAAGAAAAGAAAAAACACATCACAGTTAGACTGCACAGATTCTAACAATGTATCTACTATTTGGCATACGTAGACGACTATCTATCTTATTCAAACCAACTTCAGAATCGGCCTCTTACTTAACGTAAAGCTTCCACAAGCTCATCGAGTCCATCAAATAGGAAGTGCATCAAACGACGTTTAAACTGGCCCTGGGAGCTTTCAAGATGCACGAGATGGTGGAATTGGCCCCCCGGGGCTGTAGATTGCAATGATTAAATAACATTTGACCTTTAGATCACCCTCCGGCTGGGCTGTAGGAAATGCAGCTCCATAGCACAGACAGTTGAGTACACATGACAAACATACATTATGCATCTCACCCACCACCTGCACTGTCAAATGCCCCCCCCCCCCCCGATGCAACAATTTTCAAGTTCAGCACATTCCACCTATATGAATTCATCGAAGATATGTCATTTCTAAAGGTGCCATATGCCATGAACATACACTATGTCACCTCAGTTTGTGTTTTTGTTTAACTTAGGCGACCAACGCAAAATAAAAAATGATAAAATTCACTGTGGTGTCCCCACCAACGCAAAATAAAAAATGATAAAATTCACTGTTGTGTCCCCTGACGCAATCTTACAAAACGTTTGCTTGTCACCTAATTTTACGAGACACTAACATACTCCGGACCTTGGCATATATTTATATGGCAAAATCAGGAATGTAACAAGATCTAGAGTAAATTTTTGCTATTCAAATTCTAAAATTAGCTTTTTAAATAAACCGCTATGAAATTATTTATTAAAAAAAAAAGCATGACAAGGTTCACCATTAAGTTCGCCCTGCTGCAATCCTACAAAATGTTTGTTTGTTATGTAATTTTAATGAGACACTGGCCTAATCTGGACCTTCGCTTATATTTGTGGAAAAATCTGCCATATAAGAAGAGATCTAGAATAAGTTATTGCTATTCAAATGCATCAAATCTTACTTTTCCAATTAAACCCGATAACACCACAGTGCTAGTATGCACATATGCATAGCAGCTATACAGAATTGATTAATTTGAGTTCCCACAATTTGGTATCCTGATTGAATCTGGTTGTAATGTTTTGTGTTAGAAAAATGATTTATCATTAATTAATTTGTGGGCACTGTAATACTGACCAGCTCATTCAATTGTTTTTATCCTGCAAAAAATCAGGGATGTAAAAAGACGACATCATCATCATAAATACTTAAAAACCTTCACCTTACATGGCTCATCATTCAATTGTTTTTATCCTGCAAAAAAAAAATTTGCATGGAAAAATACATCTTTGACCTTACATGGCTTATTTAATATCCACGGTAACTATTATATAAACCATCAAATAAATTTTCGCTACAGTATCAACCAATAAAAGACATGCTCGACAAGGAAAGTTCAGCTATTTTAGATCCAAAATTTGAGTTGGGCAAAATTAGAATTCTAGGAGATCATATTTAACTATTAAACAGAACCCCAATTGTCTCCATAAATGTATATTGCCATAGAGCAATTTAAAAGTTACATCTTCTCATCCAAATCCAACATCTTCGCCATCTTGCAAAATTACTGACCAAGTTCCACTTTCTTCTTCTGCCAGAGCCTATCAATCGCACTGTCAGCATCCCCCTGCAAAGGACAAGAGTTGCAAATTACATAATGAAATTATCCAACACAAATATAGCAAGCCATAAAATAGATCTACAGACAATGCATTATTGTGAATCCCAATTATTGAAAAAGAAATACAATCCCAAGTAGAGAAAAAAAATGTATCATGTAAGTTCTCAAGAAGCTGGATCAACCCCGAGGAAGAAATATCATCTCTGCAAATTATCACTCCTTACAAAACCCAAATCTTCTGGAGGATGGGGATTATTGGATCTATGGGTATTCTCTAATGCCTTGCTCACAAAATCGCTATGGCGTGTTCTTACCAGTAATGGGATTTGGGCCAAAATTATTGGTCATAAGTATATATCTGGTGATCCTATTCAACAGATCTTTCTGGATACTTTCGAAACAGGTCATGCTTCTTCTCAGATAAGATATGGCGTAGCTTTATCAAAATCAAGGAAATTCTGGGCAGTAGATTGAAATGGAAATTTGGAAATGGCCAAAGAATCCCTATTGGAAGTGCCAGAATCATAGGTCTACAGGATATGGAGGTTTTTGATGCAGATATCATTCACAAATTAAATCAAAAGGGTTTATTTTTCCTGTCTGACATTATTTCTCACTGGGAATTGGGTGCCCCTATATGGAAATCTCTATCTGCTATCGGTTTACAGAACCATGAAACAGACACATGGAAGCGATTTATAGGATCTTTACAGTGGGCAGGTTTATCCTATAATAGAGCGGTTGACAGAATTTCATGGGACAGCACGTTTCAGGCAAACGGTATATCAGTGCATGAGTAATACATCAAACTAAAATCAGTCCAGAACGGTGATAGAACCATAACCAGTTTCTATCCGGCGTGGAGATGGAAGATTCCATACAAGATTATACTGTTCATTTGACTTCTTAGGCATGGGAAGATACTCACATGGAATAACATTAAAAAAAGAGGAAATCAGGGACCTGGGAGATGCATACTTTGCAAAATGGAAGATGAATCTGTTGATCATTTGTTTATTAATTGTAATGTGGCCCAACGGGTATAGAGGCTATTTTCGCAATCATCGGATGAACCACTATGGAGTCCTATTGGGTGTGAACAGACATTTCAATATTGGGCTACAAAGGGTCGCTACAGATCTCTCCCTTTCTATGTGATGTGGGAAATATGGGGTATTCGTAACAGAATGATATTCCAAGAGGCACCTTTTGACATAACTAGACTACATTCAAATGTCATACGTTGGATGAAGAATGTACCCTCTAGAACACCTGTTATTGCTGATTTTTCTGTTTGGGGAAGGCCTCACAAAATCGATCTTCCAGCGATATTCTTTGATGGTGCACAGCAGGGAGGAATTTGCGGGTGTGGGGCTTGGATTAAAGTATCAAATCTGGAAAGGTATCATATCATATGGAACGGCGGTTATGGAACAAACAACAAGGCTGAGCTCATGGCTTTGTGGAGTGAGATCATAGTGTCTTTTCATCTTCAGTTACCAATCGTTCATATATACGGTGATTCGAGGATCATTATAGATGGTATATCAGGGAAAAAAAAATTGCAGGGATAGATCGCACTCATTATATCCTATCTAAATTCCAGAATTTCTCTATGAGTCACATATATAATGGGCGGGCTGATCATTTATACAAACAGGGACTGGATGCTTCATTTGGTAACATATCGGTTCTGCACTACAAGAATGCTTCTCTGGAGGAATCCATCACTGTCCCTCTTCCTTGAGTATATCTGTACAATGCATTAGGGCATGAAATCAACTAACAAGCGAGCCTGTTTGCTGATTATCAAGCGAGCCTGTAACCTGTTATTTCAAGCGAGACTGCAACATTTTCATTACAGGGAATAACCTTTTGCTCATAGCGGTACTCTTCATCAAGTCCCCTCAACCATAACATGTTGTGACCGAACCAAGGGTGGATGGTCATTACTATTTTGGTCATATTTTGTCTCAGGATGGTGGCGGAATCCACATTATACATTTTGATTACCGAACCTTTTTACATGATATCAGGTTTATTAAGGAAATGTAATAATGGTTCTATGCTGCAGTAGGATAACATACAGACTATAATAGCTGTCAATGACTGTTTATGACGGGACAATATTCTCATTACTTGAACATTCTGTTCTGAATGTATTAAGCGGCTTTATGTATTTGATATATGAACTGTTTTCAATATAATGAAACAGCGTTTTTTTCTCCTTTGAAAAAAAAAGTTCTCAAGAAGCTGAGTCATTACACAGTTTAATTATTAACACATACAATCATTTGCATGGTAGCATTGTCTTAATTTTATTGACATGTATTAGGTTAAGGATAATTTCTTAAATTAGGCTGAAAGTAAGTCAAAATATTTTAAGCTTAATCATTGAAGGAAAATAAGTATTTAAGGCCAAGTAAAAAGCGTCTATAGCAAGAATATAGTCATAATAGATCTTCGCAAACGGAAGTGGCATCGCTATGTATATCACGATGACATCTGAAATATCCAATGACAGGCAAGCTTGTCTTTCTAAAATGCTTTTACCTATAGGCAGAACATTGTTAATCCTCTTAGCCCAAGGGGTTAGATCAACTGATTGTTGCCAATGTTGCTTGGCAATCAGTTAGTTCCATTGCAGCAGGTACGCAGTTCAAATCCCCCTGGGTTAGGACATGCTAATCTATGTGAACAGGTTTACTATGGATGCCATCCACAAATGTGGGAAAGCAATCGTTGGGTTTCCCAACAATATTTTCATTGAAAAGAAAAGAACATTATTAATCTTGTCAAAAGCATGCACATTTTTCTTTCCAGCTAATGAAGGCATAATATAGAAAAGTTGTCAAATGGTTGTAGCACATATGGTTGTGAGGAGAAATTGTTACCCTCTCCACTCAGTTCAAAGATGAACTTTTGACATGTTTGCTCTTTAGACAAATGTTGATGGGCTATATACATTCTATTCGTGACTTGATGACCTGACTTTGAAACCTGAAGAATATAAAGTTTACCCTAGGTACCAGTACCATCCTGCGAATGAGGGAAGCGCCCAGGAGGTTTTGCCAGGGATATATTGCTTGGGAAAAAATATATATTAAAATTGATATTTTTCCTGTGACTTGGATATTGCAAAGACTTGACTGAATGCAGATCAAATTTATGCTTAGATTCTCATCTATATATTTATTCCCATTTTCTTCTCTTTTCAGAACTTTGGGAATAATGAAGAATAAGATGAAAGAGCAGAGGCAGAAATGCATTTTATCTTGCATTTTGTGCGAAGGGAGGGTAATTGTCATAAAGCTATTTCTCATTTACAATACTGCTCACATTGCATCTCCTTAATAAGGAGATGAAATTAATATGTATTCTTAGAATCCTTTTCACTAGTTAAAAGTGCCATCGATTCCATTTAATTTCTAACCTAAGTCACAGGACACGTCCTCCAGGGTCACGTGTCCCGTATTTCACGTGTCGAACACCAAATACGGCCTAAAACGTGTCCAATACGTTTTTGGTCGTGTCCTCCGAAATTGAATACGTACCCTCCGTTTTGGCATTTGTGTCCTTGGATAGAATACTCGTGTCCTAGGTTTGGAATACTTGCCCTAACGTATTCCCCGCATTAGGACACGTTTCCATGAAAAAATACAAAAATGACAAAAAATTCGTTAGTTTTTTGGCTATCAAAGGTATCAATTGGCTATCAACTGGCTCCATCCCTGCTGATGTAAAGGATGAGGAGACTATCCAACAAGCACATGGAGATTGGAAGATGGAAAATTTCAAATTTGTGTTCCAGCTGTAGGCAGACATCAAGCGAGAAGTTCTTCTTGGAGCACTTCTTTTATTAATCTCAGGTTTTTAAATGTTATGTAAGGTAGTTTTGCTCTTATATCAGAATGTGAGGATCCAAACTAGTCTGTTTCATAGTTATATTTTCAAAACAATAATATCAGATCAACTTTATTGGCACCATTTTTGAAATTTTATGATTTCTTGGAACACTGACTTCTGAAAGTCCCATTTTGTATGTATTATCATACTATATGGTGCAGCCTTAGAAACTTTTTAATGCAAATTTTAACCATTTCAATCGAATTAATTTGAAAAAAATTAAATAAATAAACTAAAACTAAACAGAACCAGATCCTGTAGCCTCTGATTGATGATGCTTCTGGAGCCTACGACTAATCACCACCTACCTTGAATCAGATAAGCTAAATTTCATCTCATTCATGTGGGGAAAAGGGATCAATTAAAAAGAGGAATAAATAAAATGGAAGCCATTATGAATAGAACAAACTGATAAATAGACAGACTCATTCTGCTCTCTAGAAGGAGTTCAAAATTCCTTCTTTTCCGTTTTAATGAGGCTGCCATCTTGACTCTCGATCTAGGGAAGTGTTGTTCCTTCTCCCTTGAAAGAGTGATGCCTTTCCTCGTTTTCTAGGTGCGTTGAATTATTTCATGTCTATAGCCTGTGATTAATGATTTTTCTCGAGCCTACGACTAATGTCCACCTACCTTGTATCAGATAAGCTGAATTTCATCTCATTCATGTGTGGAAAAAGAAATCAACTCATAGAGAAATGATAAAAGTTGAAGCAGTGAAGCCATTGTGAAAAAAACGAGTAGGCATGGGAACAGGGATGGGGTTATTTGAGTTAAATTTTAATGACTCATGAGTCATTGACTCATTGACTAATTACTATTGTTATAGCTTATGGTTTTAATGTGCTTGTAGCCTTGTAAGTTGTATAATTGTCATTTACTAATTTGTTAATATTAACTTATAAATTATTAATATATATATATATATATATATATATATATATATATATATATATATATATTTTTAAATATAAATAAAACGTGTCCCTTGTGTCCTGTTTTCGAGGTCACGGTGTCTCGTGTCGAATATTCGTATTTACGTGTCCTCCGTGTCTCGTGTCCTCGTGTCATGTGACGTAGTTTCTAACATTTTTATCCAATTGAAGCACTTAAACTTCACTGTGTTCTCTTTTATTCCTATGAAACAGGTACAGGTAAATTTAAAGATACTACCGGTTTATAAAAAAATGTTTACAGATTATGTAAAAGAACAGCAACCTCTCCTCAAATGCGTGCATCACCTTAGTATGGAGATAAAATTACCTTGTATTCTTAGAATGCTTCCTACAAATTATTCATAAAATCAATTCCAATTGATTTCTAACATCTTTTTATTATAAGTGAAGCACTTACACTTACATTGTGCGCTCCTTTTAGTCCTACGCAGGGTTGCGGGGAAGCTTCCTCCCCCCCTCGTTCCCGCTCCCGAAATGCGCTCCGTGCGGAAGCGCTTTGGGAGTGTTCGGAAACGCGCTCTCGAAAACGCTTCCTGAGGGGAGCGTTTTTGGGAGTGCGTTTCCGAACCTGTTAAAACGCTCCCTACCTTTTCGGGAGAATTTCCGGAAACGCTCGGGAGCGAACGCTCCCTGAGCGCTTTAGCGTTCGCTCCCGAACGCTCCTCGAAACAAAAAACGCTTCCCGCTGGGCGAAAATTTTTTTCAATGAAAAAAATGATTTGTTTAAACTTTATAGGAAGGGGGGGTTCATTTAGCTACTCTTTCCCTACGCAGACCCACGCACGGCCAGAAATGGGTTTTAGGGCTGATGTGGAGGTAAGGAAAGCATTGACATTTCATGGTAATGTTAAATTCTTAAAGTAAAAGTTATTTAAATTTTTAACATTACCATGAAATGACTCAGGATGTTTAAGAGTGGTTTCGACCTCATTGGATTTCATATGGAGAAACTATAATTTTAGGTTTCACTCAAAATTCAGCAGACTTAATGGTTTTCAGGGTTTCATGGTTTGGGAATTTGCAATGTTTCCATTTGATTCTATCATGTGTAAGGGTATGATATTGGCATTTGATCAAGAGCATGAAGTCTTTTAAGAACCTTGATGTACCCTTCAATCAAAGGAAAACAACTGGTTAGGCATGCTAATCGTTTTCTACCGCATTTTAAGGTTGAGGAGATGAACCCTTCACTCAAACCAAAATCATTGGTTAGGCATGTTAAACTTTTTCAATTTCTATCATGTTATAAGGTTGAGCAATCCAAGTCTGAAGACTTTGAGCTAGAGGATGTTTATGTATCTCTTGTTGATGATCCCATTTCTAGTAGCGATGAATCAATGATGAGTTTCATGAGAGACCATGTTGCTCAATGATTTGTAGTTTTGATGTCTATTTTTGCTACTACTACTACTACTAAAGTTGTAGAGGAGTTTTAGGAGTCCTCAAACTTTGAGCCATATTATTTATGTAGCTCATGTTGATGATCCCTTCTCTAGTAGTGGTGATGATTTTGATCATGATGAGGAGTGATCATGTTGTTGAACACTAATATGTAGTCTTGTATTGGGCCAATGGCCTCATAGCTTGTGGCATTGTTTTTGGACTTTATGGGCCATTTGGAGCCTCATTGCTTATGTATTTTTCGATGATATGTATTGCACTCGGTGCCATTTTGATATATTCACCTTTGCATGATATATAAATGAGCAAACTTTGCATATTTTGTCTCTATTGGCTTGGAATCATGGTTGCAAATCTTAAAAATAGTTTTTTTTATAAAAAAAATAATTATTTAATGTATTTTTTTAAAATCGGTTCATTGAGATCTGACCGCTCCTGGTTAGACCGGTTCCGGTTAGAAACCCGGTTCATTAGGTCCACCGGTTCCGGTTTTAATAACTATGCTACAAGAGGGGTACATGAAGGCATTGGACAAGTTGGGTACCTGACAGGGAGGAGTGTGCTAGATTGCGCCTTGAATTAGGCAAATACTTCAATTGCACTGCTAACTTTGGTTCTTTCCATGCAATGGAAGACAAGGACAAATTTGATGCTCTCACATGGTGGGAAGCATATGGCGGCATGGGACTTTTGCCAAAGTTGGCAAACAAAGTTCTCTCACAAGTTGTGAATACTTCTTCTGCAGAGAGGTGTTGGAGCACCTACAACTTCATACATAATGTGAGAAGAAATAGGCTTAATGAAAACCGAGCTAAAAGCTGGGTTTATGTGCATTACAACTTGAGGTTGTTGAGTTATTACTGTGATCGGGCATATGAGGATCAATCATATAAAGTTTGGGACAACAACCCAGAGGATGATAATTTGGAGGACGACACTGTACATATGGAAGAATTGGAAGCAGAACTTTTGAGGGATGATGATGAAGCATCAACAACCATGCCACCGCCACAATACGTGGCCGATTCACCATCTACCTGCACAGTATGGGTGCTGCTGGGCAAGCTGCCCGTTCTCGATATCACACTATTGTTCGTTTGCAGATCTAGCCTCCACCTTCTAGTCATGGTCGTGGTACCCCTGAGAGTACTCGTGGCTCGCACAAATTAGACATTTCTCGCGGGCATGGCAAGGGGCCAGCCAGTAGATAAAATAGATTTGTTGTTTACTAGTCTTTTCTATTTGTTGTTGACAAGCTGGAATGCTGAAACTTGACTTTTTCATATATTTAATGACAATTTATGTTTGGAAGTTTGAATTTGAAAGGTGAAACTTTGAAGTTGGCATTTATAAGTTTACAAGTCATTATGAATTATGAATATGATGCTTCATGAAAGTTATATGGTGATCAATGAATCAATGATGATAAATGTTATATAATATCAATGAGATAAATGTTATATTGAATTTTGAAATCAATGAATCAATGATGATAAATGTTATATATTGAAATTTGAAATCAATGAATTAATGACGATAAATGTTATATATCAATGATGATAAATGTATATTGAATTTTGAAATCAATGAATCAATGATGATAAATGTTTTATATCAATGATGATAAATGTTATATATTGAATTTTGAAAGCTTGAAACCTTCAGATTGATGATTCGCGAGACTCAAGAGTCAATATGTTGTATGCTTCCAACTTGTGGGTGTGGTTGATGAAGATTATAACTTCTAGATGGTTGATGTTATATGATTCAATCTATGTTTTTATGTTTTTTATGTCTAATTCATCATTCTACATGTTTTTGTTGACATATATGCATCAAAATAAAAATAAAAATAAAAATATATATATATATAAACGCTCCCGGAAAGACTCCGGACCGGAAGCTTCTAAAAATGGCGCTCCCGCTCTGCGTTTTTGCTCCCGCTCCCAAGTAACCTTGGGACTCCTACGAAATAAATGCAGGTGAAGTAAATGATGCTGCTGGTTTGAACAAGAAAGGCCTACAGATTATGTAAAAGAACAGCAACATCTGTCATCACCTTACCTCTCATATTTTGGAAATTGGACAAACAGATATTGCAGAATTCTATAAGCTGAAAAGATAAACTCAATGTAAAAGGACTACAACATCCGCACCAAATCTACTACTCATATTACTATTCAGCACAGGCTATCATACTAACTTTTAACACCAGTCTAGATCCATCTTAAATCTGAATCTAACAAGCCGCGAGGGATCAAGTCCAGAGTTAAGATGGATCAAAGATGGTACTCTTGCATTCCATAATGGATTTGGTGACAAATGCTTTTGTAGCAATTGGGGCATCTCGAAAGAATAGATACTCCTAGTGGAATTGGAGATTTTCTTGCAAGTTATTCTACACTAGTGTGAGTGGGATAGTTTCACCCCCAACTCTTCACTCATTCTTAGTTCTCAAGGTGGAGCTAATCTAAGCTTTACATCATTTGTAACCTTTACAGCAAAAGGTAAAGTCTCTCATCCCAACCGTTTCATTTTTTAAATTCTTTAAAAACTCTATTTCTTCCAATTTTTTATTTTCTATTTTATTTATACTAGTTTACTATTATTTCCAAATACTTTTAGCAAACAAATCTTTATATCTAATTTTATGTGTGCAAATCAGCAAGTACATGTTCTTTTTAATTTTAAAATTGCAGATTTCACCAAAAAGGTACTTTACAAGTCTCCAAATACCAAGTTAGCTGAAAATTTAATTTTAGTGCTGGTCTAAGGCTTAAAATTGGCCTTAACTGAACAAACTTTAGTTTTTCAACTTTCCCACACTTAGATTTGACATCCACGAGTGTTTTAGCACTTTTGGGTGACTATTCAAGGAGTTTACTTGTTGATTTCTACATTTTTGCAAAAATTACAGACCTGTCAAAACATAGCAGCGAGCAAAGTTTATGCAGAAATTCCTCCAACCAATCATTTAAAAATTAAAATTAAAATCTTTATATATTTGGTTAAAATATTTTAGATATACTAAAATCCACTACTCGTACATTATATTTAACAAATATTTTGAAATTTTAAATGTGAAACCTGTTAAAATAAGGCAGCAAGCATTTCTGTTTAAAAACTTGTCTAGCCAGGTATTCATTTATAAAATAAACATGTTTCCTGGTTAGCATATTTTCCAGACACTAATTTTCATCATTTACTTGCTAAGTTTTATTGATTTTCAATGTACTTGTGTACTAGTTTAACTAATAGCTTTATTGATTTTCAATGTACTTGTGTGCTAGTTTAACTAATCTTGTGTTGTATATTTATATATCAAGCCAGCAAGACAACAAATACAAAATTCCTACCTTTGGCCATTGAACCCATTATAAATCATTGGCCTTGTATTGGTTGGCTGAAGTTAAATTTCGGGAAGCCTCCCCTTGGCCTTGTAGTAAGAACTGAGGCCTCAAGAGTGGAGATTTAGGCCGAGGTGACAGTGGGTCTTTGTCCTGTGTGTGCCAACCATAATGGATTGTACAATCTTCCATAGTCCACTAAACAGAGCGGTAACAAGAACCATGAGAATGTGAAGATTGATTTTATGATTCGTTAACTAACTTAGTGGATACCCTGGATATATTCCCTATACCATATTTAAAAATAAGTAAACTGTGCGTGTTTACTTTTAATACGAATCTGGCTTATATTCTATGGTAGTGCCACACCTAGAGGCTTGCATCAAAACAAATCTCCACCAATGGCACCAAACTCAAATTGGGAAAATACTCGGCGAGGCAGAAGATCCAAGATTTAGATTCAGCCAGTTAAAAACTAAGCAAAGTACAAAAACATAAAAAATATACATGCTTATGAAAACAAATAATTTTTCATTTAATTGTTCCATGCCCGTACAATGCAAAATGTAAATAGATATCCATAATTGCTGCCTGGTGAAACAAGAAACAAGCACAAGATGCCTCTGTTGTGATGCCAAGTTAAGTTCGTGGATGCCCTAGTTGCTTTGGTGCGCTATTTAGTCCTCTTGGTCACCTGTGGTCACATTTGACTAAAGAGCAAAACAGAGCAGCAAAAAACACAGGAAAAAGAACCAGTTTCAAAGGGTTTCTGGGAATTTATAGGCTAGCCCCAGTTTGACTCCCTTGAGAGCCAAAACTGCTTGATGAAGGTCAAGTAGAGTCAAGCTCGAGGACTCGCAAGCCTGATAACACTGATCTCAACAAAGGCAAATAAGCCTTAGTCAAAAAAATATAGATTTGTACCTTGAGTGGGATTGGTTTAGTAGCCTCGTTTTAAGGCCAAAAAGAGTCAAATTCAAGCACTCTCGAGCCTGATAAGGCTACTTTCAATAAAGGCAAATAAGCCCTATTCCAAGAAAATACAGATTTATACCATGAGTAGGATAGTTTTAGTGGCCTGTGTATAGTGCAGTTAACAGGTAAGTGTTACAATAATAAATAATAAATATAAGATCAGAATTCATACAAACCTGTGCTCGGACAAAGCCGGAGAGAGCAAAGGTTGTGAACTGGCCCGTGTATATTCCGTTCTCGTCTACGTGCCCGACATTTAGCTGCACCGATGCATGGTCCTTTGAAGTTATCAGTCGATTGGTTGCAGAGCTGTCGAATACATACGAACTCAATTTCTTCAAAAACCAAAAAATTAAAGACAAAAACTACTGCGAACCCACCCAAAAAAAGCCAACAATTTTACCATTTTCTTGGAATGTAAAGATCGATATTCTGTCCTTCTTCGTTCTGCATGTTGATGGCGAAGTAATGACCGCTTCAACTGCCGACTATCTCTCTGTGCCTCACAGATTATGCTGAAGGAGGGCAAAGAGATAGAAGAGCCTAGGGTTTTGTAACTATTCTTCCCTAAGGATCAATAAAATACTAGCATACTAGCATAAAAGAAGAGTTGAAAGATCGTTTAAGGGTTAGGGTTTCATAGTTAAACTTACCGTTAGGAGAAGAGGGACTTTATAATTCAGTAGGAAAGAGAGATGTATTCTTTCTAAATTGTTAAATAAGAAAATAATAATAAAATATACAGTAAATTAAAAAATAAATCATATTACGGAGGGAATTTAAAAGTAATAAATGAATTTAATTTAATTTATTATATTATAATTTGTTATTAATAAAAATTTTTATAGAAATATAATAAATTAGATAAATGTCTTTTGGATTAATCATATTAGTAAAGTGACCAAATTTTAATTATGTTATTAATCTAAAAAATATTTATCTAAATTATAGATCACAAAAGTCTTAGCTGTAACAAAAATATATATATATATATATATATATATATATATATATAATTAAATTTAAGTTATAATGATTTATATTTGTAATTATGATACATCATGCATAAATATATAAACATCTAATAAACTTATAATTACAAATATAAATATTTTAATATATAAAAATGTAAAAAGATTTTTTTTTTTTTTTTTTTGGGGTATATATTGTATTTTTTTTCAAACTAAAATTTATATGGATAATTGAGAATGTTAGGCTAGTTTTTCACTAGGGAGATGTGACCATAGCCAAAAGTGCATTCTTTAGTGAGAGGCTAGTAAGATCACGCTTTACAAAAATTTGGTCAAACTCACCTAGAGATAGAACTATTTGATTCAAAAACAAAATGACCATGAATTCATCTGGACTTATTCAAGAGCGCAACCGAATACAGATATAAACATAAACACAAATATGTAACAAAAATAAATCTTCATTCCATTAATAGCAATGAACTGAAAAATGTTTACATACAGAATGAAAATAAACTAGCTTAGGCGATGGTAGTTTATCTTTAAGAAGATATGTGGTGACTACATGCCTCTGAAGTGTGTTAAAATGAGGCTCAATGGTCTTTTTATTATTGAACAACAAAGGGAAACCCTAAACAACCAAAATCCTAACCCTGGTAGATGGAATGCCAAGAGTTTGTGGGCCCTGTTGGGGTTAGTTGGGTAGCCAATTTCTTAGGGTCGTAACTTTGCCATATAATCTTCGTTTGGCGCGTATTATACCTCGTTAGAAAGGTTTCTCCGAGTACTACATGATTTGTGACAGACCTCTTCTTATAGCTATAGGTTTGTTGCAGACCTCGAAAACATCGTTTAGGGGGTCAAAATAACTTTGGAAGTTCAAGACCCAAAAAAATGCTAAAAATAGTAAATGCTGCTATAATCAAGAAAAATGATGAAACCGACTCGAGTTCTAGGTGGAATAAGCGTGTGGCCATCAAAATCCACCTGGACCAGTCCTCCCCCCTTAGGATGCAATGGTCCCCATTGTGTGCAGAGCCTCCATGAGGTAAGCAAATCTTTGTTGGACCTAGTCCCTGGTGAGCCACTTGCCCTAGTGAAGGAGTTGGCCTGCTTTGACAACTTGATATAATTGGATCCTCCGTTGGCGAGTGTTCTTGATTTGTGTGTCCATGATCCTGTCAGTTGTGGCATGTTCGATACAACTTGGGTTGAGCTCTGTTGGTGTCAGCTTCTCCACAATGTCATATGTGTCCAACAATAGGGGAAAGTATGGTCGCAACTGGTCCACATTGAATACTGGGTGCAGGCCAAGGAACGGTGGAATGTTGAGCTCGAAAGCATTGTCCCCTACAACCTTAGTGATGATGTAATGCCCATATTAGAGTGGGTGAAGCTTGTGGTGGGCCCCAATGAGGCACTCCTTATGTAAGTGTAACCAACTTTGTCATCAACCCCAAACTTGTGTGGCACCTGATGTTGATCATGACATTGTTTGTACTTACCATTTGCTCTATCCAATATGTAATGGACCTACTGGCGGATGTGCTAAATGTGTTCAATGATGTTATTAGCCCTGTCAACTTTGGACTAGACATGAGTCGAATCTGCGTGAGTAGCTGCAAATGGCATGGCAACATCAATGGCACACATTGGTTGGAATCATAATCCCACTTGAAAGGGGTTGTGGCCATTCGAGTTGTGGAGAGATTTATTGTAGTTGTGTTGGACATAGGGGAGGCTCTCATCCCATGTGCGTGGGTGATTCAAGTTGTACATGCGCAAGATGTGCACGATCATCTTGTTGGCGACCTTTGTTTGGCCATCAGATTGGGGGTGGAAGGTCGTGGACTTAGTGAGCTTGGTATTCAACAACGACCAAAGGCTTGACTAGAATGCACTTAGGAACCGGTTTTCCCGATCTGAGATAGTGGACTATGGGATCCCAAAGTGTACCCATACTCGTTCAAAGAAGAGTTTGGCAATGGCTTTTGTTGTGATACTCTTCTTGCAGGCCGCTAGAATGGCCATCTTAGAGAATTTGTTGACGACCATGAAAACATAGTCATTGCCATGCTTGGTAGAAGGAATGATCAACATGTAATTCATGGAGATGGATTCCCAGGGCCGATTAGGAGTAGGAAAAGGAGTATACAAACCTTGATTTTTGGTTGTAGGTTTGGCAATGGCATAGGCAATGCAAGGTCTGATGTACTTCCCAACATCTTGTAGAAGGTTCGGTCAAAAAAAATACTTCTGCAACACTACCATTGTCTTCTCTACCCCAAAATGTCCAATTACCTGATTGTAGTATGCCTCCCAAATCATCTTGGCACACTCGCTTGAAGGAATACAAAGGTGTCCCAGGTGGAATAACAATGTGTCCTATAGGTGAACTGGAACTTGCTTACCTTCTAGGAGCATCTGGTACGTGGTGTCGAATTCTGGATCACTCTTGTAAAGATGCAGACATCCCAAGTCTCATGTCCACAAGAGTCTAGCACAGTGGTCAACGCCATAACTGGTGGCTGGTTGAGGCATTCTGCAACATTATTGGTGTTTCCTTTCTTATACTTAATGTTCAAAAGGAATTTTTGCTGATATGTGGACCATTTTTTATGGTGATCATTTTGCAACCTTCCTTGTGTTTGTATGGACTGCAAGGGTCGGTGGTCTGTGTGGATGATCGTTTCCTTCCCCATAATGCAATGCTCCAATTGTCAGTTGTCCTACGTAATGGAATACATCTCCTTGTCATAGGTGGGATACTTTCGGATTGTATATGAAAGTGTCTCACTATGATATGCCACTAGATGCCCCTATTAGGTAAGGATTTCACCAATAGCATAGTCAGAGGCATATGTCTCAATTTCAAATGGTTGTTGCAGGTCTGGTAATGTAAGCACTGGTGTAGAGCATAGGTGATGCTTCAACTCAGCAATTGTTTTTTGTTAGGATTCTGATTCGGATTTATGCAGGAACGCAACAGAATACACATATAACCATAAATAAAAATATGCAGCAGAAATAACACTTCATTTCATTAATATCAAAGAACTGAAATTTGCTTACAGACATAATGGAAATAAACTAGCTAAGGCACTGGTAGCTTATCTCTGAGAAGAGATGTGGTGGCCACGGGCCTCTTAATTGTGTTACAATGAGGCTCGAGGGCCTATTTATTATAGAGAAACAATGGAAAACCCTAAACATCCAAGAACCTAACCCTAGGAGATGAAGCGCCAAAACTATGGGCCCCATTTGGGTAAATTGGTGTTTCAACTTCCCAGGGTTGTAACTTTGGCATACTATCTCCATTTGACGCACATGATACATCGTTAGAAAGATCTATCCGAGGACTACAAATTGCTAACCACGAATATTGATTCTAGAATAGAATCATATTTGCTGAAAGGCGCGATGCCCAAAAAACGTCGTTTAGGGCCTCAAAACGACTCTGAAAGTTCAGGACCCGAAAAACTGCTAAAAATAGTAAGTTGTGCCAAAACTGAAAAACTGAAAGAGACAGTGGGGCCCCAAGTGGAATAGGCGGGTGGCCACCAATATCCACCTAGATCATTCCTCCCCCCTTAGGAAGCAATGGTCCCCATTGTGTTGAGCTCCTCCATGGACGAGGAAACTTCTGTTGAACTTGTCCCTGGTGAACCACTTGCCTTGGTGCAGGAGTTGGCAAGCTTTGACAACCCAATACAGTTGGATCTTCTGTTGCTAAGTGTTCTTGATTTGCATGTCCATGATACAATCTGTGGTGACATGTTCCATGCAGTCTAGGTTTAACTCTGTTGGTGTGAGTTGTTCTATAATGTCAGAGGTGTCCGGTAGAGGTGGGAAGTAGGGACGAAGGCGGTCCACATTGAATACTGGGTCCATACCAAGGAATGGTGGAATACTCAGCTCGAATGCATTGTTCCCTACAGCCTTGGTGATGGTGTATGGTCCATATCGGAGCGGGCGAAGCTTGCAGTGGGGTCCAGTAAGGCGCTCCTTCTACAAATGTAGCCACACTTTGTCACCCACCTAGAAGTTGTGTGGCACCCGATGTTGATCATGCCATTGCTTGTACTTAGCATTGGCTCTATCCAATATGTCATGAACCTGTTGGCGGATGTGCTGAATGCGCTCGATGAAGATATTCGCTTTGTCAACTTCAGACTGGACATGAGCTGAATTGGCCTAAGTAGCCGCAAATGGCATGGCTACGTCAATGAGACATAGCGGCTGGAATCCCAAGCCCACTTGAAAGAGGTTGTGGTCAGTTGAGATGTGGAGAGCCGGTTATAATGGTGTTATACATAGGGGAGGCTCTCATCCCATGTGCGTGGATGCTTTGAATTGTACATACGCAGAATGTGTACAATCATCCTATTGACGACCTTTGTCTGGCCATCAGTTTGGGGATGGAAAGCTGTGGACTTGGTGAGCATGGTGTCCATCATTGACCAGAGGTTGGACCAAAATGTGTTGAGGAACCTGTTGTCCCGATCTGATATGATAGACTGTGGGATCCCAAAATGCACCCACACTCATTCAAAGAAGAGTTTAGCAGTGTCTTCTGTTGTGATATTCTTCTTGCAGGCTGCCATAATGGCCATCTTCGAGAATCTGTCAACGACCACAAAAACACAGTCGTTTCCATGCTTAGTGGAAGGAAGGCCTGACATGTAATCCATGGAGATGGATTTCCAAGGTCGACTAGGGGTAGGTAGAGGAGTATAGGGGCCTTGCTTCTTGATGGTCAGTTTGGCAATGGCGCAAGCAGTGCAGGATTTGATGTACTTCTCGACATCTTGTCGAAGGTTCGGCCAATAGAAATACTTCTACAGTACCGCCACTGTTTTCTCAACCCCTAAATGCCCAATGACTCAACTGTAGTGTGCTTCCCATATCATCTTGGCACCCTCTCTTGAAGGAACACAAAGGTGTCCCAGGTGACATAACATTGCATCTTGGAGGTGAAATTTTGGAACTTGCGTACCCCCCAAGAGTGCCTTGTATGTGTGGCCAAATTCTGGATCGCTTTTGTAGAGAAGCGGCCAATCATAAGTCTCGTGCCCACAAGAGTTGAGAACGGTGGTTAGCGCCACGATCGATAGTCGGCTGAGGAAGTCTGTAACATTATTGGTGCTACCCTTCTTATACTTGATGTTCAAATGAAACTGTTGCAGATATGTGGACCACTTCTGATGGCGATCGTTCTGTAACTTCCCTTGTATCTGTATGAACTGTAGGGGTCGATGGTCTGTGTGGATGATTGTTTCCTTCCCCAAAATGTGATGCTTCCATTGTCGACAAGCCTGCACAATGGAATACATTTCTTTGTCATAAGTGGGATACTTGTGAACTGTGTTGGGCAATGTCTCATTGTGATATGCCATTGGATGCCCCAGTTGAGTAAGAACTACCCCAATAGCATAGTTAGAGGCATCTGTCCCGATCTCAAATGGTTGTTGCAAGTCTGGTAATGTGAGCACTGGGGAAAAACAGAGGTGATGCTTCAATTCTACAAACGCCTTCTATTGAGATTCCGACCAAAATAATTTTGTTTTTTCTCCTCCCTTGGTGACTTGAATCAAGGGCCAAGTGATATGAGAGAATCCCAACACAAACCTACGGTAGAAATTATCAAGACCTAGAAAGCTGCGAAGCTCTGTTAGAGTGGTTGGGGCTGGCCAATCTCGAATGAATTTGATCTTGGTTGGATCCACATGCACCCCCCTTTCATCAATAATGTATCCCAGATATTGAACCTGGGTCATGCCAAAAGTGCACTTCTCCAAATTGGCACACAACTTGTGTTGCCGCAGTGTTTGGAGGACTTGTCAGATGTGGTGGAGGTGCTCTTCCCAAGTTTGGCTAAAAATCAAAATGTCATCCAAGTACGCGACTACAAATGAGTTGGTGAATGGCCGCAAGATGTCGTCCATCAACCTGATGAAGGTTGCGGGAGCATTCGTCAACCCAAAAGGCATGACCAGCCATTCTTGGCTTTGAAGGCAGTCTTCCACAAATCAGAGGGTTTGATTGGCATCTGGTGATACCCAAACTTCAAGTCGAACTTGCTGAAATATTTCTCCCCTTTGAGTTGGTCCAGAAGGTCATCAATCCGTGGGATCGAGTACCTATTCCGAACAGTGATCTTGTTCAACGCCCGATAGTCAATATAGAGTCTCCAAGTCCCATCCTTCTTTTGTACCAACACAACTAGGCTCCCACATGGCGATGAACTTGGCCAGATGTGACCTTTCTGCGACAACTCCTGAATCTGCCTCTTGATCTCATCGTTCTCCAGAACAGAGCATTGATAGATCAGTCCATTGGGTAGCAGTGCACCTGGGGTCAGATCAATGGGGTTCTTGACCTGAGTGCAGAGGAACCCCTGTGGGTGTGGTGAATATGTCCCCGTACTCCACAACATTGTCCATTTGTTGTTGTCGTTCAGAGGAGCCCTGCTTAGAGGTCGTGGCCACAGTCTTCTTCTTGCCCTGGGGACAGATCATAAATATATATATATATATATATAATAAAAATAAATAAATAATAAATAATAATAAATAATCAATAATCAATAATAAAAAAATAATAAAAATAAACTAAAAATAAAATAAAAAATAAAAAATAAAAAATAAAAATAAAAATAAATAAAAATAAAAAAATAAAAATTTCCTGGTTTGGGAAATAAGCTTACTGCATTGTTTTGCAGTAACCAAAGAGATAGCAGCAGGCGGTGGTACCTCTGGTATCCTGTACATCTTATTGCCCAAAGTAACAATAACAGCGCGAGGCCGAGACTCATACACAACATGTCGCTTCCACAAGTATGGTTGGCCTAATAATACATCAGAAACAT
The DNA here is from genome assembly GCA_034641835.2 of Pinus albicaulis. Classification (NCBI taxonomy): domain Eukaryota; kingdom Viridiplantae; phylum Streptophyta; class Pinopsida; order Pinales; family Pinaceae; genus Pinus; species Pinus albicaulis. Next base: position 835,560,891 of record CM076578.1, read on the forward strand.
CAATAGGAGCAATGTCACACAATACCTCATCCGTGAAGGGCTTGATGCTATAAGGAAGGCGACACTGTTGGCTGACACGGAGATCCCGTCCTTGGTGAAGCCACCAGATGGTGTATGGTTGTGGATGTGTTATGGTTGGCAAGCCCAACCGCTTCATGACGTCTGCTGAAATGAGGTTCTTTTGGCTCCCATTTTCGACAATGAACTGTAGCAGGGAAGCCTTTACCCACATCTGGGAGTGGAAGAGACGCTCCTCCTCCTCTGGATCTTCCGGTTCCTCCTTCTGGATATTCGCGGTGGCAATGATGGCATTGGGCTCCACATCAATAATATGTTTCCCTTTTTCATTCCCCTTGTTGGGTTCTGATTCAGAGTCAGAGCATGCATCTGATTTAGAAGCCCTCATCTTGGCCACTAGCGACTGCTTGGCCCGACACTCACTTGTGTTGTGAGTGGAGCTCTTATGGAACTCACACCACTTTCCCGTGTCCTTCTTTGGCTTCATGGTGTTTTTCTTTGCTTGTGGCTTTGGCAGGTTGTCTTGGGTCGCCATGTCTTGGATTTGTCCTTTGTTCTACAGTTTGGGGGCACCTTTCCCTTGCTTTTGATTCGCAAATCCAAAGTCTCGCTTCTTCTATTTGAATTTCTGCTCAATCTTGGCAACATACTGGTATGTCGTACCAAGCGAGGAGATATCGAGGAACTCCATTTCCTCCTGAATGTATCTGTGAAGACAACTGCGATACTTTAGCACCAAATGTTTCTTCGAATCTTTGATACCCAACTTTGTGTGCAGGGTATGGAATAGATTCGTCAGCTCATGCACATCTTGATCCCTTTGTTGTTGCAGTGTGGTCCATTGTATGTACTTGCCCTCAGAACTCCCCACGGGATGGTATTGTTCCTTGATGGTGTTTCGGAAAGAATTCCAAGTGGGTATGACTAAGAACAGAGAGGGTTTTGTCTCGTCCTTCTTCTCACAGTAGGTTTCCCACTAGTCCTTTACATGGGGGGTGTTAGAGTCAGCCTTTGCAGCTTTCCTTCAGTGATCAAACATGCTCTTACAAAGTGATTTTAAGGTGTCAAGGTCAAATTTTGTCATTTCAATGAGTTTTCAAGAAAAATTTGGTCACTAGGCATTAGGTCTAGGGTTTGTTTTCACGCTTTTCAAAGTTGTCCAAATGTCGGTTCATGTCACCATTTAGTTGAGTGTACCATCATTCAGAGGGTTTTCATCATCATGTCAAGTTCCATTGAGTCATTTTACACCTTGTTCATGCTTCAGTTGTGCCTAGGTAAGGTCCATTTCCCTCTCCTAGGGTTTTGGAGGTAATTTCTCTTGGATGGTCAAATCATAGAAAAAACTTGTATCCTGATGTTCACACCTATCATTAATATGGCAATAAACACTTCCATCCTTTAGGATCCCCAAATTCCTCATTTTGCACCAAACCCTAGTTTCTTGCCACAACTTGGCAATTTTCTGAAGCTGAAACTGTGTTTTGGACCTTTTCCATATCTCTAGAGATTACTTTCATTAGATCTAACATCCTCTCGCCCAAATAGGCTACAAGAATTTGAAGCCCCTTATCCCCTTCATTTCGTTTCATTTTAAATAAAAATCCCTTGTTCACACATAGGATTAGTTTCACTCAAAATCTTGTTTCTGAGCAATAAAAGATGAATTTGAAGCAGAGAGGGTTTCTTCCTGGGCTGTGTAGGAAAAAAACCTCCTTCACTTTTTACACAGGTATAATGGTTTTGGAGAAATGTCAAGAATATCGTTGCCTCAGGAGAATTGATGCACCTGCAGGAAGTAGTGTTGGGAGATTTGATTTTTGACAGGGTAAATGATCTCCAAATTGAAAAATTCCACTTGGGTTGGAAATTAGACTCCAATAGATTTCCAACGAGCTATCACACGCCTAATTTGGACATCGGGAAGGCCTCCAAAAGCCTCCTGCAAAATGCACTATGTAGCGCGCTACGCATATAGGAGGCGCGCTACCCATATAGAGCGCGCTACGCATATAACATCACCAGCTAGTGTTAAATACCAAGTGCACTACGCACTTGCAGCGTGCTACGCATTGGGTGGGCGCGCTACCCATACAGTCTCAGAGCCGAAATTTTTTGCCCTTGCGTCCAGTTTCACACCAAATCGGCACAATCAGCTTGCAAGTAGGTTTTTAATGGTTGCTCAGTAAATTTTGAACATGATTGTAGTGTGTTTGATGTGGGGAAACAAGTATTTGATGAGGAGAAATGTGTAAACCCTATGTCTATTTCCAAATTCATTTCTTAAGGGTTTTGAAGCAAATGATAATGATTGCGTGGGGGTTTGCAAACTTGTGTGGTTGATATATATGCTCATGCCTATATTGTCTGTGGTGTCCCTGCTCATTATGTACATCATCCTCACGCCCTTTCTTTGCCATTTGTACCACTGCTGTCACTATGATTGTCATCCTCATTTTAGCACTGCTCCTTATTCATGTTTTCACATAGTCTCATGATTCACTTGTCCATATCCTCCATTGACATTATCGGAACACTGTTATCATTGCTATGGTTTTACTATGGTCATTGTCACTGTTTCTTATTCTCTATTGACAAACACAGTCTCATTCTCATTTTCCCTTTGAAAAATCTTGGCCAGCATTGCAAAGGCTGTACACTACATTACACTTTTTCTACTCATTTGTCAAATTCACTTGTGATCAAAACAGTGACTGTTTTTATGCCAATTCACTTAACAGAGCTATTACCACTGTGGCTTGTTTTACTATGATGCTTTGGTACATATGTAACATGTTTGGGTTTTGAGCATACATTGAGACTTTTGACTTCACTACACCTATATCAACATACATATTGCAGACATCTTGTTTTCAAAGCCATGTCAGAGACGGATTCAGTTTATGAGCAGGAGTATGACAGCGATTCCACAGCAGAGGGTAATGTGCCACGGAGGTCTCACAAAAGTGGCAAAGGTGGTAAGCATCTCAGGGAGGAGCCTACTTCTTTGGCTCAATTGCAGGCTTGCCCGCTTGCAATGGATTGTTTTCAGCATCAGTCATGTTTCCAATACTGTGAGATGATTTCACAAACCCAGCATCATCGTGAACTAGCTCGTCTATTTGTTCTACATTTACATGATGGTCGTGTAAACCTCGCCGGAGTAGATTTCATTCTGTCACCAGAGACTATTGCTCAGGCCACCGGGATACCAAATATAGGAGAGGAATGGAACAAACGTCAGCAGTTAGAGAAATTCCACTATGAGCCATACATCAAACTTGGGTATATGAGGCACCTGAGCAGGGTTTTTCCTTTCAGATTTCTGAAGGATGAGTTTGCACCACTGATGAAACTCATCATTCGGTATTTCAGTTGCGAGGGTAGATTCTCGGGTCTCTATGCGTACCATGTCCGTTTGTTGATGCATTTCACGAGGGTACGTATGATGAACATTTCGTACTTCATGTATCGCAACATAGAGAGGATGATGATTTTTGTACAGAAGAAAACCCCTGCATAGCAACATAGAAGTATATATCATTACGCGCTGATCAAGATCGTAGTGGTACATCAGTTGACACAGCAGGGCATCACCTGGGAGGATTTCATCTCTCGTGACTTATTTACAGCGCCACAGCCGCTTCCCGAGGTAGTTCATGATGCGGGAGAGCCTTCACACCAGCCTGACATTCCTGAGATCGAGCATATCAGTGCTCCATTGTATGTGACATACCAGCGAGGCCACGGGGCCTTATTTGCAGCTACACGACGAGTACTATCTCCACCCGGGGTGGAAGGGGTCTCGTTGACTCCATCAGCAGAGCGAGTATTATCTCCACATGATGTGGAAGGGGTCTCACCTTCTTCTTCAGCACAGGTATAGTTTCAGAACAGGGGCAAGAGGCCCATGCATGATGAGGGCCCTTCAGGAGGCCGGGACACTGATTTCACGATCATTGATGTTGATGCGAGCTCTCCTAGATCGAAGCTGAAAGAGATCATCCAGGAGCAAAAGGCCGAGAATGACACGCTGAAGGAGAAATTGCAGAGGGATCAGTGGGTGATAAAATACCTGGAGCAGCGTAACAAACAACTAGAGGATGAGCACACACTTTATGAGCTACGGCGAATCCATGAGGATCGACAATTGGCCCAGAAGAGACCTGGTGATATGACACCGGCTAATTGAGATTCTTGCCTCACGCATGTTAACATTAATCTGGAGAAATTGTTGGCAAAGGCCAATAGAGACAAAGACATGCTTCATCACATGAAAGGTCATTATTGGGCTCGCATGCATGTCTGCAAAGCAAACATGAAGATTCTAAAGAGGAGGTTGAGCAGAGCACTAAAACAGCGGAAAAGGCCTGATCCACTCCGGATTTTGGCCGAGGCTTCGTTGGCTGGGCATGATACATGATGGAGGGTCTTCGCTCGAAATTCGAGCAAATTCGGAGAAATGTTTGTCATTTTGAAATATTTTGGTCTCAAAACAGATTTTTCAGCTATACGAGTAGCGCGTCGACGTGCTCGCTTTTGTTTGGGACACTTGATGAAGGAAAACTTTATATTTATGGGTTTTTCATGGTAAGTTATGCATGCTCAAGTATTTCCGAAGAATTTCATCAAGTTCTGGATGATCAAAAGGCCCAAAAACACCATGAAAACCACCTTGCTGCCACCTTTTGCACCAGCAGGAAGTACTTCTGGGAGAATGAAGGTTTGGAGGGGAAAATGAGCTCCAAATTGGGAAATTCCACTTGGGCTGGATAGCCAACATCCAGATCTTTCCAACGAGCTATCATGAGCTCAATTTGGATTCTGGAAAGTGCCCCAAAATCAGGCTGAAAGGCGCGCTATGCGTATGGCTCACGCGCTACGCATATGGATTTTTGGTCAATTTTTCACCTTCCAGCTCAGAATTTCGGCCAGTTGAACCAGTTTTGCTTGTGGATGAAATTTTTGAGTTATCATGATGTAAATTGATGGTTGGCATGTAACTTTGACTCATTTTTACCTATTCTAGATGATTCACTCCTAAAAAAGTAAAAATCAGATGTAAGAATCAGTTTCCTCCCTTTTAGAGGCAAGTTGTTTGGATGCCTATATTCTAGTTCTTTGTTTAGAATTAGTTGGAACTGCTCCTAGAAGGAGGAATTCGACCCCTAGAGGTGTGGGAAGGGGTTAGGAGGTCTATATGATGTAATTTTTGAGACATTCTATAGGTTGGACTCTTGGGAAAGATTTTGGCACACTATCGTACATATTTTTCATATTTTGGCTAAGGAAAGATCAGAGGTTTTGCAGCACCTGTTGGGATTCTTGTGGCTTTCAGTTCTTGATGGTGTTTTCTCTCAGTTTATTTTAAGTTATTTCATGTTTAATGTATGCCATTCCCTTCTTATGCTTCTGAAACTAAATGAATGAGTAAACGAGGTTGAATCCATTGATTTCAGTGCTCTGCCTTTGAATTTGTTTAGTTTTACATGTTTTCGCCTGTTTGGAGAGGATCCATGTTCTCCCTTGCCCTCTTCATCTCCTTTTCGTTCTGATCTATCCATACACTTAATCAAAAAGCATCAAGACTATTGCCTACCTCGCCCCAACTCGAATTCTGCAAAGATCTGGCCTTATCCCCAGACCCAAGAATTGTTTTTTCCCATTTCTCCAACAAAAACCCAAAAAATCAAAATCAAACTTTCCTATCTCTTTACTAGCCTAAAATTAGTATTCATTGTTCATTATAAGTCATCTCAGCTCCTTTGAAGATCCTTTGTCGAGATAGACCCGGAGAGAGCCCTCTCCTGTCCTCGTAGGGCTAGCTACGAGGCTGAGCGTGGTTTGATGTAGCCTTGAGTTTTACCTTATTTCAGCCTAAGGTAGATTTGAGCGCTAACAGGGGGTAGCTTTGAGGAGTACAAAAATAATATTCTCTCGGTTGGAAAAGTCATGAACCGAGAACTATCCTTCTAATAGATTGAACCATCTATCTATGACATATGCATCTATTTGACCATCAAATATGGGAATGTCAAAGTTTACTTGTACCTTAAAGGGGGTCACGTCTCAAGAGTGGTTGTTGGATGCAGATGCGCTGCCGATGGGCAGTGGTTGAAGGATCTGGGCAAAGTTATCCATCATCGTGTTCCTTTGTTTTTCGAGGGCCTCCTCGAGCAATATTTTGATAGGATCTCCTACTCCCTCATATTTCTTTTCGTCCCCCATGGGCGACCGTCGGGGTTTGTGAGGCTGATCTTGCAAAGGTTCAACCAAATTGAGCCCTAACTCCTTATACCCTGACCTCGTTGGGGACATGCAAAGAAGGATCGAGAAAAAGCAGACCGCTCTGATACCATTGATCTGGATTTATGCAGGAACGAAATAGAATACACATATAACCATAAATACAACTATGCAGCGGAAATAAAACTTCATTTCATTAATATCAAAGAACTGAAATTTGCTTACAGACTGAATGGAAATAAACTAGCTAGGGCATTGGTAGCTTATCTTTGAGAAGAGATGTGGCAACTACAGGCCTCTGAAATGTGTTACAATGAGGCTCGAGGGCCTATTTATTATAGAGAAACAATGGAAAACCCTAAACATTCAAGAACCTAACCCTAGGAGATGAAGCGCCAAAACTATGGGCCCCGTTTGGGTAAATTGGCGTTTCAACTTCCTGGGGTCGTAACTTTGGCATACTATCTCTGTTTGACGCACATGATACATTGTTAGAAAGATCTATCTGAGGACTACAACTACTGACTGTAAATATTGATTCCGAAACGGAATCATATTAGCTGGAATCGCGATGCCCAAAAAACGTCGTTTAGGGCCTCAAAACGGCTCTGGAAGTTCAGGACCCAAAAAACTGCTGAAAATAGTAAGTTGTGCCGAAACTGAAAAACTAAAAGAGACAATGGTGGGGCCCCAAGTGGAATAGGCGGGTGGCCACCAATATCCACCTAGATAAGATTCTTACCAAAAGAACTTTGTTTTCGCTCTGCCCTTGGTGACTTGGCTTAAAGGCTATGTGATATGAGAGAATCCCAACACGAATGTGCAATAGAAATTGGCAAGACGTAAAAAGTTGCGGAGCTCCGTCAATGGTTGGGGTTGGCCAATCCCGAATAACTTGTATCTTGGTTGGGTCCACATGCGCACCTCGCTCATCAATTATGTACCCCAGATATTGAACCTAGGTCATACCAAAAGTGAATTTCTCCAAATTGGCACACAATTTGTGTTGTTGCAGGTTTTGGAGGACCTGTCGAATATGGTGTATGTGTTCTTCCCAACTTTGGCTGAAGATGAGGATGTTGTACAGGTACACTACCATGAACGAGTTGGTGAAGGGCCGCAAGATGTCGTCCATCATTTGCATGAAGTTTGTGGGGGCATTCATCAACCTGAAATACATGATCAACCATTTGAAAATACCCTTCTTGGATTTGAAGGTAGTCTTCCACACATTGGAGGATTCAATTGGTACTTGGTGATAACCAAACTTCAAATCAATCTTGCTAAAATATTTGGTCCCCTTGAGTTGGTCTAGAAGGTCATCAATCCATGGAATTTGATACATATTCCAGACAATGATCTTATTCAAAGCCTGATAATCAATATAGAGCCTCCATGTTCTGTCCTTATTCTGTACCAATATGATCGAGCTCCCACAGGTTGATGAATTTGGCCTGATGTGCCCTTCTTGCAACAACTCACGAATCTGCTTCTTGATTTCATCGTTCTCCAAAACATAGTGTCAGTATATCGGTTCATTGGGTAGTGGCACACCTAGGGCCAAATCGATGGAGTGCTTGACCTGACAATGTAGGCGTACCCCTGTGAGTGAGGTGAAGATGTCCCTATACTCCTCCACGACCTTGTCCATCTGTTGCTACCATTCGGAGGGGCATGTTGGCCCTCAATTTTGGTCAATTTTTCTTATCAAAATCCACCTAATTTCCATCATATTCCACCTTATATCATCCATATATGCCTCATTTTTACCTTATTATGCACATTCAAGTAATTAAATTAAGTTTTTAAATTTTTAGAGATTTTTGTAAAAATTGGGTTTTAAGAGTATTTTTGGACTGCACTGAAAATTCTCGTAATAGCTTCATGGAATTCATATGTGCATGACCCTTGGGCATGAGCTGAGCATAGATTTGGAAATATTGGGAACCACGGATGGAAAAACACCTATTGGTTCGGTCAAACTGAGCTAAAACATGCCCGGTAAATGCTGATCAAACATGACTTGTTTTTCAAAAATCCCTAGGAAAAAGGGAAAAATTAGTATTTTTTTGGGATTTTCCTGATTTTGTGAAACTGAATGGATGAGTTCGACCTAGATGGATGGGATTAGGATGGATAGGAACGTTAGAGACATTATATCTCAATTTTGTTTATTATTTTCTTATTTAAACCAATCTTATGAACCATTCAAGTGCGTAGAATTTGTATAATTTTGTATTGAGACTTCTGAAGACTTGGAGATAATTTGAAGAACCAATTCCATTTTCTATTTTTTGTTTATGTTGTGGATGATTGATTAAGCTTATTTTTGCTGAGAATTTCTTCAAGTGTGCAAGGCAAGGGTGGAGGGCCCCCACACCAAGCCAAGTACACTTTTTGGTTAAATTAACATAATTTTCATGAACTAGTTTTGCTTCAGATTTATTCAGTCATTTAGATGTGTGAAGATTTCTTATGGCCGTTGGATGATTATTAGTTTAATTATAATTTGCATATAAAGGGACAAACAAGAATTTAAGTTAAATTCTCCTTCTATCTGATCATGAATAACAACTAAAATTCATCCTCTTTTCCTTGCTTGAGTTATTTCTTGAATTTATAGTTTTAATGCAATGGTAGCAATGATGTAATAGATTTGTAAAGAAGGACAACGTCGACCTCCTAAGTTAAGAGCCTATTCTCCTATTATACATCATAAACTGTTATTAATCAGTTATTTGGTTTCTCTTCATGAAGCAAGTACTGTGGGGAAGGACAATCAGGATCTCCTAAGTTAGGAGCCTCTTTCCTCACTTATTACATATTGAATCAAAAATTTCTTAGTTAAATTTTATATTTGTACTATGCATTTCCATAAATCTTAGAATTTAGAATATATTTGTAATATGCATTTCTTTCAACTTCTACACTTTATCTTCTAAAATTGACTACATCTGAAATCCATATATATTGGACATGCTTCCAAGTCTACAAACCCAGGTTGATAAGTAAAATATATGTGTTAGTTTACCTAGTAAATTGACCCAACATTTTTGGTGTCATTACCAGGGAAGCATAATTCAACATAGTCAATTAGGAAGATTCTAAAAAAACAAAACAAACAAACAAAAACAAAAACAAAAACAACAAAATTTAGCTTTTCTTTTAGTTATGTTTCTTTATGCCCAGAGAAAGAGATCAAAAAGGTAGATTTACTAAACAAATTCCCCCAACAATTCAACCACCCATAGGAGCAGGATCATCAGGACTAATTACACCAGTTGCTGGGAGACCAACTTTAGAGGAATTGCAAGAAAAACAAAGATGAGGACAAATATTGAATCTTATTGAAAGACAAACCTTGTTAGCCTATGAAGTGAAAAGAAAACAAACACCAAAAGAACACCTTTCGTAGAAAAACAAAAGGAGACAAGTGTTAGATGATCCAAATATAATAATGTAAAGTTAGGATAAAAATATTTATTAAATTAGAATATTTAATAAATATTATAGACACTTAGAAATAGAATATTGTTAGCAAAGATAGGATTCTAGAATTGAGTCGTATCTTAGGCTCTAAAATAGGAATAAAGTTAGTAGATTGGATAGAAGAACATTTATTGTAAATGGACACTTGTTATTTTTTCAAGTGGTCCATAACTAAATTAAGTTAGGAGATATAGCTTATAAATAGGTTAGTTTCCTAATTGCAAATTAGTGGAGGTTTACGTTTGTAAACTCTTGCAATTTGTTATGTAATTTCTTTTCCAATATCAATAAAATTACGTGTCTGAGGACACTTCTGTATTAATGTGGTATCAGAGCCACCAGTAATGCAGATGATGTGAAGGTGGAGATTTCAACTTTGCAGACTTTTGGAAAATTCTGCTAAAGGATGAATTGGTATGCAATCTTGTCAATGCTTTAAGGAAAATAAATCTATTGGTTATAATATGAAAATCAATTTTTTTATTTAAGATTTAGTTTGTTTTTAAAATTCAATTTTCTGCTTGCTTCAAGTCCAAATCTATCTCCATATCTGATCGAGGTTCACCCTTCTGTAAGCTTTTGGCATTGAGACGTAGGTTGCGCAATTGAGCATGAAATTTGTAGCTTAAAACCATATCATAATTGCCTTGAGACTTGTTACTTATTCATACACATGATTCACCGTAAATTTATTTTCCAAAAGTCTGATTCACATCTTAGCCTCGGTTGCATTGCTATCGATTTTGTTTTGCAACGACGATCCAATGTAGCGGAAATGTCAATTTCTGCAGAGACAGTCTTTCTTAGATACGATCAAAGCCGAGTAGGAAGCGTTTCCCCATATGATGATACTCTTCGTCCGGCCTTATGTTAAAGTGTTTCCACGTTGGAACCAAAGAGTATCACTTCGCAATGGAGCATCCCATATGATGATCATGTAATATTCACTTTTCCGTTGGAAATTACAATCCATTCTGAAGTTCGCCATCTAAGTCCGCCATGGTTGAAAAGCTTGTGACATTTTGCAAATATCGTGTAGTTTTTATTTGCAAATTGAATCGATTCTAAAACAATGCGGTCTCTCCTCTCGTTTTATTGAACTGCATACAAGGGACAAAGTTCAATTGGAATCAGACGGAAAGACTGTAGCACGTAAGATTAAATGGCAAGCAGTGAACGTCGATACAAGGGAAGCAACAGAGTGGAGGTAGTATCAACACCATGACAACAGTGTGTTGACATATGCAACTGAATTACACGTAGGGATGCCCAGCGTCCAGTGGCTTGACCGCACACAGAAAATTGTTAATGAAATTTCCTCCAACGTGCAGAGTAATGGTTCCAATCACCTTTAATTTATTAATGCAGTCTCTCCTCTCGTTGACTTGGAAACGAAGCAAAGACATTGATAAAGTGCCCAGATTCGACTAAACTAATTTTATAAACGTCTTATTTGTTTGTTACGTGGGCAGTGCACTGCCACTTTGTTTTCACAGTGCTTCATTTAGCAAGGCATACAAGCACAGGTGTGGAGTCTGTTTGTTGTGTGGACAGAGAATTACAACTTTGTTATGCATAGTGCATCATTCAACAAGCAAATACAGGTGATGCAATCTCTTTAGCATTCATCACAGTTGAACAAATGAAAACATCTATCAATGTATTTTGTATGCACAATCTGTTATTGTAATTGATATGTATCAGTTTAAGTCAGTGATAAGTACATTACAGGAAACTCTCTAAGACTGATCATTGATGAGGAGCATTGTAATATTTTGTAAAATTTTGGAGTTATAAGGGAGACAATTGTATTTTTTTTGGAGCAATAAGGTGAAGTAGAACTTTGTTTTTGGAGGTATAAGTAGATTTTTTTTTTTTGGAGAAATAAGGGTTATTATTTGTAACTCAAAGTACCTTTTACTTTGGGGGGGTGGGGGGGGTAGATTTTTTTTTAAAGAAATTTGTATGGGCATTGTCAAAGCGGTAAAATTTTGCAAAGATTTCATTGTAAACACTCAATGAGAAATTGACTAGAGCCAAGTGCAAAGCTCAGTCATTTTTCTCCTTTTTTGAACGACTATGCGAGGGTCAAGGCCAAGCCCCAATAGATCGTTTTTTGTGTGGCGTGTGTCGTTTTTGCGCGGCGTGTTTCGTGTGATGAGTTGCTCATTTTTATCTCGTGGTTGATTCTTTTGGTGCATTCTTCAACACTACCATGTCAAAGTTAATTAATTTGTTCTCTGAATCTGATAAGCTAGAAGGAGTGAAATCTTATAAGACATGGAAACGTCTAATTGAAAGCACTCTCATATATAATGAATTGTGGCATGAAATTTGTGATGGCAACATTAAGCCAAATAAACCAACAGATGTAGCTTCACTTGCAAAGTGGGAAGTAAAAAATGCCAAGGCATTAGCTCTTATAAAAGCTTCAGTTAGTAATGAAATGTACATACATATTGAAAATTCCTCAGATGCACGGACTGCTTTACGTGCATTCAAATATCTCTTTGATACACAACCTGAATCAAAGAAGTTTGATCTTCAATTAAAATTGCTTCAACAGAAATTAACTGAAGGTGGTGATGTCCTTGAGTATATTTCACGGCTTAAAAACATCAAGCAAGAAATAATAAATGTTGGTTTTCAAGCTGTCGATGAAAGTTTCTTAACTACGATTTTAATTATTGGATTTCCATCATCATATACACATTTTTTGGAAACTTTGCAAGTCACTAGAAAGTTAGAGAAGATAAAGTTTGATGAATTGAGTGACATGTTAGCCCAACATGATAAAATTTTTGGGAAGAAGAAACATATTGGAGAAGATGTCTTCTTCACCGAAGCCAGCTCAAGTAACTCCTCAGCTGATAGTTCAAGAAACTGAGGAAGATAAAATTTCAATCAAAATCAAGCAGCCCAAGTCGTGGTCACAGTCAAAGCAGAGGAAACAATTTCAAGAGAGGCTACAATTAGGCAGGAGAAATTTTCAAGGAAGAGGAAACAATCAAAGAAGAGGATATAATCAAGGCAGAGGAAAAATTCCAGGCAGAGGACAAACTCAGAACAGAGGCCAAAGCAGAGGCAGAGGACAGTATCAAGGTAGAGGACAGTCTCAAGGCAGAGGCAGAGGTTTCAGTCAAATTGTTTGCAGGAGATGTAACAAAGTTGGCCATTATGCAGAAGATTGTAGAACTTCTATTGAGAAAATTCCCAAGTTTCATCCAAACTCTACACAGTTTGCAAATGATGAAGATGATCCTGATGGTTCTAAATATGTCTTCACCAACACAAAATCAACAACTTTCCAGGTTTCAAGCTTACTTAGAAGTGATTATGAAGATGCATGGATTATGGATACAGGCGCAACCCAACACATGACTTTTCGATGAAATTTCTTTTGGAGCTTCCAACAATGCCATCTGAATTCAATCTATCTTGCTGATAAAACAAAACATACTCCTTCAGGCAAAGGTGTAGTTAATTTTTTTTTACCAGGCATTGGAGAAATAATGATTTCAAATGTATGGTATGTCCCAACATTCAAGCAAAATTTGTTATCTTTAGTCACGATTCGACAAGAAGGACATATGGTGATTATGGAAGATGGCTTAGTTAAAATTAACTCAGTCAAACAGAACATGAAAACAGTAATGACAGGTTATGAAGATGGAAAACTGTTAAGGATGAAAGGGACAGTTATTCCAAGAAATTCTGACTTTGTAGGAGAAGCAAGTACAGACATTTCACCAATCAGATTGTGGCATGTAAGATATGGCCATCTCAACTTCGAAAGTCTCTCTCATTTACAAAAATAGGGCATGGTTAAGGGACTTCCAACATTCAAAAAGGAAAATGCAAAGTGTGAATCTTGCATTTTTGGAAAACAACATCGAGAGACTTTTCCTACAAGTTCATGGCACACAAACAGGCATTTGTAGTTGGTTCACAATGACATTTGTGGACCCTTACCAACTTCTCTCAGAGGATGCAGATATTTCTTACTCTTTGTTGATGATTTTATCAAGATGACTTGGGCATATTTTTTGAAGCAAAAGTCAGAAGCATTTGAAAAGTTCAAAACTTTTCGTCAGCTTATTGAAAATGAAGTAAATGAGAAGATTGGCACTCTTAGACTGACAGTGGTGGAGAATTCACTTCAAATTAATTCAAAATGTATTGCATGGGTAATGGCATAAAACGACATCTTACCAATGTCTACACTCCACAAAAAAATGGAGAAGTAGAAAGAATGAATCGTACCTTGTTAGGAATAGCGCGATCTTTGTTAACTTTCAAAAAGTTAAGTCCTTTATATTGGGTCGAAGTAATTCATACCACTGTCTACTTCAGAAACAGATCTCGCACTGCTTCTTTAGATGAAATCACACCTTATGAAGCATGGTTTGGCTTCAAACCTCGGGTTAAACATCTCAGAGTTTTTGGATCAGTATGTTATGCCTTAGTTCCGAAGGAAAAACAAACTAAGCTTGAAGTGCACAATGATTGGGTATTCTGATGAGAAGAAAGGGTACTGACTTTTGTCGAATGGGAAATTTATTGTAAGCAGAGATATGATTTTTGATGAAAATGAGAGTAAGAGTGCTGAAGAAGTTGAAAGTCTTCTTCAAATGTTAGAAACAAAAAGTGATAAAAGAAACAGAACTCTACAAATTCAACCAAATTCACAAAATTGGTATGAACTTGAGTTTCCTTCATTTGAAAATGATTCATCCAGTCTGTTTTCTTCACCAGCACCATCTGGGTCTTCTAGCAGTTCATCCAACTCTCCTAGCAGCAGCAGTTCTTCTGACAATGACTCTTTGCCCCCAGAACCTGCGGTTGATCAACAAACATCAGTTTACATCAACCCTCTTTTCAATGACGGTGATTTTTCACAATCTCAAACCAGTGAACATCAATTGCCAAAATGGGCAGTTCAACTTTTGAAAGATGTAAGGCCTAATGAACATAATAAAATAAGAACACGGGGATCACAAAGAAACAAAGGAAATTTTGCCTTGATAGCAAATGATTTTACTGAACCTTCTACTTATCAAGAGGTAGTAAAACATAAAGCATGGAAACAGGCTATAGTTAATGAATATCAGGCAGTTCAAGACAATAACACTTGGAAACTTGTTGATTGTCCTTAGAATGTTAAACCCATTGGATGCAAATGGGTTTACCGAATTAAGTACAAGCAAAATGGCGATATAGACAAGTATAAAGCAAGAATTCTTGCTAAGGGTTTTGCGCAGCAAGAAGGGATAGATTATGAGGAAACATTTTCTCCTACAGCGAAATGGAACACCATCTGACTCACACATGCCTTAGCAGCTCAACAAGGATGGGAAGTTTATTAGATGGATGTAAAAAGTGCTTTCCTCAACGGTGATTTACAAGAAGAAGTGTACATGACACAACCACCAGGTTTTGAAATTGAAGGACAGGAACATAAAGTCTGCAAACTGATAAAGGCTTTATATGGGTTAAAACAAGCTCCCTGAGCTTGGTATGCCAAAATGGATGAATACCTTTGGAAAGTTGGTTTTCAATGAAGTGAATCTAATGATACCTTGTATGAACGCCAACAAGGTAAAAATCTGGTGATTTTGGTTATGTATGTAGATGATTTAATTAGCATTGGCAACAATGATGATCACATTGCATAGGTGAAAAAGGAGTTACATGCAGGTTTTAAGATGACAAATTTGGGACTACTTCACTACTATCTTGGAGTTGAAGTATTCCAACGTCCACATCATATCTTCATTTCTCAAAGTAAGTATGCAGCAGAAATTCTTCAGCAATTTGGAATGCAGGATTGCAAGCTTGTTCTTACCCCTATGGAACAAAACTTGAAACTTTCAAAATTTGAAGGGGGGAATAATGGATAGCACTACTTATCATCAGTTGATTGGCAGTCTGATTTATTTGACAACTACTCGACCAGATCTTTCTTATGCCGTTAGTATTCTTTCTCGCTTTATGCAGGAACCACGAGACAACCACTGGAATGCAGCCAAAAGAGTTCTTCGTTATATCCAAGGAACAAAAGATTTTGGTATTCTTTACAAAAAGACTAAAAACTTTGTAATTGGTGGATTTTCAGATACCGACTTTGCTGGCAATGGGATTTTCAGATCACATTGCATAGGTGAAAAAAAAGTTACATGCAGGTTTTAAGATGACAAATTTGGGACTACTTCACTACTATCTTGGAGTTGAAGTATTCCAACCTCCACATCATATCTTCATTTCTTAGAGTAAGTATGCAGCAGAAATTCTTCAGCAATTTGGAATGCAGGATTGCAAGCCTGTTCTTACCCCTATGGAACAAAACTTGAAACTTTCAAAATTTGAAGGGGGGGAATAATGGATAGCACTAATTATCATCAGTTGATTGGCAGTCTGATTTATTTGACAACTACTCGACCAGATCTTTCTTATGCCGTTAGTATTCTTTCTCGCTTTATGCAGGAACCACGAGACAACCACTGGAATGCAGCCAAAAGAGTTCTTCGTTATATCCAAGGAACAAAATATTTTGGTCTTCTTTACAAAAAGACTAAAAACTTTGTAATTGGTGGATTTTCAGATACCGACTTTGCTGGCAGTATTGATGATAGGGCATCAACCTCAGGTTATTTAATGAACATGGGGTCAGCTGCAGTTTCCTGGAGTTGCAAGAAGTAAGCTACAATGGCTATTTCTTCAGCAGAAGTAGAGTACATTTCAGCATGGGAAGCAGCATGTGAGATTTTTTGGTTGCATAGAGTTTTACAAGACTTGGGTATTCCTCCAGCGGAAGCTACTTCATTATTCATCGACAAACAGTCAGCAATAAAGTTTGCTAAGAATCCAGTTTTTCATTCAAAGACAAAGCATGTGGACACCAAGTATTATCATATCAGATCACTCATTGCAAAGGATGTCATCAAGCCGATTTATTGTCCTTCAGAAGATCAGACCTCTGATATCTTCACCAAACCTCTTCGCAGAATAAAATTTACTAAGTTCAGAGATGAACTTGGTCTATGTTGTAATGTATCTTTGGATCATAGGAGAGAATGTTAGATGATCCAAATATAATAATGTAAAGTTAGGATAATTTTTTTTTATTAAATTATAATATTTAATAAATATTAGAGACACTTAGAAATAGAATATTGTTAGCAAAGATAGGACTCTATAATTGAGTCGTATCTTAGGCTCTAAAATAGGAATAAAGTTAGTAGATTGGATAGAAGAACATTTATTGTAAATGGACACTTTTTATTTTTTCAAGTGGTCTATAACTAAATTAAGTTAGGACATATAACTTATAAATAGGTTAGTTTTCTAATTGCAAATTAGTGGAATTTTATGTTTGTAAAATCTTGCAATTTGTTATGTAATTTCTTTTCCAATATCAATAAAATTACGTGTCTGAGGACACTTCTGTATTAACAAAGAAACCAATTGTTAAACAATTAGAGCAACCAATTCTTGAACAAATAGAGAAAGTTGAGGAAACACAAATTCAGGCTCTCATTAAAACATTACAAACAACTAAAAAGAAAATGACAGAGGAAGGAGAAGGATCTAATACACCAATAATGAATCCGAAACAAAGAATTCAGTATGAGAGGCAACAAAAAGAATGGCAGAGAAAAAGAGAGGAAGAAAGGAGAATAGAAGCAGAGAGGAAAAGAGAAGAAGAGACAAAAAGAGAATATGACAATAAGAGACGTAATGATATAGAACCAAACAATGATCAAGAAGCTACCTTTGGCTTCCCAATTCTAGACACAAGAGAAATTCTTGGAGAGGAGGTAAAAATGACGAATATTCCACCTTCTGTTTTGCCCAATTTTTATGGAATGTCTACTGAAGATCCTGATTCATTTATGTTTGAGTTTGATATCTTATGTCGTACTTATGGATACACAGATGACACACATAAACTTCCTCTCTTTCCTGCTACTCTTAAAGCAGTTGCACTAAAATGGTTTATGGGATTAGGAGAACACACTATTGCCTCTTGGGATGACATGAAGAGAATTTTTCTTAAGAAGTATCAAGCCTATTGCAGGCCTAGAGATTCAAAAGAAGATATTTTCATGATGTCTCAACAAGAAGATGAGAGTTTGGAAGAATACTTAGAATGATTCCTTTACAATCTACAAAAATTCAAACAACACTCTTTGAATCCTGATACCATTCACACAATTTTTCTTAATGGTATAAGAGATGAATACCTTGATATTCTCAATGTAATGGGCAAAGGAGACATCTCAAATTTGCCATTTGATGAAATTTCTGAACCATGTCAAAAATATTCTAGGGGAAGAGAAAAGAGTGGAAAAAGAGATGTTAATTCAAGAGCTTCCAAATCAACAGTAGGAGGAGTAACAAAAACAGAAATAGGGAGTTTGCTAGAAAACTTTAAAACTGATCTTTTGAGCACTTTAGGGACACAAGTTGACGTTTTGAAAGCCAAGAAAAAGCAAGATGAATAAGATCAGATCTTATCAATCTTTTGTCTTAAGTTTAGAAAGAAGCATCCACTAAGAGAATGTCTTTTGGATAATATTAAAGTATGTGGACTTTGTACAAAAAATATTTCAACTGAAAATTGTCCAAAAATTAAAGAATTGCAAGTAAATTCAATGGAAGAAGTACAAGGGATTGATTTTCTTTACTATATGGCACCATGGCACCAAGGGGACCTTGGCAACCAAGGATTCCTCAACAATTTTCTCAACAAATCCCTCAGAATTATCAATATCCTCCTAAAAATTCATGGAATGCTCCAATGCCATGGCGGGCTTGGCCTCCACAACAATACCAAAACCAACCTGCACAAGGTTGGCAAGGATATAGTTATGGAACCCAGCCACCTCAACAAATCTATCCTCAACAACAGTACCAACAACCATATCAATAGCCATATCAACAACAACCATTTCAATATCAACAATTCCAACAACATCCTCAACCAATTCCATTTCAACAACAAAGTCCTGCATCCTTACTAACTCAATCACAACAGCTTCAACTGCCTTTTAACCAACCCCCACCTAGACCAACTCAATTACCATCTCAGCCAGTAGCAAATCCGAGTAACAAGGTGGAAAGACCAACATATAATGTGGAAGAAGCAACATATTTTCCTACATATTCTATTATTCCTATACAAGATGTCCACTTCAAGTATGGGAAAGTATTACACAAAGATTCTCCGCCAATCATAGAAGAGAAAATTGAACAAGGAGAACAATCTGAAAAATATAATCCAGGAAATCAAATTCAGAAAGGAAAAACTATTATGTCTCAAACACCACCTTATCCAAAGAGGTTAGTAGAGCAGAAAACTCCAATTTCTCTTCCTGAATTCGATATTTTGGATGAATTAAAGAATTATTATATCAAAATTCCTTTGCTACAAGCTATCAAATATATTCCAATCTATGAAAAAACAATAAAGGAACTATGTATTAAGAAAACTGGCAGAAAGAAAAGAGATCCACCCACAATCCAAGTCATTGGCAAATTAGCTAGTCTCAAGTCTGCAAAAACAACAATTGAAAAGTATATTGATCCTGGGATACCTATGGTTACCATTTCAATCAATAATTTTTCAGTTCCAAACACTTTGATAGATTTGGGAGCTGCTATAAATGTCATGACAACAGAGACTATGAAATATTTAAAATTGCCTAATATTCGACCTACTACTGCAATGTTGGAGCTAGCAGATAGATCTAAAGTTGTACCAGAGGGAATATTAGAAGACATCATTGTTTCTTTAGATTCATGGGAATATCTTGTAGACTTTCTAATCTCACAACCAAAGTCAAATCTAGGAGGCCATCCTTTAATTTTAGGTAGACCATGGTTAGCCACAACATATGCCTTCATTGGATGCAGATCATGAAGTATGGTCATAGTACATGGAGATGAAAGGAAACATGTTACACTCTATCCTCCCGAACAATCTCCTTTGATATCATGGCTTGATGACCAACAACAACAAGAAACTCAATCTGTTCTAAGTATTAATAAAGTCTTCAATTTTAGAGAAAAGGAAGAAAATGAGGATCTAATAGACCTTTTCATCTCAAAACTTGATATTTCTTAGCAGCTAAGAATAACACAATATGAAGTTGCAAATCACCTTTTGAATCAATGTTTGCAGGAAAATTGTACTATTCAATCATTGAAAAATTCATTTGAAAGCATTTTTCTTGTTAACTCAATTACCAATTGACAAAGCAAAATCTTTGAAATCAATCCTGGAAAGAGTTTAAATATTGGTAATAATCTACAATCATCACAAGAACAACATGCAATTGCGTTATTACATAAATATTCAAAAGCTTTTTCCTGGGATTATACAGACATGCAAGGAATTCATCCAAAGACCTGTATTCACCATATCTAAATTGATGATCATATCAAACTAGTTAGACAACCACAAAGAAGAATGAATCCTATGATGAAAGAAATAGCCAAAGATGAACTGCAAAAATTGTTACAAGTAGGATTCATCTATCCTATTTCATATAGTCAATGGGTTTCTCCCTTAGTTGTGGTACCAAAGAAAAATGGAAAAAGGAGAATATGTGTAGACTATAGGGAACTAAATAAAGCCACATTGAAATATCATTTTCCATTACCATTTATTAACCAAGTACTAGATACACTAGCTGGAAAGAAATTATTTTCTTTTCTTGATGGATCTAGCGGATACAATAATATTAAGATAGCATTAGAGGATCATGATAAAACCACATTTGCTTGTCCATTGGGAACAAATGCATATATTGTTTTGCCTTTTTGGTTATGTAATGCACCTGCTACTTTTCAAAGAGTAGTCCTAGCCATCTTTGTTGATCTAATTCATGAATTTGTAGAGGTCTACATGGATGATTTTACTTTGTATGGAGGTACATTTGATGATTGTTTAAATAATATTGAATTTTTTTTAAAGATATGCATAGAGACAAACTTATCCCTCGGTAATGAAAATTTCTTTATGATGTTAACTGAAGGGATAGTGCTGGGACACCACATTTCTTCTTCATGAATCAAGGTGGACCTAGCAAAGATACAAGTCATTATAAACTTAATGCCACCGACAACACATAAAGAAGTAAGAAGTTTATTGGGACATGCAGACTATTACAAAAGATTCATTGAAAATTTTAGTAAAATAGCTCTACCTCTGTTCAAGTTACTTGCAAAATACATTGAGTTTCAATGGACAACAAATTGTCAAAATGCATTTGAAATACTGAAAGAAAAATTGTCAATAGCACCCATTTTTCGAGGACCAAACTAGTCATTGCCATTTTACATATCTATTGATGCATATGATACAACTATAGGAGCATCACTTGTACAAAAAGAAAATCAGTTTAATTATGCCATATACTTCATAAGCAAAAATTTAACTCCGACATAATTGAACTATACAGTAACTGGAAAAAAAAATTGTTAGCTGTAGTGCATGCAGTCAATAAATTTAGGCATTATATTACAGGCTATCAAGTGTTTATTCATAGAGACCATTCAACCATTAAATACTTAATGAAAAAAGTAATTACCAATGGCAGAATTACTAGATGGTTTTTATTAATGCAAGAATTCAATCTCATTGTTCTAGATTGACCAGGTAAAGACAATCAAGTAGCAGATTTTCTGTCAAGACTTCATTCACCTGGTGATCCTATTCATGTTTCAGACAATTTTATAGATGAACATTTATTTTCTATAACAGCTAAAACCCCATGGTTTGCAGACGTAGCTAATTATTTATCAGCTGGTATATTACCATCCCATTTCACTAACAAGCAGAAAATAAAAACAATGAGAGAAAGTGTTAGATATAGCTGGGTCAATGGTGACCTCTTTTATACTAGTTCTGATCTTTTGATAAGAAAATGTGTTAGAGAAGATGAAATTCTTGATATTTTGAAAGCATGTCATGATGAACCATGTGGTGGCCATTTTTCACACAAGTAGATAGCATACAATGTACTCAAACTTGGCTATTACTGGCCAAAAATCTTCAAGGACTCAAAATCCTATGTTAAATGATGTGATAGTTTCCAAAGAACTGGAATACCTGTAATATCAGATGAAATGTGATTGAAACCACAAGTACTTATAAAGCCATTTGAACAATGGGCTCTTGACTTTGTGGGACCAATTAACCCGCCTTCAAATGGAAATAAGTACATTCTAGTATGTACAGATTATGTTACAAAGTGGGTATAAGTAAAAGAAGTGGCAAGAGCAACATAAGAAACAATGGTTTCATTCCTCTTTGAATAAATATTTGTAATATTTGGAGTTCCAAGGCAGATTGTTACAGACCAAGGAGCACAGTTCACCTCTAAACTTGTCAGGGATCTTACGGAAAAGTATAAAATCAAACATATAAATTCTATTCCATACCATCCCCAAGCAAATGGAAAAGTAGAATCCACTAATAAAGTCCTGGAAAACATCATGACAAAGACATTTTGAATGAACATAAAGGATTGGTCAGAAAAGTTAAGAGATGTGTTATGGGCATATAGAATTACATGGAAAAATATAACTAGATTCAGCCTGTATAAGTTGGTATATGGTAAGGAAGTTTTGTTACCAATTGAATTTCAAGTTCATACATTCAAACTTGCAGCAGAATTGAGATTGGACTTGTCAAAAGCACAACAACATAGAGTCATGCAATTAAATGAACTAGATGAAATCAGACAACAAGAAGTTGAGCATACATCGCTAGTGCAACAACAGAGGATCAAATGGCATGAAAATTTTATCAAAAATAAAGTTTTTCATAAAGGAGACTGGGCATTACTTTTTGACTCCAAGTTCAAGGATTTCAAAGAAAAGTTTACAACTCATTGTCTTGGGCCACATGAGATAGAAGAAATATTTGACAATGGAGCAGTTAAAATAAAAACAATTGATGAAGTTGCAATTTCATTTCTAGTTAATGGTGATAGGCTCAAAGTCTATAATAAGCCTATCAATAAAGAAGACTTTATGAGAAGAGTCTCAATAGAAAGTAATATGGAAATAATGGAACAACATAGTGATATGCCTTCCTTACTTCCAGAATAAAAACTAAAAAGAATAAAAAAAATTAAAAAATAATAAATAATAAAGGAGTTTGGTTGTGGAAATCTAGGAAATTGGCACAATACAAACTCGAATTCATATCGGAAAACCAACTTGTTTGGCCAATATGAATTCCCTATTTTGTTTTAATTTTTCTTCAATTTTATTTTGCAAAAATTATCCTCCAGAATTACAAGACTTGAGGACAAGTCTCAAAATAAGCAAGGGGGGAGATTCATAATAAAAATACGCAAATAGTTTAAGAAGTTGTATTGCAAAAGGGACCTGAGACATCATTCAAAATATCATTGCAGAAGGGACCTGAAACAACATTCAAAATATCATTGCAGAAGGGACCTGAAACAACATTCAAATATGATTGCAGAAGGGACCTGAAACAACATTTAGATATCATTGCAGAAGGAACCTAAACAAAATCAAATATCATATGATTGTAGAAGGGACCTGAAACATCAATATTCATCAAAAGGGACCTAAATCAATATCAGATGTAAAAAGAACATGAAACATCATAATCTACATCAAGAGGATCCAATAAGAAGATACAAGCGTCTATATTCCATCAAAATTCATCTTTGGAGAACTATCATCATTAAAAAAAGTCATGTTGACTAACTAACAAAGGTCGTCATCAACGAGCATTGACATTGACCTATTAAGCGCAGAAGGAAAAGTATTGTAAGTGTTAAAAGTGTTCTTAAAACCTTTGATTTTGAATTTTTTTCTAGTATTGTTAACCTAATTTAACAGGATATGCAATACTTATTTCACGAATTCATCATCCTATTACATTATCCTACCTACATCCTACATTAAAAACATTACATTAACCTCATCCAACCCTAATCATAATCATTACATTCATTATCCTACATCCTACATTATTTCATCATAATCCTACATTAACCTCATATACTCCTACATAAGCATTTTTGATCAAAAATTGTGGCTCAAATTTTTACCTCATAAGGAATTGCCTCATTATAAGATAAATTTGATTTTGAAATGACCTATGAATATGGTCATTTTAAAAACAAATTAATGATCAACATATAAAAATGACAAACAAAGGAATCGAAAGGCAAACATATGAAATGCAACATGCAATATGCAAACATGCAAAAGGAATGAAAAGACAAACACATGATTGCAAATACATGCAATAGTAGGCATATAAAAAAATGAACGAAGCCATGATGAAGAATGTACATGAGACAAAGCGTGGATAATACAAATATTATGGTGGCAAAACACGCATGTAAACCCGTGGAATGAAGGATGATCATGAAACAAAGAACGCAGTCAAACTGTGACACATAGGCAACCACGAGTACAGAGGTCAAAGTATGAGTTGGGAGCACAATATAAACACTCAAAAAACTTTCAAACAAACAAACCAAGCTTTGCGTAATACTCTCTTCCACCATCATAGAAAAAACCAAGACTAGAAGATGAGAGCAACACTATGCAATTACACATCATGAGTAGAACCCTCGTAGAAGGAGAAAACATACAGAGAAACGCAAAAATTGAAGTGAGGTTTGCGTAAGTCAGAAAAGACCCGAGCAGAGAAGAAATTGCATAATAAACAGGCAAGGAAATTGTGAAGTCTGTGTGGAGAAATAAGGAGAGACACATCGGTTTTAACGAGGAGATTGAGGTCGAGATTTCCTTTGTGCCAAGTTGACTGTGCTTCTAAAAAAAATCCAAACATTATGCAAGTGAAGAGGTAAGAATCAATCCCAGATTTCCATCAGCAGTTAAATGAATTCAAAGGGGTAGTTAAACTCGATATGTTGGTTAAGATGTGTCACTATATGAGGGAACAAAACTTCAGTTGCAGATTTGTAAAACCCTGCCACCATTAAACATACCTTGCCACTTGTGTCATTTATGAATCTTCGAAGATGTTGAGAGGAGCTTTAATTAAAATGGTATTTTTTAACACAGGAAGACAAGCCTTTACTCAGAAACCTCGACAAGTCTTCTTCCAGTTAATCAAAAATCATGTATTCTAGCTCGATTTTCTTCATGCATAATTGTCAAAATTGTTGCATACGAAAACGCAGAGAGTCCTCATACATAATTATCAAAATGAAAATGTGGAGAGTCCTATTTCATATACACAATGAGAAATTTTTAAAACAGAGAAGGGATTTCCTTAAACAAATGTTGCAAACAGAGATTAAGGCAAGATTTTGAAGAGCAGTAAAACATTGTCGAGATGTCATTATGGTCTTGGTCTTTTACACAATGAATTTTTTATCAGTTTTATAAAACAAAGGACTTATTTTTGGTATCATTTACAGCAGAAGAGAGGAAATTGAAGAAGTTTCAAGCAGGGGAATAATCTCATTTTTTTCAAAGAGCTTCAGAAATTGGGTAAGTCTATTTACCATGATAATTATCCTAGAATTGCATGAATACAGATATCAAGGGTATCTATATATTTTTTTTGTTTATTCATGATGAGGATGTTAACTATACAAGGATATATTAATTGGTATACAGAACACAAATAAATGGGAACAAAAATTGAGCCAAAAGATTTCAAGTTAGAGAACTGGGGGAAAGAAACCATAGAAAGACTATATCAAGCAAGATTGATAGGGTTTCTTCATAAGTTTAATGGATATAATGACAAAATAACATGAGAATTCATAAATCATTATGAAAATGGGAAAACAAGAGTAGGTGAGCTCTCCATACCACTAAACTCATAATTTCTCTCCCAAGCACTAGATCTTCCCTTGACTAGAGATGAATATCACAAATATTTACACTTCAAAGAGATAGGATGGACATTCTTCCTAGAAAAATAGAGAAATGGATCCTTTGACAGGGAAAAAGGAATTCCAAGGGACTGGTTAAGTGAACCATGGTCTGAATTAGTTTTGATTATCCAAATATATTTTACGCGTGACAACCAGTTTAGTGTGGTCTATATCTATCACATTAGGTTTCTTAAACACATGAAGGGAGAGTCCAAGATCAACCTACCCTATTTATTTGCAAGGAGCTTGATCAAAATGATAGAGGGTGTTAAAAACAAAACTGAAGCAAAGGAAGCAAATATTTATCATTAAGGGCACATTAAAATACTTGTGTAACATCAGGTGAATAAGGGATTGGTTTGGAAAGAATTTTTGGTTCAGAGTCATCTTGAGGAGCAAACAATAGAGGAAAATTTTGAACAAATGCATGTGACAAGGAACATTATGAACTCTCTTATGTATCCTAGGACTAGATCAAAGAAAAAGCAGGATAGTATCATGGTTGAAAAATAAATATCCTTCCTATCTGTTCCTAGGAAGCCTAGGAGGAAAATACAAGAAGAGCCAAGTGAGAAAGAAAAAGACCTAAAGATAGAAATTGTTGAACCTCCAACAACATCAAAACAAATTAATGAGATATTACAAAGGATGGAGAGAGATGTCCAAGGAGAACCTTTGTAGAGGGACTCCTACTTTGAGAACGTTTGGGTAGGATCCACCTCATCACATTCATTTTCTAAGGAGACTGTAGGAAAAGAAAGAGAGTTGCATAAAAAAAAACATCTTAAGAAGATAGAAGAGTTGACAAGAGAGTTGGAGGTCAACAAAATCTTGGAAAGGCACTTGAAGAAAGAGAACAAGTTGGACAAAGAAAAAAATAAAAATATAATAAAAGAAAATGATAAATTGACCAAGAAACTTGGTAAGCTTGAAACAAAGAACATCCTTATCTCTAAACAAGCTTATAGATGGCTAAATGAGATGAAGACACGACTATACAAATATGAGAGGAAGAAGGTATAGGCTACCATCTACAAGGAAGGAAAGTATGAAGGTATTGATTGTCTTCTTCAAGTTGCATGACAAGAGACTACAAGATCAGGGACAATGGGCACATCATCACTCAGAAGATAAAAGAGGAGAAAGCAAGCATGAGGACATGCTTGAAGATCAACAAGGGGGAGATGTTGGCCCTCAATTTTGGTCAATTTTGCTTATAAAAAATCCACCTAATTTCCATCATATTCCACCTTATATAATCCATATATGCCTCATTTTGACCTTATTATGAATATTTAGGTAATTATATTAAGTTTTTCAATTTTTAGATATTTTTGTAAAAATTGGGTTTTAAGAGTATTTTTGGATTGCATTGAAAATTCATGTAATAGCTTCATGGAAGTCATATGTGCAGGACACTTGGGCACGATATGAGCATATATTTGGAAAGCTTGGGAACCACAGATGGAATAACACCTATTATTTTGGTCAAACTGAGCTAAAATAGGCCCGGTCAATGCTGGTCAAACATGACCTGTTTTTCAGAAATTCCTAGGAAAAAGGGCAGAATTAGTATTTTTTGGGATTTTCCTGATTTTGTGAAACTGAATGGATGGATTCGACCTAGATGGATGGGATTAGGATGGATAGGACTGTTAGAGACATTATAGCTCAATTTTTTTAATTTTTTTCTTATTTAAACCAAGCTTATGAACCATTTAAGTATGTAGAATTTGTATAATTTTGTATTGAGACTTCTGAAGACTTGGAGACAATTTGAAGAAACAATTCCATTTATATTTGTTTTTTATGCTATGGATGATTGATTAAGCTTACTGTAGCTGAGACGTTATTCAAGTGTGAAAGGCAAGGGTGGAGGGTCCCCACACCAGGCTAAGTACACTTTTTGGTTAAATTAGCATAATTTTCATGAACTAGTTTTACTTCAGATTTATTTAGTCATTTAGATGTGTGAAGATTTTGTATGGTTTTTGGATGATTATCAATATAATTCTAATTTTCATATGAATGGACAAACAAGAATTTAAGTTAATTCTCTTTCTATCTGATCATGAACAACAACTAAAATTCATCCTCTTTTCCTTGCTTGAGTTATTTCCTGAATTTCTAGTTTTAATGCAATGGTAACAATGATGGAATAGAATTGTAAATAAGGACAAGGTGGACCTCCTAAGTTAGGAGCCTCTTCTCCTACTTTTTATACATCATAATTTATAAACTATTGTTAATAAGTTATTTGGTTTCTCTTCATGAAGGTAGTACTTTGGGGAAGGACAATCAGGATCTCCTAAGTTAGTAGCCTCTTCCCTCACTTATTACATATTGAATCAAAAATTTCTTAGTTAAATTTTATATTTGTAATATGCATTTCCATAAATCTTAGATTTTAGAATATATTTGTAATATGCATTTCTTTCAACTTCTACACATTGTCTTCTAAAATTGGCTACATCTGAAATCCATATATTTTGGACATGCTTCCAAGTCTACAAACCTGGATTGATAAGTAAAATATATGTGTTATTTTACTTAGTAAATTGACCCAACAGGGCCATGTCTGGAGGTTGTGGAGGTGGTCACAATTTTCTTCTTTCCATTAGGGCAAATCATAAGGAAGACAAATTTCTTGGTCTGGGAAATGATCTTACTACATTGCTTCACAAAGATCAAAGAGATGGTGGTAGGCGGTGCTACCTTCGATATCTTGTTTAACTTATTGCCCAAAGTGATAATAATAGTGCAAGGTCTAGACTCATACACAACATGACACTTCCACGAGTATGGTTGGCCTAATAATACATCACAAAATTCAAGAGGAGAAACTATTAGAATAAGCGTACTTTAGTAAATTGTTAGTAGATTGGGTTGGGTTTGTTGAGGCTGTTGAGATATTCAACCTCTCTTTCTAAGATTGGGATTAGTTGGATCTCAATCCAACTATCTATCTACGTATGTATCTCTTGTGTAAGTGTGTAATATAGAATCAGTTATTGTGTGTTATTCTTGTGCAATGGATGCTCTTCCAATGTCTCATATGGTATCAGAGCCTGTTTTGGCTTGATTCTCTCACGGGAAGGCTAGGAAGATGTGAGTTTCTATACAATTGATTCTTTATACATAAACGTGAGAGTGAAGTGTTTAATGTGTTTTATATAATTGTTGTTTGATTTAGCCAATTTCAGAGACCATTCGACCAACAATTTAGAGCCTTTTTTTAGCCTATCTTTGAGCCAGCCAGTGGCGAGCTTTCTCGAATTCGACTCTCCATTTCGAATTTAGGGTAATTCAAGACATTTACTTTTTTCATATTTCAATTTCCGTTGTTTACAACGCCGCATCAAGATATCTTTGTTATTTGGAATTCACTGAAGTTGCTACCGTTGCAAGAAGCATTGTGTCTGCTTTGGCAGTGCAAGGCCGGGCAACGTCGCCCTATTAAAAATGAGCAGTTCAGTGGTCGGTCCTATTCGCGATCCACTCAGGATATCAACGTGTCAGGGCAACTGGATGTTAACCAGTCCAACAGGAATTTACAAAGTGAGAGATCTGGCAAAGGGCGGAGAAGAAGGGCAACTATGGATCAGCAACGGATTGATCAACAAAGGTGGGGCCAGTACATTACTGATGAAGAGGATGAATTTGATATGGGAATGGTCCCAAGATCTAGTAACATGAGGCATGCTCGTAGAAATAATCGAAACAGTCTGTTTTTAAGTACATTTCTGACGCTCCAACGGAATCGAAAATTGGGAAAATCCGAAGACGAAATCGCATACATCAGCCCTGACAGCATCAGGATGAGTGACAATCTCTGCTTTGAAGTGTACCTGAGGGATAACCCTCTCACCTTTGGGAGGCTGGAGAAAATTCAGGAAATGAGCGAAGAATTCATGCCCAAATCGACATGGACCATAGAGTGTAGTAGCCGGTTGGTTGAAGACCTGCAGTGGAAGCGTGGTGTGACAGTTGTGTGATATAATTTCAGGAGAGAATTGCCCTGCCACTATGGAGAACATTCACTGGAGCTGTTTTGATTTGGATCTACAGATGTGAAAGCGTTTTGAGAAGTCCAATGTTGGATTGATCAAGGACAGTGTAGGGCAATTCCATTTTCTTGGTTTTGTTTTTTGTTTTTTGTGTGAGGAATTTGTAATTTTTTTTTTTTTTTTTGTATCATTGAAGATTGGTTGTATACTTATATAAATTAAAGAAGAACCAATTATTGAATAGATTTATGCAATTTAAAATAGTGGTTCTAGACGTTCTTCGGTGCCAAGAGAATGTATCGCTAATTTGATTGTGAGAATTTGTTATATGTTGTAGACTCTTGTTGTACTTCGGTGCTCCAAGATCGACAATTACATGTTACCTTTACCTTGTGAGTTTGTAAGTGTGTAAAGGTCACTTTGTAGGATTGATCATTGATCATATTCTGTACCTAGAATATTTTCCTATACGACTATCGAAATTTATTCTTCGGGGTTATTTCACAGATGGAAATATTTCAATAGGGTAGTTCAGTGTCGAGACTCTTCTTCGGGGGCGTCAAGATTTTTTAATCTTACAAATTCAGAATTGCTGGTCAGAAGTAGGTGTACTTTAAATGAGTTGGAAGGTAGGCTCGAAGATGTGGAGAAATAAAGAGTGGAGTCCAGAAGATTGCATAGTGGGTAGAGTTGCTGATGAAGGCCAGATTAGACAAAGAGACGAAAGTTCATTGTGTTGTAACCTTGTCTTATATTGTAATTTTTAAAGTAAGCATTAAGGGAGGGTATTAAAATAAGCTTACTTTAGTAAATTGTTAGTAGATTGGGTTAGGCTTGTTGAGGCTGTTGAGATATTCTCTCAACCTCTCTTTCTAAGATTGGAATTAGTTGGATCTCAATCCAACTATATATCTATGTATGTATCTCTTGTGTAAGTGTGTAATATAGAATCAACTATTGTGTGTTATTCCTGTGCAATGGATGCTCTTCCAATTTCTCATAGAAACATAACACAATACCTATTCGTGAACTTGACGTTGTAGGGAAGGCAACACTGTTGGTTGATGTAGAGATATTGTCTTTGGTGAAGCTACCCGATGGTGTATGGTTGTGGGTGTGGTGTAGTAAGTAGGCCAACCGCTTCACACCCTCTGCTGGAATGAGGTTATTTTGGATCATGTTGTCGACAATGAACTGTTGCGGAGAACCCTTCACCCACATCTACGAGTGGAAGAGATGCTCCCCCTCCTTTGGATCTTCGGGCTCAATCTCCTAGATCTTGGTGGTGGCCATGGTGGTTTTGGGTTCTTCTTCAATAATATGCTTCCCTTTGTCATTATCCTTGTCTGGTTCTGACTCAACGTCAAAACATGCATCTGACTTGGAAGCCTTCAGTTTGACCACAAGTGACTTCTTGGCTTGACACTCACTTGTGTTATGAGTGGGGCTCTTATGGAACTCACACCATTTTCATGTGTCCTTCTTTATCTTCGTGGTGTTTTTCTTTGCTTGTGGCTTCAGCGGGTTGTCCTCAGTTACCCCGCCTTGGCTTTGTCCTTTGTTAAGCAGTTTGGGGGCACCTTTCCCTTGATTTGGATTCGTAGGTCCAAATTTTATCTTCTTTTGTTTAAATTTTTGCTCAATCTTGGTATCATATCGGTATGCTACACCAAGCGAGGAGATGTCCAAGAACTCCATTTCCTCTTGGATGTATTTTTACAAACAACTGCAGTATTTGAGCACCAGATGTTCCTCAAAATCTTTGATACCCAAGTTTGTGCACATGGTATGGAAATTTTTTTTTCGCTCATGCACATCTTGATCCCTTTGTTGCTGCAACATTAATCCATTGTATGTACTTGTCCTCATAGTTCCCCATGGGGTAGTATTGTTCCTTATGGCGTCTCAGAAATAATTTTAAGTGGGTGTGGCTAAAAATAGTGAGGGTTCTCTCTCGTCCCTTTGTTCGCAGTTGGGTTCCCACCAGTCCTTGACATGGGGGGCGACTTTGAGGAGTGCAAAAGTAATCTTTTCCCTATTGGAAAAATCATGAACCGAAAAATATCATTCCAACATATTTAACCATCTATCTATGATGTTTGCATCTATCTTGCCTTCAAATATGAGAATGTCAAAGTTTACTTGTACCTTGAAGGGAGTGGGGCCTTAGAGTGGCTTCCAAATGAAGATGCCTCGTCTTTGGGCATCCACTAAAGGATCTAGGCAAATTTATCCATCATTGCATTCCTCTGTTGCTTGAGGGCTTCTTCAAGCAATATTTTGAAAGGATTTCCTGCTCCCTTGTCTTTCTACCATGGAAGGGCATCGGGGTTTGCGAGGCTAGTCTTGCAAAGGTTCAACCTGTTCGAGCCCTAACTCCATATTGTTACACAATAATTTGTCACCATTCTCACTTCCCATCCCCGATCCTGAATTTCCTCGTGACAAACCTTATGCAATGTTTCCACCATGAAGAAATATGTAGAGACATCCCCTGAAGACTCAAAGAAAAGTGCCTTGGAAGATTACTGAAGGAACTTGGTCAAAACCCTAGTTTCATAGGTCAATGCATTTCCTAGTTTCATGCTTGCACTGATGCCAGATTGAGAGTTCTGGCTTAGTGCTTCCAACGCCCTTATTTCTTGGAAAATCATGTTGATCCCTTTCTGGCAGTGATTCCTCAAATGGAGGAGAAGCTTCAATCTTTAGAAGTTCCAGGGCAGCGAGTTGGTTGTTAAATGGTGGTGATAGAGTCGAGCTCTCTGATTTTAGAGCTTAGATCTCATCCATGGGGGGTTTTCCCTTATAAAGTGGACCTTCCTCCTCCTTTCATGGGCTCGCAACCTCTTCTCCCTTTCTATAAATTGGTCCCCATCTTTCCACTACTAGTTGGTCATTGTTGGGCTAGTTTGAACTCTCGTTCCCTTTACATTCTTACACTGTGATAATGCCTAATTTTTTCGGGAGAAGGGATGCTTTAGAGCTTCGGTGAAGGACTCATATTTTCACCAAAGGGAGGCCTCCAACATCAAGGCCTGGGTTGTAAGCTCTTCCTTTCATATTTATCAATAAAAAATCTGATGTTTGCTTTATATATTTGTCTAATATTTTATGCAAATATTCTGGTACACCTTGATATGCTAGATAACTAATGTTTAATGATTATTATGTATTGGATTACGTTTGTTGTTGCCTCTTTATCATCCAAAAGTGTTCATGTGCCACTAGTAGCAAGGAGCGAGCTTAAAAGTATTGTGGATCAAGGTCATCATCAATGGGTTCAAACATAACATCACGAAAAAGGTACCTCTATCTCTTTTGTTGTCTCATTTTGGATATTAGCTAAGAAAAATTTGCATTAGAAAGTATCTCGAGTTTCTAGACCCACTCTAGGGCTAGACAGATCACCTATATCCGCAGAGGGGATTTATCTTGACAACAAAATTGGTGACTCCACTGGGGAGCTTAGCCTTTTAGCCTTCCTTTCCCGGATTGATCTTGGATCAGTTTGAATGATCACTGAAATCTAAGCTTGCTCAGGTCTTCGTTAGTTTGCATAGGGTTTGATAGTCATTTCACCGCGTCATGTCTGATTTCTGTGTAAAACTCCTTTTTGTTTTCCCTTGTTTTTAGCGACCAGTGCACTTTCTGTTTTCACAGTAGTGCTATTCCTATATAGCATAGTCACATTGATTTGTCTTTCAACACCCTTCTACTCATCACAGAAGCGCTGATCTCAAGCCTAGGAAAAGTTGGGCTTTCCCCTTGTTTTTCCAATGTGTCATGGCCCCTAAAGAATGTTTGTAGAGTTTCAGTGACCTCTTGCCTGTGTGTTTGACTTGCTTATCTTCTTTAAGCGAGTGTCTTCGTCTCTTTGAATTGTTTGCAAGTTGGGAGGTTTTTCACCATTTCAAACACCTTTTGCCGCATTGCTTTTGACTTGGTTTGACGTAGTTTGTCGTATGCACTGGTCATCACTGCATTTCTGATCTTACCTTCAACTTAGTGTCAAACATAAGATCACAAATCGTTTGATTCATGAGTTTAGAAGAGTGTGTCTTTTTCCAAATTCAAAAGAAATTGAAAGTGATTTTCATTTTAGTTTTTGATTCGACTTGTCTTTATCGTTTTGGAAAAAAAAGGGAGTGAAAAGCATTTCATTTGTGTATTTTTTAAAGCGATTTTGATTTCTGTTCGATTGAAAGAAAAGTGAAAAGTTTTGTTTTTGCATTTCTTCATTCGTTTCGTTCATTTTACTTTTGATTTCATTTCAAAGTAAAAAGTAAAAAAAAAAAATAGCATTTTATGCATCTTAGTGGAAAAGAGAAATGTTTTCATTTTTTCAATAAGTTGATTTTTTGGGAAAAGTGAATTTGATTGGAAAGAATTGCATTTCGTAGTTTTGAACTAGTTTGGGGGGCATCATTGTTTGCTACGTTGATTGCACTTTTGTTTGCATCTCTTCCCTAAATAGTTTATACTTCATCGAAATGGAGAGATTTTCTTTTTGCATTTAGCTTGCATCATATGATTTAGGTGACATCAATATTGAGACAAAAAACTGACACTTAACTCAAGATCAACATTAAAATTTACCCAATTTACCTTAAGGAGCATTTGGAACTAACAAAAACATTTAGAGGTCTAGGCTAGAGACGTGTTTCGGCGTCATAAAACGTAGGAGCTGTCGCTAACAGTCTGCGTTACAGCCCGAGGGTGATATCTCGTCCCATGTATGGAAGTATATTGATGCATGATAACTATATTTTGGGCACTCTCATCAAACGATTACACATTAGATAGCACTACTACAGATTGGACTCCCACGTATTGTCACGTATATTTGGGGAGACACCATTAGGTTGTAAGCCTACCATAGGTAACCGAGTCGGCCTCCTTGTAAATGTGATACAACGAACACAACATTCGGGGAGATCGATTGTAGTACGTTAAGTACTTGGTCATTTTTTCTATCATTTATCACCAAGGTGTATATTATAGTTCATGAATACTTAGTAAACCTTTATGCATAGTACACCCTTTTTTATTTATTTTTTGTTAATTCTAAAAGTATCTGCCCACAAAAACATCTTACCTGTGCAATTATCCAGCCTCATTATTGCTTGGTAAATTGTGGATTTTTGATATTTCACCTCTTCCTTCTTTGATCTTGTTTTGAAAGGTCATCGTGGCTGAATCGTCATATTCACCTTGCCCCTCCTCCGAATGATCTCAAGAACCTCCTCTTGAGGTCCCCCAATTTCCAATTGGACCCCTTGAAGCTCAAGGTGTTGAACTCAGGATTGTCATCAGTGCACAACCCATTTCATCTCGACCATGGCCTGACGATTCTCCTTGGACGACATCAATAGACTCTGAGCTAGAAATCCCTGAACCGTCTGCAGAGTTTATGGTCTTTCCTGAAAATCCACTCTTTGATCTAATTTTGGTCTCGCCTCGACAGGATGATAATCCTTTTGATCAACCCGGAGTCCCCCTTCCTGCTTCTCCTGTAGCATCTCGATCTATTATCCGTAAGTTATTTCCCAACGAAATGTCATCGAATGCTAATGATGTCCCATTCATGACTGCTCCTCAGAGTACTCTACAGGAAACCACTGGCACCTATATCTCGGAAGCTTCCTCATCCGTATTTACCTCTGAAGGTAAATTTTTCGGCTCCACACCTCATGATTCAGGCAGTGGGACCGAAATATCCTTTAGTCAAGTTTCATATCCGCTTCCACAAAGGTATACCTCTTTGGGAAATGTTATTTCATGAGCTTATAATGCCCCATATTTATTTTTGGATCCCATTTGGTCAACGGGTATTCCCCCATCTTTGGGCCAATCCATTTTGAATGTGGCTGCCACGTCTCAACCTGTTGTTCAACCTATAGTCGCTATTGGTCAAATGACTATTTCGATAGGATCCTCTACCCCCTTTTCACCATCTACAATTACTGCGGTTCCACCATTGAGTAAAAAATATACGGTTTTGTTCGTGCCTGGGGGGCATTCTAATCCTCTTTACGTACCTCCCCTCTCAGGTGGGGCGAGACAACCTATTACTAGTCTAGGTGGGACATGGTCTTCACAACTGGCGAAAATTTTCATATGCGCCATTCCTTCAAGTGGTCAACCTACTTCAGCCACATTAGTCTTTCACCAACCCCACACTCAGTATTCTCAGGTTTAGCAACCCCTTCAGCAACCGACATACCATATTTGTATGTTCAACAACCTAACATCCCTCATTAGTATGTTCATAGACCAAACCTACAATATCAGTATGTTCCTCGACCAAGCACCTCTCAGTAGTATGTCCAACAACCCTAACTTCCCGCAGGTGCTATTGTGACTAACCCTCAGTTTGGTGCTTATACCAAAACTGGTCTGAATCCCCCTCTGGGTAAATCTAGTACTCAATACTAGTCCTCATGGTCATCACCATCAACCCCAACCTAGAACTCAGTCTGGTGCTCAATATCAGTAGATTCTTTAGTACCAACAAGCCCAATTGGGACCTCAGGATGGACCCTATGTTCAGCAAGGAGCACAGGCTGGATCCCATGTTCAGCAAGGAGCACAGGATGGACCTCATGTTCAATAAGGAGCTCACCCTGGACCCTATATCTAGCAAGGTCTGCAACCTAAAATCTAGCAGGGGATTTATCAACGGCCCCAACAGTGTCCCTTGTTTAGCAGCAACTGCAACAAGGTCCTTACCAACAATGGGGGCAATATGTGTATTCAAGACAAAATCCACCCTATTGGGGGCATAATCCGCATCAACCAGGTTGGAACCCCTGACCTTTTTCTCCTCATCATCCTCCCCTTCCATTTTTGGCTACGTTGGAATTTTTAGATGTGTTAAAGCTTACAAATGACCCCATCCAACATTAGTTGCATTGGCCACCAATTCCGACCAAAATCCCAGGAGATTGTCCTAAATTTGAAGGCAAGTTTGGGGAAGACCCCCAAACCCATGTCATGACGTACTACTTGTGGCGCTCTTCTAATTCTTGGGTTGAGGATTCTATTCGTCTTCGTCTTTTCCAATGTAATTTGACCGGTACTACAACCAAGTGGTATATTGAGCTCCCTCAAGGAGCTTCATTTGATTTCAACTCTTTGGTTATGGCTTTCCTCACTTATTTCCAATTACGTATCTGGTATGAAACCGAAACCCACCTCCTCACCTTGTTCAAGCAGTCAAATACTACTCACATTTCAGATTTCATTCACGAATGGCTACGTCGTCGTCGCCTCATAAAATTCAAGATCCTTGATTAGTTGTTGACTGAGTGGTTTATGAAATCATTCATTCCCAGGATTGCTAAAGATCTTGCCATGGGTGGATGTGTCACGGAAGAGGAATTCATTTTCAGAGCCCAATACATCGATTTGGTTTATTCCTAATCTGGAACTCTATATGAGCTCTTTCCTGATGCGTTGCGACCTTCAACTGATCCAGCATCATCTTAGTCTCTTGCTACGCCTCCATTTGATGGCGTTATTGGGATATTGGCTCATGTTGATAGTAGTGAACCTAAAACTTCTTCTATGTCTAAGTCCACTACTTATGTTGCACCCTCCACTCCTTCCAGTAACTAGAATAATCCCGGTAAAACCTTCGAGGTAAATGTTGTCCAATCTACCACAATAGACAAATCCTCGAAAGGTAAGAAAAAGGGTAAAGGAAAATCCAAATCCAACAACCTTAAACAGTATTCAAAAAATTCATCTATTGATGATTATTTTACGCACAAGCCTAAATATCCCTGTATAATATGTGATGATGGTCATTACACCAAGGATTTTCCTCGGCGTGCCGGATTTGCTCTTATTATGAAAGGCATCCCCGGGACTCCGACTGTCTTGAAAGAGCCTTTCCCTTCTCAACAGATGCAAATGGTAGATCAACCATAATCGTTTGGAAACTCTTAAGTTTTCATGGTTAGCACAGAACCTATCTCTATTACCACGAGATTGAAATACTATCCCAATCCATCCAAGGCTCCCATGGAACTGGAAGTCACATATCACCCTTCCTCTTCCATGCCTCCTACTTTTGGTCCTCTCCAGATTGAGAGACCTAGTAGTGAATCCATCGTCAGACCACCCCTAAAAGGTGTTCTTCAGATATCTTCCAATAATATGAATGCAAGATCTGCGCAACACTATAATATTATAGAGGATCTAGCTCAAGAACCTTCGACGATGTCATATTTGGAAGTCCTTCAATCGTGTCCATCATAATGGAAGGCAGTAATTTATTCTATTGGAGGGATTGATCTCGTAGATTCTAATATTATTAATTTCGATCTTGAGAACTTCGTTCCTCTCCTCCCATCTTAGGTGGCTTTTCTGATTCAAGTCACCGTGATGGGAAAAACCATTCACAGGACTGTTGTTGATGAAGGCGCTTTGACCTGCATCATGTCTATCGTGTGTTGGAAAGCCATCGCCTCTCCTTTGTTGAGTCAGTCCTCGAATACCTTGGAATATTTCGACGATAGAGGTTCTCAGATTCTAAAATCATTGCCCGTCTTTTTGGAGGAAAAAATGGTGAATTTATAGGTCAAGGTGGTAGACACCAACTTGAATTATAATCTCCTTCTTTGCAACAATTGGACTCATGCCATGGTTTGCGTGGTCTCCACCGTTTTTCGTGTCCTCCGTTTTCCTCATCAAGGAAAATTTGTGGTTGTCGATCAATTATCTCTCTTTTCCTCTGTTTCTTCAACATTAAACATTCCATGTGTTGGGAATACCACTACCCCCTATGAGAAAATCAAGTCGAGTCTATTCAAATACTTGTCCCTTATGGGAATTTTTCCACTCTTGCCTTCGAATGCCGCCACTGTCAATATGATATCATCTAGTAATGATCCATGGATTGTTGCCAATCCTGACCAACTTGAAAGTTTTGGTGACATTATACCTTTGAGCCCTGCTAAACAAATGTATCAGAGTATTCTCATGGCTTCTAAGGCTGCATCCGGAACCAACGAATGATTGGTTTCCTCTCTGGACACTTATGCGCAGTATCCCTTGTTTGGTTCTTGGGAATCTGATGATCCATTGAATGAGACTTTCCCCACCAACGAAAGCATCATGGAGGTAATGTCTCTCGAAGAAACCCCATGGGATGATGGACATCATCGTTCCTCATTTCTCCCAACTCTAAGTGACATATCCACCTGTCTGGAATCCCATGCTTCGTTTGTACCGACTATCCCATTTCAAAATCCAATTTTGATTCATGAAGTGTTGTTTTAAGGGAACATGGGAAATATCACTCCAACCATTCCGATTGATATCTCGGTCAAACCAAGGATTGTTGAGAATGTTCACATTGGTGCATCTTGTTCTCCCGATGAGTTCAACATCTACACTGAGCTTTTTCAAGAATTCCGTGATGTATTCGGGTGGTCATATGAAGAGATACTTGGCATTGATCCGAGTATTTTCATGCACGAAATCCTTACCTATTCGGACCCGAATCCTGGTTGCCAACGACTTTGTCCTATGCACCAGAGAATGGTTGCTGCCATAAAGGGTGAAGTTGAAAACTTCTCAAAGCCAATTTTATTTATCCTATACCATTGATAGATTGGGTCTCAAATATTGTTCCTGTTACTAAGAAATAAGGGACCATCCGAGTTTGCGTTGATTACCATGATATCAATCGAGCATGTCCTAAGGATAATTACCCCACTCCTTTTATCGACCAAATCATTGATGAGTGTGATGGGAGTGAGATTTTTTCCTTTATGGACGGTTTTACTAGCTATAACCAAATTAACATTACTCCGACTGATTAGCACAAAACCACGTTTATCTGTCAGTGGGGGACATTTCTCTACAAAAAGCTCCCTTTTGGCTTGAAGAATGTTGAGGCCACCTTCTAGCGAGATATGTCGTATGATTTTCATGACATCAAGCACATAGTTCAACCATATCTCAATGACCTTCCTGCTCATTCTACGAAATGTTGAGATCAACCAGAACACATCAGAGCCATCTCTCTTCGTTGTTGACACTATAATATCAGGTTGAACCCTCATAAGTGATTATTCTGCATTGAATCCGGTTGAATCTTGGGTTTTGTGGTGTCCAAAGAAGGAATATGTATCGATCCTCTTAAATTCGAGGCAATCATCAATTTTCCCCCTCCCTCTTCTGTTCATCAACTGCAAAGTTTGCAGCAAAAAGCCAATTTCGTTCGTCGCTTCGTACTGAACTATGCAAAGCTTGCCAAAGGATTTACTCGCTTATTGAAAAGGGAATCCCATTCATATGGGACGAAATTTCCCAAAGCTCTTTCGATGCTTTAAAATGAGCCCTCGTTAGTGCTCCTCTACTGCATCCTCCCAATTATCATCGCGATTACTGCTTATATTTGGCCATCGCCGACAACACTATCAGTATGGTGTTGGTTCAGGATTATGATGATGGTCAAGAGTATGTAGTGTACTACTTGAGCCACAATCTCTTTGATAGTGAGACCTGTTACGCTCAAGTAGAGAAACTCACGTTGGTTGTTGTCCATGTTGCTTAGGGTTTTCGTCACTACATTATCCTGCGTAAAAAAATTGGTGATTTCTGATTGCAACCCCATGATTTACATTCTCACGTGTCAGTTTCTTGTGGGAAAGTACTCGAAATGGATTGTCATCCTTCAAGAGTTCGACTTAGAATTCACT
The DNA here is from genome assembly GCA_034641835.2 of Pinus albicaulis. NCBI lineage: Eukaryota > Viridiplantae > Streptophyta > Pinopsida > Pinales > Pinaceae > Pinus > Pinus albicaulis. The sequence continues at coordinate 835,601,274 of CM076578.1, forward strand.
GCTGCTAAGTCTAAGAAATCCCTGGTCTTTGTTGGGTTAATTTTTGATCTTCCTACCACGGTTAATCCCACTCCTCTTGATGATTCGATTCCAGATGAATCCCTCTTTCTCATCACTACTCTTGATCCATGGTAAGGAGAAACCATTGTTTATCTTGAGACCCAAAATTTTCAGCTAGAGCTATCGCACTCTTAGCGATGACGAATTCACTACCAGTCCCAACCTTACCGTATCGTTGGAGACACTCTATATCGCATTGGTATTGACTCTATTCTCCGTCGATGTTTGAATCTCGAGGAAGCTAAGAAAGTTCTCAATGAATGCCACTTTGGGGCCTGTGGTGGTCACATGTATGTTTATGCTACCACCCAAAAAATCCTTCACGCAGGGTATTTTTGACCGTCTATCTTTAAAGAATGCATTGTTGTGGTACGAAAATTCCATTACTGCCAAATATACTCTCGGAAAGAGCGCACCCCACCCTCACCCTTGCACCCAGTTGTGACCATCGAACCTTTTACAAAATGGGGCATATATTTCATGACCTGTAACCCTTGCTTGGTCGGGGGGCATGTTATATTATCATTGTCGTTGATTATTTCACTAAGTGGGCCGAAGCGATGCCTACATATGATAATGAAGGTCTATTTGTGACACAATTCTTGTTTAATCATGTCATAGATGGGTTCGGTGTCCCGAAAGTGATTGTCACTGATCATGGCTCTCACTTTTGAAATCATATGATGACATAGATTGCTGCTTATTGGGATTACATCACGATAGCTCCACTCCTTATTATCCACAAGCCAATGGCCAGGTTGAAGTTGTCAACAAAGTTTTGGTGACCATGCATCAACGCACCATTGGGAGGCATAAATGAGATTGGAATCTCATGCTCTTCTCAGCTCTGTGGGCTTACCGAAATTCTGCTAAGACTGCCGTTGGATTCACACCATTCCAATTGGTGTATGGTCTAGAGGCCACACTCCCGATTGAATGTGAAATTCCTTCTTTGAAGCTAGTTGTCAAACTACTCCCTGGTAATTCACCAGAAGAGGAACATTTTCTTTACCTCGAGCGTCTCGATGAGACCCAAAGACTTGTGGCTTTAGTCATTGAAGCACAAAAAAGACAAGTTAAATCTCAATATGAAAAATCTTGTCAACCCTCGTGTTTTCTACAAAGGTGACTTGGTCCTACTTTATGACCAAGGCCATGATAAGTTGGGAGTCGGAAAAATCGAGCCAATGTGGCATGGGCCTTTTATCATTCAACGAGTATTGGAAAGAGGAGCCTATGAGTTAGCAGATTATGAAGGAAAAAAAATTGACTGAGCCCCGAAATTGGCTCCATCTGAAGAAATATTACGATTAATCATGAGTGTGATACTTTGTACATTAGTGTTTTATTCACTAGTGTGCTTTGATTGGATTTTTGGTGTGATTGTTTGCTTTCCAAACATGTTTCCTCTGCTCACCTTGTGTTCCACTTGGTTTGGAGATGTCATCGAATAATTATGTCAGTTTTGCTGATGGCACTTGTTGTAGCACACGAAAACTGTCTTCTACAGCATGGGCACTCTTTTCGCCTGATGGCGAGTTGATTAATTTACAAGGTATTTGTTTGGGTCTAACAACTAACAATATTTCCGAATATAGTGTGGTTATTGAGCTATTATCAGATGCTATTGATCTCAGAATTAGAGATTTGGTTGTTAAATTAGACTCACAACTCGTTGTGTTACAATTAAATGGCCATTATTCTGTGCAAAATCCTCAAATTTGTGTATGTATTTGCGTGTTCGATTATTGGAAAGGCATTTTGATTTTATTACATATCAACATATTCAAAGACATTTAAACACATTAACAAATACATTAGCAAATCATGTATTAGATAGACATTTGCGCAACATGTAAAAATCAACACATCATTATGATACACAAGTAGTTGTAGAAACATGCACACACACACACACATATCAGGTCTGTCAAGTGTGTTACATAAAAATCTCAAAAAATATGTGTTATGTGACAAAAATGGTTCTTTGAGACTACATCAATACAAAAATGTAAAAACAACATTGTTATCCCTCCACGTGGTGCTCGTGATAGAATGTGACCTCTTGAATCACTTGCCAGAGTAAACAATGCAGTCTACCTGGAACCCCGACTATATGCCTCTAAAAGCGAAGAGGAATGTCATCGAAGGTAGCACACTCTAGGATGCCTCTCGTAAGGAATACCAAGTTCCACTCTATCTCAGATAATGGGTCTGCTCCCTCCTCATAAAAGAAATCCTACACCCGGTGGACTACCCTCCTCGCGACCTGTGACATACCTGGTTGTCTCTAAGGATCCATATCTGTAAAAAAACTATAAGTTTACATCTCAGAATACATGACAAAAACATTCAAAAAGTAAAAAATGTTAAAAAACAATTTTTACCCGCATCAGTCCACTATGTGCCTGGCGGAATGGGTAGATATGGATCTCCCCTGAACTCGATGCCTGCATATGCAAATTCCTCAACCACGATGAGTTGATAATGCAACCGGTTGAAAATTGTTGTAGGGAAATGCGTCTGTTGGCCCCACCCTAACGGGGCATGATCTCACACCAACTCATCAGTCTCGGGTCCCTTGAGGCTGGATCATGGATCTCCAACCACTGGTACTGGAACAATGGTACTCTCTCCAAGAAAAAGGTCACCAAAATGGATCCGTACCCAAATTGTTTCAGTCGATCTATTTTGCAATTGGTCAATTGGCTCTTCATGTTGGTCAATAACCCCTCGCACTAATTAAACATAGTAGGGGCCAGATAGTCCACCGTGTACTGGAATTGGGATTTCATTGCCTCATGAAATGCTTGGGCTCCCGCCGCTCGAGTCATGAAATGAAGGATTGTACGCAAGGGAAGGACTCTGATAGAGGATATCTCTATCTTCCCGCTCTCAGTATTTCGAGCCCCAGGATAGTGTCTTTGGATGAGCATATTGGTACTCTCACCCCCTGCGCAAGATTTAAAGAGTTGGATTCTCTCCCCTCTCCTGGATAAGCCTATGATGAAATAGATGTCCATGAAATCTAATTCTAGTTCCTGGTCCCCGATGATAAATATCTGATGGTCCACGTCCCACAGTTTAATCAAATACTGGAGTAGCTCCAGCCGAGCTCTTAGCCCCGATGTCTGAAATAATTTCAGTAATCCGCAATTGTACAATTCATTTACGCAATTGTGGTCTTGAAGTGCTTGGTGGTATTCCACCTCGTGGCCTCATTCTTTCCATTCAATGACCATCTCTTCTAAAATCAACAACAAAACACGTTCACAAGACATTTTAGAAGCTTTCATCAGAGTAGTTTTTGAAATCATCCATTGAAAATTGGTAGATTTCTTGTTTCAAAATATTCCCCACAGGCAGCGTGACTATCCAAATTAATTCGGCGCCGGTGGCGCGCTGCCCTAACGGGCTAAGCTCGACCAAGACGGGTTCGATAACTCGAACTTGCGCTGGTCGTGGGTGATTTTTAGGTTTGAAATCCTCCCCCCATCTCTCTATTTCTAAATCTAAATGATAAAATAATGGAAGTAAAATAAAGAGGAGGATTTGAGCTCTTACTTGGCATTGACGGATCGCTGAATGGTGTCCTAGATTTTCCGCACCACTGATCTAAAGTTCAGAGGGAAAAATGGTAAAATGCACTTCTCCAATCTACTCAAAATAGAAAGGTGAAAATGAATTTACTTTTTGTCTATTTATAGATTTTTGAAATATTTTCACCATTATGTTATTATTTTTCCTCGATATAAGTGATGCTTGTCGTTTTTGTGCAGTAATAAGACCTTTACACTATTGGTGATTATTTCTAATGCATACGAGTTTTATTTTATCTCTTTTTTGGACTCGATAAACGCAAATGAAAAAGGAAGCCCCCATGGAATCAACTTTAAACTCTCTTCTCACTCTAGAAAAATGAAAAGATTGTCGATTACTTGTCATTCCGAACTCGTTAAAGTAAATGAATTGATGTGATCTCAGTATACGTTTACCCCTTTTTCGGGCTAAGATTTAACATTTACGAAAAAGGAATACCTTGATCGAACATGGTCAAGAGGTTCTCTTAGATATTGTTTTCTACCTTTTCGAATTCGAGAGACAATTTACGAAAAGGGACATGATGGAGTTTTCTTTTCGTTTCTTTTCAAACTCTTTAAACATGAAAAGTTACCGAGTTACCCTTTCGTTGGACTCATTAAAGATTAAATGACGAATGACTTGTCACCATGACAAGACCGAGTTTCTCCTTCCTAGGGCTCATTAAAATTACTAGGATGGATTCATTCGAAGAATGAACTTACACGCTCAGCATATGTTATCGTCTTCACACTGACTATAAAAAATAAAGAGGTACTCGTTAGTAATAATGGGGGGAAATTGAAAGTGAACATCCTATGTGTATTTTGTGCATCTTGTCGATCTTGAACATGAAACTCATCTACAATTCGTATCGGGTTGGGGACATCCTACATTCGTCACTTTGCCTCTTCAGGTTTGGGAAATCCATTTGCCTCCTATTCGATCATCATTTTTTTCATCACGGCCTCTGATCCTATTTTAGTCAAATGCTACCACACTCCGGAGTCGTGTCGCCAATATGTTTAAGAGAAGTCATTTTTGTCAAACATCCTTTGCTTATCTGAAATCCTCTGTTACAATCCTAAATCACTCCTATCATCTTGAGATATCTATTGTTTCGTGTCAATGATGTGGGAATCATTATGGACCTCCTTCGTCGAATCACTTCCCGTCAACTTCAGCTCATTATCCAGGAAGGTGGTTTGGAAACTTATTTTTAGTACCTTGGAGTTTGCATGCCTCAATGGCAAGTTCTTCATGTTCGACAACAAGTTCTCATCATTGACCTTCGATTGAATGATTCTGCAAGTGTTAGACTTCAACACATTCATTCACACTTGTATATTGTATTGTTGTTCCCTGAGGTCCATTGTCGTTATTGGTGGTTTCTCTCGTGCTTGTTAATGATTTTCATTATTGATATGTAACCAGGTGGTTTCTACCATGTTCGACACCAACACATTTATTCTCATGGCTAGATTCGTAAATTGGGTTGATTGAGATTGTGGTGAAGACCCCGGGTTGCATCTGATTTTTGATCCAGGTTGCGGGGAGTTATTGAGTATTCATGATTTTATGCATGATCCTATCTATACGGAAGGCTGCATCCATACCGCAGATCCATTTCTATGATCTTTTCAGACGGATGGCTGCGACCATGCCGTGGGCTCATGTGTTATTTGAAGCCTAGTGCAAAGTTATGTGGTTAGGAATATTCATACCAGAGATGTCATATATTGTAATATGTTTGGTTTGGTAGATTTCCTGGCGGTAATCTGAGTTATTTGCCTTGGTTCATAAAGCATTTCAACCATCACTCCCCGTTTTGAATTCATGCTTTAGGGGGCATATGTTACACAGTAATTTTTCACCATGCTCACTTCCCGTTCCTGATCCTGAAGTGCATTGTGATAGACCCTGTGCAATGTTTCCACCATGAATAAATATGTAAAGACATCCCCTGAAGACTCAAAGAAAACTGTCTTTGGAAGATTACTGAAGGAACTTGGTCAAAACCCTAGTTTCCTAAGTCAACACATTTCCTAGTTTCATGCTCACGCTGATGTTAGATTGAAATTTCTGGCTTAGTGCCACCAACACCCTTAATTCTTGGAAAACAGTGTTGATCCTTTTTTAGTAGTGTTTCCTCAAATGGAGGAGAAGCTTCAACCTCTAGAAGTTCCAAGGCGGTGAGTTGGTTGTTAGACGGTGGTGATAGAGTTGAGCTCTTTGATTTTAGAGCTTTGATCTCATCCATGGGGTTTATCCCTTATAAAGTGGAACTTCCTCCTCCTTTCATGGGCTCCCAACCTCTTCTCCCTTCCTATAAATTGGTCCCCATCCTTCAACTACTGGTTGGTCATTATTGGGCTAGTCTGAACTCTCGTTCCCTTTACATTCTTACACTATGATAATGGCTAAGTTGTTCAGGAGAAGGAATGGTTTAGAGCTTCGTTGAAGGACTCATATTTTCACCAAACGGAGGCCTCCAACATCAAGGCCTGGGTTGTAAGCTCTTCCTTTCATATTTATCAATTGAACAACTGATGTTTGTGTTGGTACCATTTCATGACTCATCCTTTCACCTAAAAACTTCATTTTATCCAGCATATTTTCTCATTTAACCTTCATAAATCTCTCATATTCCTTTGAAACTCATTAATGTAATGCCATTATTATTATTATTACATTGGAATTGATTTTAGGAATTTTTGTGTTAAAATTAGGATTTTTCAGAAAATTACAGGTTTTTGTAACTTCCTGTAATGGCTTCATGTTTTGACACGTTGCATGACAGGTTGGCCAAATCGAGGACTGAGGGTCTATTCCTGAATGTAAAAGGATGGTGAAATACCTATCCACTTCTAGATTCAAAGTCTACAGGTGGCTAGTCAACTTCAGCTATTTCAGCAGAAAATCCCAAGCAATTAATGAACAAATTTGATTCTTTTTTATATTTTGCTTGAAAAGAGGGATATGAACTAATTCGACTCCTTTGGGAAGTTAGTTAGGATTTTGAGGAACACAAATAGCCTCTTCTTGTTATGTATTTTGATGATAAATAGCTAGAGGGAAAACATTGAAGAACTACATGACACATTACATGACAAACTTCAAAACTCGATTTATGTAATTATTGGCTTTCAGACTTTAATACAGAGATTCAATTATTTATGTTGTTACATTCAATAATATTCTTCATATGAGTTATCTTAAGGTGTGCTTGCAACATGTGGAGGGCCCCCACTACAGAGCTGGTACACTTGGTGTTTTTCGTTTACAATTGCATAATTAGAACTGATATCTAGACATTTCCATTTAATTCCTGTGCTACAAGTTTATGAATCAGAAATGTCAATTGAAGCCAGTGTCTTTTGTGAAATATCTTTGCAAGAAGATTCAATTGATATCAGTATTTGAATTGAGAATTGTGTTTACTATTTCATGTTTTAAAGCTCAAGTTTATCATTTCTGTTTAATGATCATGGTTGTAGTTACAGAGCTCAACTTGTAGTCTAATGACTGAACCTTGTAAAAGGACTTAGCTATTGGTTGATTTCAAGACTATTTACCTTGCTTGCTGTTTTGAATGATTGTGATTGATAAGTGTGTTGATTTAAGACTTGGAAGAGATTCTATGAATTGAGTTCTTGTAAAATAACTAGAGAATCTCGGACAAACAATAAAACTCTGTTTTTAGGAAATCAGATTTGTTTTGTTTAAGAAGGTGTTCAAGTGTGGAAGGAGACAAGACAAAACCTCTTGTAAAAGAGTATTGAATCCTATTACACTGAAACCTCATTTAGGAGACCAAATAATTCTAGATCTATATATTTTAGATAAGTACCTCTAAGTGTACCTACTCGGATTGATAGGAAATGAAGCCTAATCTACACTAGCAGATTAGACCAAACTGTTTGCTTTCTATATTTGTCTAATGTTTTATGAAAATATTCTGGTACTCCTTGATCTACTAGATATCTAATGTTTAATGATTATTATGTATTGGATTACGCTTGTTGTTGCCTCTTGATCATCCGTAGGTATTCGCGTGCCACTAGCAGCAAGTAATGAGCCTAAAAGGATTGTGGATCAATGTCATCATCAACAAGTTCGAATATAACATCAGGAAAAAGGTACCTATATATCTTTTCTTGTCACATTTTGGATATTAGCTAAGAAATATTTGCATTAGAAAGTATCTCAAGTTGCTAGACCCACTATAGGGCTAGAGAGATCGCCTATGTCTGCAAAGGGGATTTATCTTGACAACACATATACCCTGACCTCGTTGGGGACATGCAAAGGAAAACAAAGAAAGAGCAGACCACTATGATACCATTGATCTAGACTTATGCAGGAACTCAATAGAATACTAATATAAACATAAACATAGAGATGCAACAAAAATAGATACTCATTCCATTAATATCAAAGAATTGAAAAATGCTTACATACAAAATGGAAATAAACTAACTCGGACTATGGTAGCTTAATATTGAGAAAGGATGTGGTGGCTACATGCCTCTGAACTGTGTTACAATGAGGCTCAAGGGCCTTTTTAATATCAAACAACAAAGGGAAAACATAAACAACCAAAATCATAACCCTAAGAGATGGAACACCAAGAGTTTGTGGGCCCCATTAGGGTTAGTTGGATGCTCCAACTTTAGGGGTCGTAACTTGGTCATACAATCTACGTTTTGCGCATATGATATGTCGTTAGAAAGGTCTATCCAAGTACTACAAGTTTTGGGGTTGCTGCAGACCTCAAGAAAACATCGTTTAGGGGGTCAAAATAGCTCTGGAAGTTCAGGACCCGAAAAATTGCTAAAAATAGTAAATGTTGCTATAATCAAGAAAATTAATGAAACTGACTGGAGGTCTAGGTAGAATATTAGGGTGGCCACCAATATCCACCTAGATCATGAACATAACTAACAAGTCCAAGAATCAGAATCTATAGCATCCATATGTATTGGTTCTTTTGTGTTACTGAGGGTGTTTCCAATTGGTGGAGGAATGCCGAGATGGTGCTCATTGCAACTCATACATTGATCAATGTCCCCTAAATTCCTATGGAGGTGCTCTAGGGAGTGTAGAATGTCAGCCATGTGTTTAGTGCAGTGCAACAATATTCTTCCTACAAGGAACTTCGAATGAAAGTACAAATCAATAATGTGCATACATTGGTTAAACCTACCATGAATGTGCCTCACATTGGGTATTCAATTAACAAAGTCCACCAAAACTTCAGTGTAGGAAAGATGTTATCAATGGGGGATTCCTTCTCCTTCCAAGCTGGTCATTTCCTCCTAGATTGGTCTCGAGGTGAAGTTCTGAAACCGATCAGTTGGCTCCTAAAGCTTGTGGTGTGCACGTTTATGTCCCTAAGAGGCATGTTCCGGATAATAGGCAGCCTCTTGGTGAACGCATGTGCACTTACGAGATACAATACCAAACCAATTGTTGAAATGGAGAGAGACAAAGGAGAATGCAAAGATGTGGGTGTTGATTGTAGGAAAGGGAGCCATGGAGAAAAAGGGTTTAGACACGTAACCACGAATGCTATGCAAATTAATGCAGGGAGAGAAGAAAATTCACTAGTCAACCACGGGGAAGAAAAGAAGGATGAGAGCACACGATGAGTTGGCCATGGAGGGTGGCATCAAGGGTTGAGCCACTGCAAGATGAGGGACATAGAACTATAGCAGAAATCCAAAGGATACAAGAAGGAGAATAGAAATTTAGGGGAAAAGAGAGCCCAAATAGAAAGGAAAGGATAACAAAATTAAGTCCAAAGAAAAAAATTGAGGGAAAAATTGTGTGCAAACCTAATAATGTTGAACCACAGGGTGCTACCAATAATTGATTGTCGTAGGTTGGGATGATGACCTTGTTGTTGCCTCCTACTTCCAACTTAACATTCCATCCTGTATGTCGAGAGGATGAGTTGAGGAATAGAAATAGCAAGCTCGAGCTTGCCATCCATAAGGCCAAAAGTAAAGTAGATAAGTAGCACCAAAACCACTGAATAATGAAACCAAATTTCCAACTACCAATAATAGGGCCTAATTGAGCTTCACTTAGGTGAGTCACCTAGAGTTCTCCATGGAAGGAGCTCAACACAAATAATGGAGATACAAACCACAAGGAAAGGTGGTGATAAGTGGCAAAAAAGTAGATTCGCACTAGAAAGAGGGCCACGTTTATTAGAAAACAAGTGTAATCCATTTCCCACACAGGGACGAAACTGTCCTAGCATAGCAATTGCATTGTAAGGCGTTTGTGATGCATGGTCTTGGGATTAAATTTGGGGCGTATTTCTCACCTTAGGTGAGATGTAAATATATAAGAAAACATTAATTTCCTTAAGGGGGCATGTTGCCATGTCTGCTGGACACTTGAATAAGATGGGCGGTGGTAGTTGTCCCTCATCTTGCTAGAAAAACAACCCATCCAAGATAATAAAAATGTTAAAGTTATAAAAATAATAAATAGCAAATATAAATTAAGATCCATTTTGATTGTTTAAATTTGTCCTCAGAAAAGAACCGTAAATTTATTTCTTAAAAATAGACAAAATTATATTTTTTATATACACAACTATTGTGCGTGTTTTGGTTGAATCCATGGGATTCAATTTGACTTCAAAATAAAAGTTTCAAAATAGTTGACAAAAAGATAATGTTTCAACCTCTCGCCTATAACATATTTTGCAACATTACAATACCAAAAATTGAAGTTTTAAATTTCATTTTATATGTTTGTTCCAATGTATGTATATATGAACTATTGAAAAGTTAGGAAAGTAATGGAGAGTAATTTATGCTTGTTGTCAATGGTTGATAGTGAAGTTGAAACCATCTACGATATAATTCAAAGAAATTGTTGTCTTGAGCCTATGACATTTTCCATTGATTTTGGTTGAGTGCTAAGTCATCTTTTGAGAGGCAATTCACTTCAATGATCCTTTCCCTATATATATGTGAACAAGTGAAACTATCAAATGTCAGTTTTATCCTCATTATTTCCTCCCAAACAGGGACAAGTATTAAGTTTCTACATTGTTGTGCACCATTGGTCCAATTTACCATAGTAAGAGAATCATCGAAAACTTGCAAATGTTCACAGCATTAGTATTTTGCAAAAAGCATAAAAAAATTGACAGCTACGAGTTCTACATGATTATTTGTCCCCCTACCAAAGGCAATCTTGACATGAAAGGAGTGATTTAATACAAGGTGGATAATGGATCCATCCCCACATGCTTGATTATTTTCTTGAAAGGCCCCGTAAAAGTAAGCCCATAGAATAGACATGTCGGGATATTCAGCAATCACACAGTGTGGCAAAGTATGTCCTTACATTGAGGGAAATGAGATAAAACAAAAAGACCTTCTACAGTGACATGAGAAAGAAAGGAAGCCACATCTTGAAATGTTGATTTGTTTCAGGCCAACAAAATCCCCCAACAAACAACAAGCGACATAGATCTAAAATATTTGACAGAAGGAGAGGAAAGCCAAGTTTGTCGGGATTCTTCAACATTGTTTCCAATCGAAACACAAGCCTAACCCAAAGTTGAAAAACAAGTATTCGAGACATAAAGAGTGAATGGATAGTGGACGAAAATATGAGATATAGTTTCCCCATTTTATTTACATAAAGTACACCAACCTGGGCCTATATAGAGTCTTTTTTGCATTACATCCCAAGAAGGGGCTTTGTTCTTTGGAAGACACCACATAAATATTCTAGATTTAGCCAAGAATTTTGACCGCCATAAAGTCTTCCATGACCATTTAAGATCTACATTAAATTGGGTCGTATTCAAATGAATATAACCTAGTTTAGGAGTGTAGATTCCAAAAGGGGAAGTAGTCAATAATAATTCATCCTCCCTATCTAACAATCTGACGTGTCCATTTTTTAAGGCTTCAAAATAAATGGCCCGGAAATCAATGAAAGCAATCTCTAACCTTAGATGTTCTGTTGATTTCCACCCCTGCAACCATAAGGTAGAGCCTTCATGCTTATTCAAATGAGAAATTTTGATATCCCATTATCTCAGAGGAAATCAATAAGGGATTGAGGGAAAATGTGACTTTTTCCACTTCTCAACCAAGGCCAATTCTTATCCTCACTTTGTTTTGATTTCCAACACGTTAGCATAAATTAGAGGTTATAAGGTTAAAGGAGTTCAAAATCACTCTCTAGATGACTAAGATGTTTGATCGGAACTTTTTTTAACTTTAATCCATTCCTCAAGAGAACTAGGAGCAATGTATTTTTGAATCACAACCATGATCCAAAGACTTTGTGTAGACAGGAGTCTCCAACCACACTTTGTTTCCTGATATTTTGGGAAGAGAAATATATTTTTGAGGCCCAAACCTTCAGGGAGCTTGGGAACCGCAATGTGTTTCCACCTTACCCACACAAGGACCTTTTGTGCTTTATTTCCAACCCATAAAAACCTGAAATAAAATTTTCTGGCCTTTTTCTAGAATTCACTTTGGAATCCAAGCCAACAACATCCAATAGATTGGTATTGCTTCTGGAACATATTTTACGAAGACTAGTCAACCTACACTAGACAACCATTGGTGGCTCCAACGTTTTAGCCTTTTTTCCAGTTTTTCTACGAGCTAGTTTTAGTCCTCCTTGTTGCAACTATTTGGCTTGAGATGAAACCCAAGGTACTTTATTCCTTCTTCAAGAGTTTTAATTTCATAGGGAAAAATATTAATTCTGACATTTTGAATTTCCCTTTATTCTATATTGTGAAAGGAAATGGTGGATTTCCTTTCATTGATTAGCATTCCAGTAGCTTTCCCTAAAACAAATAATAAATCAAGGAGAATAGCATATCTCTTCTATAACCATTACAAAAAATGAGGAAATCATTGACAAATAGAATATGTGTGATAGTTAAGGCTTGTGTTATGATGGTACCTTGGAACTCACCTTTGTGCTTAGCCTCGATCAACATTCTACTAAGACCTTCTACCACCAGTAGGAAAAGTATAAGGGAAAGAGGATAGCCTTGACAGAGGCCCCTCTGGGCATGGAAAAATGGATAGGTTGATCTATTGATAAGTACAACAATTGAAACCTTTTGAAGGTAGTTCATAATCCAGACAATGAGTTTTGGGTTGAATCTAATGTGAGTTAAAAGGATTTTGACGTAGATCCAACTAAGTCGATCATATGCTTTAGATAAGCTTATTTTTAGTAAAACTCATTTTAATTTATGAAATTTTAGATTGTGCAGATCTTCTTGTGCTACACCAATGACCTCATGAATTTGTCAACACTCTAAGAAACCAAATTGTTCTTTAGAGACAATCCTCAAGAGGATAGGATTTAATCTTATATAAATTGCTTTAGAAATAATCACTACAAGGAAAAAACCCTCTAGTAGATGTTTTTGAGGAACCCATTATAAAAATAACCCAGATATCCTTTTGTAGCAGAGGTTGGTGGGTGGAGGTTTTTGCGAATGTTTTTTGTCCGGTGTGTTTCTCATCATACATTGCACCAGTGCGTTTAACTAGAAAAGAACTGGTGCATACTACAGACTGGCACGGCAAGACACTGTGGTCTCCATACAAACACTCATGGTGAATCTCATTACTGTAGCACACTGGTGCACTACACAGATTTAGGCCTGGTGCGTCATAAAAACCTGCGCGAAATAGAAACAAGCCTGGTACGCTTGGAAGAAACCGCCTGGTGCGCCTAAAAAACCCACGCACCGTAGCAAGGTTAAATAAAAAAAAAATTACGGCCAAAAAATATGCATTTTCACTTCTTCAATGCTCCAGATCTCTCAAGCACCGGTGCAAATTTCCCTTGTGTGAGCTGCCTTTCCATCGGTGCTCCCATTGCACGCACTATTGTCGTCCATTTCCCACCTTCTCGATTTCTAATTTTGGAAAATGGTGGGAAAATTTAGTTTTGAAAATTATTCAGCGAATATGCCTCCTCGACACACAAATGTACAAATATTTTACTTGTTTCTCCATAATTAAACTTTTTAGCTTATTAGATTTCTAAAGAAAATTAAAATTTACAATTAAAAAAAAAAAAATTCCCATGCGGTGCGCTCGAGCCGTTCGGCTTGCACTGGTTCGCAGTGTTGCCTGTAAATTTACAGGCTGCACCGCGAACGGTGCTAATGGAAACCACACTGGTTCCGGTGTGACATTGAAAATGTGCACCCTTTTTTTTTAAACATAAATGGCAGTGTGGTCGGTTAACCGCCCACACCGTTGACTATGTCCAAGTTCGGGAGGGTGGTGTGTTGATCAAAATATGTGCCTTGGGGCAGATAGTTTAGTTAGCGCATAACCCTCCAGAGACTAGTACATGGTCAATGGTACGATCATTTAAATGACCGTACCATTGACCATGTACTGATGTCAGGAGGGTGGTGCGCTGACAAAACTATACGCCCTGGGGTGCATAGTTTGGTCAGCGCACCTCCCTCTCGATACTGGTACATAGTTAATGGTGTGGTCGGTTAAAACACCACGCCATTGACCATGTAATGATGCCAGAAGGGCGGTGCGCTGACAAAAATATTTGCCTTGGGGCGAGTAGTTTGGTCAGCGCACCACCCTCCCGAACTTGTACATAGTCAACGGTGCGATCGGTTAAACGACCACACCGTTGACCATGCATTAATGTTGGGAGGTGCATTGAAGTAACTATCCACAACGGGATGGATAGTTTCATCAATGCACTGCAGGATAAAGTACATTTCATGCGGTGCACTGAAAATTTCCAGGCGCACCGTGGACGATGCGCGATAAAAACAGATGCATCGATACTGGTGCATGACTGTTTTTTTTGGCGCACCGACTATTTTGTCTATATATATTTGTAAATACATGTCTCATTTAATAAAAAAATTGTATTTAATATGTGAATCATTCAACAACGTCAAAGTAGAGAAGAGAGGGAACAACAAGAACATATGGCAGACCAGTATAACGTGGTTCGCCTGTGGGAGGCACGAGAGAGGGAGAGACTTATGTACCCTCACCCTATTACAACAACCACCTAGTTACTCCTATGGGAGGTAGGCCTCCTCAAGTTATATGAAGAGGATACATCCCTGAAGGGCCATAATGGGTTATTGCGACAACTCATCTTTAGGTGGAATGCCCACTGACAGGCTTTCCGGGTTGGTCCTAACCAGTGGTACGCGCCCACTAAGGAGGACATACATTTTATTATTGGCCTATCTAGGAGAGGGCATGATTTGCCCTCGTTCCGATAGGTCTTCGTCGGCTATGCAGTAGGGAGTCAGTTAGTGTACTCCCAGAGATACATTAGTGCTGATATACTGTCTCCTACAGATTTTCAAGTCTCTGGTGGTCAGTTATGTATTGCTTCGTTTGGTGTAGAGGAGGTGAGGTGCTTCTCACTACTGCTGTCGACCATTGCACAACATACCAGTGACGGGAAACACATTATGTGCCCGTTTTTATTTTATGTTGATTATTTATTACAGGTGCCACAACTTGTGAGGTGGTTTGTGATTTTTTTTGTGGCAGTTTTGTACAACATTGGATAGATGTCGTTCTCAGGCGCAAGGGGGGGTGAACTTCCCTTTTGCTTCAGAGCTATTTTGTTTATTTTTTGAGAGGTTTCTAGAGACGAGGCCTACTTTTGTTCGATAGCCTCATAGGCCGATGCTGCACATACAGATGGAGATGTGGGGCCAGATGATGCTCAAGAGGGGCGAGTCTGACTTTTCCACCAGGATATCTCATGATGCACTGGAGTTGATATCCAGTGTTTATGATCACGCCTTTGTTCTGGTGCCATGTCCGTATGTTGGTTTGGATTGGCGAGGGTGTGCCAACATCCTCTTCATAGATGATGAGCTGCCGGATGAGAGAGGTAATATTAGTGTTTTATTTAAATTTATTCTAACACGTTCTTTAAATTGTTTTATTGAACTTTTTAATTAAATTACCTAATTATTGTTGTGTACTTATATATATATATATATATATATATATATATATATATATATATATATATATATATAGATATTAGGTCATTTGTGGTGATGAGATGCCACCACCACCAAATGATCCAGGTGTACATCTTGTTGACAATCAGGAGATGGCGGATGCGAAGGATTAGGTCGGTGATAGACCTGGTCCTCATGATCATGCACAAGTACCTGCGGGTGTGAGGTGTAGGCCTGACACTAGATTTAGGATGGATTTGGGTGACCAACTCTGTCGAATCCTAGTGGAGAAGGAAGTTAGTCTGGTCACTATCAGAGAGATATAGGCCGATGATAGGATGACAGTGATATGGAGAGGTATGCCTCGTGATATGTTGACCCTGATGCGGCATATCGTTGGAGCTACCAGATTAGTGGCGCGGGTGAGGAGGGTTGGTCGATGTAGGCATGGTGGAGATGCAGTGCATCGACAGTGGAGCAGCGCATCATCTGATGATCATGATCATGGGCGTGATCATCATTCAACTAGTACTCCACGTCCTCCTCCACCTCACGCCGGAGATGAGCATCCTGCAGCATCCAACAGTCATGATCATGAGGAGGCACATAATCCTGAGGAGGGTGCAAGTCCATCTGAGGAGGCAGGTCCATCGACTGAGCAGGCCGCCATACCATCCACAAATCATCAGGCTGGACCATCAACGTCGAGTCATCATGAGTAGGTACTTGATTCCGATTAGCATGAGGCACCTCCAGATCAACAGGCACGTGATGATCGACATCTATCTAAGCATGTCGAGGTTGACCATCGACTGTGCAGGCCTCGACTAGTACTACTATTCATGTATTTTATATTGATGTTGCAGTTGTACTTAATTTACATGTTGGTGTTCACCATAATGTGTACATTTAACGTGAAACTTGCAGATAGATGTGTATGTGATAGAAATTATTTGACAGGAGATGTATATTTGATGTTTGTGTTGTGGTGATGTTATACAATGCTTGTTTTTTGTTAGATGACCATGATCACGATGATTAGATAATGTTAGCGAATTTGAATGTGTTTTTTAGTCGAATATGATGTTTGTACGATGGTTATCATGATCGTGATGCTTATTTTAATATTAAATCATGATATTTATTAAATATTATGTTGTGATTGTACTTGAAATTTTAATTTTAATTGTATGTAAGTGTGTAAAATTGTAAAATTGTAATTGTATTTCTAATTGTAATTGTATGTAAAATATTTGTAAGGTTTTAACCGTAATTGTGATATTTAATTTATTGTGAAATGATTGTAATTATAATTTTAATTGTAATTGTATACATGTAAAATTGTAAAATTGTAATTGTATGTAAAATTCTAAAATTGTAATTTTAATTTTAATTGTAATTGTATGTAAAATATTTGTAAAATTTTAATTGTATTAATGTGAAATGATTGTAATTGTAATTGTATGTAAAATTGTAAAATTTTAATTGTAATTTGGAATGTTTAATCCAACTATAGATATAGTAATAATGAACCAGATGATGCTCAGGCAAACTAATGATGGAAACTTCGAAGCAACAAACGTTGATGGTAGAAAACTTTGGAGATTTTCCTGCTTCACTGGAGATGCCATGGGAATGAAAATGGTGTCCAAGGTCTTGGCCTGCAACTTCTCTCTCCGCATTATTTCGGTCAATTTTCAGGTTACGACACCATAGATTTTTGTAAGTGGCTTCCCTGAGGCATGGAGGAATGGTAAATTTGGCCTTTGCGGATCATTTTGGGGAGTTTCATTCTTCTTTGAACCGTCGGTTTATTTTTCTCGATTGAAAAGTAGAATTCATAGGATTTAAGAGAATGACTCTCATGAATCCTAGGTCTTGGAATATTGTAATTTTTTCTTACAAAGTTTCTTATGTATTTCATAGTTTTTGATTTGGGTTATGACAACATAATTGTTAGAGTCCCTTTGAAGTAGGAAGGATTTCACAGGAGAATATATGGTCTTGAGCCGATTCTTAGTCGCACTGGTTGAGTCCTCATCCATTTTATGGATATAAGTTTCTATTTATTTTGTTCACTGATTATTTCAGTTCACTGATGAGAGAGTTGGTCGACTCTCTGTCTTGATTATCCATGTCTTTTCGATCGGGAAACTTCTCAGGGGCTGTTGTTGCGTTCATTTTGATCTTCGTTCCTTGGATTTTCTACTATGCACATTGGGCTTGGAGGATTGCATTTGTAGTAAACCTTGGAAGAGATGTAAGGTTCGATTTCGCAAAACATGGTGGAATATCGATTGGCGCTTCTGTTGCTGATGTGCACCGAAGTAAGGAGAGGTGGTTTCTCTGGATTGCAAGGAAGAGTTACATTTGGATATCCCCCTAATGCGCAACAGAGGATTTATTTGTGAGACTTGTCCATTACCATACAACTCTGGTTCTCCTGGTTAAGGGGTGGTGAAATGTTACCTAAAAATTTAAATTTTTCGAGTGGGATCTGGTGATCCTGAAATATACGGCGAGGGGTATTTTTTTCGGCGCTCGGACAGAAGTACTGTTACTTCACCGAGGATTTTTATTAGGGGTTGGTTTTTGGTGTACTTTTATCCTCCCAATCGGCTTGATTTTAATTAAATCAACCTATCTCCTTTAATACAAGTCACTTGGACTTCCTTTTACGTCTATTCTAAGGTACAATGTGTTGGGATCTACAGTTGAGCTTGGATCTCTCCCGACAAAATTTCGATATTTTCCATTAATTTAAACCTGCTACATGTACGCCTACAACTTCTAATATGCCAGATCTCTAATCTATCCTCGCGGATCTCGAGGGGCAGGTCAATGACGTGGAGCTCATGTAAGCATTAGACGTGGTGGAGGCAAGTTTAATTAATTTTGGTGTATTGGAAACAACTACCCGTGAGCGCTCCGGTCTGCTTGGTGTTCATCCTTCTGTGGAAGAGACAGTCATGATTGTTAAGTCTTTGGGCTGGATTCCATTGAATTATCAGTATTGTGTAGACAAAATCCCCAAATCTATTACATCAGAAAAGCTGTTTAAACCATGTATGGGCTGTAGACTTCTTAGTTTTGGGCGAGATATCGTGTGGGAGAGGGCAGAGAGTTTACAGGATCTATCTTTGGTTGGTCGATGGAAATTCGCCAATTACTGTAATGTGGATTTCTTCCCGTGGCTAATGGAAGCCTGACATAAACTACTGGGTTATCACCCTTTGGTAAGAAAATGGGAGGGCAGATGGTATGGTTTCCATTTCATCAAGGCAGAGGATTTGGCTGAGGTTTTTGGTCGCGTTTGGGTTAACGGGCGCTGTTATATGGAATTACATCAGTGGCATGTTGACTTCCACCCCATTAGGAATGCCCCTCAGTGTCATCTTGTATGGGTTAAGTTACCTGGTTTTCCTATGGAATACTGGACACTCCCGACAATGAAGGTGATTGGGGACAAAATTGGAACATGCAAGTTCGACGATCCAAAATGTAATAGAGAATTAGATAAGAGAATCGCCTAGATTCTGGTGGAATTGTCCTTCTCGAGTGGTTTTCTAGTTGAGGTGGACTTGGAATGGGAGATCCATGTCCACCGGCAGGTGTTGGACTGTTGGTAGACTCCCTTCCGCTGCCATTTGTGTCATGCTATGGGCCACCTCATGCGACACTATTAGCATTTCCAGGAATCTTACAAGTGAGGAGAAGGGAAGAAGTCCTCCGGAGCTGTGGCGCACGGTTCCCCTGTACATCTATCAAACCATATGTCAGGGCAACCATCACTATCAGGTAAGTCTATTCCGAAGCCCAAGTATTTATGTAATTATCTGTTTAATGATTCCGGGCTATCATTGGATTCAGGCGGTTTGATTGTGGATGATGTTCCTTCCGCTGACTGAACTATCAATATTATTTCTCCAGCTTTGAATCAGATTGATGGCTCGAGAATGGGGAATCTGTCCTCCGCACGAACTCCCATTCACATCCCTGCTCTAGCCCACTCCTCTTCATTCCATCCTCCTCGATGGTATCGGCTTTTCCGTTTACGCCTCCCTTTCCCTCTAATGAGCTATTGTCTCCCCTTTCACCCAATAATTCAATAGGGAGCGAGCTTGAATTCATCTTACATAACTCCGAAGCTCAGATGGTCCCTTTGACTATCAATGTTGGCCATCCCACATCTCCCGTTCATGTCCCCAGCCCATCGTCAACTTTTAATGTGACTATTCGTAAGGGGAAGGGTAGGCCACGGGGGAAACACCAGTTGGTTCGAGTGGGCTCTATCTAAGACCTTCCACCGGGGAATTTTCACGATGTTCCAGTTACCCAAGCACTTGACCGAGTCCTTAGAGCTTTGGCCCCTGCCTCAACTGGTCTGCCATGATTCTGTGTTCTTTTAACATTAGGAGGGTGGAGGGCAAAGATAAGATGGTTTCTCCACGGATGCTTTTTTTTCGATTAGGCCTTATGTTATTTTCCTTCAGGAGATTATGTCAAATGCTAACCACACTCATTCTTTCTATCGGGGACTGTTTCCAGATTGGAATATGGCGGCCATAGATGCAACGGGTCTCTCGGGTGGTTTAGTCATTATCTATGATCCCAGTCATTTTTCTTTGATTTCATTCAGTTTTATCTGTGACATCTTAATGACCGACCATTTTAAAGGGATCCAACGTCAGATTCATTTGCTGAATATATATGCCCCATATAAGGATAAGTGCAACTTCTGGGGAAAAATGGAAGCTTGTGGTTTATTAGCTCTAGACAATTGTATTTGGGTCGGGGATTTCAATTACACTCTTTGGGCGGAGGAGACTTGGGGAACCTAGGGTAGAAGGGACCCTTCGGAGGATTTCTTATTAAATCTTTTTGTCTTTTAATCTAGTTGATTTGAAATTGGAAAGGGAGGGGCCGACCTGGTTCAATGGGCGTGAAGGGGAGGAATTTATCAGTAAAAGACTTGACAGAATCATGGTGCATGCATCTCTCTTGCCATTGATGGGGGGTATACAAGTAAGGGTAGTGGATGTCGTTATCTCTGATCATCTCCCGGTGACTATCGAGTGGACATTTGAAAATCGGAAAAAGGGGAACCCCTTCAAATTTAATAGGGCTTGGTTATCCTGTGAAAGCTTCAACATCTTGGTCCGAAAGCATATGGGAGAGTGTAAATAAAGGATGGGAATTTCGGGGATGGAAAGCCTGGCTATGAAATTACAGATCCTGAAGGGTCGGGTGAAGAAATGGGAGAAAGAGAAGAAAGAACGATTAATCCGGGAGTTAAAACTCATTAATGTAGAAATCACAAAGGTTCTAAAAGAATTTGAAGAAGGGAAACCGAATCCTAGTAGATGGACCCAACTCAAACAACTGGAAACATACAGAAGGAAGATTATGCTAATCCATGAATTGGATTGGTGTCTTAAGAGTAAGGCAACATGGCTTAAAGAAGGGGATAACAATACTAAAAATTTTCATCACTATGCTAATGGAAAGAAAAAGTTAATGCGATATGGAACATGGAGGTGAATGGGGAAGCCATTAATACCACAGAGGGCATACAAGAAGCATCTGTGAAATATTTTGGGGAACTCTTTAAGGGTAGGGAGGAGGTAGCTTTCGCCGAACAACTTAAGGCATTGGAATTATTCCCAAGGATGTTTGGAGAGGATGAGAATGCCAATCTTATGATACCAATTACCAGTGAAGAGGTGGATCATGTGCTCAAATCTTTCCCAGCTGATAAGTGTCCGGGTCTCGATGGTTGGACATCAGACTTCTTTATCCACTTCTCTGATATATTCTTATCAGATATAAAAGATATGATTGAAGAAGTCAAGACTACGGGAAAGTTCAGAGGAGGTATTAACGCCACGTTCATCATCCTAATCCCAAAGAAAAATGACCCCAAAGGCTTCGAGGATTATAGGACGATCTCACTTTGTAACACCCTTTATAAAATTGGCTCCAAGTTGTTAGCAGACAGACTAAAGGGTGTCTTTTCCAGATACATCACTCTCGAACAGTCCGGTTTTTTACCTGGTCGAAGAATCCGTGATGCGGTGGCGATAACTCAAGAAAGGATGCATTCAATTGCAACAAGGAAGATTAAGGCTGGTATTATGAAAGTTGACTTGAGAAAAGCCTATGATAGAGTAGATTGGGGCTTCCTCACACTGATTATTCATAATATAAGCTTGACTTCTAATATGATAGAATGGATTATTGGTTGCATCAGCCCCACCACCATGGTAGTCATTATAAAAGGTTCAGTTTCTACTTTTTTCAGACCTGGCAAGGGGTTTAGGCAGGGATTTTCCTTATCTCCATTGTTGTTTATCCTTGTGATGGATGCCCTTAGCCTAAATATTAAGAAGGCGGTGTCGACTAGAGATTATAAAGGCATCAATATTACCAACAAGGGGGACATATCGCATAATATTTTTGTTGATGATGTTCTCTTCTTTGGGATGATGATTAACAGTAGTTGGAGGACTATGGACTAGATCTTTAATAACTTCTGTGCAGCATCGGGGATGGAAGCGAATGAAGGAAAATCATGTTTCTATCACTTGGATGGGTCCACGAACTTTATTGAATTATTCAAAGGCTTTTTAAATTTCGAGTGACTAAGTTGGATGAAGGGATCACATATCTAGGATTTCGCCTATGGGCTTCTAAATACATTGTTAGTGATTGGAATTGGTTATTGGAAAAATTACACAGAAGAATATATACATGGTCCAATAAATGGTTGACAAGGGGTGGTCGCCTTGTTTTATCACAAGCAATATTACAACAAATGACAATATATTGGGCTGATCTGTTTAGCATTCCAAGGAAGATCATTAAAAAAATCCGTGGTATCATGGCAGAATTCATCTGGAATGGTGGTTTAGGGAAAGGTTCATACCATGTAGCAAAGTGGAACCTGATTACTAAGCTAAAAGAACTGGGTGGACGAGGGATTATTGAGCTGGATAATTTCGGTAAGGCATTATTGATGAAGTCCTTGTGAAGGTGCTTAAACTGTCCTTGTCTGTGGAAGGACATAATGGAACATAGATATTTCTAGCATAAATCAGTGGAAGTCATTTATATTGAAATAAATCTCAAAATGCAGAAAGGGTCTCCCATATGGAGAAGCTTCAGGAAAATATGGTCATAGTTTAGAGATAAATTACGATGGAAAGTTGGTAAGGGAGGACAGATCCAAATCGGGCAGGCAAGATTGGGAGGATCTATGATTGATTCATGCATCAGTGAGAGTTTGTTATCTTTCCTTCACTGTAAAGGCATATTCTTTATTGGTCAAATTGTTCAATAGCAAGAGGAAATCCCGTATTGGCAATCTGCAAGATATTTGGGCTTACTAGAAGCAATGGAAAATGAATGGGAGAGTTACTGTGATTTTTTACGCAGCTTGGGTTTATATAAAAGTTTCCAAGGGGACCGTATAAGATAGGGGGGTAAAGTCAATAAGGAACAAATCGTCATTAGTGATCTTTACAATTCAACGATGAAAGAAAATATAGGGACAAGGACTCCAAGATGGATTAAGGACCTGTGGAGTTCTAAAGTACAAAAAAATCAAATTATTTTCTATTAGCTGGTGTGGCGAGACAAAAATCTTCCTTCGAGTAACCTATAGCGAAGAGGGATACATGGACCTGGGATCTGTAGACTATGCAGGAGTGCTAATGAAGACAACATACATATTTTTTATGAATGTACCTTTTCCAGGTTGATATTACTACAAATATGCAACAAACTTGATTGTGATTTTCCTGAATATGACAATGCTGATAGCTGATTTTTATAGTGGATTGGGAAAGGTAAGCATTTTAAGAATATGCCTATTATTTTTCACTAGAGCCTATGGTGTTGTAGAAATAGATGGATCTTTGAAGAACAAACAAGCACACCAGAGAGTGTAAGCAAACAAATTCTCCTTCTTTGGGAAAATTTGAAGACAAAAGATAATCCACCTTCGGATTTATTAATTAGAAACCATCCACATGAAATTAACTACCCTGCTGGGTTTTTTGACGGAGCAGCACAAAATCATAGGTGTGGCTGTGGAGCGCTATTGATGATCACTCCTACTTGTCAATATAAGATGCATTAGTATGGAGGTATAGGAACCAATACGAGGGCCGAGGCTCTAGTGCTTTGGGGGCTCATGTGGTTTGCACACCACCTTTGTATAGACATATTGTCCATATTTGGGGATTCACAAGTTCTGATCGACCACCTAAACAAGGGATCGACTCTTAATCTAGATCTCCTTTCATCATGGATGGGTCGGATTAAGATTGTGAGAGAAAATTTCTCCACCATCACTTTCAGCCATATCCTGAGAGAAAAAAATTCTCAGGCTGATAGGTTGTCGAAAAAGGGATTGATGGGAAGATTCAGTGAAATGCACTATGAGCTCATTGAAGCCACAGGTAATGGAGCCAGGGGCTCGGTAATTTTTTCCTAATTTGTTTTTCGCAGGATTCTGGAGAGGTCGTGGAAAGGCTTCGATTGCCTTGTCTAAACCTTGTGGATGGGCCATCGACTGGAATTTTGTTAACCATTTTTTGATGAAACATAAATGGACTGTATGATGATGTTATTCAACATTGAAAAGCATGCTAAATTAATTTTGATTTTGATTTAAAGAGGTTGAGATTTCACAGATAAACAATAGACATGAGGGCTAAAGATTATGTATTGAACCAAAAGATGAGGAGGGACATGAAGATGTATTTTGTATCGGATCAATATGATGTAACTCTGTACAAAGAAATTTTAAGAATATTGCTTTGGTACATTATATAAACCAGTAGTTATTTTCTTCTGAAAAAAATAAATTGTAATTGTATGTAAAATATTTGTAAAATTTTAATTGTATTAATGTGAAATGATTGTAATTGTAATTGTATATATGTAAAACTGTAAAATTGTAGTTGTATGTAAAATTCTAAAATTGTAATTGTATGTAAAATTCTAAAATTATAATTGTAATTGTAATTGTAATTATAATTTGAATTGTAATTGTATGTAAAATATTTGTAAAATTTTAATTGTATTTATGTGAAATGATTGTAATTGTAATTTTAAATGTAATTAAATATATGTAAAATTTTAATTGTATGCAAAATTCTAAAATTGTAATTGTAATTGTATGTGAAATTGTAGAATTGTAATTGTAATTGTATTTCTAATTCTAATTGTAATTGTAAGTAAAATATTTGTAAAATTTTAATTATATTAATGTGAAATGATTGTAATTGTAATTTTTTTTTTTTTTAACTGAAACAGGTATGGATTTTATTAGTAGAGAACTCCGAATGGCTGCAGCCTTACATCTTTCAGTGCAATTCTTTTACATTTTCTGTTTCCAGCAATTTTCTATTTTCATGGTATACAAATTGTTTCTGGATCTCTGCCATTTGTGCTAAGGTCTCCTTGGGCCAAGAGGCAGCCTTTGCCGGCATAGAAGTCTACCTCTTTGTTTGATTCTCTAAGAATGTGATAGCATTTGAAGGAAGTGAAGTCTTGGAGAAGGTATCTCAACCTTTGTAGATTCTTATTTAAACCAGCTTCATTGAATTGGCCTTGCGTATGTATTATTTTGATTAGGATTTCTGAGTCTTCGAATGCTTGCAGCTCCCGATGTCCTCTTTCTCTGGCTATTTGGCATACTTTTATCAAGCTAAGGATTTCTGCTTGATTGTTTGTTCGTTGTCCTAGTCCCCAACTGAAGGTTTCTTTGATGCCTCCATCAGAAGAGTATATGAGTCCTCCAGCTCCTACTGTCCCGGGGTTGCCTTTAGAGGCACCGTCAAAAAATGCCATTGTTATTCCTTGCTTCCTCCACCAATTCTGAAAAGCTTCATCCTTTTCTCTTAGCCTCCACTCAGGATTTCTGAGGGGTTTTTCTGTGCTGTGTATCCGTTGGATGAATGCTTGAGTGCCAAGCCAATTCTTTTCCTCTTGCTGCATCGAATTGTCCTCTTTGATTTTCTGAGAATTCAAAATTTCTAGAAGGAGTCCTTTTTCTTTTGCTGCTACCATGTTGGGGGTCCAAGTTACATTTTTAAATATTTTCTCATTTCTAGCTAGCCATAGCTTCCAACACACTAGCTTGGGGAGAGTGATCTAGATTCTGGCCCATGATGAGTTTAGGGAGAGCGACGGGTAGCGCTCTTTCCCTGAGAGGAATAAGTCCACAACTGAAGTTTTAGTGGGGATTACAACCTTTAATCCTTGAAGAGTGTGGGTCCAAACTCTATTTGCATATGGACATTCAACAAATAAATGATCCATGGTTTCCATGGTTTCTTTACAAAGTGTGCACCTATGCGGACCTGCAATGTTTCTTTTCATAAGGTTTTCACCGGTCAGGATCTTTCTATGCATTAGTGTCCAGAAGAAGAAGTTTACCTTGGGCAGCACCATTGGATCCCATACCTCTTTCCAAAACTTTGCTGGATGAATTCAGTCTCTGTGTGTTTGCATCAATTCATAGCCTTTGAATGAGGTGTATGCTCCTGTAGGTCCCCATCCCCATTTATCCTTTTCTGATTTATGCACCGGGGCAGCCTCAAAAAGTTCCTGTTTGAGCATTTTTGTTTGTTGCATTAGGTGAGTTGGGATATCTCTAAAATCCCAATCAATCTAGAGCCTAGAATCGTTCCATTTTGAGATATCGTAGAGCGTCTTGTCCCCTCTGTTTTCTAAAAATGCACATATCTCATGCAGGCTGTCTTGTGTGGCTAATGGCGAGTGGTCCATTATACTATCAGTCAGCAGATTGACGCGTTTACCATTCCCTGGGATACAATATAAATTCTGGGTGAAAAAACGCTGCCCTTTAATACATAACTGCCATAACAACGAGCTCTTTTTGCTGTTTGCGATCTGCAAGTTTCTTAGATTTGCATTTGGTAGGTATTTATGCCTCAGAGCTGTGTTGACGAGATGATTGGGGTCGCTGTGAAGTTTCCAGAGTATTTTACATCCCAGAGATACGTTGGCAGAGTCCGGATCTCGAATTTGAAGGCCTCCTTCCTTCAAAGTTCGCTTTGCTATCTCCCATTTCACCAGATGAAATTTTCTCTGGTTTCCTTTGCCTCCTTGCCACAGAAAATCCCTCATGATTTTATTAATCTGTCCTGAGATCGACTTGGGTGCCATTAGGTATGACGCTTGATGAATTGGTAGAGATGACAACACTGATTTTACAAGGGTTAATTTGCCTCCATGAGTTAGCCATTGGCCACCCCATGCAACGATTTTGCCTCTGATTTTTGTAATTACTCCTTCCCACATATTGACTCTGTTTGTGCCCAGTGTTAG
Organism: Pinus albicaulis; assembly: GCA_034641835.2. Lineage (NCBI taxonomy): Eukaryota > Viridiplantae > Streptophyta > Pinopsida > Pinales > Pinaceae > Pinus > Pinus albicaulis. The sequence continues at coordinate 835,628,269 of CM076578.1, forward strand.
TGGCAATCCAAGATAGTTGATTTTTTCCCATTTTGTGTATCCATTAAACCCCAATTTGCTTGCTATTTTTTGAGTTTCTTCCTCCTTTGTATTCCAGCTATATACTGCACTTTTCCTTTCACTGATTAGAGCTCCAGATGATTTGCAATATGCTTGAAGAGTATTTTTGTATGCAAAGCCTATTCTAGTTGAAGCTCCTCCCAGCATGAGGGAGTCATCCGCAAACAGTGCATGGTTTATTGCTTTAAGGTCCTTTGTTATTTTTAAACCTGGGGATGTTCCTGTTATCATATCAAGCTCCAGCTTTCTGCTCAATGTATCTACCATTAAGATGTAGAGGAATGGAGAAAGGGGACATCCTTGTCTCAACCCCCTCGTGGCTTGGAAGAAATCAGCTAGCCTCCCATTTACCAAAGGCACTATCCATGGAATACTGGTGCATGCTTGGATCAGATTTAAAAACTCTTGATCAAATCCAAAGGAGATTAAAACTTGATATAGATAGGACAAATTGACTCTGTCGAAGGCATTAGCCATGTATAACTTGATCAGAATACCTTTCTCCTTTCTAAGATTGCTGGAATGCATGGCTTCTTGGACTTGGATTACATTGTCCAGGATATGTCTCCCATTGACGAAGCCCCCTTGCGAATCTGATATGAGTTTGCTCATCAGTGGATTTATTCTATTTGCAAGAAGTTTTGCGATAATTTTATGTGAGGCATTGCACAAAGAAATTGGTTTGAACCTATCAAAGGAGGAGGGGTTTGTCTCTTTCGGGATTAAAGCGAGGAATGTTGAGTTGGTGCTACCCCCTATTTTTGCTTTCTTCAAGAATCCTTTTATCATTCTAATAAGATCTGTTTTTTTTATATCCCAACATATCCTGTAGAAGTGAATAGTGAACCCATCTGGCCCAGGGGCTTTGTCTGGGTTCATGGACAAAATTGTATTGCTGATTTCTTCTTCATTTGTTTGCTTCAATAATGCTGTATTGTCCTCTGTGGTGACCAATGCCGTTCTTCAGGAATTATTTTTTATCTTCTTCACAGTCCTCTTTCTCTTTGCTATAAAGATGATGGAAATGTAATATTGCAATAGATTTTATCTGTTCTATTCCTTTGCAGAGCCTCCCATCAGAGGAAGTGATCTCTGAGATGTGATTCCTGGAGAGTCTAGCTCTACATTGTCGATGAAAATATGATGTGTTTCTATCTCCAGCTTCCAGCCAGAGACTTCGGGACTTTAATCTCCAATACTCTTCTTCATTTCTGAAGGAGAGGAATATTTTGCATTGGGCTACTTGCTCCTTTTCTAATTCTGTTTTGTTTATATCAATTGTGTCCATTTCACTTTGCAGAATTTCCAAGTGTTGCACTGCCTCGATTATTTGGTCTTTGGGTGTATTTGTTGGAAGTTTACTCCATTCCTTGAGTGCCTTTTTTGTTAATTTTAATTTTTGTTCCCATACATAATTGGGAGAGCCATTGACTGAGGTGTTCCATGCCATTCGGACCGTCTCTACAAAGCCACTCTTTCCATTCCACAGTGGGCTAAATCTGAATGGGATTGGCCCCAAATTCTCTTCCTCCTCAAGCATTAGCCAGATGGGCTTATAATCTGAGGTGAGCTTTGGAAGGATGGCTGATGAGATAAGCTTCCTTTCCATCAACATTGTGCTTTGGACCAAGAACCTGTCTAGTCTGGCGGATATATGGTCTTCCCCTGTCCTTTTATTTGTCCAAGTATAGAGCCCTTTTCTTGGTTTAAAGTCCAATAGATCCCATTGTTGTATCATGTCTTCTACTACCCGGATCATATGATCCTCGTTGTTCCTGCCCCCTCACTTTTCTTTTTCATTCATTACTAAATTTATATCTCCAACTATGATTATATTGTTTGGAGAATTCAGTTGCAAAAAATCATTTAATGTTTTCCAACAGTCTTTCTTTTCAGAATACAATACCGGTACATATAAATTGAATAGTGCAATGGTTAACTTACTTGATATATGCTTCAGCTCTGTGAAACACCAGTGTTGTGTGTTGTGTGAATTAACGAGTCTGAAGTGATCTTCCTTCCACAAGGTTGCTATTCCACTCGAGGAGCCTCTTGCGCTTATTGATTTTCCTGTGTTCTCTTGCCATTTCTTTTTGCTGATCTCTAGAAGGGCTTCCCCTTCAATTTTTGTCTCTTGGAGCATTAGGATGTTTGCAGGTTCCACTTTCATAAGATCTTTGACCGCTTCTGTTTTCATTGGGTTCCCGAGCCCTCTGCAATTCCAAGAGATGATTCTCATTACTTATTGTTCGGGGAAGTTGGGCCTCCTCCTTTTGGCGGCCTTGTCCTTGTGTTTCTGCCAATTGAAATTTCTATAGTGGGTTGACTTCCTTGAGTCTTTTGTCTTTCCGTTTCTTCCTCCGTCACTTCTCTGCGAGACTTTCTTCTTGCTCTTTTGGCAGGCCTTTCTATGATCTCATCCTCCGAGGAGCTTGGTGAATCATACACTTTCTTTCTTGCTACGTTGGCATATGAGGGAGAGGGAGCTACTTCAGGGGTTTGCCCTTGCTCCTCTCCTCCTTTCCCATTAGGGGAGGATCTTGAATGATTGCTGCTGTTCCTGTTTGCTTCTGGAGTTTCTATGGCCTTGCTGGACTCTGCATTTTGATCTCCTGATTTCGAGGTGGGGATGGTGGTCCCATCTTTTTGTTCTTGCCCCATTGGTTTAGGGTTATTTCCCTTTGGTATTCTTTTAGTTTTGGGTTTTGCTGTCCCTGCTTTCTGCACTGTGGTCCATTGTTCTGCTTTCACATTCTCGCTCTCCTCTCCTTCCTTTTTTTTGCAGTGTCTTGCAAAGTGGCTGTAGCCGTGACAGTGCCGGAATTTGAAGGGTAGCTGCTCATAATCTATCTCTTGAATGGGCGTCCATTCAGCTGCTGTAAGTTTGATTGCCTTTGGTAACCCTTCCTCCAGATCAACCTCCACATAGATCCATGCACATGAGTATTGATCTTTTCGAACAGCTTGATCGATATACCTTCCAAGAGAGTTTTCGATAGCCTACAAAGATTTTTGATTCCAGCAATGTAATGGGAGATGAGGTAGACAGACCCAGACTAGAACATCAGATGGAATGTCCTGGGCTGGGTTGAAGTCAGGGGTCCATTTGTTCAAGTATAAACCCTGAGGCCCCATGAAGTAAGGACCGTTTCTAAAAATGAGATTTTTGTCATCCGAGCTTTCAAACACGAACACATAGAATCCTTTTACAACAAAATGGCTCTTGATTCCTTCAGATACAAGCGGCGTCCAATTTCTCTGCATCCATGCTTCAACGGATTTGGGAGAGGGTCAGAGCCCGATAAATTGTCTGATGAGCCCTTTGTCTGCTAGATTGACTGCAGATCTGCAAGTTTTTGCTATTGGTAGCTCTACAATTGGGATGCAGTCTAGCTTTTTAACGAAATTCTGTTGTGCCTCGAATATTGGTCTCTTGTGAGATCCAGCGATGAGCTTCTTGAATGCAATTAGTTCAGGTAGGGGAGGGGTAGGTTCGACACCCCCACCGGCCTCCATTGGAGCTGAACCCAGAGAGAAAAGAGTAAAGGCGGCGCTGCTAGGTCACGTTCGCAGCGCAACAACACATAATTAACATTCAAAGATACTTTTTTAATTGTAATTTTAATTGTAATTGTATGTAAAATTCTAAAATTGTAATTGTAATTGTATTGCAAAATTGTAAAATTTTAATTGTGATTGTATGTATTGTCATCATTCAATTTTATTAAAATTTTTAAATTGTAAATTAATTGTCAATTTTGAACCATAGCTACCGTAAGTAAAATATATACCATAAATATTGTTAAATTACCATAATTGTAAAATTGTAAATTTGTATGAATATAAATAATTGTAAAATAATAAATCTAGAAAAATATGATTTTTTGTAACATAATAAAGTTTAGAAAATAATGCAAATAAATTCGTGTACTTTAGAATTATCATTGTTTTATTATGATCTCACATACCAACAAAAAAAGAACTTTATACAGTATACCATTGTTTTCGAGATCAACATAATTGCAAATTATCAAGTAAAATGATTTTAACATTAACACAATGCAAATTACCAATTAATTCAAAATACATATTATAATGTTTCAAAAAAAAGTGTCTTCGTTATAAGGTAATTAAGTCCTCTTCTTTATAAAAACCCATCTTAAAAAGTAAAAATGATGAAATAACACATGTACTATATCACTCTCAGTTCTCATAATCACCCTTATTATCTTCCAGCTCGCTTGGCATGATAACACTATTGTTCTCAAAAATATGTTTTGATCTAGGGTCATGTCTCAATACGAACCACCAATCCCTATCCAACACATACGGGTAAAAAAACACCTGGTTGCAGTGTTTGGGTAAAACATAGGGCTCCTTAGCTTCATCCCACATCTTTCTGGAGTTGATACTTATCAGCCTACTTTCACGATCTTCCTTTATATTATTCCAATCAAAGGTGTCCCAACACTTTCACCTAAAAATAACAAATTGGAAAGAAGAGAAATCCACTTCAATGATCTCTTATATCTTTCCGACGTAACCTAATGTCCCTCGTACTAGGTTTTGATCACGGTGGCTATATCGAATAGATTGATCGAACTCAACTTCCACTCCACAGTTGTGTTATGTGTCCATCATCGACATTTTTTGTGCGAAAATGGTGTTCATATGCCCACATAGATGGGAAGAAATGCACCTATAAAAAAGTTAAAAAATCATAGTGTCATGTGTCTTATAATAACCCAATAGTTAAAATATGAAATGTAGATGTAATTACATTTCAATGTTGCATTATTAGGTTTAAAATGTACATAAATAGATTATTACCAAGTGGGTGCACCCAATCCCTACGTTTAGCGCATCCTTTTCAGCACACAGGTAACGACTGGTTGCACCGTATTTCTCTCTGACTTGGTCAGCAACCCAACTATTGGGGGAATATTTTTGGCATTTTTTCTTTTAAATGATCGGGATAAGGCACACTTCTACTATTCAACTGTCTGAATTCTTTCTTGTCACTATCCCATTTCATCCTCTTTTGTTTGTACAATGCGACCCACCATTTTGTCGCTTCGGAATTGTAAAGTACGAATTTATTGATTGCTTCAATTTATGCATTCACTAATGAAATAAAACCAACGTATAGTACATATGAGATCAAAATATACATTATATTGAACTTCAACATGAATATTTACTCTGTGTAAATTTGGAAAATTATAAGTCACTTACTCTTTATCAAGCGCCTTTTTCCATTCGTTTGGAGCAAATCCCCTTCTCTTTTGTCTTCATCCCTTTCATTGTCCCAAATCACCACACCTGGTTTGTTGTCGATCTGCTTGATGTACTCGCTGGCATAATATAAAGACTCATACATTATATACCCCTTTTCCATAGACCCTTCAGGTTTTTTTCTTTGTCAAACAAAACCTTTCAATTTCTTCATGTACCTCTCTAAGATGAACATCCAACGACAATAAACCACCCCAACTAATTCAACCTCATCTACTAGGTGGATTAGAAGATGAACCTGCAAGTCCATGAAACTCGTCGGGAGTTCCTTCTCAAACATACAAACAATCTCAACTATCTCTTGATGCCACCGTGGAATGCTAGCCACATGAATCTCCTTTGACATGATCCAACGTACAAATGCATATAATTTAGATATGGAATGTCCTAGGTCTCGAGGGAATTCATGTTTCACACACCCACGCACGAACACAGGATAATGACACTGCAAAGTTATAAACACATGCAATAATATACAAAATTAGTTATATTTTATGATCCCTGCATGGGATAAAATTTATTAATATAAAAAATAATAAAATCATGCTTTTAACATTATACATACTCTTAGAAGATTCAAATGGTCATGCGATTTCAACCCCGACAAACGGTCATCCACGGTGAAGCAACACCGTAGTGAAGACTCGTATGAAGATGGCACCCTCACACCCATTATAAATTCCTTTGCCAAAGAAAGATCATATTTTTTTTAAATCCATGGGACATCACCTTCTTTGAAATACCATGAATTAGAGGGACTAGTGCCTGCCTTTGATCATGTACTTTCTAATCGTCTTGGCCAATGTTTCTTTTTAGTTTTTGAAGTAATAAGATCTTTCATAACAACCAATGTGTCACTTTGTTTCGATGATATGTGCCTCCATAAAGAAGATTAAACATTTTTAAATATATGCATGGGATCTGATAAGTGGGTAATCTTAAGATGCTCCCAATATGGGAGGTTATAAAAGATAGATTTCCTTTTCATCCCAATGGGCAATTTCTTAACATAGGTGTCGAAGAATTCTAGATCATCGAACATAGGCTTCCCATTTGAATCTAACATTTCTATGAACTCCTTCTCCTTCTCTCTCTCATATTCTCTAAGCCATTCAGCTGGTGTCGTTATTAGAGGCCTTTGGGTTCTCTATCATTTACCATTGAAAGCAGATGTTTCTCTTTTGTAAGGGTGTTCTTCTGGGAGGAATACTGTGGAGCAGTCATACACTGTCTTTCGTAGGTCATTGGACCATCTAGCTTTCAGAGAAGGTCCACAACATTTACATCCAAAATACCCTTTTGTTACAAGAACTGCGTGATTATTGTATACAATATATATGCATGGCACATTCAAGAATATCATGAAGATCGGAACAATTACAATGAATTAAAGAACTAATACGCGAAAGAATATTGTTACGTATATAAACAAACCAGTAAACATGTAATTTACCAGAGCAAACTCCTAAGCCTGGATAATCACGTGTTGTGTAAGCACATATGCTATACAACTTAAAACTCCTCTCTGCTACGATTGGTCTTGATACATCGTATACATTTATCCCATCCCATACTTCGTTCAATTCATCTACTAGTGGTTGTAAGTAGACATCCATATTCTTCACTTGTATTCTACCAGGGACTATGAGAGCCAACATAAGATGTTCATTCTTCACAGACAACCATGGGGGGATATTGTTATTGATCACTATTGATCCATGGCTATGCTGAGTCGTAGACTTCGTACTTCATCCTTGAATTTTTTGGGCCATGTATCCTCTATATGCTTCATGGCTATTGAATCTGTTGGGATTCACATAACTCCCAACTCACTTCTGTGTGAGGCATGCCATCCTTGCAACATAGCCAATTCTTTGCAATGAAAGATCCTTTGAATCCTTTGGATTATAGGCATGTGCCTCAATATCTTAAAAGGAGGACCACGTGAATTACCCTTCTTTTTTGATTTATCATACCTGTCATGCCCACATTTTAGACATATCTCTTTGTCTGCATATAATCCTCTATATAGTAAACAATCATTTGGACATGCATGATATGATATTTACTCAACACCTAACGTTTTCAACAATTTCTTTGCCTCTTCATAGCTACCGGGCAAGATATTATCACTCAGAAGAACATTATCTTTGAATAACCTGTAGTTGGTGATCATGGAAAATATTAAATGTACATTAATGCCGATATAATTATTAACATTCATAAAATTGACCATTTGAAGTGTTCATTATGTGATTATATTTCTCAAAATATAAGGGAGGAATTTATGGTAACTTACCTCAAAATTTCCAAGAAACATGCATTTGACAAGCCAAATTTTGCTTTCGAGTTGTACAATAACATCGTTGTCCCCAACTGGGTAGACTTTGACTAACCGCCAGGTCCAAAGAGAGGGGTGGTGTAAGCAAATTTAAGGCTTTCAAAAAAGGTATCAGCAATATGAGCATCATCCCCTAGCCGATCATCGTTATGGAATACATCTAACAACATTGTCTCCATGGAAGCCATATCCCTTAAGTAATCATCCATACCAACCTCTATTTGATTTCCTCCATTGATAGCTTGTGAAGAACTACTATTGTTGTAGTAATTCCTAATTGATGAATCTGGACGTAGTGGGAATTGAATAAGTGGTTGATTCAACCATTCTTGGTTTCATTCCTCTCCAATTTTTTGTCTTAATTCAACCTTCTCTCGATTTGACATTGTCGTGGGGTGCAACGGAAGATGGTAGGTGGGTCGCTCATCATCACTAGAATCCTAATAATTTCAAAAAATCTATTTGAACATGATTAGTACAAAATCTATGATATCAATTAGTAAGCACGTCTACAATGCATGATTAATTTGTTTGACATTAAAATAATTACATTAATATATCAAAAAATATTATTACCATAATTGTCCCAGGATTAATGTGGCTAGAAGATGCAATGTTACAATTGGCAGGGTGAAGCGGCTGTCCATTTTCATCTACCAAATGCGCCGTGCGGTATGCTGCTCGTGATAAGAGCTTCCGACGTTTTAGAGCTATTTGAATGTTTTTTGCATCTGAACTCGATTTTGAATCTGCATGAACCTGCAAATTTTTATACATTAATTTTATTAAGCTGATTGACATGGATAAAAAAACAATTTCAATTAGATAATGAAAATATAAATAAAATCTGAAGTAAATATTACGTCTCGATATGGATAGGGAGAACTCCGCAATGGACTTGGAGAAATATTATGGAATGAGTTGGATTTTGAAGAATTGTCCATTCGATATAATTATGATATTTTCTTCCTGCATTTGAGCAAAATAAACAATAAATTTTGGTGTACACACCTAAAAGTAATTTCCGTGCCTTGAAAATGGACTTATTATTATCGGTGCTAATGTATAGATAACCGCACCAATGCATCTTAGTTACTGCGCACTAATGCGGTGTTATTAATTGACACACCGGTGCTGAATATCCGCAAATAAAAAAGGGCAACTTTATCATTTTAAAGTGAAAAAAAAAATGGTAAATTGAAAAATGGGCCAAAAAATATTTTCGAAAATCTAATTTCATAAAACAATTCTTTAAATAGTAAAATTTTTTCATTATTTCATTATTTTTGTAAAAAAATTCAGGGAGAGATATGCATGAGACATACTTGGAGCAAGAGAGCACGAGAGCACTGTGAAGCAACGAATAATTTCAAACAGAACTATTCTGACAATCAAAATTCCAAACATCTCGTGATTCAAACCATGTAGCATAAAATTTCAAACCATGTGGTGATTAAATTTTATTGTTGTTTTTTACATTTTCTGCAGTATTTTTTACGCAGTAAGTAAAAAATTAAAATTTACTGTTCGTTTTCAAAAAAAATAATAATAAAAAAATCCATTCTTATGCTAAACCCTTGATTCTTTTTGTTTCTGCCCTTGCTTCTTCCTGTTTCTATGACTTCAGAATTAGGGCTTTTCATTTTAGATTTATAGTGTTTGTATTGCTATATATATATATATATATATATATATATATATATATATATATATATATATATATATATATATATATATGACATCTACCCACGGGATGACTTTCATAGTCGGATCCCAATCCATGTCCGCCCTTGTGTGAATTTTTAAAAAATATTTTTTTTTAATCGGTGCACCCTGTGTAAAATAACGCACTAGTGTGTTATTTTATCACAACGCACCGCGCACATACTGTTTGATAAAAATAATTTAAAAACATATTTTTTTTAATCCATGCGCCCTGTGTAAATTAGCACACCGTGCATGTATGTTTGATAAAACCAATTTTTTATTTTATGTGTTAATCGACGCACCGGTTAACCTATAACGCATCGGTTCTCCTTGTGGACAAATAGTACCGTATGGTGGTCCCCTGTTTTCTTGGTGCGTTTGTAAGAACATGTCGCACCGCCACCTCCACGACTTCATATGCTACAAAAATTAACACAAGAGGATTTTTATTATTTGGTCCATGTTAATCGGTGCACTGGTTAACATATAACACACCGATTTTCCTCGTTGACAAAGAGCATCGTACGATGTTTCTACTGTTTTGGCGGTGCGTTTATAAGAACACACCGCACCAACGTCGATGCGTACTTCTTGAAAGGTGCACCGTTTTCTTGCTTTTTTTTTTAACCTGAAAAATTTGTGATTTATTTATAAAATATATTAATGAATGGTATGGTACAAGTTTCATATTGACAAAGAAATGGCTAACAAGAGATCAAGTAACAAAAAGACTGATAGCACATCGAGAAAAACAAAAAAGGCAAGTTCTTTGTAAATTATTTACAAAATTATTATTTTTGAACTATATGTAAGTTTTACTAATATGTATTGTTTAATGTGTATCATGCAAAGCCACAAAATGACGAAGCTCGATAAGATTATTTCTGATCTATGACCAGAAGAGCATGAAAGCTTGATGGAAAAATTGTAGAAGGATGAATCAGCTGAATGAAAAAATATTATCAATTCAATATGAGTTTCTTTTTTTAATTTTCAGTATTAATATACTTAAAAATATTAGATAACATGTTTCAAACAATCTATTAATTCACATATGTTTAATGTTCTACGGGGACCAACAACTCAAAAAAGGAATGTTGTTCTAAGAAAAGGAAAAAAACATAACATGCAAATGAAAATGAATTTCTCCTTAGCTCATCTGGAGTGGTGCTGGAGGTTAATGAAATGGGGGAAAACATTTACAAAACTTTGAGGGATCAAGTGGAACGAATGTATAGACGTTCTTTCCACTTACAATACAAAAATCAATTCAATGATTCCAATAACCAAATTTTATCTAAACTATAGGATGACTTTCTAGAGAATTGGTCAATGAGACATGTCAGACTTTAAATAGAAGAAACGTACAAAAAAAAAAAAGAAGGAATGAAAAAGTAATATTCATTTAAATGTTTTTCTAGAATTATATGTATATATTACTAGAAATCAATCATTTATAAATATCACTTTTAATGTTATATTTACTTTTCATATATCAATATAAAATTTAAATAGTTTATTGTCATGTTACATTTTCAGGAAGATTATGAAAATCTCAAAGGACGAACGGGCTAATATCAGAAATATGCCAATAGGAATGTCGAAAAAGGTGTACAAGGAGATGGTTAAATAAATGGACATAATTGCATCGCACGAGGAGCCATCCAACAAAAACGTGCTTCAAATGTAATATGTAATCATTGAATTTTTCGATTAGGTACAATAATAAGCAATTTAGCATTAAAAATTAATTTTCAAGTATTTTCTTGCAGAAAAGAAAATAAAATGGAACCCATTCAACACATAAAACAGGACGACAAGGAAGAAAAGGGTTGATATCTAAGTTTGTGAGTAATTGTTACTTTCTTATAACAACTTAACTAGATTTCATTTTTGTATAGTTTAAGTTGTTTTACAACAATCGTCATTGAATGTCTTCAAACGGGTGCTAACATACAAAGAAGAACCATCAGACGAATTGATTGACATTGGGTTAAATATGGGTTGTGAGTATATGTTGGCATATCAAAAATTAATCGTGGAATTTGTAAGCATCTATCGATCATGTTTTACTTAGCTCCGTCTATAATTAATATATATATATATATATATATATATATATATATATATATATATATATTTTTTTTTACATTAAATATATGATTTGTTATGGGGTATAAAACTTGCAGGAAACAAAGTATGGAACTGTGGCAACAAATAAAATGTTGAAAGATGGCATGAAATTTGGTTTTGAAAGAATGTGTATAGTTCATGAGTCAATTCTTGCTATGGCACGTCATTTCTTTTCAATTTACATTGATGTATATTATTTAATATTGCAATTTCCATTATTCTCAGTAATGTATATACACTCATTACAATTTATTTTTATGTTTCTATATGGAAGTTGAAGAGGAAGTAAACAATCAAGTGAAGAATTATGATCAATATGTTTGGATATCAAAGCAAGGCGTTGTATTTTTTGAAAAATTTGTCTGTGAAATCAGATATTTTGTTTAATGTAATGGACATAGTGTCCCAATTCAAAGACAGAGGGATACCAATAACTGTCCCATTTTGTATGACAAAGAGTGTATTATTCACACACACACACACACATATATATATATAATAAAATGCGTTTTAATTTACTCTATTGCATTCTCCCTTGTCGCTGTGAAATGTTACACCACTGATTAAATATATGGATGATTAAATATTATAATGAAGAGATGTGAAATTTGATGATATGATATAACGAATTAATCCAAACATCATATTCAAATGCACTAATAAGAAATTAATTGATATGAATATTGTCTCTTCCATTTTACTAATGGATTTTTTTTCATTTTCTCTTTTTCATGTCCATTAAAAATTAAAGCATTTTTTCTAATTCCTTCAATCAGTTCGTTAGGAATGTGACCAAAGGATAATTAATAAACGAGAACCCCTCCCAAAACAAATTTTACTAAAGCTAGCCTACCTCCACCAAAGATTCATGTATAACAATAGTTTGTCACCCTCCCTTCAATTTTTCACAAATTCAATACCTTTGTTTGAATGTGCAACCATTATATCTAATATGAAAACATAGATAATTTAAGCCATTATTGAAGGAAATGGTTGTATGTGGCAATATTTGAGTAAAATATGTTTCTAAGTATTGTTCCAAAGCATTGTATATGATTAGGGACTTGTGAACATTAACTTTCATCATTAGGAATTGTGAATATTAAATTTCGTCATTATTGTTTTATTATATAGACCAATAATTTATTCATATTTTCTTGCTTCTCTTACTATTCATAATCCAAACAACATAACGTCATCATGAATAGAAGATGTGATGATGAAACATATCTCTCTATCTTTATGCCCTTAAAGAAACATCCCCTTTTAAAATTTGTGGTAGGATCCTACTCAAACCCTCTACCACCAATGAAGATATAAAAGAGGAAAAAAAACACGCCTATCTAAATCCCCTCATGGCAAAAAGGGATCTATATGGAGAACCATGATTAATACTATTGATGGCCCTCAATATTTGAGCAACAATGTTTTAGCCCTTAGGGTATTGGCTTATGTGTCAACTCGGGGGTTTGTACAAACTTAGGAAGTATCCTGTGTTATACACACAATTTACAATTTTTTTTCCTTTCTTTTGATGCACACTAATGTATGGAACCTTGAATTTCTTAATTAGGTGAACAAAGTGATAATGTTAATCAGTTGTCACTTTATCAAGTCTAGCTTGGTAGGAGGGGGGAATTAAAATATCTAAGTGCATAAATGAAAGTTGCAAGAATTCAAACTACACTAATGACATTGAAGAAACTACCTTATTTTGTAAGGAAAATAATGCTACATTAATGTTGCAAAATAAAGTAAAGCAATCCAATCAACAAAACTTAAATAAGACAATCTTGCAGTTGTAACAACTTTCTCTTGAGTCTCTCCTCATTCACTTAATCATATTAAACTGAATAATTGAGATGTTTTGCAAATAACCAGTATGGGATCCCAAAGAACCAAGAAAAAATAATGTTTTAGAGTATGTTCTACATGAAACCCTATATTTATATAGGACATGTTATAATTCTACAAGAAACCCTATAGATGATATAAATGTAGCAAGTGAAGGAAAGGTGAAGTCAAATATGCGAGACTATCAATAGCTTATGGAAATCAATATCAACACTTAGCAAATCAGAAATGCTATCTAATGTTATCTACAAGAAAATGAAATTATGTCAATATCATTGCATAACAAATATAAATTATAACATCTTGGAGAAACATGTGAAAATAAGGTTCAAGGATGCCTTTGGGTGGGCCCTCGCTAAGGTCCCTAGGAATCTCAAGTACAATAAACTCAATATCCTTGCAAAAGGGTTGGTTCTCTAATTAATAGAAAATTATCATTATAGAAATTGATAATATTGAAGTTGCAAAATATGCAAAGTAATAATATCATTTTCTCTACACCTCATTAGTCTTTCTACTAGCTTGAGCTCCCCTCTTTATATAAAATGGGAGGAAGAAATTTCCTCAACAGGAGGGTTGTGTTTCCCTAAGAAAATCTCTAAAATTATGGTGATCCCCCCCTAAGGCTTCCTAAGCATCCACCTTGCTTTTAACTATTGATAACCCAATTTTTATAGTGATCCTATAGATAGACATGGACAGTTGAGGGGGAAAGGCCCCTATCTTCATGGTAGGAGACTGGTGGGCTAATAGAGGAACTTATTGATTCTAAGAACCTCTTCCCACATCTACCCAAGTAATCGTCCAACTAGGGTAAACATGCAATGAGAGGCTACTAATATGATATTCAACCTCCTAGATGACCTTAAGGAAGTGGAATCGACAGAAACCTTACAAATAAACCTTGCACAACATAAAAAACACCTCCAAGAGGTAACCCAACCTCTCAGACCCCTGAACCCGGAGGGGGAACATATTTTTGACCCTTTTGAGCCTTAGTCGTGGGCATGGCAAGGCAAGGTCGCGACTAGGGCCCCAAAAAGTCAGTTTTGTGCCTGCAACTTCGAGATTCATGCCACCTTTTAGCCCCAAAGCCCAATTCATTGCCCAAAACTTCATGAAACTTTAGGAAATGATAAATAACATTAAAAAAAAGGTATGGAAGCAATCAAATCATTAGGAACTCATTTAGACCCCTCCCAACCATGATAGACATTTCATCAAACATGTCACAAACACTGTATCTACAGGTGTAAAAAATAGATTTAAACATAGGGGTCTCATACTTATCTGAGAATCACTAAGAAGCATTTCTCCCTTAGATCATAAGATGCAATACAATATATTTGACCATAAATACATTGTGCATTCATTTACAAGTAAAAACATTGATAAAGCCATACATCATCACTAATAAAATACATGCTTATAACCAAGATAATAACAACAAAAATAACATGGATACAATAGCAATAGAATCCACATAATAACCAATACATTTACATACCAAATACCAAAGGAATGAGCTTCTCATTAATTAGTGTAAAAACCAACCAGAGATGGGACTTCCATGTTCCACCTGATCATATATTGGCTGAGCCAAATATCTCTTTAGCCAATCACCCCCATGCCATATTAAAAGCATGAATGTGGGACTCAAACAGAAAGAACCAACTAGTGAATCCCGAGGCTAAACCACCTCACCCTCATCAATCATAAACCAGGCTTTACCATGATCTACACTCGATCACTAGACCAACAGAAGCATGTATATCACCAGATTCTCTTTGCCTAAAATGTGAGGAATTTTCCTGTCTCCTAGTCTCTTAGGCTTTATCGCAACCCATAGTCCGAATTAGGGGTCACTAGGCCCTAAAAAAAGAGATACTCTCCAAGATTTACCGCAATCCAAAACACGGGATTCCTAGGCCTGAAATGGAGAGAAAACCACCACCTCTCAGGCTTTACCGCAACCTAAAGTCCGAATCAGTGATCACTAGGCCCTAAACCAAGGCAACAAATGAACCAGTTCTATAATCATTCAAATATCCACCTCACTTAGCTTCGAATCCATTTGGTAATCCAGCTAAACCAAAATGTGAGAACTCCACAACACCATGGCTATCCGGAAATAGGAAGGCTAGGTTGAATACACTGTCACACCTGGAAGAACCCATGCCAAGAGAGAGAAGAACCACATGCAATACCATGCATGCCAAATATAGCAAGGAAATCATACATTCAAATCAATACCTGCAAATAATCCTACTGTAGTTGCTTGATTCCGGCTCCTCCTTCTTCTTGCTTTCTTGCCTTTCTTGCTCTAATGCCAAAGTGCTCCAAAAAATCTAAGTGTCCAAGCGAGAGAGAGAGAGAGAGAGAGAATAACGAGAGAGCTCCAAAAATTCACTTACAAAAGGTACCAAATAATCCTCAGAAGCCTTTTTATGGAGGAGGCCTCTATTTTCTTCATTTTCCATTATTTTCCCTCATTTTCCTCCTCACATGCAACTCGTGACCTTTCATCTCCATTTTTTCCCAATTTCCATTATTTTCATAAATAGATGTGCCAAAAATGCCATTTTTCCTTTCCAAAGCCTTTTCCTTTTCCTTTTCCAAATTCCTTAGCCATATTTAACCAAATTAACACCCACTAGGATGTTTTGTCCAAAATTCATCTTGGAATAAGTGTCCCATCAACTGTGGTTATTATTTTTAACTTTTATTACATGGAATTTTCATCAAGGTTGTTACATAACCCTCCCCCTTGAGGGAAACCATCCTCAGTGTTAAACCACACATATACCTCAGAAAAACCGCTAAATATCAACCGTACTTCCCATGGAGCTTTATAACATAGCTCGATGTGATATTGACAATGATCACCTTGCTGAAAAGAAAACCAACATGACATCATAAAGACATGATAACTATAATGACATGACACCATACCACTTATTGGAGCTTTATAACATAGCTCATGGAAGTATTTACATCCATATACATATGTACATGCATCCAACCATCACATCAAAACATATACCAAAACAAATCCAATACATATGCTAAACCAAATCTAACATCATACAAAAACTGCTTTGCCTTAACTGACAAAAATGAAGGATACATGGCCTGTATATGATCCGCCATCTCCCATGTAGCTTCATCGGGCCCAAATTTCTTCCATTGCACTTTAAATTTCTCTATTATTGGGTTCCGAAGCATGGACACCATTTTTTTGCAATATACATTAATGATCTGACAAGAATTATCCATCGGGTTCCACCTGCAATATAGACCAATTGATCACATTATCAACATATTTAACATAATTTTTAAGAAAATACATATGAAAAACATCATGGAATTTCACTATGGAAGGAAATTCAAGTCAATAGGCCACTGATCTGATCCTCTAAATGATCTTGAAGGGTCCACAAAACCGTGGTGCCAACTTGGCACATGATCCAATCCCCAAGGAGCTCTTCTTGGTCTTTGATTCGCAAGTACACCTGATCCCCAACTTGAAATTCCTTGAACAATATGTTCATGTCTACATAAATCTTCTACCTATCCTGTTCTACTTTCAAGTTCTTCTTTATTACCCGCATTTCCTGTTCCATTTCTGCCAACATCTATGGTTCAATAAGTACTTTGTTAACCAGATCACTCCAACTGACATGAGTGTTGCAATTCCGGCCATACATAGCCTCAAATGGACTCATCCTCAATGAGTCCTAATACCCATTATTGTAGGTGAACTCTACCAGTGGAAGATACTCTCCCCAATTGCGTTGTTGATGCATCAAATACATCCTCATTATATCCTCTAGTATAATGTTGACCCTCTCAATCTATCCATCTGCCTACGTATGATAATTTGTGTCGAAGGCCAAATCAATGCCCAAACTTGCAAACAACTCCTTCCAAAATTTGGAAGTGAACTTTACATCCCCGTTGGACATAATATTCTTTGGAACACCATGCAATCTGACTATGTCTTGGATAAAAACTTGTGCTACATCGCTAGTCAAGTATGCAAGATCATTGGCTACTCTTGAGGGTCATGATAAAGTTTGGGTTAATGAACTCAAGAAAGAAGTAGAGCTGGTGATAATACCTCGTTCCACAATTAATGAAAATCCACCGGAGAAACAGAACTAGCCTCCTCCACTGCCACTGCCACCACAAAATCAGGATCCTGCAGAGGAACAAAACAAAGAAGAGAAAGATGAAGAGGATGATGGTGATAATCAACAAGAAGAAGAAGAGAAAATACCAGATGAGTTTATCTTTGATGTCGAAGGTGGTTTGGTGGACTAAAAGATGCTCTCCTTTGCGCAACAGGCCCAGAGGCGAAAAGGCAAAGCTGGTCGTGCCAAAAATGTGATATTTTCAGAGGATACATGATCATACATCAAGCCCATGCTTCCAAAGGGGCCTGTACGGAGGCTAGCCATTGATGCAACCCTTAGAGTAGCAACACTCTATCAAAAATTGCGGAGACAGAGAGCTTTTAAAAAGAAAAGGAGAAAACATGTTAAAGTTTTGCCATATCTCATAGGATCATATATTTGTATCGTTCATGTCCATAATTAACACTTTCCCGACATCACAAACTGCTCGGAACTTATGTCAGAGAGTGTCCCCGTAGAGTGGCTTGGCTTGAACCACTATTCACAGATCGACATATATGATGCAATGTGGCATCACTCAGCCCTTTTTTAAGAAACTACTACAGGTGCTCTCTTAGGCAGTGATTGGTTTTCAAAAACCATGTGCGACTTTTTCAATATGCATATGAGTATAAAGGTGGGACCCAAAATGTATTATTTGTCCTTCTTTGACTTGCAACAAGGTGAGGTTTTATTTTGTTTTATATTATATATTATATATAATATTAAAACTATTGTTTTGTAAATTTAATTGATTCAATATTTCCTAAACTACTTCAGGAATCAGTTTTAAAACTGATCATAGTAATTAGGAAGTTAGATTAGATAGCAGATATAAAATCAGAGGCAATAAGATAGGTGGGGGTTATGAGTTTTGGACCGCTGGAGGACTGTAAATTTTGTACTGAATTTTTTGAAAGTTAATGAAAGAAGATCAAGTTTCTTGTACCTATTGATGTTGATGCGTTTTTCTAGTTTCATCATATGCTTATTCTTCTGTGAATGAGGTGAAGTGAGGTAGCTGCGGGTCTCTTTTTACAGTTTGTAAGTAAGAGTTAAATGTCCTTAATGTGTGCTCCTTCACTCCAACTATTTTCTCTCTATAAAGTTCTTTCTGAGATTTAAAGTGATAGATTCTGTTATCCAACATATCATTTTAATTTTCCATTCCATTTTATTCCTTCCATTTCAAGTAATTTCAACAGATAATGGCATTGTGAAATCTTTCATTATATCAGATCATTGAGGGTTATAAATAATTAATTTCCAAAGGTGCTTAACAAGACCATCTGATATCTTAGATTTATGACATATATTTAAAAGTGTCTTGAGTGTGAATTCCTTATCACAATCAAGGGATTATTTCTTGAGATACAAAATTTTTTGGTGCCGTTGCTGGGGAATGAAGAAGCGAAGTTCATTTCCCTGGGTTTTCTTTCTATTTCCTCTGGTTGTTCAGTGAGGAGGAAATATTCGGCTGTGTTTATTCTTATTCAGAATTCTGGCTTTCAAAAGGCCTCACAGGAGGTCATAGACCTTGCAGTAGAAAGTCCCTACTTTGTTAGATCCAGAAAAATTGGTTTCTAAAAAGGCTCAGAAACCAAAAACCCCTTCGACACCTGATCCTACATTGTCTGGTCCTGGCGGCAGGTCTCATAATCTATTATTATTGTTGGTGAAAAAGACTTAGATATAGAATTTGGTTGTTTATTATTCACCTGGCGACTCCACTGATGAAGGTTTCATTAGATGAATAATTTTGCTGGCAAGAAAATGAGAAAGCATCGTGGAAAAAACATGTATTAGAGTTTCAGTTTTTTAAAGGAGGTTGTATTTTTTACTCTTAGTTTAGTGGTCTATTTTCCCTTATATATCAAGAAGATTGTTTCCTGCTTTATATTCTTAGAAGATTGTAAAGCCCGAAAAGTACATTCCGTATTGGAAAAAGATGATTTTTATTCTGCTTGTATTATTGATCTTGACACAAATTTATCTCTTAAATATGAAAGGAGAGATGACTGTTGCATTACAATTCCTAAAGATAATCAGTCACAGTCTGGGCATAAGGGTGATGATTCATCATCTTTGGGTGATAATATTCTGTCTCACAAGAAATTGATTGTTTTTCAGCTCAAAAACAAATAAATATTTAAACCCCTGAAGTTTCCCACAATTCTTCATCAGTATCCTTCAAAAGGATTCAAATTTTTGCCAAGTTTCTCTGGAGAGGAGGATATTTTAGCTGAACAACATATCTTAGAATTTGAGTACTTTCTGGAGAAATTTCAAATTATTTATGAAGACGTGGCTTTAAGGATGTTTTTTCATTCATTAAAGTAAGGTGCTCAACAATGGTTCGAGTGTTTGGAAGCAAGTTCAATTAGTTCATGGCAAGGTTTTCAAGATATCTTTCTTAGATATTGGGGCGAGCGTAAGTCATATGAAAAACACCTTTTGGAATTATATTCTATCTAGAGGCAGAGAAATGAATCAATTGCTGAGTTTAATAGGAGGTTTCAAAAAAATTATTTCAACATGCCAAAAGAAATTCGACCTCCTGAAGTAGCAGCTATGGTTTACTATTTGAGGGAGCTTTCCATTGTCTTGGATTTTTATCTCAAGGAGAGAAAGCCTTGCACTCTGAAGATGATGTTTCTTTATGCACAGGAAATCGAAGATAATGTGTGGGCTTGTAGAAATTTTTCGTGTCATGTTGAAAGAACAAGTTTTGTTGAATACAAGAGGGCTTGTCAAGAAAACGTTGGAATTGCTTTACAAGATAATGCAAATTCAGAGGTGAACAAGGATTTTCAAAAGTGTCAGAGGATTCCTGTATTGTTGAAACACAAGAATATAAGCATCCTAAATATTTTGGTCAAAAATTCGTTAAAACAACTGAACTACACGATGAAAGCCTGGAAGATCATTACAATTTTCATAATTTTAATGATTTTGTGAATAGAGGGGAAACTAGTGGAGCTTCTCAGATATGTTTGCAAGAGGAGGAAGATTTTTGTCAAGAATTGGCATTATACGAAGAACATAAGTATTATGGGGAAAAAAACTTAGATTTTTCTTTTTAGCCTAAATGCCTGCCTACAGAAAATGGAAATCAAGTTCCTCGCACACAATTCGAAATTGAGGAGTCAAACAGTGAAGGAAGCTGCAATGTTCAAAGAAATCTACATCAACAAAATGTTCAAGAAAAGGAGGTATCCAAAATTTTGTCTCATCATTTCTATGATCCAGTGGCTGAGTATATCACAAATTTCTTTGAGCAACAACAAGCATTTATGCAAAGGTATGTGCAAAGCTTTGTATTTGGGAACTTTTCATGGTACATCCCTATTTTCATGTTTAAATTTCAACAATATGGAGGCATTAAGTCTAACATACATATCTTAGGTTGGTGCCATTGGAAGGTTGACTTCACCTGAGTAATTTCAACCATGCATATATATATATATATATATATATATATATATATATATATATATATATATATATATATATATATATATATATATATATAGGATATGTACACAAATAAGCTCAGGAGTTGAGCATTCCCAGTTGCAGTATTTCTAGTTTAGCATTTTCAGTTCAAAAATAAAGATCCTAGATGAGAGAGGTTTCAGAGAAGTTTGAAATTCTCAGAGATTTTGGATTGGGAGAAAATTCAGTTTGATTTGACTCCATACCCAATAAAGGCTACTGGTCTACAATTTCTCTTTGAATCCATGCCCAATAAAGGCTATTGATCTACAAGTTCTCAGCACTTTGCTACCAAAGTGGTGTCCCCAATTGGAGCCAGATGTTGTAGCACAATTTGACTCAGCTAAAAGTCAAGAGAGGTTTTGAGAAATTCAAGGTTGTTGAGACATTTAGATGGGCATAAGTGAAATAGGGATTCTTGTGCTCTTGTCAAAAGAGATGGTATCAGCTGGAAAGTGCAAGCAGACACACTATTTTAATAGGGGCCTCAGACAGTCCCAATGGATGCATAGGCCTGCTAGTCCAACGCTTTAGTGATTCACGTTGTATGCACATGGATGAAAGGATGCCATCAAGACAACATTACTACTTGGAGATGTTGATAATGCCATTGGTGGCATTTCCATTTCAGGGAAAAGAGGGACTGCCAAGACAGTAATGGCACATGGATTGCATGTTATACTTCCACCTATTGAAGTTGTTGTGGGATCTATAGCCAACTCTGACCCATTGTGTCCTGAAGAATGGGACGAAGAACTAGAGAACCGACTAAAGTATAATGCTAATGGTACATTGAAAACAGATATAATAAAAGCTCCATTTGTGCAATTGTTATTCTTTGGTAATACAGATACCACTTGGGGTAACAGAGGATAGGCTTTTAGGTTCAGTGGATGTATAGGAGTCAGTCAAATATGGAACAACGATATTCCAGCCATGTCTTCTTGCTGATTCTCATAGAGGAGTCCTATATATTGACGAGATAAATCTCCTTGATGAAGCAATAAGCAATTTGCTTCTAAATGTTCTCACAGAAGGAGTTAATGTTGTGGAAAGAGAAGGAATCAATTTCTGACATCCCTGCATGATCCAGGTGGATATTGGTGGCCACCTTCCTATTCCACTTGGGGCCCCACCATTGTCTCTTTCAGTTTTTTCGCAACTTACTATTTTTAGCATTTTTCCGGGTCCTGAACTTCCGGAGCCGTTTTGAGTCACCAAACGGAGATAGTATGCCGAAGTTACGTCACAAGGAAGTTGAAACACCAATTTACCCAAACGGGGCCCATAGTTTTGGCGCTTCATCTCCTAGGGTTAGGTTTTTGGACGTTTAGAGTTCTCCATTGTTTCTCCATAATAAATAGGCCCTCGAGCCTCAATGTAACACAGTTCGGAGGTCTGTAGTTGCCACATATCTTCTCAGAGATTCACTACCAACACCCTAGCTATTTTATTTCCATCATGTTTGTAATCATATATATGTGATTTGATATTAATGAAATGAAGCCTTATTTCTGTTGTGTTTCTATGTTTATGGTTATTTCTGTATTCTGTTGCATTCCTGCATAAGTTCGGATCAGTGGTATTAGAGCAATCTGATTTTTCTCGATCCTTCTTTGCATGTCCCCAACGAGGTCGGGGTATAAGGAGTTAGGGCTCGATTTGGTGGAACCTTTGCAAGATCAGCCTCGCAAACCCCGATGAACGCCCATGGGGGACAGAAAGAAAGATGAGGGAGCAGGAGATCCTATAAAAATATTGCTCGAGGAGGCCCTCGAAAAACAAAGGAATGCGATGATGGATAACTTTTCCCAGATCCTTCAATGACTGCCCATCGACGGCGCATCTGCATCCAACAACCACTCTGGAGGAGCAACTCCCTTTAAGGTACAAGTAAACTTTGACATTCCCATATTTGAGGGTCAAATAGATGTAGATGCCGTAGATAGATGGTTGAATCTATTAGAAGGATATCTCGGTTCATGACTTTTTCGACCGGGAGAAGATTATTTTTTCACTCCTCAAAGCTACCCCCCATGTCAAGGACTGGTGGGAAACCTACTGTGATAAAAAGGACGAGACATAACCCTCTTTGTTCTCAGCCATACCCACTTGGAATTATTTCCGAGATGCCATCAAGGAACAATACTATCCCATGGGGAGCTATGAGGACAAGTACATACAATGGACCACGCTGCGGAAACAAAGGGATCAAGATGTGCATGAGCTAACGAATCTGTTCCATACCCTGTGCACAAAGTTGGGTATCAAATATTCAGAGAAACATTTGGTGCTAAAGTATCGCGGTTGTCTGCACAGATACATTTAGGAGGAAATGGAGTTCCTCGACATCTCCTTGCTTGGTACGACATACCGGTATGCTGCCAAGATTGAGCAGAAATTAAAATAGAAGAAGCGAGACTTTGGATTTGCGAATCAAAAGAAAGGGAAAGGTGCCCCCAAACCGCAGAACAAAGGACAAATCCAAGGCAGGGCGGCCCAAGACAACTTGCAAAAGACACAAGCAAAGAACAACACCGCTAAGCCAAAGAAGGACACGAGAAAGTGGTGTGAGTTCCATAAGAGCTCCACTCACAACACAAGTGAGTGTTGGGCCAAGCAGTTGCTAGTGGCCGAGATGCAGGCTTCTGAATCAGATGCATGCTCTGAATCTGAATCAGAACCTAAAAAGGGGAATGACAAATGGAAGTAGATTAGTGATGTGGAGTCGAATGCCACTGTTGCAACTACGAAGATCCAGAAGGAGGAACCAAAAGATCCAGAGGAGGCAGAGCATCTCTTTCACTCTCAGATGTGGGTAAAGGGTTCCCCGCTATGGTTCATTGTCGATAATGGGAGCCAAAAGAACCTCATTTCAGCAGATGTCATGAAGTGGTTGGGCTTGCTGACCACAACGCACCCACAACCATGCACCATCGGGTGGCTTCACCAAGGACGGGATCTCTGCGTCAGCCAGCAGTGCCGCTTTCCCTATAGCATCAAGCCCTTCAAGTATGAGGTATTGTGTGACATTGCTCCTATTGATGTTTCTGATGTATTATTAGGCCAACCATACTTGTGGAAGCGACATGCTGTGTATGAGTCCGACCTCGCGCTGTTATTGTTACTTTGGGAAATAAATTGTACATGATACCGGAGGTACCACCGCCTCCCACTATCTATTTGGTTACCGCAAAACAATGCAGTAAGCTCATTTCCCAAACCAGGAAATTTTTTTTCCTGATGATCCACCCCTAGGGCAAGAAGAAGACTGTGGCCAGGACCTCCAGACATGGCTCCTCTGCATGACAACAAAAAATGGACAAGGTTGTGGAGGAGTACGGGGACATCTTCACCTCACCCATAGGGGTGCCTCTACACTGCCAGGTCAAGCACGCAATTGGCCTGACCCCAGGTGCGCTGCTACCCAATGGAATGATCTATAGGCGCTCTGTTCTGGAGAATGATGAAATCAAGAGGTAGATTCAGGAGCTGCTGCAGAAAGGTCACATATGGCCAAGTTCATCACCCTATGGGAGCCCAATCGTGTTGGTACATAAGAAGGATGGGACTTAGAGACTCTGTATTGACTATCGGGCGCTGAACAAGATCACTGTCCGGAATAGGTACTTGATCCCACAGATTGATGACCTTCTAGACCAACTCAAAGGGGAAAAATATTTCAGCAAGATCGACTTGAAGTCTAGGTATCACCAGGTACCAATTAAACCCTCTGATGTGTGGAAGACTGCCTTCAAAGCCAAGGAGGGCCTTTTCGAATGGCTCGTCATGCCTTTCAGATTGAAAAATGCTCCCGCAACCTTCATGAGGTTGATGGATGACATCTTGCGTCCATTCACCAACTCATTTGTAGTGGTATACTTGGATGACATTATGATCTTCATCCAGACTTGGGAAGAGCACCTCCACCACATTCGAGAAGTCCTCCAAACACTGCGGCAACACAAGTTGTGTGCCAATTTGGAGAAGTGCACTTTTGGCATGACCCAGATTCAATATCTGGGATACATTATTGATGAAAGGGGGGTGCATGTGGATATAGGCAAGATCCAAGTCATTCGGGATTGGCCAGCCTCAACCACCCTAACAGAGCTTCGCAGCTTTCTGGGTCTTGCTAATTTCTACCGCAAGGTTCGTGTTGGGATTCTCTCATATCACTTGGCCCTTGAGTCAAGTCACCAAGGGAGGAGCGAAAGAAAAATTCTGTTGGTCAGATTCTCAACAGAAGGCGTTCGTAGAATTGAAACATCGCCTCTGTTCTGCCCTAGTGCTCACATTACGAAACTTGCAACAACCATTTGAGATCGAGATAGATGCCTCTGACTATGCTATTGGGGCAGTTCTTACTCAACAGGGGCATCCAGTGGCATATCACAGTGAGACATTGTCCGACACAGTTCAAAAGTATCCCACTTATGACAAAGAAATGTATTCCATTGTGTAGGCTTGTCGAAAATGGAAGCATTACATTTTGCGGAAGGATACAATCATCAACACAGACCACCGACCCTTGTAGTTCATATAGACACAAGGGAAGTTGCAGAATGATCGCCATTAGAAGTGGTACACATATCTGCAATAATTTTATTTGAACATCAAGTACAAGAAGGGTAGCACCAATAATGTTGCAGACTGCCTCAGCCAACCATTGATCGTGGCCATAACCACCGTTCTCAACTCTTGTGGGCATGAGACTTCTGATTGGCCGCTTCTCTACAAGAGCGATCCAGAATTCAGTTACACATAAAAGGCACTCTTGGGGGGTATGCAAGTTCCAAATTTTCACCTCCAAGATGCACTAATATGTCACCTAGGACACCTTTGTGTTCCTTCAAGCGAGTGTGCCAAGATGATATGAGAAGCACACTACAGTTGAGTCGCTGGTCATTTTGGGGTTGAGAAAACAGTGCCAGTACTGTAGAAGTATTTCTATTGGCCGAACCTTCGACAAGATGTCGAGAAGTACATCAGACCCTATACTGCTTGCGCCATTGCCAAACCGACCATCAAGAAGCAAGGGCTCTATACTCCGCTACCTACCCCTAGTCAACCTTTGGAATCCGTCTCCATGGATTACATGTCAGACCTTCCTTCTACTAAGCATGGAAATGACTGTGTTTTCGTGGTCATCGATAGATTCTCAAAGATGGCCATTATGGCGCCCTGCAAGAAGAATATCACAGCAGAAGCCACTGCTAAACTCTTCTTTGAACGAGTGTGGGTGCACTTTGGGATCCCACAGTCTATCATATCAAATCGCGACAACAGGTTCATCAACACATTTTGGTCTAGCCTCTGGTCAATGTTGGACACCAAGCTCACCAAGTCCACAAATTTCCATCCCCAAACTAATGGCCAGACATAGGTGGTCAACAGGATAATTGTATACATTCTGCGCATGTACAATTCAAAGCATCCACGCACATGGGATGAGAGCCTTCCCTATGTACAACACAGTTATAACTGGGCTCTCCACATCTTAACCGGCCATAGCCCCTTTCAGGTGGGCTTGGGATTCCAACCACTATGTCTCATTGACGTAGCCATGCTATTTGCAGCTACTCAGGCCGATTCGGCTCATGTCCAGTCTGAAGCTAACAAAGCAAACAACTTCATCGAGCGCATTCAACACATCTTCCAATAGGTTCATGACATATTGGACAGAGCCAATGCTAAGTACAAGCAATGACATGATCAACAACGAGTGCCACACAACTTCCAGGTGGGCGAAAAAGTGTGGCTACATTTGCAGAAGGAGTGCCTCACTGGACCCCATCGCAAGATTTGCTCGCTCCAATATGGGCCGTACACCATCACCAAGGCTATAGGGAACAATGCCTTCGAGCTTAATATTCCACCATTCCTTGGTCTGCACCCAGTATTTAATCTAGACCGCCTTCGTCCCTACTTCCCACCTCTATTGGACACCTTTGACATTGCAGAAGAACTCACACCAAAATATTTAAACCCAGACTGCATGGAACAAGCCACCACAGACTGTATCATGGACATGAAAATCAAGAACACTCGCCAAAAGAAGATCCAACTATATCAGGTTGTCAAAGCTGGCCAACTCCTGCACCAAGGCAAGTGGTTCACCAGGGACCAAGTTCAACATAAGTTTCCTCATCTCATGGAGGAACTCAACGCAATGGGGACCATTGCTTCCTAAGGGGGGAGGAATGATCCAGGTGGATATTGGTGGCCACCCGTCTATTCCACTTAGGGCCCCACCATTGTCTCTTTTAGTTTTTTCACAACCTACTATTTTTAGCAGTTTTCGGGTCCTGAAATTCCAGAGTTGTTTTGAGGCCCCAAATGGAGATAGTATGCCGAAGTTACATCCCCGGGAAGTTGAAACACCAATTTACCCAAACGGGGCCCATAGTTTTGGTGCTTCATCTCCTAGGGTTAGGTTTTTGGACGTTTAGAGTTCTCCATTGTTTCTCCATAATAAATAGGCCCTCGAGCCTCATTGTAACACAGTTCAGAGGTCTGTAGTCGCCACATATCTTCTCAGAGATTCGCTACCAGCATCCTAGCTATTTTATTTCCATCATGTCTGTAAGCATATTTATGTGATTTGATATTAATGAGATGAAGCCTTATTTCCGCTGTGTTTCTATGTTTGTGGTTATTTCTGTATTCTGTTGCGTTCCTGCATGAATCCAGATCACTTCAAGCCACTTCTAATTGCTGTGTACAATCTCGAGGAAGGCTCTGTATGAGAAAATCTACTTGATCACATTGCAATCAATCTTAGCGTTGATGTTCCCATGGAATTTGATGACCGTGTGTCAACAGTTGATCTTGCAATACAATTCTAGGAAAAGTCCAAGAAAGTATTTCAGTCAGTTGAAGGAGAAACTGATTCAACAAAGACACAGATCATTTTTGCAAGGGAATACCTAAAGGAAGTGAGCATTAGTAGGGATCAACTAAAGTATCTTATTATGGAAGCCTTACGTGGTGGTTGTCAGGGTCACAGAGCTGAACTGTATGCTTCTAAAGTTGCAAGATCATTGGCTGCTCATGAGGGTCGTGATAAAGTTGGGGTTGATGACCTCAAGAAAGTACTAGAGCTGGTGATAATACCCCGTTCGACAGTTAATGAAAATCCATCGGAGAAACAGAACCAGCCTCCTCCACCACCACCGCCACCACAAAATCAGGATCCAGTAGAAGAACAAAAAAAAGAAGAGAAATATGACGAGGATGATGGTGATAATGAACAACAAGAAGAGAAAATACTAGATGAGATTATCTTTGATGCAAAAGGTGGTTTGGTGGACTAAAATATGCTCTCCTTTGCGCAACAGGAACATAGGCAAAAAGGAAAAGCTGGTCGTGCCAAAAATATGATATTTTTAGAGGATAGAGGACGATACATCAAGCCCATGCTTCCAAATGGGCATGTAAGGAGGCTAGCCATTGGTGTAACACTTAGAGCAGCAACACCCTATCAAAAATTGCGGAGACAGAGAGCTTTTAAAAAGAAGAGAAGCAAACAGGTTAAATTTCTGCCATATCTCATAGAATCAAATATTTGTATCGTTCATGTCCATAATTAATGCTTTCTTGGCATTGCCAACTGCTCTAAAATTATGTGGGAGAGTGCCTCCGTAGAGTGGTTTGGCTTGAACCACTATTCACAGATCGACAAATACGATGCAATGCGGCATCACTAAACCCTTTTTCAATAAATTGCTACAAGTGCTCCCGTAGGCAGTAATTGGTTTTCAAAAACCATGTGTGATTTTGTCAATATGAATATGAGTACAACAATGAGACCCAAAATGTATTATTTGTCCTTATTTGACTTGCAACAAGGTGAGGTTTTATTTTGGTTTTATATTATATATTATATATAATATTAAAACTACTATTTTTTAAATTTAATTGATTCAAAATTTCCTAAACGACTTCAAGAATCAGTTTTAAAATTGATCATAGTAATTAGGAAGTTAGATTAGATAGCAGATATAAAAGCAGAGGCAATAAGAAGGGGGGGGGGGGTTCCGAGTTTTTGAACGCTGGAGTACTGTAAATTTTGTACTAGATTTTCTGAAAGTTAATGAAAGAAGATCAAGTTTCTTGCACCTGTTGATGTTGCTGCGTTTTGAATGAGGTGAAGTAATGTAGATGTGAGTTTCTTTTTACAGTTTGTAAGTAAGAGTTAAATGTCCTTATTGTGTGCTCCTTCAATCCAACTATTTTCTCTCTATAAAGTTCTTTCTGAGATTTAAAGTGATAGATTATGTTAAGAGTTCTTTCTGAGATTTAAAGTGATAGATTATCTTATCCAACATATCATTTTAAGTTTCTATTCCATTTTCTTCCTTCCATTTCAAGTAATATCAACAAATAATGGCATTGTGAAATCTTTCATTATATCAAATCATTGAGGGTTATAAATAATTAATTTCCAAAGGTGCTTAAAAAATACCATATGATATCTTAAAATTGTGACATATATTTAAAAATTTCTTGAGCACGGATTCCTTATCACAGCCAAGGGATTGTTTCTTGAGATACAAAAACTAGTATGAAATGTACAACCTTTGTTAACCTGTCCACAACAACCATAATGGAATCATGTTGTCTAGCTATCTTAGACAAACCTATGATGAATTCTATTTAAATGACCTCCCATTTCCACTCTCAAATCGCAATCAGATGTAGCAGTCCACCTGGATGTTTACACTTTGCCTTAACCATATGACAATCCAAACATCTAGCTACAAATTCTGCCACATATTTCTTTAGATTCAACCAATAATAAAATCTGTTCACTGTAGTCAATGTCTTCTTGTAGGTTGGGTGACCCGAATATGGTTTCGCATGAAACTCCCTCGAGATCACCTTCTTAAGCTCATTTTTTTCTGGTACATATATCCTATCTCTAAATCTAACCAATCCATCTATTGTGAGATGGTAATCCAAGTCCTGTACACGTGTACCAACACATGTACATGTACTTGTACCAACACATGTACATGTACCTGTACCAACACATGTACCTGTAGTTGTACCAACACATGGAGATGTACTTGTACGAACACATGTACCTATACATGTACCAACACTTGTACCTGTACATGTACTCTGTTGCAACTTGTGCACAATCTCCATATACTTGTGATCATGTTGAACTTCTCGTAAGATCCTATCCAGTAATTTTGTCCCATAGAAGCTCATCACTTCTAAGTGATATACATGTACTTGCTTGCTAAGAGCATCTACGACCCTATTCTCCTTTCCCTTGATATACCTGATCTCGAAGTCAAACTCACTAATCGTGCCCAACCATCCATCCTACCTGACATTCAAATTTGATTGGTCAAACATTTACATCAACCCAATGTGGTCACGCATCAATACAAACCGCATATCAATAAGATAGTTCCTCCACATCTCCAGTGCATGTATGATCACTCCTAGCTCAAGATCATGTGTCAAGTAGTTTTTCTCATGCTAATTTAGCTTTTGTGACTCATAACATACCACATGTCTATATTGCATAAGGAATCCACCAAGTCCTCTCTTGCAAGTATTTGTACACATTACAAACTCATTTTCTGGATCTTCAATATTTAGAACTGGAGCATGTGTTAACAACTACTTAAGTTGCTCAAAACTAGCCTCACACTTCTCTGTCCAATCAAACTTCTTACCTTTCCTCTGCAATGATGTAATAGGATAATAAATTAGTGAGAATTTTTTGATGAACCTCCTATAGTAACTTGCCAATCCCATGAATGATCTCACCTTATCTACATTCTTAGGAGCTACCCACTCCATGATGGCCCTTATCTTCTATGGAGCTATTGCAATGCCTTCCTTGGACACAACATGTCCCAAGTAGTGTACCTCAGTATGGAATAAACTACATTTGTTGAGCTTAGCATACAACTGATGTTCTCTCTACAACCTCAAAATTGTTTCCAAATGCTCGACATGCTCTTCCTCATTTTTAGAATGTACCACTAGTAGAAAACGATGAAATTAGTGACTAGGTGACTAAAAAATTTAGTCACCGCAATTATTTCAAGTGAATTAACTAAAAATGACTAACTTGAATGACTAATTTAGTCTAGGAATAAAATATACGACTAGATAATAAGTGACTAAACTAAAAACAACTAACTTAAATGACTAAGTTAGTCTAGGAATAAAATATACGACCAGATAATAAATGACTAAACTAAAAAAGACTAACTTAAATGACTAATTTAGTAGGATTAAAATATATGACTAGATAATAAGTGAAAAAATTAATAATGTTTAATGTAAATTACTATTATAGTCCAAGAATAAAAATATGATCAAATAACAAGTACAACAAATATATGAATTAGTCATTTATGTTAGTAATTTTTACTTGTGAACACATTATTTGTTATGGTTTTTTTGTGGCAATGTTACATACCATGGCTCATTATTGCACTAGATTCATATAAGAGAATGATTTCATTAATTTGAATTCAAAGTATGTTGATTTATACATGGTCAATTGATATAACTTAGAAGTTTACTCTAAAGCCATATTATTCTATAGATACATGCATTACAAAAATGTTCAAGGATTCTAATAATGCATTCACATTCTTAGAATGTGCACACAATATTATTAGAAACCCATACATATTAACAATTATTGTGGTTCTTTAATTATGTAAAATAACATGCCATGGCTCCCATTTGAAAGTTGAAATCTGAATATCCCTTAAAGAGTATCTATGTGGTTGTTTGGGGGTTAATTAATGTTCCTTGAACTCGATAAGCTTTATTTTCCTTCCCTCAAGATAGTAAATTCCCCAAGGATCATTCTTACCATGTAAACCATACCCATGGTGACAAAGATCCCCCATATAGGACAAATATACCCTAGAGATGTTCCGTGTAGTAAATAGAATACTTGTTCAAGAAGATTGATCATGGGAAGATTCAAATATGACCCAAGCACCTTATGATCCTTCCTTGACCATGGTTAAGGCCCCAAATGCCATACGTGGTGCAAAAATACTCCTAATGATATTAAGGCCAAACTTAAAGGTCCCAAGACCTAAATATGTCACATAAATCTTCAAATAGTACCCATATCACACCTAAAGGATGGATATATCTTAGATAGGATATGTGTGGTCGACGTTTGAGGCCTTATTCATGTCACTTGAACTAAAGAAGTTTTGTTTAGGAACTAAGGATCTTGTTTTCCTTCCATTTCCATCATAGAGGCCATAAACCCATCTTTATTATGTAAAACATACTCATTGTTCCCATATTTCCATTATAATATTATGTTCATGGAAATTAAATATGAGAAAGACTTGTCTTAGGCATAAGATCCTTTTCCATTCCTTGGCCAAGATATAAGACCTAACTCCTTGCATATATGATGTGGAAAACCTCATAATGGAACCCTTATCCTAAATGGAGGCCTAAAATTCCTCAAAGATGATTTATATTGTAGTTCTTTATGGTATTTTTCATGCAATGTGAGCCAAAGAAGTTTCATTTTGGGATTGAGGCCATTGGTTGCAAAGGATACAAGCCTAAGACCCATTCTTACTATGTAAAACATACCAATGACACTAAAGATCCCCCATAGATTCCTAAGATCCCCTATAGAGGTTATTTATTTTTCTTTGAGAACTACTTCCAAAGCTAAATCATCAAAGATTCAAATAAGGCCTAAGCCCCTTATGACGTTTCTATTTTGAGCAAGCTTACACTTGTAAGCATCATATGTGATTTGAAAGCCTCCTAATTTCGTTAAGGTCTAATGATGAGGCTCCAAGAGCCAATCATAGTGTGAAAAACCTTTGAATGGCAGACACATCCCTTTCAGAGGCCAATGAATATCCCTTAGAGAATATAATTGATGTGGTGGTTTGAAGATTTTTTAATGGGCACTAATTATTTAAAACTTAAGTCCCTTTTCTTTAATGTCCTTATTTAGCCATAGTAAAGGCCATGGGACCCATTCTTATTATGAAAAACATACTAAATGCCCATATTCCCAGCTAGAGGTCTTGTTCATGGAAATTGAGCATGAGAAGATTAATTTAGGGACAAAGGCAATTGTTTTCCTCTCCTAACCATAACATAGACACTAACTCCGATATATGGTGAGAAATAATCCTATGGTGCCCATATCCCAACTTAAGACCAAAGATTATTTAAAAAAGATTTATATGGTTTTTAAGTCTAGCTCATTGCCCTTAACACTAACAAGCTTCTTGTAAGGCCTAATGCCCCTTATTTACCTCTCCTACCCATAGTACTGTTGGAAATACTGAGAGAAGGGTGAATCAGTATTTCTTTTCAATTGTTAATTATTTCCAGTTAGATTCTTCACAATTAAAGACAAAGAGATATATATAATAATGATATTAAGAATTAAAGATAACTTCAATCCCTTTTTAATAATAGTATACAATAGATGAGAGAAGGGCACCAACCCTTTTAATGAAACAAGCACCAACCTATTTTCCAAGCACCAACTTGGACTTTGATGAGGTTCCGACCTCTAGGGCTTCGACCCTATATTCTCAAGGCACCAACCTTATGTTTAGGAGCTCCTACTCCAAGGACACTAATCCTTCAGAAATCTTTAGAGAGAAAGTGTGTGATGTACTTACTTAAGTGTCTTCAACAAGATTCTTCACTATTCAATTAATTTGATCCAAAGTTGTTCTTGACCATCCAATAAAATGTTTCCAAGAGTCCTCTGTTATATGTGACTGTCCTTGTCTACAAATGCTTGACTGTTGTAACAATTCTTCCACAAGAATTCTTCAACCCGAGTTTTTTCTTCACACAGTCCGAGTAGGTGACTGTTCCTCACAAATCCAAACTTCTTTTATTATCCAAGATTCACTTACAATAGATCTAACTCACATCTCCTCCACGGATGTTACAACGCTGAGCTTTTCAAACACCGATCCGAATCTTTGAGCTTTTACTAATCTGAGTTCTATATCAAAAAAATATGACACAAATCCGAAATGTATAGGGTTGTTCTAGGTTCTTGTCCGAACCATAAATCTGTGAAGCAATCCGAGCCACTGTATAATTCGAATGTGTGATATCCGAGTCACTATCTGTTGATTTGTGCTCTGTATGAAAGTGTAGAGGCTATAGTGGGTATGGGGTCTGCTTAATGATTACGAGTCTATTGTAATAGGTTGATCTTCATAGTTATATTCCACCATTAGCCTTTACAGCTCAGATATAATCTAGATTTCACTCCACCGTTATCCCTTACAACACAGATGTCAAGTAATCCTTCTCGGCTTGTAAATATTCATTAAGTTCACGAGGTATGAACTGAGTTTCTATGGTGTATGTTTGATAACTGAGTACTGTGCTTGACCATCGAAATCTCTATTTGATAAATGTGTACGAATTGTATATATATAGCCTTCTTATGACCTTGTTTGGAGGCCGACTTGTATTCCTGAGCATAGGTCGGCTCAAAAACAGAAATATATCCTTAATTTGAAAAATTCATATCTCCTAAACGACATGGAGTTTCGGGTCAAGTAATAGCTCATCAGAAAGACAAAAACATGCTCTAAGAGATGACATTGGTGTCAATTTGGAAGGATGCCTTTAAGGAGTTTTTTTTTTCTTTCTTTGTGACTGTCCTTAATTTTTGTGTGTAGAAAATGCATAGGACATAATGCCTTCTCCATTGCTTGGCTTCTTCTTCATTTGTCTTTTCCATTGTTTGGTTTATCAATCATGGGGTCATAGCACCATCATGTAGGAGAAACTTCAAATGATATCTTCTATGTTGCCATCAATGTATTTCAACCTATTACCATCAATGACAACTTGGATTAACAATCTCCCCCTTGTCATGGTATGGCAATATTTTTCTTCTCTCCCCCTTTGACATCAATGGCAATGGGGTGCCAAATTTCTCCCCCTGTCATGCTGCTCCCCCTAACATACTGTAACCCTGGCATGCTGCTTGATTTAATGTGATGTAAGAGAAATGACACCCATCTTTTGGTGAAGATACTTGAATGCTTCTCATGGAAGGAGTTTTGTAAATATATCAGCAATTTTGTCTTTGTATTGACGTATTCCAACCTGATATTGTTTTCAGCAACTTGTTTATGGAGAAAGTGGTATTTGATTGGAATGTGTTTGGTTCTTGAGTGCATTACTGGATTCTTTGAAAGATTGATGGCTCTAGTATTGTCACAAAGAATAGTAATTGGTTGCTTAGTTTCTATGTTGACATCCTTCAAGGATTCCTTCATCCATAGAATTTGTATACAACAATCAGCAGAAGCTATATATTCAGCTTCAGCTGTAGAAAGGGATATAGATGATTGTTTTTTGCTGAGCCAAGATACAAGACAATCTCCCATAAAGAATTCATTTCCACTGGTGCTTTTACGGTCATCCACACTTCCGGCCCATTCAGCATCAGAATAAGCTGTCACAATAAGAGTTGAAATATTAGGATACCAAAGACCGAAATCAGTCGTTCCTTTCAGATATTTGAGAATTATTTTCACAGCTGCTAGATGGGATTGTTTAGGACTTGAATGAAATCTTGCTACCATTCCTATTGCTTGCATAATATCTGGTCTTGTAGCAGTTAAGTATAGGACAGCTCCAATTATTGACCTGTAAAGAGTTGCATCTATTTGAGGGGTATCATCATCTTTGCTTAATTTACAATCTGTGGTCATTGGTGTGCTCATAGGTGCACAATATTCCATCCCATATCTTTTAAGCACATCTTTAAGATATTTTTCTTGAGATATAAACATGCCTGCAGAAGTTTGAGATATTTGTAGCCAAAGAAAGTAAGACAACTCACCTATCATTGACATCTCGAATTTTTTGGACATATTTAGAGCAAATTCATGGCTCATTTCTTCATCATTGCTAGCAAAGATTAGATCATCAACGTAAACAAGAGTGATAAGAAGTTTTCACTTGTCCATCTTCATGTAGAGATTGCTACCTGCCACTCCCTTTTTGAAACCTTCTTGTTGCAGATAGTGATCCAACTTAGCAAACCATGCTCTAGGGGCTTATTTTAATCCATACAAGGCCTTTTTTAGTTTGCATACAAAGTCTTTTCCTTCAGCAAGATCAAATCCTTTTGGTTGATCCATGTAAACTTCTTCCTTGAGATCTCCATTCAAGAATGCTGATTTTACATCCATTTGATAAACCTTGAATCCTTTTGAGCAAGTAAATGCTAAAAAAATTCTTATGGCTTTCTTTCGAGCTACTGGTGCAAAGGTTTCTTCGAAGTCAATTCCTTCGATTTGAGAGTATCCTTTGCAGACAAGTCTGGCTTTATTTATGATGATTTGTCCATCTTCATTCATCTTGTTTTTGAATACCCATTTTGTTCCAATTATAATTTTATCTTTTAGGTGAGGTACTAGTTCCCAAGTCTCATTTTTTTCGATTTGAGACATTTCTTCATCCATGGCATTTATCCAATAAGGATCTTTTCTTGCTTGAGAAAAAAATTTCAAGTTCTATTAAAGATAATAGAGCCACATCATATTTTCTTGGGGTGCTTATCATTCTTCTTCGAGTTTGGATTCCTTCATCTATATTTCTAATGACTTGTTCTTCCAGATGATATCTTTGAACAAAATTGATCTTGGAGGGAGTTTTTGAAGATTCATTTTGAGGTTCACTTTGAGATTCTTCATTCTCCTCTTCTCTTTCAGGTTCTTCTTCTTCACTTTTTTCAAAGAAAGACTCAACTTCATGATCTTCAATTCTTTTTCTGGAAGGCCTTCATCAATATTCACATCAATGCTTTCCACTATTCTTCATAGATGATTTTTGTAACATTTGTAAGCTTTGCTCCTAGTGGAGTATCCAAGAAATATTCCTTCGTTTGTTCTACAATCAAATTTACCTGGTGAGTCATCATTTATTTTTATGAAACATTTGCTTCCAAATGTTTTGACATATTTTACTGAAGCAGATCTTCCTTTCCATAATTCATAAGGAGTATTTTCATTATTTAGTCTCAGTTGAGTCCAATTTAAGGTATAAACTACGGTGCCAACTGCTTCTTTCCAGAAGTTTGGTTGCAAATCAGCTGCTAGTAGCATTGTCCTAGCCATTTCTTGAATGGTTCGGTTCCTTCTTTCAACTAGTCCATTTTGTTGGGATGTCCTAGCAGTAGAGAGTTCTCTTTCGATTCCATACTCTTTGTAGAATTTATCAAACTCTTTCGAAGTGAATTCTCCTCCTCTATCCGTTCTAATACATTTGATCTTAGAATATTTTTCATTTTCAATGAGAGCTTTGAGATTCTTAAAACACTCAAATGCTTCAGATTTATATTTTATGAAATATATCCACATCATTCTAGTATAGTCATCAAAAAATAGAGAAAAGTACCTTTCACCTTGAAGAGCTGGAGTTCTAGTTGGCCCACACAAATCTACATGAATGATTTCCAAAGGTTTTGATGCTGAGAACTCCTTGGTTTTGTGGCTAGTTCTGGTTTGATTTCCATGTTGGCATGGGCCACATACAACTTGATTTGGTTTGCACATTTTTGGAATGTCCCTTAATGCATTAATTTTGTCGATGCTAACTAGGTTGTCAAAAATTGTATGCCCCAATCGCTTGTGCCATAACTAACTTTCATCTGTTTGAGTTAAGTAACATTTATCTTCTTGGATTCTACTGAGAATGTAAACATTATCTAGTGTTATTACTCCTTTCGCCACAAGCTCTCCTCAGGATGAGTGTCTTATTTCACAATTTTTTGTACTAAAGACAACATTATGTCCTTGATCACAAATCTGGCTGACACTTAAGAGATTGTGTTTGAGCCCTTCTACCAGCAAGGTATTTTGAGCCTTTCCTAGTCCATTGACAAGGGTAGCAGTCCCTTTTCCAGTGATTTTAGTAGATCCACTTCCAAAGGATACATTTCCATTTTTCTTGTTCAATGAGATAAACTTATTTTTGTCACCTGTCATATGTCTCGAGCATCCACTATCCACGAACCAATGATTTTCTTCACTATGAGCACATAGAGCTAGGCCACATTTATCAATTTTGAGATTTACGTTTTTAGCTTTTTCCCTTTTGAGAGGGAAATTTTGTTCATTATGATCATATTCATCACATAATGAGTAAGATGGATCAAACTTAGCCAAAGGATCAAATGAATTGTAAGTTTTGATTTTTTCTTTCTCTTTAGGCCCACACAGTTGGTTTGGTTGATTATTCAATCTTGGTGCTTCATTCTTATGAGCCTTGCAATGCTTAGCTTGATGCCCAAAGTTTTTACAATTGTAACAATGCCCAAGAAAAATAGTTTGATACCTGCTGTAGTATCCATAGCTTGAATCAACATTCTTCCTTAGAGTTGCTCTTTCTTCATATCTTGGTTTTGAGATGTGACATTTTTCTTGAGATGACTTTTCTTCTTTTGGATGGCAAGAGAGTACATCAGCATAACTTCTGGCATTATTCTTCGTACTTGATGATTCTCCTTTGAAATCAATTCCAGAATTGTCATATTGAGGTCTTTGAGTATTAAGAATGTTGTCAAGAGCTAGAGAGCTTTGCCAACTCCTTTTGATTTGCTCCAATTCCTTTCT
Source organism: Pinus albicaulis (assembly GCA_034641835.2). NCBI lineage: Eukaryota > Viridiplantae > Streptophyta > Pinopsida > Pinales > Pinaceae > Pinus > Pinus albicaulis. The sequence goes on from CM076578.1 coordinate 835,666,971, forward strand.
TAGGGACACTATTTCAGCTTCACGTTTTTCACAGATATCATCCTTCTCTTTTAACTTTATGTTCAAGAAGTCTTCCCTTATTTTTGCTTCCTCTCTTTCTATTTTGAGAGAAGTTATCTTCTTTTGTAGATTCTCATTTTCATCAATGGCACTCATTAGAAAACTATCCATGTTTGTTTCATCTTTTATTTCTGAGTCATCATCATTTGTAAATGCCATGAATAGTGTTTCTTTGCTTCCAACATAATTACTTTCCTCATCTGATTCATCATCGCTTTCTCTGTACTAATGCACATTTCTAGTTGATTTCCTCTTTATGACTATGAATTCATCTTCATCAGACTCATCTTGTTTAGAGAATAAGTTCTTCTTATTAAACCCTTTCTTCTTGTACATTATTCTTTTAGAGTCCTTTTCATCATCACTATCATGTTTATGAGGACATTTTGCAGCGTAATGATCTATTCTCCCACAATTGAAACAAATAAGAGGGTACTTACCTTTTAGCTTAGATCCCCTTTTTAGTCTTTGTACAAACTGAGCTAACTTGTTTTCAGTATCTGATTCATTGCTGTTGTAATTCCATCCTTTTCCTTCTTTTGTAGATTTTGAGGCTTTTAAAGCTGCTTCTTTGAAATTTGGGATCCCTTTCCTCATCTCATAGGCAATAAGAATTCCATGAAGTTCATCCATCTTGAGAGTATCTAGGTCCTTCATTTCTTCTATGGCACTTACTTTGGAGTTGAATCTATCAGGAAGTGATCTCAGGATTTTTTGAACTATGGTGCTTTCTTCAATATTTTCCCCTAGTCCTTTAAGAGAGTTAACCACTTCGGCTACTCTGAGGAAGTATGATGCAATATCTTCTTCATCATCCATTTTCAGACTCTCAAATTGTCTTCTATAGGTTTGAAACTTTTCCTTAAATTTAGAGTCCCCATCATATAGCGAAACCAATTTATCCCATACTTCTTTGGCTGAGTCACAGTTCATGACTTTCGTAAATTCGGAATCGGTGATTCCACTAGTGATGGAATTTAAAGCTTTGGCATTAGAAATGTAGGCTTTTCTTTCATCTGGATCAATTGGAAGACTGGCGGGAGCTTTGTATCCATCCAAAACAGAGTGCCATACTTCGGGGCCAAGAGACATTAGATAGTAGGACATCCTCTTTTTCCAAAAACTAAAATTTGTTCCATCAAAGATAGGAAGTTTCCTTGTTTCTTCCATGTTCTTAATTGTGCCTAAGAATCCTTCTTCCAGCTGTTAGGCTAATAATGAAGAAGCTGTCTCTGATACCAATTGTTGGAAGCAACCATACTTCAGGGCCAAGAGACATTAGATAGTAGGACATCCTCTTTTTCCAGAAACTAAAATTTGTTCCATCAAAGATAGGGAGTTTCCCTGTTGCTTCCATGTTCTTCATTGTGCCTAAGAATCCTTCTTCTAGCTGTTAGGCTGATAATGAAGAAGTTGGCTTTGATACCAATTGTTGGAAATACTGAGAGGGGGGTGAATCAGTATTTCTTTTCAATTGTTAATTATTACCAATTAGATTCTTCACAATTAAAGACAGAGAGGTATATATAATAATGATATTAAGAATTAAAGAGAACTTCAATCCCTTTTTAATAATAGTATACAATAGATGAGAGAAGGGCACCAACCCTTTTAATGAAACAAGCACCAACATGTTTTCCAAGCCCCAACTTGGACTTTGATGAGGCTTCGACCTCTAGGGCTTCGACCTTATCTTCTCAAGGCACCAACCTTGTGTTTAGGAGCTCCTACTCCAAGGACACCAATCCTTCAAAAATATTTAGAGAGAAAGTGTGTGATGTATATACTTAAGTGTATTCAACAAGATTCTTCACTATTCAATTAATTTGATCCAAAGTTGTTCTTGACTGTCCAATAAAATGTTTCCAAGAGTCCTCTGTTATATGTGACTGTCCTTGTCTACAAATGCTTGACTATTGTAACAATTATTCCACAGGACTTCTTCAACCTGAGTTTTTTTTCTTCACACAGTCCGAGTAGGTGACTGTTCCTCACAAATCCAAACTTCTTTTTATTATCCAAGATGCACTTACAACAGATCTCACTCACATCTCCTCCACGGATGTTACAACACTGAGATTTTCAAACACTGATCCGAATCTCTGATATTTTACTAATCTGAGTTCTATATCAAAAAAATATGACACAAATCCGAGATGTATAGGGTTGTTCTAGGTTCCTGTCCGAACCATAAATCTATGAAGCAATCCGAGCCACTGTATAATCCGAATCTGTGATATCTGAGTCACTATCTATTGATTTGTGCTCTGTATTAAATTGTAGAGGCTACAATGGGTATGAGGTCTGCTAAATGATTACGAGTCTGTTGTAATAGGCTGATCTTCATAGTTATAGTCCACCATTAGCCTTTACAACTCAGATATAATCTAGATTTCACTCCACCGTTAGCCCTTACAACACAGATGTCAAGTAATCCTTCTCAAGTTCTAAATCTTCATTAAGTTCACGAGGTATGAACTGAGTTTCTGTGGTGTATGTTTGATAACCGAGTACTATGCTTGACCACCGAAATATCTGTTTGATAAATGAGTACGAATTGTATATATATAGCCTTCTTATGACCTTGTTTGGAGGTCGACTTGTATTCCTGAGCATAGGTCAGCTCAAAAACAGAAATATATCCTTAATTTGAAAAATTCATATCTCCCAAACGACATGGAGTTTCGGGTCAAGTAATAGCTCATTGGAAAGACAAAAACATGCTCTAAGAGATGGCATAGGTGTCAATTTGGAAGGATGCCTTTAAGGAGGTAATTTTTTTTTTCTTTGTGACTGTCCTTAATTTTTGTGTGTAGAAAATGCATAGGACATAATGCCTTCTCCATTTCTTGGCTTCTTCTTCATTTGTATTTTCCATTGTTTGGCTTATCAATCATGGGGTCATAGCACCATAATGTAGGAGAAAATTCAAATGATATCTTCCATGTTGCCATCAATTTATTTCAACCTGTTTCCATCAATGACAACTTGGATTAACAAGTACATTCCTTAAATCCTATACATGGCGTGAAAAAATTCCTATTCTAATTGATATCCCATATATTCCTAAGATTATTTAGAGAGGATCTATGTGGTTGTTCAATGCAAAATTCGTGGCCCTTGAGCATGAAAAGCTTCATTTTAGAAATAAAAGTATTTTTTTACCTTCCCTCATACTAATTCTTATCTTGCAAAGAATAATAATGGTGCCCATATTCTTAGTCTAAGCCCTTTTCATGTCCATTGGTAAAGGCCTTGAGAGTTATTCCTAGTGTGAAAAATTTGGTAAGGTTGTGAAAATATTAGTTAAGATAAAAGGCCCAATAGAAATTACTCCATTAGTCATAACCTCTCATAATGCTAAAACTAGACAATTGGTCTCATTGTGTTAGGTGGAAGTTTAGTGAAAAAAAAAACAATAATTATCAAACTTTAAGAAAAGACATGTTAACATACATTTTTATGTCTATATTAAAACAAGAAAAAACCACATAATTTTAATTTTTAAATATCACTTCATAAAACTACTAATTTATAAATTTTACCTAATAAATCATTTATATACAATTTAATACCTTATTAAATTTTTAATTTAATACTATATATAATTTTTTGGTTTAAATATTATTATTAACATTTAATTTTTAAATTTGAATTTAAATTTTAGATTAATTTCAATTCTCTCGCCTTCTCGCTGATCCCAATTCCCACCTGCAAACTATAAAGAAGATGTTTTTCCATCTAAGGTTGTTGAAGATGCCACATGCTCAAAGAGATTGAATTTTTTCAATGAGAAACACTTTTTCTCTCCCTTCTCCTTCGGTTGCCTCCTGTCACGACTGTCCACTGCATCTGCAAAATCCGTAGAGGTATCATTCTCCAACGCCATATTCAAGGAAAGGGATTATTGACAGAGACTCCAAAGTAAACACGTTGATTGCTGATGAGCAAGATCATTTCATTACTTCGAAATTTGAAGGATGATGAAACTTCCAAAGCGCCTATGAAGAGGAACAAATGAGTCTGAGACCAAAGAAGATCAGTCCCGCGCCCTTGTTACAAAAGTTGGTTATTTGAACCAAGATGTAGCAAGAGATTATTCTGCTATGCAACCTTTGGATGACCATTCTGGACGTCATATGGAGTCAGATTATCATAACGTGTTTCTTTCAGCTGTTACAGAGGTAGCCCGTGCAGCTTATAGGGAGATTCACACACCTGATTTAAATGAAGAGGATTCTACTTTTGCATCAGTACAAGAGGCATCTACTCCTCAACTCACTGAGGCCTTAGTTTCCAGTATTGCTAATGTTCCTGTTTCAAGTTATTTATAGAAAGGTCACTTACTAGGAGATTTTTCTATTTCAAGTTATTGCCAATATTTCTATGCTGGGAGACTCTAGATAAAGTGAATGTGTTGAAGTTATTTAAATTTTTTGAAGAAATAAAATCCAATCGTCAATCTTTCTGTGTCGAGAGAATCTAGATAAGGTAAGTTATTTAATTTTTTGTATTGTTTAACATGTTCCTCTCGCACTAGGAAGTGATTCTATAAATATTCCCCTGCTCCCATATTTGATACAACAATAGAAAAAATCCCCTGCAGCAGCCCTGCTAACATATTAACATCACACTCATGTTGTTTTGCTACAAGCATTGCCTCCTTCAAGACCTTCGATTGTTTAAAAAAATCATGTAAATTAATTAATTTTTGTAAGTTTATCTTCTCAGTTTACAGATAATTTTAAAAGGAGGATGTTTTTTAATGAAAGTTTCACAATTTTCAGGACGCAGAAGATGCACATACACTTGGGGCTTTATGTTCACAAGTTGAAATGGACAACCACATACACAAACTTAAAAGAACTTGTAAGTCGATCTCTTGTGAATCTGGAGAATAATAAAATGCAAGTAACTTCAATTATTATTTTGGCCATCTTCTATGTGATAGAGAAGTCCCAGTCACAAGCCTCTTAAAAAAACGATAAATTAAAAACCTAGAGTGGGATAAATTGTTTTCAAGAGAAAATATGAAAATTGTCTTACAGAAATGTCACTTACTTTGTTCAAAGAACAACTCTATTACAGTTGGAACCTATTTGACAATTGTTTGAACCCTATTTGATAACCGTTTATATGTCCTGCTCAATGCATAGTTTGTCAATGGGGTTTGAACATGGTGAGATGTAAATGTGGTCTCAACATTGGGCGTTAGCATTTCCGAATCCCCAACTTGAGGTTTTATCAACTGTTCCTGCATTTTTCTCAGTGACTGGTTTTTCAATGGGGTTTGAATAGGTTGAGATGTTTGAACAGAATCAAAAGATGAAGGGAGTTGAGCTTGAACTTTCCATCAGGGAACAGGTTGAGCCATAAGAGGCATGCACGAAGGGACAAATGCTATCTACTGAGATTGAATCTATTGATAAGGAAGTGTTGCAACATGTTGTTATGTCTCATTCCCGTGAAGATGTAAATTTGGTACCTATTTCAAATCCCCAACAAGAATTTGTGGTAGAAATTAAGAAGTAAGGAAATTCCCACTCCGGCCTACAACTTACAGGTTGTATCATCCTTGATTGGTAATTTTTTGATGGCTATGGCTACAAATCATTTAGGTTTTGTACAATGTTCTTTATTAAATACATCTAAGCAGCACTCACATAGTCTTGAATTTCTGGCCCCAAGTAGTTCAATGCAGTTAAGAAATAGAGCTTCAGATACACAGGAACTATCTACATTAGCATTTCGGCAGTTCAATCAAGTAGGAGGCAATAAACAAGAGTTCCACTCAGTATTTAGGTTGCAAGAGTATGCCCAGGTTGCAATAACCACTAGTACAAAATAGATAATTAGTTACTAAAAAAATGACTAAAATTTGCATATAAACGACCATTTTTCAATCGGTGACCAATAGTAGCTAATTTACATTATATTATGACGCGACCAACTTTTAGTCATATTTAGCTTAGTTATTAATTGGATGTCTCATTTTTACCGTCTAGTAGTATATTCAGTCATAAATTTCGTCATTAATTCAGTCATTGATTTACTAAGTCATTAATTGTCACAATGAATGACCAAATACACAACAAAATATACTACTACATGATCACCCGATAAAACCAATTAATGACCAAAGAAATATGACCAAAATTTTGGTCGCGTTATAAGATACTGTAAATTAGCTACTAATAGTCATATATATGCAAATTTTAGTCATTGTTTGAAATCAATTAACGACCAAAGAAATATGACTAAATTTTGGTCGTGTTATAAGATACTGTAAATTAGCTGCTAATAGTCATCTATATGCAAAATTTAGTCCTCATTTAGAATAACAAATTTATCATTACAGTAGTCATTTATATTTTTTGGTAGTTTCATATTCTGTATATAAACGATTGATTTAGTCATTTATATTCATTTCATTTACTTTCATTAATAATCATTATAAATTACTAATTTAGCCGTTTTCTATTCATTTTATTTGTGTTCATCATTAATCAATATAAAATACAAATTTAGTAATTTTAGATTGATTTTATGTGTTCATTATTAATCAACATAAATTAATTAGTATGATTTTGCGACATTATTAAAAAAAATGTCATATAATGTGCATGTTCATCTAATAAGAAAACAAAAAATTACATATGTTAATTACAATATTAAATAATATCAAGTACAACTATAGATAATTTCGACCACATATTATATTATATGAAAAGTCAAGTATTACAATATGAGTTTCCAACTTAATATTAGTTGGACTATAATTTACAAATGAAATATTGTTTCATCATGTCAAAACATTATCATTGTGTTTCCAATGCATCACAAGTGAATTCACCAACTCTAAAGACATGACCATCAGTCTGTATGTGTGTTTCTTATGCAAGATATTGGCTTTAAGGTCATCATTACACTGGTTCTTCCTCTCTTTCTGCATTTGTCACTCTAGTGTTATTGTTCTCCTCTTTCTTCAATTCCTGCTTCTTACCATCAATAATGAATTCCTCTTCTGAAAATGAAAGAAGATACAATGCAAAGTATAAAACATGAACGATGATAAAAACTAGAAGATAAACTAAAGTAGATTATAAAATATTTATACGACATATACCTCAACATCAACAATGACAATTTCATTTCTCCCCAGAAAAGCAAGAAACTCGAACAAGTTTTCTTTAGTTGGGAAATAGTGGCCAGATGACCTGCATAAACAAAGCAAATAAAACGTCATCATAGAAAATAACACATTCGGAACTTAGCATTGAATGTTCAAGAAAATATTAGGCACACTCATGTCAACTAAGTTACATGATAAAAAGCTCAAGCTGTCGATAACTTATGAAAAGAAATGGAAAGAAAAAGACAACATATAATCAATAAGAGGCACGTGGTGGCATTGTCACGGATTTTGTTTTTTTGCACATTGCCATCACCTAAATCTTGTAGTAATAAGTTTAATAAAAAAATAAAAACAATTCATGTAATATTTTACAAGAATAAAATACAAAGTAAGAAGTTCAATTAAATAAATAAAAATATAACTTGAAATGCAATTGGTTCTACAGAGATAATTTCAATAATTTTTTTTAAAAATTGTATAACAATTTCTTATTATTAATATCTTGAAAAATATATAAATACAAATAGAGTTTAAAGTGGAATCAGTTGCAATGATCAAAGTGTCGTATTTAAAAGTTATCCGTTTTGGTGGGAATTTGAGCTTTCACCACCTCAATGCTAAGAATAATCTTTATACTTATAATATCAAAATTCATAGGAAAACTATTTAGTCAATAATATATTCATCAGACCAACTACAATGATGACTTTAAATGTATAAAGAAATTAAACTCATAAGCAAATAACGTTAACATTTATTAGAGGAGGACCCTAAACTACTATAAACTTAAAACATCCAATCATTTCCATTTCCACAAAGTAAATGTATCCTTGAAATTGATATGGCACAAAATTAATAGAAAAGGATTGAGATGCACACCTTTCTCAGAATACCACTGGGTGTTGCCTCTCTCCACTCCCAACGTAAACATGGAATCTTGTTAGTCGTGAATCTCCTGAAAGCAAAAAATACCAATGTTCACATCTCTCTCTCTCTCTCTCTCGTATGCAAGCAAACATACATAAGCATGCATGAATGCATCATACATCCTATAAGAAAACTATCATGGAGAAGAAATTTTATGATCACATCAGATCAACACTTGTTTATATTAAATGTGAAAATAGGAACAATCAATATAGGATTAGAGAATGGAGAATGCCTCATATTTTACATCTATAAGATACACACATACTGATAATATGAACAACAAATGAGTCCATAAGGGATAAAGATAATTTATACAGAGGAAGGTAATGGAGATATGATATAGTAGACTCTTAAAAAAAGCATGTTAGGATCACTGCCAATCATAGGCACTAGTTTCCAAGTAAAATTCAACAATGATTGTAACCCTTGAGACATCAGAGTCTACTCGTGACTTTGCATGGAAGTGAAAAACTAGATAGATATCCTTAGTATAACAAACCATTGTTACAATGAGATAAGAACACAATTAAGATCTATTGACATATTTCTACTAGTTTTAATCTTTTGTATAGTTAATTTACATCCTTTGATCTCGTGAATGGGGGTGACTATATGTCTCTCCATTTTATGGATAGAAAGGAAAGGCCTTGTCCAACGAAGAAGACATGAATTGAAAACATAAAATGTAATATTGAAAAAAGAAATAATAATAATATTAATAAACATGTACAAATGCCTAGAATTGCATATATACAGTTATCATCATGCAAAAGAGTAATTTCAAAAATAACAGTTAAGTTAAGAAAGCTTGTTGGGGAGCAATATTGGCTATTGTCTATGGGATCAATTATATATCCTTTAATTTGACTGAAGGATCCAAATCATTGAGACCATAACATGAACTTTAAAATATATGAGTAGAACTCTCCTTTACTATTATGGTCAGAGAAAAATCCTAAGCTACTTCAAATACAACATAACTTAATTACTACTAGCTCCCATGCATATATGCAACTAAAATGAATTTCATCTAACTCGTGTGAATTCAAAAAAAATATCATCCCTTTCTAAAAAGATAAGTCTTCCTAATTGCAGATATTTCATCTAGAAATACTTGTAAAAACAACATAGATTTTCATCGTAAATCCAATCCATCATGCATAAAAAAAAAGATAAATAGTTTGCTCTTATAGTAATATTACTTTCTCATCAAATAAAATATGCATCCATTATCCATGTGGTGGTGTAACAAGATTATTAAATACTTATTTAATAATGTAATAAATGGTTTCAATCTCTTCCCTATAATTTCACCACGAAAAAGGCATGACAACAAAGTCATTAAGCTCGATTTCTAGTTTTCATGTTTTTGGGTTCAATAAATAAAGCAATATTACAGTCTTATATCAGGTCATATGTTTCCAATTAAAAATTTACTTTATATCTTCAACGTTGAAGCAATTATGAAGCATAACTCAAAAATGTAATCCATCTTGATAATAGTGGGAAGCAACAAATTGCTCCAGAGTCCAACTTTGGTAATATCAAAATCGACAATGAGTAATAAGGGCCTTCCTTTGTAATAAATCAACAATGAATCATAAGGACCTTCCCTTGTACTTACTTGTAACAATCTATCTTTTTGAATGAAATTCCTTACTATTGAATTGGTCCAACATTTTAATCCACTTTCTCTACCTACCCTTGTAAATGGCCCTATGCTTTCTCATCAATGCCAAACCTTGTTCTACTAACTTTCAACTCAAGTCAATATGGAATCCAAGAATTGGTAAAAAAATTTAATCCACTTTCTCTAACTACCCTTGTAAATGGCCTATGTTTTCTCGTCACTGCGAAACCTTTTTCTACTAAATTTCATACATGGTGACATAATTTTTCATCTAAAATTAGTTTCTTATTTAGAAAAATAAAACTTAAGTAGCTTTCGTTGTTTCCCTCCCTGTGAAGCCTCTAATAAGATGAATGAATTATGGTCATTAACGATTATCATGAAAATAAAATTGAAGGTGGAGAAGGTCGTTTTCCTAGGTTAGTGATGAATCTCATCAATTACAAGGTCTTTGCCCCATCTTTCACCAAGAAACACCCAAGAGTGTGGCTTAGGATGGTAGTTCTTAAAGTAGAAAAAGAAGTAATCACCCTGAAAGATGCAATACTTAGAGAATACACACCAAGTCTTTAACACCAAAGAGAGGGTAAAAGTTTTAATAGTACAATGAAGAGAGGTACCTAGTCTCAAGTGGATTTGATTCTAGACATAGGTTTCCAACAAAGATGTGGATGCCATAGATGGAGAAAAGTTAACCCTAGTTGTGATAGATGGAGCAATTCTAAAACTCCCTTTTGATTCTAATTCAATTGTCTAACTCGCCTCAGAACCGTGTGATGTTGGTTTTCGTAATGGAAAAATACACAATTATGCTTCAATAAAAAAAAATACACAATTTTTAATATATATATATATATATATATATATATATATATATATATATATATATATATATATATATATATATATATATATATATATATATATATATATATATATATATATATATATATATATATATTATAAAATTAATATATATGGGTACATATATATATGAGTCATATATATTAAAAATTGACTCAATACTCCATTCAAATAATACTCCATTGGATATCATTATGGATGAATTACCGAATGAATTACCACCGATTAGAAGTGTTAGCCACTCTTTCTTTCCATGTCTTCCGAAGGAAAGAGTGTCATCATGGTGGTAGTTGATAGAATTACCAAGTATGCACAATTTTGTCGATTATCTCATCCATTTAAATTAAGTATAGTTGCTAGTGCATTTATGGAAACAATTCAAAATCTACATGGAAACCCAAAGATTATTGTAAGCAACAGATATCCCATTTTTACTGGAAAACAAATTATCATATATCATATATCATGTATATAAAAACTAACATATATATATTAATCATGTATATAAAAACAAATTATCATATATCATATATCATGTATATAAAAACTAATATATATTTCTACTGATTAGGCGAAGTCTATTTATAGAGCGCTAATCTAAAAATAGATATGTCGAATATTATTAGCTCTTAATAATATTTGGACTCTAAACAATATCTTATTATCTTGGAGCACTTCAGTTAAGTGCACAGATGTGGCACAACAACTGACAGAAGGAATTATGCTATTCCTGAGGGTTTATTGGAGATTTTGCATGGATGACTTCAGTTAGAACTCATGTGACAGAGTTTGGTAGAGTTGGAGAAGTAGTTGGTGGAGTTGTATTCAGTTTAACTCAGTTAGACATATATATATATATATATATCATTCATGCAAAATCAATTAATTTATTTAATATATGTTGACTTATTTTTACTAGTATTAGAGATATCGGTAATACCCTGATATCTGATATATTCCTTGTCACTTATAGATTTATGTGCGTACATCTTAATCATGTATATAAAAACAAATTATCATATATCAGATTTTGTTTTTTATTTAAAAGAATATATATTAAAGAAAAAATAATCTCAATAAAAATATATATACGTACATCTTAATCATGTATATAAAAACAAATTATCATATATCATATATCATGTATATAAAAACTAATAAAACTTTTGACCAGTCTTATTTGAGCAGTCTGATTTTCTTCCAAGCACAATTATAGCCTCAGAACCGTGTGATGTTGGTTTTCGTAATGGAAAAATACACAATTATGCTTCAAAATAAAACACTACACATGGTAAAATGATAATTGTCAAATAATCTCAAAAACACTAGACAGAATATTGTAAGTGTCTACCTCGAGAAAATGTACACAATGTTATAATATTTACCTAGATAATGAACTAAAAAGACAAGCCCATGCAAAGTGATCCACGGTCACCTCCAAAAAGTCCCTTTAGGGGTTGTAGAAACTAAAGATAAGGGAAAGGATTGTGTCAAAACTCTTTTAGCATCCAAGTACAATGAATTCATAATAGTAGCAAAGACGGTGATATAACCATCAATTTAAGAAACATTGATGTTGTTGTCATAGAAACTATACTCCCCTAGTGAACCCAACCACACCCTGACTTCAGTTTGGGTGGAGAATGTCGAGAAATTAAGCCTAGTCATAGTCACAACCTAGAAGAAAGAGGTAATAGATGTGACTATCATAGCAAGATAATAGAGCTTATGGTGTATGAAGGTAACCACAGCCCTGATGAGCAAAGACAAGAACCTTTGATCAAGGTATCTAAGAAGACAAAAATTTAGGCCTATAATTCTTGAAGAGGCAAATACATCCTAAGTCATTGTGTTCAGTAATTTGAAATTTAAAACTTGAATTTATACATACCTTAAAGTTGCAAGCAAACTTTGTCAACTGTTTATACAAACTTGTCATGTCTTAAAGGGATCAACAATGGTCGCTACTTAATGCAAGCCAATGAATAATTATTTAAATCTAACATTATAGTTAAATTCAAAGACAAGCATGAACCAAGTGACTCGGATTCTATCTACACAAAAATATTGGAAGAAACAGAGCAATGAAAGAAGTGCTCCTTTGTCACTATATCACATAAGAATCATCACTTGCAAATCCATTTTCCCCTTTAAATATGGAAAATCACCTCCATCCTCCACTAGTGCAAACATACCCACTATTGGAAATAAGAGAAGTGTAAAGCTTGTGCATCAAAGGGTCAAACTTATGCAAGCATAATCGATGCTATTAAAGAGCAACATTGTGCTTGTGCATATAAAGGAAGTTGGAGGTAGCCAAGTTAAATATGAATACCTTAGAGATCTAGAGAACATAACATAGCATAGTAGAAGCCCATGACATTAAACTCAAGACTTCAGACCAATTGTTTGTGGATTTGTGTCCTTACCAAAATGCAACTAAAACACATTCAATGCAGTACCCATATTATTGGTAGATCTGCCATCCGTGGAGCTATATGAAAAAGTTATAGTCATGCATAGGCACTGTGGTGGGAATTGAACTCAACGAAAACTATTTATGGATATGCGACCTTAACCACAATGTTAAACCAAGGCCTTCAACAATAGAACCACATCATATGTAATATACTCAAAAAACACAAAAATTATGTCGTTGATAGATCACGAGACTGGGTTTAAATTAAGAACGCTTGTCTTCAACAAATTTCCTACAACCACATTTCAATACCACTGTCCTTAATTTAAACCCTGATAGGAGGAAACTTTATATCCACCACTAAAACTGGCAGAGGTCAACTGCATTCAATCAAATAGGCTGTTGGCAACAATGAAAACAATAAAAGCATTATTATATTTTTATCAACATTCCAACCGATAAATCCAGATGTGGATACTCAACCTCGAAAACAAGGCTCCTGCACCACTTTTATGTCGAGAAACCATCAGGTCAATGCTTTTGGTCTACAACTTGACAAGGCCCTCCAAGGCTTAAAGTGACTCCACCATGAATATTTGGATGCATTCCATTTGTTGTTTGTGGTCCAATTTGCACAGATTTCCCATGTAAAAGTGTTGTTGTACCTTCAACCCCTATTAGTACATTTCCAAAACTTACGCTTGGAAAAGAAGGCATGGCTACAAAATGCACATTTTCTCTATGAGTAATTGTAGGATGATAATCTACAATAGAGGCAGTTTTAGGAACACTTGAAGGTCATGGTTTGCAAACCCGGTGTCCAAGACCATTGATAATGGATGGAACATGACCATTTGAGGAGGGGGTTTTGGGGACTTTATGCACTACACCACCAATCCTTAGGTGAGGTGATTCATGAGGGTGTTGATTATTATCACTATTCATCCTTACACTCCCTAAATTATTACAAATAAAGGCACCAGGATTTTCTCTTGTACTTAAATGAATATGATGTGTTGGTCTTTGTAAATCTACCGATGGACCTCTATCAGTCTTTATAACAATATTTTGAGCCACAGTTGCACCAATGTGGTTTTCCTCCTTGATTTATGTTGTAGAAGAAACATAGAAAATTATGGCAATGGAAGTTGGATGAATTAATGCACCAATGTGCATACTAGGTACCATAGAAGACCCAACAAAGGTCCCATTCATACAGTTGAGATTATTTTGCAATGATTGTGGGTTACTCACTAAAGTAGGAGGACACCCCACAACCATCCCGATATTGTTATTGTTGTTGGATAGATTGTTTGGAGGGATACTTGCCTCTCTCGCAATGATTCCAGGGCGCTGTTTGAGAGTATATAAATTAGAAAAATCCCCAATTTAGTTGAAAGAAAATATAATAATACATATTTGTTCCAATTAAAACATTTAAATTTGAAGTTGTGTGCACTTCATAAACCTCTACCAAAGTTTAAATTTTAAGAAAACACAGTAAGGTGCAATAGCTTCAAATTGAAATGCAGTTGTGATGTAGTGAAATTTTAGATATATAAGATGAAAAAAAAATTAACCTACTAAACGATCAAGTAAATAAATCCAAAATGTTAAGGGATAGGCATACAAAGAAGTATAAAGAAGAAGACGAGGACCAAATTCTTACATGATTGAATAAAACAACTCAAAACAATTAGCCATTTACTTGGGAAGTTATGAGATGTAATGTTCCCAAGGGATTAATTGGCCTAACTGACGAAATAACCTATGAATACCTATAGGCTATAGTCATCATCAAAAGGGGAAACCCCAAAATTTCCAATTTTGGGCGAGGTTTGGGGAAAGTAAGCAAAGAAACCCAAAACTAGGGTTTGAAGTAAAATCAAATCAATCATTTAATGACAAGAGACCCCTCTAAGAAATATATAAATATGGTAGGACCATTTGGAGCCATCATGGTGGATCAATTTGTATCTGTTTTTCACGAGCCTAAGGCAATGAGGGTTTTAAGACCCCTTTTTCCTATCAATTTCGGTGGTGAAAGATTCCACCCTAGTCGGTAAATTAATTTCTTCTTTCTTATATATGTTCTTGTACAAAAAGGAATAACCTTTTCTAAGGAAAAACGAGTTATTGAGGCATTGAAAAGTTTGCTAAAGAGGAAGATCGAGCTTCCCTGTGGTATACCCATGAAATTTTGGACAGACAAGCTCTCTTTGATAGAATATACTAAGTCTCTGACACAAATTCTGAAGCTGGGAGGGACCCTGAAACAGGCCTAGGGAAAATTATGGACATTTTCAAATACATGTTTATGGGTTGATTGTGTTGGTATAGTGTTGCGATAAGTGTCTCTTCTGCAATTGAGCTCCTTCCTCTAGATCAGACCCTAAACAAGAAAAGTCAAAGTGTGATACAACACATGCGAGGAGTAACTTTTATCCATCCGAGCCCTAAAGGCGTAGGAGGCCTATTCCGCATGCAAGCTGGTCGAGTGAGTTCCAGACAAGATGTACTGAGAGGCGAAGAGTATTACGTAGGACATCACATACTCTTTTGAAGTCGTAGCAACAGACCCATGGTTATATTTGAAAATTTCAGTGAATTATATGCTAAGACAAGTTTTAACAAGCTGATGATCCCAGTCGCAGTCTAGAGATGCATCGAGAGTTGGGGTCCGCTCGAGTGACGAGTCAACATTTCAAAGGTGGTTCTAATATTTTATGAGAAAAGCCAAAGAATTAAGAGACAAGAGTCAAGTGCGAACTTTATTTGTTGTGTTCGCATAATGAACATAGTACCTTCTAATTATTTTGGTATTTATTTTATTTACTATGGTTTATTAATAACAAACATCACATTGTGTGTGGGGGCCACAAACCATAATAATGTAGGGCATGAATTAAATTATTTATGGGATTATTTATTTATTTTAACATAAAAGAGTATAGTTTGTATTAATCTCAGCTCGTTCTCGACAAGTAACCGGGTGATTTACAATTACATTTCATTCCCACTAGGGTCTCCATTTGTTGTTCTACTATCTCAGAGCATTTCAAAATTACAAAATTTTTGTGGTTGATATGGGTTACTGTACTACAACTATATATACGACATAATTACATCAACAAGAGTTTACATCTACAAAATTGCATATAAACAACAAATAAGATCCTAGATACAAAACTACACAGAGGTTAGTCATTCATCCATGTCTGTCGGGATGTTTAAATCGAAGACCGAGCCTTGAATGTCTTCCTCCTTGTCCTTGTTGTTGTGCAGTAGCTTGAGCTCCTCAAAATGTTGGCGGAGTGCATCAATCTCGTGCTCCATTTGCTTTATTTTTCCAGTCTTGGCGATATTCTCCTCTTGGATATTCAACATTTCATATTGTTGTTGGTGTAAAATGAGCTGGATGAAGTTCAGCCCCGTGAGAATTTCATCCAGCTCAGTGGCACGGTTCCCACAGTTAACTGTCGCCGACCTTCATCCTTTACTGCTTTTTCTTTGCCCAAGGACTAACTTGGGTCTGCGTCATCCCTGTTGGAACAAGGTCCCATAAAAGCTGCGATTTTGTATAATTTTTGTATATTTTGGTCTTAATTAGTCCAACACAGGGGTTTTGGGGTGGATCAAAGCCCCTAATGCATTGTAACAGGTCAAGGGTAGACCAAGAGTCCATAAACCGTGGTTTGTGGACCATTGGATGCATAACCTAAATCTGTATAAATAGATGAACCTTTTTGAGTCATAGGTAGGAAGGAATAGAGATTGATGATAGTTGAAAATTTATCTGTTTGGGTTGCTAGGGTAAGGACTCCTGCTGGCTGTGTGCATGAAGATCCTCAGTTCTGCTATGTGCGGACCCTGTTGGTTGTGTGTGCAGGTTGAGTTAGATTGTATTGGGTTTTGGATGCTAATATATGCAAATCTGGTTAGAGTATCTCTATGTTATCTGAGTTTATGTAGTACTTTTGATGCGAACTGTTGGATCTATGATTGGTTATCATTGTTGCTATGGATCCGTCTTTGTTATAATACAAAGTATTCCCGTGAACTATTGTTTATACGTTTATGATATTACTTGTGATATTGCTGATGCGAAGGTGCTGATTTGATACATGAATGATAGTAACTCTGGTAACTGTGGACTATAACTGATTAGCGAACCTGCGAATAGATCTGTTTTATAGCTGCGAGAATATCCTTGTTCCTATTATATGAATCTATGATCTATTATAGTTGCTAAACTGATAGATCGGTGTTACACACGTGGATGCGAAGGTAGTTAGTAGATATGAGCTTTGTGATATAAGTCTGTAACTAGATCTGTTAAATATAAAGCTGATAAGCCGGGAACACAACTTTGTTTGACTTACCTGCTCTCTCTCAGGGTGCAGAAACTTGGTTTCAGCACCCTCCCATACTACTTCGGGTGAGACTTTGGCTTGCGCAAGCAGGTCACTGCCGAAAGGGCCAGTAGTATAGGGATTTGTTGGCAAAAATTAACCTCCAAACCTGGGTCAGGACCCCTCGAGCCAACAAATGGTTCTGTTGCCAGGACCGGGAGAATTTTGAGAGAGATATCGGGTAATGCCAAGAGAATATTGGAAACCTGAGAAGAAAGAATTTGAGGAGTGGTTCGAAAAAAAATTCAAGAATTTGTGATAAAAGAGAATCACAACACAAGGTTGACAGTGGAAAAGTGGAAGAATAAGTATGTTTTCGCAAAGATCTACAAGATTTTATTTGTGACATTTGCAACCGAGCTTTAGGAGTGGCTTGCAAGGCCCAGAGATTTCCAAAAGTGTTGGAAGGACGAACGGATCACGTAGTGGACCCCAGAGCTGATTCAACAGCTAGAAAAAACTGATAACACCATCACTCACACGGTAGATCATTGGGTGGATAGTGTGATAGGAGGGTTTGTGACAGAATTTGTGATTGATCAAGTTGTGTCCTACTTCGAGGCAGAACGAAGATTCTTCAAGGGTTTCTAAGGTAAGTTTCTAAAAACTCTTCCATTACTGATTAAGATATTATTGTGCGAAAAGAGTATCCTATGTAGTCATACAGAGTGAATGAGCTCCGATCAAAGTGAGGGTACAAAGCGTAGTGGTAAATACTACAAAACCAATCAATAAAGGGATCTATCTATCTACAATCCAGTAAGAAATTCTTCTGTGCATAACTCTCCGTCTACACCACCATCGAACCCTCATAGGGGTAAGAATTCACCTTCGCTACCACCGGAAGACGATATGGCCTCACACATGAAGCTACCCACCTTCAAGGGCGTAGGAGATGAGGATATGGATTGGTTTTGGTTCATCGCAGGATCAGTATGGATGGTGCAGAATGTAGCTAGTGACACGGTGAAAAGGGTGCAGCTATCCCTTGCCTTTGAAGGAAGGGCCTTGGACTAGTATATGGGGTACATCAACTAGCATGCGAATGAAACCATTGAAGAAATTAAGAATGCTTTGAAACAACAATTCAAAAAGCCCAAGTCTTACTCACAGATAGTGAATGATCTGGATTTCAAGCAAGAACCATTCGAATCTGTATGGGAGGCTGCCCAACGGTTAAAGAAGGTAATTACAGAAGGAGGATTTCTATACGATGGGATGAAGGACACAGAGTGGTTCATTTCTATGCTGCTGCCCCACCTGCACATGCCAATGGGACACAAAGCCATTGAATTGTAAGAAAAGGCCTTGGAAATTGCGATGAAGCTAGAAGCTGCGGCACGAGATGATACCCAGTTAGGAGTACAACAGATACAAGGCCAACTAGAAGCAATGCATATGGAGATCCAAAATCTGTAGAAGGAGCAAGGAACGGAGGCTAGCCCTGAAAGATGGTGCATACGATGTAGGGTGAATGGACACACCAAGGATAACTGTCTTATGCTAGCAGACTACATACAGGCTGGGGGACCCAGTCCGTTGCGACCTAGGGAAATGCAGAACCCAGTTCGATGCTTTGGTGTGATGATTGTCGTGTTGTTGGGCTGCACGATACCAACCACTACCCCTGCCTTGCCGCACATTTCCTAGAAATAAAGCAACAATGGTGCAGGTTCTGTAGATCTGTAGGCCACGATGAACAGAACTGCTGAATGTACGATCGAATGAGAGATCAAGGAAATCTATATAGGGTATAGGAGGATCCGTCATCCCCAATATCCCCCTCGGGCATAGGTGGTTCTCCAGCCAGGGGCAGGGGAGGGGGTCAAGGTGGAAGTGCAGGTAGGGGGAGAGGACAACTGGTTTTCTATAACTGCGGAGAAATAGGGAACTTTACAAGGGACTGCATAAACCCTACAAGACAGTCCTGCAAATACTATAGATAGCTGGATCATGTGATCTAAGATTGCTCGATTCTGATGGCCAAAATGCAGGAGAAGTAGCAGACACCTACGCAAAATGTAAAAAAGATTAAGGCGAAACCTCGGGATGAAGGGCCAAGTGTTAATTTTATCACACGCAGCGGCATGACCACTGGAGGAGCTGCAGAAAAACATGAGGCAGAGCGTCTCATCCAAAAAGTGGCTATTAAACAAGAAGGTTTGGACTTATGGGATGAAAAAGAAACCTTTGTCACAGCTCACCAATACTTTGCTAAGGTTGAGGCACCTACTCCTCAGGTCCCTGCAAACCTCAAGGCAGATGATGAGGTCGAACCATTCCTACAGGCATGTATGAAGCTGCTGCGCAACCAAAGGGCCATAGAAAAACTCCAAGCTTTGATAGATAGCTGCATAGAAAAAACAACCCCA
Organism: Pinus albicaulis; assembly: GCA_034641835.2. Classification (NCBI taxonomy): domain Eukaryota; kingdom Viridiplantae; phylum Streptophyta; class Pinopsida; order Pinales; family Pinaceae; genus Pinus; species Pinus albicaulis. The sequence continues at coordinate 835,686,793 of CM076578.1, forward strand.
GCCATGGAAATTAAGGATGTACACAAAATCTATAAGCATAAGAGACGCACTGGCAGGGAGATGCAGTTAACCACGCAGATTGGTGACTATGAGATGGATCAGGTTATTTTGGACCTAGGCTCGGATGCAAACGTACTACCTAAGCAAACCTGGCAGCAAATGGGAGAACCTAAGTTGGAATGGTCCACTATCCAGCTGTGCATGGCTAATCAGCAGAATATCATACCTTTAGGAAGATTACCAAAGATCTTGGTAGACATCTCGGGGGTCAAAGTTTGGGCTGTATTTGAGGTCATTCAGATTGTAGAAGATACAAACACCTATCCTGTGCTCCTAGGATTGGGCTGGGCCATAGATATGGGCAATATTATCAACTTAAAGAAGAGGATAAAGTGAAGGAACACAGGTGATAGTACCATTAGATCTCGCAGAAGGAGAGATGTATATAGAGTCAATGCGTGAGGAAGAAGAGGTGGATCACATCTATAAGATAATTGTGAGGGATGAAGACTGGGTCAATCCTATAGCTGATGGTATTCTTTGCTAGGAAAGAGATAGCGAATGCTTCTCCGACTTCGACAAGGAAATGGAAAATTGGAAAAATCGGCTGCATGATGTCTCTGCGCTTCGCTGCTTGCGGATTACAAGGGACTTCTGCTGCATATCTTAAGAGGTAAGATAACTACCCCACTTTGATGACTCCAGTAGTATAAAAGAGTGCAATGAGGATCCGCACAATGTCTTTGTTGAGAAGGTAAATCCCCTCTGCGGACAGAGGCGATCCCTACTAGCCCAGCAGGGTTCTAGCAACAATCATCAAATGCTACAGCGCAAGTTCCTAATTGTGAATAAATAAGCCAATGATGGAGGCCTACCTGGAGTCCAGTGCTATGATTCATAGAAGAGACAACGTTCCCATTCCTCAGCCTCGACAAATCACGATCCCCACGATCTCCGTGAATGGACACCTGCACATGCAAGAAACAACACGAATACAAGCATAAAATCCAGAATACGCAACTATATATTAGTCAGAAAGGATATAACTCATGATTAACATAAGTGAAAAACAGAGTGGAACCATAACCGGTAGTCATTCATTAATGAACAATCGAAAGAGAGTACAACCAATGTTCTGACGCCGTGGTCTCCTTCGGAAGGGTCCCCAGTCGTTCACGTCTCGCAAAGCTCGCCAGGGAAAGGGCAAGCCTCTCTAGAGTCTCTTGACGATAGTCTCCTTACTTGAGTCGGCCTGAAGGGAAGAAAGAGGGCTCTTACAACACAAAGGCTCTTGGGAATTTGGAGATTCAAAGCTTAGGCACTTCAAGACTAGCTTGCAATGGCAATAGGCAAGATTTTATAGATGGGGAAGGAGGGAGTTGGGATCCCTATTATTGTGGGATTGGCCCTATCATCAAGGAAGGTTCCATGAGAGGTGGAAAACCACTTCCCTTCCATGGAACTCCCGCAGCCAAACCTCCCAACTCAAGATAGGCAATGGTTTTTGAGTTTGTTGAAACACAACTTCCGCCATCTTTATTTAAAAAACACTCCTTAAATTGGCTGGCGCGACTGCTGCTCTGGGAAAGAGCACCAGTTGGTGCGGCCTCTTTGTAGGATTTTCCCCATTGGCGCGAGTGATGAACTGTCTTCCCGCGCCAATTCAAGAGGAGATGTTTTCATGGTTTTTTGCAAGGAGATGTCTTTAGGGAAATTGAAGCTCATGTTTAGAGGAATGCATTGATGATGATTTCAAGGCATGACAACGTTCACAAGTCACAAAATGGGTCCTCCATTGTGCAGGATGGGGAATGGTAGGGACGGTGACAAATTACTGTGTAACAGATGCCCCCTAAAGTATGAGGCCCGAGAGAGAGAGGGGTGAAATGCTTTACGAGAACATGTTCAACTGAAGCCCCGCCGTCGGAAAACCTGCGTAGAAAAATACAACTGATATCTCAAGTACATGATGTATATGTGGTATGGGCGCAGCCATCCGAAACAAAGTACACTATAATCCGGATCCAGGGTATGGGCGCAGCCATCCAGCGAGGATCAAATAAATAGACTCAGGTATGGCCGCAGCCATCCAATCAGTGAGTCCTGTACATAATGATAATAATCCACAATCGCAGCCTGGATTACAACAAACACAATCCAGGGTCTTGCGCTCCATCTTGACCCAAATAAAGTACAAGTTCAAGCATGCGAATATGTGAGCTGAAGTCGAACATGCAAGAACATCGTCTGATTACCAGCCAATGATGAGAGATGTTAACAGACGCGAGAGGAACCACCAATAATGACAATGGCCCTCAAGGTACTACAGGTACAATCTACGGCGTGTGAATCAATGAGCTGGTGTCGAACACCCGTAGAATCACTCAATCGGAGGCCAATGATGAAAACCCCACGTCGAATGCGACGAACCTACCATTGAGGCATGCAGGCTCCAAGGTACCATAAAGGAGTCTCTAGATCAACTTCCTAGATAATGAGCTGAAGTCGACAGGAAGTGACCTTGATCGAAGGTGGGCCATAATGTTTCCCACATCATCCACATGAGACAGAGGAACATAATGTTTTGTTGTGAATCAGGATCATATGAGAATCAGAGGAAGGTTGATATTCGCAGAGGCCAACTTCTCTTGAACATATAAATGACATGACAGTGGACTTGGCAGTATTTGACATCAACGGATCATAGGTCATGGTGACGAGGCAATGAGCAGATGAGAGGTCAGAAGGGATTATCCAAACCCACAGAGGCAAAGTGAAGAAACGAGATGAGATGTCCCCAACTCGACACGAATGCAGACAAGTGCCATGTTCAAGAGCGACATACTGTCGACGACAACGACGATGGTTCCATTTTTCCCCCACCATTTCTGGCGAGTACCCCAATTATTTTTGATAACAAGCTTGAAGGGGATATCATATGCTTGTAATATAAGTCCACCCTTCGGGCGAATCCATCCTAGTGCATTTAACGAGTCCTAGGAAGGAGGAACTCGGAGAACGTCATTTCGACTAGATCCGATGTCATCAGGGTTTAACGAGTCTGACAAAGGGAGAAATCAGCGTCTTTTCATGTTTAGAGAGTTTGAAAAGACAACAGAAAAGTAAACTCCACAGGTCCCTTTTTGTAGATAGTTCCTCAGATCCGAAAAGGTAGAAAACAATATCTGAGAAAACCTCCTAGTCGCGATAGGCTAGGGTATTCCTTTTTTGTAATCAATCTATCCCAGCTCGAAAAAGGGGTAAACGTATACTGGGTAGATGTCGATTCGTTTCCACTTTAACGAGATTGAAACAACAAGGGCCTCGACAATCTTTTCATGTTTAGAGAGTCAGAAAAGAGCTGAAAGTTGACTCCTCCTGGAGGAACGAGTGGTATAAGGGATAGCAACTGGTTCCGGTAATGGTGGAACTGCTCAAAACATGATAAAAGTCAAGAGGCTGGCTAACAAGACCACTCATCGCAGCGGTTCCTCAGGAATGGGTAAAACAACCAAGTGAAGGCATATGATCGGCCAAGCAGATAGTGACAATGGAGTGAGAAAACCAAGGCTCATCTGGCAAAAACAGGCTGATAAAATGGCAATCACAAGAGGTAAAATGGGAAAGGTTTCATTTTTACACAAGCTTGAAATCAGAAAAATCTGCTTGAAGTTGGTTTCATTTTTACACAAGCTTGAAACGGAAACAAACTATGCTTGAAAAAGTAAGCATGCCCCCAGCATGGTGACTCAATTTGAGGTACATGCCCCCCAAGCATCAGTCCATATGAAAGGCATATGGAGTGAAGGTTCAAGTTACGAGATCTAAGAAAGACTCGACTGGGATTTTACGAGATCTAAACAAAGACTCAAATTGAACAGGAACATGTTTCATTGTTTTAACGAAGTTGACACATTAAAAGAACTATCCTCAGGACACCTTGTTTCATGGTTTAAGGAGCTTGGCACAAGACTAGGAACTTTGCTCCGAAAACCTTGTTTCATTTTTTAAGGAGCTTGACACAAGACAAGGAACTCTGCTCCAACTGGCTTGTTTCATTTTTTAAGGAGCTTGACACAAGAAAATGAACTGTGCTCCGACCACCTCATCATAATGAACAAGAAGTCATCGCTTCCAAGAGTTCCCTCCCGATGGAAGGAAAACATCCTGGAAGTCTGGACCCAATGCCCCCAGCACCTGATGCACAATGACATCATCACTGAGCATAGGCATGGGGTAGGTAGCCACATAGTTGACTTGCGGTGGGGCAGATACAACGGGTGGACAAAAACCAGGAAGGGATAATGGTGGGCCAGCTGCCACATCAGGACCAAAGAATGAAAGCTGATCAATGGTCACAATCCTTCCTTCATGCGGAAAACAGACCACACGAAAGAGGGAGGAGACAAGTGCTCCCATGGCATAGGTGTAATCGCAGCCCAAGAGAAGATTGAAATCCAAGGGGCCTGGAACAACCATCACATCCGTATGGACGGTTTTACCTCCCAAAGTAACAGGTAACCTTGGAAGGATCCCTAACGGTTGACTCGTTCTTCTATTAAATGCCAACAGATTCTGCGTAACAGGCACAAGCGGTGGCGAACCGAAAGCTTGCCAAGTAGTTGAGGATATAATACTAACAGACGCACCTTCGTCTATAATGGTGCTAGGTACGACCAGAAAAAAATCCTGTATTGTGATCTCGAAAGGCACATAAGACGGAAGGCGGTATCCTGCAAATCGACTCCAATCGAAGGAAGCGACCAAACTACTTGGAGGGGCTACCATCGAACCGAGATGGTCTTCCCCTGGTGTTACGGAATAAGAAGGAGCATCCTCCACGGCTTCCATCTCGAAGGTGGGAGGGGTATCCTCCAGGATCTCCATCACGGGAGGTGGAGGAGCAACTTCTTGAGATATAGGGACAAGAGAATCTTTCTCCAAGTCCGAGGAATCTGAAGAAACAAGAAGAACCTGAGGATGTGAGGTCCACTCTCAACGGAAAAGACCTGGTGCACCGCAGACGGGGCCAGTTCAACCGATCCCACGACCAATGGTTGGTCAGGAATGGATTCCTGAATTTGAATTTCCGAGGGAGCGGGATCGACCAAGGATTAATCTTGACCAATCGTAGGATCAACAGGTGGAGGACTCAAAGAAAGCTATTTATAACTAGCTGGGAGGCATGGTGTAGAAACAACCGAGTTGCCCAAGACTCGCTTGGCTTCATCTATATACGGACAAAGGTGAATGGCATGGTGCCCTTCACACAACTTACAGGGATTGGTAATCTTACCCTGCTTCTTAGGAGCTTTACCAACAACAGCTGAAGACGTGCCCCCAATATGACTCCCAGAAGCCGAAGGCAACGGTGGATGACCGTTGGACCATTCTTCAAGCACCTTGGGAATGCCAGGGAAGTCTTGAAGAAGATGGTCTCCCGTGCACAACATGCAAGGGAACTTTACTCTCCGTGGAGGGTTGGAAGGTTTATTAAGAGGAGAATTCTTAGGCGCAATAGCCACAGAGCTAGCCTCTCCTTTATCTGACTTCTTCTTCTTTGTCTTCTTCTTCTTCTTCTTCTTAGCCACCTGGTTACTTGAATCCAGACTTTCACCAGGCGAAGTAGAAGAGGAGGACGTAGAAACAGGCGAAGAAGGGGAGAGGTCCACCTTGGAATCAACATGATGTTGTTCAGGTGGAGGAACTGATTGAACAATAGCGGAGATATTTGGGACCACAGAGGTCGAAAACAACCAAACAGGCAACCCAACAGTTAACCCAGGAAGGGACAACGTCGCCATGTAAGGAGCACCAACATTCCCAAAAGGAGGAAAATGACCAGGATTCCCTTCTGAGGGGATTCCTTGGTTGGTAAACTCTGAAAAAGTTGCCATCAAGACTCAAAACCACACACGGGCTGAAAAAGAGTCAAGACACACGATCAAACGGTCAACAAGCAATATCTAACAGGGCGTATAATCGTGGGTGATTAATTTTTACCACATTGAAAAATAAGAAACTTCACCGTTTCATGTTTTAAGAGTCCAGAAACGATAAAATATGACTCTATCTCTTTCAGGTTTGACACAAGCGTGAAAGGACAAGCGCTTGACGGTCTTTTCAAATTTAGGGAGTCAGAAAAGACCAAATGACTGCTCAGGAATACTAGGCACAAAGGGTGTACCAAATAACCGTGAACTGCAATATACACCTTGGTTTTAATAATGGAGAAGAAATCAACCAAGGACTTTCCGTACGTGCAGGAAATATCCCCGAATGCTGTGTTCGGTGTATCACGGGTATAGGGCGGCAGACTCGGCTTCCTGTGGATAAAGGATTGAAAACCTAGAGGGGTCTCCCTTTATATACGCGATGGTACGGGGAGCACAAGTCCATGCTAGCGCTGTCTAAAGCCAAAAGGCGAACGACAGCTGCTAGGTTTAAAGACGCCGGAACACGTCTCTAGCCTAGACCTCTAAATATGTTTCGTTAGATTCCAATGCTGCCTTAGTGTAAATTAAGTAGATTTTAAAGTTGATCTTCAATTACGTTTCATTTTTCAGGCCCTAGCGAATGTGTTGTTTCAAAAACTCCTAAATGCAAAGCTACATGCCACAGTACACCATTTCGTTCGATGAAAACTAGCTACAGAAGAGTTGAGAGTCTTTACACAAACAAAATGATCGGAAGACAAATAATGAGATCTCTAATGCAACTAATGAAATCGAAAATTTTCCATTCCAATCACTAATTACTAGTAAAATCGAAAAATTTCAATTTGCACTAATCAACCAAAAGCAAAAGAGATTTTTTTTTATAATTTTCAATGTTTGATAGCTAGATGCACTAAACAAACTTAAAATAAACGGAACAACTTGAGAAACAATATTGAGAGAGCAAAAAGAACAAATTTCACTCAATGACACAAGCAATCAGATCTCAAGTCGACCAAAGTCTCTCAAAACCAAGAAAAAGACTCAAAGGCTCCAATGGACCGTGTGATCTAGGCCCAAAGCAAGACCAAATGAAATTTGAATGAAGAAATGAGCAATCACCCAAAAATCGCAACAAAACAGTGAACAACTACTAAAAGGATGCGGAGGAGCAATTAGAGAGTTGACTGGATAAACAAAACACCAAAACTCCCAAGGAGGGCTCGATACACAAAGCCACTAGATGCCCTAGGGCTTAAAACGTGAAATCGATAGATAAAAGCAAACAACCAAAGGACAAAGGCAAATTCCCAGTCAAACAGGACCCCAACACACTCAGGTAGTCGGAAAATCAAGAAGAAAAACACTGACCAGACCTAGAGAGCTCAAAACTGAGCAAACTCAAAAACCCTACAGGAGTGGCGCGACTGTAAGGCTGCAACTGGTGCCAGCAAGAAATTGGCGCGGGCTATACAAAAGCAACATGCGCCAATTGGCGCGACTGTAGAGCTAAAAAGCGCGCCAGTCGAGTTTCTCAGCCAAAAACAAAAAAGAACTACTCCAGAAGCAGATCAATGTAAACTAAGCAAACCAAGAAGCAAAAAACAACAAAAGAACCCAACCCAGAAGGCTAACCAAGCAAGGAAAATCATAAAACAATCAAAACGAGACAATCCAAACGAGACAGTGAAAACTAGACGATTCCCCAGCAGAGTCGCCAAATTGTTGAGGAGGTAAATCCCCTCTGCGGATAGAGGCGATCCCTACTAGCCCAGCAGGGGTCTAGCAACAATCATCAAATGCTACAGCGCAAGTTCCTAATTGCGAATAAATAAGCCAATGATGGAGGCCTACCTGGAGTCTAGTGCTATGATTCATAGAAGAGACAACGTTCCCGTTCCTCAGCCTCGACAGATCATGATCCCCACGATCTCCATGAATGGATACCTGCACATGCAAGAAACAACACGAATACAAGCATAAAATCCAGAATACGCAACTATATATCAGTCAGAAAGGATATAACTCATGATTAACATAAATAAAAAACAGAGTGGAACCATAACCGGTAGTTATTCATTAATGAACAATCGAAAGAGAGTACAACCAATGTTCTGACGCCGTGGTCTCCTTCGGAAGGGTCCCCAGTCGTTCACATCTCGCAAAGCTCGCCAGGGAAAGGGCAAGCCTCTCTAGAGTCTCTCGACGATAGTCTCCTTACTTGAGTCTGCCTTAAGGGAAGAAAGAGGGCTCTTACAGCACAAAGGCTCTTGGGAATTTGGAGATTCAAAGCTTAGGCACTTCAAGACTAGCTTGCAATGGCAATAGGCAAGCTTTTATAGATGGGGAAGGAGGGAGTTGGGATCCCTATTATTGTGGGATTGGCCCTATCATCATGAAGGTTCCATGAAAGGTGGCAAACCACTTCCCTTCCATAGAACTCCCGTAGCCAAACCTCCCAACTCAAGATAGGCAATGGTTTCTGAGTTTGTTGAAACACAACTTCCGCCATCTTTATTTAAAAACACTCCTTAAATTGGCTGGCGTGACTACTACTCTGGGACAGAGCGCTATTTGGTGCGGCCTCTTTGCAGGATTTCCCCCATTGGCGCGAGTTCTGAACTGTCCGCCCGCGCCAATGCAAAAAGAGATGTTTTTATGAATTATGCAAGGAGATGTATTTAGGGCAATTGAAGCTCATGCTTAGAGGAATGCATTGATGATGATTTCAAGGCATGACAATGTTCACAGTTCACGAAATGGGTCCTCCATTGTGCGGAACAGGGAATGGTAGGGACGGTTACCATCAGGCCGCTATTCCAGTCGTAGGGGGAGCGCGCAGTTGCGGAACCTCCACTACAGACTGAGGACGCACCAAAGCATCAGAAACAACTGCGTTCAATCCTTAGACATGTGGGCTACTACAGAAGATTCATTCCAGGATACGCACTGACCACCACACCTCTAGAAAAAATGCTTAAGAAAATGTTCCATTCTTTTGGGATGATGAGTGCCAGAATAACTTTGAACTACTCTGGGAAGGAATGGTATCTGCACCTATTCTTAATTGTCCCAATGGGGCGAAGGAATGTCATGTACATGTTGACGCGTCAGGGATTGCCCTGGGAACAGTTCTTACGCGGCTTGGCACTGGAGACATTGATCACCCAATTGCATTTGCTAGTCGCGAACTCTCGAGTGCGAAGAACAATTATGCCACCACGAAAAGGGAAGGGTTGGACCTAGTCCATGCAATACATAAGTATCGGCACTATCTGTTGGCAGGACACTTTAATATGTTTACAAATCATTTGGTTTTAAAGTCCTTTGTGAATAAGACTGTGTTGGGGGGGAAACTCTAGAGGTGGCTGTTGATGTTTCAGGAATACGATTTTGAAATCATGGTCAAGCCAGCAAAGATGAATGTTGGGCTGGATCACTGGTCCCGACTTGAGATGGGCGGGGAACCCACTAACTTGAGGGAAGGATTTCCTGATGTGCAACGGATTTCCATTAGGGTCGTTGATGCGCACTTCACTGATATCATTCAGCTCCTGACTACAGGCATGGCATCTGCAGAATGTTCGGTAACACAAAAGGATTTGGTTACCTAGGCGACGAATTTTGTAGAAATTTTCTGAATAATGAATATTTATCCACTGAGATTATCCTGATCATACATTAATTCGAATTCATGTATAACACATAACCTCTTCTACAATCAATCATCAATTTGCGGAAATAGAAACAGTCGCATGCGCACATAAACACAATATGTAATGGGGAAAGCTTATAGCTGAAAACCCCCAGCTATTTGTATATTATAATAGAAGAGAAACATGTAATAATCTCAGTACAATACTCCTCACAAGTACTCAGTACTGTCTCCAAAAGTTACACACAAACTAGCTCAGTTTTGAACAAGTCACAGGTTCAAAACTCATCCACTAATTGCCTGCCTCTATTGCGCAATCCAAGTTGGTTCAATGAGATATCCAATTTCGAATCTCCTTGGCTTCAACTGCACAATCCTCATGAGCAATCTCCTCCAATGCTTGTGCAAATCTCATGCATAACTGTTGTCGCAACTAATAGCAAACTCACCCTTTCATATACCTCTTCCACTGGTCTCCACTGAACTGTCCATGCACTGTAGTGAAATGATGTGTTCTTGAGTTGAATAATGAGTTAATAATTAGTGAATTAAATAAAATTTAATTCACTCCACTCATTACTAGTGTATTAGCTAGTTAAACTAAACACAACTAGTTCAACTAAGTTAAACCGAACACAACTCCACCAACTGTCTCATCAACTCCACCAAACTCTGCCACTGAAGTCCTAACTGAAGTCAACCATGCACGAGCTCACCAAACCCCAAGGAATAGCGTAATTACTTCTGTCATATGCATGAGCCACATTCGTAGCTCCAACTGAAGTGCTGTAAGAGAACAAACTGAAGTTTAGAGTCCAAATATTATTAAGGGTTAATAATATTTGACTGACCTATTTTTAGACAGGCAGTCTAAAAATAGACTTCGACCTATATGTCTAAAAATAGAGGTCCATCTATTTTTACCAACTTGAACAATCATCCAAGAATAGCATACTGCAACTCCTAGACCATGCTCCATATGTCTAAAAATAGACATATTCTAAAAATAGACTTTGCGCCAAAAATAGCCTGCGGGCCCACTTAGTGAAGGCGACTTCATTTCACTAAGCTCCATCATCTTGTTGCATTTTCAACACTCCCTCTCAACAAGATATGGATTATTTGCAACCCCTATCCTGCCTCTGTGGAATTCGAACTTGCTCCTGGTGAGCACCTTCGTCAAGATGTCTGCATCCTGATCCTCCATGGGAACATATGAAAGTAACATGATTCTCCGCTGAACACAATCTCTGATATGATGGTACCCGATGTCGATGTGTTTGGATCTATCATGAAATACTAGATTAGCCGAGAGTTTAATGCAACTTTGGTTATCACAATAAATCACAGTAGGCTCCAAGTGCAACCCGAACAATCCAACGAGGATCTTCCTCATCCAAATAGCCTCGCATGCAGCCAAGCTTGCTGGCATGTACTCGGCCTCTGCTGAACTGAGTGCCACGGATCTCTGCTTCCTGCTGTACCAGGAAACTGCTGTCGACCCAATGCTGAAAATACCTCCAGATGTGCTCTTACGATCCGTTGGGCTCCCTGCCCAATCTGCATCAGTGAAGCCGGAAAGCTTCGCTCCATCCTCCTATCTATACCATAGACCATATCCCGATGTGCCACTGAGATAACGCAATACATGCTTGCCTGCCTTCCAGAAGAGCTTGGTAGGCTTAACCATAGCTTGCGAAAGCTGGTTAACAGCATAGCATATATCGGGTCGTGTATTGACCAGAGACATAAGCGACCCCACCAACTGTCGATAGACAGTGGCATCCACTACCTTCGCTGAAGTAGCATCCTCCTTCCTCCAACCACCAAGAAGAGGAGTATCAACAGGCTTGCAGCCATGCATGTTGAACCTCTCCAGTATCTCCCGGGCATACTTACCCTGAGAAACAAACAGTCCTCCACTGCGCTGCCAAATCTCCAATCCCAGGAAATAATGAAGGAGGCCCAAGTCCTTCATCTCAAACTCTCTAGCAAGGTCCTCCTTGCATGAAAGTATCAACAGCTCATCACCCGTCAAAATCAGATCATCTACATACAATAAAACGATCAGCAACTTCCCCTCCACCACAATCTGGTACAGGTTAGGATCCGCCTCACTCTTGGAGAATCCAAGTCCGGTGAAATAACTGTCTATCCGAGTGTACCAAGCACGAGGTGCTTGCTTCAGCCCATACAATGCTCTCTTGAGTCGGAAAACATGCAACTCACTGCTGAAGATCTCGAAACCTTCAGGCTGCTCTATGTACACCTCCTCCTCAATGACTCCGTTGAGGAACGCAGTCTTCACATCCATCTGATGAATGTGCCATCCCATCTGCGCTGAGAGAGAAAGGATGGTCCGTATGGAAGAATACCTTGCGACGGGTGCAAAGGTTTCTTCATATTCAATCCCCTCGATCTGTGAGAAGCCACGGGCAACAAATCTTCCCTTTTGCTTCTCGATGCTCCCATCAGCAGCGTGCCTCACTTTGTAGATCCATCTCAAACCTACCACTGATTTCCCTTCCGCTCTTTCGGACAATCTCCCATCTGCTTGTTTACGACGATCGAATCATATTCTTCGATCATGGCATCTACCCATGCGGGTTCCTCCATAGCTTCCTCAAAGAGGATGGCTCGAGTCACAACACATTGACTCATAAGAGCCATGTATCCAGGTGTACCAATCTGGGTATTTGTCTCTATACGGCGTCTTGTGGGTGGTCCTACAACCTTCTCGCATCTCAAGCCGGTCCGCTCGACTTACGCAGTGCGCTTCCGCCCTCTGATGTTTGGCGTTGCATGAGTGGTTTCTTCCACTCCATGAACCTCCTCTTATGGCTGATCCACATCCTGAGGCTCATCTTTAGGAACAAGTAGCTCCTCATCTGCATGCAAGTGTAGCTCCCTCTCAAGCAACAACTTCATGGCTTTCTCCTCATGAAATTTGATATCCGTCGCACAGGTCTTGCATTTGTCACCGGAAGAAATACACCTGATAGTTGTGAGGTGTATCAGTGTACCCCACAAATATTCCAACCTCTGCGGTTGGATCCAGCTTCTTTCTGGCATCCTTCGCCACATGCATGTAGACAGGAGAACCAAAAATCCGCAAATGGGAAATGTCATGCCTCTTCCCAGAATAAGCCTCCTCCGGTGTACTCATGCCAAGAATCTTGTGAGGACAACGGTTCTGCACATATACTGTTGTATTGCATGCCTCGGCCCACAAGTGAAGGGGTAGGCCCTAATCATGCAACATCGCAGATGCAACCCCACCCCGATCGTTACGTTTCTTAGCTTAGCAACCCCGTTCGCAACGTAGGTTATGGGGTGCGATGAGCTCTCTCTCGAATCCTATACGTGAATTTAAAAGTCCTTGAATTAGTGAGATGAATTCACCACCATTATCGCTCACGAGACTTCACATGCTTCCACCGATTCCTTCTCAACCGAGCGCTTTGAATTCCACAAGAACTTTTAATATGTCTCGCTCTTCTTACGCATGAAGAAGATCCAGCACTTTCGAGAGAAATCATCAACAAAGATCACGTAGTACTTGTGCTTTGCTGTTGAAGCAACTGAGAAAGGACCACACACGTCTGTGTGAACTCTCTCAAGGATCGTCGTGGCACAACTATCCTTCTTGTGAAAGGTGGCTTTCACATACTTCCCCAAGGTACACCCCTTGCACTGATCTGACTGCGCAAGAGTGCCCTTAGGAAGCCCAGTAGGAATCTGCTGCAGGATCTTCAAAGCTCCATGGTGAAGGTGGCCCAATCTCCTGTGCCACAGTTTGCCCTCATCATCTCGGCTCACCACTTCTCCCGCCTTGCATGCCATTGCTACGCAGCGATCTACTTGCAACTGATAGAGGTTCTTGGTTCGAACCCCTATCTTCCGGGTCTCTCCAGTAGTCTTACTGCGCAGGAAGGCTTTTCCTTCGCTGAAGACCACATCATACCCCTTGTCTTCCAACATCGCCACAGAGATCAGATTCTTCATCAATCCTGGAACATGCAAAAATTCCTTCAATACAAAGGGTTTACCAGGCTCCCTCTCAAAGGAAATGGTACTGATACCGGTCGCACTGTATCTACCATCATCGCCCATCTCGATGTGCACTCCAAGATCTTTCTCCTCCAGATCTGAAAATAGATCTTGATCTCCGATCATGTGAAATGACGCACCACTGTCTAAGAACCATACTGATCCCATCACACTTGAAACCAAGCATGCGATCAGTGAAAAGTCCAGTTTGAATTGAGAAGCCAATGCCTCTCCCGCTGCAGATCCAGCAGCCTTCTTATTTTTCTTCTTCTGCGGACAATTTGTGGCATAGTGTCCGTGCTGGTGACAGTGAAAACACTTCACCTTGAACATGTCTTGCTTCTTGCCTTTCGCACTAGACTGAGAAGCCTTCTTGCTCTTCCCCTTCTTTGCTTTGGAAGCCAAAGTGCAATTTTCTTCATCAGATACCTTTGATGAAGATCCGTCCCTGGTAATCCTCTTTATCTCCTCTTGCATGAGATCCGCCCAAAGTCGCTCCCATCCCGGCAACTTCTCCCGACCATTGACAGAGTCCTGATAGGAATTCCAAACCTTCGGAAGACCAAGGAGAGCCAGGTCTACCATGTCCTCTTCTTCGACAGTCACCCCCACACTTCCTAGCTCATCTCTGCATTGAGTGAACTTCGTGAGGTATTTGGCGATACTGTCGCCTTTCTCCATCTTAATGTTTCTGAGCTTATCCTTGAGCGCCAGCTTCCTTTGGTCGCTCTTACTCTGGAATAGATCTGTCAACGCTTTCCACATGAAATATGGAGAAGCTTTTCCATGCAGGCTAGATACAATGTGATCCTTCACGCCCTCCAACAGAACCCTTCGACATTTCGCCATCTTCTTTTGCCAAGCCTCGACTTCAGCAGGATCAGTGGGATTTTGGACATCCGTATCTATGAACTCCTTCAGTCCATTATCTTCTAATACTGCCTCCATGTGATCTTTCCATGCAACATAATTCGAACTGCCTTCAAGAGCATATTCGAGTCGCAAACCGTTTAAAGACATTTTCAACTCCGGCACCAAGAAAACAAACTGCTGCAAAATTCGAATTCCAAACTCAAAAAATCAACTGCTTCTGGATCTGTGAGAACCAATTATTTCTAGCACAAAGATCGACTGTAAGGGCATTTACTGGATATATCACCTTTCAGAGAAAGGATGGATCCAGAGGCTACCTGGCCCGTTACAGACTCTGTCTACCGAAATAATATTGTAATCACTGCAATAGATCCCGATGATTAACTCGCTTTGATACCATGTAGAAATTTGCTGAATAATGAAGATTTATCCACTGAGATTATCCTGATCATACATTAATTCGAATTCATGTATAACACATAACCTCTTCTACAATCAATCATCAATTTGCGGAAATAGAAACAGTCGCATGCGCACATAAACAAAATATGTAATGGGGAAAGCTTATAGCTGAAAACCCCCAGCTATTTTGTATATTATAATAGAAGAGAACATGTAACAATCTCAGTACAATACTCCTCACAAGTACTCAATACTGTCTCCAAAAGTTACACACAAACTAGCTTAGTTTTGAACAAGTCACAGGTTCAAAACTCATCCACTAATTGCCTGCCTCTATTGCGCAATCCAAGTTGGTTCAATGAGAGATCCAAGTTCGAATCTCCTTGGCTTCAACTGTGCAATCCTCATGGGCAATCTCCTCCAATGCTTGTGCAAATCTCATGCACAACTGCTGTCGCAACTAATAGCAAACTCACCCTTTCATCTACCTCTTCCACTGGTCTCCACTGAATTGTCCATGCACTGTAGTGAACTGATGTGTTATTGAGTTGAATAATGAGTTAATAATTAGTAAATTAAATAATATTTAATTCACTCCACTCATTACTAGTGTATTAGCTAGTTAAACTAAACACAACTAGTTCAACTAAGTTAAACCGAACACAACTCCACCAACTGTCTCATCAACTCCACCAAACTCTGCCACTGAAGTCCTAACTGAAGTCAACCATGCATGAGCTCACCAAACCCTAAGGAATATCGTAATTCCTTCTGTCAGATGCATGAGCCACATCTGTAGCTCCAACTGAAGTGCTGTAAGAGAATAAACTGAAGTTTAGAGTCCAAATATTATTAAGGGTTAATAATATTTGACTGACCTATTTTTAGACAAGCAGTCTAAAAATAGACTTCGACCTGTATGTCTAAAAATAGAGGTCCATCTATTTTTACCAACTCGACCAATCATCCAATAATAGCATACTGCAACTCCTAGACCATGCTCCATATGTTTAAAAATAGACATAGTCTAAAAATAGACTTTGCGCCAAAAATAGCCTGCGGGCCCACTTAGTGAAGGCGACTTCATTTCACTAAGCTCCATCATCTTGTTGCATTTTCAACAAATTTTACCATTATCGCAAGTCCTTTATATAAACTAGCTGCTGGGGAAGTGTTGTGCAGATACGTTTTGGAGCATGAAAGGCATGTTGTCATGGCAGACGCTCATGAAGGCATAGCAGGAGGTCACTACGCAGGCAAGACAACAACACAAAAAATCTTGCGGGCTAGGCTATGGCGACGTAGAATTACATTTGGAAGGAATAAGCTCAGGCTGCGGCCTGTGAGCTCGGAGCGCAGGGGTACGTTGAGTGCACCTAGGGTGCGAAAACTAGTCATTGGAATAGTCAAATCGGGTAAAAATAAAAAAATACTTTTGAATGGGATAGGTGGTCGACACTTAATGAGGTGATTTCTGGATATTTTTTACCATTTACTTGATGGTAAGTTCCACGTGAAGTCTACCCTACCATTGGCTGATCACAAAAGCTATAAAAAAGGTGGGCTAGAGCAAACAAGGGTTCCATACCGCTTGAATAGCTCATACTTGGCATATTTGTCCTGGACGAATTCGTGCTGTAAGAATTTCTGTGCCTCTAGTGTCTCTTTCCTATTTGAGCAACCTGCTCTCTCAAAAAGTAGCAATTCCAAGTTTGTCTTTCGCACCAGGATGTCGGCTACGAATCTTGCTGAACCCTCGGAACCAGTCATCTTGATGGAACAAGGCATTGAGGAAGTGGTGGAAATTGAGTCTAAGGCGGAAGAAGTTTTCTCCACCCCAGTCACAAAGAAGGGCAAGGAAAAAGCAGAAGACTCCAGGAAACCCCCGAAACCCACGAAATGGGTTAAGGGGACACCTCGTGCTTCCCCACAGAATGTAACATCCCCGAAGGCGGCACCCCAGGCACGAGCTGCTCAGGAGGAGGCCCAACCTGCCAGACCAATCAACTTGTTACCTCCCTTTGTCTGGCTACGCAGAACCTCAACGTGCACACCAAAGAACTGCGATGGCCTAATCACTTATTTGCAGACATCGCTGACCCCGAGAGAAGTCCCTATCATTGGCGACCCTGTTGGAAAGTTGCATGAGATCAAATTTGACGTTCATGACTTGGATAGTCTGGAGGCCTTCCATGAGCTGGCGCCTGAATTATACCTTGACATGATTCAGGAAGACAAGGGGATCAAAATTGTTCCTCAACACTGGGAGGGTGGATTGGCCTGGTCTGGGCTCCTGAACTTGCTAAGGATGCTCCCTTCAGTCACTACAATGTGACAGATCGACTAGCCTGACATTTTCTTGCCCTAATTCATGATGGATGCCTGTGGATCCGGGATAGGATCCCCATCGACGCTGCGCTGGTGCACAAAATTACTGGTCTTCCCATGCATGGCCCCAACCCTCTGGAGCGCGTGGGTAAAAAGTATGAGGTGGAATTGGCTGAGTATGTGTGTAAGACCTACCATGTGGAGTGAAATACTCGGGATTTTATAATCAAGTCTATCAGTGACCAAGGCACGCAGCTGGGCACAATTTTGTTGATGTGCAAAATGATGAGAAAATGTCAGGTCTCCTCTGTCCCAGCCTATGTGATTCAGTTAGCAGGCTAATGCGGAAAAGGGGTATGTTTTAACTGGGCCCAATATTTGTGTGATGAGTTTCTGACTAATGTTCGCGGGTCCCAGGAGCAGGGCCGCGCCTTTTGTTATTCCTTGTTACTGTTCCTCATAGCGTTAGTTTCCTGGGAAGCCCCTACGGAGTTATTCCTTCTTGAACTTACCTCATACATGTGCGAAGGGGTTCGCTATGCACACTTGTGGGATTCCAAGGACCCACAACGTCTTGAGGACAACCAAGTTTTTTGGGTCCTCTTTCAGAGTAGCTTGGCCGCAGCCATTAACTCCCAACCATGGTTGTCCCCTACCATGTATGAACAATACAAGGACATTGAAAAATTTCAGATCACTATGCACAACGTCCAGATCGAAGCAGACAGGGATAAAGCCTGGAATTCGCTCCCCTATATGGTGGCGGATGTAGAAATTGATAACACCATTACGCTCTGGCCTCCTAACTGGAAGATTGGCTTCAAAACTAGCACGAAAGGCATCGAAGGGACCAACACATCAAAATTCACCCCCTGTGTCGTCATCACGGATACCAGAGGTACGACCAAGAGTACCATACAAGACATGACCGTGACCACATAAAATGATGCGTAACAGACACATACCTTTGAGACATATGTCGAGGTGGAGACTTAGGTAGGTTCATAGCCAGCCCTAGGAACAAAAGGAATGAATGTAGGAGGACCTGCCTCCCCCCGCGGCATGAAGAAAACAAGCGTACCTATCAAAACGCCCCGCAAGAAGCAGCGCTCCCAGCGGACGGAACATGACAAGAAAGTCACATTGACTGATGGAGACCTTGAAAAAATCATGAAGGTAGTCATTCTGGCAACGAAGGACAGATGGGTAGCCTTATAGAAGCAGCCGAAAGCTGCGGTCGACACAATCCAGGCCAAGTTACGAGTGCTAAAGATGAAGATAGATACATTGTAGACCATCGCAAAGCACACGAAGCTCGCAAACGTGATTCATCAACTTTTCGCAGATGTTACCACAGAGATCCTGACCACAACCACCCCTCAAGAGAAGGTTGAGAGGTTGGTTGCAACATTGAAGGCCTCCTACGAGGAAGTTCAGATGGTCCAGGCACGAATGGAGTAGTGGATCTCCGACCTCCAGGCTAAGCTGCAGCCTGAAACACCTCCGGAGGTACGGGCCTAGTGCACTGCGCTGGTCACTAAGGCTACGAACACCATTCACTAGAAAATTTGGTGGAATTTCCGACGGCCAATGCGTCGCTATTCCGACACATAGTCGTCGCAAGAGCGACAGTTCGAGGACGGTAAAAACGTGGTTTGCCATCCCGTCGCAATTCCGACGCACTTAAAAAGTGTCGCACTACCGACACTTTTTCTGTCGCTTCCAAACAGGCGTCGCTCTTCCGATGTTTCCCAGACCGTCGCGCTTCTGATGTTTGTAAACTGTCACACTTCCAACGAAATGTGGTCTGACGTTTTGAACGTCACTCTTCCGATGTTTGTAAACCGTCATCGCACTTCGACGAAATGTGGTCCGATTGCCTTGAGCGTCGTCTCTCTTCCAATGTTTTTAAACTCGTTGCAATTCCGACGCAATGTGGTCCGATCAGCGGACGTCGTTCGACGTTTGTAACCGTCGCAATTCCGACGAAATGTGGTTCCGGACAGCGCAAAACGTCGCTCTTCCGACATTTGCAACCGTCGCAATTCGAAGCAAAATGTGGTCCGACGTTTTTATACTGTCGCTCTTCCGACGTTTTTAAGTTGTCGCAATTCCGACTCTTACAAGGCGTCGGTATACCGATGGCGGGTTCAATTTAAAAAAAAAAATGAAACTTTAAAACAGGACAGTAAATCTCCAATATTTATTATGAATTGTGGGTGTTCCAATGACCGTGAAATATTAATATAATAAACCACCCCGCAGTGCTTCGACAATAAACAATCATTTTTTTCACAAGAGAAAAAATGTTGTTTTGAATATATTATATGAAGTAAAATAGTCCATGAAGTCATTACATTTTCACATCTGAAGATTGGAACCCAAATATCCATCCAGAAAAGTGGAAGTCCCACCGCTAATGATATGAAAACACCCTCATGTCACATACAGACATGACATAAAACCAAGAATGGTCCACATGGAGATTATCGACAACTGAGAAAGCATCCAAATATGCCCGAGGCATCTATAAGAAAGTGAAATAGCGTATGTAGAATAGTAAAGCAACAGATAGAGTACCGACGTCCATTGTTCCAAATACAAATTAAAGTACCCAAAATCCTTCAATAGAGAAAAACGCTAATCATGTGAGGAATGTGATATGTCCAAAATATAAAAAGACCAACAGACCATATCAATAAACCAGCAACATAGACTAGCATCGCTAGTTTTGAAGGCAGAGTGATATACATTAATATTTTTTTTTTTCACAAGAGAAAAAATGTTGTTTTGAATATATTATATGAAGTAAAACAGTCCATGAAGTCATTACATTTTCACATCTGAAGATTGGAACCCAAATATCCATCCAGAAAAGTGGAAGTCCCAACTCAGACAATGATAGAAAAATACCCCATGTCACAACAGGGACATGATATAAAATCCAGTAACGGTCCACATGGAGATTATCGACAATCGGAGAAAGCATTCAAATATTCCCGAGGCATCTATAAGAAAGTGAAATAGTAGTATGTAGAACAGTAAAGCAACAGATAGAGTACCGACGTCCATTGTTCCAAACACAAATTAAAGTACCCAAAATCCTTGAACAGATCAAGAAAAACGCTAATCATGTGAGGAGTGTGATATGTCCAAAATATAAAAAGACATTCATCATACTATCAACAACCAAAGATCGCTAGTTTGAAGGCAGTAGTGATAAACATTAATCATTTTTTTTCACAAGAGAAAAAAATGCTTTGAATATAATATATAAAGTAAAATGTACCACGTAAGTCATTACATTTTCACATCTCAAGATTGGAACCCCAATATCCATCCAAAAGTGGAAGTCCCACCCCGTACAATGATAGAAAAATACTCCCATGTCACATACAGGGACATGATATAAAACCCAGTAACGGTCCACATGGAGATTATCGACAATATGAGAAAGCATCCAAGTATGCCCGAGGCATCTATAAGAAAGTGAAATAGCAGTATGTAGAATAGTAACGCAACAGATAGAGTACCGACGTCCGTTGTTCCAAATACAAATTAAAGCACTAAATCCTTGAACAAGAGAAAACGTCAATCATGTGAGGAGTGATATGTCCAAACAAGAAAAAGACCATCGTACCATATCAATAAACCAACATCGCTAGTTTTGAAGGCGCAGTGATAACCCTCGTCAACACATAAAAATAGTATCATAAAGTGATACGTAGAAATGTGCAGAGACATGCATCGTTGATATACGCTCACACAAAAACAAAATCACCCATGATAGAGAAAAACAAGCATAAACCTGTGGTCAATGATATGTTCTCGGCTTGTTTGCTCTCGGAATAAAACCATCTCTGTAAACTCGTGCTTGCTTGTACCATCAAAGCCCACTTGATTCCTTTTCCAAAATTGGTAACCATCTGTTGCATCCGAGATGTAAGGTTCAGGCTCGCTTGTTTCCATTAGTAGCCCGCTACAGCATCCACCCTGTTCATAGCAAAAAGGTTCCTGTAGATATACAGAGAAAGAGTATAATACATAGACCATATAAACATGGCTCTGTGTTTCAAAAAATAGGTTTAAAATAGAAACAGGGCAACATTTTTATTTTCCAATTGTTATGAACATAATTTGACTGTGAAATATTAATATAATAAACCACCCCGCAGCACTTCGACTATAAACAATCATATAAACATGGCTTTGTATTTCAAAAAACAGGTTTAAAATAGAAACATGGCAACATTTTTTTTTCTAGGTAAAGTTAATCTATTAACAGTGGGAATAAAATTACACCGAAGTCAAAAACATTGCCCAGACTCATGGCAAATTTGTCATCAAAAAATCAAAAAATTAAGAAGACTGCCCTTATACAGGGAAACTAGTCTTGAACATTTACAGAATTCAAAAATATTACAGAGGTCCAGCACAGTAAAATAATCTAAAAGCAGCCCAATTAAGTGGGCCGCAAAGCAAGAAAAACAAATTAACCAAACTACTCCTCCGACTCCTCGACGATTCGGCACCATCCTTTGGAAGGTCCAGGATCGCTAGGTGCTACCTCCACAGTTATGCCACCGCTCCCCTCCTGAAGGCCCGAATGCTGGCTAGATTTTTCTGAGCTCAGACTCGCCGGACGGGTGCATTGTTCTTCCATTTGGGCCTCCTCACGGAAAACCACAGTAATTGAAGCTGTGATTTGTGGGCGGTTCAGAGAGCAATTAAAGGAAAAAAGCGCAGTGCGCGTCGTGGGAGAAGGTGAAGCGGTGGGGAAATGAGGAGCAGGGGAGCCCATACGGTGGCCAGATCCTAGAACCCGACCCCGCCCACTTCTAGTATCTGGATAGCGACCTGCGTGATAATCACTGGACTGGGAAGATGACTCGGTTGAGGGGCTAGAGGAAGTGCGCAAGGGTTGACCTCTAGTGCTCCCCCTGCGGCAACACATCCTTTGATGCTGGCGAGGCATGGGTGCAGTCTCAGCAGTGGACACAAGAGGAGACGGAGAAGCAGAATTCCAAGAAACAGAGGAAGACAGACAAGGACCAGACCAAGAGAAATGAAGATATGCAGCAAGGTCTAAGCAGCAGTTCAACTGGCGACTTCTCCTTCTCGTCACAGTGAGCAGGCAGTGTAACCCAGCAATCGGCTCGTCTGAAAAACCATAGCGAAATGCCATTTTATCGACCTGACTGTAATGAAATAGAAGGACGCCCGTCATAATTAATCTCTGATCATTAATGAGAGCTGAAGGCTGGATCATATTGGAGCATGCAGAATC
Source organism: Pinus albicaulis (assembly GCA_034641835.2). Lineage (NCBI taxonomy): Eukaryota > Viridiplantae > Streptophyta > Pinopsida > Pinales > Pinaceae > Pinus > Pinus albicaulis. The sequence continues at coordinate 835,709,324 of CM076578.1, forward strand.
ACTAACAGGAGTGGAGGTCCGATCTTGAACAGTGTTAAAACTTAATGCGATTAGATGTGAAAACCTTGGAACTTAATTGAACAACATTAAAACTTAATGCGATTGATATGAAATCTCCACATCCATGTCCCATCTCCTTAAACGCCATCGAATGCACCTGTATCCGGGAACGGGGCAACATTTGATTGAGGACACATGGCATAAATTGATTGGAGCGGATCTTTGTTTGGGCCGCTCGCGCAGTGGAAATCTGAACCCGAAAAATATTAGGGCGAATTTGATAAGAAATTCGCGTCACAACTCTCCCTTCGTACGCCAGCCCAACTTCGGACCCGAAAAAGATTAGGGCGGAATTCAATTGGTTTACGGGTCACAAAATTGGCTGATGTTAGCAGGCTATTTTGGAACGTGAATTTGGTTTGAATTATGGTTTATCGCTGTTTGAAGTCCGGCGGGCTCGACTTAAGAACAATTTTGTTTGATCCCATCTTATAAAATTTGTGTTGGTTTTCTTTGATAATACACATATTTATAATAAATCATGGGAATACCACACTAAACATGTGGAAAAGTTATATAAATAATTATTGAGAATAATCATTTTTATGTAAAAATATCCAAATGTGCTTTTGGGAAATAAGAATTCGAGTATTTTGTTCATATTGTTTTAAAGGAAGGAGTGAAGTTGGAGCCTCAAAAGATGCAAGCTATTACAAAATGACCTATTCCTAAGAAAATCAAGGTTCATAGAAGATTTTTTAGACTTACATGATATTATTGATCATTTGTTAAGAATTATGCATGCATTTCAAGTCCACTCACATATCTCTTGAATAAAATATCATTTATATGGAATGATGAGGCTACTTTGGCATTCTCTCTTTTAATGGATGCCATGTCTTCTACACCAACATCGGTTGCACCTACTTTTGGTAAAACATTCATAATAGAGTGTGAGGCACTAGGACAAGGAATTTACGTAACATTAACACAATAAGGGATATCATTGGCTTTTAAAAGCAAGGAATTCAAAGAAAATATTTGGTGAAATCTATGTATGAAAAATAAATGGAAGCAATATTACATGCGATAAAAAATGGGGATAATATATCATTGGGAGGTACTTTAAAGTCAAGATATACCATGATAGCATAAAGTATTTTTTGAAGCTATGATTTTCATTAGAAGATTAACAAAAATGAGGAGAAAAAATGCAAAGTTTTAATTTTGAGATAATCTGCAAAAAGGGTAAGGAAAATTTAGTACATGATGCTCTTTCTAAAATAGAAGAGGACTCAAATTTATATCCAATTACATTTTCTATTCCTAGGTGGCTAGAAGAAGCTTGTCATAATGGAAAAATGACAATAGTACTAAACAAAAACTAAAATTTATAAAGGATGGGATGAACTCTATGGAGCATTGGGAGTGAAAGAGAGATATACTTTGGTGCAAATGTAGAATATTTTTATGCACGTAAGCATATTTGAATAAAAAAATATTAAGGGAGTCCCATGTCTCTCTGATGGTAGGACGCAGGGTTCCTTAAAACATCTCAAAGGATCAAAAAATATTTGGAAGGAATGAAGAAAGATATTCAAAATTTTGTAAGAGAAGGTCAGGTTTGCATAATAAATAAAAGAGAGATAGTAAAATATCTAGGGTTACTTCAACCATTCCATATACATATTCAAAGACTAGAAGATATATCAATAGACTTTATTACAGGGTTACTGAAATATAAAGGTAAGTATTACATTTTTGTGGTCATTTATATAAACAAATTTTGTAGATTTTTTTTGTAGAGCTCAAAGTACATAAACAACAAGCCAAGTGGCAGAAGTGTCCGTGAAAGAAATTCATAGTCTTCATGGTTTTCCTAAAGTAATAGTAACAAGAAAATTTTAGAAATAATTATTTAATATGAGTGGAGAAACACTAGCTGCCATGAGTTCTACATATCAAACACAATCAAATGGTCAAACAAAAATAGTTAACAAATGTTTTTAAGGTTATCTACAATGTTACTCTTTAGAAAAGAAATCTTAATGGATGAAGTGGGTTCGTCAAGGAAGAATGGTAATATGATACTACCTATCACACATTTACTAAAATTTCCCCATTTAAGGCCCTTTATGGATATCCAACTCCTAGTATCTCATACTTTTTGCAAGATAAGTCCAAAGTATAGGAAACAGAGTCACATATGGAAAATACTAAAGAAAATTTGAAAATTATTATGGAAAACCTTCAAATGACATGAAACATGATAAAACAACAAAGGGAACAACATTGAAGTGAAAGATAATTTGAGGAGGGTAATTGGGTATTTTTTAGATTATAGCATTATAAGCAATATTCATTCAAGAAAAAGAAGAATAAAGAATTAGCTCAAAAATGTTATGGCCCTAAATAATTATTCATATGATTGCATAAGTGGTATAGAAGTTATATTTTCCTTCTTCTTGCATTCATAAGGTTTTTCATGTATCTTGCCTAAAAAAGGTTTTGGGAAAAAATATGCCAATGTAAATAGAACTTCCAAAATTAGATGAAGAATGAAAGTTGATTCTTGAACCACAAAAAGTTATGGATAAACATTCTATATCTCTTTGACATATAACCATTATGAAGTACTTAATCAAGTGGAAGAATATTCCTCTAGAAGAAGGTACATGGTAAAATGATCAATTCGTGATGAAATACCCACGGCTAAAGGGTTCGTTTGAAGTTTTGACAAAGGTTTTGTTATATGTTTTATATAACGTGCGGCGGAATAGTTTTATTGTTTGTTAAGGTCCCACACAGTGATCAAATTTGAAGGGCAGGTCCGAATTTCAATTATAAGGGCATATATCTATGTTGCCCTTCCATAATGAAAAGCTTAAAAAAAAAAACTTTTCAATTGACCACAATAAATTATTTTTACATTTCATTTTCAGAAAGACAAAACAATCAATATTTATATTAATAAAATACTGTTACATATACAACAATGAAGAAGGCTCCATATTTCATTGCTTAAATATCTCATTGGCAATGTCGACATAAGTCTTGAAGACACTATTATAAGAATTTGGATACATACCACCGGGATATAGGAGATTCTTATGTGTCAGATTGTGTAATGCAATTTTGACTTTGTCTCACAAGGAGCATCAGCATGGAGGTCTGGATTTTTCTTATAGAACTTTATTATTATTATTTGAAACATTGTTTATAGATATGAAGACAACAATGAAATTATGAGCATGGTGGACAATTAGTCAAGCTCATGATGCTAAACCATGATGATGTAAGTTTGGAATTTAACATTTTTACATGTTAAAGACAAATAGTCAAAATCACTAACAACTTAGTATGCCATAATTAATAATCATTCCCTGTTCACTTTTGTTAATAGGTTTATGTCACACGATGATTTCTCTTCTCTGGCATTTACTTGTATTGAAGATCACTATTTTAGGAATAAGGAGTTATTTTCTCCAAAAATAACCCTAGCCAAACATTGACAATGCATCAAGGATATCTTTCTATGCTTCATAAGTACATATGTTCTACTTCTAAATCATGTCTTGGAAGTGGTTGTTTTGCTGGAAATTATTCACCAGTTGGTTTCATACCAAAGTATTTTTCTCATTTTCAGCATCCAATACATGAAAAAAATAATGGTTTAAAACAACATAAATATTTGAAATTTTGCAAGAATTGTCTGGCACACTTTGAATATGAATTTTGAAGTCAAGTGCATGATGCTGTATAGGATCAAGTGTCATTTTGAATACCAAATGTTTCACAAGAAACTTCTCAACATGCTACCCTGCAGTAAGGATTAAATGACAATATTGCATCAGCTATTTCCATAATAAAAGTGCACCTCGGCCATAAGACTAAACAACTACAAATGTTGTAGATCTAACAAGACCACACAATCAAATGTATTCCACAAGGCCAATATTGTATGAAAAATGAAAAGGAGTTTGCAACCAAAAATACCTTAGGCAACTAATTCAATTAGATACACCAAACCATCAGCAAAAAGGAAAACCGGCCTACTCAAAAGGCAAGCGTTTACCTCCTTTGACAAAATTTTGAGTTCCGAAACAAGGGCCTTTATTGTCTTGTCAATGCCCCTAGTAATTTGAATGGGGTTTGCACCTGCTGCAACAACCTAAACAAAAAGGTTTCATTTCAAATTATTTTTCACAAATTTAAGATACAACCATTGTCAGTTTTGTATTTCCTAACAAGCTCATAAATTTTGACAAAAGAACCAAATTTTTTTAATACCTGATAGCAATTTTTTCACTAAAAAACTATCTTAGACTCAATAAGCCCAACCCAAAACTAAAAAACCAAACACCATAAGACCCTACAAAAATGAATAGATGATCTTAATCCAGTACTATCGACAAAAATTTACCTTTACACCCTCACTTATTAAACCCTGTGTTGTTGAATTTTAACTTCAACTACTGCAGCAGAAGGAAGAATGCAGCAACAACATTTTTTTTTGGAGGTTGCTTGCACGCCATCCATAAATTTAATTCAGCATTTAAAATTCCTGCAAGTTTTTTTTGTAGACGGCCGCATCTATATTTCTGTACATGATTGTATTTAAACACAACAACCAGCATTAACGCAATTCACCAACCAGAAATTAAACAAACAGAAATTTACCCCCCAGTTTTGTAAATTCAAAAGGAGGACACATGGAGCATTAATATTGGATCGCATGAAATTGAAGGGAATCTGAAAACCTGAAAACCGGACCCGAATTTTTTATAAGGCACATTGGATTTAGAATTCACGTTACAAATTAGGCAGACATTAGCATCCCATTTTGGAACGCGAATTTGGTTTGAAATTCAATCTATTCAGACTTTTGAAGTCCGACGGAAAGGGTTCTTTAATGTTTTGATAGTTTAATTTTATGTATGCTTTAATATATACATATGTTTTAAACATATGTTATATATATATCATATGTGAAATGAAAGGTGGGCCATAGAATTTACTTTTAATTTTATTTTTTTTAAAAGAGGGTTTATTATAATATGTTTTATATGTTACGACATATAAAAATAGAAAGGACAAAAAAACTTGGTAGTTTTTTTATAGATAGTACGTAAATTTTTTATTACACAGTAGTGTGTAAAAAGTGAAAGACTGAGTGTAACTTTTTAAGTGTGTATGCACAACAATGCGAAAGTGAAAAACACAGCAGAGTGTTTTAGAGACAGAGTATGTTTGTTTTGAACAGACAGTGAGTTGGTTTTATGCACTGCGTTTTGTAGCAGTCATAATTTTGTAATCCCTCTCAGTGAGGAAAAAGTGTAATAGTTTTTTTTTGAGTTTATTGAAAGGAATAGAAGTTTGTTTTCAAAGTATTGAAACTCTGTCTCCTGTCAAAGAAATTTTTATTTTCTCTGTGTTAGAGGAAGGGAGATTTATTCTCCATTCATTGTTCTGGAATTTTTCAATATTCCAACATGTGCAAGAACAAAAGATGTTGTGGTTCCATCCCCAGCTAAATCATTTGTCTTTGCCGCAACTTGCCTTACCAACTTGGCCCCAAAATTTTCAACTGGGTCCTCTAATTCAACCAATAAAAAGGCCAAAACCATATCATTGAGATACATTTCATTACAATGTCAATAACAATAAAATTTGACTCAGCCATAACCCTTTCCTTTTATTTTTGTGAAAATATTTATGCATTACTCTAATGTCGCTAGTCCATAGGCCAAGTAGACCACTGGGTAACAAATATGTTTCCTTTCACCTTTGAGTTTTCAAATTATGCCTACCAAACCAAATCTAAGACATTTAAGAGGGGGAACTAATACAACGTTAAAAAGAAAACCAGAGCACACATCTACAAATTACCTTCTTAGCTACTGTCACACCATCATTAACTATTTTCGGAGAACCATGCTTGCTCTCCAGGACAACATTTTTCCCCTCGCCCCAAGGGTGACTCCAACAAGATCAACAAGTTTGTTCACACTGCCTGCAAGACAAATTGACAATGCTTTCAGTAAGTGTGCAATTGAATGCCAGACCATATGCCAAAAAAACCCTCCATGAAAAATTAAAATAACACATTAAAATCGAATATAAGTGGACAAGGAAAGATCCACCGCAGTGAAGTTGCACGTGCAGGTGACCTTCCTTTAAACATAATTTTTTCTCTGACCTGCAATTTTTTTGTCACTGAGCCATCCTTGTTGAAGTACAACTCCTTTTCCATAGCTCTTGTATTAACTACCTTCTCTCCGTCGCGTAATCTCAGAGTCCCTCTTCTGCTTGAGCGATTAAAGGAAATGGGTGAAAAAACTGAAAGAGAAGACAATTGTCTGCCATAATTATCAAACATTGCACCCAACTTCTTCCCCTTTCCATTGTTACCCAATGAGGTGGATGTGGCAATTGTTGTCATACTGCCCAAAGCAGAGGCCATCTTCTCTTATGCTGAATATAGAATTACAAGATCTTCATATTAGTATGAACCTTAAAAAACATGACTCCCATTGCTAAAAACTACTTTTAAGTTGTAACAGGCAAACTAAACAACTATCGCAACTTTTGGCAACTTCTGGAGCATTAAGAGAGAAACAACCAAAGAGAAATACAACCAAAATCCTCATTTTAATGAGACCGGACTATATATTTGCATTAAGATAATAGAAAGAAATCACTACTATATTAAGGCCAGCACAAAACAATCTTTAACCAGTGTCTCTCGCGGCCTTCAGGTTGCCATGCTAGAGGTTGCATATTTTTAATTTAAATTCTTGACCTCTCGTGCCAATATATGAATGCATCCAATGGGATATCTACATAAAATTCTCCTTTATATCCCCAAAAACAAATTCCCTACTACAAGAGCACCAGTATTGATGGATCACCCCACACCATCCCACCCACTAGAAACGGTGAAAAAGGAAACCTGAGAAAACTTCTGAAATATCTCAAGATGACTATATGGGTGGTTCTTATGAATCAACCAGCCATTCAGAACATGCTCATCAATCCAAACCATGAGTATTATGTGACGATATTCAAGCAGGCACTGAATCGGATTTCTGAAATAATGTTAGAGAAACCCTAAAATCTCACTGAAAATAGGTGAAATGTGGCACCACTTAGAGATTGACATGTGCCAATTGGTACAAGTGGTAGAAAATTGGCATGCTCAAACAATGAGGTGATGTAGGAATGACATGAGGGAGAAAATATCAGAAAAGCCCCAAATCTGGAGAACTAAAGCTCATCACCAACCTGAGATTGACAACTTTACATGATGTAACCTATGAAATCGTAAATAGAGAAATCATAGTAACAATAAAGTAACCTATGTAACAATAAAGTCGGATTCATCCTGGGAGTGGTAATGGGAGAAATCATAGTGAACAATAGGAAACATGCGGAGTTGCTTACAATCAAATAGATGAAAAAACACATACAAAAAACCTAGATAATAATCATGAACAAGCTTAATATTGAATTATGAACCGTAAAGGAACTTACAAAATGTGACATTACGAACCTGGTCAAGCGCACAAGCAAAAATATCCTGGACATGACCCTGGTTGACAAGTTGTATTGCTCATGATGCAAGAGGATTTGTACCTACACTGCCAAGTCAATCAAAATCCATCATTATTTATACAATAAATACAAGTAATTGATGTAGTATTTTTTACTCTAAGATGCATTCTTATGATAATGTTAGAACATATGTTGAAAATGTCAAAACATACCTGAATAAGCTCCTCTTCATTTCAAGAACAATTTATTGGAGTCGCATGAACTTGGAACAAGCCTCCCACGATCCGAAAGAGTAGCAACTAAGTCAACAGTGACTTTTTTGTTGCTACACTGGATCGAGGGAGGTTTGCTCCAAGATTAAATCGCTCCAATAAATTATTCTCTACTAAACAGGGCCAACCATGTGAAGGTGGAAGCTCTTATGGCCCCTCTCCCCCCCCTCACATCACTCTCAATTCCCCAATACCCAATCTATATTTCATTTTTTACTTTCATGAGCATAAAAAAAATATTCAATAACTAATAAAAAAACAATTCAACAAAAAGTACACAAGGAAACATTGCAATTAATGCTTGACATAAAAATAGTATGATAAATGAGTTTTTTATATAACGCAAAAAACGTTCCAAGTATGGTAACGTTTGTCTTATAATAATACAATATTTTACATTATCAAATTTTATTTTTCTTCTTCCTATTTCTAAAGCTCCTAATTACATCATCAATATCATCATGCTCTGCTCCTGTTTCGTGCCTTTCGACCTGCACTACTGACCTAGTTGCGTAGTCACGATGTCTGGTCTCATCCAGTGATGGGGCATCGCCTACAAAAACAGATAATATTAAATTTTAATTGTCAGTTTTTAAATATCATTGAACTAGTTCGGTAATATTAATAAAAAATTGCAATGAGATTATTTACCTGGTGCACCAGTTGTCGCCGCTGACCTAGTTGCGTTGTCACGATGTCTGGTCTCATCCAGTGACGGGGCATCGCCTACAAAAACAGATAATATTAAATTTTAATTGTCAGTTTTTAAATATCATTGAACTAGTTCGGTAATATTAATAAAAAAAATTGCAATGAGATTATTTCCCTGGTGCACCAGTTGTCGCCGCTGACCTAGTTGCGTTGTCACGATGTCTGGTCTCATCCAGTGACGGGGCATCGCCTACAAAAACAGATAATATTAAATTTTAATTGTCAGTTTTTAAATATCATTGAACTAGTTCGGTAATATTAATAAAAAAAATTGCAATGAGATTATTTACCTGGTGCACTAGTTGTCGTCGCTGACCTAGTTGCGTAGTCACGATGTCTGGTCTCATCCAGTGACGGGGCATCGCCTACAAAAAAAGACAATATTAAATTTTAATTATCATTTTTTAAATATCATTGAACTAGTTTGGTAATATTAATAAAAAAAATTGCAATGAGATTATTTACTTGGTGCACCAGTTGTCATCGTTGGGACTGTTGCCCTATCTTCCTCTCTGGTGGTAAGATCCTCAAGGGAAACATTCTCTGTCATTTAAAAAAAAAACGTTATAAGGAAAACCATCAAGGTATAATTATAAAAAATTATGAGTGGAAATTAATTACCATCACGGCCCTCACTGATAGTAACATTGTCGGCCTGGTCCCCACTACAATGATCAGGCTGCACGTGAGGATCATCTACATCTGGCTCTAAAACTGGGTTATTTGCCTCGTCGGTAGTGCTGCTTCCCTAATTTAAACAAAGTTGTTAGACATTAAATTTATGGACGAAAACAAACATATTGAAAGGTTAATGTTTTACCTTATCATGCATTCTGGATTTTGGGACCTGCTCCAAGCTTCTGCGACGTTCAACTACGGCTTGATAGCCGAAATGGAAAGCGATATTTTTATCTTCCTCTGTAGTTTTTGTTCCGAAGTCATCACCCTACATTACATATGATTGTGTATTTTTAATCATATTTGATAGGATTACAAAAACGTTGGAAGGCGATACAATTAATTATAAGATGTTTAGCTACTTAATTACAATTCTTGCAGCTAATTTCAAGTAGCCGCCCCGGCCTAGCTTGTGATGGCCCTTTTTTTCAATCCTAGCTTTGGTTGCCTTTGAGGTGTCAGGCAACCTAGCATCAAAAGATTAAAGTCAGATATGACGTAGCACACTTTTATTTTAGACATAGAGAAAATTAAAGCTATTGAATTAAAGTTGTAATTTACCTTGCGGGTCCAGTTGGCATTTTTGCTTCTTTCTTTTCCCTTTTCTCTTTTCCGTCATGGATGAGTGCTCTCCACTCACTCTCTGGAACTGTGAGAGGACGCTCGTATCTAGGGTTAAATTGAAATTGCATCCTATAGGTGTCCTTGGTATATTTCAAATATTTGCCGGCTACCCGAGCCACCACTGTTCTGTCAAATGTGCCGACCCCAAAAAGGGCGTCTAGATAATCTAGAAGTTCTTTTTTCAGGTTGGAATTCTGGGAATTCCACCCTGTGCGTATGGTTGGGCCAAAAATTACCAACGCATGGCTCTCCAAAAACCTATAGAACTCATTGTTTCCTACACAGAAAAAAATAAAAATAAAAATATTATCATTAATTTAAAAATAAAAATCATGATAAATATGTTTTAGATAAAGTACATGAAATAGTTAAAATATTAAAATTTACCTGGGAGTTGTACGTGCTTTATAGGGACACCTTCATCATTCACCAACAACGTGATATTAATGGTCCCTGTGGAGCTGACACGTGTAGCTCCAGGAAACACAATAATGTAGTTGGCCATATCAGCCTCATCATTGCCAACACGTTCAACGGTTGGCTGGGTGTCTGCTTGGGCAGGGTGTGTTTCTTGGCTGGCACCTAAAGGAGTAGAAGGTGTACAAGAGGGTTGTTGGGCAATATCTTGCCCTTGTGTCCCACTACCGCCAACACCGGGTTCAGCAAGTGCCAGAAAACGCTACATGCAAAAGAAATTTTTGTTAGTTTAGTCAATGTAAAAATTAAAAATCAAACTATCACAATTCATCTCACGCAGAACAAAAAAAATATCCTTTTGAATTTTTATTATTACCCGATATGTTTCTAGCTGGCTCATAATTTTTTTTATCCTCTCTTCTGTTTTAGGTGTTTGAGGCGCGTCTATCAAAGTATTAAATTCCGACCTTGCATCTCGTGCCTTTTTTCGCAACAAGAACACTGGAGATAGGGATGAAGAAAGCTCTTCCTCAAAGAGGGAATCATCAGGCATACCATGGCTAGGTGTCTGCATATTTTAACAAAATTAATATTATTTCAATTATGTAAATAACTAAAATACCTGAAGATAGAGCAATGTTGGCACTTTACATGTTCTTCCGCTGGCCTCTTTCCGCGATCATCCCGTCTCGGGGTTGTTCCTGCACTGCTCTGATCAGTCTGCTACATTGCAATAAAATTATAAATGTAAAAACTTGAAAACAATATCTAACTTGAAAACACAAAATGAAAACTGAAATAATTTCTAATAAGACACCGGAAGACAGAGTTAGAGTTTCAAATATGCCTTGCATTGAATTCAATCCTGGAAACATGTCATTGGACATTAAGGCACCCAAACAAGAGACGAGTTGACAATGAATAACTTATTGAATATATTGTTGGAGCAACTTCTAGTAAACTTGTTGTGAAGACCTTGAGGACATTTTTGGAGCAACATTGTTGAAGCTGATGGTATAGCATTTTTGGAGACGATCTTGAAGGGCCTTGAAGTGAAGATTTTGGAGCAACTATTGAAAAATCCTTAGAGCATTTAAGTAAGGCACTTTCTATCTTCCATCACCTTTTTCCTTTCAATATCCTTTAGACGATTTTGTTGATATTTAATGTTTGAATTTTGAAATCACGTTATAATTCCTTGATTATATGTGTTTGGGGACTTTCCCTTTGAAATTACCCAAAAATACCCTGGCAATTTTATCTTCAGGATGCATGTCTGACCCTATTGTTCAATATTTTGATTGATAGTAGTAAACACAGAGAGTTAGGGGGCTCATGACTTGGTTTGGTTGGGCCATTAGATCCCTAACATCTACTAGGGAGAACCCCCCTTGAGTTGGAGGAGAGCTAGCCCGAAGTGAAAAGAGGTTGGTGAGGTGACAATGGGGCTATTGAATTACACATGGTATCACACTTTAGCTTTAGGACTTTATCTTTAGAAGTGCGAGATTTTGCTATATCAATTCTCAAATTGTTTACAACACTATTGTTAAGAACTAATAAGAAGTGATGTTGAGGGCATGGAAAATTTTAGGGGCTAATATTCGTAGGTGGGCTAATTTTCCATGGTTTTTCAGAAAACAAGATTCGCCAATTTCCATTTTTTTATAAAAGTGATTCGCCCAAATTTTATAATATAAAATTATTTTACCTTAAAAATCACCATCATTATATAGAAAATATATATAATATCCTTATAAATTTGAATAATTTTACAAATACATAAATAAATATTTTATATTTTTCACATTAGGGACTAGTCAAATTCGCCAATTTTTTAAACTTCAAAATAATTTTCCACCCTTAAAATTTTCCCTGGTTGAGGGGTTTTTGGGTATAAGAAACAATACCATTTAAAAAATAGGGTTCTCAGTCCTTGGCATTCCTTCACCTGGGCCTAGGGGCACACTAGAATAATTTCACAATAAACCATGCAAACTTAAAAGTAACTTAACAGATCCATAAAGTAATAATAATCATAATTCCTAATTTCCTATTGTACGATATGATGCAAATTATTCAAACATGAAGAAATGAAGACATGCAATGTATGAATTTCAAGATTGATGAACCAATACAAGAAGTTAGAAACTACAACTTTGATTCAATACTCTGTGTCCTAAATCCAGGAAGGAATCTAGTTTGTAGTACAGAACATGCATAGTGTATTATCAATTCTTAATTGACAACAACTAAAGGACATCTACCTCATCAATTCCTTCCCATTTTGTGTTTTTATGTTATATTCCTTATAAAAGTGTCAAATTTCTCTCAAAGTAAGCAACCACTGAATAAAATAAAAAATAGTTGAGATATGATTGAGAAATGGTCATTTATTTCTTGAAAGGATCTTCACGATTTCTTTGTTTTTTTTTCATCTAAAGAAACAAGAAATGACCTAAGAAACTATCATGATGTAATATAAGAAACAACACGGTGCAATGGCCATTTTCAAAGCCAAATGATGTCCATTGAGGACATGGCCTTTATTTGGTTCCTATTTCATAGGAGTTTCGGGTAGAAATGGAACTTTGCTGTACCATTTCCAGTAGTAAAAAGGGAAAACCTTCTTTTTCCATGGGAAATAATTTACCTTTCCTTTTTCAAGATAATCTAAATCACAAAAAATATGAACTATACTGCACACATTCTTGGATAATGTGAAAGTGGAAAAGGAATACCCTACACAAGTGATGCACACATGTACATTTGAACACCAATAGATTTTTGTAGTTGAAATGCAATGCTTGTTTTCATTTAAATGTAGGGTTTTTAAAGCAGGGAGAAATAATGGCTGCCAAATTAATAAGCGTTTCTTTGGGAAAAATTTAAATCTTGTATCGGGTGATGAAGATAATAGAGGGTATTGAATCTTGATTCTTGACATCTAGAGAGAACCCTACAGCCTAACACAATCCAATGGAATTGACCAAAAAAACCCAAATAGAGTCAACCCTACTATAGGAGGAAGGGCTTGCAATAAGAACTTACCATTTTGCAAGAGCTGAGGGCGAATGCTATTCTGCAAGAGCTGAGGGCAAATGCTGTTCTACAAGAGCTGAGGGCAAATGCTATTCTGCAAGAGCTGAGGGCGAATGCTGTTCTACAAGAGCTGAGGGCGAACGCTGAGGGAAAATGCAGGGCGAATGCTGTTCTGCAAGAGCTCAAGATGAATGCTGAGGGCGAATGCTGTTCTGCAAGAGCTCAGGGAAAATGATGAGGGCAAATTCTGTTCTGCAAGAGCTAAGGGCGAATGCTGAGGGCGAATGCTGTTCTACAAGAGCTGAGGGCAAATGCTGAGGGTGAATGCTGAGGGCAAATGCTGTTCTGCAAGAGCTGAGAGCGAATGCTGAGGGCGAATGCTGTTCTGCAAGAGCGGAGGGCGAATGCGCGCGTGATATCAGACGTTAATGTAGCTATTGCGATGGATATAAGTTTCGTATTTGTAATAAAATAATTTTTATGTAGCGCGCATATAAGTTTCATATTTTTATGTAGCGTGCATATAAGTGTCGTTATACCGACGGCGGAAAAAGTGTCGCTATTGCGACGGATGCCTCCAAATGTCGTAATTGCGACACTTAGACATTGTGTCGCACTTGCGACGTTTGGAGGTAGCCGTCGCAATAGCGATGCTTTGGGGCATAGTGTCGCAATTGCGACGTCTTCCTCCAAACGTCGCAATTACGACACTTTGTCTGAGTGTCGGTATTGCGACACTTTTCTATAAACATTGGTATAGCGACGGTTTTGGGCGGGATTGAAAAAATTTGGGGAAATTTCCGACATTTGGTCAAAAGCGTCGGAACCAAGTGTCGAAATTTCCCCCAAATGTACTAGTGATTACAAGGAAAATCACACAGGGTGCCCAATTATTAGAAATATCCATGTAGCTATGGACCAAGGTCCAGTGCGACCTGATCCTATGTAGCATCAACCAGGACCTGCGGCAGAAAGAAGAAGAGTTCGAGACGTTAGAAGCTACCCTGCCCACTTTAGTTCTTGCTCAACGCTTGACATATCTACACACCAGTCACGCCCTCCAAGCTGATATTGATGAACTTCGGAAAAAGAAGAATGCCCTCGGTGACTGCCTGAAGCCTTGGGCTGCTGCGACCCTCAAGCTTTCACAAGATGTGGATGTCATGGTTCAACAATTGAATCAGACTTTGGAGAGTGTCACCGCCGCGACGGAAGGCCCGATTTCAGAAAAGTGGGTCGACATCTCATAAAACGACGCTGCTCAGAGTGAAGGCGTGTTGCCTCCATTAGCCAAGGCGATCAAATTTTTGCAGGCACAGGTGGAGAACCCACCATCTCAGTGACTCGGGACAAGTCACAAGGTTGTGTTGGGGGGACTGTTAGAACAGGGTCCCCTAAAAGCTGTGATTTTGTATAAGTTTTGTATATTTTGGTCTTAATTAGTCTGATGTAGGGGTTTTGGGGTGGGTCAAAGCCCCTAATGCATTGTAACGGGTCAAGGGTAGACCAAGAGTCTGCAAACCACGGTTGTGGACCATTGGATGCATAGGCTAAATCGGTATAAATAGATGAACCTTTTTGAGTCATAGATAGGAAGGAATAGAGATTGATGATAGTTGTGAATTGTTAGATTTGTTTGGGTTGCTAGGGTAAGGACTCCTGTTGGCTATGTGCGCAGAGATCCTCAGTCCTGCTGTGTGCGGACCCTGCTGGCTGTGTGCGCACGTTGAGTTGGAATGTATTGGGTTTTGGATGCTAATATATGTGAATATGGTTAGAGTATCTCTACGTTATCTGAGTTTATGTAGTAATTTTGATGCAAACTGTTGGATCTATGGTTGGTTATCCGTAGTTGCTTCGGATCTATCTTTATTATAATACAAAGTATTCCTGTGATCTATTGTTTATACGTTTATGATATTACTTGTGATATTGCTGATGCGAAGGTTATGATTTGATCTATGACTGATAGTAACTCTAGTAACTGTGGACTATAACTGATTAGCGAACCTGTGAATATATCTGTTTTATAACTGCGAGAATATCCTTGTTCCTGTTATATGAATCTATGATCTGTTATAGTTGTTGTATTGATAGATCAATGTTACACACGTGGATGCGAAGGTAGTTAGTATTTATGAGCTTTGAGATATAAGTCTGTAACTAGATTTGTTAAATACAAAGCTGATAAGCCGAGAACGCAGCTCTGTTTGACTTACCTTCTCTCTCTCACGGTGCGAAAACCTGGTTCCAGCACCCTCCCATACTGCTTCGGGTGAGAATTTGGCCTGCAAAAGTAGGTCACTACTGAAAGGGCCAGTAGTATAGGGGTTTGTTGGCAAACCTTAACCTCTGAACCTGGGTCAGGACCCCTCAAGCCAAAAATCCCCATGGCCCCATGGATAAGATTCCAACATTCAAGTCCATACTGTCAGCAACCACAATATTCCCCATTCGTTTTACCCAAAATTTTCCACAGTATATTCCACCCACTACCTCCCAAGTATTCGCTTTATACTACACTCTTGGTCCCTTTCCACATAGGGTAATTATCCCACTAGTGTCTAGCTCTCGTACCACCTTACAACCCTTGACGCTCCTTCAACTTTCCTGATTCTCTCTCACTGGTTGGTTTCTGCCCGGCACACCACTATTAGCCTATTCACTACAAGCCCAAGACCAGGGAGAACGCCCATATTTCTCCCTATCCCCTTTAACCGCACAGGAGTCCTTTTGATGTCGACCCACCTTAAGCTGGAATTCCCAACAACCCACCCCCCAATGCTAATAGGGACAGGGATCCAGATGTCCACATAATGTTCTTCTATGAGCCTCATCCTACACTGCCCATTAGCATCAGGGTAATAATAAAAACCACACTCTTTGCTTAGAATCAAAATCCAGATTTCAATACCCTCGGCTCCGCTCCCCTGCTTCTCCTCTACATTCAACCAGAGAATATAATTCAACAACGAAACCTCTTGTTCCTTAAAATCTCCTCTAGTTAGAGTTTTCCCTGGCAGAAAACTCCAACTGATTATGTAGATTGGATTATCCTCTCTGTCTTTTGGATTGATTGAGATGTTGAATTTATAGCGGTTGAGCCTAGCTTGGATGACCTCATTTCTTTGCCTATTTGTGTTGTTAAATTCCTCCATTAATTCAAATTCCTTGTTGTACTGAGTGATCTCCTTGACCCTACAATTTGGTTTTAATATTGTCCCTTGAAATTCCATGGTTCGCATGCTTCCGTCTTGAATGCGTCGATGTCTCTTCAAAATCTTGCTCTGAAATCCTTTTATGAATCTGCTTCTGCATGTTTTAAGGACATATAACCTGCTCGGATTCCCCTGGAACATACATATCTTTAACTCAGTGCAAATAGGCCAAAAGCCACTACCACGAGTCGCCGTGATCATGCATTGAAGAAATGGCTAGATGGGACAGGGGTATAATGGACTCGGGGCGTGAATCAGAGGACAGGGTATAGGCGATATACTCTGCATGAATTAAAGGGGGTTTATCATAAGGATAATGGATAAATGAATGAACAAGACATGGGTAGCAGGGGGATGCCAACATAAGAGGGAGAGGGGGAAGGGTATCAGCAAAGAAGGACTCGACCACCAAGAATTGGAAGGGGAAAGGAGGAGCTAATTAGAGACCTGCTCAAATTTTTCTAACAATCTTATTCTTTTGTGCCAAGTTTTTCCTCTTTTTGGAGAGATGGTTGATTTATTTCTTCGTCCCTTATCACTATGAGTGCTATCTTCCCCAATGCTTCTCCTTATTTTAACTAAATTAAGGGATAGGACGTCTACCCTTTATTCCATTTATCATGCTTGTTTCTTCGGCTAGTAGGCAGGCTTGGTTCGACTGTCTATCTACTTCCTTATTCTGCCCTTGGAGGATGTGGTGGTATTTGACATTTTCCAGGGTTGTCTCAATGCCTTTCAATATTTTTAAGAGTTTATTTAGTTTGTAGTTCTGTGCCTCGGATCCCTTAACCATATGTTTGGTTGTTAACATAAATTCACCAAGAATCACCTCGTTTATTCTGTTTTCCTTTACTAGAGATAGTCCTAACAGTAGACTCAAGGCCTCAGCTTGATATTTGGTTTTTGTCCCCAACCTCCATGCATATCTTATTTCAATTTTTCCTTCGGGTTTTATGATAATCCCTCCCCCTCCCGCCGCCCCATTTATTTATGGGATTATTGCACTATTAAAATATTTGAGTTTTTATTAATAAGTTATTGCACCATTACAGTGAAAGGTTGTAATAACATTATTATCCAATTAAGGATATTGCATAAACCTTAGTGAAAATTTCCCTAGGATATTACAGTGGTATCATAGCAAAGATCTTGCCAGCCTTGATGGTATTTAAAAATGGTACCACCAGAAGCAAATTTTTGGCACAGGTATGCAAAATCTTGGAAAAAATTGGACGAATAGCAAGCAAATATTTTGAGGAAAATCGAAGAGTGGCAAGCCGAAAATATTAATAGGGTGCAAGGATGGAATAAAAGACTAGAAGAATATACCAAAATACCCCAGCATGTAAGAAATAAAAGTTGGGACGATTTTTGGAATAGTGGCAAGAAAAAAAATCAAACGATGTTGATCATAGGCCCAAGCATGAAGGACAAGGTGTAAGGAAAGTTGAAGCAAAGACCAAGGCATGGAAATTGTTGTATCCCCCTAAAGTGGAGGCAAGCAATCAATCAGAATTATTTGATAAAAAAGGAAGTGGTTGTGATGGATTTTCCAATCGTCAACTAGATGATGGAATACCAACTTTAGCTGCCATAGCTAGCACACCCTATAAAAGCCAGCTTGCATCGAGTACAAGTTCAATCACCGATCGGGTTGTTTTTGTTCATGTCTCAGAAGTTACCAATTCTATGGATAAGGTTGAAATGACTTTGAATAAATTAGCAAATAATATCTTGATTAGAATTTTTTCAAGTCGAAAATATCCATCTGAGCAAACAACAGAATCTGTAGTTGATGGTAATAAATCAGTTGTAGAGTTAGATTCAGATAAAATTGGTAATTCAGTTGACTTGTCTACTTCAGAGAATTTTGCCAGAAATAATATCTATAAATCCAGAGTAGTAGATAGGGGAGAAATAAAGGATGTGGAGAATCATGAGACATTTACGCCTTCCCCAGAAATTTATGAACATGAAGCTCTTACTATCTGAACAGATCCTTCCTGTGTTGTCTCAGTTTCAACTCAACATTTTAATGTAAAACAATTTGAATGCATTGGAACTGGAGATATTTTGGAACCTCATGAGACACCAGTTTTTGGGCAGAGCACCTTTGGGAAACCCACTTAGTAGAATATAATGGTTACTACACTACCTGTAACAAATCCATTTGGAACTCTTCCTGCAATGCCTCAGATGTCTATTGGTCAAAGTGGGGGATCTTCTCCTTTCGTTCAATATGGAATATCAGCGGAATATCAAGTTTGACATTAATGAAAAACCTGTTCAATTAAGGACAACATCTTTGTTGACTCCAAGGCATGTCACTAAATGGTCAAGGATCCACATGCATTAAAATCCTAAGAAGGATAGTCCCAAGGTATCATTTTTAAGTGATAGTGAAGAAGCACCTAGCACTCCAAAGGCATATTCCATGTTCATTCCAAGAGAAAACCCAAGGGCACTTTTTATTCAACAACTTGACCAAACTCCTTCATGTGTTGCATGGAAACCAACAACAAACCTGAAGGAAATGGCTATACTTATCAATGATAATGGAATGATGACATATGGTAAAAGTGGGGCATCATCATTTGAGAAGGCATTTACCCAAGAGCCTGAAGACAATGTGGACGACTGGTCATGTGGTGGTGAGGATACAACCTTCAGAATAACCCACAATCATCAAAGCTGGTTTATGCCAATGTAAAATCCACTTCCAGGCATAATGGTCTTCATGAGGAGCGTAATAATAGAGGAAATGATTATATCTAAATTTAGGCATAAAGGCTTCAATGTATGCACCATGCTCAATGCTTTGCCACTACTACTTCAGCCTAAAATTCAACATTCAGACTACTACACAGAACCAAAGATACATGAATTGGCTGCTCAAGAGCACGCTGAGCCAGGTTATTGCCAATGGGTCAAAGAATTTGTGGTTGGTAGAAGAGATTATGGTTTTGTGAAGTCTTCTGGGGAAACTGATGTGAGAAATCTAGATTTAGAGAATTTTATTCAATTTAACAAATGTGAGGTTCTAGCGTACATGGATGAAAAAAAAAAGGTGCCAATAGGTCAGGGACTTAATAAGCATGCAAATTTTTTTTTGTTGAATGTTAAATGTGTTGAAAAGAAGTCAGATCAACACTACATTGAGGGTGCAGAGGTGGAAACAAGTATATTTTGGGTGGAGATCCTATATACATACAAAGGGTAGCGTTTTCTTTGGCCAAGTCTGTCAAAGTGGAGAAAAAGTGTAATATTCCCACTTTCGCACACAGCTAAAGGGAATATTAAATTTTGATGTTTACACATAGGAGGTAAATAAATGGGTAAGGAGGCCCATACATTGAAGAAGAATGAATTAAATCCCTCATAATATGAAAAGGGATATTCAGAAGAGCTGGATTTCATACCCTCAAGTATGAAAGGGGACATTTGCATGAGGACAAGGTCAAGTTTGACCGAGTCAACAACGTTGGGATAAGAGGTGGAGACCACTTGGAGAGACAACGCAGTGTGAAAGGGAGGAAGTTTCCTTAGTGGAGGAAACCCTAAGGAATGGGACCCATGGGGGGAGAGTTCTCACTTGTTTAAAAGGAGGGCAAGGCAACCATTGTTTCTCATGATGTGAATTATTGATTTTATGGTCTGTTTAGACTCTTATGCATTCTCCTGCTGTTTAGCAGAGTTGCAATGCTGTTTAGCACAAGGATCTCCTGTTTATGAATCCTTCTCCTTCCAAGGGAGGCCTCTTGAAGGATCCTGTACTTCATTCTCCACATTCAGGCTCAAGGCCAAGCCACGTGATTCAGCTACAACGTTATTTCTGCTCAAGTAAAACGTTGTGTTGCAGGGTGTTGCAGTGGAGGTCCCACAACACCATTTCTGGAGCTGTTTTTAGAGGAGGGAGTTTCCATTCCTTTTGAAGGTTAGTGAGGAAGGTTTCAGAGCTTATTTCAAATCTTAACATTGGGCCAACTATTTTCCTTTCTCCTACAGTGCAGAATCCATCAGAGACTGCGTTTTTTCCAGTGATCATTTACAGTAGGGGTTTTTCAGATTGTTTGGAGGGTGAGATCTTCAGTGATAAGATCATCCTTTCACTTGAGAGATCCATTGGAGGAGGTTTATTCATTTGATGCAGCATCTTTAGTCATCTCCATCCAGTTCCAGTTCTTGAGTTGCAGCTGCTACCCTGTAACTCCGACATTTCTGCAATTTTGCATATTTCAGCCAATCCTTCTAGGATTGACTTGAAATAATATTCGGGAGCTTAGATTTTCTCTCTCATAATTGTATCAGACATATATATGAAGATATATGTTGTTATGTATTTCCTGTATCAATACTCTATCTTTGACTGCGTAGTTTTGATCCATAGACATTCTGCTATGCAACAACATTTCACTATTCACATGTGTATTCATGGGAGGCTTGTTTGCCTTAATCATCTGATGTGTATTGTACTTATTTGCTGCTGATATATACAATAAAATGGATTTATGGTTTTCATACATTTTGGTATGATTTTGTTCACTGCTATTTCCAGTTTGTGTTTACATATTGCTGGATCTCCAATTTAGGAATACTATAACATATTCCTAACATTGTAGATTTTCCCCATTTTGGGATATTACAGTGGTATCAAAGCATCTTTCTGGCACAACCTGTGGATCTCAGCCACTATTCTATTCATAAGACAAGAATAAGAAGATATGAAGGGAAAGAAGACTCCATTCTTTGGAGGAGGAAAGGAGGAGAAACTTCCAAAGTTTCTGTCTCAAACTTTGCAAAGCATTCATGTAGACCTCAAGAAGATGAGGGAGGAGATGTGTAAATAATCTCCAAGAGGGTTTTAATTTGAATCAAACTATAGATTTTCTTAAGAGGAGTGTGAGCATGCAGCCACACCCTATGATGCACAACACAATCACATGCCCAGTTTTGCCATGAGGGAGAGAGAAGAAGAAGGAATGCCTACGAGGGGAACTCTTAGTGGTTTCTTGCATGAGTATGAATCTCAAACTCAGAAGTTTAGAGATCATATCACTTTTCTGGATTTTTGCAAGATTAAGGTGAGGAGGAGAAAGTAGCTTAATGTGGGTATATTTCTTCTATCTACCTTTGATGGTTCACCTACTTGTTCAGCCAGGAATTGGGTGGAGGAGCACCTTCTTGCAGCAACATCAAATTTCTGAAGATGAAGCCATCAGAGTAGCAGCGCTGCATTTTGGAGGTAAGGCCTATGCATGGTGGATATTGGAGTCCTTTTCTTTAAAGAATGCAAATACTTCTTCCTATGCAAATTTCATTAAAACTTTGGTGGAAAGATTTGGTAGGAAGAATTCTGAAACACATGTGGAGGAGACAAATATATTTAAACAAAAAAAACCATTGCATGTGATGGAGGAAACCATAGACTCAAAACCACTTCAGAATACCATAGAGGAGGCTGATATCTTTCATTATACTTTGCTGGAGGCAAGACCTTCATCTTGTATTTTGGCACAAAAAGGCAAGGAGATCCCTTTTCCAAAAGAGGATCAAATCATTGGAGGGTTTCCCATTCATGTTGAGGAGGCTAAGGGCAACAACACTGTTAGATCTGGAGTTAATCTAGAACCTCATGCACAGGAAGGAGGAGCTCTTGCTCCAACTAGGGGGATTCTTGTATCTTTACAAGGAAGTCTCCAGGATCTCATGTGTGGAGATCAAGTCACAACTCATGTTTTACATGTGCCATTGATGATGAGGTGTGGAACTATGAAGATACAAAGAGAAGATAGGGAGGATGACCAACATCATGTGATGAGGAGTACACACCCCTATAAATTAGAAGGTTGATACAACTAAGGGGGAGACTGGATTGTGCAGCGAGGGAAAGGACAAATCTTCCCATTCATATATGCAGTCTACTCTTGATGAGGATGTCTCATTGCATGGAGGCATTGCACTAGGGAGACCACTAGATCAGCAGAAGAGGATGGATGCTTCAAATTTTGAGGCATCACTCATTGATTCCAGAAGATTGGAGACCTTGGGGGAGCTTGGTACAGCGCTGGGAGTCTTGGGTAGACTCAAGGAGAGAGGGAGCATTCTCTCAACATCATCATTACCCACTCCCATTTCAGATTATGTGTTGTGGCAGAAGCAGCAGGGGGAGGATAGCAGCCTTCCAACTTGCATCTTTGGCATGGGAGATGTCAAAGAGGAGGATGACCATATGACAGATATCCTTCATGAGAGATCATCAACGCTGTCACTATGGAGGGTAGATCCATATTGGAACTCCCAACTGTTGGTGGAGTATTCCAAGGATCTTTTCACTTGCATGATATTGGATGATCAGTTGCATGAGGAGGGATATTTAGTCAGAGATGGGGTCATCTAATATCATGGTAGGATTTTCTTATCCGAAGCTTCCAAGATCAAGCAGAAGTTGCTACAAGCAGCTCATGAGGATTTCCTTTTCAGCCCCACTTGTTCTATGAGAGCTTACCACACCATCATGGAGGGGTATTTTTGGAAGGGTTTTGAGGAGGAGATATATAAACATATGAGGAGATGCATGGATCATATGGAGATATAGGAGTTAGCACAACCAAATATTTTCTCTTTGAGGATAAGAGGAGACTCATATATGAGCCACTCCATTTGTATGAGCAAAACATATGGTAAGGGTATTGTTGATTTGCATAGTAATTTGTATATATGTATGCATCTCTTAACCATATATGTGCAGGAATTTGCTCAAAGGAGGAATATTATTCCTTCTAGATTTTGTGGTCTACTTAAGGCCATTATAGATGATCACTCCCTAAGAGGATGTGGGGAGGATATTTCTTATGGAGAACATACTCACCTTGCACAATACATCATTCAATTTCTCCAAACACGAGGAGAATGGGGCAGCAAGCAGGTGGTTGAGAAACCACACTCTTTGTCATTCTCTATTGCAGTTGAGGGTCAAGATGTGCTGGTTGCATTTGAGGGACCATTGTCCTTCTCCAGTACTTCATATGGTAGCAAGCATGATTCTCATTATGGTTCCCTTTATTGCTATTGTTATTGCTTTTCTTGGGAGCATAATTGGGGGAGAGACACATTGGGTGGATGTGTCCTTTGAGGGAGAAATTCCCCACACTTTTTGCACTACATGTTCTAAGGGGAGCATGGGAGATGGTATGGCCACCATAGAAACACATTTGTTTCCTTATGAGGTGAGCCATATGATGGATGTGATGCCATGTGATGATGATTTCCAACTCATCATATATGGGGATATTTGGGCCAACATGCCATTCATAGCGTTGCCAGAGGAGATCTTTGAGGATCCAATTTCCTTCTTGCCACTTGAGGGAAAAATTATTGTAGCCCAGGATCAACAGTGGAGAGGAGGATAGCATGGGGTAGACTATTTTTTCTACCAAGATCAGATTTTCAGCCCACCTACATTGCCGGAGCTCAAGGTGGAGGAGAATTTTTAGGAGTTTCCATGTTGGGAGGTAACTCACTTTGTATGGATGATTGCTTAGGGATGGGAGCTTCATATGGGGATGGTAGATCCCAACTCATATCAGACCTCATGCCTCAAGAAGTCCCCTCAGTTTTATCTTTGTATTTGCTTGAGGACAAGCAGCATTTGGGAGGGGAGGATTGTAATATTCCCACTTTAGCACACAACTAAAGGGAATATTAAATTTTGATGTTTATGCATAGGAGGTAAATAAATGGGTAAAGAGGCCCATACATTGTAGAATAATGAATAAAGTCCCTCATAATATGAAAAGGGATATTCAGAAGAGCTAGATTTCATACCCTCAAGTATGAAAGGGGACATTTGCATGAGGACAAGGTCAAGTTTGACCAAGTCAACAATGTTGGGATAAGAGGTGAAGACCACTTGGAGAGACAACACAATGTGAATGGGATGAAGTTTCCTTGGTGGAGGAAATCATAAGGAGTGGGACCCATGGGGGGAGAGTTCTCACTTGTTTAAAAGGAGGGCAAGGCATCCATTGTTTCTCATGATGTGAATTAGTGATTTTATGGTCTGTTTAGACTCTTGTGCAGTGTCCTGCTGTTTAGCAGAGCTGCAGTGATGTTTAGCACAATGATCTCCTATTTAGGAATCCTTATCCTTTCAAGAGAGGCCTCTTGAAGGATCCTTTACTTCATTTTCCACATTCAGGCTCAAGGCCAAGCCACCTCCTTCAAATACAACGTTATTTTTGCTCAAGTATAACATTGTGTTGTAGGGTGTTGCAGTGGAGGTCCCAAAACACCATTTTATGGAGTTGTTTTTTAGAGGAGGGAGCTTCCATTCCTTTGGAAGGTTAGTGAGGAAGGTTTCAGAGCTTATTGCAGATCTTAGCATTGGGCCAACTCTTTCCCTTGCTCCTACAACACAGTATCCATCAGAGACTGCGTTATTTCCAATGATCATTTGCAGTAGCGGTTTTGTAGATTGTTTGGAGGGTGAGATCTTCAATGATAGGATCAGACTTTCACTTGAGAGATCCATTGGAGGAGGTTTATTAATCTGATTTAGCATCTTCAGTCATCTCCATACAGTTCCAGTTCTTGAGTTGCAGATGCTACCTTGCAACTCCGACATTTTTGCAATTTTTCATATTTCAGCCAATCCTTCCAGGATTGACTTGAAATAATATTCGGGAGCTCAGGTCTTATCTCCCATCATTGTATCAGCCATATATATGCATATCTATGTTGTTATGTATTTCATGTAGTAGTACTTTATCTTTGATTGCGCATTTTTGATCCATAGACATTCTACTATGCAGCAACATTTCACTATTCACATGTGTATTCACGGGAGGCTTGTTTTCCTTAATCATTTGATGTGTATTGTACTTATTTTCTGCTGATATATATAATAAAATGGATTTATGGTTTTCATACATTTTGGTATGATGTTGTTCACTGCTATTTCCAGTTTGTGTTTACATATTGCCGGATCTCCAATTTAGGAATACTATAACATATTCCTAACATTGTAGATTTTCCCCATTTTGGGATATTAAAAAAAGACTGTTCTATTAAATGGATTAATATTAGAAAACACTAGTGGAGTCAAGAGATCAGAGGTGCTTGTGTGATATTTAAGTTTTCTTCTGGTGGACAAATGAGGAAATTAAAGAGGGAATTTTAGCGCATTGGAATGAACTTTTAGAGCATTTGGGGGAGGTTTTGAAGGTTCTTTCCTCCACCGTGTATACTAAATTGGATGTTTCTAATAATTAATGACTTGGTTTCTTATATAAAATTTTTTCAGCCCAATGCATGCATATAAAAGAAAGTCTTGGGCCAGAATGCACATCAAGTGTTGGTAATATAGAAAATCTAAATGGTATTAAAAATAATATTTTGAATTTTCTTACAAGAATGAATACTACAAGTTGTTCCTTTAGAGATATTGCTCAGATTAAGAGAGTATTATGTCAGATACCAGCTTAAAATCTGTTGGACATATGGTTCATCAGAAAAAAAATGGTAAATATGATAAAAAAAAGACAGCTATTAGAGGTAAAGATGTTGATAGATTCCAAGATATACCGGAGGCGTATGTAACTCTTGTTGATTCCATCCTCTATGAGATATATTCCTAGGTCGCCAATGATTTAACAATTGAAATCAACAAGTTCAGTACCAGACGTTTATAAAATATGTTGTCATCACTTGCTTGTATCTCTTATAAGGAAGATAATGTAAATGCCCCTGAGCCAACATCCAAAAGTTTACTATAAAGTAGGTGCCTCAACTTGAAAAAAGCACATTGAATGTGTCTGTAAAATATTAATATCATAAGTCCAACTATGAACTAGAAACACTGATTAGGGAAAACATTGTCAGTTTGTGAAGCTATAGGCTTGAAGTTGTCCCATTGTACTCCATTTGCAACAATAGAAAATAATGTTAGGATTATAAATAAACCAGTTCCATTTAAATCATGGGCTATTGAAACCTCACCAAGATGCTTTCACCATCAATTAACCCATCATGCTGTCCAAACGATTGCTGGAACTAGACATAGCAGAGGAATGGGGGTATCTGAAAGAAGACATCCTAGATTCACAAGAAGATCAACTCTTAGCTTCAAACCCCAACATTACTGTAGATAGTGAGAAATTCAGCATTACAACAGGATGGATCTCTGTCAATGACAAGGCATCTAGGTCATATTTCAGAGAAAATTCAAGTAAGAAATGATTTCCATAAAGACCACTTCACAGATTTAGAAGCACTTGATGAAGAAGGCTCTGCTTTCCATTTTTTCACTAGTGTATAGACTACCTACAGTGCTCAGACTATGATGATATGGATGTGTCACATTTTTCTTACTTTTGACTAGAAGAACAATCAGGCAACATATATGACGAAGCCCTAAACACATCCAATCATAATCTATTTGGAGATGCATTGAAACCTGAACATGCTTCTTAGGTTAGAGAAGTGTATTTTGATTAGCAGAAAGTGAGATAAGATAAGATAAGATAATTTTATATATCCAATGATTGACAATAAATATATCAATGGGACTGAAAGATACAGTTAGTATGAGTACAATTTGGGAGTGCAAACGCAACTCCTAGAAAATTCCAATGCTAAATCTATGGTAAAATGAAGCAAAAAATAATACAATAATAGGACATACACATAAAAATGTATATAAACCAATCACGTATAAGTCTAAGTGAGGGTAATAAAGCTATGGGCATTCATGGAAACACATTTTGCAACTCAAAATTACATTCTGAGTTCAAGCAAAACATATATATAACACCTACGCTGCATTTTGATGCCGATGATGAGTGTGGTATAGATAAAGAGAGCTATGTTCCTAAGATATATTGTGATGTGCAAATAGTGGGATGATTCAGTCTAGCTACTACTCATTTTGAGGCAGTGTTAATAACCACCCTATTGAAGAAGACAAAGAAAAGTTTCCGACAAGTTTTTCGGCCTGTTTAGCTGGCTTGCTACACTTGGACAGGGATATGCTACACTTCTCTTCATTTGATTCCCCCTTGAAAACAATCCATATTTCCAAATGATTGATAGTGTGAGAAAAGGTCCTGAATGTAGAGGAGGAATATCAACAGGAGGGTAGGAAAAAAATTTCTACCACTCTTGCAATCACCCTAGAAGACTTAGCGCGTGATGACATGGGTATCATGCCATGCCTTTTTTCTACACTGGAAAATTGAAATTCAACCAACATATGACAAAATCCTGAGCACAGATGGAGATAATGGACCAGACTATAGTTCTAGTTTTCCTAAGAATGAGAGTAATAAGACACTCATTAATGAAGGGAAATCCTGAAGATCCCTTAAGGTTCAAGAGACCAACACTCCTATCTGTGATTTTGAATATGTTAGAAACTTTGGCACCCATAATTATGTGCATCTCCAATCAACATTGCCTATTAAGTTTGAACAGAACAATTCATGATCTGATATTTTTTTCTTTAACAGTCATCCTACATATGACATGGACTCTGATGAGGAATAAAAGAAGGCTGATCATATCATCAAGCCATTTTGTGAACCATATGAGACAAAGGCAGAAATTTCCATTCCATTTGTTGAAGGCATCCTTATTGAAGATGAAAAGTCTTGTCATATTGAAAAAACAAACCAATATCTAGGAAAACAAGAGGAATTATGAAAACCCATAATTGATTTACTACACAGTGAGAAAAATCATTTCCAAGTTTGTCTCTTATTGTTCATAGGTATGATAATTGATCTTCAAAGGAGTTTCTTCTCCTAACTACAAATTATATTCGGGTAGCTTTAATTTCTCATATAAAACAACCCCTTGTCTGCAACATTGATGTTGATGGCCATCATAAAATTGCTCCTATGTTTGATCCATAAACGTTGGAACTTACAAACTTGAGGATAACAATGGATCTATGGCTTGAAGAAGTCAAGTATTAGCTCCCCTCATATTTCCTTGAATAATGTTTGCCACAACATGATGATATATTTATCAATACCCTACCTGTCCAAGAGTATTCCCATCTTGAATATGGGATCCTAAAGCTCACTAAAAGGACCCCAGCAAAATGCCCTGATCTAAGCCTAATTTATTTGAATGTTTTATTAATGAAGATGGGGTCACAGCAAAATTACTAAGAGAAACACCTGCAAAAAATTCATGGATGATTTATTAGCATGCACAGGGTTGAGCTATGGAAGGTCATTATTCATAAAAAATCACCCAAATCCATACTAGAGTGATGAATTTGATAATTTAGTGAAGACAAGAATGTCTCAAAGCTTAAGCATACCAAAAATTCTAGCACTCCAGGGACAACTAAACGAAGCCATAAAACTACTGCTTGCAAGGATTCAAACTTCAAGGTAATATCCTTTGGCTCCAAGACACATAGTGCATAGAATAAAATGGTTACCAAAAATTAGTATCCCTGGGAAAATAATATGGTAGGAACTCCAAAGGGTTATAAATTAGCTGAATTAAAAAGAAGCTTCACAAATGGGAAGCCATTCGTGTTTCAAGTTACCTTACACGTTCTAGAAGGGATCTTATAGTTATAATGGGGATAAGGCAACTGATTCACCAAATTTGAATGAGTTTTCCTTTCATACTAGTATGTCACAACCCCTTTGATTGTTATTTTGAGATAAATAAGCCCAAAGACTCACCTCACACCTTAGGATGTTATAATTATTACTTCTAGGCAAAATGAAGATAGCTCTAATTCATTTCCTAAAAAACATGAGTGACAAGGTAGAAGGAGATACCAAGCCTTAAAATTTGACCTTGCCCAAAGCGATGAGTTGCCCTAGGAACACCATATTCTTGACCTGACTAAGTCTGGGTCAGTCGAGTCCAATGTTGGAAACTCACAAATCTTTGGTAGTAGTTCCAACATTCCAAGTCAATAATGTCAAACACTATTCCCAACCCTTGGTCAACTCATGCAATTAATTTCCCAAACCATGCCATTATAACTTAGTCAAGTCAAATTGTTCCCAGTTCATATACATTGAACCCATCAACCATTCTAGATAGA
This sequence comes from Pinus albicaulis, assembly GCA_034641835.2. Taxonomy (NCBI): domain Eukaryota; kingdom Viridiplantae; phylum Streptophyta; class Pinopsida; order Pinales; family Pinaceae; genus Pinus; species Pinus albicaulis. The sequence continues at coordinate 835,738,912 of CM076578.1, forward strand.
GAATATGTGCTTCAACAAAAACACATGAATGTAGAAGGTGGAATACACATGGTAAATGCAACCCAGAAAGAAAATCAACTTACAGCTCAAGAACATGCAGAACCTAGAAAGCTTAAGTCTTCCATTTGCAATATTGACGCTAATTCACTTCTAGACAAGTCCCTCAATCTTGTCACACAAATTTCTATTATTTTTGACTCTTTAATCAACAATGGTAGTTTTCTCTTAAGAGTCTTTTCCATAGTCAATAAATGTAAAGAAGCGAACAAGAGAATGCGGATCTCAGTCATTTTGCTTCATTCTTCCAACAACAAATAATAATTGCAGAGAATGTTGCCACTGTTGTAATACTCGACAAGGGAATTTTCATACAGAGATTAAGGAACTAAAATTGAAAAATGTCTATTAAGGATACTTTGATAAATTTTTGACAAAGATGAATGGTCATAGGGCATTGCTTCAAGTTTCAACAGACCTTGGATATTCCTCACATGGAACTTTAGGACTATATTATTGAGGAGGAGTGGATCTCTGGAGGCCATGTCTTGCTTGTGTAGAAATTATATGCACTAAGCATGCATATGTCCAAGATCCACCTAATCTCACACTATTTAACTTTATGCAAGATACTGAATCTGTTCCACTTGTTAATATTTTGCGGAAAAATTGATTGCACACACATGTGAAGCATAAACAAAAATATTCAATCGCACATAAGACATTTTTTTTTTTAACCGGAAAAGCCTGAAGCTGAAAACCCCAACTATATATTATGTAACATGGAGATCATATGACAATCTCATACAAACATACAAAGTTTATCACAAGCTCTCAGTACAGTACAATCGTCATACACTAATCAAGACCAATCTTGCAAATCCATGCACCGATCTCTACCTCCTGCTAGCTTGCCTCCACTGCGCAATCTTTGCTAAAGAATAGCTCTGAATGAATTCAAATTAATCCATCCTTGACTATGCAATCCTCATTGGCAACTCCGATGTGTGTGTGATGCAATCAATGCATCACTATAGTCGCAACAGATAGTCTATCTTGCCCTTTCACCTATCTCTCCACTGGTCTCCACTGAAACTGTCATGCACTGTAGTTAACTGATGTATTGTTCAGTTGATTAATGAGTTATTATTTATGAATTAATTAAATAATTAATTCACTCCACTCTCACTAGTGTATCAATCAGTTAGACTAGATACAACTAGCTCAACTGAGTCTAACTGAGTTAAACTAAATACAACTCCATAACTACTTCTTCCAACTGTGTCATAAATTTGCCACTTGAGTTCTAACTGAGTCCTCCATGAATTAGCTCCAGTAAACCCTTAGGAATTGCGTAATTACTTATGTCAGTTGATGTTCCACATCTGTGCACTGAACTGAAGTGCTCCAAGATAATAAGTTGCTGTTTAGAGTTTGATTATTATTAAGAGCTCATAATAATCGACATGCATCTATTTTTAGATTGAAGATCTATAAATAGACTTCACCCAATATTATAAAAATATAATTTCATATATTTTTCCAACTTGATCAACCATCCACAAATATCATCCTGCAACTTCTGAAATATGATCATCATGTCTAAAAATAGACATAGTCTAAAAATAGACTTGCGCCAAAAATAGCCCGCAGGCCCACTTAGTGAAGGTGACTCTTTTCACTAAGCTCATCATATTTTTGAATCTCAACACTCCCTCTCAACAAAATAGGGATTATCCTTCACCCCGATCCCGCCTCTATGGTGTTAGTTCCAGTCTTCACAGCCTAGTCACCAGGGATCAACATGAGCTCTTACTATGTCTGGTTTTGTTAGATGTTTTGCACATGATGTTCAACACAAAACATGTCACAAGTGTGTCCATCAGAAGAAGCTCAGAAAAATATTTCCAACAGTATATCACACTCCCGTAACTGGCTCCCAGATTAGAAGATATGATCAAAATGAATGAGTGATTCTTGGTTATGCATGTTTTGAGGTCAGTTGTTGCACACAATGACAAGTTTAGTACAAAATCAGTTTGTGAAATAATGGTAAGGAATTTTTCAAAAGTGAAAGAGGTTTTTTTTCATCATATCGAAAATAAAAAAAACCTCCTTCAGTTTATGCACAGGTGCTAATATGTGGGAGATATACAGTGATATTTGGAGCCTACATTAAAACAAAGAAAAATTTTCATATTTTTTACTGTTTTAGTCATTTAAATGCGCGGCAATTTTACAACAGATGGAAAGTAATTCTGCAAAAACCAAGCCATTTTTTGTTAACCACAAGCCATATAACAAAAACCTCTTTCAGTTTATTCAAAGGTGTCACGAATTGGGATATGTGACTAGATCTTTACAGCTCATTTTCACAGATTTAATTTTTTAATGATTTTCTGTTTTAGAGATGATTTTGTGGAGTCGATTGCGAGCAACTGGAAACGAATTTTCCAAATTTGAGAGAGGTTTTTCTCCAAAATGAAATTATCTACAAAAACCTCTTTCAGTTTTGTAACAGGTGCTATGGTTTAGGAGATACGAGTTCATCTTTAACACCTATTTTCAGAAATTCGGCCCAAGTTTAATGTAACTGATTCTATTTTGAAGAAAATGGTTGAGCTCAATTCCCTTAGTACAAGGATGAGAAAATGTATATATTTTATGAATTTCATAGTGTATATGGGGAAATTTGGAAGAAGGTTGGACACTTGGGATTGCTTGGCACTTCATTGTACATTTCATCTCTGCACTTTTGGCAAAGGAATAGACCAAGGTTTGCAGCACTCTTTGGGATCCATGTGGCTCTGTGTTTTGATGGTGTTTTTCTCTATGTAATTGTAAGTTCACTGATGTTTATGTGTACCATTTTCCTTCTCTCTTCTTAAATTGAACAAACAAGTTATAAAGGTGGAATTCATAGATTGCTTTGCTTTGCCTTCAGTTTTGTTTAATTTTCCATGTTTTCATCTGTTTGAGGAGGATTCTTGAAACCCTCTTGCCCTCTTCAGCTCCTCACCGGTCTGAACCATCCATTCATTCAATATAAAGCATAAAAACAATTTCTTTCCTTGCCCCAATCAGAAATCTGCAAAAACTAGGCCTAATCCCTGCACCCAAAATTGCATTTCCCTTTGATCCAACAAAAACCCCCAAAATCAAAATCAAACTCCTTTAATTATATACCTAACCTAAAATTAGCCTTTATTTCAAGTCATCTCAAGCCCTATTGATCATTTTTGCTGAGATTGACCCGGAGAGAACCCTCTCCTGATCTGGTAGGGCTAGCTACCAGACTGAGCGTGGATTGATGTTACCCTGAACTCTACCTTCCTTTAGCCTGAGGTAGATTTAGGCTATAACATAGTGGTGACCATGCTGGGGAAGAAAATTTTGTTGTTTGCTTTATAAAATACAGACGGAGCTTGAAGTTAGCCAGGTAGTCTTCGAACTTCTCTTGCTCTGCAAGTGCATAGTAGATGAATGCTGCTTCAGTCAATCTCTGGTCTAGTTTGTAAACGTAACATCTGACTTGCAAATTTCCCCAGTACATGTATCAAGTTCAAATCTGATTGCTGATGGTGGACAGCAGTCAGACACATATGAAGGCTGAAACATTCACTTGGCGACTCCAACTCAATCCAGAGATTCCAGTGCTCACTGATCCATTCATGCACTAAAATAAAATGGTAGGGTATGTGGAAAACCCTGCGCTTTGTGAAGTTTTAAAAGAAATAGTTAGAGATCAGTTAGTGGATTTTGAAATTGATGAAGTATTTTTCATTGCCGTGCTTCAATGTTTGATATCTTCAAAGTTTCCTGCTAAAGCTAAAATTGGTTTCTTTGAGTACGTTGTTGAAAAATTTGAGAAGGAGATTCAGTATTTAAATGATCAGATCCAATCATATGAATTTCGAGATCCCAAAAAGTTTTTGGAAACTCTCCCTCCTTCAAAACAAGAAACAATAGAGCTGCCCGTGGATATTTGCATTGATAGTTTGCAGCTGGAAGCATGTATTGAGGAGTTGGGGCAGCAAACAGAGTCTGGTTTCTGCGATCCTATTGCAATGTACATGGATTTTTTTTTCAGTTTGAATGATAGATCGAATTGTCTTTTACATAACCAGACTCGTTATGTGCATGTATGGCTGTCAGCATTTACATTTGTGTCCTGGTTAAAGCACTTTCAAGCAACATCCTTGTCACAATTACTTGATTGGTTGATCTGGCATTACAATGTTACTTGATCTATTGGTTTTGCAGCAAATTAGGGTAGATTTGTAGTTAAATAAGCTGCCAAAGGCAACATTTTAGTTTCTGGTATTGGTTTATGTACATGTTGCAGTATGTATATGTTTTTGGATTGGTATGAGTTGTTTTGGGTTTGCAGTTGTTTGAACATCCATAGCCCAATGGATGAAGGCACTGCCTGCTTTCCCAGAGATCTGTAGTTCTTGGCACCTCCAAGGAGCTACCATCCCCATTGGAGCCGATGTTAGTTCCAGTCTTCACAGAATGTCACTAGGGATCAACATGAGCTCTTACTATGTCTAGTTTTGTTAGAGGTTTTTCACATGATGTTCAGCACAAACCATGTCACAAGTGTGTCCACCAGAAGAAGCTCGGAAAAATATTTCCAACGGTATATCACACTCCCGTAACTGGCTCCCGGATTAGAAGATATGATCAAAATGAATGAGTGATTCTTGGTTATGCATGTTTTGAGGTCAGTTGCTGCACACAATGACAAGTTTAATACAAAATCAGTTTGTGAAATAATGGTAAGGAATTTTTCAAAAGTGAAAGAGGTTTTTGTTCATAACATAGAAGATAACAAAAACCTCCTTTATTTTATGCACAGGTGCTGCTATGTGGGAGATATACAGTGATATTTGGAGCCTACATTAAAACAAAGCAAAATTTTCATATTTTTTACTGTTTTAGTCATTGTAGTGCGCGACCATTTTACAAAATATGGAAAGTAATTATGCAAAACCCAAGGAGTTTTTTGTTAAATAAAAGCCATATAACAAAAAAATCTTTCAGTTTATTCAAAGGTGTCACGAATTGGGATATGTGACTAGATATTTACATCTCATTTTCACAGATTTAAATTTTTAATGATTTTCTGTTTTAGAGATTATTTTGTGGAACGGATTGCAAGCAACTGGAAATGAATTTTCCAAATTTGAGAGAGGTTTTTCTCCAAAATGATGTTATATACAAAAACCTCTTTCAGTTTTGTAACAGGTGCTATGGTTTAGGAGATACAAGTTCATCTTCAATACCTATTTTCAGAAATTCGGCCCAAGTTTAATGTAACTGATTCTATTTTGAAGAAAATGGTTGAGCTCAATTCCCTTAGTACAAGGATGAGAAAATGTATATATTTTATGAATTTCATAGTGTCGATGGGGAAATTTTGAAGAAGGTTGGACACTTGGGATTTCTTGGCACTTCATTGTACATTTCATCTCTGCACTTTTGGCAAAGGAATAGACTAGGGTTTGCAGCACTCTTTGGGATCCATGTGGCTCTGTGTTTTGATGGTGTTTTTCTCTATGTAATTGCAAGTTCACTAATGTTTAAGTGTACCATTTTCCTTCTCCTTTCTTTTTAAATTTAACAAACAAGTTATAAAGGTGGAATTCATAGATTGCTTTGCTCTGTCTTCAGTTTTGTTTAATTTTCCATGTTTTCATCTGTTTGAGGAGGATTCTTGAAACCCTCTTTCCCTCTTCAGCTCCTCACCGGTCTGAACCATCCATTCATCCAATCTAAAGAATCAAAACAATTTCTTTCCTTGCCCCAATCAGAACTCTGCAAAAACTAGGCCTAATCCCCGCACCCAAAACGGCCTTTCCCTTTGATCCAACAAAAACCCCCAAAATCAAAATCAAACTCCTTTACTTATATACCTAGCCTAAAATTAGCCTTTATTTCAAGTCATCTCAAGCCCTATTGATTATTTTTGCTGAGATTGACCCGGAGAGAGCCCTCTCCTGATCTGGTAGGGCTAGCTACTAGACTGAGCGTGGTTTGATGTTACCCTGAACTCTGCCTTCCTTCAGCTTGAGGTAGATTTAGGCTATAACATAGTGGCGACCATACTGGGGAAGAAAAGTTTGTTGTTTGCTTTATAAACTACATACGGAGCCTGAAGTTAGCCAGGTAGCCTTCGAACTGCTCGTGCTCTGCAAGTGCATAGTAGATGAATGTTGCTTCAGTCAATTTCCGGTCTAGTTTGTAAACGTAACATCTGACTTGCAAATTGCCCCAGTACATGTATCAAGTTCAAATATGATTGCTGATGGTGGACAACAGTCAGACACATATGAAGGCTGAAACATTCACCTGGCAACTCCAACTCAATCCAGATATTCCAGTGCTCACTGATCCATTCATGCACTAAAATAAAATGGTAGGGTATATGGAAAACCCTACGCTTTGTGAAGTTTTAAAAGAATTTAGAGATTAGTCAGTGGATTTCGAAATTGATGAAGTATTTTTCATTGCCGTGCTTCAATGTTTGAGATCTTCGAAGTTTCCTGCTAAAGCTAAAACTGGTTTCTTTGAGTTAGTTGTTGAAAAATTTGAGAAGGAGATTCAGTATTTAAATGATCAGATCCAATCATATGAATTCCGAGATCCCAAAAAGTTCTTGGAAACTCTCCCTCCTTCAAAACAAGAAACAATAGAGCTGCCCGTGGATATTTGCATTGATAGTTTGCAACTGGAAGCATGTATTGAGGAGTTGGGGCAGCAAACAGAGTCTGGTTTTTGCGATCCTATTTCAACGTACATGGAAATATTTTTCAGTTTGAATGATAGATCGAATTGTCTTTTACATAACCAGACTCATTATGTGCATGTATGGCTTTCAGCATTTACATTTATGTCCTGGTTAAAGCACTTCCAAGCAGCATCCTTGTCACAGTTACTTGATTGGTTGATCTGGCATTACAACGTTACTTGATCTATTGGTTTTGCAGTAAAGTAGGGTAGATTTGTAAATAAATAAGCTGCCAAAGGAAACATTTCAGTTTCCGGTATTGGTTTATGTACAGGTTGCAGTATGTATATGTTTTTGGATTGGTATGAGTTGTTTTGGGTTTGCAGTTGTTTGACCATCCATAGCCCAATGGATGAAGGCACTACCTGCTTTCCCAGAGATCTGTAGTTCTTGGCACCTCCAAGGAGCTACCATCCCCATTGGAGCTAATGTTAGTTCCAGTCTTCACACCTGTCACCAGGGATCAAAATGAGCTCTTACTATGTCTGTTTTTGTTAGATGTTTTGCACATGATTTTCAACACAAAACATGTCACAAGTGTGTCCATCAGAAGAAGCTCGGAAAAATATTTCCAACGGTATATCACACTCCCGTAACTGGCTCCCGGATTAGAAGATATGATCAAAATGAATGAGTGATTCTTGGTTATGCATGTTTTGAGGTCAGTTGCTGCACACAATGACAAGTTTAGTAAAAAATCAGTTTGTGAAATAATGGTAAGGAATTTTTCAAAAGTGAAAGAGGTTTTTGTTAATCACATAGAAAATAAAAAAAATCTCCTTCATTTTATGCACAGGTGCTACTATGTGGGAGATATACAGTGATATTTGGAGCCTACATTAAAACAAAGCAAAATTTTCATATTTTTTACTGTTTTAGTCATTTTAGTGTGCGGCCATTTTACAACAGATGGAAAGTAATTTTGAAAACCCAAGGAGGTTTTTGTTAAACAAAAGCCATATAATAAAAACCTCTTTCATTTTATTCAAAGGTGTCAAGAATTGGGATATGTGACTAGATCTTTACAACTCATTTTCACAGATTTAAATTTTTAATGATTTTATGTTTTAGAGATGATTTTGTGGAACATATTGCGAGCAACTGGAAACGAATTTTCCAAATTTAAGAGATTTTTTTCTCCAAAATTACCTTATCTACAAAAACCTCTTTCAGTTTTGTAACATGTGTTATGGTTTAGGAGATACGAGTTCATCGTCAACACCTATTTTCAGAAATTCGGCCCAAGTTTAATGTAACTGATTCTATTTTGAAGAAATGGTTGAGCTCAATTCCCTTAGTACAAGGATGAGAAAATGTATATATTTTATGAATTTGATAGTGTATATAGGGAACTTTGGAAGAAGGTTGTACACTTGGGATTGCTTGGCACTTCATTGTACATTTCATCTCTGCACTTTTGGCAAAGGAATAAACCAGGGTTTGCAGCACTCTTTGGGATCCATGTGGCTCTATGTTTTGATGGTGTGTTTCTCTATGTAATTGTAAGTTCAATGATGTTTATGTGTACCATTTTCCTTCTCCTTTCTTCTTAAATTGAACAAACAAGTTATAAAGGTGGAATTCATTAGATTGCTTTGCTCTGCCTTCAGTTTTGTTTAATTTTCCATGTTTTCATCTGCTTGAAGAGGGTCCTTGAAAGCCTCTTTCCCTCTTCAGCTCCTCACCAGTCTGAACCATCCATTCATTCAATCTAAAGCATCAAAACAATTGCCTTCCTTGCCCCAATCAGAACTCTGCAAAAACTAGGCCTCATCCCCGAACCCAAAACTTCCTTTCCCTTGATTCCAACAAAAACCCCTAAAATCAAAATCAAACTCCTTTACTTATATACCTAGCCTAAAATTAGCCTTTATTTCAAGTCATCTCAAGCCCGATTGATTATTTTTGCTGAGATTGACCTGGAGAGAGCCATCTCCTGTTCTGGTAGGGCTAGCTACCAGACTAAGCGTGGTTTGATGTTACCTTGAACTCTGCCTTCTTTTAGCCTGAGATAGATTTAGGCAATAACATATTCTAGAATTTTCTCACAGTGGTACCTTATTAGAATATCTGCATCTGATCCTCCGTAGAATGTACTGAAGCAACATGATCTTCAGTTTGCACAATCTCTGATATGATGATACCGGATATCAATATGTTTAGATCTATCATGAAACACATGATTAACCGAGAGTTTAATGCAACTCTGATTATCACAATGAATCACTGTGGGATCTAAATGTGAACCGAACAAACCAACCGGGATCTTCCTCATCCAGATAGCCTCACATGCAGCTAAAATTGATGCCATGTATTCCACTTTCACTGAATTGAGTGCCATTGATCTCTTTTTCCTGCTGTACCAAGAAACTACTGAAGATCCGATACTGAAAATCCCTCATGATGTGCTCTTTCTGTCTGTTGGGCTTCCTGCCCAATATGCATCCGTGAAGCCATGCAACTTCACCTCATCCGTCTATCTGTACCATAAACCATACTCAGATGTGCCCTTGAGATATCTCAGGACATGCTTGCCTGCCTTCCAAAAGAGCTTGGTAGGCTTAACCATCGCTTGTGAAAGCTGGTTCACCGCATAGCATATGTCCGGTCTTGTATTGACTAAATACATGAGCGAACCCACCAACTGTCGATAAACATTGGCATCCACTACCTCTGCCGATGTAGCATCCTCTTTCTTCCAATTTCCTAGAAGAGGAGTGTCGATAGGCTTGCAGCCTTGCATGTGAAACTTCTCCAGTATCTCCCGGGCATACTTGCCTTGAGACACAAACAATTCACCTTCCTGCTGCCATATTTCCAATCCAAGGAAATAATGAAGGAGACCCAAATCCTTCATCTCAAACTCCTTTTCAAGATCTGCCTTGCATGAGTGTATCAACTGCTCATCACCTGTTAGTATTAAATCATCAACATAAAGTACAATGATTAAAATCTTACCCTCCACCACAATCTGGTACAGGTTTGCATCCGCCTCACTCTTGGTGAAGCCAAGTCCAGTGAAATAGTTATCGATTCGAGTGTACCAAGCACGGGGTGCTTGTTTCAGCCCATACAATGCTCTTTTGAGCCTGCACACATGCGACTCACTGCTGAAGATCTCAAATCCTTCAGGCTGTTCAATGTACACCTCTTCCTCAATGATCCCATTAAGGAACACAGTCTTCACATCCATTTGATGAATGTGCCAACCCATCTGCGCTGAGAGAGCAAGGATGGTCTATATGGAAGAATACCGTGTGACAGGTGCAAAGTTTTCTTCATAGTCAATCCCCTCAATCTGTGAGAAGCCCCGGGCAAAAAATCTTGCCTTATACTTCTCGACACTCCCATCCATCTTGATCCTACAACTGATTTTCCCACCGGCCTTGGAACAATCTCCCAAGCATTGTTTCTGAAAATTGAGTCATACTCCTCCACCATGGCATCTACCCATGTGGGCTCCTGCACTGCTTCTTCGAAAGAATATGGCTCTGTCACGATACACTTGCTCATAAGAGCCATGTATCTAGTATATCGGTCAGGTGAATGTCTCTGTCTCCGCTGTGATGTAGGGGCTCCTACATTCTATGCCGCATCAAGCTTCAGTCTCTCAGCTTCTGTGGTACGCTTTCTGCCTTGTCTGATGTTTGGTTCTGCATCAGTGGACTCCTCCACTCCATGGATCTCCTCCTGTGGCTGATCCACATCTAGAGGCTCATCTTTGGGAACAAGAAGTTCCTCCTCCACATGCAAGTGTAGCTCCCTCTCAAGCGACAACTTCATGGCTTTCACCTCATTGAATTTTATATCCCATCACAAAACAGTCATCTGACTGTCTGGAAAATACACATGATAGTTATGGGGTGTTTCTGTGTACTCCACAAATATCTCAACTTCTGCAGTTGGCTCCAACTTCTTCCTGGCGTCCTTCGTCACAGGAATGTAAACAGGTGAGCCAAAAATCTTCAAATGAGAAATATCAGGCTTCTTACCAGTAAAAGCTTCTTCGGGTGTACTCATGCCAAGTACTCTATGAGGACAACGGTTTTGCACATAAACCGCAGTGTTGCATGCTTCCACCCACAAGTGCATCGGTAGGCCTTGGTCATGCAGCATCGCTCGTGCAACACCCACGATCGTTCTATTCTTTCTCTCCATGACCCCATTCTGCTGTGGGTTATGAGGCACTATGAGTTCTCTTCGAATTCATTTTTTGCTACATAAGTCTTTGAATTCATCCGAGATGTACTCACCGCCATTATCGCTCCGTAGAGCTTTCACTTGCTTCCCCGACTCCTTCTCCATCAATGCCTTGAACTCACAGAACTTTGAGAACGTTTCACTCTTCTTCTGCATGAAGAAGATCCAGCATCTACGATAATAATCATCAACAAATATCACATAAAACTGTGTTTTTCTGTTGAAGCAACCGAGAATGGTCCACACATGTCTGTGTGAATTCTCTCCAGGATCACCGAAGCATGGTTCTCCTTCTCATGAAAGGTGGTCTTCACAAACTTACCCATTGTACATACTTTGCACTGATCTTACTGCGTAAGAGTACCCTTAGGAAGTGCAGTAGAAATTTGCTGCAAAATCTTCAAAGCGCCATGGTGAATATGGCCCAATCTCCTGTGCCATAATTTGCCCTCATCTTGGCTCACCACTTCTTCTACTTTGCCCAACAGTGCAGTGCAGCCATCTACCTCCAGCTTGTAGAGATTCTTAATTCGAACCCCTATCTTCTTGGTTTGACCCGTTGTTTTATGTCGAAGGAAGGCTTTTCCCTCACTGAAAACAACATTATAACCCTTGTCTTCCAGCATTGCGACTGAGACCAAGTTCTTCTTCAGACCTGGAACATGCATGAAATTCTTCAACAATAATGAATTACCGGACTCCCTCTCAAAGGTAATGGTCCCAATTCCAGTCGTACTGTATTGACCATCATCACCCATCTCTATATGCATCTAGAGGTCCTTCTCCTCCAAGTCACTAAACAACTCTTTATCTCCCGTCATATGGAAAGACGCACCACTGTCAAGATACCACACCGATCCCATGCAGCTTGAAACCAAGCATGCGATCAAGAAAAAATCCAGCTCAAATTTTGAGGCTAAGGCCTCTCCAGCTGTAGATCCAACGGCTTGCTTATTCTTCTTCTTCTGTGGACAGTTAGTGGTGAAATGTCCGTGTTCGTGACAGTGAAAACACTTCACTTTGGACAAATCCTGCTTCTTGCCTTTAGCACTGGATTTTGAAGGATTTTTCTTCCCCTTCCCTTTCCTTGCTTTCGAAGCCAAAGTGAAATTCTCTTCATCTTCATTCTTCGATGAAGATCCATCCCTGGTACCCCACCTTATCTCCTCCTGCACAAGATCCGACCAAAGTCGCTCCCATCCCGGCAGTTTCTCCCGTCCATTGACAGAGTCTTCGTAGCTATGCCAACTCTTCAGAAGCCCAAGGAGAGCCAAGCTCACCAAGTATTCTTCATCAACAGTAACCCCCACACTTCCTAGTTCATCCTTTCAGTGGACAAACTTCGTGAGGTATTTTGGAATACTGTCGCCTTTATCCATTTTTATTTTTCTAAGCTTGTCTTTAAGCGCCAACTTCCTCTGGTCACTTCTGCTTTGGAACAAGTTTGTCAAATCCTTCTACATTAAGAATGGAGTGGCTTTCCCATGAAGGCTGGACACAATATGGTCCTTCACACCTTCCAACAGAATCCTCCTCGTCTTTGCTGTCTTCTTTTGCCATGCATCAAGTAATGTAGCATCGCTAGATCCCGGCTTAGGAACATCGCTATTAATGAACTCCTTCAGCCCATTATACTCTAGCACCGCCTCCATCCTGTCCTTCCAGGCTATGTAATTCGAGCTCCCATCAAGGGCATACTCCAATCTCAACCCGTTGAAATACATTTCAATGTATACTCGATTTCTGCACCAAGAATATTCTGTAGCAAATTCAAATTGTCCACCAGCACAAACTCACTTCACAATTGCAATCTTCTATCAACAATGCTCCGATACCATGTAAAAATTATATGCACTAAGCATGCATATGTCCAAGATCCACCTGATCTCACACTATTTAACTTTATGCAAGATATTGAATCTATTCCACTTGTTAATCTTTTGCGGAAAAATTGATTGCACACACATGTGAAGCATAAACAAAAATATTCAATCGCACATAACACAGTTTTTTTTTTTTTTTTTTTAACTAGGAAAGCCTGAAGCTGAAAACGCCAACTATATATTATGTAACATGGAGATCATATGACAATCTCATACAAACATACAAAGCTTATCACAAGCCCTTAGTACAGTACAATCGTCATACATTAATCAGGACCAATCTTGCAAATCCATGCATCGATCTCTGCCTCCTACTAGCCTGCCTCCACTGCGTAATATCTATTGAATAATATCTCTGAATGAATTTGAATTACTCCATCCTTGACTGCATAATCCTCATTGGCAACTCCAATGTGTGTGTGATGCAATCAATGCATCACTATAGTCACAACAGATAGTCTATCTTGCCCTTTCACCTATCTCTCCACTGGTCTCCACTGAAACTGCCATGCACTGTAGTTAACTGATGTATTGTTCAGTTGATTAATGAGTTATTATTGGGAATTAATTAACTAATTAATTCACTCCACTCTCACTAGTGTATCAATCAGTTAGACTAGATACAACTAGCTCAACTGAGTCTAACTGATTTAAACTAAATACAATTCCATAAATACTTCTTCCAACTGTGTCATAACTCTGCCACTTGAGTTCTAACTGAGTCCTCCATGCATTAGCTCCAGTAAACCCTTAGGAATTGCGTAATTCCTTCTGTTAGCTGATGTGCCACACCTGTGCACTGAACTGAAGTGCTCCAAGAGAATAAGTTGTTGTTTAGAGTCTGATTATTATTAAGAGATAATAATAATCGACATGCATCTATTTTTAGATTGACGATCTATAAATAGAATTTTCCCAATATTATAAAAATAGAATTTCATCTATTTTTCCAACTTGATCAACCATCCACAAATAGCATCCTACAACTTCTGAAATATGATCATCATGTCTAAAAATAGACATAGTCTAAAAATAGACTTGCGCCAAAAATAGCCTGCGGGCCCACTTAGTGAAGGCGGCTCTTTTCACTAAGCTCATCATCTTGTTGAATCTCAACAGCTTGGTCAATTGAAGACCCTAACAAACTCTTGAAAGAAAATGGATTTTTACTTTTGAAGACCAACCACACCATTACTCGATTCTTGTAATCACCCAATTCTTCTTATAAAGATACAAGGCAATTCCATCTTTCGTAGCATATGTTAAATTTATTGAATGATCAAGAAATTTTTGTACTAACAAACTTGGCATGGACAAATACTCCAACCCTATGACCAGGATGTTGGTTGAGTTTTGACGTCCTTGGCTTGGAAGGTATTGATGCTAACTATTCTCAAGGCTAGATTAGGAAGTTGGCGTAGAGTCCTATCAAACTAAAAATGGAGGATATCTATTAAGTATGGTCCAAAATCCCTCCTTCAGGTAAATTCATGACCAGTATTGGATAATACTATTTATGAAGAAGAGGGAACATAAGAAACTTTTTTTTGGGGGGGATTTTTGAAAGTCAAAGCTCCTATGAAGTCTAAATTTTTTATGTGATTAGCATTAGGTAATAAAACCTTGAAATGGGAGGTCTTCCAAAAACCATTCTTTAGGTAAATTCAAGACAAGTTTTGGATAATTATATGTATGAAGAAGAGGGATCAAAAGAAACTTCATGGTGGGGGATATTTTGGAAATCCAAAGCACATATGAAGTCTAAAATTTTTATGTGATTAGCATTCGGTAACAAATCCTTGAACAGGGAGGTCCTCCAAAGAAGGGCACAACAAGGTCTAAGGAGATGTGCACCTTGTTGGAGAGAGGTGGAGACAATAGATTGTTTTTATTTACTAAGGAGGTATCAAAGGCTATTCTTCCACTAGCTCAAGGTCAAGAATCTTGGCAAGAGGCATCATAGTTAGACTATAAAAAGAAATGGTTCAAAGATAAATCTATCAAAACATATATCTCTTCATCTGATTGCACTTAGAGCCATTTGAATGACAATGAACTCTAGAATCTTCTAGGATGAGTTTCCCCCATTCCATGGTCAACACCAAATCAAACACCTCTATGATGGAATAAAATATATCACAAAGCCAAAAGTCCCTCCCCATTGAATGGGCCATCCTCACCACAAAATTCAAAGATTCTCAAATCCATTCCCATCATTGGTATTGCCAATCGATACCATCATTAAAATATGGAAGAATACACCATACACCCAACATGATTTTTGATAAAAACCTGCAATAGAATGAAGGAAAAGGAATGAGAAGAGTATGAAATAGAGCATTCACACAAAGGGAAAAAAATACAAGCAAGAGCGAACAAAAACCTTGCCTCTCATATATTCAACAATAATGATTATGGTATCCTTTAAACTCCCCTTCAAGCTCTCCATAACAATGAATTGTGGGGCTATAAAGGCCTCTCATGAAAAAAACCCTACAAATGTGAAATTTTTTAAAAGAAATTTCACTAAGCACAAGAATGCTTTCTGAGAATTTTTTAATGGCGAGAGCACTCTTAGTCACTCAAGTAAACCTCTTGACTCACTTAGGGAGTGCTCTAGGTTCCTCGAGTTCACTCCAAAAGCACTAGAGAAGTGCACTTGTGAGAGTGCCTGCCATGGAGGCATGGAGCACTTCTGCATACCCCAAAGAGTGCTCCCAAACAGGTTTGTCACAAGAGTGTGCTATCAAAGGTGCTTCCAAGACTCTCACACTCAAAGCACTCAAAGAGGTCGAGAATCAACAATTGTGGGAAGAATTCATTGAATAAAAAACAACATTCAAACTAAGTAAGTTGCATGAGGTAGCAACAAAAGCGAGTTACTCACTATCGTGATTCAAATGTATGCATCCAAAATGAAGGAAGACCGTAATGTAGAACAAGGTTGATGTATCTCAATTATTCTACCTTGGGCCCAGATAGTCAAAATCAAGGAAAAATCTATATGAATAGAACCAAATGGCCACAAGTGACATGTTTTCACTTCTCCAATGGGTGGAACATACCATAACATCACTTGGCCTACTATGAAACATTGAAGACATCAAAGTCGTGCATGAGAAATAGAAACACAAAAGGTTTGACATCAACAAATTCATTCATAAAGGTTCAACTACTAACATAAGATATGAGAGCCACCATCAAGAATGCCATGAAATTTGCAAAGAGAAATAAATTAGCATTTGCAGCATTTCAAGTGAACAAAGCAACAATGTGATGGGAGGAGGCAATCCAACGATGTTTGAAATTAAAAATAGAACAATTCATGCAAAAGGAAATCAAACTCTTAGTCAAACAAATATTTCCTTGCAATATTCGCACCCATGACACTACAACAAATAGAAAAAAATAGCCAAACCAAACAAGGATTATGAAACACAATCTCTAAAATTTCTAAATAGAAATTTCACAATATTAACTCTAGATCTGTGAAAATTATCATAAGGCTATCAAGACACATGCACAAAAACCACCAATAGTAATCAATCTCAAGGAATTGACAAAGCAACTCAATTGCTTGGTTATGGAGTCTATACTGACTTTAGCTTCCTTTACTTTCAAATCTGCAAATCATGCAAAGCTAAGAGGCCTTCGAACTTTGCAAGATTTTTAAAGAAATATTTTACAAAAAAGACTTGGGAAAGAAGCATTCCCAGGGACATTCTATACACATATAATTATATATTATGATGCATATATTTTCAAATAAAAAGGGCTTGTACAACAAGACCTAGCTCATTGGTAAAGAGGGTGGCGATATTTCCCCCACCCCACCCACCCTAATTACCAAAAAAAGAACATGTTAGCCCCTTCTAAGCCATCATGGTTGTGAAAATGGAATGATTATTATGATGGATAGAGTTCCTAGCCTTGGTGCCAACACATTCAAAAAAATGTATAGAATGCCAAATTAATTGTGGAGAATGTAAAATTTGCCAATAATATGCAATACGATATTATTAAGAGCTTAAAAATGTGATTCATAGCAGATTAGAACATCAAAAATTTAGTAGAAGTCTTAAGACTTCATAAACAGTGGTAAACTATTTAGAAGTTACAAAGTAAAAAAAAATCGAATGAAGTAGAATAGGAAATGAAGTTGAACCAAAGAACATAATCCATCTAGCAATCATAAATTTATGAACTAGATTGGAAGGAGTGAACATGGAATGTAATAGGCCATTGTCACAAAAGAGTTAGAGCATGTATAAAATAATGTTTACAAGATAGGCCATGTGCCTAATTTATAAAAGAGATACTAGAAACTGAAAAAACAAATAGATTTGAAGTCTATGACAAGTAAAGCAATTAAAAAAAAATGGAAACAATTCTACTATCTATTGTTGTTTTTTCTTGCCATGAGAAATTCTCAAAACCCTAATTAGCAATGAATGAAATGAGTTAATGACAATTAGAATAATCAAATGAGATGGATTGGAGTTTTTATAAGCTCTAAACCCTCGAAGTACACAATATTTTTAGAAAAAGGAAAATAATTAGTAATGTTTCAACCATATGGAGAGTGTTCCCATGAGTGCTAGGAACATTCTTGGGAGCACATGGAACTGTAGCTACCAAAGTCAAGCACACACTCCTACAACGCTATATCCAGCACAAGACAAAGAGGGGCAAGTGAATTCCCATGCAATAAAGGTTTCTACTAGGCCCTCCACATTTTTCCCATGACAAATTGTTCTTGGATGATCCAATGAAATTGAACCTCAAAACCCACTTCCAGGGTTTATCCAAAGGGATTAAAGAACAACATATGATAAATATCCAATAATTCTCCCATGAATAGATTATTTTATTGCATATGAATTGTTAGGGTTGGAATCTGGAAAAATGTTCTAGAGGTTTTAAAAATGAACAAAAATGCTAGCTTTTAGTATTTAGATATATAAGTGGACAAAAAATCCAAATCACCATAAGTAGAAAAAGTTTACACTGCAAGTATTTTGGACGAGGGAAATATTGAACAATTTGATTGGACAAAAACAAATAATTCCGAGCTTTATATGTTTTTCAATGGACAAAAAGAAAGAATTCTGAGCTTTTTATGTTTTTCAAAATTCAAAACCATGTTCTTATTTTTTGTTGCCTTGATTATTATTGCCATGACACATTTACTGCCTTGAGTATTATTTCCATGAAACAAATTATGTTAAACAAGAAGTTGTCCAGGTGATTTATCTTTTTTTTTTTTTGCAAATCCACTTGCTAAAGTTGCTTCTGTATTGATGCATGTTGTAGTCACCAGGACATCTAAGTAGGAAGAACCAAATCTAAATGTTTTTCTTTTGCAATGTAGCCTTTTTAAAAGAAGATACTAACATGGATTCTACAAAATTTATGGTAATGTGAATGCCACATTAAATAAATAAATAAATATGATAAACTGCCAAGAAAATGAATCAAATGTGATCTGTTGGTCAAAGATGGTATATATTTACCCCTGAAACAAAGTCATTCATTTGGGCAGTTCTAAAGAGTACTGGTACTTTACAAGAAATATCTTTGTCTGAAATAACCCAGCATATGAATTTTGTTAGGATTCCATGAAAAAGACTCAAGATTTCCTATTTGATGGAAGGGCAACAAGTTCAAACTCTTATCATTTATGTTCCAGGTTTCTTTGTAGCAGATGTGTGTAGAAGTGCGACACCAAAAGTTAGTATATGACCATGACATGTTAATAAATCCATGTCATCAACATTGACTGACATGATAACAGGTAGAGATTCCTTAAAAAGGCTTAGTACATTAACAATAAATTTTAGAAAAGTTTACTTTGGTTGAAACTTCACAATTCCAACAATGCCATCTAAAAAATTATGTCAATCTAATGTATATGGATTTTTTTTTTTTTTAATAAATTAGTTCACACAGAGCTCATGTAAATTTCACATTTCTATATTAATGTTATGATTAATGTAGATATATTTTTGTCATCCCAATAATATTCAAATGCATTTGGTTTCAAAATCCATTGTAAAACACCTACCATTATATAGAAGCTTGAACAAACAAGTAATGCAAAAGATAAGTACATAGAATAAAAAATTAAAAAAAAACCCTAAATAGTGTTCGATGTGAGAAACAAACCTCTGTTGCATCTAGCAAGAGCCCTTCATCCTTGTACAAAACTCCATAGTGCGTGAGAGCACAAAACATTCTGGGGATCAAGTGGAATAGCTTCTGTAAACCATTCAAATGCCTTCGGAATGAGACCTTGTATATGGAGACATATTCCTTTTATAGTGTGAGCCTCGACATTGGTAGGCTCTGTTTCCATAAAAACTTCATAGAGACCAAGTGCATTTGAAAACTTATTCCTTGATCGCAGTATATTGGCATACAACAACACATCCTTCCTTTGAAACCTTCTAAGCAATGAGGATGAAGGGGAGGAGGCAGGAAGAGGAGCAAAAGTAGAAGTAGAATTGGTGCTAGAAGTAATGCTCATTGAAGGATGACTCACTGCTCCATTGAAATTCAAAGGAAATGACATATTTGAGTGATCATTGTCACCTGCAACACCATATTGCTCCTTTCTGGCATTCACTATATAAGAGTGAGGAGATTGAGTGACTTGAGGTTCTTTCCATGCCATAACTGTACCATTCCACTCTTCAATGCCCCCAGTTTTCCATATTTCTCCATGTCACAACCTTGCTTGGAAAAAATGAAAAAACATGCCCATGATTACAAACTTATTTCAAAAATCAAGTCATATAGTAACTTCGTTGAAAGCCATTACCAACAACGGATTGAATCCTTCATAGGGTTTAAGTTATTCTATGCAAACGGAAGCCAATCTTGAAGACCACATTCTTTGTCATGTATTTTATTTTGTATTAGGAGGTGGAACTTTCTCTCCACAGCTTTGGTCCCAAAACCAAAAGAGCCTCTTTCTAAGCATGTTCAGACACTATAATTCCCCCCCATATCTTTTTGAATCACACTGGACTACAAATGTCCTCTTAAACATAAAGGAACAAAGGGGACTTATAAAAGAAGAGTCACCAATCCTACCAACCTCTTGGAAATCCCAAAGATATTATTGAAAATTAGAAAATATAACAACCATTATTGTTGTTCAGTGTTATATATGATACCCTATGTGTTATCCTTGACCGACTAATTTTAAAATTTAAAGATATCAATTATTGAGATGATATATTTATTAGATTTTCCCAGATGCATGTATTATTTCATCATCTTAATGTTGGAACCAGTTCTGCACACGATTGGTTTTAGACTACATCATTGAGGTTCTTTTGAACAACCAAAAACATTTCCTTTCAATTTGGCTGCATCACAATTGACAAAAATAAGCAGAAAAAAAGTTAGAAATGGTAGTCGAATATAAATTACAAGTCAAAGTTGGAATCAATTGAATGTTGGTCAAGACAAAAGTTTCTTTTCTAAATTGTTGATTATGATTTTCAATTGACAGAACCTAGGTTTAAATCTGCACCCTACACTCTTCTTCATTATTAGTCCAGGTCCTAGCACAACTTGGGGAATCTATGCAGATCTCATTGACTATAAAATCGCTACCATGAATGACTGGGAAATGGACACTCCATTTATTACATCAACATGGTAAGCATTTTTCACAATTGAGTGGAAAGAGTATCTCCCAGGCATATTCCATAGGAGGACATCATTCAACCAACAGTGTATGTTTATCCTATGGTGGCCACTATCTCCATCAAGGAAAAGACTCTGATAACCATTGGATATTGAAGTAATACAAGATGGGCAATATACTCTACTATCAAACGTTAGAACTTTAGCTAGTAGAACTAAAGAAAATAAGCTTATAATCAAACCAAATCTCTTTATACATGATTGAATGAAAAGAGCATCATCTAACTTGCATTATATGCATATCCTATAGTGGGCACAATCTCCACCAAGGTAAATACTCTGTTGACCATTAGATATGCAACCAATGCAAGCTACACAATCTAGTCTACTGCTGAAAGTTATAGTAAAAAACAAACTGAATGTGTGTATAACCTTGTTCAGGTAAAACATTAGCTAGCAATGTCAACAAAAACAAGCTTCTAATCACATCAAATCTCAATCATGGTCTAGTTATAAATTGTGTAAGGGAGAATCCTCTTCTCCATATTGTTGAATATGATTTTAAGTATAGAGGATCTAGGTTTAATTGCACACCCTACACTCTTCTTCATTGGTCCATATTATAGGATGGGTTGGAAATCACTACCATGAAAAAGTTGGAAAATGAAATTCCTTTTATCACAGAAAATGGCAAGCATTCTTGAAAATTGAAGAAGTATATCTCCTAGACATATGCCAAAAGAGGAAATCATCCAACCTGTAGTGCATGCATATCCCATGGTTGGCACCATCTCCATCTAGGTTAAGACTCCAAGTTGGTCCATGTTTTAGGTTCTTTTTCTTTTGTGAGAAGGGAGGGGGTGGTTAGATGGTAATATAGAAGTACCT
This sequence comes from Pinus albicaulis, assembly GCA_034641835.2. Taxonomy (NCBI): domain Eukaryota; kingdom Viridiplantae; phylum Streptophyta; class Pinopsida; order Pinales; family Pinaceae; genus Pinus; species Pinus albicaulis. The sequence goes on from CM076578.1 coordinate 835,760,329, forward strand.
TCTCTAGATATTTGAATGTGATTTTCAATTGAGAGGACCTAGATTAAAATGCACACTCTACACTCTTATTCACTAGTCCATGTTCTACTAACTGCAGAGATGATTTAATATAAAATAACTAGCCTGATCAAGTAGTAAAATAGACATTCCTTTTATCATATCAAAATGGAAAGCATTTTTCACAATCGAAAGGAAAGAGATCTCCCAAACAGCTCCACAGGAGCAAATAATCCAACCTGCTATGTATGCATATCCTACGGTAGGCACTATCTCCACCAAGGTAAAGACATTGTTGACTATTGGATTTGCTATCGATCCAAGTTGGGCAATCTATTCTACTACCATATGTTATAGTTGGATACAAACTGAACATGTGTATAGCCCTATTCAGGTAAAATTTTAGCTAGCAGAGTTAACAAAAACAAGCTTGTAATCAAATGAAATCTCAATCATTGTCTAGCTATAAGTTGTTAAGAAATAGGTTTATGCATTTTTTTTAAGCTAGTAAGATAGAAATCTCTTCTCCAAATTGTTGAATGTGATTTTTCAGTTGAGAGGGCCTAACTTTAATGCACACTCTACAATATTCTTCATTGGACCCTACTCTAGCCTCTAGGATGGCTTGGTCAATATACACATATCTCATTGACTATAAAAGCACTACCATGAACAAGTGGGAAAATGGGAATTCCTTTTCTTACATAAAAATGGAATGCATTTTTCACTATTGAATGGAAAGAGTATCTCCCAGATCGATGCCGTAGGACGAAAATGTCCAACCTACAATGTATGCATATCTTATAGTGGACGCTATCTCCACCAAGGTAAAGGCCCTACTAACCATTGGATGTGCAATCAATCCAAGCTAGGAAATATACTCTACTACCAAATGTCATAGCCTATACATGTAAAAAATTTAGCCAACACAGTCAACAAAAAAAATCTTGTAATCAAATCCAAATCTCAATCATAGTTAGAAGTGGTAAAGATCTAAGGTCCTTTTTTTTTTAACTTGGTGAATTTCAAAGCTCAAATTTATTTCTACCACATGTCACCGTGATTTGGGAGGTTTGCACCAACCATTTTAGGAAATTTTAATCATTACAATCCATCGACTTGCATTATAGTGTTTCTCATAGCAATATGAGCGACTCAAGCTCTCTCCAAATTACCTTCCCAATAAGGAAGGAAGAATAATAAAATCTCATTAGCTTGTATATACATATCATAGGGGTTTTTAAAGCATGGAAAATAACAATCACCATGTAGTGAGTCATTATATTATTTCATTTTTCATCATGTCTCTTAAATATCACATTATTCCCATTTAATAGAAAAGATGGAAATGCTCATTGTATGGTGGTTATTGTTTTCCTTTAGAATACACCCAACCTTATTTCTGATAAGAACCCTAGAAAGGTAAAATGGATTTTTCTCTTGTTTAGTTATAATATTTTCCCTGCGTTAAACTCAAGGACCTTATCCTTATAATAAACAAAAGCTGAAAACTGTTGACATAAATCAATATATTTTCTTTAGAAGATTACAATAGATTTAAGAAAATCCTACATCAGAAAAAGACATAAGAAGCCTACCTTGTAAGGGGAGCGATTGATCTTCCAAGTTGAATTGCATGGAATTCTGACATTAGATGAGAAAATCCCCTCACTTCCAATAGGAGAAGCAGAGTAAGGCAAACCAGGATTGTTCCCCCCATGGTCATTCTTAAATGTGAAAATATTCCTGCTCAGACTCATAGGTGACTTGATCGAATCCCTGAGACCACCATATATTTATGTGGACTTCTCTGGAGTGGAAGGAGTGGCTGGACCAACAACATCTTCCACAAAGATGTTGTTTCTCAGAAATGTGGAGTGTGCACACATAGAGGATGAGATACATCATCAAGACCCTCGACAGCGGAGTGAGTGGGCGAAGTCAAAGGCTACGGCTATTTTCGATGAGGGAAAATCCATTGAGCCCAGACCCTGTTCTGCTGGGAATGAACCTATCACCGTATGTTGTTGTGTGAGTAGGGGAGGGGGTTCTGGGACTAGAATTTTCTCTCGAGAGGCCAGGAGAGCTCACGGTTGTTTCTAAGTGAAAGGAGCTTAGATACATCCTAGGAGGCAACATCAACCATGATTTCTTTCTTCCAGAATCCATTGCGCTAAGTAACACTATTGTTCAGTCTCTGCAAAATGGAATCACAAGGATTTTGATTTCATGACATAATTAAAAAGACCATAAGTAACAATATAAATTCAAGCACAATTGCATATTTCAGGAATCCCACCGAGTAACATTTTTGTTCAGTCCCTTACAAATGGAATTATGGAATCACAATGGACTTTGTGAAGCAATTAAAAATACCATAAAGAAAAATATAAATATTCTTTGGGAGATTTTAGGCTCCATCTAGGATGATTCCATTATGATGTTTTACATGTCATAGAGGGAGTCAAGGTTTATATCTTGGTTAAGGACTGCAAAACAAGTTCATTTTTATATGTTGGTTAAGGATTGCAAAACAAGTTCATTAACAAAACATGAGAATGGTAATATGGGTACAATTAGTATGTATTGTATAATAAAAATGGGTTTTATGGCTTCTATTATGGATGGGGAAAGAAAAAAAGATCCTTAGTCTCTAAACAAAATTTCTCTAATTTAATGGACGTGAATAAGGCCTCAAACCACCATAAATATCTGATCTAAGATATATTTATCCTTCAAGTATGTTGAGGATGCTATTTGAAGGTTTTTTGTGCCATAGTTGGGACTTTGGGCTTCTAAGTTTGGCCTCAATATCATTATGAGGTTTTTTGCACAATGTATGGCACTTGGGACCTTAACCATGGTCAAGGAAGGATCATAAGGTGCTTGGGTCATATTTGAATCTTCCCATGATCAATATTTTTGAACACGTATTTGAATTACCACACAAGACATCTCAATGGGATATTTGGCCTCTATGGGGGATCTTTGTTACCATTGTTATTATTTACATGATAAGAATGGGTATTTGGGAATGTACTATCTGAAGGGAAGGAGAAAAGAGGGCCTTATGCCCTAAATAAAGCTTATAGAGTTCAAGGAACATGAATCAACCATAAAAAAAACCACAAAGATCCTCTTTAAGGGATATTTAGATTTTAACTTAGATATGGGAGCCATGACATGTTATTCTACATAAAGGGCCACAAAAATTGCTAGTATGTATGATTTTCTAATAATAGTGTGTGCACATTCTAAGAATGTGAATGCGCTATTATAATTTGTCCACATTTTTCTAATGCATGCATCTATAGAATTTTTTATAGAATAATATGGTTTTAGAGTAATCGAGATTTATATTAATCAACCAAGTTTAAATCAACATACTTTGAATTCAAATTAATAAAATCATTGTCTCTATGAATATAGTGAAATAATCAACCATGGTATGTAACAACATTTCTAAAACCCCACAAATTCATAATGTATTTGACTCAATTTTAAGCCTTTGAATTTAATTCCTTGTGAATGTGATCAAAGGATATAACCTTGAAGGTTCTAATCAACTCCGTAACTCTAATAATCTATTAATTCAATAAATAAATATTCAAGGAAGTATAACCTTTCAGCCAATTTATAACAAACTTTGAATCCCCTATCACTTGTAAGTTTAGATTGTTGAAGTGACATAATTAAAACGACTAACATAAATGACTAATTTGTATTATTGTAGTTATTTTTTGGTAGTCGTATTTTTGTTCCTAAACTAAATTAGTCATTCACGTTAGTAATTTTTAGTTTCATTACTTATTATCTAGTCGTGCATTTTAACCCGAGACTAAATTAGTCACTTACGTTAGTCGTTTTTAGTTGGGTCACTTAAGATTGGTCATTTTTTGTACTATTTCACTTGGAAAAGTTTTGGTGACTAAAATTTGTAGTCATCTGGTCACTAATTTCACCATTTTCTACTAGTGAATGCATAATGTAACGATGGAAAAACCCGTTCAACAAATTCCTATAGACATGCAGACATTTCCAAAATGCACACTTGGCCAAGATTTTAATCTTGTTTCATATGTTCACTCTGGTAGTGGCATATTAGTCTCTCATCAGTTTTATTTTCATGGATTTCCATTTCCAGCTTCTACCAAAAAGAGATTTGGATGCAGCTGGATTGGGATGAATAAGTAGATGTATACTTTTCTTGTGAGATAAATATTATATATCTATCAGATAAAATTTCTGCAGAGTTGGAAAGATTTTTTGGGATGATGAAAGGTAGCAGGGTATGCTTCTCACACAATTTTCACTAATGTTGTGAAGGAGAAGCCGAAGCAAAATATTATTGTCAACACAGTGAGAAGCCAACATTTGCAATTTGTATTTTAAACACAACCCCGAGACACCTATCTGGATCATCATAAACTTTGAGTATGTGGTGATTGCCACTCTCCCATATTGTAGAGAAAATTTTCAGTGTCAGGGTGCCAATCCTTTCCAACATTTCAAAGCTAGACAATGCTATTATGGCGATTATTGGAAATAGTAAGTGAACTATGACACCCTCATATACATCATTTTTCCTTGTTAGATAATGTTCATCTCGTATAATATTTTGGATATGGTGAGATGAATGTAGCAAAATATTATATACAATGTGTATACAAATCATTGATTCATAGCTAGTAATCCAAGTGCTTGACAAATCTATGGTGTATGTCATAGTAGCTTACTCCTTTAAGCTAAAGAATCAGATGGAAATAAACAATGTTTGCAATGAATTCCATTGGTTTCGTTAATGCACTGTTAAACAATTTTTGCATAAACCACTAATTAATTGGTGAGATCTGACTGAAATGTATCAATGAGCCAAAAATACTCCCTTTTTCCAATTTTTGAAAAAAATGGCAGATGCAACGAAAAAGTCAGATTTTTTTCTTCAAGTTTTCTAGTTCATTTTTTGTATTGTTCAGCTATTTTTTGTCAAGTTAGATTTTAGATCCTCATTGATTTTTTCAAAATTTCTGTCATGCAACATTGTTGTTAAGTGTAGTTAATGTCAAATTCTTTTGAAGTAACTTTATATGAATTTTAGATGCCAGTGGATTTTATGGAAACTGTTTCTGTATTGATTTCTATGGAATTGTTGAAGTTTTGGACTCTTTCATAGACAATTTTTGCAAATTTAAAACATATTCATGGTACTTAAGTCAATATCTACCATCCTACCATATTCTAGAAATAGTTGAAATTGCATGGAAAATGGTATTTTCTAGGACATAGAAGAAATGAAGATGGGATAAAAAGTGGTGTTTTACAGAACCCTTAAACTGTTAAAACATGCAGTGACACTCCCCATTTCCATTGAGTATAGAATGGCATCACTGTAGCACCTGGAAATGTCTTGGGACATCCCCTGGAGACAGTGGGACATCTCGGGGATGGAAAACTGTCTATCTCTTACATCCTAGTGATGCCTTGAGACATCTATGTTTCCCCTCCCTGGAGTGAAGGGATGTAGGAAATGCAGGGGACATGTCCCTATGGACTACTGATAAATGCAGCTACATGCTGTGGCTATGACACTGCTAATAGTGCATATATTAAAACACTTTAATTCCTTAAGTCAAATCCTCGTAGGTATACATCTTTCAAAAAATGATATTTTGGCAAGCATTTCTCCCCAAATACGAGAAGTATAGATTGAGTTTGCCATAAATATTCAATAGCTATTGGAAAAACGACATGACACTAAATTGATAAGGATGATAGAAAAATAGCATGGGATTTGCAAGAGTTTCAATCATGAATCTGAAAAAGGTTTAGATTCTTTTCCAAAGAAAGGTTCAAGAATCAAATTCTTTTCCAATCATGAATCCCTAAAAGTTCCAATTTTTTTACGAATGGGTGTATTAGAAATTTTATTTCTGAATTGGGGCATGGGTGGGTGTATTGGAAATTTATTTTCTGAATTGGGGCATGGGTGGGTGTATTGGAAATTTATTTTATGAATTGGGGCATACCCTACTCAGATGTTCACTAGGTATGTCCTTTTAGGACTATTATTATCTTATATTTGGAATCCTCAAAGAATATCGATCCTTTTCGACCACTCTTGTCTTGGATACTTGTCCAATCCTCAAAGAGTGTCAGTCCACTTCCTATTTTGGATTTTATCTCGTCAAGGAAATCATAGATGTTTATTCAATCTTACATTCGCCATTTTTCCTCCATGCCCTTCACTTATATGTACGATTATTAGTCCTGGCCTAGTGCATGACACATGATGAGGATAATACAAATGTGATGTTTATCATTACTCCCTATCAACGAGACAAGAGACCCTATTCCCACTTGATTTATGGTATAGATCCTTGCTCCTTCACAAAAAATAAGGAGACTTCATACTCCTAAAATATAGAGGAGATTCTTCGAGTCAACCATTTGCGAATATAGAGAAACGAAGTCCATATATTTCTAAGAGGAAGGAGCATCTCTTACTCTCAGTGATGATTGGAAATGTCAGAATTCTTCTTTCTGAATATCATTTTGTCCATAAATAATGATTCTGAGTCTGATTCAGCTTCTGAGTCTGATTCTTCTTCTTCTTCTTATTCTTACTGGCCGGCTCTGTTCCTCCAGTACTACGTCCTTCGGAACTACGCCGCGGCTCGACATCCCGCAAACACTCATTATTCACAGGCTGGCCGTGATAGGTGGATTGCCTCGCCGAACCATCTGGATCACAGCCACAACCAAAGAAACTGGCTCTACTCACTCTCATGTGACAGTCTCCCCGATAGGGAGAGGCTCCTTAGGCCCGGGGATTAGCAACAGACCTTCTCAAGATCTATGGCTGGTCCTCCCGGATATCAACGAGGCCTAAGGTGAACTTAACTTTTCCTAGTGTCATTCTTGATTTGCTAAATATAATTTTGCATACAATCCCTCGAAGTCTAGTTGTGGAAATATCTAGTATTTTTGTCCCCTTCATCAATCAACATTTGACGACTCTTCTGTTGCCATTCCTATGCTTGACACAAAAGTGTTTTCCTTTTTTTTTTCAATTCTGCTAATTTTTGTTTGGAAGCCTCCGAGAAGTAGTTTGTTGAATATGGATCTTCCAAATATTTAATATGGGTGTTGATTTGTATAATTTCTCTACTCCTTTATTTTAGATGACAAACCAATAAACGAACTACCTATTTTGTCTTTTTCAACTTATAGAGAGATTGTCCATAGCCGAATTTCCAATGCTCAGATTGAATTTTATCTAGAAGTCTTAGAACATTAAGGTGAATTCTGGGTCTTTCAACCAAAAATGGTTAAAATTAAAGGGAGCGGGCTTCCCTTTTGAAATGTCTTGCAGACTAAAAAGAGAGGAAAATGATTAGATATTTGCAAGGGAAGAACCCATGAGCTCAAATTGGTGAGATGGTTAGCTAGACCTTTCTTCAAAAAGAAGTTGTCTAGTATTTTTGGAATGCCATAATATCCCCATCTACCATTCCTCCATGTGGGTCCAATTGTGTCAAAATTATTATCTGTAAAAGAGTTTCAGAAAAATAGGTCCTTGAAGTGTGTTGTGAGAGAGTCTGGATTGTTTCGACATCAATTTTAAATATTATCTCCATGTTTAAAATTTTAGTCTAGGCTAATATTTTCTTAAACTAACTCCAATTTAAAAGTTGAAATTTCTCCCATCAAACACATGCTTATCTTTATGAGATGTGAGATGTACACACACTCCCGCCTACTTGTTGGATCATTTATTTGTCTAAAAAAAGTACACTTTCCCAAATGGTAAGGGGCAACAATGGGAATACGAGTTTTTGGATCTAGGACCTCGACAAAGATTGATCTCGTGCCCTGATAGAAATCTAGGGCTAGCATCACCGTGTGGCTTAGAAAAGACGGATAGTTGGCCGTGACACACTTAGGGAAAGGTTTGTCAACACTTTGTGCTCATGCCTAGGTTGTGAACAATGGGCTCCCCTCATGGTGAATGCAATGGAGAGTTTGATAGAACTTATGTGCATGCATATAACAATTAGTTGGCTCTGTTTGTGGTGAGATGATCTTATCAAATATTCTATTCCTTCGGTGTACCTTTGCACCTTTATGGGTAATTTCTAGTATATATATTAGTTTTATAAACATTATTACATTGTGCTATTCATAATGTATTTTTCTAAATATTTTTATATTATTAAAAATAAATTTACGCAATAAGCATTTCCTCTTTGGGTGAGGAGATAGTGGCAATAGAAGACATTTGTTTTCGTCATCCTTGGAGAAATTAAAATTGGAGACTTGTGCTAGTTCACCCCTCCAATAGGAGGAATTGCAGCACAACGAAGATAAAATCTCTTCCTATTCTTCTTCTTTCTTGTTGAGGATGCGTAGATAGACAAATTCTTCTTGCCAGTTTTTTCTCATATCAATGGTGACATCAAGAAGAGGAAGGAGGGCAGTTTCAAATTGATCGGGTGTTTGGGTCCTTCAGAGAGATGGCAGGGGAGAAGCCAAGACAGGAATCATGTGGAATGCAGTGAAGCAATTTGTCAATGGAGGAGCCTCTGGTATGCTCACCACGTGTGCCATACAGCCTGTGGACATGATCAAGGTGCACATTCAGTTGGGTCAAGGTTTGAGTTATAATGTTGCAAAGAACATGCTAAGGACAAGGGCTTTGGTGCTTTTTACAAGGGGTTATTAGATGGTTCGTTAAGATATGCAACCTATACACCAAGAAGTCTTGGATCATTTAGGATATTGATAAACAAAGCAATTTTCGTTAATGATGGGAAACCACTACCTCTCTATAAGAAGGCTCTTTGTGGAATTACAACAAGAGCTATTGGAGCATGTGTTAGAAGTCCTATAGATTTATCTCTCATTCGCATGTAGGCGAATGCAACTCTGCCTGCTGCGCAACAACGACATTACAAAAAATACTTCCATGCACTACGGTATTATTGGTGATGAAGGGGTTCTATTCCTATGGAAAGGGGTGGATCCAACAGTTTTCTAAGCAATGGCCTTAAATATGGGCATGCTTGTTTCTTATGATCAGTTTGTAGAATTTTTCAAGGACACCATGGGCCTTTCTAAAGCTACACCTGTGGTTGGTGCAAGTGTTGTTTCTATTTTTTTTGCATGTACATGTAGTCTTCCCTTTGATTATGTGAAGACTCAGATACAAAATATGCAATGCGATGCCAATGGGAAGTATCCACATTCAATATCCCTAGATTTTTTTATGAAAACATTCAAAGTAGGGGGTCCGTTTAAGTTCTATACCGGGTTTCCCATTTATTGCGTTCGAATTGCTACCCATGTACTTATGACATGGATATTCTTATATTCATTCATTTTTTCATCCTCAAAGGCTATGCACAACCTCGTCCTACTTCCTTGAACCTCACTTCCTTGAAACTTAGTTCTTTTCCTACCTATCATTGGCACTCGAATGGTGACGAGGTTTGGGTTTTCTTGAATCTATTTTCACTCTGTGAATTAGCATTTTGCTTTATTTCTATTTTCCTATAATATGTTGTTTGTTTAGTTAATAAAATCCAGGTTATTGATTTTTGTGTAGCTTGGGAGGTACTCCAAACCCTAGGGTTCAGGGATTGGAGGGAAAAGTGCCACAAGAGTCGCTTGTGGGCTTGGAACCCAGGGCATGTGAATTTTGCATTGCAGGAAGATATGTGGCCCAAATTTGTGATGCTTCTAGAACTTGCGACTTTGAAAAATTCTTTAGCAAAGGAAATGGCTTCTAGATTGGTGAGAATAACTCTGGAATGTGAGAGAACAGTGAACAAAGAAAATTTGTTATGGGAACCCAGATGGACCATGTATTGCAATGGGCGTAAGGTTGGTTATGATATGAGGAGAATTTGGTGTGAGTCTAAAAATAAATATATTGGATAGATAAATTCAAGATGTAATATTCCTTTTGATGGATCTAAATTGATTCAGATCAATTTAGTGTTTTTCCAAACGATCAATCCAAGTGGGACCAAAGTGAGTCATGTCCCATTGAATTGAATGGCGAGTCACGATTATGTATAGATACTATAAATAAAATTATTTGGCAGATTGTACTTTCAGAGGAGGAATGGAAATCATGTTTTTATATCAAGTAACAGTGTACCCTATTATTTGTTGAAGCTTTTGCCCACTCTTATCTCTTCATGCGACATGCGAGTTATTATGTAGAAAGGGAACACATCCGAATGGATAACGCATGTATGATGCTGAAATAATCAAGAGGGTGGGGATTCAATAATAATAGTGGGGTCATTTCACTCCTTTATACTATTTTGATTGCTTACTCTGTATATAGGGGTGATCGGTCAAGCTCTATACACTCCTATCCCTTTCTTCTTTCACTGCTCACGATAAGTAGTTAACTAGCCTCTCCCTTCTTTCGCACTAATCTCATGATTATATCATTATTTACGTAATAACAAAATCAAAATAAATCTATTACTTCATGATAGATAGATAATTGGCCTCTCGCTCTTCTTTCACACTAATCTCATGACTTTGTAACGATGTGCATAATAATGAAATCAACAAACATCTCATTTGAGCATACTTTTATCCCTGCCAGCCAACCATTGATAATGACCTATCCATTAGACGATCCACCTCCCTACACCCATAAATAGGTCGAGTGCTACAATGACCTCTAGGATATCCCTCGGGGAGAGAGCATTACTCAACTTCATAATAGGGATAGGTTTATTGCTCGAGTCAAGGCCCTTACTTTCCTCTTTAATTAATAGTAGGAACATTGTGGGAAGAATAATGAATTGACTATTTGGGAACGAATCTTTCCCACTTCTTTTCTCGGTAATCCATCTCCAAATATAACCTCATAAGAGCTTATAATTGCTTGATAGATAGAGGAGTTGAATGCTTATCATATTGAATGATCGCCCGAAAGTGAGAGAACATAAAGGCTAGCACAACTTGGAATCCCCAACTTACATTTGAAAGTGAAATTATCTTCTTGAAGAATGGCATTCGAACACTGCTAAGGGGGGATAAGCTAATATTATTCAATCACTGCTTGTTGGCTTTTCGTTCGTTACGACATCGTTACTTTGTTTGTTTGTTACTGGCTGGCTACTTATCGCTAGGATTTGAATTGCTCATTACCTGCTAAATATTTTTATTCCGTGTGACCATGACTATGGAAATTGCTCCTTCCCTTTCGAGCTCGCAGAAGAGGGCTCTACCTACGCTCTTGACTACTAAGCTAGATCGTTTCCCAAAAACTGCCTGAAAGGCATCCAAAAGCACTTTCATTTGATATGTGTAATCCAGAACAATAAGGGACAATCAATATTATTCTAATGTATTATAGAGATATCAATGAATAAAATCCTTGTCCAACATTGACTGTTGTGGTGTCACTTTACAGTAACTAATTTTTCTATTTTTGTGGACCAACTCATACCATTACGTGTGGCCCCTCTTAACAAATTTCTTTTGGTTCACTGATTATGTTGGGCTAAAATTTGGCTAACCTCTTTGATGGACCCAATGGTCCTGACTCCCATGAAAAACACCCGTAGCATGTCAGCCATGAGGAAGTATAGAAAATAGTTGAGTCTTTCACCTAGTTAACTAGAAAAATGGAAACCAATATGTTTTCCCTCACATTTCACATATCCCCCATTTTCAAACAATGGCCCTTTTTCAGAAGCTTTTCCATACAACGGTAGTTGATTATTTATCTAATTATTGCTTCGAAATCTTTGAGCATGTAGGAATTTCCATTCTCTTGAAAAATCATGTAGAATTCCAAGAAATCCATGGTGATAGGTCCTAGTGTTCTTCCCCATTCATCACCCAAAGGAATATCACAGCCACACATTTCAATGGAAAACATGTGGCTTCTTTGTAAGGGAAGACATACTGGTTTCCATTTTTCTAATTTAGGGAACAATTCCTTGTAAGCAAGGAGGAAGAGGTGAGAATAATACTAGGTGACAAGTGGAAAGTGGGAATGTATCGCGGTGTATTTGTAAACATCTATTTGTAACTCCCCTGTTTAGGATACAAAAAACCACCAATGACACCATAGATTTCTCCGTCAATTGACTTCATTATTTTTTTGATTTTATGTACTATAATATATTTGCATTTGTGGAATTCCTCTTTTGTAGTCTTCCTTTTATTTTTTAAATGCCACTTATATTACTTACACTTATGCAATTAGTTAAACTTGTTATCATCATCTTATTTTCATAAGTATTCTCATCTTTATTTGTAAGAACATATAAAATATTGGGAAAAATCTTGCCATCTTTTAGGAACGGTTTGATCTATTGTCAATTGATTAGCACAAGCTAATGTGCATCTTTGACCCATCCAAGCTAATGTGAGTTGGGATGAGTGTAGGTTGGTAACTTAAGTTACTTTTCCAATTGAAGCAAGAAAAGGTTATTTTGGTTGCCATTATCAATGACCATATATGCTAGTTTGTGCTTGATTTGACAGTTCTATGTACAATGAGATTCCTTGTTGCTGGCAAGGCTAGATTTGTGCATTAGCATCAAGTGTGGGTCAATGTAGCTAGGATTTTTGACATCAACCTCTCAATAATTCTTATAAAGGAAGTATTATTCCTTTTGGAGCTCTTTTGGCCTAAATTTTTGACATTCCTCATTGGAATGGGCAAGCTTCCTATGATAGGTGCCATATTTCTTCTTCCCACAGTGGGTAGAGGATATGGAATTGGTTTATTATTTGTTCTATGGTCTACCCAATATTTTTGGGATGAGTAATTAGTAGAAAGAAAACGAGGAAGAAATTCCCTTCATCCACAGCTTCTTGAACCACCATTTATTTGTTGATATTTATAGGTTTTGCATTGCAAGATAATACCCCAACTTAGTTAAATAATGTGTACTTGTGGTGTTATGGGACCAAGAAATTTCATCATTGGATTCACTTAAATGAATGCGGGCCTTGCTTTGCTTCATGTCCCAAATCCAGTGCTTGACCCATCCCTATATCCAAATTGTCATTCAATTAAAATCAAAATTTCTATTAAGTGTGCATTGAAGTGTCTCTGGAATTTGAACAATAAGTGTCTCTGGCAGGAAGACATTGTCCCCACAACCAACTATTGCATCTATGCCAATTTTGACCCGTGGGCTTGAACCCAACTTCCATGCTAGGTATTGTCCAACTATGAGAAAGGATAAAGTTAAAGCCTTCCATTGGTTTGATACATTCTGGTATTTTTCTGGTGATTGCAGATCCAATTCGAGATTGAGAATTTTGAGGATTGGGCATTAAGAGAGGGATGCATATTTAAGTTTTTTTTTTTTTGGTTTTTATGCATTTTGGTGCTCTATGGGTTTCCTAGTTTCAAATGGATTGGTTTGGATCATAAGTGGGTAGGTCTTGTCCAAATCAGTTGTTGGTTTTACCACCCAAAATAGTGGTCTTTTCAAGGTATTCATGAGAGGCAATCTAGAAATGAAATATGACTGCAGAAAAATGCAAATCAGCAAGCATAAAGACACTCAATATACTAGACATAACTCTTAGAATAACACCAAGTTGAGTGATAGGAGCCCTTACAAATTGGGAGGTGAATAAATTGCTATAGATTTTAGTAAATGGTTGTAGATGATGAAGTAAATTGCTGTTATGTACCTCTAGATCTGAGAAATGCATGAAGACGTGGAAAATAATAAGCTAAACCACCCCTTGGGGGCCACCCACAAGTGTAGAGGCACTTTAAAGTGTTGGATATATGGGTAGAGAAGCTAGGGTAATGAATATATATTAACAAAAAACATCCCATCATTGAGAATAAATGAGTAAAAATAATGATAATACAATTGATTACTCTACAATTGGGGTCAAATCCCCATAGGGTCAAAACCCAAATTTATTTTTATGTAGATTTTTTTTTTTATTTCCACCATGTTAAAATTGTTTATCACTTCAAATGATGATAAAATATAACACGAAAGTGAAGAAAATAAAAAGGATCATGAATACATACCTTTTTGATCAAATCCTTGAATGAGGGTTTCACTTACATAGTAATTAGTACCACAACACTCGTTGTTAAATATATATAAATAGGGGACATGCAATTAAAAAACAATAGTTTAGCGGAAAATGGCATAGATATTGCATTAAAAATTACAGTTGTTACATCCAGGAGCCAAAAAGTAGTCAAATAAGATTTGATTTCCTACAAAAGAAATAACAGTTACCACTCCCACATATTACCTAAAAATGGCAATGTTGGACAACAATTACATAGTCAAACTTGATCTAAATAGTAAATACATAAATTTCTTCCAAATTGAACAAAGTTTTCATCTCATGAAATGTTGCCCAAATGTGTCACTTCTATAAGTAGGAAGGGATTGTTAGATAGATAACATCCCACAATTCTACGTGCTTCTTGAAACATCCATTTGCCCCCAAATAGAGCATTATTCCAATGAACAAAAGAAACAAAAAAATTAAAGATTAAAACATAGATTAATATTAATGGCCTTGAAAGATAGATTCAAAGTTGCAACATCCCATACAATAACCACTCGTTAGACAAATGAAATGCAATTGATCCTTTATCACCAAAATATTGTGAAGAACCAACAATCTAAGTACTTCAGTTTTAAAATATGAATGGGATTTCCAATATCATGACACTTCTAGGGCCATCTTGACTCATGGTCTCAAACATTCCACTCCTTGTTGAGATGACTTTCCACTGAATTAATTGTCGGATCTTGTCATAGAATTCCTTGGTTCAATAGTGCCCTTAAATGGTATCTCATGATACCATTTCCAATCCTTTAAAATGGAGTCAAGACTATCTAGATTATTTACTTAGCTTTAACAAACATTATTTTGGAATCATCAATATATTGCGGTAGAATCAATTAATTTCTTGAAGTCTTTCAGAATGACAAGAGATTGCCACAACAATCAATTGCTTGTGTTCTTGTCCCACAAATAGTCATACATATGAAAAGGCTCTCTTTCATAATGGTTTCCCCATAAATAAAGGAACTTTCCAAATTTGTCCTTAATATGCTGAGAAATACCAAATTAATTAGAAAAACAAGTTCTATACTTGTTGATAATCCATATGGTGTTACTGCAATTGCGAAGATACTAACTAACAATTTCCCCATATCTGCTTGAGAATGCATGAACAAAGATCTTAAAGGAGTCAAACACACTTTACTATATGGCAAAGACAATAAGGGCCATCCTTTCCACTTATGTATACAACATTTAGAGCATGGTGTGATGCAAGTATCTAATAATGATTAATTTTTTATTGCAACACATCACTAATGATTAATGTTACAAAAATGTCAGTTCTATGTGCACACATATCGATTAGGCCAAGCCTTCCCACTTCTCTAAGTACAAAGGTTTCAAGGAAATAGAATACCCTTTTCCTACCCTAATTTAAAATGTTCCCTATTGACTAAGTGCCCAAGGGAGGATGAAGTAGCTTATACCACCCCATAGGCTATAGTGATTGATAAAGGGGGAAATCCATTATCCAATGTGGGAAACATTGGGTAAATTTGGGGTAGATAGAGCAAAAAGGCAGAATTGGGGACTACACTTGTAAGCCCTCACATTAAATTAGGAAGAGATGCCCCCACGAGGAATCTATAAATAAAGAGATAGAGTCATTTTCTCATCGTCAATTTGGAATGGACTATCTTTGTTTTCTTGGAGCTGGAGCTGTGAGAGTTTTAAGACCCCTTTCTTCTCTTGATTAATTTTGGTGGAGGTGATCCCACCCTAGCTAATCCCCCTCTCTCCTTTACACCTCTTACAACATAATATTTTGGATCATCTATGATTCGTTTTGGAAAGTAGGGAAACACATTATTAGTGGTTATTCTTGATCAATAAGTCCTATTCAAGACAACGAAGGTCTTTATGTGGGATGCCTAGCCACCATTAGTTTGTCTAGGCAACAAGATCTTCTCTATGTGATCTGTCTATAGTGTACCCAATCTTAGAACCATTGGTTAAGGAAAGGTAAGGCTGTGAGGGGTCCTCTTTGAGGCACTAAAGCCAAATAGGAGGTAGCGAGGTTGTTCTCAACCAAACAAGATATCAATAGGTTACTAGGTAGTTTTTAGGGCGTAGTCTAAAGCATTTAGGGCATCACCTGTATGTAGCCTTCATCCTGAGTGTATTTAGGGCTGCAACAGATATCTCTTTTAGGGGTTTGTGATCACATGAAGCTTTGAAACCACTCCCCAACAATTACGGGTAAGTTCTTGGATAATGAAACATCCCAAGCAGGCCTCTAGAACTTGTATTTTGTTGACGTGATGGAGCAACAGGATCAACTCTTCAACTGAAGGTGAAATTTGGTTCAAAAGGGGACTGTCATTAGATCTAACCAACGATTTGACCAGGTTAAGAGACTACTCCAACCACAGATGGAAACTCCATTGAGAAAGGGCTGTCACAAGCTCTTCTTAACAACAAACAAGTTTGGAGGCAACACAACTAAACAATGAGTTGTTAATTAGTATATTACAAACTAAACTTGGATAGTGCTAGTGTGGGTTACAGTTGGAATACTGATCTACTGAATATTTTCATTAAAGTCAGAATTATATCGGTGGATTATTGGTTGTATAGGTCTACTGTTCATTAGGAAGTTAGCACTAACTTGTGGTGGTTTGCTGAAGAAACATATGACTATTAAATATCTCTTATATCATTAGTGAATTATATAGAAGGGTACTTACTGTTATATGAGTTGATAAATGTGAACTGTTGTTATGATTATTTTCATGATTGGTTGAAAACCCTAGATAAAGATTGAACCCCAAGGCCAAAATTACCTAGGGACATTACATACTTCCATTAGAGAAACAATAAAAAATGAATTTCAATATACTTGGATCATAATCTATAACCAAAGATGTTGTATTGTGAAATCCATGAGAGGTTGGGGTAGGATGATGGCCCGCAAAAGGTAGAAGGGAGCTGCAGCAAGGTAGAATTCAGTAGGTGTGTGTTGCTATTGAAGCGTGATCTCCATAATGTGTCCCTCTATGGCGAGGATGCATGGTAGGACATAATGGTTCAAAAGGAGGTGAAACAAAGGGGAATATATTGCCAAGGGTGCTTGAGTTTGTTTCAGGGTGCAGTGGATTCATAGGGAGATGAGGGCTCAAAATTCTATTTTGAATTTTTTGAAAAGAAAAGCGGCAATTAACAGGATCTTGGATTGCTCCATGCAAATGGTTCTTTTGTCAGCACTCCAGTAGACATTTGAGGTATGTTAAAATTTCAATTTCAAAATATTTTTCTCCTTATACTGTGATGGATCATGTAGTGGCTGCAAGCTTATTGTAGGGTCAATCCTCATAAAGTTTTTATTGGTGACTAGAACAGGTTAAAGAACGATGACTTCTCAAAAGAGGAGGATTTTGCAGCACTTAGCTACATGAAGAATGACAATTATCTGGGTATAGAATCTAGATGGCATTCTGTGTGAATTTTACAAGGCCATGAGCCATGTTAGTGACAATTTTTCTCATTTGGAAAACACATTCCCAAAAAAGCAGCCACAAACAAAATTGGTGATTGGCATCCAATTACATTGCTTAGTTTGGCACACAAGATCATGGCTAAAATAGAGACTATAAGGATCTAGGCAATGCCATGGAAGGTTGTCTAATGATAACACAAGTTTTGTGTACAAAAAAGTAATCTCAGTACCATGGTTTCAACATGTAAAACCTTCAAATGTGCACAAAAACTTGCCAACAACCCCTTTTCTTTGTAATGTCATTTGACAAAGCTTTTGAATGAGTGGATTGGACTTTCACTATTGAGATGTTGACTCTTGGTTCACATTGTGGTTGTCATGAATTTGTGAACTCCAGCCTAATTTTTCCATACTTTGTAAATGATTCAGAATATGTGGCTCTATCTCTCTGAGAATGAGAGGTTCTATGATTTTAGCAATGAAGAAACTCTTGTCTGGCAAGAAACCAATGTACCTTTTGCAGTTTGGGGCCCAATCAGTGTTCAAAAACATAGAACAGTTTACCATCCTTCAGAGGTATTTGAGATAATTCAATGTAAATTATGGTTTTGTATATATAACTGTTTTTCTGTTAATACTTGTAATGTGATCTTACTTTCTACAATATTTAATTTTGGACTATTTTATTTGAATATCAGTTGGCATATAAGTTGTTAATATAAAACACTTGGATTGGTTGACTCGGTGGAGGCAAGAACATGTTTTAGCATATTGAAGTATAATGGTGTATTTTTTGTATTTATTTCCAGGCTATAAAGAATAATGGGAGTGTGTATGCTCATGTCTTCTTTGCTCATTCAGGATATTCTCTAGATCCTATTGATCCTAGGTATGATCCATCTGCTACTTTTAGGAAAAGCCACCGTAAGTTTGAATGTGCATGCATATTACACTTGATAATTTTCATATTTTTGGGCTACAATTGCACCCTTTGAAGGATGTTGTTGTGGATTGAATTGCAACGAATAAGCATGTTGTATGTTTTCTTTGTTGAATTGTGTAGCTATTGTTACATATCTTCGAAAGCCAAAGGTAGATAAGCGTAAGAGCCTACTTAGTGGTGGTGCAGTTGGAGACCAGGATGGACCAGAAATTGAGGTAAAGATATTTTTCTTCTTACCAGACATTTGTTGACTAGAATATTGATTGTCAATATCTGTTACAAAATTCTGAGCATTTGTGGAAGAATATGTCGAGTTTCAGTTATAATTATTTCTTTTCTTCATGATTCAAGAGATACTCTTTGGTAGTTTGTGTAGGAGGTCAGAATTAAAGGTTATTAATCTGCCCCTCAGAGCCTTCACTAGCCATAGCATTCCCTTAGCACTAAAAATTGCATGCCACAAATCAAAAGTCATGATTTGGTTAGATCGCATAGAGAAGAAATATGAATTGCAACAGAGCCTCGAATCTTGAAAAGGATGTCAACCAATCCGTTCAAAAGAAACCTACTCTATATTGTAGAAAAACCAACAAACAATTCCAAGAGGCACAGGATTCTGACATATGATTGTTTGTCAAGATTCTGACCATATTTCAATGCTGCTATACGAGATCTAAATGGCTGCATCCCGCATTTGTGTTGATCAACGTTTGTCATTGATGTCAACCCAAGCAGCACCAGGGGCTACCCCAATATTGCATAGGAATTTTGGCCTACCAAATTAATATATTATGGTTCAATAATTCTTTTGATGGTTTCTTCTTGTCGAGATGTTTTCTTTGATATATGGCATGCCACATAATTCTTCACGGTTTGAGAGATATTCATGTTTGAAGTTTGTACCCCTAGTTAGTGAGATAAAACCCCATGGGGTTGTGGCATGGGTCATTGAAAATTCATAAATAATATTTTTTAAGCTCCTAAAATCCCTCCCACATTCTCTTGTTGAATCCCCTCTCAACCTAAGTGTTTATATAAATTGTGATCCTCATATCCTCCTTATGCAAGGGATTTCGCTATCTGAAACTGGTCATCGTGGCATTTTCGCTCTAGCTTTTTTTCTACGAAGGTTCAGAAGCTAAAATTTTTATGAGGCGAAGAAGAAATCCTGAGGAAGCTCCTATAAATATTTCATATCAAGGTGCACAACATTTTTTGAGATATGATCTATGGAATTCAGTGTTTTTGCATGCTCCTGAAATTCATCTCAAAGAAGTGAACTTGGAAAATCGTCATAAATCTCTCTCTCTGAGTATCAGATTCGAATTATGTAAAAAGTGGCAGATAGTGCACAGTCTTTAATTTTCTCTCTATCAATTTCAGAGTCGAATGAAGAAATAATGACACGTGGCACACCGTACAAGTTCTCTCTACTGAAACAATCAATAATTAGGGCATTGTGAGAGATTGGGCATAACTCTCTCTTGAAGAATACAATTTGGTATCAGAGCTTGGTTCCTTCAATAGCAGTTTAACAGCTGGAAGGAGGTCATGAAGGATACCAAGAATGTTGTACCTCTATTTAATGAAAATAATTATGCACTCTGGAAAGGAAGAATGGAGGTATATCTCTTGGCACAAGGTTACGAAGTATGGGACACCGTTCAAAATGGATTTAAATCAACCATGGATGAACAATGTAAGAAGAATTTGATAAATTATGTAAAAGAAAAGAATATTATTATCAGTGGAATTATTGAATATGCTTATCATAAGGTGTTGGGTTGTAAAATCGCCAAAAATGTATGGGGCAAGCTTGAGAATTTATATGCAGGTGACTTAAATATCAAAGAAGAAAAGCTTCAAATCTATAGAGAAAAATTTGAGCAACTCATAATGAAATAAGATTTCAACATTGCTGCATACTTCCAATACTTTGATGAGATAACCAATACTCTGGAAGGATTGGGAGAGCCAGTTGATGAGAAGACTATTATACGAAAGATTCTTAGAACGTTACCAGGGAGATTCAACCCAAAGGTATCGGTCTTAGAATACAGTGAAAATTTGGACAAACTTAGCAAAGAGGAATTACATGGAGTTCTCATAGCATATGAAATGAGACTTGATGAAGAAGAGGGTACTTCGCATCTAGAAACTACGTTCATTGCATCTAAGAAAACCAATAAGGACAAACAACCTTCAATTGAAAAGACATGTACCTACAAGTATGAAGAAAAGGGAGATGATGAAGAAGGTTTTTCAGATGAGGAATATGCTTACTTTACGAGAAAACTAAAAATTAGTAAAGGAAAATTCAAAGGTAAACTTCCATTGATATGTTTCGGTTGTGGTGAGGTTGGGAATTTCGCAGCAAAATGTCCGAACAGAAGTGATGGAAACTAAAAAGGAAAGAAAGGTTTTAAGAAATTCAACAAGAAAGGATCCAAAAGGAACTTTCTCTCTAAAGAAGATAGCTCATCATCCATTGAAGACAATGACAGCGAAGAAGAAGCCAATGAGAGAGTATTGTTTATGGCCAAGCACAATAAACAAGAGGTATCAAACAATGAAGAAGAAGGATTGACCATAGAATAATTTTCTTAGGATGCAATTAGGCTTATAAAAGAGCTCAAGGCTGAGAAAATCCGTTTCGATACTCTTGAAGAACAAGTTCAAGGTCTCAAAATTGAATTTGAAGAACACAAATGTATTGAAGAGTCACTTCAAAAGAAGTTGGAAGAAAGCAACCAAGAAAGGGAAGCATTAGAAGACGAAGTAGTCTCGCTACGTAAGGAAGTGAAGAAGGGAAAAACTGTCCAAAACTATGCTAACATCTCAAGGTCATTAGAAGAAATCATCAACAATCAACGATCTTACAATGACAGAATTGGCCTCGGTTACAAAGAAGAAGAAGCAAAACCTTCTACAACAAAATACAATGAACCTATGATATCTGACATGCATGTAGACTTCATTGGACGATATTCACAAGCACATCCTTGGAAGATGATTCCTTGATGAATATTTCCATCTAGGTACCAATATATTTTTCATGGCTATTGTTATTCATGTGGAAAATTTGGTCATAAAGCTGTAGAATGTCACACGTACCCTAGGAACCAATACAATTCCAGGAGATCCTTCAAATATGAACCTCCCAGGGCTCAACAAAACATAAATAGATTTGATCATTTAAGAAATAATATGGAATGTTACAAATGTTAGAAATTTGGACACATAGACAGAGACTGCAGACTTGAAAATCCTCCAGAAGAATCTTCAAAGCCACAGAATGAATGAACATGGAAGAAGAAGAAGACTGATAATTGTGCTCTCACTCTCAAGGCTCAAAACAAAAAAGATGTGTGGTATGTTGACAGTGGTTGCTCAACGCATATGATTGGAGATAGAAGGAAATTTGTATCTCTGAAAGTGAAGAAGGATGGAACCGTATCCTTTGGAAATGATGGATCTTCAAATGTTATAGGATCAGGTATAGTCACTCTAGGAAGAAAATATTTTATAGCCAAGAATGTTCTATTGGTTGAAAACATGAATCACAATCTGCTCAGTGTTGGACAAATGTGTGATCAAGGACACACAATGTTATTCAACTCCACAAAATGTGAAATCAGGAAAGGCAGGTATGGTAAAATTGTGGCTACAGCAAGTCGAGCTCTAAACGACATATATGTTCTGGATGAAGCAACTAAAGCATGCATACTAGCTAAAGAAGATGAAAGTTGGTTATGGCACAAATGAATGGGTCACATAAACTTTGACAATATTGTCAGGATAAGCAAAAAGGAAGCAGTACGAGAAATGCCGAAAATCTCAAAACCTTCCAACACACTATGTGAGGCCTGTCAGCACGGAAAGTAAACAAAAGTACAATTTAAAACAAAAGAACACTTTGCATAATGTCCATTGGAATTGATACATACTGATCTATGTGGTCCTATGAGAACAAAAGGCTTAGACGTAGAATTATATTTCATGTTAATGATAGATGACTATACCAGTATGACAACCGTCAGTTTCCTAAAGAAAAAAACTGAAGCATTTGAGTGCTTTAAGATCTACAAGGAGTTGGTAAAAAATGAAACTGACTTGAAAATAAAGTGTCTAAGATCAGATAATGGTGGAGAATTCACTTCCAAATTATTTCAGCAATACTGTGACGAAAATGGAATAAAAAGACAATTTTCAACAACACGAACACCTTAGCAAAATGGAGTTGCTGAAAGAAAGAACAGAACCGTACAGGAAATGGGTAGAACAATGTTGAAGGACTCAAAATTGGATGAAAAATTCTGGGTTCAAGCAATTGATACGACAATTTTCATTATCAACCGAAGTCTTCTTAGAAATAATTGCAACAAGACCCCATATGAATTATGGAAAGGAAAACTAGCTAATGTAAAATATTTTAGAATCTTCGGAAGCAAATGTTATATCAAAAGAGAAGAAAAAAATTTGGGTAAGTTTGAATCACGTGTTGATGAAGGTATCTTTGTTGGTTACTCATGCAAAAGAAAGGCCTATAAATGCTATAATCTAAGATGAAAATAGATAGTGGAGAGCATAAATGTTACATTTGACGAAGGTGGTGTTCTAACGAATAATGATGAGGATCTAGAATCTTTGAAACTTGAGACAGAGGCTAAAAAAGACACAGAGAAAATTCTAGAACAAGAAGCAACTATCAACTAGGAAGAAGTAAATAATGATCATCAAGATATACCATAATACCAACAAGAAGCTCCTCCAAAGAGAAAAAAATAATGGATTCAAAAGAATCATCCATCAAATCAAATCATTGGTGACATAAATGAAGGTCGACAACTTCGTTCATCACAACAAGCTCACATTGGTTTTCTAGCAACCTTTGAGCCTAGTAGTTTTGAGGAAGCCAACCATAATGAACATTGGGTAGCAGCTATGAATGAAAAATTGGATAAAATTGAGAAGAATAACATTGGGAATTAGTTCCACGACTAAAAGATAAAAATGTCATTGGGACAAAATGGGTGTTCAGGAACAAATTGAATGAAGATGTACAGGTTACCAGAAACAAAGCAAGATTAGTTTACAAAGGCTATGCACAAGTGGAAGGAATTGATTTCGAAAAAACATTTGCACCAATTTCCAGAATGGAAGCCATATAAATGTTTCTCGCCTATGCATGTTCAAGAAAAATCAAATTCTACCAAATGGATGTGAAGTCAGCATTTCTGAATGGCGAATTAGAAGAATAAGTTTACATTGAACAACCTGAAGGTTTTCTACTATCAGAAAAAGATGACTATGTTTGCAGGTTAAAGAAGGCTCTATATGGTCTCAAGTAGGCTCCTAGAGCATGGTATGCTTGTATTGATGGATATCTACGTCAACAAGGGTTCAAGAAAGGTACTGTTGATAGCAATATTTATGTAAAAATAGATAAATATAATTTAACAATTGTTGTGGTATATGTGGATGATATAATATTTGATAGCAATGATGATCGACTAAGTAAGAAATTTTCTACAAATATGTAAAGTGAGTTCGAGATGTCTTTACTTGGTGAGCTGACATACTTCTTATGGCTTCAAATATCTCAGTAAGAGAAAGGAATATTTATATGTCAAGCCAAGTACATCAAGGAAATGCTCAAGAAATTCAAAATGGAGGAATGCAAACCCGTCCTTACTCCGATGGTAACAGGTTGGAAATTGAGCATAGATGACTTATCTAAGGATGTGGAACATAGGTCGTACAAATCTATGATTGGTAGTCTTCTATATGTAACAGCCTCCTGACCAGATGTTATGCAAGCAGTTGGAGAAGTAGCAATATTCCAAGCAGCACCAAAATAATCACATATTATTGCCGTCAAAATAATTCTTTGATATCTAAAGGGCACAGAAGAATATGGCTTATGGTATCCCAAGGGTAACAATCTCATTATTCAAGCCTTTACAGATGCAGATTGGGTAGGAAGCGTTGATGATCGTAAGAGTACTAGTGGAGCAGAATTCTATCTAGGTGGTTGTCTCGTATCATGGTTGAGAAAAAAGAAAACCTCAATCTCGTTATCTACAGCGGAAGCAGAATACATTGCAGTAGAATCATGTTGTACTCAAGTCCTTTGGATGAAACAAACTTTACAAGATATTCAAGTACAATTTAGTGAGCCTATTCCCATATTCTGTGGCAACACCAATGCCATCAACATATCCACAAATCCTATCATGCATTCAAAAAAAAAACACATTCCAATCATATATCATTTTGTTAGAGAAAAATTCGCTGAAAATAATATCAAACTTGAGTATGTTGTTACAAAAGAACAAATCACTGGTATCTTCACTAAACCTTTACTTCGTGAATCATTTTAATATCTTCGTCATAAGCTTGGGATTCTCCCAAGTTCTCATTAGATTTTCCTTATTCATAATATAAAGGGGGAGTGAAAGTTTGTACAGGTCTGCAGGATGGTTGTGTGTTAGGGGGAGTTACTCTTTGCCATTGATGTCAAAGGGGGAGAGAATGTTGTAGGAATAGGTGTCATGATCGTAGGGGTAGTACTTGTGTTTCCATCAATGCCAAAGGGGGAGATTGTTGATCAACGATTGTCATTGATGTCAACCCAAGTAGCACCAGGGGCTACCCAAATATTTCATGGGAATTTTGGCCTATCAAATTAATACATTCTATTTCAAGAATGATTTTGATGGTTTCTTCTTGTTGAGATGTTTCTGTTGATATATGGAACGCCACGTAATTCTTCACGGTTTGAGAGATATTCATGTTTGAAGTTTGTACCCCCAGTTAATGGGCTAAAACCCCATGGAATTGTGGCATGGGTCATTGAAAAGTCATACTTAATATTTTTTAAGCTCCTAAAATCCCTCCCACGTTCACTTTTTGAAGCCCCTCCCAACCTAAGAATTTATATAAATTGTGATCCTCATATCCTCCTTATGCAAGGGATTTCGCTATCTAAAACTGGTCATCGTGGAATTTTCGCTCTAACTTTTTTTATACGAAGGTTCAGAAGCTGAAATTTTTATGAGGCGAAGAAGAAATCCTGAGGAAGCTCATATAAATATTTCATATCAAGGTGCCCAATATTTTCGAAGATATGATCTGTGGAAGTCAGTGTTTTTGCAAGCTCCTGAAATTCATCTCAAAGAAGTGACCTTGGGAAAATCGTCATAACTCTCTCTTTGTGTATCAGATTCAAATTCTGTAAAAATTGGCAGATAGTGCACGGGCTGTAGTTTTATCTCTATCAATTTTATAGCCAAATGAAGAAACAATGACACGTGGAACTCCGTAAAAATTCTCTCTACTGAAACAATTCATAATTAGGGCATTGTGAGAGATTGGGCATAACTCTCTCTTGAAGAATCCAAATTCAGTCAAACCTATGGCATTGGAAAGAAGAATTAGAGGACTACTACAGGACCAAAAATTATATTGGGGATCTGAAATAACAGAGATACACCAGATTCAATATCGAGCTCCTAGAAGGCAAGAAAAATCTAGATCATGTGTTCTCAAGGGCTGCAAAGGACCAGACTTTCTAGGGCAGCAAAGCAAAGCAAGGTGCAACAAAGGGTAGCATGACAAGATCAACAATCAAGGTGTAGAAAAACAACAAGAAGTTCATCACATGAAGTCTTCAAGTGGGAAAAACTGCATACAACCACTGTAAAGGTATCATTGTACGAAGTCATTGTAAATACATTATTGTAAAAATTGTACCAGTGTCTATCTGCCAAGAGTTGAAGAGAAAATGTCGAGAGGTCTAGGATCGTCATTAGGTGGTTGTTTCATATTTGGGGTTATGATCTAATGTGTCTTATTCTTCTACATCATTCTATATCATTTTAAAGTGGACCATTTTCCCTGGTAGGGGAGTCCATTCTTATTTTATTCTTCTATAGGGTGGTAGGGTGGTGCTAGGGTGAGTTGTAGCTCATTGGGTGTTGGGGCATCCATTCAGTTGACTACTGAAGAATCTCGGGCATTGGAGCGTCCATCTAGTAGGAGCTGGAGAAGAATGCTTTTCTAGATTCTAGGAAGGTGGAGCTTTATTTTCAATTGGAGTTGAATATTTAAGAATTAATATTAGAAAAGAATTAGGTGGTTTTTGTCCCGGAGTGGGTTTTCACCTTAAAAAATGTGTGCATTTGTGTACCTCTTTTTTACTGCTATCATTTTACAAGCACTGATAATAATTGAATATTAACTAATGCTCTAAATTGAAAGGAATAATGATTCACCCTCCCTCAGTATTTCTGACGATTTGAAGCTACAATATTCTCTTTAAATTCTGGAGCATAGAAGTGTGTCTTACCCACTGCAATTCATCATCACAATTTCAATAACATCCTCCTTTTGGAAATCTAGTAGTGATTTATTAGTTAAATAGGGTATGGGCTCCACATTCTACATCTAGCTAATTTCAAAATCATAAATTGCTTCAAAATTCAACCAAGAATGTGCAAAAGGAAGTATACATGATTCTTTCACCCTTTAGAGACTATAAGCATAACTGTTCTTTATAAGCATCTCGCAAAAAATAAAAGGACCTGCATGTTTCCTACAAATGCTTGCAAGGGAGCCTGTTACCATTGCTTCATAATAGGAGCTGATCAGTTCAAAAGTCGTCGATACAAAATATAGATGAATATCATTTACAAAGTTGTACATTAGCCATAAGTTGATAACAATGGTTTACAAAAATGAGAATCCACATATAAAAGTATTAATAGAGTTGTAACCAAATGGAACTGTAGTTGAATATTCAAGAATTCACTTCTATTCCTCATTTGCTGCTAGATTTCACTAGTTTTTTCCTTGGTCCAATTTGACCTCTGGTTTTCTTCTTGAAAACCACTATCAAGGATCCTGCTACAAATATTAATTTCGTGGTATTTATGAGACCTGAAACATAATGAATATTCTTGTTATATAAACCCCTAGTACATAGAAAACATAGTTTCAGTGAAGCCAACATATTTCGTATCTATTACCCCATAAAGATAATGGTAAGAAAAAACCTCTTAGTATTTACACTTCCTTCAAAGAGTATAACATTAAGTATATAGAAATTAAAAATATAAACCAATAAAAATAAAAAAACAATAAATCTAATACAAAGATTGTGATTTGCAGAAACCACAGTACAAACCTTGACTAACAATCGTAGTATCCTTGTGGCTTTCCACATGGCCAAGTGGTGTCAAATATTCCTTCTCTGGAACTACATGCCTATAAGCCCTCCCTTCATCGCATTCCTCCAAGTATGTACTTGACCACCATATGTAATTCCAGCACACATACCAGCCCCAATGGATACTTGCCTCAACTTATCACCATGTGGAATGCAAGGACCGTGTCCAGACAATGGGGTAGCTGGCACATTATATACTCTAGCCGTAGGATTTGGTACATCATGAGTCCATTGATGGAAATATCCATCACTAGTTAAAGCAATGAAGTCTTCTGGTGGGAGTGAAAATATTAAAATATTATAAGAATCATTGCACTCAATATAATCGAGTATCCATCCTTTCTCTAGAAACAGTTTGCACAAATCCACACTTGCATTTCTAAAATGTAATTTTTTTTGCACTCATGTATGTGGATATGAATACACAGTAGAATGAGAAAGAGTGGATTCATTAATTCATTAGATGATGCAATGTCTCATTGAGTCATTACATAGTAGGAGAAAAGAAGTACATTGCATATCTCCCAAATAAGAAACTAACAACAACCAAATTTAATACTATATTAAATGCCTCATAACTGCGTCTTCTATTTGGAAGCTTTGGCAGCTCAATTTCACAAATTTTCAAGGTGGTGACTAGTTAAAATTTGTATGGCAGCTATCAATGTTCTTCGTTATCCTCTACTATAGGTTGGCTTCTCTTTTGGCTGCTTAGTCACTTTGATTCAACAACTCTACCATGAACATAAGTTATACATTTTGACATATTTGTTGGCAGCTACCCACTCACTCACGACATATTTAACTTGATTATTTGGTTATTCAAAAATTAATATCTACCCATGTGATGACAGGCTTAACAAAAGGAAAACCTAAAAAGTTCCTACACTTAGTGTCACTTCATGAGTCGAGAAATTGATTCGATATCATCAATTCTATGATTCTTTGGCCTGCCTTCTGCAATATTTTTGTGGGTTTTTCCTTGTGCTATTAATTCACATGGTTCTCACAGTTTGATTGCATACATATACATAGCCCCTTTTGTTGATATTTTGTGTATTTGGGGCATCAACATATTTTGTGTATTTTTGTGGAGGGATTAGAGTACACTAGATCTACAAGACCCAGAAATTGATTTGGAAATTTCATCTAGTTTAGGAGATATTAAATTAATTAATTATTTTAATGTATTTCCTAAGTTTAAACTTATAAAAATAAAATAATTAAAGTGAATTTAATTAAACATGTGATGAAATTGTCTTAAGTCACATGGATCAAGTAGTATTTTAATCTAAGCAGTTGATGGATGATTTAATCTCGACCGATGAAGGCTTCAACGAAAAAGTATAAGAGAAAGGCTTAAGGGTTAGTTGAAGACACACTTTTTTTGTAGAATTGAGGAATAGATATGGAATTCTAGGGATTTCCTGCAGTGAGGGGTTGTATTGGCCAAGGGAATGTTATGATTCCAGGGCCAAGAAACAACAAGAGGCAAGAAGAGCATCAACAAGGGCAACGCAGAGGGTCTTCAGAGCCACACAGTCCAACAGGGACAACGTAGAGGCAACTAGGGCCATGCAGGGCTGACACTGACTTAGCAGAGGCAATGCAGGGGTAGCATAAACCCTCCAAGGGTGACGTAGGCCTTCTGGGGCAACGCTAGGGCTTCAGAAGCTACACTGAGGGTTTCTAGGGTCATATCTGGGCCGAGTCCTGTAAATCTCGTTTGAGGGTGTGGATCAGTCAGATATTTGGCACTAGATCTTCATGTTAGCTGCAACTTTGATATATTTTATTCTTTGTCAGGTTTTTCAAGTGTGGAACCCAGATTTGTTGTACTCAGAACTGCTTAATAATAAACCCTCATATCTGCTGAACAGATTTTCCCACTTTGGGTTTTTTCAGGGACTTATGTCCAAAAATCCATGTGTCACTTTGTTGCATGAGAGTATTATTCAGTAAATGATTTGCATGTGTAGGTTGTAGTTATGTTTATTTTCGGTATTTTTTGAATATAAATTCTGGAAATAACTTGTGTTAATTAAATCAAGTAGAAGAATATAAACCAATACACTGAAGTAGAATTTTCACATGGTATCAGAGCAATAGCAGATCAAGATGCATCTCCAGAAATCAACTAAAGAAATATTTTTCTGCAGGGTGGTAGGAGAAGCAGCAGATCTGAAAATGGCATCTTGATAGTAGGAGGACAACGCTGAAACTGCAGAAGGCCTTCAAGCTTATGCAGACCCTTCCCAAGGCAACGTAAGGACTGCATCACCTAGTCTCGGGTTATGCAGTCCACTTCTGAGCAGCACTGGGACTGCACTGGGCCAGCTAGGAAGACACAGTCTAGCCACTTCTCTTGTTGTAGAAGATTTTTGCCAAGATCCAGAAGCAATGCTTTAGATCTTCAACAGTGATGGTGGGGAAGATATTTTGCAGGTGCAGAATTGTGTCTAGCTAAGGCAACAAAGGCAGGAGGAAGATAGTTATTTAGCAGATCTAAGCCAAACAAATCTGGGATTCGATAAGGAGGATTGAATAATACTGTCTGTTTGTGTTTTGGTGAAGGATTTTTGGAAGGAAAATCAGTTTTCAGTGGAAGTAGTTACTAGAGGGTTTCTAGTCACCAAGAAAGCCAGATCCAGAGGGAGAAGTACCACTAGTAAAAAATGATGAAATTAATGGCTAGGTGACTAAAAAAGTTAGTCACCACAATTATTTCAAGTGATTTACTACTAAATTTGAGCAATTTTAAGTGACCGAACTAAAAATGACTAACTTAAATGACTAACTTAGTCTAGGAATAAAATATATGACTAGATAATAAGTGAATAAACTAAAAATGACTAACTTAAATAACTAATTTTGGTTTAGGGATAACATATATGACTAGATATTAAGTGACTAAATTAAATGACTAATTTAGTCTAGGATTAAAATATATGACTAGATAACAAGTGACAAAATTAATAATGATTAATGTAAATGACTGTTATAGTCCAAGAATAAAAATATGACCAAATAACAAGTACAACAAGTATATGAATTAGTCATTTATGTCAGTAGTTACTTTTGTCACTCCATAAATAGAAAATTGCAATTTTGATACCGAAGTGTTACATTTCACTACATGGGTCTCTGAATCCATTTGCAATGTTAAAATTTAGAGACAAAGGGGTCTTTGAATTTATAGTGTTAAAATTTTGAATACCCTTTTGTCTCTAAAGTTTAACGCTGTAGATGGATTCATCTACAATTAACATAATTGCATGTATCATCTATCTACTTTACACTAATGCCTTCATTATAATTTTAGTAAAGGTAATATTTAGATTGCCAAATTATTATTTATATCTATGTTTAATCGACTCTGGCCATAAATTAGTTTAATTTTTAAACTTCATTGATTTATGTTAAAAGTTTGAGTTCATTTAAATCTAGTATTAAATCGTCATATTTTCATTAGATAAATACTAAATAGATAAACCTAAAATATATATTTATAGACCTATTTAGTAAATAAGTGTGAACCTTTATTAATTTAGGTATGAATCTTAATTAATTTTTTAGTGCTATATGAACCTTTGTTTTTTTGTAAGTCAATATTTTATTCATGTAGGGAAAAATAAGTACATATAGCCGCTTACAAAACAGGTGGTCTCACCCCAACTAGGTATGTTGACCAAAATTTGCACCAGTTGACAAAAATACAAAAGAGAGTCTAGGGACATAGTCCATAAATGGTTGGGCCAGAGGCACCAAAACATAGATAAAACATAAAGAACACGAGATAGCATACGTCTAGTCATCCGACATGATGGATGCAAGGTTGTCCGAGGTTGTTCCTGGAGGCGGTAGAGGACAAAAGTCACACTGAATGTTCCCTTCAAAGTGCGCCAACGAAGTCTCCATATTTTTTACTTTCTCATGAGTGAGTTTATTTTTGCCTCGCCAAATCACTACCAGTCTCTTTCGGATTTGGCACTGTAAATAGTGCATTCGGTCCAATGTTTCCATCTACTCTGCATGCTCCTCAGACACATGGACTTGCATAAATTTTGGTTGGTAGCAAACACTAGTAAGTCTACACATTTACAATTTTACTCCTACATAAGTGTTGATAAGTCTTAGTAAATATGTTTATTTACATCTTATTCCTATCCATTTTTTATGTAAAGACTTGCTTAAATGATGGGAAGTAACTGATGGTAAATATGTTATTTACTTCCTTCAAAGCTTAAGAATGAAAAATCACTACAAAAATATCTAAAAATAACACATGAGTATCCGTCCAATCAAATGTTTGAAAATTTTCCTAATAATATTGAAAAATAAATATTTATTTTTCAAAGTTTAACATTACAAGTTGTAGTGGTCAATACTAAACTAATAGTTGTCAACAAACAAATTGATTACTAGAACCCTCCCTTGGTAGAGACTAATAAAACATTGGACAAATCTTAAAATATTATGGGTTAAAAGAATTTGTCATATTTATGACACCAAGAGACACCAAGAGAGTTATAAATAAATATTACTTTCTCTTGAAATGTCCTATACACACCCACATTAGATCACAATTCAAACTTCCATTATTTTAACTTATTAATTCATCACAAATATAATTATTTAGAAATGCTTATCTCTTTTATATATAATTTTTATTACAATAAAAAAATTAAATGATATATATAAAAATACAAACTAAATATTTAAAACCAATGGAACACAACGTTTACACTAAACTTCCCAGAAGGCGCGCTCTACATGAAAGATCACACTGGGCGAGAAGAAAAGATACAAACACAAAGAAGAGAACACATTGTGGGGGAAGAAAAGATACAAACACAAAGAACAGGAAGAGCACAACAAATTCCCTAAGCCCTCTTACTGTCAAATTTTCCTCCATATTCTCCTCGTCGACCGCCACGTCCATGACTGCCTTGGAGCTTCTTCCCCACCAAATTTAGAGGCAAGAACACCCCCATTTTCCTTGAACAACAATCCATAAACCATGGATGAAGAGGTAGCAAGATTCGATTATCACGAAATTATAATCAAGTCGGATTGCTAGAGATTTTTCTTATATCCTTCTGTTAGTTCCAATCTTTCTTATTTCTAGATTCAAATGCAAGGAAAAGAATCCCCTGAAGAAGACGCAACACCACTTTCCAATGGATTCATAATAGAACGTCATGGCAGGAG
Source organism: Pinus albicaulis (assembly GCA_034641835.2). Classification (NCBI taxonomy): domain Eukaryota; kingdom Viridiplantae; phylum Streptophyta; class Pinopsida; order Pinales; family Pinaceae; genus Pinus; species Pinus albicaulis. Next base: position 835,793,248 of record CM076578.1, read on the forward strand.
TCAGGTACAAAATGGAGCGGTTCCATCAGGACCACCGTTGGATTCCGTTCCATCAAATCCTGCCAAAGAGCCCAATTCTCGTGCTGACTGGAGAATCCCTATGGAACAAGTAAGTATGCAAGAACCCAATTTTGTTGATTTTTGAATGTCGGTTCAAATACCATTTTGAAGTGGCCTAGATAGATGCCCATCTAAATTTCAATAACTTTTTGAATCCATCATCTATTATGTTATGCAATCTAAATTTTTCCCAACATAATAGTTGGTGGGAATTACGTTAGAATTTCTACAACTGGTTATGTGTAAAAGTTCTACAGTTGGTTATGTTTAGATAAATTGCTTAATCATAACGTGCCAAGTTTCTTATGGTGAATACCTGAGCTGGAGTTATTAATTAAATTTTCCTCATAAGAATAATGTACCAACTCATCAGAGTGAAATTATTTTACACTATCAGAGGCAAAATTTCCCAACCCCCCAAGAAGGCAAGACGTTTTCCATGTTATTGTTTTTGAATTTGTTTTTAAGATATCCATCTACAAAAACCTCGATATATTAAAATAATTTCAAGAGCATTAACATGGAAAATGTCTAGCCTTTCCCAGGTATCCAAAGCTTTTGCAGCCAATTATGCTGACATGCCAGACTTCTGCACACAATTATTGTAATATGCTAGATGTTTGCATATTTTTATGTTAAGAGAAATGAAAAATCAGATATGTAAGTTATTCCTAGCAACAAAGCAGAAGAGAAAGCCACTCCTGAAGTGGATTTTCTATTTGGAGCTGGTGAAACTTAGGGCTCAAACCTAATTCCATGCTATTAGGTGTTCATGTTTTAACTTTGTCTTGGAAATCCGCTCACAACTTTTGATCAATGGCATCCATGCTCTTAAAATTTCTCTCATAGCAGTCGTGGTGATCTGAGGTATTGATGAATGGATCGTTCTACATTGATGTGGCTATCTCTAACTAGTGACGAAACTAGTAATAATGGTAGCATTAGATCAAGGCATTAATGCGAATGAGGCAAAATAACAAAGAAGAACCAAATATCTGCATGCACTGGCACCGCTTGACCACCCATCAAGACAAAAATAATGCACTGGCACTGCTTGACCACCCGTCAAGACAAAACTGTGGCTATCTGCATGTACTGTCACTGCTTGACTGTCTTCATCTACTAGCATCGCTTACCATCTGCATCTACTGACATTGCTTGACTTATACTGTCTCATTTATTGTTGTTGCTATAGGCTGTGGACATCTTCATTGTGATGGTATATCTCTTTGTATTTCTCATTGTTGCTTGTTGTGAAGGTCATCAATGCTTCCTAATTAGTTCTCCACAAGCCGGAGCCTTCTTCTATCTTGACCTCTGCTTATCGTAGAGGATATATTCTCGCAGAGGATGTATTCTTGGATAAGGAAGCGCTAAGCTGCTCCCATACTGATGCATCCAACATGGACCCAGTGAAATTGAATTCTTCGGTCACTGTAGCAACTTACTTTGAAGCTTTTGAATCACGTGGAGCACAGAACATATGAAGCAAAAATTTCTTGAATCATGTGGACCATAGAAAATCTGAATTAAAAATTTCTTTTAGGTATGTACTATCATTTAAATTTTTGTTTTACCCATGTATAAGCCCTTATTAGAGCATCACTATAGTCTGCAAGATGGTTCACACATCCTCAAATGGAAATATTAATTGTGGCTAAGTGAAAATGGCCAACAAATGGAATCCAAATCACATTGATTATCATAGTTTTTAAAATATGAATATATTTGAGTATACATATTTTCTATTTCTGGAAATTTCAAAAATTCCATGATAAAAAATATTAAATTCTAAGTTTAAAAAATATTACATAGAAGCTACATAGTTTATATTTTATTTTAAATGGAGGACATATGGTTGAACTGGCACAATTTAATACTCTAGGCATGAACACAATTGTGCCAATTTAATACTTTGGGCATGAAAACAATTATTAGGGCATGGATACAATTCGACAATATTGAAATGGATGATCAAGAAAAACTAAACCAACACACATTTGGTCTGTTTAATCAACAAATAAGATTCATTGGTATGAGCTTCCATTTATCATTATCCAATGATTGATATCCTTACCTCATGCTGCCTGCTATTTGGCTGGTGCATGCATTCTTTTGGTGCATCAATTGGCAACTTTCACGATGGGGTGGGGTGTGCTTGGCCTGTTGGCAGTAATCTTGTTATTATATCATTAATAAGAATGGTTGTCCAGTTTCACGACCTGTTTCACAAAAAGTGTGCCTTACTAAAGATCCTGCCTTGGGGTCCTACTGCCTAACCCAAGTCTAGTCTGAAAGGATCCTACCTAATTCACCAAAGCCTATTCTAACGTGAGTCTGCCTGAAGGAGGTCTTTCTAACAACGAGAAATATTAAGTATGGTGTATGGATCCCCCTCTTCGGCGATGAGGCCTATTTTCAGTAATGGGTGAGTTCAGCAATAAGCTTTTTCCTTAATAGTTGAGTTGGGCGAGAATGTTATTTTCCCTCCGGGATTATAGGCTGGGTGGAGAGGAATATAAAGGTCATTTTCCCACTAGCCCCATTCCAACTTCGGGTTAATTCTCAGTCTACAACTAGCTATATTGTTTTGACCTTCCAAATCTCCCTTGCCTTCCAATTATCGCAATTTCCTACTCTCTAGAGTACTAGAAATCAATTTGTTTTTTTCTCCCCATGCTAGTAACTACATAGGGGCACATAGATAACAATGCCAAAAGCCACACAACCAACACTATGTACCGGAAATTAATTTATTTTATTCTGCCCGTGCTAGTAATCGTGTAGGGGCGCATAGATAAAAATACCAAAAGCCACATAACCAACACTATGTACTTGATAATTTCCCATCCTTCACAAGCATAGTAGAAAAAATCTATATACTCGTTAAACCTTCCAGAATTGCATTGACAACGATGAAATTTGATATATTCACATTGGTTATCATGATTCAAGTGTCATTTTTCTACTCTGCAAGGAGCGTTGTCTTCATCCACCATAGCTGACACCACGAGGTCAACGTGTTTTACTTCTGAAAAATTTGCGGCAAGGATACGACTGACTTCCAGGGGACTTTTTGCCAGATGATGGCCTGCTTCTGAGGCATTTTCATTTAGAATTATTGAGAGTATATGAATGAACTGGATTTTGAGCCCTTACCTATTCATTAACACAAATAATTTTCAGACAACACGGGTTCATTCAAAGGTTGTACCAATAAGCAAGGTGGATGATCCAAGTGTGGTAATGAATGGAGCACTCAATGGACACGTGAAATGCATGCAAGATCCAACTCAAGTATTTTACTTCCATCATTTCGTATAATAATAGACACACATTACTTGCAAGGTGCCACATTATATTCCTATCTCATATCCCTATCTGAAAAAAGAATTGGAAATTCACTAAAAGTTATCCAATACACCAAAAATCGCATAAGGTTAAAAATATATATACATCTTTATAATTGCAATACTTAGGCCACTAAAAGAGACATCCATAAAAATGTCGAAGCCTCCCCATAAAATTTCTACAATGGATGGGTTCTCCTACTCCCCACCATTAAACGAGAAGTAATGATTTCTGTCATGGACAGACACTATTAAAAGACAGGTAAACCATCTAAATTAAAAATAAACTCTTATTAGGGTAAAAATGATGTGGCAACTTTAAAGCAACTTTAAAGCTTGTAAAATTTTCTCTTCAGGTCTCCAAATAAACCAACAAACTCAGATTTCTTCTGCAGGACAAAAGTACAATGTGTGGCAATGGTATTACCCGGTAGAAAGACAAAAGCACACGGTGAAGCTGCCTCATAAAGATGTAGCGTATAATTATAAAACACAAGTAAAAACCCTACCATCCAATAATTATTTTAAAATATCACAATATCCATCTCTCATAAGGACGAGGGGCGATCCTCCTATCATCAGGATTAAAATGTGTAGCTCCTTCATAAAGAACAATTATTATAGACAAATGGGTGAAATCCCTAGGAATTCAGACAATGAAAATTTCTTGCATGTAAAGTTCTACATCGAAGACTTAATCTAAGTAAGAATGTATCAACCTCAAAAATGAGTTGAAAAATCAATTTAACGTCATTGTTATAGTAAATTTCAGACAAAAATAAGCCTCTCAAAATTTAAAACCAAATATATCAAATTTCTACACAAATCCGAAGCATCCTCAAACAAACTAATTATAGGTATTTCTGAGAGTAAAAACCTAAAAAAAATGTAATGGATAGTTTAAAAAGTCGATTAAACCATACCTTTAAACAAACAAAGCTGATATTACATGAAGAACTGATAGCGATTTACAAAATAAATTCAAAGAAACTGAATAAATATTCATTTCGGAAAAAGTTAAAATATAGAGCAAAACAATTCTATATGTTAATAAATTAGAAAATATCTTATCACTTCAGTTAGGGATTGTCTTGACATGAACCAGGTTGTTTCAACCCATTGCCAAGTGCGATAGAGCATAAGTATTCGCTCGAGGTCCTCAAACAAAGTTACGCCTCAAACAACAAAGGCCATCAGTTGCCATAGGGGGTTGCTGGATTCATGATGACAAGAGAAAAGGTCATCAATTGCCACAGGGGGTTGCTTGATGGGGAATCAAATCAAGAATAGATCAATGAATTGGGAAGCGCTCACTCAACAACCTATCCTTCATTGATTATGAAGGGATAGAGCTAGTGGCCCCATCAGTGGCACCTAATTTTGGGAGAGGAAAGAGGAAATATATTGAGGGTTAGAAATGAACTAAAGACAAAAATTCATGTTTTTAACACAAGCATATCTCTCTTTAATGAGGGAGAAAAGACACTGGCTTTCCTCATTTCAATATAGGGTTGACACACAATTTTTTCCCTTAGATGGCAGCATAATGAAATCCATTCAATCTCATTTTTAGCATTAGGGTCTCTCACCCCTTCCAATAAATGCAATGACTTAAAAGGGGGTCACACAGTTATTTGTTCACTGAGTAGATTCTTTCTCCATGCAACTATTCAGGAAATAGTTGTGCAGTAGTGCAACCAGATGTGTTGACAATTGCATGGCCGACGACATAGTTTTTGGTGAAACAAATTCACACCCTCCATGACTCCTTAGCAGAAAATTTGGCGATGCACACAAAGCCAACCAAAAAATAATGGTACAATAGGTAGCATAATTTTGATGAACCTTGGAAACTGCAGTACCTAACTCAACTCTAAAAAATTAAAATATTAAAGTTGACTTAACTAGTTGAGTAAAAAAATCAAAATATTAAAGTTGGGAAGATTGTTGACATATCTTATATACTGTAGCAAGACAATTGGAATATAGAGACCCACTTAGAATCTGCAGATTTTTCAAGAAGTTGACAAAATTGCTCCAAAAACTTTAAACCCCAAGCATTGCCATTGTTGTGGGTGTGATTATGTTAATTTTTATTAACATGTTCTTTGCATAATACAATTACTTCAATGTTCCTTATAAGCCCATCTATTAATCCACTCATGAATTATCATCTTACTGATAGTAACTGAAGAAGGAACATAAATGTTAATTGTAGAAGACAAACCAAGACAAAATAACACAAATATATGGCACAAGTCAGGGAAAAACGCCAAGATGGGGAAAACCATTGATCACGTCTTCTTATTATCAATATCCAATGCTCAGCAGAGAGAGAGAGTACAATAATATGAGTCAAAATAAACTTTCTAAATTAGTGTTCAAAACAGTCTTGAAGCTTATTGCCTAGTTAGGTTTCCCAACAGTCATTGAGTAACCTTCTTACAATGAATTGTACCCTTTTCTGTCCTTTACAAGACATCCAACAATGTTGCAGGACTTGCAGTTCCTTTTCAAGGCATCCAACAACAGTCCTATGCTAATAGTAATAAGAATATGCTCACAAACGAGGGTTAAACTCTCTGTTTACATTATGGCCCTCTCTTCTTGAATGCAACTAGGGTAAAGGACTAATATTAGGTCATGTGTCCCTTCCACACGTGCTTTCATACTAGCTTCTGTAGCAACATTTCTTGTGGCTTGAACCAGAATACAAAGCATGAAAAAATAAACCCCAAAACTCACCTTTAAACCAGTGCCTGATCTATGGCTCCACACAAAGAATGCGACCTTATCTTGAAGATATTCACACCCAAAAACCATGAAGAAACATCACTCAAAACTACCCTCAAACCCGCGGCTAACTGCCTGCTCCTACTCAAACCTATGGGAGATAAATACAACACGTCCTCCTTGCTTCTCTAAGTTGTGGATGCCTCAGAAAGAATTACCCAAGACTTGAATGCACTCTTTTAGGATGATCTCTAATGAGTATGAGGGATCCCTATATATATATAACAATTCGTCCTTATGGAGGTGAAGCCGACCTTAACACTTGGAGGCAAAATTTGAATTTCAAATTTTCAATTTTCCTGCCTTAATAAGGTAATGTCTTGTGGAATTTATTTTAAATAAATAGATATTTTTCCTCATCCAAATTTTGTTATTTTAGGTCAATTTTTGTCCTCTCGAAAAGAGGGATTCAATGGAATGATCATCTCAATCAAATGTGCAGATCTGAGTAGAATTTTTCCCTAGTTGCCAATTTTAACACTCCCTCTCAAATAGGGAGAATTCCACCTGCCAATCCATCTGCTGTCATAGATCATCATGCCATCCTGCCATTATGAACCATATTTTTCATCATGAACCATCTATGTCTTCTTTTCTCTGCTCTGTTTAACACTGATGTAAATAATAAAGAAGAATTGATCGACAGTGAGTCACAAGACCTTGCCACTCTTCACTGAAAAAAGTCAGTCTGGAGGTAGAACCTCAATTGAAACCAGATCAAGTAGATAAACACCAAGCATCCTAGCATAGAGAGAACAAAAATACATGATGCCTCCATCGGTAGTGTTATGGTCTCTATCCTCATTTCCCGACTCATTGGCCAGATGAGAGGTACTTCCCATGAGTCCTAGACTTCATGGTTAAGATGATGTAGAAACATCAATAGGGAAAGAGTATATCACATCCTGATCATAATCACATGTAGGGGAAGGAGAAACCACATTCTACAAACACACATCAAAATCACATGTAGGGAAAGGATAAAACACCTCCTACATGCATGCGAAACACCGAGAGTACAGAAAGAAAGAACCACGTCCTACATGCATGCAAACCAAAAATAGTAGGAAGGATCCTACACGTGGGGAAAGGATGGATCACATCCCACCGATATGTCAACCATAAATCATAAGGAATGAGCATCCTACATGTGGGGAAAAGGATGAACCATGTCCACAACCAAATGCCTGTCGAATGCATCTCTCAGTGGGGTACCCACAGGAGAAGTGGAACCACTCATTTTGCTCATATGTGGTAGGGGAAGGTGAACCACCCATCCTATGCATATCTCATCATACGTAGGATAAGATGAACCACTCACCCTACACACATGTGTCAAACGTAGGGGAAGGTGAACCACTTATCCTACACACATGTCAGTTGTCACAGGGAAAGGTGAACCACTCACCCTGTACACCATGCACTTATAGGGGAAGGTGAACCACTCACCTTCGGGTCATTTATAGCTCAAAGAAGTACCCTAGGCCCAAAGGAGCTCCTAGAGCTCAATCTTCAACTGAGATCCTCATAGTAGGGTCTTTCTAGGACACCCAACCTCTCTCTCTGAAGGAATTTAAATATGTCCTTACCAAGGGGTTTTGAGGGGATGTTGGCAACCTGTACATCCATCCTGCAATGTTGGAGCTAGATTTCTCCCCACTGTGCCATATCATATGAAGTGAAACTTGATGTTAAACGACAGATTCCAACACATTCTCGCATGACTCAAATGTCTTCGTAATAGGCTATGCTATCTGCTTCATTCGTTAAGCCTCAACGGTTCTCCCAAACTTTAGTCCTTCATTCATCCATAAAATAAAGGTGGATCCCAAGAGATATAGATGTGCTCTTTCCATTTATCATTCTTCCAATCCAACAATTTTGGCAGATTAATATAGGTCACAGTTAACATGGATATCTTATTGAGCATGAGAGCCTTCACAAGTTGTATGTATTTGGATCAGCAACTTGTCCATTTCATTAGAATTTTAAGCTTTAGGAAGATGCAATATCTCAAAATAGGGAATGCAGCAATATGTAAAAGATGTTCAGAAAAATAACGCAGATCATCAAAGTAAGAGCAGAAGGCCAATATGGAGACCTTATAAATGTATTTATAGCAACAAATCAGATGTAAAATATGGCCCATAAGATGCATAACTGGAAATACAAGACTCCAATAGAAGAAAATCCCTCAAAAGAGGTGCAACAACCACATGTATTGACTGAAACGGCTTTGAAAACGTTATTTTATTAGGTTGCAACAGTTGTTGATTACATTTCAGATCTAGAGCATATCTGTGTATGAAGAGTTAGATCTGTAACAGATCCATGCACTAGAAAGGCTCCTCTTTCAGATCCCCTTGGGGTTTTCAACATTACAACAAGTACAAGCAGTTGATCTAAGATCTAAGTCTGCAGATCTGCAAAAATATTAAGAAATTCTGAAGTATACAAAAGTATTTTGATTAGATCTGATATGACAAGAAATACATATTCCTTCAGTGGATCTTCAAAGTGGAGGTTAGATCCCCAACACTTGAAAACCAGCTCTCCAACTAATGTGCCAAAACACCCTGCAACAACACCTTCAGGAATAACATATATCTAGAAGGGAAATTGCGCTATAGGGTTTAGATAATAGTTGGCCACATGCCAAGATCAGAAAATGATTCCCAAAGTCTTCAATACAGTCCTCCCAATGAAGTAGAACCCTCCTCCACTAAAAAGAAGCAATGAAATGGACTAGATCTGAAAGATCTAATCTCCACTTGCTGCAGCTTGCAAAAACAGTCAAACCCTTAACAAGATCTACACTATAGTTGAAAGAAGTAGCTTGTCCCTAAGCCAGATAGTGGACATTGCAATACAAACTCTCCCAAGAGCTACTCAATGGGAAGAGATGGGATTCTCGATCAGGAACACCCAATGCTAAACATCATTATTCTCAGCTAAACAGCAAGAGAATGAGATATGTATAAACATACCATATACTCAAAAAACATCATATCATCAACAACCTTTTCATGTTGCCATCATCTTTCTTATATAGATTAAGAACTGGTAAACCCTAAACCACCTTCAATGAAATAACTTCTTTCACACAAGCCATCTCCATCTAAAAATGCATTGTGCCTCATTGATGGCCACTCCTCCAAGACAACGTTGTATATTTGGTCATGGTTGACCCAGTCAAAACATCTAGCCCCTTTCACACCTAAGGGTGCTTGCTTACATAGCCAGGATTTAACCTTTTTCACATTTGGCATTGATTTATTTGTTGTTTAGGAGTTTTATGATCCTCCTTTACATTTTTATTCATGAAACAAAAAAATAAAACAAAATTGTATATTCCAATTAGCTTAGGACTAATTAGGAATATTACAGTCCTCCCCTCCCAAAGCTTGCTTGTCCCCAAGCAACTATAAGGACATAACTGAAGATGTGGGGAACCTTCATTCCCATATGGAGCTCCGTTCTCCAAGCTATCATCCATACAAAATGAACCACCCTCCAGATTGGTAATTCATAGAAAAACTCCTCCCATGTGAGAGGCACCTCCCAAGTGCTCAATTTACCCAAATGACTCATCCCATAAGGAAACAAGAGGCCCAATGTAGCAATCATGGATGGTCTAACGCTTTCCCAAACATATGAAACATAAGAACCATGGAGAATCTCTCTCCCAAAGGACACATCCAATCCTTCCATCCTCCCTCCAATCATCCCCATAAAAAGTAAAAGCACATCATCAATATATGGGACCAAAACAACATGGATACAAACAAATTTTTGTGCATATGGAGGTGGGTCATAGTCCCACAAGTGGAACCAGTGCAGTGCATCTCTTGATTGCAATAGATCAAGATGTGGTAAGTGGTTTCCCCACCACTTACTTGCTGCCCATATCATCTCACCATGGCTGAAAGTGTGAGATATATTTGGTGCCTTAGGAATGCACCCATCATGATACAAAATCTCCCTTTGTCCACCAAGGGAGTGGCCATGTTCAGAAATAGTTTTGGCCCAAATTTTTCCATGAAGTTTAAAAGGTACAACACTCCTCCTTGGAGTCATGGCCTACATATACATGGTACAAGAACACATACAATCAGAAAATAAAACATGATTTACATAAGTATGCTCCTCACCAATAATCCTCCTCAAACAAATGGAGTGGTGCATAGATCTATCTCCTCTTTCACAAGTAGAAAGAAAAGGTTGAATTAACTCTCTCATAGAGTTATGTTGTTGCTCCATCTCCACATGGTGCATGCATCTTTGAAAATTTTGATATAGTTCTCCTTCAAATCCCTCCCAATAGTAGCTCCTCATGATGATGTTGTTGAGCTTCATATAATATGTGTGGTTGAAACGTAACTCTTCATAAGCCCTTTGTAGCAACTTCTCCTTGAGCTTGGAGGCTCTAGACAAGAAGATCCTACCATGATCATAGATGACTCCATCCTAGACTAAATAGCCCTCATCATGTAGCTGGTCATCAAGAATCATGCATGTGTGAAGATCCTTGGAATAATCCACCAACAGTTGGGATTTCCAATATGGATCTAGACTCCTCAACAATGACATCGTTGATGATCTATCAACTGAAATGTATACCATGTGGCTACTCCTTTCTTTGACATCTTCTATGCCAAAGGTATGTGTTGGAAGGTCATCCCTTCCCCTCTTCTCATCCTTGACATACCCGATGCCAAGTGTATATGATGGAAGGTTTCTATCCCCTCCTTGCTACCCTTCTTGTATATGCGCATGCTCAAATGAAGATGGAAGTTTTTTGAAATTAGTCTCCCATGGAAGAATATAATCTATCCAAAACCCCCTTGGTCTTGCCAAATTATGCATGTGAGGCCACCATCTCCTACCATGTATGGAAGATTTCTCTTCGAGTGGTATTATCTTCTGAGTCTTCATAGCCAAGGACTGCCCTCCTTGCCCCATGATGGTCTATTTCTCCATTCTTGCAGCATCTTCTCTCAACACAGTATGAGATGAGAGAGTGGATAATGATGATAAGGGGAAAATATTTCCCTCCTCCTTAAGCTCCCCAAACACTCTCAGCGTTGTAGTATGGTCTTCTGATGCTCCCTTCCTTCTTGGATCAATGAATGGAGCATCAAGGTGTGAGACTTCTTTCACCAGATCTGAATCAGGTGGTCTCCCAGGTGGTTTCCCACAAGAAAATGATGTCTCATGGATCATCCCCATATGCATAACATATGGGATCATCATATCCCTGCTTCCACTGTGCAAATTCACCTCTGTTTTTTGTGTGGAAGTTTCATGATGATGGGGTTTAACTCTTAAGGATGAAAGAGTGCTTCTGATTGGAAAAATTTCTCCATCCTTCCCTCCATGTAATAGTGGATCATCTCCTACCATATCAACGTTGTGATCCCTCCTTTTTTCTTCTCCTCCTACCTTCTGCAATATCTCACAATCTAAGGTGCTTTCCTCATATGTCATTAACCCATGTGCACCAAACATCTCCTTTGCGTCAACAGTTTTGATCACAAAGGAATGATCTAGCATAATGTGTGTCCCCAAGAATGTATCCAATGCTGGAACACACTTCCTCCATTGTTTTGTCTCATTATCTATCATCATAGACACATGCTTCTCATGCTCTTCATATGTAAGATCCCTTGGAGCTTCTTGCAAAGATACAAGAGCCCTTCTAGTGGAAGCAATTGCTTAATCTCCATCTCCAAATAAAAGTAGATCTCCTCCTACTGTCACAGCGCTGGAGGATATTTCCAGCTCTTCCTCTTCCTTCTCTTCATCAATGGAAAATGCCTCATCATTAAGATATCCTTTTTCTTAATCTCCTCTTGGAAAAGGAATCCTCTTGGAAAAGGAATCCTCATGTATTTTTCTTGAGAAGAAATCTCTTGCTGAAGTGGGGCCTTTGCCCTTGGAAAATCATGTAGCAGATCTTTAACCCCTTCAACAATGTTTTGAAATGGATTTGGCTTCATGGATCCTTCCAACTCATGCAAAAGTTCTGAACTCTTGGGCTTCGTTTGCTTACCCAAGGAAGTTTCAGATTTCTTAAAATCAAATCTTGTCACTAACCTCCTAGTGAACTTTGCATAAGTAGAGATATTTTCATTTTTCAATGAAGAGGATTCAAATAACCACCAGGCATAAGCCTTACCTTGGAGATTCAGCGCTGCTACTCTTATGGCTCCTTCTTTTGAAACTCGATGCAGCTGGAAATATGTGTCTAGCTTCCTTACCCAAGACTTGGCTGAGCTGCCAGGTGACACATCAAAAGTAGGTAGAAAGAACCTACCCAAAGTGTGTTGCATGCATCCTCTTCTATTTTATTTTCTATATCTTCTCTCTTCTTTTAGTTGACAAAAATCTTGGAAGCTTAGATGCTCCCTGAAACTTCTAGACTGAAATTCATATTCTTGGAGAAGTCACCAAGAGTCTCCTCCTCTGGTGTTTCTCCTTCTGCTTCTTCTCTTGCCAGGAATGTAGGCATGCTACAGCGTTGTAGATCTAATTGTGTGGTTGAATGCTCACACACATAGTATGAAGAACTGAGGCTTTCTTCATGTGCAAGTCTTCTTGAGGGATCTGCATGTATTTCCCTCCTCATTCCCCTGATTTCACTTTTGATCTCATGCATAGTTTGGAATAGAGTTTTTGAGAACACTTTCCCTTTCATTCTTCCAGATAAATGGGTTTTACCCTTGTATTCTCTTTCTTTAGTGTAATCAATCTTCTTCTTCTGTCTTTTCTTTTCTTGAAAAGACATATTGGCTTCTTAAAAAGCACAGGCTATGCCAAGATGATGCTCTAATACCACTGTAATATCCCAAAAGGGAGAATGCAGTAATACTTAAACACAATATAAGAACTGCAAATAAGTAAACAATAAATCTCAAGAAAACATCATAATTTACAGAGAAGTTGAGCCATTTTATTATATGGAGATGATTCAGTTACATAATGTACAAGATATGAGTAGATCTAGCCAAAGAGATGGCCTAGAATCACCCTGAATACATGCCAAAGTAGGCACTGCGTAACTGGAGAGCTGTTGGGAAAAAATATTGCGTTGTCCCTTCAGCATAATATGAATATATGACTACAGGCTGAAAAGGAAAATGCAGATCTACTGAAATATGGAGCTCTGATACCATTGTAATATCCCAAAATAGGGAATGCAACAATATGTAAAAGATGTTCAGAAAAATAGCGCAGATCATCAAAGTAAGAGCAGGAGGCCAATATGGAGTCCTTATAAATGTATTTATAGTAGAAAATTAGATGTAAAAGATGGCCCATAAGATGCATAACTGGAAATATAAGACTCCAATAGAAGAAAATCCCTCAAAAGAGGTGCAACAACCACATGTATTGACTAAAACTGCCTTGAAAATGTTATTTTATTAGGCTGAAACAGTTTTTGATTACATTTCAGATATAGAGTAGATCTGTGCATGAAAATTCAGATCTATAACAGATCCATGCACTAGAAAGGCTCCTCTTTCAGATCCCCTTGGGGTTTTCAACATTACACCAAGTACAAGTAGTAGATCTAAGATCTAAGTCTGCAGATCTGTAGAAATATTAAAAAATTCTGAAGTATATAAAATTATTTTGATCAGATCTGATATGACAAGAAATAGATCTTCCTTCAATGGATCTTCAAAGTGGAGGGTAGATCCCCAACACTTGAAAACTAGCTCTCCAACTGATGTGCCAAAACACCCTGCAACAACACCTACATGAATTACGCAGATCTGAAGGGAAAATGCATTGTAGGGTTTAGATAATATTTGGCCACATGCCAAGATCAGAAAATGATGCCCAAAGTCTTCAATACAGTCCTCCCAATGAAGTAGAACCCTCCTCCACTGAAAAGAAGCACTAAAATGGACTTTATCTGAAAGATCTAATCTCCACTTGCCGCAGCTTGCAAAAAAAGTCAAACCCTCAACAAAATATGCGTTTTATTTGAAAGAAGTAGCTTGGCCCTAAGCTAGATAGTGGACAATGCAATACAAACTCTCCCAGGAGCTACTCAATGGGAAGAGGTGGGATTCCTGATCAGGAACACCCAGTGCTAAACAACATTATTCTCAGCTAAATAGCAAGAGAATGAGATATGTCTAAATGGACCATATACTTAGAAAAATATCATATCATCAACAACCTTTTCATGCTGCCATCCTCTTCCTTATATAGATTAAGAGCTTGTAAACCCTAATCCACCTTCAATGAAATAGCTTCTTTCACACAAGCCTTCTCCATCTAAAAATACGTTGTGCCTCATTGATGGCCACTCCTCCAAGACAACGTTGTAGATTTGGTCATGGTTGACCCAGTCAAAACATCCAGCCCCTTTCACACCTAAGGGTGCTTGCTCCAAGATTTAACCTTTTTCACATTTGGCATTGATTTATTTTCTGTTTAGGAGTTTTATGATCCTCCTTTACATTTTTATTCATGAAACAGAAAAATAAAACAAAATTGAATATTCCAATTAGCTTAGGACTAATTAGGAATATTACAGAAGAAGTGCATCAAGGCTAAGACAACTCCCACTCACATCGAGAGGATCTTTATTTGTGGAAAAACAACATCAATAGCTGTAAACCGACCATATATCCCTCTGAAGATCAGAAAAGTAACTTCGCCCAAAACATAACCATTCTGCTATCTGCAACCTGCTATTAATCAAGGCCATTCAGCCATAGTCATCCGGCATCTGCAGATCAACGTCTTATGACATGGTCTTTTTATTGTAAAGATCATTAGGCAAGAAGAGTTGACAAGCCATTCTGTTAGGGATTCCATAGCTCCCTCTAAAGACTTACGTCAGTTAAACATTCAGCCTTTGTCAATCTTCTCCTCATCTTTAAGATGATACATTATCATGCTGCAACTATATCAACAAACTTTCAATTACCAAACTTCAGCAATGCACAAGTAAAGTCTATCACATGTTATGCTCGTTCAAATAAAATACCTCAACAGGAGTATATCAATAGAACCTTATTACTGATTTCATAAGTATTACCGACTGAATGAATATACCAAGGGACTTGCACCATCCTCATACAAGAAAACCTTCTCTGCCATTACACAATTCAAGCTAGTCTTATCTCCGAAGTGCAAATCCTAGCAATATTTGTAATGATCATGTTGTGTCACTCTACTGGCACACAACATATAACAGTAACACACTAGCATTTGTATTATAACATAAAATTATTTTAGGGAAAAATATTTCTATCATTCGGTTAGAATCCCTTACTATTGTATGAATACTTTAGGTGTGCAATAAAGAACAAAACTAATCTACCTTTACCACAATTCTCAAACTTGGACCAATTTTTTTTCCCATTTCAACAAATGCTACTACTGGTGATGCTTCTTAGTATGAATACAATATTGTACTTCAATGTTACTGATATCCCTGACTGTATGGAGGTGCCAAGTAATTCACATAGAAACTGCCTTAGAGTGATTTTCTTTGACTTTTCTTTCCGTAAGAGGTGTACTTCAGATTTTGACACGCTTGATATAGATGACCTTGAAGAGAAGCCTTACAGACCTCAAACCAACATTCAACTATATATATTTACTGTAAAGTTAGTACCTTTGATATGCTTCAGATCAATATACAGTCAATATTCAAATTTTGAACCTTGGGAAATCTCAATCAAATCTGAATTTGACACGAATGATTGTTTTAGAAGCTCACTTTAAATGTTTCTTCAGTAAATACACTACCATACCTTAAATGCACATCCTTAACAGAATTTCAAATCTATCGTATAAGCTTCTGAGGAAGGGGCTACATATTAGTGAGTTTCATATCCGATCACTGAATTTTCAGCCTTAAATTTGTGCAATTTTGTTCACTGGATACATCATATTTGTCTCAAATAATATTGAAGACTCTACCTTAATGAAATTCATGCTTCATATCTGATGCACATATCAGTTATTGAAGGAGGGACGGATGGCCTTTAAAATCACCAGAACATTAACTCTCAGACAATAATTCTTCAAGATTCAGCCTAAAGTGCTCCACAGAAATTTTTGAATGAGCATACAATATGTCTACAAAGTTGTAGACTTAGTGTATTAGCCTAGGAAATTTCTACCTTAGGTTCAAGCTCATAACTGAAATATTCTAGATGAGATATACCAACCCAATTATATTTCACAGCGATACTCAAGTGATACGAATTTCTTTAGAATCTAACCTTTCAAGGACTGCCACAAAGTTACGCATAACATAGATGAAGAGCAAGTAGGTCACGGGAATCTTCTAAGATTGATTGAAAAAAGAAAAAAAAACATAAACACCCTTCGAACAGGCACTATGCATGTAATCTTCAAAAAATTTAAAGACATGATCTCTGAATTAAGTTGAGATTTCTGAAGATATAAATTGTGACTTTAATTTGATAACTTTGGAAGAATTTCGTGAACTTGTGCACATATTGGAGCTTGTTGTGTTGAGTATCGGCAAGGTTGTGACTGTTGCAAGCTCCCATGGATTTTCTTCAGGACTCCACGCAGATATTCAAGACTATACAAGGGCCACAACAGGAATAAATAGTTTTTTTTTCTTCCAATATTTTGGGAAAAGATAGCAGGCATACACTGGAAAAATTTGGTACTTTGAGCACTAATTCAGGTGATGTTCTTCAACATATAACGAGCGTCCAATTGATAAGTGTCAATATTTTTGAGATGCGAGTTGAGGTATATACCGTGATGGAGGAGCATACCATTGTCCGAGAGTAGAGTAGAAACATATGGCATGAATCTTATACCTTCAAAAGCGAGAGGTCTGAGAAATAGGTGTCGAGAAACCTTAATGTTGTTCCATAATTATTCTAAATTGCATATTTTCCAAATGAATTGGCCCTAAAACAGTCCTAGAATCTCGACCTTGAAAGATCATTACAGATGAATAACTTAGCAACTGCCAGAGATCCATCCTTCCTTCTGTTGTAAATCAATTAGGCAGTCTGCACTCATAGTCTGAACACGGAGATTGACTCCTGAGTCCTTATCCAAAGGACCCCAAAGGAAAATTTGGCAATGGATATTATTGCAATCTAGAGATGGCTATGTTCAGGAATCCTTCAAATCAGTTTTTTAATTCCAACCCTAGATAGGCCTACATTTCATGTGTCTTCATTAAAAAGAAAATTGTCTTTAGTGGATGGCCCAAATAGGCATCGAAGAGTAGATGGAATTGGCTCAGGAGTTATGGCAGAAGCCAAATCCACTAGATCGTTTGTTGATATAGGAGGTACAATTGTTTCCTCATTTGGTCCAACTAGAAGAGACACATTTAGGCCACGCAAATCTAATACTATTAGACCACCTTCTATGCATGTTGACGATTATGTTGCAAGAGGGAGAAACAATGATGGTATGTGTGACAGCTCCAATGTTGATAATGTCCAGTGTGGAGGGTTTATTGGTGGTAGGCCATCATCTATTCATGTGGATGAATTTGTGGCTAGACAACAGGAACGCCAACAGTCAGTAGCTTCAGTTGGTGGAGATCTGCAAAAATCTATGCAAACACTGCCAGCTGAGGCTAAGATGAGTGTTGATAAAAATACAAAATCTGTAGAGTTGAAGTATCACCTTGAATATGACTTACAAGAAATCAATATTGAGTTGGATTTTTTTCCGAATCAGAAGACTTGTTGCAGTTCCCACAGTTCGATGACTTTCTGCAATCTACACCAGTGAACTTACCTTGAGAATTCACCTGAATATCTTGTTGATTATGTAGAACACGATGAGACAGATACAGAGGTTGCAATGACATTTATGGAGGAGACAGAGATAGAGCACATATGCACACACACACTGAAAGTGGACACAATAAATGTTGAAAAAGTTGGTGATATTCCATGTGATCTCTGTTTGTCTCAAACACATTGAAAATAGAGTTAGTGGGGTCTAGGACTACATTGATTCTTGAGGAATTTTAAGCTGTTGTGGTATAAAATTAAACATGGGAGATAGTTAGGCTTTAGCCTATCTTTAGCGTTGCCTTAAATTTGATATGTCAAAGTGACCTTGTTTCTTGGTAATGAAACTCTTTGGCTACATTTTATTGTATCTACAAACTAATAAAACTTGATCAGTCCTCATATTCAGTGTAGGATCTATTTACAAATTATTTAAGAGATCAAAAGAGGAAACAGTGCCATTGTATTGAAATTATGAACTGATTTGTATAATGTCAAACATAATTTAATTCATTTGTGTCATGTAGGGAAATTGATAGTAGAAATAGTAATAAACTAATATCAACTAATTCACATTGAAATGTCCAAGAAGAGTTTTAAAAAGGTAAGATGAGTTGATTAAAGCCCACAAATCACCAAAGGATAGATCAATAGGACCATTAATATATCAAGTCAAAATTGGACTATGGGGGTGCCATGATGATAAACAAAGAAAATAACATAAGAAATGGTGAATAGGGAAGGTAAACCATAGAAATAGAGGACACACTATTCAACATCAATTGTCAAGAATTGAGATAGAGGTAGAGATAAGTGAGGGAATACAAGCATCCCTGTCATCAATTATCATTATGGAGCAACTGATTCAGACCCTCATAATGTTTTTTAAGGAGTTCCTAAGGGTGAGAGGCCTAGTTGTATGAGCCTAGAAGGTTGGGATGGCATATCAAAACTCTCATAACATTTGAAGCAGAAGAGAAGAATCTAGTGATGGATGTTTCACTACAAAATCTAGACCAAGGAGTAGTTACTGGTGGCAGAAAGGAGCTGGAATGATCCTGTGACCTTGTGGATGTGATACATCTATTGGTTGAGTAGGAAGATTTACATTGTCTCATAAATATGACGTTTCCCACTTACATTGTCTCATACATGATATTGACTTAAAGAAAAGGTCTAGTCAACACTTAGCAATATTCTGCTTCTTGTACACCTAGATGGAGAAGATGTTTGACTGATCTTACTTCCTCTTAGGGAGATCATAGCCTATACTTTTCTTTCCAGGGTGCATAGTGTCCATCAATCACTCAAGCATGCCAAAAACATGAGTGTCCTCTGTTGAACCATATCTAGTGCTATGTGAAATACTTCTGCAATGGTAGTGAGCACAAATGACTCACTGAAGAGATTCTTCAATATGAGTGGCTTCATAATAAGCCATGATTTCTCAAAGTAACTAACTTCAGTCAATGATTCATCCATGGTGGATCCCAGAAGATATAGCACCTAGATTTGCTCTTACATACTGACAACCATGCAACTTACTGTGAAAAAATATGGATCATTTTAGTTTAATGAGAAGATGACCACTGGAATCTAGGCATGTAATGAAAGACAACATAAATATATGTATAATTATTTTGAGAGTGTAACCATATGATATTAATTCATGGATTTTATAGTTCCCTCTTAAGGTGATCATCTGAACTTAAATCATGATCTTCCCATGTGAGAGAAGAGACTTAGCATGAGGCTCTGTTGTCAGGAGAGCTGCAATTTATTTTCTAGGGAGATCATTGTAGCTACTTCTCAATAGACAACCTTCCAAAAGATAAAATTTTCTGAAGTGACCATTGAATTCTGAAGACAACTTCGATTGTGAAGAAGATTTTCAGGTTACATGAGTTGAAACATATCACCATAGCTGCTGATGCCATACATATAATACATGGTGACTAATAGAAGGCCTTCATATTTTGGCAAGACTATTCTTCCTTAAAAGTTTCAAGTTTATTATAATAATCTTTACTAAGTGTCAACTATGCTTCTTGTTGCCAGATTGATGACATGAAGACCACCAGATCAAACATAGGTCATTGTTTACAAGGTTACTTCCTTTATCATTGATCTTCTTGTTGACAAGATAATAGATCATATCAGGTATGCAAGTGTACTGTCTCACCATCCATAAAAATCATGGGAATATTGTTCAGAGAAATTATCAATTTTCATCAAGTACCCTTGACATGAATACAATTGACGACCTTAACTATCACTGGTGCAGAATAGATGGTTCATTTTGGGACTTTGAGTAAAATTTCTTTCATTTTTTCATCTATTTGGGACCAGCAAGAGAAGGAGTATTTGGCTCAACAGTCTTCTCAAGTGATAAAATCTTATAATGTGCTTCTTAAGCCTCTATCCAGAGCACAGTATCTGGTACACAAGTATCCCTGTCCCATGTATTTTCTCTCTTGAATTTCAAATTTGATTTTATTACTTTCTCACTGTTTATAATTCCTTTCAAAATTGCACTACTTCCCATATGATTTTAGTATAGTAGTAAAGACAGTCCCTTTTCTAGTTTCCCACTGGATTCCAATCTCCCCAGATCATATGCCCAAGCATTGCAGGCTAGTTTGCCTACATAAGTAGGTCACTTTGTGGTTCACCCCTTATGGGCTTAGGGCTATTAGCCATGTGGAAGTGAGGCCATATGTAATATTAGCTTGTTGAAGCGTCACGTACAAGGAAAAATTTGCACCATTGTGTACTCAGGAAAACCAAAATCGTTGATGCCCACTAAGCCAGATCTAGTTTTTTCATGTGTTCCATGTGTGTGCATGGGCATGTTTGTGCACATATCTTTCTGTAGCTAAGTATCATATATGAGAGTTTACAAATCAAGACTTGTCTAACATTTTTAGGTTACAAATGCCAAAAAAAAATTCTAAAATATTTCAAACTTTAAGAAGGGAATTTCACTTACTGTGTTGACATTTTCTATAAGGTGTTACAGTACTTCTTTGTTAGATATATTTGTAAAAGCTAGAATGGAAAGTTATTGAAAGTTTTTCATAAATTTCGGAGCCCAAAAAATGTCAGGTTAAATGATATAAATCATAGTTTGGCCAGTTAGCATTCAGTTTGAGACTGTAAACAGTCAGTTGTATATACATTTGTGCCACAGTAGTCCACTTTTCAAACATAGAATATTATGCATATTTTATCATTGCAAAAATCCATAAACATATTGATAAGGTATATAGACATTCAAAAATACCAAGAGACTAGTTTGAATTTGACTGATACTTATTTTTCTTACAATTAGTTTGTTATTTGATGCTACCAACCTCATTTTGTTTGCAAAGAAAACTCATCTCAATTGCAACCTATCTTCTAGATAGATTAGATGAACTTTAGATATTTTTCTACAACCGAATGGTCTCTATGCATTATATGAAACACATAAGCTATTAAATACTATTCCCAAACAAAGTATCATGTTTAGATTAACTGGATCATCTCTTATGCAATACTCTAAAATGCATAAATTATATACCTCCTTCAAACAAAATTGTGCTTTTAGATTACAAACTTTTGCAGAAGCCATTATTTGTGACACCGTCTTCAAGAATATTTGCAATGCTTATAGGGGTGGCAGGTGAGGGGGGAAGGTTCTTTTCGTCCTCGAAGGACAGATTTAATTAGGCTACTCTTGGAATCTAGGAAAAGCCTCTAATCCTTCAAGGCCTTATTCTAGTTTCTTCTTCTCCAATCAGGTCCCTCATTATAATAGGAGACTCTAATAACACCATATGTCATCTTGTGTTCAGAAATTTTTCTTCAGACTCTTAGATGTGACATCTCCACACAAGAATCATGGGAGATCTATCCATATTTCGAATCACACAAGTAAATCATGTTCTAAGAGACCTCAACACTATAGCTGATAGGATGGCCAACCAAGCCTTATCACCAGCACTTGAAACCATGCATATTAAAGGAACAGTGAGGGAGGAAATGATAGCATAATTCAATGGATATATCTACTCAATTAAAAAGCATGTAAGTATTGCTTTCTGCATTCCTGGAACGTGGAAATCACACACTTTCTTGTGACAACAGTGATAGAGTTAAGTTGAACTATCATATTGTGATAATTAAGTCATAGAAAAATGTTTCAAAGTCTTGGGATCCATGAGAGGTACAAAAAAATCATGTCTGCAAATGGAATACCTTAATAGGTGAAGAAAGGATTTTGCTTGTGCAAATGGCATGGTATAGCCAGGTCTGGCCCATCCCTAGAAGTAGTCACCCCATGCAAGATAGTAGTGGGAAATATTTAGCACAAAGCGAGACTAGAGAGGCAAGGTCATGGAGGATTAGAGCAGTTAAGTTTTATATTACCCCCTCTCCTTGCACATCAATCAGTTAGGAATTCAAGGCACTCAGGGAGGTAACTTGCTCAGGGGACCTCTTTGTTATATTTTGCTGGATTTGGTTCCAAAACACCCTAAGGCAAGCAAGGTCATCAAGGTACTTGGAATAATCATTAACAAGAATGTGAGAGTAAATTTGGATAGGGGCTGGAAGCTCATAAACTCTGTACATATTCTAGGAGGCATGGAAGACAAAAAAGGAAAGAAATGCAGTGTAGGAAAGAAAAAGTGGGTGGTAGATGAGGATATTAGAATGGAGATAGTGGTGCTGAGTAGGAAGCTTGATTATTTGTCGGCTTAGGTGGATGTGCTAACTAATATTCTCTCCACTCACTGCCAACAGATTCAAGATGTGAGTATGGAAATCCAACATGGAAGTCATGGTTCAAAACTAAGACAGGAAGTCATGGTCCAAATGAAAAATGCATAGGCTATGCAATAGGGAGAAGTACGGGGAAGAGATCGTCAGGTATCTTCAGTAAATTAGTCCAAGCTGCTTCAATTCGATTTCCTGATGGACCTAAACCAAGTAGCCTTAATAGATAATTTGATTATCATATATGATTAAGAATCCACCTTGGTTTAAATTTTTTTGAATTCCTGTCAATTGTTATCACATATATGCCTATTCCATAAACTTTATCCTTATGGATTTTTTTGGACTCTGGAGCCTTGCAGTAGGATAGAGACAATCAACATGATCGAACTGGTTTAGTTACAAAATATTATGCTATATTTTTCTACAGAAAGTTATGGATGTACCTATGATGTGGTTCAACACCATTTTTCCAATTCAAATTACATTGTTATTTAAAAATAATAATATCTACAATACTTATATTTATATCAATGATTCAAACCTAGATATTTAGGATCATCATCAAGACAGAAGTCCAAACCTTTCAAACCAAAATATCTTAGTTTCAAACTAGGATTCTTAGTTTTGAACCATGAATTCATGTCCTAATGGTGAACCAAGGTTGACTTAAATAAGAGCATTATGGATATTCTAGAATATGGTGTTGAGAAAACAGCTTTGGTTTAATCATTACTAGTATGATGTTGGTAATATTTGTCAGTCATTTTTCAAAATGTTCTTGGAATTTTAGCAACCTTTTTTCTTCCTTGGTTCATATCCTTGATGTTTAGTGACTGGATTAGGATTAAAGTTATGGGAATTGACCCTAGGCATACCCACATTCATACCATAATCACCCTGGGACCACAAAATTGTTGATCCTGATTGGATTCAAGAGAACTTTCCATATTTTAATCTAATTTATTTAGGTTTGTATGAGTGTTGAGTGGATTAGCATAATTGCCTAGGGTTTTAGTGGAATTGTATCTTGTTGAATGAAATGACTCCCTAAGGTCAGGAATTATTTTTATCTATAGGAAAAATTCCATGCATGACTTAAAAATCAAAACAATATGGTTTAAGCATGGAATGGGCTAACATAGGGTTTACCTAAAGGCTAAAATCTAAACCTAAACACCTTCATTCCACTTACCTATTAGCATTTCTTTTATTTTAATGTCACTTGGACTTAACAATAGTAATTACTCTTACTAGCACATTGATTCCTCTTACCAACACAACTATTTCACATCTCATTACCATTACCAAGATTTGCATTGCAAAGAGGGGAGGGACTAATACTAGTGAATTTGCTTAGGCTACGATGATTTCACTTATTGTAGTTTGAACAACGAAGAGAGTATAGGCATAGGTCCTTCTAATATTGATATGACATGGTACTCTGTTTACCACGAGCTTGTTTATTTCAGTTTTCTTAGAAGGGTTATTATTCTTAATTCGTTCACCTTTTCGAGGATTCAAAATTTTGTCCCAGGTCCTTTCACAACCACCCTATACCATTTTAATTTTAAATGACTTAAATTAAGCACATGTAAGTCATTTGTAGAAAACCTTACAGGACCAATGTGACCCTAAATGATAAATATGGTGGTACACACTATAGTTGCATTATGTACTGCCCAAGTTCCTTAAGCAATTTTTGTTTCTAGTTCCAATATCAAACTACTTTCAATTCTAGCAAAATAAAACAGAAAATAGCTATGAATCGTATTGGCAAATCTGATCAAAGATGTAGTATCTAGTTTACACCAAATACAAGTAGATAGGCTTGATCCCCACATATTGTTGATGGAAAATGTTGGACAGAGTTGTGACATGTCAAATGAATGAGAACACCCAAATAGATTTGAAGAAGAGAAAAAGGCAGCAGGGTTTGAGCCAATATAGAAGAAGCCAATTTTTTTTTTTAATAAGGTCAATTTGAGTTATAACACATACTGTAGCATTTCCCTCCTTGCTGTATGGCTCTATAGTTTTCACATGGATGTAAAGCAGCTGAAATATAACAAGGTTTGTTATGGTTGTCACGTTGTACATAAGGTTTATTTTTAGTAGGTTTTCATAGTGACCAGTATGCTGAGGAATTGTTTTTAACTAACACCCATTGTTTGCAAACCTATGCACTGACTTTGTGGTTACTACAAACTGCATTTGCATAATTTTGGAAAACTTTGGAATATCAAATTAATTGATTTAGGAGAACTCTTGTTTCCAAATAAATTTATTAGCTAAGATTAGCATCTCAAACATATTTACACCCCTGAACATGATTGATGGACCTGCACATGATATTTCAATGCCTTCCTTAATGGAATTGTCTAGTATGGTGTTTGAATACTTTAAGTGAAAGCCTTTTATCTTCTTAGAGGAAACAATTTTGGAAATATTGTAATGCTATCTCATGCACAAACTATGAGGGATCAGTTATATAGAAGGGAAAAGACTCATGCAACCTGTAAGCTTTTGGGTATTATGTGAATCATCATAATTGTTCTGAAATTTAAAGGTACAACATTCAAGCTTGTTCCATTTGACGGTAAACTGATCAAAGATTTAGTATTTGGTTTACACCAAATACAAGTAGATAGGCTTGATCCCACGTATTTTTTATGGAAAATGTTGGATAGAGTTGTGCCGTCAAATGAATGAGAACACCCAAATAGATTTGAAGAAGATAAAAATGTAGCAAAGCTTGAGCCAATATAGAAGAAGTGTTAAAATTTAGATAACCACGATGTTCTATGCTTGATGCAACTTTACTTCAATATTTCTTAGGCCCGATACAAAATAACAATCACATAAACATGAAAGTAAAATGTTGATAGAACACAATAATAGATCAATAAAAGACAAGCCAAAAAATAGATCAGTTTTACAATTCCTTTTGTTCAGCAAAAATATGAGATATTGTTGCATTACGACAGTCAATAGGATGCTTCAACCAGCAAATTCTTTCTTGGTCAGCCAATCTTCCACGTGTCACACCCACAACCCTCAAAGACATCTCATCACAAGTCAATGCTATTCAACCCAAAGTAAACACAAGAAGCAACAGAAAAGTCAACGCAACAGATTAGGGCTTCGGTCAAACAACCCAAAATTCATCGATTTTAATGCCTAGCAGTACCACCTCCTAAAATTGGATTTTTGGCAGAAGTTGGAGGTCAAACGACCAAGGGTTGACCATGATCAACATTTCTCAACGCTGCAGCAAAAGGCCCTAAACAAATCCACATAAAACAACAGCTACGCTCCACACGTGTGAGGAGAAAAATGCCTCCAAAGGCTATCGAACCAATCAGATCACAATGATAGAATGTGTGATGAGTTGATGATGAAATGACCTCCAAGTCTCTCTGATTTATATCCATCAATGAGGGTGTGTGACACATATATTAGGCATGTGAGCCTACATTACAAATCTGGCTGACCTTGCACATGTGGAAAATAAATTCAAAATAATTTTTTTTCTCATTCGATCAAGATGATATTTAGATCAATATTTCACCTCTCTAAAAGAGGAATCCAACATAAATATGACCATCTTCATATGAGCAGTGCAACATGGAGTTTGGACCTAGTTGCCCAAAATTAACACTCCCTCTCAACTAGGGAGAAATCCATCTATCCACAAGTACCATCCATCAGTACCATCATGTAATTTCACTAAACATCATGAGTCATTATGTCGTAACATGATTTTCTGGCTCTTTCTCAGATAGAACAAAAGGTGAGTCACATGACATCACACTCAGTTCACCCAAAGTCAGCTTAGAGGTAAAAACCACTCTTGGACTCAAAAAGAGTTTCGTAGTAACCCGAAGTTATTTTACTGACCCAAAGTCAGTTTAGAGGTAAGAACCTCATCATACTTGATCCCAGATCAAGGTGTTGGACACATGCCATCCTATACATAGAGAGTACGATAATATTTGATGTGTCCGTCGGTCTTGCTATTGGTCTCTATCCACATTTCCCACCTCATTAACCAAATGAGAGGTACTTCCCATGATTTTGAAACTCCATGGGTAGGATGTGTTCGGGGCACAGATCAAAGAGAGGCGAACCAACTCGATATCCTAACGGTGGGGCAGAAGCACAACAATTTCTAGCAAGCCTAGCCCCATATGTGCTTATAGCTCCAAGAAGCTATCCCCAAGCCCCCTAGAGATTTGAGAGCTCATAGTCCAACTCAATCATGACCCTCAGAATAAGGTCTTTCCACAATTCCAAGCTTCTCACAGAAGTTTATGAACTTGACCTTCCCCAGGGGCTTCGTGAGAATATCTGCGAACTCCTCATCAGTTCCTATATGATCAAGCCTTACGGTGCCTCGCTGTACCATATCCCAGATAAAGTGGTACTTGATATCAATATGATTGGATCGATCGTGGAACATGGGATTATAAGAAATATGAATCTCACTTTGGTTATCACAAAGGATAATAGTGGTATCTAGCACATGCCCAAATAGCTCACTGAAGATCTTTCACAACTAAACAGCTTCATAACAGGCCATACTCGCTGTAATGTATTCAGCCTCAGCAATGCTCAAATTCACCGAATTATGCTTCTTGCTCATCCAAGATATCGAAGCAGAACCCAAGGTGAAGCAAAATCTAGATGTGCTCTTGCGATCCACCACACTGCTAACCCAAACAACATCAGTATATCCATGGAGTCTCAAACTCCTGACAGTGTATCTCAGCCCATGGTTGATTGTACCCCAAAGATGTCTCAACATATTCTTGGCACCAATCCAGTGAATATGATGAGGATCAACCATATGTTGACTCAAAGTGTTCACTGCAAAACATATGTCCGGACGGGAGTTCACTAAGAACATCAAGGCCCCCATGACTTGTCGATATTCAATAGAATTTTCTAGCACAGGCCCAACAACGTTTCCACTCAACTTAAAGTTGAGTTCCATTAGTGTAGACACAGACTTATATTCCACCATACCAAATCTCTCCAAAAAATTCACGACATATTTTCCTTGAGAAAGGAAAATCTCGCCTGGCCTCTACCAGACCTCCAAGCCTAGGGATTAGTGCATCAGTCCTAGTTATTTCATCTCAAACTCAGAAGCTAGCTCCCTCTTACACTGATGAATGAGAGGGTCAGCACCTGTCAGGAAGGTATTGTCCACATAGAGAATCAAAATGAGAGGCCTTTCTCTATCAACCTTAAAATAAAGGTTCGGATCAACATTACTTCAAGTGAAGCCCAGCTTCATCAAGTAGCTATCTATCCTCTTGTACCAAGCCCTAGGGGCTTGCTTCAACCCATAGAGGGATTTCTTCAACCTGCATACATGGGTGTCTCTATCTTGGACTTCGAACCCCAAAGGTTGCTCCACATACACCTCTTCCTTTATAGAACCATGCAGAATAGCAGTCTTCACATCCATATGATGGAGACTCCATCCTTGTGCTGCAGCAAGGGAAATAATAGATCATATGGTGGTGTAGAGAGCCACAAGTGAAAATATATCATCATAATCTATGCCTTCTTTTTGAGATAAGCCTTGGGAAAAAAATATTTCCTTGTACTTTTTAGCACTTCCATCAGATCCATGCTTGATCTTATAGAGCCATTTCGAGGTGACAACAGATTTGTCCTCTAGTCTCAAGACCACTTCTTGGACATCATTTTTGATAATGTACTCATATTATTCGTGCATATAATCCTTCCAAACTTGATGCTTTACGACTTCTTCAAATGATCCATGCTCAGATTGTACTATCGTACTCATGGCTTCTAGATACCCTTGGTATCTCTTCGGCTTCTTGCTTTCATGAAATGTCCCCCTTATGGAAATATGTCTCTTGGCATCTACGAGAGTATCCCAGAGCCGTGAAGGTATTATCTTATTTGAAGGAGGTGGATCAATGGGATCCATAGGTCCTTTAACATCAGGCATTAGGTCATCCTTTGATTCTTCCTGCTTCCCTACTTCTTCATCTTCTTTTTCTTCCTTGGAGCTAGGAATATTTCTCACTTTCTTGAGGGAAACATCTTCATCGAAGGTGAAATTGTGGCATATCTCCACTTCTCTTTGACCATGCACCTAGATTCTATATGCCTTCAAAGTTTCACTGTAGCCCACAAACATTCCCTTCTTTCCAGAAGCATCTAGCTTGCTTCTCATTTCATTCGGCACATGAAAGTAAATAGGACAACCAAAAATCTAAAATGAGAAACATTAGGTTTCTTACTAGAGAAGACTTCTTCGGGAGTTTTGGAGTCCAGAGCAGAATGCGGGCATCTATTTTTAACATACACAACAGTGTTGATAGCTTCTCCCCATAGAAACTTTGGAAGACCTTGGTCACATAGCATGGCATGAGTAGCTTCCACAATGGTCTTGTTATTTCTTTCAGCAACACCATTTTTCTCAAGAGTGTACGCAGTTGTGGTCTCCATATTAATGCCAGCTTCTCTACAAAATTCATTAAACTCATTTGACTCATACTCGGTCCCATTATCAGTCCTCAAAACTTTGATTTTCTTCTCGGTTTGATTTTCCACCAAGGCCTTGAAGGTACAAAACCATTTGAATTCTTCGTCCTTCTTCTTCAAAAAATATATCTAAGTCTTGCGGGAGAAGTCCTCTATAAAAGTCATGTAAGAGGAACATCCTCCCAATGATTTCATGGGAAGCATACCACATAACTCAGATTGTATCAACTACAAGATATCAGTTGTCTTTGTGACACTTGAGGGGAATGGTGCCCTTGTATGCTTCCCTCCGGCACAACCCTGACATATACCTTCATGATCATCTCTAAATTCAGGCATTCTTGTCACCACCTTCCTTGCTTCAAGAAGGGCTTTGCAATGAAGGTGTGTGAACCTCTAGTGCCATAACTCTATTTGAAGAGTTGTATCATGTGTCATAGCCCCCAATGGACTTCCTCCAACTTGGTAGAGTGTATCAACTCTAAAACCAATAGAAAGAGCTTCCTTGAAGTTATTCTTCAAGATAAGTACCTTTCCATCAATGAATGCCACCTTGAACCCTTTTTCTTCCATTTCTGAAATGGACACAAGGTTCTTCTTCAAATTAGGTACATACAACACATCTTGTAATCGGAGGACTTGACCCTGAGATAGATGGAGGGTCACAATCCCTATCCCTTTCACAGGATAGGTGGCATTATCTACAAGGATAATTTCCAGATTAGTATCCTTCTCAACCAAATCAGAAAGGGCTTCTTTATAATCACTGAGGTGCCTTGAAGCACCACTATCAATCAACTAGACATCTAGGGTGTCAGTTGGAGCTGCAGCAAAGAGGGTAGATACAAGAATAAATTCATTTCTCTTATTATCAACAAAATTAGACTCATCGTACTTGGAATTTCTTGATCTCTTGAAAGGTTTCCCATTTCCACTATGATTAGAGGGAGCTTTCCTCTTTCCTTGGAACTTGTTCTTGCCGTTCCTTCCCGAGTTGTTGTTGTCATCATCCCTGGGAGAGTCCTTTCTATTAGGGCACTCTCTTGCATAGTGACCAAACTTGTTACAAGTGTAACATCTTCCCTTCCTTACTTTGGGCCCCACTCTACCATGGTTTTGATTTCCCAGGCCACCATGGTTCTTATTTGCATGAGTAGCGAAGGAAGTAGGGTCACTTCCATTTCCATTTGAGGCATACTCCATCATTCTTGTTTCCTCTTGAGTGAATCTCGTCAATATTTCATCAAAATCAAGAATCACATTATTATTAAGAATAGTGGTATTGAATACATGCCAATCACGGGGGAGACAACCAAGTGGAATAAGAACCATCTCTCGATTAGATATTTCTTCCCCAGTTGCTAGGATCTTATTCATGATTTCAACGAGCCTCATAAAATAGGATTGAATAGATTCATCCTTACCCTTCTTGATATTCTTCAATCGATTCTTAAAGAAGAGGATTTGATTAGAATTGATAGCCCTGAACATGCTCACCATCTTATCATACATCTCCTTAGATGTCTTCAGCTCAAAAATGTAAGCAACCAAGTGTTTATGAATAGAATCCCAGATAATCACCTTTTCTTTGATTTCCCCTTTTATATACTTTGTCTTTGCGGAAATAACTGCATTTGATGGAGGCTCTTGAATCTTCCCTTGCACATACTCCATGACTTCTTGGTCTTCTAGAAAAAAATGGCTAATTAGTTACTAAAAAATGTATGCTATTGTTACATTTGGAGGATGCTATTGTTGATGCGCCCAAGGCTCCTGAGTTCCTTGGTCATGTAGGGTCAAAATCCAGTAAGCTGATTCCATGTCATTAGAACAATTTTTCATCCTTCCTGGGAAACAAATCCATTATCGAATAGGAGTTTATAACATGAAACCAAAAAATTACAAGCAATGTTAGTGAGTTTGTCTTTCCAAGGAATATGATAGAGAAAACTATTTTTATTTAGGGCTACTCATCCATATAGGGTTCAATGTGCAATTGGTTAACTAGATAATGAATTGTCTTTCCTCAATATATGTGCAATTCTAATTAATGGCTCAACCTATTCTTCTATCATGCCTACAAGAGACCATGGGTAGGTATGACAAATGGCTCCTCTGCCATTTTTTACTGTTAAGTAGGTGGTCTCAATAGAGTTATAACAGAGTCAAAAATAACTATAAACTTGACACCTATACAAATAGGAATTGCCCTAAACTTGACATATTTAAACTTTGTTGATTATATTTTTCTTTTGGGTGATAGGACCAAGGCAGATGCAATTATGCTGAAGGAACCCACCCTTGAAGAACTAAAATTCATACCTTAAAAACTACTAACAACTGAGAAGCTACAAGAATCAACACAATATTTGATTTGAACCTAAAGTCTTATTATCTCTGAGAATTTACCTAATCACAATGACCAGTATATTCCCCTCATGGTTTATTTCTCTCATTATATTTATTAGTAAAATCCACAAAATGTATCCCTACATTTGAATCTTGGGAAAAAAACATATAATTGTTATCATTTAAATTATCCATATCTCTTGGAGCCCAAAAATCCATTTGCTTTGGATAAGCTTTATTTATAACCTCAAAAGCAACCCTATTATAAGTTGAAGGACCATTATGTCCTCTTGAGTCTTGACAAAGTATGATGGAATGAAATTGGGTGAAGACCAGATCCAGGTTTACCATGTCAGAACCTAGGTTCATTGAGATGATGACCTTGGTTTGAAGATATCCTCCATACAAACTAGGACCACCTATACTTATCGTTTCCATATCTCTTTCATCCTCAAGATTAACATACTGAGGACCTATAACCCATGGAGGGCCATGGTAGTCATTGCAATGTAATTTATTAGAATACATGCCATTTCTTATTATGATATTTACCACATTCGAAAATGGCATCATTCACATCATTTTGAAGAAGTCTACAAATTAGGTCAACATATTTTTTTTCACATTTACGACTTCCCTCACATTTGTTGGTTCTTGAAGCTCGAGCACTTTCATAACAAAAATAGGCAAAGGCGAACAACAAAAATGGTCCACTCTCTGTTCATTTTCTAATATTATAATTAAGTCTTATTAGAGACATTGTTTGTTTGTTTGTTTTAGTTAGAAAAGGGTTTGCTCTTGGTTTTATGTGAATTTCAATTTATCATATGTAACATGTTGAGAAATGGGAAAGAATATCTTGCAGAAATTGATGCTGAATAAAAAGATACATAGTTTAACCAAGCTACAATTCACTTTGGCAAAGGCGGAGGAACATCTTAAAAAATTGCTTAAGAATACACCATATACAAAATTTGACCATAAGTAATATATGCATTTTTCTTTTGTATATATGTTCTTTTTTCTACCCAAGATATCAAAACAAGAACAATATTGATATTGTAGAAATTGTGTGAGGACCTCATTGAGGTTGATTTTTTTGATGTCCTATTTGATTGACGCTTTCTCATATGTCATGAAGGCTTTAAATATGAATTAATATGTTCATGAAACAAATCAGATTCAAATTTTATAGATATAAAAGATAAAACAAATGTTTTTTTTTTATTGTTACTTGACTCTGCTGTGGGCAGGTTATAGGAAATGTGATTGGAAAAAGGATGGGGAGAAAATGCATATCAAGTCTTGGATATTGTTCGTTCGTTGTTAGAGATCACTTAGACCTAAGCCATCGACTTTGGAAATGTTTCCATTAGGAATTCCTATGGTTTTTAATGTTGTGATTATTTCACCTCATGGTTATTTTGGGCAAGAAAATGTTTTAGGAATGCCAAACATGACATCGGTGGACAGCTAAACAAATTTTTTATAATTGCAATTTCCATTCCATGATATCCTCTCTTTATTGTTTTATTGTATTTTGGAAGTTTCTTTTGATTTTGTTTTGTCTTTTAAATATGAAATTTAAAATACTTAGTATCATGTCCATTTAAACAAAAACCAAAGCTTGAAGATGAAATTAGTATTACACTATATTGATTGGAATCCTTATAGCTATTTTGTGTTAAAATATTTTCATGACTATTAGAAAAAGTTACTTTCATGTTGTTATTTGAGTAAATGTTGTTTATATACATGACTAAGTTCACGAGTTAGAAAATGAAATGTTGTTGTGAATAAAACGACAATGATTAAACATCACACCTCAGATTATTTGTTTTCACAAGTTATCTCCAACTTGAGCTTTTTAGCAGATAACTTAGTTGACATGATTGTTCCTAAGCTTTCCTTTAAATTTGAATACTAATTTACTAATGTGTTCTTTTCTATATATGGTGACATTTTATTTGCTTTGTTTATACAGGTTATCTGGCCACATTATAGTGGCAATTATCGCCCCAATGAAGAAAAATTGTTCGAGTTTCTTACTTGTATGCGGAAAAATGGCTTTGACATTGCTGATGTTGAGGTATATGTCGTATAAACTATTTATAGTATAATTTAGTTTATATTCTAGTGTTCATTGTCTTTCATGTTTTACACTCTGCATTGTATCTTTTTTTGTTTTCAGAAAATGAACTCAGTATTGATGGTAAGAAGCATGAATTGAAAAAAGAGGGGAGCAATAACATTGGAGCGACAAATGCAAAAAGAGAGAGATGAGAACTGGTCTGGTGATACTCTTAGATCCAATATCTCGCATAAGACACACATATAAAGACTGATGGTCAAGTCTTTAGAGTTGGTGAATTCATCTACAATGCCTTGAAAACATAATGATAATGTTTTGAAGTGATGAAACACCATTTCATGTGTTAATTGTAGTCCAACAAATATTAAGTTGGAAAATAATATTGTAATACTTTAACATTTTATATAATACAATTTATGTGGTGGAAATTATTTATAGTTGCACTTGATATTGTTTAGTATTGTAATTAAAATATGAGACTTTGTGTTTTCATATTAGATGAACATGCACATTGTATGACATTTTTTAAATCATACAAATTAATTTATGTTGATTAATAATGAACACAAAATCAATTTAAAACTACTAAATTAGTAGTTTATATTGATTAATGATGAACACAAATAAAATGAATATATGACTAAATTAGTCATTTATAATGATTATTAATGAAATTAAATGAAATGAATATAAACTACTAAATTAGTCATTTATATAATGAATAAATGACTACTGCAAATGATAAATTTGTGATTAAAAATGACGACTAAATTTTGCATATATACGACTATTAGTAGCTAATTTACAATATCTTATAACACGATTAAAATTTAGTCATATTTCTTCGGTCATTAATCGGTTTCAAACGATGACTAAAATTTGCATATATATGACTATTAGTAGCTAATTTACATTATCTTATAACACGACCAACATTTTGGTCATATTTCTTTGGTCATTAATTGGTTCTTGGGTGATCATATTAATATATTTTGTTGTATATTTGGACATTAATTGTGACAATTAATGACCAAATCAAAGATTAAATCAATGATTAAATCAATGACTAAATCAATGACCAAATCAATGATAAAATCAATGACTAAATTAATGACTAAATCAGTGACTAAATTAATGACCAAATATCTACTAGACAGGAAAATTGAGATAACCAATTAATGACTAAGCTAAAAACACCAAAAGTTGGTCGTGTTATAATATACTGTAAATTAGCTACTATTGGTCACTGACCGAAAAATAGTCATTTATATGCAAATTTTAGTCGTTTTTTTAGTAAATAATTAGCCATTTTATACTAGTGTATTTTTTTTATCAGATATGAGAAAACATGGCTCGATATGGATTGAGGGATCAAGATAGATTGGATGGCATGTCCAAATATGTTATCTGGAAGGCTAGAATCCTCTCAGTTCTGGATGAGTATGGTCTCAAAAATCATGAAGAGAAGTTTCTTGTTGTGCCAACAGACGCAGATCCACTCAAGAAGTATGAAGAAAATAAAGTGCGAACAAAGCGTTTGATCATAGACGGAGTCAAGGACCACGTGATTCCTCATATTGTTGGTAAGACTACAACAAATGACATGTGGTCAGCCTTGGAGTCAATGTAACAAGGAGGATCTGTGCAAAGAAGAATGCTTCTTGAGAATCATATGTTTATGTTCCAAATGATAAAGGGTGAAGAGATAGATTAATTCTTCTTTAGACTTAAAGCTATCCGAGACCAGCTGATTGGCATGGGTGCTAATCCAGATGAAGGGCTTCTAGTGAGGATGGCCCTAAATGTTGTTTCTGACGAATGGGAAACATTTTTCAAGAGCATTCTAGGAAGGGCAGTGTTACCATCGTGGGAAGATATGTGGGCCATTCTCTGCCTGGATCAGGACGATCACCAAGAAGTAGTCTATCAGTAAAGGAAGCAGATCAGCCTGAGTGAAGAAAGAAGAGGAGGAGGATGCAGCCCTTGCATCAAGGGAAAAGAAGCAAGGGAAGAAGAAGTAGGACCTCTCCAAGGTCCGATGCTTTAACTGTGGTGATCTTGGTCATTTCACCTGCAGTTGTCCTAAGAAGACGGAAAAAGAAGCTTCTGATTCCAAAGTTGCAATAGTAAGTGATGGTGGCTCTAATGATGGATCAACCATAAGTTATCATGCACCTCGAGAGAAGAGGTGGGGTGACATGGATATATAGAGTATCCATAGACGTTGGCGGGATCCTTGAGTCAACCCTACTCTTAGATCGCACACGAGCTACGGGAGCCTTAAGACGGTAGCAGGATGAGTTGGGAGATGGTTGCAGATGGCCACATTGAAGCGAAATATGGAGTTGAAGAGCTATAGAAGGATCAATGTGATGTAGAGGAACAACAACGTAGAGAGGCTGATGGAACTTCAGCAGTGCAGAGAAGCTGGGCTCACGCAGTGCAGTGTTGCAACATGACAGTGTCTCTAGGAGGACAATGTGATTCAACATCCAGGGAGGTTCAATGGCGGAGGGAAACTTGACTTATCTATCACACAGTTGGGCAGAGTTATTCAATTGATTACTTCTCAAAAACTGAGTTGCAATGCGGCAGTTAGCAGTGGCAGTGCTATGGGTAGCATGATGCACCAATTTGAGAGGGAGTTGCAATACAGATGTAGCAGTGTCAGTAACAGTGGCATGGGCAGCAGTATAGAGAGCAGCAGTGCAGTAGATGGAGGGCAGTATTCCAAGCATCAAACAACACAAATCCAATACTCAAGATCTTGTAATGCATGGTGTGATGTATTGCTAGAGCACACTCTTGATGCTAAGAGGGAATGTTGAGATTTTGTGTATTTTGGGTAGCATCAGTTGTGCTCTACTCCCAAATTTTGTGGAGGGACTAGAATACATTATATCTACAAGACCCAGAAATCGATCTGGGAAATTTTATCTAGTTTAGGAGATATTAAATTAATTAATTATTTTAATGTACTTCTTAAGTTTAAACTTAGGAAAATAAAATAATTAAAGTGAATTTAATTAAACATGTGATGAAATTGTCTTAAGTCATGTGGATCAAGAAGTATTTTAATCTCAGATTTTGATGGATGATTTAATCTCGGCCGTTGAAGGGTTCAACGAAAATGTATAAGAGAAAGGCTTGAGGGTCAGTTGAAGACACACATTTTTTGTAGAACTGAGGAATAGATCTGGAATTCCAGGGCAGGTTTGCTAAGAATTTCTGGATGGATTTCCTGCAGTGAGGGGTAGTATTGGCCAAGGGAATTTTCTGATTCCAGGGCCAATAGACAACAAGAGGTAAGAGGAGCAGTAGCAAGGACAACGCAGAGGGGCTTCAGAGCCACGCAGTCCAGTAGGGACAGCGCAGAGGAAGCTAGGGCCACGCAGGGATGATGTTGACCTAGCAGATGCAGTGCAGGGGCAACATAGACCCTCCAAGGGTGACGTAGGCCCACCTAGGGCCATGCAGAGGCTGACACAGGCCTTCTAGGGCAACGTTGGGGCTTCAGAAGCTGCGTTAAGGGTTTCTAGGGTCAGATCTGGGCTGAGTCCTGTAAATCCCGTTTGAGGGTGTGGATCGATCAGATATTTGGCACTAGATCTTCAGGTTAGCTGCAGATCTAATATATTTTATTCTCTGTTGGGTTTTCCACGTGTGGAACCCAAATTTGCAGTACTCAGAACTACTTAATAATAAACCCTCATATCTGTTGAACTGGTTTTCCCACTTTGGGTTTTTCTGGGGACTTATGTCCAAAAATCCATGTGTCACTTTGTTGCATGAGCGTATTATTCAGTAAATGATCTGCATGTGTAGGATTTGGTTGTGTTTATTTTCGATATTTTCTGAAGCTAAATTCTAGAAATAACTTGTATTAATTAAATTAAGAAGGATAATATAAACCAATACACTGCAGTAGAATTTTCACACCTTTGAGTCATTCCAGGATGGCTTGCCTTTGTTAGTTTTTGTCCAATTTGAGCTGTTATATCTGCCCCTCAGTGCCTTCACTAGGCATAGCATTCCCTTGGCATTAAAAATTCCATGCCACAAATCAGAAGCCATATTTCATTATATCGCATAGAGAAACAATATGAATTGAAACAGAGCCTTGAATCTCTAAAAGGATGTCAACCAATCCATTCAAAAGCAACCTACTCTATATTGTAGACAAACCAACAAACAATTCCAAGAGGCATAGGATTCTGATAGATGATTCTTTGTCAAGATTCTGAACATATTTAAACGCTGCTATACCATATCTAAATGGCTCCATCCCGCATTTGAAGCTACACTATTCTCTTTAAATTCTAGAGCATAGAAGCGTGTCTTACCTACTGCAATTTATCATTAAAAATTTCAATAGCATCCTCCTTTTGGAAATCGGGGTAGTGAGTTATTATATAAACAGGGTATAGGCTCCACATTCTACATGTAGCTAATGTCAAAATCAGAAATTCCTTCAAAATTCAACCAATAATGTGCAAAAGGGAGTATAAAACGATCCTTGCACCCTTTAGAGACTGTAAGCAGATTTGACATTCTACATGTAGCTAATGTCAAAATCAGAAATGCCTTCAAAATTCAACCAAGAATGTGCAAAAGGAAATATAAAATGATCCTT
The DNA here is from genome assembly GCA_034641835.2 of Pinus albicaulis. Lineage (NCBI taxonomy): Eukaryota > Viridiplantae > Streptophyta > Pinopsida > Pinales > Pinaceae > Pinus > Pinus albicaulis. Next base: position 835,831,582 of record CM076578.1, read on the forward strand.
GCACCCTTTAGAGACTGTAAGCAGAATTGTTCTTTGTAAGTATCTCACAACAAATAAAAGGACCTGCATTTTGCCTACAAACGCTTGCAAGGAAGCTTGTTACCTTTTATTCATAATAAGAGCATATCAATTCAAAATTCATCGATACAATATAAATATGAATATCATTTACAAGGTTGTACATTAGCCATAAGTTGATAAGGGTGGTTTACAAAAAGGAGAATCCACATATAAAAGTCTTAATAGAATTATAACCAAATGGAACTGTAGTTGAGTATTCAAGAATGCCCTTTTATTCCCGATTCACTATTAGATTTCACTGGTTTCTTCCTTGGTCTCATTCGACCTATGGTTTTCTTCTTAACAACTACTATGAAGGATACTGCTACACATATTACTTTTGTGGAAGTCCTGAGACCCGCAACAGAATGAATATTCTTGTTATCTAAATCCATAGTAAATAGAAAACATAGTTTCAGCGAAGAAAACATATTTCATGTCTCTTACCCCACAAATATAATGGTAATAAAAAAACTCTTAGTATTTATACTTCCTTCAGAGAGTATAACAACAAGTGTACAAACATTAAAAATATAAGCCAATAAAAATACAAAACCAATAAATCTAATACAAAGATCGTGCTTTGCAAAAACCAAGAAAACCTAGATTAAAAATCAAAATATCCTTGTGGATTTCCTCATGGCCAAGTGGTGTCAAAGCTTCCTTCTCTGGAACTACCATTCCTATAAGCCCACCATTCATCACAGTCCTCCAAGTATGCACTCGACCACCATCTGTAATTCCAACACACATACCAGCCCCAATGCATACCTGCCTCAGCTTATCACCTTGTGGAATGCAAGGACCATGTCCATACAATGGGGTAGCTGGCACATTATATACTCCAGCCGCAGGATTTCGTACAACATGATTCCATTTTTGAACATCTCTGTCGCTAGTTAAAAAAATGAAGTCTTTTGGTGGGAGTGAAAATATTAAAATATTATAAGAATCACTGCACTCAACTTAAATGAGTATCCATCCTTTCTCTAGAAACAGACTCCACAAATACACACTTTTATTTCTAATATGTATTTTTTTTGCACACATGTATGTGGACATGAATACACAGTAGAATGAGAAAGAGTGGATTAATTAATTCATTAGATGATTAGTTAAAATTTGTATGAGAGCTAATAATTCTCTTCATTATCCTATGCTACAGGTTGCAGGAGGTATCCTATACCTTAGTGATTCTATTATACTCATATCTTCAAAATTTGAAGTATTTATTGGTACAGGCTCTAACAACTATGATGAAATAAAGGCACTAAATTTTTTTTAACAGTAGAAGTAGAGGAGAGGTGATTGAATTCCAAGTCTTTGGGGATTCCTTGGTTATCAATTGGTTCAATTGTAGCTTTAGGATGGAAGAATTGTTTTCACAACCCATTTTGGAGTAGTTGAAGACAGTCAAGGCACAATTCTTGAAGATATCATTCCATCATATTTATAGATAATTTAAGGCAGAGGCTAATGGACTCTCTAAAGAGGTCTTGCTGATGATGCAAAACTATGGTTTAGCATGGGAAAGTAGGTATATGGTGTAAGCCTTCAGGATAGGTCATTGCAAAAACCACTAGTATAACTACTGAATTTACACCATATGCAAATACTAAACACTATTGATGGAAAAATAATTGCCTCTTTTATTATTCAAAGCATCCATTGTATCTATATATTTTTCATAACATCAAAATTTTATGAACAAAATGGTGTTATTTCTTGCTTGTATTTGTGATTTATTAGTATTCCACCACTAATAACTTCATTACATAGATGTTTGTTTAGTAGTATATTACAACAGTGACTTGTTAAAGGAATATGATTCCAGCGTCATAAACTGGAAGGAAATTTAGCTTTGAATTAGAAAAATGGAATATATTATGAAAAAATATGTTTTCTGATCAAATATAGGCCCGTTGCTTGATCATTAAAAAAAACAATCATGACAATAAGAAATGATTTTGGACACGATGAATTACAAAACTCTCCAACTTAAAAAAAGGTTAGCATATTTAGTTTTTTCTACATTAGAGAAAAATGAATGAGTAACATTAAGTTTTCTTTGAATATTTATAGAATTATTTCATAGATTCTAAATGGAAATTGCATGTGCTAATCTTGCTCAATTAATTATAGGGAAAACAAGCAACATACATAATTTGTTGGCTTATGGGAATTGGATTCCTTTTTCCCCTGGAATAGTACGTTGATAATTGAATATTACTATATTGAAGCTATATTCCTGGTTAGTATCGTAATTTACAAAGTCTTGTGTTATTCTTTTTTAGTTTCTTGTTGTAATCTTGTGTCAACAATACTTTTCTCCACCCATTAGATTTTTATTGACCAGTTTTATTGTTGAATTGTCGCTGCTTCTTGGAGATAAATAAAGGAAACGATATAGCTACAAAAGTGCAGCACGAGACATTCTTAGTAGAAATTGCTCGATTTGTTGTGTTTATTTGTGACATTTTATTTTCTTTGTTTATACAGGTCATCAGGCCACATAGCTGCCATTATTTCCCAACTGAAGAAAACTTGTTCAAGTTTCTTGCTTTTATGGGGAAAAATGACATTAACAATATTGTTGATGTTGAGGCATATATCGTATAAATATTTTATAGTCTAATTTAGTTTATATTCTAGTGTTCATCTACTTTCATGTTTTATAAATTGCATTGTATCCCTCTTTTTTTTGTCAGAAAAGGAACTCAGTATTGATGGTAAGAAGCAAGGATTGAAGAAAGAGGAGAACAAATAGCACTAGAGTGACAAAATGAAAATTAAAGAGAGAGAAGAGAATTGGTCTAGTCGTACCTGTAGAGCCAATATCTTGCATAAGACACACAAAGAGATTGATGATCAAGTCTTCAGAGTTGGTGAATTCACTTGCAATGCCTTGGAAAAACAATCAGAGTTGGTGGATTCACTTTCAATGCCTTAACAAGACAATGATAATGTTTGAAGTAATGAAACAATATTTCATGTGTAAATTGTACTCAAACTAAAATTAAGTTGGAAACTCATATTGTAATACTTGAAATTTTATATAATATAATTTGTGGTTGGAATTATTTATAGTTGCACTCGATATTACATAGTATTGTAATTAAAATATGTAACTTTATGTTTTCATATTAGATGAACATATACATTATATGACATTTTTATTAAATTTAGTTTCAAAATCATACTAATTAATTTATGTTGATTAATAATTGTTACACAGCATTTCGTCACTGTCTCTGTAATCCCCAACTCGCACATTGGAGGGTAGTTTCTGTGACCAATAAGCAGTGTCATGCTTTGAAAATACCATCCTTGCATCCCTTTTGATGAGAGAAACATTCTTCTTGTTGACATTTCCCTGAGCAGAGCTGTAAAAATCCCTATTTTTGCCTTGGCGCGAGTAGCCAGTTACACCCTCGCGCCGACAGAGAAATTTAACATTGCGCCCGCGCCAGTTGGTGCTCTATGCCAGTTAGACACCTGCGCCAAGCTGTTCATGGAATGTTTTTAAAAAATAGTGGTGGAGGTTCCATTCCAACCACCTCGGGGATGAGTCATTGGGAGTGGTTGAACTAAAAAAACCACGGACTCCTTCCTTTAGTTAGTAGTTTCCACCTCCCTTGGAACTCTCCTAAAGGTTAGCACTCCCTCCCACCTTTGTAGGGATCTCAACCTCCTCCTTTTCCTCTATAAAATAAACTATCTCTTTTAGTAGAAGCTAGCTGAACTGGGAGAATTATACATACTATAGCTAAGATGCTAGGGAAGATAGAATAAGAAGGATTATGTTGAGAGAGCTCGATTCGAAGACTTCTGAGAGAGCTTGAATCCAAATTCCCTGACCAACATTTGAGACGCGCTTCGCCTGAACCCCGCTAGAGGAGACTGTGACGTCAAAGCATCGGTTGTACTCTTCCTTCTATTCATTTATATACATGACTACTTTTTGGTTCCACTATTGTGTTATAATGTTTATTTGATACAATATGTTTAGCCCTCTTTGACTGGCTAATAGTTATGAGTGAAACTATTCTGTCATATGTTGTTCTTGTTCTTTGTCTTATGTGCAGGTATCTGAGCATAATAGCGAACAGATTGTGATTTTCCAAGGTAGGAGTGAGAGGCTACTACTCTTTCTGCAACAACGACAGTGTTGGATTCAAGGTAGGTCAATCTATCGTGTTTTTTGTTCATTCATCAACTAGGAAGCAACACTTTAGCGTTTCCTTTTGTTACTAGACCCACCCTAGGGCTAGAGGGATCGTCTCTCTCCGCAGAGAGGATTTACCTTCATAAAAAATTGGCAACTCCACTAGCGATTAGTGCGAGTTTGTCGTTTCATCCTATTGGGTCAGTTTCGATTATTGGTTTAGTTATCTATCTTTTTATGGTTTGTTTGCTGAGTTTCCATCCTTTGTTCAGCTCCAGAGTGTCAAGGTTGACCTCTGCTCATAAGGTTATGGTTTTTCCTCTTTTTCCCATAGGTATCTAGCTTGGCGTGGTTTTTGTCTGGACAGTCATGTCGATTGGCTCATGTTGCTCTTTTAGCCCTTGCGCCAACCTCTGTATGGCGCGAATTATAGCCTTACAGTCACGCCAACCCCTGTAGGTTTTGGTTTGACCTCCTTAATGAGTATTTTGGTCATTTTTTCTTGCTTCTGGGTTATTTTTAAGTGTGTTTAAGCCTTTCACACTGTGTTGACTACTGTAGACTTGTTTCCCTCAGTCATTTTTCCATTTTCTTGTCGATGTCATTTAAGACCTTAGGGTTTCTAAGTGTTCTTGCACACCGAGCCTTCTGTTCGAGAACAAGTCTCTTTGATTGTTATCAGTCTCGTTTCGGGTCATTAGACTGAGTTTTACTTGATCCTTTTGCTTTTTTGATTGAATGGTATTTTCATTTTTTCGATTTGTCCTTCTTCTTCAATACTTGAGCATCAATTACTTTGCTTGTTTGGGTCGCTTTGGAAAAATCTCTTTTTCGATTGACAGTTTGCTCCATTAGCTTGCATGTTTTTGTGTCTTTTTCGCTTTGGTTGAGTCATTCAATTTCAAAACCTTACATTCGCAAAACTCAAACTAGTGTTTATTTTGTTTTCCAATGAATTAGTACGTTGTGTGCTTTATTTCATTGAAAAATCAAAAAATATCTTTGCATTATTTTATTGTATCGAAAGTGAAATGTTCCTTTACATAAATAGCATTTGTCAATTTAGGAAGGAATTTCATTTTCGATTGATTGCATTAGGGGCATTAGAATTTTATTCGTGTATTTTCCTTGCTTGTTTGAAATATTTCTATCCTTCTTATAACTAGCATTCATCGAATTGAAATGATGTTCACTTGCATATAGTTTGCATTTAGGAAGTTGAGCTCCAAATTTGATAGGGCCTGGAAATTGAAACCTAATTCAAGATTAACTTTAAAATTTACTCAATGAACCTAAGGCAACATTGAAACCTAACGCAATATTTCTAGTGGCCTAGGCTAGAGACGTGTTCCGGCGTCTTAAAACCTAGTAGTTTTCGCTTGCATGTTGGCTTCAGACAGTGCTAGTATGTACTTGTGCTCCTCGTACCGTCGCGTATATAAAGGAAGACCCCTCTAGGTTGCAATACTTTTATCCATAGGAAGCCGAGTCTACCACCTTGGAACCGTGATACACCTAACACAGCATTCGGGGAGACTACCTACATGTACATCAAGTCCTTGGTCATTTCTATTTCATTTGACCACCAAGGTGTCTATGGCAGCTCACGGAAACCTGGTACACCCTCTTGCTTAGAATTCCTGAGAAGTCATTTCGATCTGTTCGTGACTCTTTAAATAAGAGAAGAGATCGTCGATCACTTGTCCTTTCGCACTCGTTTCAAATTGAAAGTGACTAAAGTCATATTTTTCTTGTTTCTTGACTCTTAAAATATGAAACAGTGAATTTTGGTTTCAATGTTATAAAATTAATCACCTACGATCACACACCCATTAGAAGTTTTGTGCTTGGCCTGATTGATTTCTTTGGTTCTTGTTTTGGCACCTTCGATTGGTTATCTCTTTTCCTTCATGTTCTGATATATAGTCAAAGTGGTGGAACATCCAGTTTCGTCATCCTCATTGTGTTAGCAACCTATAAAATTTGTTATAGCAAAAGGTGGCTAAGACTTTTTGAGCCTTCAAGGAACAAATTTGATTGCTAAAAAGTGTTGGCTCTTGAAGACTCTTGAAGGCCTCATGGCTCTCCACTGTCCAAATCTTCACTGTTGTTTCCCTTCAGAACTCAGAAATTCTGTTGATTACATAAGAAGAAACTGTTGCAAAACCATCATTCTTCCCCCTCCTTCACTCAAAACTAACCTTCATTTGCTCCCATTTTTCTCCATAAAACTCCTTTATTTTCATGATCCCTCTTCTCCCCTTCATGAAAATCATTTTTACAAGGTTGAGAGCTCACTGTCTTGCCTTATCGGAACCCTCAATTTCCCTTGAAAACCATTGGAAATCCATAAAAATCACATTTTTTATATGTCGAAGACTTAAGCCCCCTTGGGCTAAGTCTCTAACCCTTCCATTTCATATGCCCTGGTGCTGAAACCAAGCGCCAGTCTTCCAAGCATTTATCGCGTCCTCTGATGCCGATTAGCCCTTTCTTCATAAGCCTTCGGTCTTATTATCTCCCATGCACCCAAAGGCCCCGCAGATGGGTGCCTAACCATATTGTATATATGTCTGCCCAAAGTTAAAAAACTTGGGTTATATTAAAAACTGGCCGGTTTTTATTATATTATAACTTTTCGCCGGTCCGATTTTTAAATCATTCTCCACCGTTGATCTGATCTGTAGATCGACGGCGCGGAGTTCCTCACCCCGGTGGTCCCCGCCATCCACTCGTCGTTGCCAAAACCGTGCGGTATCCATCGCACCGCTTTCGGCGGAGGGCGGTTTTCTCCCGATCGGCACTGATTTCACTCACCGATTGACGCATGGCCTGGGCACTCTTCACCAAACCGCCGTCCATCACACGTTAAACATTGGACATAGACCTTGCGCGATATTGATGTGCACCGTCCAATTTGAGGCTGCTCATCGGACAGTGGTCGCTCGCTGGAGATGCACATGCGATAACGCAGGGTCCGGCGCAGCGGTAATAGCATCTTCACCATCGATCTGATCTACAGATCGACGGCCCAAAATTCATTGCCCGTTTTCTCCGTTTTGACTTTCCACCTGCGCTCCCGACCATCGATATCTGCACGATCGACGGCTCTGATTTAAATTATTCTTTCACCTTCCTTTTGTTTTCCCCCGATCAATCTCGACTGTTGGATGATGCCATCCAACGGCCCTGCTCTTTCCACGTGCTTTCTGAAGCAGCAGACCTATATATGCAGGATTTTATAATTGTTTTTTGTATTTTGCAGGGTTTTCAATGGTTTTTCCGCCATGTCCGAAGAAAATTCAGAAGCAGAGGTTGACGATCCTCCCGCCTCTGATCCATCAAAGAAAATCATTTGCAGGTTTCAAATTCATGTATCATCGGTGGTTCATGAGGCATTGATGCCATATCGCCCCTGCACATCCCTGAACACTAGAAAAACACAGCAAGTCAATCACAAATCAAAGAGTATCAATGTTGACAACAAAAATATACCAGAGCAAAGGATTGAAGATGGGTTTTGTGGGGATTACGGCTAAGAATTATTATCAAAATCCTAATCCCCAATTAAAAACACAGTTAAAGAAGAAAATATTAAGTGTTTTATTGATAGAAAGCCTCCACCGCCACCTCTGAGGCAAATTGATTCCTCCCAGCTACTGAAATGCCACCTGTGCCTCAAATTATTCAATCAAAGGCCGAAGTTATTGATCAAGACCAAATATCTGCCTCGCAACACAGCCAGGGGATAAATTCTACAAGCGAACTGATTGACAAAATATCAGCAGAGTGAATTCGACATCACACAGAGCCTCAAAGGTCAAAAGGAGCTCCCACCGAGCTTAAATTTTTATGTAAAACATTTAATACAAAGGAAACCTATGTAATTTTCTTCATTCAGCCCCCCAAAGGCCAAGAAGCCATTAAGTTTGTATTAATTGTAATTGGAGATCTTTTATCATATCTCACCTCCTCGTTCTTCTATATATACTATTGCAGAAGATGAGTGAGGGGTTGGTTGCAGAACTTTGAAATACATTTGGGCTTAAAATTTTGGTTGTAACTAGTGTTCACTGGCCCTTGGAGCTTTGCTGGTGATAGATAGGTTAGGCTGAGATGTGTGGATGATTTTTAAACTAAAGCATTGGACTTAAAGCTGTAACTGGTTTGAAGCATCAATACAAGCTGATTTATGGGATCATGGTCTATGTTGACGGTGATGTTTTTCTTATTGTAACTTGTCGTTTTGTTTCTGTTTTCACTGTGTTTCATCTTCTCTTATAAAGAACAGCATGCATAGAGTTAGGACCTACTGTACATCAGTAACCTTCTCTGACTGAAAATCTTTATCTGAATGTTTTCTTCCAATCTGTGTTATTTGGGAATGATTTAATTCAGTTTAAGCATAGGAATGCTGACGTTCCCTCGTCTTATTGTCTTAGCTCAATGTTATTCTTAAATGTTGTTTTCAGTATATGTTAAGTGAAGATGAACTGAGGAAGATATGGTGAGCCCTGGTCCCAGTTTTATCTCTACAACTGTCTGAATGTTTCTCTTGGAATGTGTTAAAAGCTGGCTAGTTTAGAAGTACTTACCAGATCTTAGGCCATTATGTGTTATCTTTGTGATTTTCTTGAAAGTGACCAAGTAAAGCAGAGCTAGGAGAGGATTTGTGGTGAGCCCGGCCCGCTAGTTTCTACTCCAATAGTTGCCTTTACGTTTCCCCCTTGTTTTAAAATGTTTTCTATTAAAAGTGTATCAAAGGCTGGCTAGTTTAAAAGTACTTACCAGATCCTAGTTTTCTTTTATGTTCTTCTTAAGTGTTTGTCAAAGGCTGGCTAGTTTAAAAGTACTTACCAGATCTTGGGCTGCTCTTTGTTCTGCATCTGTTTATTTCCCTTTCTTGTTGTATCATGTCATTCCATAAATCAATCTTCAAAGTGATCCTTAGACATACTAGATGACTTGCCCTATGGACCACTCTTGCCTCTTGCTATTCCAATTAAACCCTATTATGACCCCATAGCCCAATGGACTAAAACCTGCAATTATATATCTTCCTGGCCAAAGCTTGTTCTATCTGCTTGCAACTTCTCACCTTTGAAACTCTTTACATTTAGAACTTTCCACCTCAAACAGTAATCATGCTCAACCATCCAAAAACAAAAAAAACCCTTGGCCTTCATAACTTGCCTAATATCATTACCCAAAACTTCAAAGACAAATCCATATTTGCACTTATTGGAGAGATCCCTCTCCGGATTCAGGAGGGCTAGATCCTAGAATCCCAAAGTGGTTGAAACGATGTTGTTTCTGTGATTGGACTTTGCCAATATTGCTAATTACAGATTCCTAACATTTCTGGCGACTCCACTGGGGATCTTTTCTGAGTTAATAAAAGTTCAAAAACACCTTAAAAATCTAGATAACCCCTGGTTTTATGACAATTTTCCTGTTTTCTAGCTGAGCCACCAGCACCTAACATTTCTGGCGACTCCGCTGGGGAAAAACCCAGAATCATTTTCATTTTAGGGGAACCATAGGACATCATATCACTTTGGGTTCCCTTAAAAACGTCATAAAACTTGTGAGTAAAAAGCATCCTTTTCAAGCACTACCAAAGAATGGTAATCATGATAAAACTTGTTTGAATCAGTGACAAACTAGGTAAACCCTAGGATTCTCTTAAGAATTTATCTAACCTTGAAAAAACAGCTGGCTTAGCCATAAGAGTAGACTGTCTTTGTCTCATGACCGTAGCTAAGTTTTGAAACAAAGTTAGGATATTCTTAGAAACCACACAATATAAAAATAACTCAGAAAACCTAAAATATTTCAGATTGGTATCCAATAAACATGGTGGTGGACCATAAAACCTTTTACCTCCTTAGGAGCTAAAAACTTCCACTTGGCAACTCCATAATCCTCAACAGACCTTAAGACTCCACTGGGAAGAACCCTTACTATTATAATATCATTCAAACTCAGTTAGAGGATTGTAGGATTTAAGATTTGTGTAAACAGATTAGTTAACCTCTCAAAGATTGTCATACTTGGTTGAAATTTTCCTATTTATTTGGGTCTGAAAAACATAGCATAGTGGCTCCTAGAAAGATTCACACTAGAGCCTATCCTGACCCTGATCCACCTTATTTAGTTGATAACCCAGAAAGTATCCTTAGGAAGTCTCCTAGGATTAAATTTTCAATTGTTTTCAGAACACCTTTGAGAGCTAATTCAGTTCCTGAAAATCTTTCAGCTCTACAACAATCACAAGTTGACTTAGTGAATCCTTTTAGAACTAGGTCTCTTGGTGATTTAGATTAGTTATATTCTGAGTTTTCACTTTCTTCTCCTGAAACAAGCCAACATCTTGGTAGCAGAGAAACAAAACCTCCTGATTTACATTTCCTTCACAACCTAGGTGTCTCTCATCCAAGATCAGCTCAACAATCTATTCCTGATCCATCCACTTCTGCTCACCCTACATCCACTGTTCAAACCACTCCATTCCAGCCCACTTTCCCTTTTGTTAATCCACCTCCACCACATATCATGGCAACATGGTATGCTCCCTTAGTCCTTCCTGTACCATTAGTCAATCTTCCACAGGACTATCAGTCCAAAATTCCATTGTATGATGCTAGTAATGTTACAACTGCATCACAACATGTGGATTAGATGAATGAATAATTTGACAGAAATGAAATTGATGATGATTCTGTCAAGCTTAGATTATTTGCTCAGATCTTAGGGGGAGAAGTAAGAAAATGGTTCAAAGTTTTAACCCCCCATAGTATTAATGATCTCCAAGCCTTCCATCAAACATTCTTGAACAAATGGGAAGTAAAGAAAAACCCTCTCCAAGTCCTTTCTGACTACAAGAACCTCCATAGAAACACTGGGGAAAGTGTGCAAACTTATTGCACTAGATTTAACAGTGTGTATAATGCACTTTCCCCAGAACTAAAACCTCCACAAGGCTCAGCTTTAAACAATTTTCTTGAAGGGTTCGACCCTGAGATGGCCTATCAGCTAAAAGAGAGAGATTTTTCAACTCTTGAAGATATGAAAAGAGGTGCTCTTTCTGTAGAGGTCAACTTAATGGAAAAGAGAGCAAGAATGAAAAATGAAAAGAGAGTGTCCTTTAGAGAGGAATCTACACCCTCTACTTCCAACTCAAAAATGGAGAAAATGATGTAAGAAATGATGAAATAAATGAGCATAATTAAGAGAGCACAAGCAAGCCAAAACCAGAATGCTCCTCAAAATAGAAATCAGAACCAGAATCATAATTTTAGAAGGAACCAACCTCCAAACAGACCTAGGGAAGATGTTCAACAAATCACTCCTCCGTTTCATCAAAATTATGTGAGTGAGGTTGAGGAAACGGATGAAATAATAGAGGAAGATGATATCAACATGTTTGGGGTAGAGGATGATGACTTTGAGATTCATTATGATAGAAAAAAAGGTCTATACACACCTTATGATGACAAAAGAGATGATGATGAAAATTATTATCAATACATGGAAAATGTCATCATAGAATCTAAAAAAGAATATGACCTTAGAAGCAAAACCAGGCAACAAACCCCCAACAACAAAACCTCTGACAAATCTTCACAAAACAGCACTATAACCAAGCCTAAAATTGTCAAACAAAAGGTTAAAACAGTGGCTGTTGATTCTGATAAAGGTAAAGAGAAAGGCACTTAAAGTAATGAAAAACAGAGTGCAGACCTTAGAAGTACTAACACTTCAGCTAGTAATCCTGTCAAAACGATTTTGTCAAATGTAAATAGAACAAATCAGCAAGCTGATGTTGTTGATAAAATGACAGCTAGTAAGGCTGAGACCAACGCTTTAAAGTGTCAAATCATTTTCAGCCTGGATTAGGAAATTTCCAAAATCAAAATCTTTGTTCCCTTAACTGAGTTAGCTACCCATCATGTATATAGGACCCAAATTTTGAAGGCTTTAAACATTGAAGAGAATGAGGACATTGTCAATCTTAATGATGACCAACCAGAGCTTATCTTTGGTCCAAAGATTGAAGGTATGTATCAATATGGACCTGTTCCTCCCTTTTATGTGAGTTTAAACATTCATGACAAGATTTTTCACAACACTATGCATGATTCCGGGGCTTCTCATAATTTAATGCCAAAAGATGTAATGGAGAGCCTTGGTTTAGAAATCACCAGACCTTACAAAGACCTTTACTCCTTTGACTCCAACAGGGTGAAATTTTTAGGATTAATCAAAGACCTATGTGTTAACTTAGCCCAGATTCCAGCCAAATGCTTAGTCATGGATATTGTGGTGGCTGATGTTCCCCCCAAATATGGAATGTTGTTATCAAGATCATGGGGGGCTAAGTTACAAGGGACTATGCAAATGGACATGACCTATGCGACTATCCCTGTTTTCAATCAGACCATAAGACTTTACAGGGAGTCTCATATGCAATAAACAGTTACAAGTCAAGAGAGACCGCAAAACTCCCCTTTATACTCTGTAAACACAGGCCTTGATTCATTTATCCTTTTTTATGAAGAAACATTGGATGAACAAGTAACTTTACAAGAATTTATGGCCGATAGAAAGGAGGAGGTGAACACCACAGAACTGTCAAAACAGTTGGCTGAACCTCTGAGTATCAACAAACCAAACACAGGTCCTGAGCTTCAAGTCGTGTGTCATTTTCTCCTAAACCTTGACAGTCAAGAAAACAATCCTCAACCCAATGAAGAAACTGAGGAGTTAAAACAAATACAACTAAATTCTGATATTCTACAACAATCAAGAAGCACGTTAGTTGAAGAGGACAACCACCAAACAGATGAAACTAAGAATAGTCCTCTGTGGAGTATGTATTTTGATGGATCCTGCACTAGAACTAACGCTGGTGCAGTTGTCTGGATTTCCAACACTGAAAATAATCACACAGACTGCATTTCCTATAAATTAAACTTTCAGTGTTCCAATAACATAGCGGAGTATGAATCCCTTCTCTTAGGCTTACATCTATTGAAAACGTTAGGAGCTAGAAGAATCAACGTATATGGGGATTTAGAGTTAGTCATTAGGAAAGTTAATGGGGAGTATATCGCAAATCATCCCAGACTTAGGGCCTACCGAAACGATGTCATGGATCTTTTAAAAACATTCGAGCAGTCCAAACTGATTTTTGTCGCAAGAACAAGAAATATTTCCGCCCACAATTTAGCCTTTGCAGCTAAAACATGCTTAACGCCGTATAACACCAAATACTGCACAACTCAAATAAAATTTAGATCAGTTGTGCCTGATAATGAAAAGTATTGGCAGGTGTTTGATGGAGACAAACAAATAGAAGACTTCATGCAATTCATAAATGAATTTGAACTACACAGTTCGGACTCAGATTATGATACAGACTGCAGTGAAGAAAATTTTCTTAGTGGAGAAGATCCGTCTCTTGAACTTGTCAATATCAATCTTCTGGCTGACAAACTTAAAAACAAAACAGAAACAACTGCAGAATTAGAAATAGAGGAGTTAGAAACTCTGCACTCTAAAGATGAAAGTTTTCCAAGTGGTCTGGCACCTTTAGAAGAGTTGTTTGATCTTAACGATCTAGCCAATAAGCCAAAACTGGAACCTGTAGAGACTGAAGTGGAAGAGTGCAATATAGGCAGTGAGGAAAAACAGAAAATGATTAAATTGTCTAAGACTTTACCAGATCACATTAAACTCAAATACATAGAGTTGTTTAAAGAATTTTCTGATGTTTTTGCATGGAGTTACGAAGATCTTAAATCCTATGACACTGAAATAATACAGCACAAAATCCCTCTCAAATAAAACCAAAAACCATTCAAACAAGAACTGCGTAGAATAAACCCTGTTCAGTTGCCTTTATTTCGAAAGGAGATCATGAAAATGTATAAAGCTGGTATTATTGTCCCTATTAGATATTCTGAGTGGGTGTCTAATCTGGTGTCGGTTAGGAAGAAAACTAGAGAGATCAGGCTTTGTATAGACTTTAGAGACTTAAACAAAGCTTAATAAAAGACAACTACCCTTTACCTAAGATGGATCATATTTTACAAAGGGTGGTAGGGTTTAGAAGAATTTCTTTGCTTGATGGCTACTCAGGGTACAATCAGATCCTAGTCGACCCTGTTGATCAATTAAAGACAACCTTTACTACACCATGGGGCACCTTCATGTATGTGAAAATGCATTTTGGTCTAATGAATGTTGGAGCAACTTTTCAAAGAGCCATGGACATAGAATTCTCGGAAGAACTGGGCTTCTTCATCATTATATACCTTGATGATGTCACTATGTTTTCAAAAACAGATGAAGAGCACTTAGAACATTTGAGAAAAATTTTCGAGAAATGCAGAAAATTTGGGATATCTTTAAACCCTAAGAAGACACTATTTGGTCTCAAAGCAGGTAAACTTCTTGGGTACATCATTTCAGAAGAGGGTATTAAGATATATCCAAAGAGGATTGAGGCCATATTGCAAATCTCTCATCCTCGGAACATCAAGGAGTTGCAATATTTCATTGGAAAGATTAAATTTTTGAGAAGGTTCATCCCCAACTTGGTTCCAAATCCTTAGGAATATCAAAAACATGTTAAAGAAGGAGACGGGGTAAAATGGACCTTGGAAGCAAAGAAATCACTTGAGCTAGTGAAACAAGCGGTACAAAAAACTTTATTTAACATCTTTAGTTCTAATGATCTGATTTTTCAAAAAAGATTTTTATATTTTTTGGTTTGCATCAGAACATACTACCATAAGTTGTTGTCCTTTTACGGGAAAAATCCACAAGGACAAGAGCAGCCTATTGCATTTTTTAGCAAGGCATTGAGGGATGCCCTTCTGAAGTATAACATTATGGAGAAGCAAGCTTTTGCTTTGGTTAAAGCTTTGAAAGACTTCAGAGTATACATCTTGCACTCACATATCATTGCCTTTGTCCCAAATACAGTGGTGAAAGACATTCTAACAGAGGACCCAGATGGTAAGAGAGGTAAGTGGATTGTTGTTATCCTTGAATATGATTTAGAGATAAAACCCACTAAACTTATGAAAGGCCAAGGTCTAGCTAGATTAATGGTTGAATCCAATTTTGAAGTTCTTGATATAAATATTATTAATGCTTTGGATGACCAAGAAGGATTCTCGATTCCCATTGTTGAAAACCATTTTATGAATTCCTCTTGGTATGTTGATATTATTTATGTTTTTCTTAATTTAAATTCACCTCCTAGTTTGACAAAAACAAAGGCAAGGTTCCTAAAGTTAAAAGTTGTAAACTATTGCATTATAAATAGATTTCTTTATTGGAAAAATGAAAGTGGTGTATTGCTTAAATGTTTTCTTGAGTTTGATGCAGAGAAGGTTAAGCATGAGTTCCATGAAGGAGAGTTTTTCGGTCATTTGTACTGGAAGACAACAGCCAACAAAATTTTGAGGGCTAGTTTCTATTGGCCTACTCTTTTTCCTGATATACACAAGATGATCATTTCTTGCCATAAATGTCAAATTTTTGAAGGCAAAAGAAAACGGCTACCCCTACGTCTGCATCCAATCACTATTGAAGCTCCTTTTCAACAATGGGGACTTGACTTCATAGGAGAAATCCATCCACCATCTTCTACTCAGCATAGATGGATTCTCACCACCACAGAATATTTCACTAAGTGGATAGAAGCCATACCTTGTAGGCAGGCCAATGATTATGTTATTATAAAATTCATGGAGACTAACATTCTCTCTAGATTTGGCTGTCCTACCAAGATCATCACTGATAATGCAACATCATTTGGATCAAAGAAGATGGTTGAATTCTGTCACAGATATCAGATAAAATTGGGGCATTCCACGACCTATTACCCTCAAGGTAATGGACTTGCAGAATCCTCAAACAAGAGTTTAGTAGAACATTCTAAATCGAGTTGGAGGACAACAAAAAGTCTTGGCACACAAAGCTGGTTCATGCACTTTGGGCTGACAGATTGACTTTGAAGAAATCTATTAGTATGTCACCTTTCCAGCTTGTATATGGTACTGATGCAATTTTTCCAAATAGCCTTGGTGTACCAGTAATGAAGTTGATTCAAGAGTTACAAACTGAAGATAATGACATGATCAGAAGGATAAATCAAACCATCCATCTTCAGCAAACCAGAGAGGAAGTCTATAACAAAGCATTGCAGAAACAGATCAGAATTAAAAAGCTTTTTGACAGAAGAACAAAGGCCAGCAATTTCAAAATTGGGGATAAAGTTTTAAAGTGGGACTCAAGGAGGGAAGAAAAGGGCAAGCATGGAAAATTTGACAACTTATGGCTTGGCCCTTACTCTATTCATTCAGTTGTTGGTAACAATGCATTTTTCTTGCAGGAGTTGAATGGAGCAGAATTGTTTGGGGGTCCTGTCAATAGCAGGATGCTTAAGCATTACTTCTCTTGTTCCATGTTATGCTCCGAAAGCCTTTTTATCTTTTTCTCATTATAAATACTTCACCCACCATTGCATTCAAAGTTATAAAAATCAAAAAATACAAAAACAGTGAAAAAAATAAAAGATGGCATATTGTGAAAACAAGAAAGGTATATCCCCATACCAAAAAAGAGAGACAAGTCTGAAAGTGTGCAAGCTCAATTGCCACTCTTGAATAACACACTTCTAGTTAGTCAAACTGTCTAATCTTGACAAATTAGCTTTAAATTTTCTGCTGATAGGATAGTGAATTCGATTTGCCAAACTGTTTAATCTTGGCTTATCAATAGATATTTTAGGATAGAAATTAAAAGTTCAAACATGCTCAAAATCTGAACCTAAGGTTTCAAAGAGAAAATGACTCAAATCTATTTCAAATTATGAGTCAAAGGATGTAAAAATATGGTTCCAATCAGCTCAAAACCTGAACCAGAGAACAAAGGAGGAGGAGCTCAAACAAAAGTCAAAACAGAGCTGTAAAAAAGATGAAGGAAGTGCCTTGAATTTTCAGATCTTAAGCCTTCCATTTTGATTTAATTTTCTGCAAAATAAATGTCTATGTGCAGCTTGTTTTTATGCCATGAACCAGCATCAAGTTAGACTGTTCAATCCTGACTTGAATTCTTTTCAATTTCTGTTGTATAATTTAGAGAATAAAAAATCTGTTAGACTGTTTAATCCTAACATATTAGTAGATTAGGTAGAGAATCATCTCAACTCAATTGTTTAATCTGAGTTCAGGGAAAAATAAGGAGTATAAATAGATTAGATTTTCTGCTTTCAAAAGAATAAAATGTTGTGAAAGAGTTTTCCAATCCAAGTGCACTCTAATGAAGAAAAAATGTTAGATCTGTAGGATTGGGTAGGTAGAAAGCTTGTTGATGAAAGAACCATTGTTTTATGGCTACTAATAGGTTTTCAAAAGAAGATCGTTCAATCAAAGAAAAGTAGCCCAATGGATCAGGCACAGGTCAGCCTCCCAGAGAATGAAAGTCTGAAGTTCTTGATGCCTTCAAGAAGGCACCATCCCCAAGTGGAGCCACTATTAGCCACCTATAAAATTTGTTATAGCAAAAGGTGGCTAAGACTTTTTGAGCCTTCAAGGAACAAATTTTATTGCTAAAAAGTGTTGGCTCTTGAAGACACTTGAAGGCCTCATCTCTCTCCACTGTCCAAATCTTCACTGTTGTTTCCCTTCAGAACGCAGAAATTCTGTTGATTACATAAGAAGAAACTGCTACAAAACCATCATTCTTCCCCCTCCTTCACTCAAAACTAACCTTCATTTGCTCCCATTTTTCTCCATAAAACTCCTTTATTTTCATGATCCCTCTTCTCCCCTTCATGAAAATCATTTTTACAAGGTTGAGAGCTCACTGTCTTGCCTTATCGAAACCATCAATTTCCCTTGAAAACCATTGGAAATCCATAAAAATCACATTTTTTATATGTCAAAGACTTAAGCCCCCTTGGGAGCTTAAGTCTCTAACCCTTCCATTTCATATGCCCTGGTGTTGAAACCAAGCGCCATTCTTCCAAGCGTTTATCGCGTCCTCCAATTCCGGTTAGCCCTTTCTTCATAAGCCTCCAGTCTTATTATCTCCCATGCGCCCAAAGGCCCCGCAGACGGGTGCCTAACCATATTGTATATATGTCTGCCCAAAGTTAAAAACCTTGGGTTATATTAAAAACTGGCCGGTTTTTATTATATTATAACTTTCCGCCGGTCCGATTTTTAAATCATTCTCCGTCGTCGATTTGATCTGCAGATCGACGGCACGGAGTCCCTCACCCCGGTGGTCCCCGCCATCCACTCGCCGTTGCCAAAACCGTGCGGTATCCATCGCACCGCTTTTGGCAGAGGGCAGTTTTCTCTCGATCGGCAGTGATTCCACTCACCGATTGATGTGTGGCCTGGGCACTATTCACCAAACCACCGTCCATTGCGCGTTAAACATCGGACGTAGACCCCGCGCGATATTGACGTGCACCATCTGATTTGAGGCTGCTCATCGGACGGTGGTCACTCGCTAGAGATGCACACGCGATAACGCAGGGTCCGGTGCAGCGGTAACAGCATCTCCGCCGTCAATCTGATCTGCAGATCGACGGCCCAAAATTCATCGCCTGTTTTCTCCGTTTTGACTTTCCACTTGCGCTCCCGACCGTCGATCTCTGCGCGATCGACAGCTCTGATTTAAATTATTCTTCCACCTTCCTTTTGTTTTCCCCCGATCAATCTCGACTGTTGGATGATGCCATCCAACGGCCCTACTCTTTCCACGTGCTTTCTGAAGCAGCAGACCTATATATGCAGGATTTTATAATTGTTTTTTGTATTTTGCAGGGTTTTCAATGGTTTTTCCGCCATGTCCGAAGAAAATTCAGAAGCAGAGGGTGACGATCCTCCCGCCTCTGATCCATCAAAGAAAATCTTTTGCAGGTTTCAAATTCACGTATCATCGGTGGTTCATGAGGCATTGATGCCATATCGCCCCTGCGCAGCCCTGCACACTAGAAAAACACAGCAAGTCAATCACAAATCAAAGAGTATCAATGTCGACAACAAAAATATACCATAGCAAAGGATTGAAGACAGGTTTTGTGGGGATTACGGCTAAGAATGATTATCAAAAGCCTAATCCCCGATTAAAAACACAGTTAAAGAAGAAAATCTTAAGTGTTTTATCGCCAGAAAGCCTCCACCACCACCTCTGAGGAAAATTGATTCCTCCCAGCTACTGAAATGCCACCTGTGCCTCAAAGTATTCAATCAGAGGCCAAAGTTATTGATCAAGACCAAATATTTGCCTCACAACACAGCTAGAGGATAAATTTTGTAAGCGAATTGATTGACAAAATATCAGCAAAGTGAATTCGACATCACACATAGCCTCAAAGGTCAAAAAGAGCTCCCACCGAGCTTAAATATTTATGTAAATCATTTAATACAGAGGACACCTATGTAAGTTTCTTCATTCAGCCCCCCAAAGGCCAAGAATCCATTAAGTCTATATTAATTGTAATTGGAGATCTTTTATCAGATCTCACCTCCTCATTCTTCTATATATACTACTTCAGAAGATGAGTGAGGGGTTGGTTGCATAACTTTGAAATACATTTGGGCTTAAACTTCTGGTTGTAAATAGTGTTCACTAGCCCTTGGAGCTCTACTAGTGATAGATAGGTTAGGCTGAGATGTGTGGATGATTGTTAAACTAAAGCATTGGACTTAAAGTTGTAACTGGTTTGAAGCATCAATACAAGCCTATTTATGGGATCCTGGTCTATGTTGACGGTGATTTTTTTATTATTTTAACTTGTCGTTTTGGTTCTATTTTCACTGTGTTTCATCTTCTCTTATAAAGAACAACATGCATAGAGTTAGGACCTACTGTACATCAGTAACCTTCTCTGACTGAAAATATTTATCTGAATGTTTTCTTCCAATCTGTGTTATTTGGGAATGATTTAATTCAGTTTAAGCATAGGAATGCTGGCGTTCCCTCATCTTATTGTCTTATCTTAATGTTATTCTTAAATGTTATTTTCAGTATATGTTAAGTGAAGATAAACTGAGGAAGATATGGTGAGCTCTGGTCCCAGTTTTATCTCTACAACTATCTGAATGTTTCCCTTGGAATGTGTTAAAAGCTAGCTAGTTTAGAAGTACTTACCAGATCTTAGGCCATTATGTGTTATCTTTGTGATTGTCTTGAAAGTGACCAAGTAAAGCAGAGCTAGGAGAGGATTTGTGGTGAGCCCGGCCCGCTAGTTTCTACTCCAACAGTTGTCTTCAAGTTTCCCCTTTGTTTTAAAATGTTTTCTATTAAAAGTGTATCAAAGGCTGGCTAGTTTAAAATTACTTACCAGATCCTAGTTTGCTTTTATGTTCTTCTTAAGTGTTTGTCAAAGGCTGGCTAGTTTAAAAGTACTTACCAGATCCCGGGCTGCTCTTTGTTCTGCATCTGTTTATTTCTCTTTCTTGTTGTATCATGTCTTTCCATAAATCAATCTTCAAAGCGATCCTTAGACATAGATGACTTGCCCCATGGACCACTCTTGCCTCTTGTTGTTCCAATTAAACCCTATTATGACCCCATAGCCCAATGGACTAAAACCTGCAATTATCTATCTTCCTGGCCAAAGCTTGTTCTATCTGCTTGCAACTTCTCACCTTTGAAACTCTTTACATTTAGAACTTTCCACCTTAAACAGTAATCATGTTCAACCATCCAAAAAAAAACAAAACCCTTGGCCTTGATAACTAGCCTAATATCATTACCCAAAACTTCAAAGACAAATCCATATTTGCACTTATTGGAGAGATCCCTCTCCGGATTCAGGAGGGCTAGATCCTAGAATCCCAAAGTGGTTGAAACGATGTTGTTTCTGTGACTGGACTTTGCCAATATTTCTAATTACAGATTCCTAACACACTGCCTCCTAGTGGTAGTTCTTTCTGGACGTTTCTTTTGAAACTCCTTAGTCCACTAGTTCTGTCGAGTTCTCACAGCATATTCTTTCGTCTATCCAACCCCTTGCTACTCGAACTCCATTTGATGATCCAGTTGAATTCCATTGGCCTCCTTCAAGTGCTTGGTTTGTTTTTGGGGAAGAAGGAGAGTTTCCTCCTCTTACGTCTGGATCGCCTTTTATTGCTCCTGCGGTACCTCCTAGTCCCTGTTGAGTCTCAAAAGTGTTCTCCATATTCATACATATTTCCATTATGTCATAACCATTTAGCTCTTATTTCATAGCCATTTGACCTAAAACCCTACATCAAGTAACCATTTTCATAAATATATGGGTTAGGATCCTTGTTTTCTAAAGTTATTTATTTTATGTATTTTAAGTGAATTTATGATTAGAAACTAGAAAATTAACATAGTTTCATATATCTATATATGTGTTATGAGTTTTGTGACATATGTAGGTCAAAAGGAGACTTCTAGAAGACCCTTATGTGGCACTCTAAATCCAAATTCGAATTTGGTTGGAGAAGATTATGGGATCAAGAGGATATGTGTCTCACTTCCTTGTTGTATTGAAACTCTAAGAGGATATGTATCTCATTCCTCAAGTTGTGTTAAAACTCTAGAAAGACATGTGTCTTATCATTTCCTATTTTGATTGTAACTCTAGAGATGGAGGGAGAGATTCATGGACTCCCATTAATGAGATGTCTCCTCATATTTTGTATAAATAGGAGAAGCTTTCTCCTATCATAAGTAATGAAAAAGTAATGAGGAAGTAGATTTGTAACAAAGTTCAAGATGGAATGGGATGTAGATTTATGAGTTTTTGAATAAAGAAGCTTAGTTCTTTGATGCTATTGTGATCTTATCTTTAAGGAGTTGAAGGACTTCACCAAATTGGTAGCAGAGGGCCCCTGCTATCCAAGGAGGCTTTTACATGTTTTCTAGATAAGTTGCTTTCAATTCTGTTTTTTCATATTTCCTTACTTAGATTTCTTTCTGAAATCATAGCTTTTAGCATAATTTTTCATGGCAGCCCGGGCATTTGCATATCTTTTGACTAATGACATGGAATCAATATTGTTCTGCTACTAATTTACTTTTGTTTAATTCCAGCACTGCTTTGTTTATTTCAGTCTTGCACATTTGTTTCAGTAGTTAGATTTAGATATATTAAGCTGCTCATGTCATTTTCAGTTACCTCCGAAAGCCACAGCTGGACTGATGGTGAGGGATTGAAGTATGAGTGTAGTTTGATATTAGTTTACTTTCTGCAAGTTAGATATATTAAATTGCTCATGTCATTTTCAGTTACCTCCGAAAGCCACAGCTGGACTGATGGTGAGGGATTGAAGTATGAGTGTGTAGTTTGATATTAGTTTCTTTTTCTGCAAATTAGATATCAGGTTGCTCAAGTTGTTTATGGTTACCTCCAAAAGCCATAGCTGGACTAATGGTGAGGGATCAGAATATAAGTTGATGTAATTTGATTTAGATTTACTTTGTTGCAATTCTTGGATTTCTTTAAGCATAGTTTCTTTTGTGTTTAGATAGCAGCAAGGATAATTTGGTTTTCATGCTCAATAGTTCACTATTTGATTTATTAGGCTAGCAGCACATTTTCATTTCCTTTCAAGTTTTGTCATTGTATGTTTCACATTCTTTTTTAAGTTTGAAGTTTGGTAAATCATTATAAAGGACATCATTGCCTTAAATATTCATAACCATACTTGTCTTTAATTTCCATCCACATTAGGAAACCAACCAAGATCAATAAAAATCCAAAAACTAATAAAAAGTAAGAGGAGATAGGTTATCTTGATGACAGAGAAGCATGGCCACACCCCCCGTCACCTTCACGAACTTCCGTGTCGATAATTTATGTTAGCAACGTCGAGACACACTAAAATCGACCAACATTTCATGCCGTTGCCGGGAAGTAACTAGGTAGCCTTATTTTTACATCTAAAAATTAATAATTTTCAGAGTATGCTTTTCCTTACTGCGTACTTTGTGTGATCTGGAGGATCAGAAAAAGGATTGTTATGTAAAAAAAAATTAATAATTCTTGAGTATGTTCTCCTCTTGCACTTTGTGTGATCTGGAGGATCAGAAAAAGAATTGTTATGTGAAAAAGAAAAAGAAAAAAAGAGACAAAATAAAACTTCATCATTTCAATTGATTCAACAATTTAAAAAAAAAAAATATTTGTTTTTATGAAAAACTTTGATTTCAATAAAATTGTTTTGTTTAATGAATATATATGTGTATTTTTAAATTTTTGAAAATATAACATACATAATTTTATTAAACAAATCAATTAAAAAAAAATAAAAAATAAAAAATAAAAAATAAAAAAATTTAAATTGTTTTGTTACTAAGATATATATGTGTATTTTTAAAATTTTTGAAAATATATATATAATTTTAATAACAAATCATTTAAAAAAAAATAAAAAAAAACTTCAATAAATAGTTTTGTTTAGTAAATTACACATGTATATTTTTAATTTTTCAAAATTTAACATGTGTAATTTTATTAACAAAACAAATAAAAATTAAAATTAAAAAAAAAATCATTTTGTTTAGTAAAATTTATGTGTATTTTTAATTTTTAAAAATATAACATATAGTTTTATTAACAAAACAAATAAATTAAAAAAAAAAAAAAAAAAAACAAACAAACAAACAAACAAACAAACAATAACAATAACAAATCAATAAACAAAAATGAAATGGCCATGGCATTTTGAAAAAATGAATTACTCTCAACAGAAAACATAAAAATTCAACCATTTACGATGCTTGCAGCTGTATTATGGCTCGGAAACATCAGATTTTCTTTGCTTCTGATAATGAAAATCACGTAGAAGTTGAAAATGATGGAGTTAGAGATGCTGCAAGGCTGCTAGGTTGCAGTGTTTCAGAGCTTATGACAGCATTATCGACCCGTAGAATTCGAGCTGGAAACATCATCAAATTCCCCAAATCCTTGAAAGAATTTGTGAGGCCTTCATGCAATCTCTCGCCATTCAAACCTGTCAAGTTCCCAAATGCCAATTCATTTTATTATACCAGGCCTGTCAGCCTTGCCAATGCCGCCTGCCATCACCAAACGCTCATTCAGATTCATAAAATGGCATGTAAGAGAACAAGGCATTGAAATTGACAAAATTTTCAAAGAGAAAAAAAAAACGTGCCTTGACTGAACTGAAGAATGCTCAGGATAACAACACTCTTTACATATGGCAATCAGCAAACCAGAAGTTGTATTTCATTATCAGAAAAATGCAATTTTGAACCACGTTCTGAAGAAAACAATTTTTGTTGCTGAGGCAGAACCCAGAAAAACGCAAACTGTTTTTGACACGTCAATTTGAAACACATTTTCTAAACGATTGAGGAAGAATTTTGAAAATCCACGACATGGGTTTTTTCGCCAACATGGTCAATTAGATAACCCAGAAACCGTTTTAAGAAATTCGTGGCAGTCTGGGAGAATTTCTCGGTTCTTTGAAGGCCATTTTTGCTTGCCGCGTGAGGAAAAACGATTTTTTCTGAGTGAAGAAATTGAAAACGGCACTCTGCATTGATAATTCGGTTTCTTGATTTCTAGGAAGAAGAATCCAAGTTGAAATCAAATTCTTAACATGGCATTTAATCCACATTCCACTCATTTTTGAATTCAAATTGATTTCGTCTACTTTCTGAATGTTAGATTTCATTAATTCTTCTTCCTTGCATTGTCTGAACGGCTGACACTTCTGACTTTCGAAAATCAAGCTCTCAAGAAGCGTATCACTGGTTTTTGGTCTAGAGCAGTTTATTGGCAGGTGGTGGTTTACATTGGAGTTCGTTTTTATTTATTTATTTAATAAATTGTTTTGTTTAAATTATATATGTATATATATATATTTTTTAAATGTAACATATATAATATTAAAAAAAAAAAATTGCATTTTTCTTTCTCAATTTTGTTATTATAAAAAAAATAAAAAAAAATAAAAAAAAAAATTGCATTTCTCTTTTGTTAAAAAAAAAAAAAAAAAAAAATTGAATCAATGAAATGAATAAGTTATTTGCTCACTTTTCTGAAGGTATTGAGTAATTTTGGACTGATGATGAAAGATGAATGGCTAACTTTTTATTCAAGATTTTTAGCAGCTAAAAAACCTCATTGTTCAAATCAGCCTAACTTTTTCATACAAAATCAGATTTTGATAATTTAAGTATCATTGGAAAGGTCTCAACAAGATCTACACAATGAGAAATCCATCATTAGAGTTTGAAATGGTAAATAATGAAATAAATTGCTGAAAAGAAGCTACATTCAACTTGAGGCACTAATTCTAAAACATGTATAAATTCTTTTGATTTTTCCTTTGAGAACTTGTTTCATTAATACAAATTCTTAGTTTTGTGTGTAAATATCATAACTAGAGAGATTGATCACCTCTCTCCTTTTGATAATCTTACATTCCATTGCAGAAGAAGTATTAGTTTTTTTTGCAGGTTCCAAGAGGAAGGACAAATGACTACAAGAGAATGGTGTCTCTCTAAGAGACCAATTTATTTCATAAGAGGATGATCAGCAACAAAGAGGAAATATGCTGATGCAAAATCAGATCCAAACACTTGAAAAACTTTCAGATACTATTGTCTCCATCACATCCATACCTCATAATAAACCATTCACCTCATTTCACTTCATATTTTCCATTTACAGTCACATCCACTTTCCTTTTCTTTTTGTCCATTCATAACCCATAAATAAAAGCAAGAGATTCATTCACATGCTTATTGTCCATTGTCATTTCTACTTTCCATTTTTCATCTTCCATTTCCATCTTCCATTTCTTGTCATTTTCATTCCGCAAATAAGCCATGCTTCAATGCAAACTATTGAGTCCATAGTCCTTTGAGTCTAAGTTCTTTGTAAAAACACCTTGAGGCTTGCATGCCTTAATGGCAAGTTCTCATGCTGACAAACAATGGGAATACACTAATGTCCCTTGCTCGTCAGATCTTCTAGGTGACTCGACATCAGCAAAATCATTCGTACCTAACAAGATGTGTGTGGGCATCTTGACTCTCATTGTCATCAATGGTGAGAGTTCTCGTGTTGACTAGTGGCATCCATTAATGGCCACTAATTCAACAATTTCCTACTATGTTCGACATCAGAACATATTTTCACATAGTAGGAATTATGCCAATGAGTTTTGAAGACATGAAGACTATTATTTTCAGCATTTTGGAGCAGATTCAGCAAGTTTTAGTAGAAGTAATAAAAAGTCATCTCATCTCTTTATCCATGACTCCTCTTGTTCAGCCACTTGAAGAAGAATATGATCAGAATTTTGCAGCCACCACACATACACAACTCATCCACATTTAAGGTAAGTGAAGGTATGTTGTTTTCTAATTTTTAGTCATGTAATTCATTAGAATGCTAAAATTGTAACTTTGGAAAATTCCTCACTCCCTTTTTCACATTGTCATATCTTTAGTTGGGGGGAAGGGACATCATTTCATATCCACATGTCATACACTATCACACATTTTCATTTCATTTCCACCCACATATACTTTCCAACCAACTATTGTTGCAACATGATCCAAAAGATTATATGCCTTGCAAATGATCAATTCATTGATGAAGTAATTGATTCTAAATGTTTCCATGAACTTTGATGCAACAAAGAAAATAAAACATTGTTACACAAGAACCAATGCTCAAAAAAAAAAAAAGAGAAAAAAAAAATGGTTGTCACACAAGAACCAACCATTGAAAAAAAAAAAAATGTTGCAATCAAATGTATTATACTTTGCCAAAAAGGAAAATATCAAGAAGCAAAGTTTGGAATGAATCTATATGAGTGAAAACTCATAAAAGATCAACTCATGGACAAATGAATCATTGCAATAGTTGCATGAGGACATGCAACAACTTCAGTTGGGGGGTATGTTGAGTCTCAAAAGTGTTCTCCATATTCATACATATTTTCATTATGTCATAACCATTTAGCTCTTATTTCATAGCCATTTGACCTAAAACCCTACATCAAGTAACCATTTTCATAAATATATGGGTTAGGATCCTTGTTTTCCAAAGTTATTTATTTTATGTATTTTGAGTGAATTTATGATTAGAAACTAGAAAATTAACATAGTTTCATATATCTATATATGTGTTATGAGTTTTGTGACATGTGTAGGTCAAAAGGAGACTTCTATAAGACCCTTATGTGGCACTCTAAAGCCAAATTCGAATTTGGTTGGAGAAGATTATGGGATCAAGAGGATATGTGTCTCACTTCCTTGTTGTATTGAAACTCTAAGAGGATATGTGTCTCATTCCTCAAGTTGTGTTGAAACTCTATAAAGACATGTGTCTTATCATTTCCTATTTTGATTGTAACTCTAGAGATGGAGGGAGAGATTCATGGACTCCCATTAATGAGATGACTCCTCATATTTTGTATAAATAGGAGAAGCTTTCTCCTATCATAAGTAATGAGAAAGTAATGAGGAAGTAGATTTGTAACTAAGTTCAAGATGGAATAGGATGTAGATTTGTGAGTTCTTTTTAATAGAGAAATTCAGTTCTTTGATGCTGTTTTGATTACAACTTTAAGGCGCTGAAGGACTTCACCAAATTGGTAGCAGAGAGCCCCTGCTATCCAAGGAGGCTTTTACATGTTTTCTAGATAAGTTGCTTTCAATTCTGTTTTTTCATATTTCCTTACTTAGATTGCTTTTTGAAATAATAGCTTTTAACATAATTTTTCATGGCAGCCCGGGCATTTGCATATCTTTTGACTAATGACATGGAATCAATATTGTTCTGCTGCTAATTTACTTTTTGTTTAATTCCAGCACTGCTTTGTTTATTTCAGTCTTGCACATTTGTTTCAGAAGTTAGATTTAGATATATTAAATTGCTCATGACATTTTAAGTTACCTCTGAAAGCCACAGCTGGACTGATGGTGAGGGATTGAAGTAGTAATGTGTAGTTTGATATTAGTTTACTTTCTGCAAGTTAGATATATTAAATTGCTCATGTCATTTTCAGTTACCTCTGAAAGCCACAGCTGGACTGATGGTGAGGGATTGAAGTATGAGTGTGTAGTTTGATATTAGTTTCTTTTTCTGCAAATTAGATATCAGATTGCTCAAGTTGTTTATGGTTACCTCCGAAAGCCATAACTGGACTAATGGTGAGGGATCAGAATATAAGTTGATGTAATTTGATTTAGATTTACTTTGTTGCAATTCTTGGATTTCTTTAAGCATAGTTTCTTTTGTGTTTAGATAGCAGCAAGGATAATTTGGTTTTCATGCTCAATAGTTCACTATTTGATTTATTAGGCTAGCAGCACATTTTCATTTCCTTTCAAGTTTTGTCATTGTATGTTTCACATTCCTTTTTAAGTTTGAAGTTTGGTAAATCATTATAAAGGACATCATTGCCTTAAATATTCATAACCATACTTGTCTTTTAGAATTTCCATCTCACATTAAAAAACCAACCAAGATCAATAAAAATCCAAAAACGACAAAAAGTAAGAGATAGGTTATCTTGCACATATAGTGCGTCACACTTCGTCAGCTTACGAATCCCTGGTTGATAATTTATGTTAGCAATTTAGGACACACTAAATTGACCAAACAGTCCCCGTAGTATTTTCGAAAATATTACATTAGACTTAGATATGGATTCCTCCAGTTCTATTGGCAGTGAAGGAATGCCCGTTTCCACAGGAGAATATCAACTCTTTCCTAAATATCTCTCTCATGCCTCCACCCAATCTTCACCACTGTCAGTCTCACTTCCGCTTGGATATAGGTCTTTGAGTCAGATTATGTGTGGCGTTGCCTCCATTGCACAATCCAATACAGTAACTCCTCCTCCAAGTTCGGTCCTACCTTCGTTGGGGCTATCACCTTCGACTCCTGGTTCATCAGTTACTGTCACATATGTTCCAGTTCAACCAACGGTTTGTGTGGCTTCTATCTCAGTTTCCACTACTCCTGTGATTCCTGGCGGTCTTACTTTTGAAGAATATTGGCTGGTTGTTCAGCAGCAGAATTCTCAGGGTTCTTAGTAGTCTCAGGCTCCTACTAATCCTCGATTCCATCACTATGATGTTTTTGGTAATCCTGTATATATCTACTCGCACCATTATGATGTGTATGGTAATCTGGTCTATTTGCCTCCTATTGATCCTTATCAGGTAGTTTATGATCCTTATCAGATTGTTACTCATCTGGGACCTACTCTGCCTATGCAACCCTCTGGCTTACAAGGACAACCCTCTCAAGGACAACCTTTAGCATAGCAGGGCCCTGAATCTGGTCCATAGGGACAACCATACAGTTCACAAGGCCAACCTTTACAAGGACAGCCTTTGGTCCAACATGGACAACCCTTTGGTCTCTCGAGTCAATCGTTAAATACCCCTGGATCATCTTTTGGTCCTGGGGGGAAAAATTATCCCTTACATGGACAACCTGTTGCACCTCAATCAGAGCCGCATGTTTAGTATGGCCCAAATATTGTGAAACCAGGACAACCCTTTGGTCCTTCTTCGGGTCAACCTAGTCATCAGGGACAACCTGGTCTGTCGCAACCATCAGGCCAACCTTTCCCACAAGGTCAACCTGGTGGCCCTCAAAAACCATTTCAACAGTCGGTTCAATCAGCTCAGCAGCCGTTGCAACCTGCCCACCAGCAGATTCCTTCATTTCCACAGCTGGTTTTACCTTTTTACCCTGCTCAGCAGCCTGCTCAACCTGCTCTGCAAGGTCAACCTGCACAACAGTAGGGCACTTATTACCCTCAGGCTTCATATCAACCGGTATATAGTGCACCCCAAATTCCTTACCCTCAAAATCAACCTATGTGTCATCAACCTCAAAGTCATACTTACATTCCGCAGCAGAATCCTTATGCTACTCAGCAAGGACCTCAGTGGTCTGCTTCAACTCAATATCCTAGTCCTCAATCCTAGTATCAATCGAATTATCCAGTTTTTAATCCCTATGATTCGAATCCTTCGGGACAGAATGTATGGGGACAGAATCCCGCTCGGACTGGGTGGAATGTACACACAGGTCCTTATCAAAGACCTCTGATGACTTTTAATACTCAATTATCGTTTCTTGTTACGTTGTAATTACCCGATGTGTCGAAGTTGACAAATGATCCTATTCTTCATAATCCATATTGGCCTCCGATTCCGACCAAGATTCCTGGTGATTGTCCTAAATTTGAGGGTAAACCTGGTGAAGACCCCCAAACGCATGTTATGACTTACCACTTGTGGTGTTCTTCTAACTCTTGGGTTGACAATTCTATTTGTCTATGTCTTTTCCAGCTAACTCTTACCGATGCCGCTTCAAAGTGGTACATTGAGTTGTCTTGTGGAGTTTTCCAAGATTTCAATTCTTTGGCCATGGCATTCCTTACACATTTTCAGTTACCGATCCGTTATGAAACCGGGATGCATCTCCTCACTTCATTGAAATAGGACCGAGCTACTCATATCTCGGATCATATTCATGAGTGGTGGCATCATCGTCGCATGATCAAATTTGAGATACCTGATCAACTTCTAACTCATTGGTTCACTACCTCCTTTGTCAATCAGATTTCCAAAGACATAGCTATGGGGGCATGTGTAACCGAGGAACAAGCCATTGCTTACGCCTAGTACCTTGATCTCGTGTACTCTCAGTCTGGCGCATTATATGTTATCTTGCTTGATTCTCCTCGACCTGGAACTTCTAAACCACTAGTGACTCCATTCGTTGATGGTATTATTAATTCTATATCGCAGACTCCTCAGAAGTCTCCTTCATCTAACTCTGGGAAGCAGAAGTCTACTTCTTCCAATAATGTAGCTTCTCAGTCAACTTCGAATTTGGCAAACCCGCAGAAGTGAATCCTATTCAAGCCAATCCTACAAATAACACTTCAAAAGGTAAGAAGAAGGGTAAAGGTAAGGCCAAAGCCAATACCCCAAAATAGGATTCTCCAAAACCTCGTTCTGTTGATAGTTCTCAACGCAAACCAAAGTATCCTTGCTTGATTTTTGATGATGAGCACTTCACCAAGGACTTTCGTCGATGGTCTGAAGTGATTCGATTGCTCAAAGGCACCCAAGGAGCTCCGGCCATTCTTAAATAACCTTTCCCTCAGCAAAACCAGATGGTAGAGCGCCCTCAGTCCTCTTCTCCATCTGGTTCGCAAGTGTTCATGATGAACAGTTATGCACCCGTTTCTATTTTTATTCGATCAAAAGATTATTTTGTTTTGCATCAGGCAACAGGGAAAGATATCGTTGATGGTCCTCTTCCTCCTCCTATTTATGGTCTAGCTCTCTTGAGATTGAACGGCCTAGCGCCGAATCCGTTGTTCAGCTGCCTTCCAAAGGTTTTCTCCGTAAGTTGTACAATCCTAATGCATGTGTTTCTCAGCATTATAGAATTGTTGAGGATTTGGCTCAGGCTCCATCCACGATTTCTGCGTTAGAATTACTTAAGTGTTTTCCGTCGCAACGAAAGGTTTTTCTATCTGCGATAGGGGGGTTGATCATGCCGAAACTAGCCTTCTTGCTTTTGATTTAGATAATTTCGTCACTCCCACACCAAATTGCGCTCATCATTCAAGTTGGTATAAACGGTTTGAATATTCACCGGGAATTCGTGGACGAGGGTGCATCTACCTGTGTTATGTCATATACTCGTTGGAAAGCCATTGGTTCTCCAGCTCTCACTTCGTCACCCAATGCCCTTGAAGTATTTGATGGAAGAGAGTCCAAACCTCTTGGTGTTCTCTCCAGTTTACCAATCACATTAGAAGGGAAAACAGTCAATGTCGAGGTTGAAGTAGTTGATGCAAAACTAAATTATAATCTTCTCCTCAGACGCAATTGGACTTACGCCATGCTATGTGTTACGGTCCACTCTCTTTCGTGTTTTGAAATTTCCACACAAGGGAAAGATTATCACTGTCAATTAATTATCTTTTTTCACTTCTTCTTCTGAGAACAACGTTTCGTATGTGAAAAAGATCCCTACTCCCTACGAGAGCGTGGGGCCGGGCCTTTTCAAGGATCCTACCCTCATGGGTGTTTTCCCTCTTCCACCACCAAATACTATTCAGTTCAACATGATTTCTCAAACCGATGACCCCTGGGTTATCCCTTCTCCTGAACAGATCGATTCATTTGAAGATTCGATGCCATTGAGTCTGATTGAAATTGTTTATTGTGAACTTATTGCTGCATCAGACACTCCGTCCTCTGATTATTCTCCTTCAAGCGTGACTCTTGACATCTATTCTCAATCGCCTTGGCTTGGTGATTTTGATTCACCGGATCCTTTTAAAGAAGTGTTTCCTTCCGATGAGGCTATCGTGGAAACCTTGTCTCTCGATGATCTACCATGGGACGATGGTCATCATCGTTCCTCATTTTTACCAAGCCTCGGGGCCATGTCTACCTGTCTTGATCATTTTGCTTCTCAGGTTCCTTCTCCTCCACTTCAAACACCTGTTCAAGTCCATCAATTTTTCTCGGAAGGTAACTTGAGTAACATTACTTAGACGATGCCTATCGACATTTCCATTAAACCGAGAATTGTCGAAAACATCCATATTAGGGTTACTTGTTCTTCTGATGAAGTGCAAGTCTATACTAGCCTTTTTCGTGAATTTCGTGATGTCTTTGCATGGTCCTATGAAGAAATCCCTAGCATTGATCCTAGCATCGTGGTACATGAAATTCCTACTTCCGGTTTGAAACCTGTTCGTCAGCATCTTCGTCTAGTGCATCCTAGGAAAGTTGCTTCCATTAAAGCCGAAGTGGAAAACCTTCTCAAAGCTGGTTTCATTTATCCAATTCCATTGACAGACTGGGTCTATAATATTGTTTCTGTAGACAAGAAACAAGGCACTATTCATGTCTGTGTTGACTATCGTGATATCAATCGAGCTTGTCCTAAGGATAATTATCCTACTCCCTTCATCGATCAAATTATTGACGATTGTGCCGGGAGCAAAAAATTTTCCCTTATGGATGGCTTTTCAGGTTATAATCAGATCAACATTCTCCCGACTGATCAACACAAGACTTCCTTCATCTATCCTTGGGGTACCTTTACATATAAGAAGCTTCCTTTTGGTTTGAAGAATTTCGGGGCCACATTTTAGCGCGCGATGTCTTATGCCTTTCATGATATTCACCACACCATTCAGCCTTATCTGGATGACCTTCTGGCTCATTCAGCTAAGCGTAGGGACCATCTTCGTCAGAATTTTCTTCGTTGTAGACACTATAACATTCAGCTTAATCCGCATAAGTGTGTCTTTTGTGTTGATTCTGGTAGACTCTTAGGGTTTATCATTTCCAAAGACGGGATTCGCCTGGATCCTGTCAAGGTTGAGGGTATTATCAATCTCCCCTCTCCTTCCTCATTGCATCAATTGCAGAGTTTACAAGGGAAAGCTAATTTTCTACGCCGTTTTATACCTAACTATGTTGAAGTAGCTAAAGGATTCACACGATTGTTAAAGCAGGGCATTCCTTTTTACTGGGATGAGATCACTCAGAAATATTTTGATGGGTTGTAAACATTGTTGGTCAATGCTCCTCTCCTCCGCCCTCCAAATTATCATCGTGATTTTTTCCTTTATTTAGCTGTTGCTTTCAGCACGATTGCCATGGTTTTGGTACAAGACGATGATGACGGTCATGAGCATGTTATTTATTACTTGTCTCGTAACCTTCTCGACCTCGAAACACATTATGCCCATGTCGAGAAGTTAACGTTGGTTTATGTTCAAGTTGTTCAACGTTTTCTTCATTATATTTTTTTATGTATAGTGACGGTGATTTCTGAATGCAACCCCATGACCTACATATTGTCTCGACAATTGCTGGGGGGAAAATACTCAAAGTGGATTGTTATCCTCCAAGAGTTTGATTTGGAATTTACAGCTGCAAGTCTAATAAATCATTAGTCTTTGTTGATTTACTCTGTTCTCTCCCTTCCGACTCTGCTCATTCTCATTCTGAGGAATTCATTCCAGATGATTCGCTTTTCTTGATTAGCACCCTCGATCCTTGGTACGGTGATATCATCGTCTATCTCCAAACTTCATCTTTTAGATCTAAGTTGACGAAGGATGCCTGATGACGCATCCGCCATTAGTCGCAACCTTATCGTATCATTGGAGATACTCTCTATCGTGTTGGAGTCGATTCCATTCTCCGACGATGTTTGACTCTCGAGGAAGCTGAGAAAACTGTGAATGATTGTCACAGTGGCACTTGTGGTGGTCACATGTTTGGTTATGCTACTGCACAGAAGATTCTTCGTGTTGGTTATTTTTGGCCTTCTATTTTCAAAGAATATATTGTCGTAGTTCGTCAATGCCATGATTGCCAGATTTATCAACGCAAGTTGCGTGCGCCACCCGTTCCTCTTCACCTGTCATTACCATTGGTCCCTTTGCAAAGTGGGGCATCGATTTTATGTCGTGTAACCCTCACTCAGCCAGGGGGCATGCTTATATTATCGTAGTTGTGGACTACTTCACCAAATGGGCCGAAGAAATGCCTACACTTGCAGTTGATGGTAAGGCAGTTGCTCAGTTCATATTCAACCACATTATTGCTAGGTTTGGTGCCCCTCAAGCCATCGTTACTGATCATGGTTCCCATTTTCAGCATTATATGGTGGCGGAGTTGACTTCTAAGTTGGGTCTGCGTCACGACAGCTCAACGTCGTACTACCCTCAAGCCAATGGCCAAGTTGAAGCTGTGAATAAAGTTCTTGTCACGATGCTTCAACATATGATTGGGATCCACAAATCCAATTGGCATCTCATGTTATTTTTGGCTCTTTGGGCTTACCGAACCTCAGTTAAGAATCTAAGCGAGTTCACTCCTTTCCAGTTGGTTTATGGCCTGGAAGCTACTCTCTTGATTGAATGTGAAATACCTTCGCTCTAGTTGGTTGTTGAATTACTGTCGAATACTTCACCAAAAGAAGAGTGTCTCCTTTATTTAGAAGGTTGGATGAAACCTGCCACTTTGCTGCTCTTGTTATCGAAGCACAGAAAAATGGGTCAAAGCTCATTTTGATTAGTCAGTTTCCACTCGTTCTTTCGTTGAAGGATATCTTGTCCTCATGTATGACCAAGCTCGTGATAAGCTGGGGGCAGGAAAATTTCAACCTATGTGGCATGGAACCTACATCGTTAAATGTGTGTTGCAAAGTGGGGCCTATGAGCTAATTGACTACGAAGGTCATCCTCTTGAACAGCCTAGAAATGGGTTGTATCTCAAAAAAAATTGTGCGTGAGTCATCATGCGTAATAGGTGTACATAGGTGTTGTTTTCATTTTTTTACATGTTTTTGGTTTGGTGTGCTTTGTGAGCATTTTCCTGCTTATTGGGTCTTGCTTATTGTGCAGATGTCTATTACCCCTTATGTCAGTTTCACAGATGGTGCTTCTTGCAGTCCCAGGAATTTGTCTTGGCAGCCTGGGTAATTTATGATCCTGCTAGTGAGTTGATAGATCTGCAAGGTATTTATCTAGGATGAACTACAAACAATTTCGCTAAATATAGCGTTGTCATTGAGCTAGTAACCGAGGCAATCAACCTCAACATACGCGTATTACTTGTAAATCTAGATTCACATCTTGTCGTTCTACAACTCAATAATCATTATTCAGTTAGAAATCCGCACATTCTGAGATTGTATTTAAGTATTCGTTTGTTGGAAATACATTTTTATTTTATTACCTATCAACATATTCCTAGAAGAATAAACACATTAACTGATACAGTGGCTAACATTGTATTAGATAGAAATTTGCGTAATTTGTAAAAAAATTTCACATGTAAGAGATCCATGTAAGGAAATAGATGTATATATATATCGCATGTTTGCAGCTATGTGCATCATAACTTCAAAAAATACATGTGTGTTTCTGTTACATCCTGAGACATCACGTCTCTCAAATATGCAGATAAAATAAAACCTAGGTGTCTAATCAGCATGGTGCTCGTGATAACATGTCACTGCCCGTACTAGCCGCCTCAGCAAACGGTGAATTCAGTTAGGCACCCCTACGATATATCTCTGGTAGGCACAAGGAACATTGTCAAAACGTGCATAATCCGGGACTCTTCGGGTGATCCCCTCCAAGTTGCGCACTATCTCATCTTCCTCACCGCCCTCGCCTTGAGGGTCGAAATCACGAGGGATTGGCCTCACTATCAGTGACATGCCAGCAGGTCTCTCTGGGCCAACGTCTGTAATTACATGGATTTCATGTTAGAACATGCTTAAATAAATAAAAAATCATAATACTCATGAAACTTAAAAAATGAATCTCACCCAAATCTTCATCCCAATTTTCTCCCTCCGGGAGTGGGAGATCTGGATCCTCAGTGAAATCTGTACCAGAGTAGGGCCAGTCCTCCATGAAAATCAGTTGTCGATGGATCTAATCAAAGAATTTCGGTCTCTAGGACATTTTTTGACCGCCCCCTGCCCTTGGCATCAGAGTTGCCCATCGAGCCATCCGTGGTTCTCTCGCTGGTGGTGTTAGGACTATAACCTCCTGTCGCTGAAAAATGGGTAGTCGTTCCAAGAATAACGATACCAGAATAGATCTGTAACCAAATTGTTTCAATTTGGACTTCTTGCATTTTGTGTTGTGAAACCAGCTCCAAAAATAGAAGAAAAGAGATATCAACGCCTTAGAAATAAGCCACTTCGAGGGGGAAACCTCCAATACATTACACAAATGAAAAATTCTTGGATGATACAAATGACAAAACCTCCTTTCTATATATAGGAGTCCATGAGGCCATAATGTAATCCTAGTGGGGCCACAATGTAATCCTATCCGACCTAACAATAATAATGTAAGGGCACAATAATAACAATATGGGGGTTACAGGGGTATAACAACAACAATAAGGAGGGCTAAACTAACATAATAAGGGACTACACTATTAATATAGGGACTTAACATGCCCCTCTCCTTCAAACAAGTGTTATCCTCAACGCTTGATTTTTTCTTGATGCTTCTGTATAAAATTTTCATCCTCCCATGTGGAATATTCTACGGGAAAGTTCTTCCACTTGCTGAGATACTCTAAAATTGATCGTACTTGTCGAGTTCTTGTTTTTGTGATTTCTTTAGAACTTATTTCAATGTGATGTTGATCTTCCTGTTGTTTCATTAGATTCTGCACCAAAGTTAGGTTATCCTTTGAGAGTTGGAGAACTCGTTGTTGATGCTCGATGTGATCTTCCATTAATTTATCATCCATATTAGCTATTATTTGATCCTTAAAACAACCCAACTTAGCCTCCATTTCTGCTTTTAAACCATCTATGTCATCTTCGGTTGCTCTTCGTAAGATCGAAATTTGTTGCACGTGGTACTATAATTTTGATATCTCATACTGCAATTCTTCCTCTTCATGCATCATAGTATAGATTTTTGAGTGCTTAATGGGTATGGAATTGTTTTTTGGATGCATTATAGAACCCAATACTGATAAAAATTCTAAAATATACCCTTGGAATCACTTCAAACTTCTTTTTCAAACAAATGTTATGCAACTTTAAAAACCAAATACACCTTTTTCTTGCTTTTGAGAAGCTCTATATTGAAACTGAATTATCTATGTGATTTCTAATCCTCAATAACTGAAATTTGGACCTGTGGTAGCCCTCTAAATCCTCTTTCGAATGCCACAAGTCCGACCTAATTTGGATTCTTCAAGGCAACGTTATGTCCAATATCCCACAATGAGCTAATTATGGACTGGTCCAGTAGAGCGAACTTGTACGACTTGCCACGTCTCACTGTTTGCTCCTTTGGCTCTAAAATTTAGAGATAGGAAACTATCATCTGTGTACTTCTAGGAACTTTTTACAGCATTCCAATCCGATGCTCAAAGAGAGACTTATGAATATTTTCCCACGATCTCCTCTTTGAGATGAAATTCGGGAGCCTAAAAAAGACCTAACTTCCACAGATCATATCTCCAAAAATATTGTGAACCAAGCTCTGAAATTTTATGATGATGTTCCTCAGGATTTCAGCTTCATGTTATAAAACTTTCAGCTTTTGAACCTTTGTAGAAAAAAATTTATAGCAAAAATTCCACGATGACCTGTTTGGATTAAATTCAGGAGCCTGCAAAAAGCCCTAACTTCCATAGATAATATCTCCGAAAATTTTGTGAACCAAGCTCTGAAATTTTGTGATGTTTTTCCTCAAGATTTTGGCTTCACACTCTAAAAAATTTAGCTTTTGAACCTTCACAAAAAACAAGTTATAGCAAAAATTCCACGATGACCTGTTTGGAGCAGCGAAACCCTAGAATCCAAAGCTCTGATACCAAATGTTGTGAAACCAGCTCCAAAAATAGAAGAAAAGATATATCAATGCCTTAGAAATAAGCCACTTAGAGGGGGCGAACTCCAATACATTACATAAATGAACAATTCTTGGATGATACAAATGACAAAACCTCCTTTCTATATATAGGAGTCCATGGGGCCACAATCTAATCCTATCAGACCTAACAATAATAATGTGAGGGCACAATAATAACAATATGGGGGTTACATGGGTACAAAAATAATAATAAGGGGGGCTACACTAATATAATAAGGGACTACACTATTAATATAGGGACTTAACATTTTGTTAGTTGGCGCTTCATGTTTATTCTCATGGCCTCTGCCCAGTTGTAGATGGTTGGTGACATGCAGTCTACAGCAAGAAGCAACTGTGTCTTTGTTGCTTCATGCGGTGCTTGTGACCCCGCAGCTCACGTAATGGTATGCAGCACCACTTGTAGTGTCAAATCTGGGATAGTTTGAATATCAACTTTCCCACTACTTGATCCCTTCCATGCTCCTATACATACCCTGACTATCACCATGGTCATGTTTTCCATGCAGGGCCGGGTGCCGGTTAGGATTGGTGCTGCTCCCGTCCGCGAAAATCCTGTGATGAAATACACGTCAGAGACATAAATCTCAAGTTCTTGATCCCGAAGGATGAACTTCTCTTAATTTTCGTCCCATATGCTGACCAGATACTGTAATAACTCTAGTTGGGCTCGGAGACATGGCGTTAAGAAGAATTTTTCAGACCATAGTTTCTGAGAGCTTCCATGACTCCCTCATTGTCCATGGCCAGCTCATCTTCTTCACTATGTTCCCTTTCTTTCCATTCAATGACCATTTTGCTTCTTTCTGCCTGCAAACACATTCATATGAGTGGTATTAGTCAATTTTGAACCTTAAATTTCTGAATAATTGGGGTATTTGATCAGCATTTTGTCTAGAAATGGTTTGTGCCATTGGCGTGCCCTAGTGTAAAAAATCGGGCAGTTGGCGCGACTCTGTGCCCGAAACCCGTGCCAACCACCAAGCCCTAATTTTTGCATTTCCTCCCCCAAAATTCGAAATTGAAAATTGCAAGAAATGACTTAAAATGACGAGAGGGATCTCGGCTCTTACCTAGAGTTGACGGATTTGCGATTGGTCCGCTGGATTTGTCGCTACCGTCGCCGCAAGATTGCACAATGAAATGGGTAACTATTGCTCCACAATAGGTAAAAATTGAAAGTAATTATTTTTACCATTTTGGCATTTTATAACTTTTTCACAACCCTAATTAGGTTTTAAGACATGTTTTTCGATTATTTTATTATATTATTTCAAGAAATGGGTTTTACACATGTCTCTTGTGCAGCAATAGGTTTTTCACGTGACAATGATGAAGTAACGAGTTATATTTTACACTTTTTCAGACTCGGTAAAAACACGAAAAATTCCCTATTGGACTCATCTTTCAGCTCTTTTCTGACTCTCTAAAATTGAAAATATTGTCTAGATTCTTGTCGTTTTGAACTCGTTAAATGGCTGCGAAACGATATCTACCCAGTATACGTTTAATCATTTTTAGGGCTGGGATGGATTATTTATGAAAAAGGAATACCTTAGCCTATCATGACTAAGAGGTTCTCTCAGGCACAGTTTTCTACCTTTTTAGATCTGTGAGACTACCTACGAAAAGGGCCTGATGGAGTTTTATTTTCTGCCTTCTTTTCAAACTCTCTAAATACGAAAAGATGCCAAGTTCTTCCTTTGTCAGACTCATTAAACCCTGATGACATCAGACTTCATCATCATGATGTTATTCGAGTTCCTCCTTCCTAGGGCTCATAAAATGTACTATGTTGGATTTGTCCGAAGGACAAACTTACAGTGCAAGCATATGCTATCCCCTTCAAGCTTGTTTTAAAAATAATTGGGTACTCACCAGAAATGGTACTGGGGGAATATGAAACCAAGTTTTAGTTATGTTGGCAGTATGTCACTCTTGAACATGGCACTTGTCTGCATTTGTGTCGGGTTGGGGACATCTCATTTCGTCATTTTTTGCATCCATGGGTTTGGGTAATCTCTTTTGACCTCTCATATTCTCTTTGCCATGTCATCATGACCTCAGATCCTTTGATGTCAAATACTGTCAAATCTAGTGTCGTGTTGTTGATATATTCAAGAGAAGTTTGCCTCTGCAGTTGTCAACCTTCCTCTGATCTCCTGTTGGTCCTGATCCACTTTCATCATGTTCCTCTGTCTGATTTCGATGATGTGGGAAACATTATGGCCCTCCTTTGACCAGGTCACTTCCTATCAACTTCAACTCATTATCCAGGAATTTGATGTAGAGACTCCCTTCTGGTACCTTGGAGCCTGCATGCCTCAATGGCAGGTTTTTCGCATTCGACGCAAGGTTCACATCATTGGCCTTCGATCGAGTGATTCTGTGGATGTTTGACGTCAAATCATTTTTCAAATTCCATAGATTGTACTTGTTGTACCTTGAGGGACATCGTCATCATTAGTGGTTTCTCTCGCGTCTGTTAACAGCTTTCACCATTGGCTGGTAATCAGATGATTTTCCTGCATGTTCGACTTCAACTCATATATTCGCATGCTCAAAATTGTACTTTTTCATGTCAAGATGGAGTGCAAGACCCTGGGTTTTGTCTGATAAACTCCAAGTCGTGGATTTTTTGTGGATTATTATGAATTATTGCATAACTCTCTTGATTGGATGGCTGCGACCATACCTGAGTCTATTTATTGATACTTCCTGCTGGATGGATGTGTCCATACCTCGAATCTCAGTTTTTATATACTCTATTATGGATGGTTGCGCCCATGCCACATGATTCACGTATCACAGATGTCAGTTGTATTTGTAATTTCACGTCTTCTGACAGTGGTTTTTGATTCAAACGTGTTCTCATAAAGTGTTTCATCCCTCCCTCTCTCTCGGACTTCATGATTTAGGGGGCATTTGTTACATAGAATTTCGTCATTGTCCCTGCAATCCCCAACTCGCACATTGGAGGGTCGTTTCTATGACCAATAAGCAGTTTCATGCTTTTCAAATACCATCCTTGCATCCCTTTTGATGAGAGCAACATTCTTCTTGTTGACATTTCCCTGAGCAGAGCTGTAAAAATCCCTATTTTTGCCTTGGTGCAAGTAGCCAGCTACACCCTCACGCTCACAGAGAAATTTAACACTGTGCCCACTCCAGTTGACGCTTTGTGCTAGTTAGACACCTGCGCCAAGCTGTTTATGGAATTTAAAAAAAAAATATAGGTGGAGGTTCCATTCCAACCACCTCGGGGATGATTCAGTGGGAGTGGTTGAACTAAAACAACCACGGACTCTTTCCTTTAGTTAGTAGATTCCACCTCCCTTGGAACTCTCCTAAAGGTTAGGACTCCCTCCCACCTTTGTAGGGATCCCAACCTCCTCCTTTTCCTCTATAAAAGAAACTATCTCTTTTAGTAGAAGCTAGCTGAACTGGGAGAATTATACATACTATAGCTAAGCTGCTATGGAAGATAGAATAAGAAGGGTTATGTTGAGAGAGCTCGAGTCGAAGACTTCTGAGAGAGCTTGATTTTGAATTCCCTGACCAACATTTGAGACGCGCTTCGCCTGAACCCTACTGGAGGAGACTGTGACATCAAAGCATCGGTTGTACTCTTCCTTCTATTAATTTATATACATGACTATTGTTTGGTTCCACTATTGTGTTATGATGTTTATTTGATGCGATATGTTTAGCCCTATTTGACTGGATAATAGTTATGAGTGAAACTATTCTGTCATATGTTGTTCTTGTTCTTTGTCTTATGTGCAATTATCTAAGCGTAATAGCGAACAGATTGTGATTTGCCAAGGCAGGAGCGAGAGGCTACTACTTTTTCTGCAACGACGACAGCATTGGATTCAAGGTAGGTCAATCTACCGTGTTTTTTGTTCATTCATCAACTAGGAAGCAACACTTTAGTGTGTCCTTTTGTTACTAGACCCACCCTAGGGCTAGAGGGATCGTCTCTGTCCGCAGAGAGGATTTACCTTCATAATTATAATGAACATATAAAATCCATCTAAAACTACTAAATTAGTAGCTTATGTTTATTAATGATGAACACAAATAAAATGAATATACTACTAAATTAGTTGCTTATAACAATTGTTAACGAAATTAAATGAAATGAATATAAACTACTAAAGTAGTCATTTATATAATGAATATGAAACTACCAAAAAAATAATTGACTACTGAAAATGATAAATTTGTGATTACAAATGACAACTAAATTGTGCATATATACAACTATTAGTAGCTAATTTATAGTAGCTTATAACACGACCAAAATTTACTCAGATTTCTTTGGTCATTAATTGGTTTCAAACGAGGACTAAAATTTGCATATATATGACTATTAGTAGCTAATTTACAGTATCTTATAACACGGCCAACATTTTGGTCATTAATTATTTTTATCTGGTGATCATTTAGTAATATATTTTGTTGTATAATTGGTCATTAATTGTGGCAATAAATGACCAAATCAATGACTAAATTAATGACCAAATATACTACTAGACAATAAAATCAATGACCAAATCAATAATCAAATTAATGACTAAATCGATAACCAAATCAATGACCAAATCAATGTCTATAATGACCTAATCAATGACTAAATTAATGACCAAATATACTATTAGACAACAAAATTGAGACAACCAATTAATGACTAAGCTAAAAACGACTAAAAGTTGGTTGCATTATAAGATGCTGTAAATTAGCTACTATTGTCACCGACCAAAAAATAGTCGTTTATATGCAAATTTTAGTCATTTTTTAGTAACTAATTAGCCATTTTTTACTAGTGTACCAATATTTCAACAAAAAACACAATCACAAACTTGTCCAAATAAGGAAGAAATGACATTATTCAAACCGAATGGGACTATGAAAAATTTATAATTCCCATACCTAGTCCTAAATGTGGTCTTGTAGATGTCCTACTCTTTGATGCGTACCTGATGATATCCCGATCTCAAGTCGATCTTGGAGAACACTATTGCTCCCTTTAACTGATCAAACAAATCATCAATCCTCGGCAATGGGTACCTATTCTTAATGGTCACTTTTTTCAGCTGCATGTAGTCAATGCATAGTCTAAGAGTGCCATCCTTCTTCTTCACGAACAATATTGGTGCACCCCATGGTGATACAATTGCTCTAATGTAACCTTTGTAAAGAATCTCTTTCAGTTGAAACTTTAAATCTACCAAATCATGTGTGCTCATCCTGTAAGGTGATTTTCATGCTAGAGCTGCCCCTGGTAGCAACTCAATAGAAATTTTACCTCCCTGTGATCAGGTGGAAAATTTGAAATATCTATTGGAAATACATCCTGAAACTACTGCAAAACTGGATATCTATTCAAAACATATACATCATCAACTTCTTTACCTTTTTCACTAGATATATGTGTTTGGTCAATTTAGTGTGTCATAAATTGCTAACATAAATTATCAACCAGGGATTCGTAAGCTGACGAAGTGTGGCGCACTATATGTGCAAGATAACCTATCTCTTACTTTTTGTCGTTTTTGGATTTTTATGAAATTCTAAAAGACAAGTATGGTTATGGATATTCAAGGAAATGATGTCCTTTATAATGATTTACCAACTTGAAACTGAAAAAGGAATTTGAAACATATAATGACAAAACTTGAAAGGAAATGAAAATGTGCTACTGAAATGAAAAAGGTGCTGCTAATCTAATAAATCAAAACAGTGAACTAGTGAGCATGAAACCAAATTATTCTTGCTGCTGTCTAAACACAAAAGAAACTATGCCGAAAGAAATCCAAAAGTTGCAATAAAGTAAATCTAAATCAAATTACATCAACTTGTCTTCTGATCCCTCATCATTAGTCCAGCTATGATTTTCGGAAGTAACCATAAACAACTGAGT
Organism: Pinus albicaulis; assembly: GCA_034641835.2. Classification (NCBI taxonomy): domain Eukaryota; kingdom Viridiplantae; phylum Streptophyta; class Pinopsida; order Pinales; family Pinaceae; genus Pinus; species Pinus albicaulis. The sequence continues at coordinate 835,876,220 of CM076578.1, forward strand.
AACTGATATCTAACTTGCAGAAAGTAAACTAATATCAAACCACACATTCATAATTCAATCCCTCACCATCAGTCCAGCTGTGGCTTTCGGAGGTAACTGAAGATGTCATGCACAATTTAATATTTTTAACTTGCAGAAAGGAAACTAATATCAAACTACACATCCATAATTCAATCCCTCACCATCAGTCCAGCTGTGGCTTTCGGAGGCAACTGAAGATGTTATGAGCAGTTTAATATATCTAAATTTGCATAAAGGAAACTAATATCAAACTACACATTTCATAATACAATCCCTCACCATCAGTCCAGCTGTGGCTTTCGGAGGTAACTGAAAATGACATGAGCAATTTAATATATCTAAATCTAACTACTGAAGCAAATGTGCAAGACTGAAATAAACAAAGCAATACTGGAATTAAACAAAAACTAAGAAAAAATAAATTAACAGCAGAATAATATTGATTCCATGTCATTAGTCAAAAGATATGCAAATGCCCGGGCTGCCATGAAAAATTATGCTAAAAGCTATGATTTCAAAAAGCAATCTAAGTAAGAAAATATGACAAAACAGAATTGAAAGCAACTTATCTAGAAAACATGTAAAAGCCTCCTTGGATAGCAGGGGCCCTCTGCTACCAATTTGGTGAAGTCCTTCAGCTCCTTAAAGTTGTAATCAAAACAACATCAAAGAACTGAATTTCTCTATTAAAAAGAACTCACAAATCTACATTCCATTCCATCTTGAACTTTGTTACAAAAGACTTCTCTACTACTTTTTCATTACTTCCTCATTACCTATGATAGGAGAAAGCTTCTCCTATTTATACAAAATATGAGGAGTCATCTCATTAATGGGAGTCCATGAATCTCTCCTTCCATCTCTAGAGTTACAATCAAAATAGGAAATGATAAGACACATGTATTTCTAGAGTTTCAACACAACTAAGAGATGAGACACATATCCTCTTAGAGTTTCAATACAACAAGGAAGTGAGACACATATCCTCTTGATCCCATAATCTTCTCCAACCAAATTCGAATTTGGTCTTAGAGTGCCACATAAGGGTCTTCTAGAAGTCTCCTTTTGACCTACACATGCCACAAAACTCACAACACATATATAGATATATAAAACTATGTTAATTTTCTAGTTTCTAATCATAAATTCACTTTAAATACATAAAATAAATAACTTTGGAAAACAAGGATCCTAACCCATATATTTATGAAAATGGTTACTTGATGTAGGGTTTTAGGTCAAATGGTTATGAAATAAGAGCTAAATGGTTATGACATAATGGAAATATGTATGAATATGGAGAACACTTTTGAGACTCAACAATATGAACTGAAAAATAGCACACATCCTTTCTTATGACTATGCTTGGCATGCATGGTTTTCGCCATCCTAATTTTTGTGGTTTTCTTCTTTCCTTGTAGAACTCTTGGTTTCCCATTGTCATCTAAGCATTCAATATATTTTTCATATAGATCTACCTTGGTCCTGTGAAGATATAACCAATCCATACTCAATAGCATATTGTAGGAACCCAGTGGAAATATGTTCAAGTGCGTTGTTGTAGGCATACTGTTTAACTCAAATGCACAAGCTCTTACCCAACGGTGAACTCTTCTCTTCGTAATTGTATCCAACTGTAATAATCAATATTCTACGTGAATTTTCTTACTAAAACAACACTTATACACCAAGTTAGAACTAACATAGCTATAATTAGATCCGGGGTCAATCAAAATAGAAATAACTTGATCAGAAAGCTTACCATCCATCTCAATGATAGAAGTTTGGCGATATTCCTGCTTGTTGTACACGGCTACATAAATACAAGGAATGCTTTGCCCAATATTCCCAATAGTATGTGCCTCCTAAGCACAGTATATCTTAGGCCTACCACCCTGATTCTGTGGACAATCTCTCTTAAGATGCTCCTCACCGCATGTCTAGCACTCCAACCATCCCATACCATTACCTCCATGTTGTTGTGATCTGTGCTACTGTTGTGGCCTATGTACTTGTCCACTTGCATTAAAATTATTTTGTGTTGTTTAATTTTATTTATCTTCTACATTATAAGGCCTTTCTCTGTTCGGTTTCCATTTACCTTTACCTTGGTATTTCCCTTCCCATCCTTGATGAGACGCATTCTTGTGTTTTGATTGTTCATAACAATGCTTCAATTTCCCAATTACTTCCTCAAGTGTTTGAGGCTCATCGTACTCGATCCAATCTTTGAATGATAATGGAAAACCACTAAAAAATCACTGAACTTTAGCCTTATCATTAGTAAGATATGGCACATACCTCAATAGCTCCAAGAACTTGGTGTACTCTTCATCTGTCATAAATCCCGTTATTAGCTCATAGAACTCTTTGGCCTTGATATTGTAATACCTCTCTAACAAGTAATTCTTCCTGAAAAGCCTCTAATTGAACTCATGCCAACTCAAGTCATCTATCCTGATGTGCCTAACCCGCTTCACATATTCCCACCAAATTTCTGCCTTACCCCTCAAACTGAAGATAGAAATCTTGGCCTTCATGTTATCTTAGTACTCATGCAACTCAAAGAACTTCTTCATCCCAAGTATCCAAGCTTCTGCCTCTTCTGACTTCTTCAAGTCCCCATCTAAAGTAGGTGGCTTTTCTTTCTCAAATTCATCTGGAAAGTACCCCCTGCCATTCCTCTTGTAAGGATGATACCGATGATGATCATGATATCTATTTGAACCAAAACAAGAATGGTACCTGTACTCATCACCCCGCATATTCGGAGTGTCCAACAACCTTCCATATTTTACTGTATCTTCTCTATCTGACCTGCCGTCTACTAGGAGACCTACTTCCATATGACCCATTAGTTATGTCCTCATTTCCATAACTGATCCGTAATGGCCCTTATTTTTGCAAATTTGACAAGATGTGAAGAATTATTTCATTAACCTCTACTTGTTTCTCCTGTGCATGTATGAGCTTTTCATTTTCTACATTACAACTCCTTATTTCTTCCTTTAGGCTTCTCAATGTGTCTGCCAAATCAGAAGAATGCCCACCATGCTTCTCATATGACTTACGGGGGAAGTCATTGTAGTCTGCCATCTTTCTATCCATATTGGTCTTTCTCTTGCAAGGTATAATATGTCAACTAAACCAAATAACAATAAACCAACATACCTCAATGTAATTTGGGGAGGATAATTCTTGCAAGATCAATCAATCAACGTAATACATGTATAGATATAATCATGACAACATATAAACATATAATGTATAGGCATATAAACACATGAATGTAATTTTAGTTGGAGTCTACTCATGGATGCATAATCATTGCCGATTACACAACAATGCAAATTTGACTACACACAACCATAAGCGTGAACCATACATGAGCATAAGCAACATGTAACCCAACAGGACTGACCAATGCATATTCATCACATGGCATCACTCAAGAAAACACACAAGCATGACCAATATGTGACCTATCATAAACAATAAATGCATATACAATATGTAACAATATGTAAACTAGTGTGAAAAAACAAAACATAAGTAAGAACAACACACAATCGGTCATACATTTATGACAACATGTTGACAATAACACCATCAACACTTCCATGGCGACACCACTGCCACCATGGACAACACAACACAGACGAAAAAACCACATACAACATAGGTATCAAAACACATAAGCAATCAACATAACGCATGATTCACACACTACCCATCCAGTCTGAGAGTTGAACCATGCTCTGATACCACACTGTAACACCCTCTTCCCACATCTACTGAAGTAACCGGCCAACTGGAGTAAACATGTGATGAGAGGCCACTAATATGAGATTCAACCTCTTAGATGACCTTAAGGAAGTGGAATTGACGAAAACTTGACAAACATTCCTTACACAACATCAACAACACCTCCAGGAGGTAACCCAACCTCCCAAACCCCTGAACCCAGAGAGGGAACTGATTTTTTACCCTTTTCCTTAGCCGCGGGAATGTAAGGGCAAGGGAGTGACTAGCGACCTATAGCCACAGGCATGCCAAGGCAAGGTCACAGCTAGGGCCCCAAAAAGTCAGTTATGTGCCTGCAACTCCAGGATTTGTGCCACCTTTTTAGCCCCATAGCCCATGTCACTTCCAAGAGCTTCATGGAACTTTAGGAGAGGATACATAACATCAAAACAAAAGTATTGAAGAAATCACATAATCAAGAACTTATTTGGACCCCTCCTAGCCATAACAGGAATTTCGACAAACATGTCATAAACATTGCATCTACATGTGTAAACAATAGATTTAAACATAGGGGTCTCATACTTATATGAGAATCGCTAAGAAGCATTTCTCCCTTACATCATAAGCTGCAATACAATCTATTTTACCATAGATACATCATGAATTCATTTACAATTAAAAACATGGATAGAGCCATATATCATCATTGATAAAATACATGCTTAGAACCAGCATAATAACAACAGAAATACCATGGATACAATAGCAATAAATCCACATAATAACCAATATATTTTGACATAATAAGAATATACTGGAAACATATTTTGACAACCAAGTGGCAGACCAGCTTTCCAAAGAAGCAGCGGAGTTAGATTTGGGCAGATGGCACATCATTGAACATGATGGGGAACAGGTTTACAGATATTATCACATACATTTCATAGATGACATCCAGGATATGAGAGCAGTCACTCCTTGACTGCATTTTTGACAGACATATAAAATTTGATGTAACTATCGTCTCTATTTATATCAACTGATACTTTGTATTATTGTTCATAATATGTTATTCGTTTAGAGATTAGAACAAAACCTTTATTGAATACTTGCAGACTACTTGCCTCCTTGGTGAGGATATAGAACCATGCACTATGATGATTATTATATGTAAAATGTAACATGCAATTTTTCTTTATTAATGAAAAATTACGACTTTTTCCTGGGAAAAAAATAAAATCCACATAATAACCAACACATTTGCATACCAAATACCAAAGGAATGAGATTCTCAGTGATGAGTGTAAAAACCAACCGGATATGGGAATTCCACATTCCACCCGACCATATATTGGTTGAGCCAAATCTCTCTTCATCCAATCACCCCGTTCCATATTCAAATCATGAATGTGGGACTCAAACCGAAAGAACCAACCATGGAATCCTGAGGCTAAAACACCTCACCCTCATCAATTATAAACTAGGATTTACCATGATCTACACCTGATCACTAGGCCAACACAAGCATGGATATCACTGGATTCTGTCCACCTAAACTATGAGGAATTTTCCTGTCTCCTAGTCTCTCAGTCTTTAACGCAACCCACAGTCTGAATCAGGGGTAACTAGGCCCTAAACAGAGACTTACTCTCCAGGATTTACCACAATCCCAAACCTGATATTCCTAGGCCTAAAATGGAGAGAAAACCACCACCTCTCATGCTTTACTGCAACCCAGAGTCTGAATTAGGGGTCACTAGGCCCTAAACCGAGGAAAAAAAACGAACCAATTCTATAATCATTCAGAGATCCACCTCACTCAACTTTGAATCCATCTGGTAATCCAGCTAAATCAAAACATGATAACTCCACAACACCATGGCTATCTGGAAATGACAAGGCTAGGTTGAATACACTATCACAACTGGAAAAACCCATGCCAAGACAGAAAATAACCCCATGCAATACCATGCATTCCAAATCTAGCAAGGAAATCATACATGAAAATCAATACCTACAAATAAGCATGATGTAGTTGCTTGATTACTGCTCCTCTTTGCTTGCTTCCTCCTTCTTTGTACTTTCTTTCCTTTCTTGCTCCAATGCCAAAGTGATCCAAAAAATATAAGTGTCCAAGAGTGATTGAGAGAGAGAGAGAATAATGAGAGAGCTCCAAAAATGCACTGACAAAAGGTACCAACTGATCCTCATAATCCTTTTTATGGAATAGGCCTCTATTTTCTTCATTTTCCATTATTTTCCCTCATTTTATACTCCTCACATGCAATCTGTGACCTTTCATCTCCCCTTTCTCCTAATTTCTATTATTTTCATAAATAGATTGCCAAAAATTCCATTTTGCATTTCCAAAGCCTTTGCCTTTTCCTTTTCCAATTTCCTTAGCCATATTAAATCAAATTAACACCAACTAGGTTTTTTTGCCCAACATTCAGCTTGGAATAAGTGTCCCATCAATCGTGGTTATTATTTTTAAATTTTATTACATGGAATTTTCACCAAGGCTATTACATTGATCTTTACAAACTTGTTTCATTAGGATGTTAAGGTTTCCAAAGGTCAAAAGAATCATCAATATGGCTAAATCCTCGAGGCACACATTTCAATATAAGGAATGACATGTAAACTAACAAATTGCACCATAATCAAGATTGAAAGTACTTGAATTCCTAGGTAATATTGGTTATATATGGACCTTTAGATGTACAATTCAAGGGCCCATCAAATCTATACAATGCTCATGAAAGACACTCATTATTCAATAAAAAATTTGATTTATCATTCTAACTTGAATCATGATCAAGCTCATGCAAATGCAACTAACCTTACCATAAGCCTTTGTTAGATCAATTTTCATTACAAATGTAGGGAATTTTTTAACCTTTATATAATGGATAGCCTCCTAAGTTTTTCTCACAATATCATGTATCTACCTATTGTGCAAAAATACAAACTACATAAATTTGCATGATGATATTGGACTATAGACACCCAAGGTATTTAGATCATTTTTCTTTTGGATAAATGATCTATATAACACATTCATAGCTCTGGAAACTTTTCTAGAGACTCTAGACTCCTCTATAACACTTAGCAACTCTTACTCTAGAATGACATAGAATCCTAAATAAAATTCAACTATGCAACCATCCAACCCTAGACTTGATCTAGAGTGGGTCATTATATAATGTTTCATCTATCTTGGTACATTTGGAGTGAAAAAAATGGAGAATTGGTTTTTAAGAGCCATTTTAGTGGTAGGTCATATTTTAAATATTTTGGTCCAAAATCTTCTAGAGCCATTTTAAGGTGCCAAAGGGAAATTTTAGGGGTTAAAACTTCATGAACATATATAGCTCACAACCCCTTGACATTATTCTACACACTCAGAGCTTTCTAATGGTGTGAAATGACTTCAATCAAATTTCATATGAAGAATTTATACCTCCCTTAAGTTAATCTACCTTATTTACCACAAAAGTACCAAGTGGATGCCACATCAAACCCCACTACTCATGTGTGCGGCTAGTCACATGTGGAATTTCAAGACTATTCTAGAAGGTCCAAAACCCTAACACTAATCGAGGGTTGGGGTATGCAAAAACATTGACCCTCAACTAATATTATACTGTGTTAAATACTAGTTCACTAGAAGGAGAGTATGTTCCATTCTTTCAACATTGTACTTGGTGCATAATTGAGAAAAGCATATAAAAGTAGAATTTAAGAGCATAATAGAGGAGGAAGGTTTTGTAGCAGTCGTTCATGCCACAATATCATAGGCAACTCCATAGTGAGTGACCCTTTATTTTTACTTGTATTTTATAACTAAAGAAAAGAAAATAGAGCGTAGGCCTCACCTTCTAGTTGGTTTTACCCCATTTTAGGTTTCCCAGGATATGCCTTGTGTTCATTTGTGTGGATGGTGTGTTCATTTGCTTGTTATTTCATTCTCATATGTCAACTTTTTTATAACTTTGAGAAATAAGATAGTGACAATAAATTTGGTATATGAGGAAATAAACTTGCATAATAAAATATTTTAGCATAATGCAATACTTGTTGTGATGAAATGTTCCAATGGAATATGCACATCAATTTACATATATTCATATTGGTATCAAATTAGGTTTATTTGGGCTATTCATGGAAAGTTGTGGGATCTAGAAATTGGATTAAGAAGGAATTCATTAAACTGATGGTAGTTTATTCCATTCATGACAACCCTAGAGATGTGATAGAAGAAATATTTACAAGGTTAAAAGAGAAATTCATTGATATCTCTCACAACATGGCCCTCCTCATGGCATCTCTAGTGAACAAGTTCAAATATTTTAGGGAGATTGGCAACTCTATCTTAGAACTTGAATTGGATGAGATTATGGGAAATGGTAAAATCTAGAAAAAGAGTAAAAAAAAAGAGCTTAATAAAGAGAAACCAAGTTCTAGTGTCATCACTCCTTTACAACCTCTATTTAAAATGAAAGTGCAATTAGATATCCAAACCTATCAAGGTGATATCAATGTGTTTAATTTGAATTATTGGTTGCAAGAAGTGTATATCAATGTACATAATCTAGATAAAGAGAAAAAATATCCATTTGTTCAGTTGAAACTAGAATGCCATGCACTAACCTAGTGGGAAAGACCCATAGAGACACTTAGGTTATAAGGTGGTCCACTAGTAATTAAGTGGGAGGTGTTTGAAGCCCTATAAATTCCTAGTTCTACCATGTAGATATTTATGGGACCAATGGATCCATTAGCATCAATTAATGTATATGAAAGGGTAAAGTGTGTAATAATAAACCATCAAGTTTAGGAAAATGATGATCATGTTGGGTATATATCCTAAGAACCAAGATGTACTCCTCAAGTATCTAAGGGGTCTACGAAGCCATTTAATGAAACAAGTGATGCTCTTCAAACTTAGTATTGTTGATGATGCTTGTACTCAAGCACAATGCTTAGAGAAAATAGGCCATAATAAATTATATCCAAGTGATTCTAAATAAAATACCACTGACATGATTTCAAGGAGGTGAAAAGTAAGTGGAAAGGAAAAAACAAGAAAATGACAACTATTTCACATTAGTGCAAGGATCCAAGCAACCATTATAAACATTGCAATATCAATGATCATATTGACGATAATTTTGGAAGCTAAATCCAAAGAACCAAAAAAATGTTGTCAAGAATAAGAACTTACTAGCCACATATTCTCAAGCAACCTAGTAGAGAGTAGATTGGATATGGATGAGAAGATTTTTCTACACTTTATTACAAAAGGAGGTGAATTTGTGTAGTCTTCATCACATGGAATAGAAGGAGATGAAAAAAAATATTTCATATTAAGATCAAAGACAAAAATACCAAGGTAGATGCTCTATTTAATTCTAATTCATAGGCCAACCTCATATAAACCAATCTAATCATCAATCTTAGGCTCAAAGTTTATGATCATCCTAGTCCATATCCATTGGTATGGGTAAACAAGGATGCATATATCAAGGTCACAAAATAGCATGGGATAAAATTTTCTATAAGTGAATTTTTTTATTGATTACTACAGTTAGATGTAATACCCCTTGGTTTGTGCACTGTAGTGTTTGGAAGCCCCTACATGTATATCAGGGATGTGATCTTTATGAAGAGAGAAAACTAGTACCATATAATCAAGTATAGGAGGTATTTTATAATCAATGCACATAGATGTAAATCAAATATCTCTATGGTAAGTGATCATCAAGCAAAAGTTGATATGTTCTAGTGAGGAGTTTGTATTTCTTTTCTTAAGTGATAATCAACAAGGAGATGAATTAATAAGAATAAATACATCCTTGGATGAATGTACCAAAGGGTAGAAATTATAGTTGGAGGAGTTATTACATGCATACAAATGAGTGTTCTAAGAGACTAAATGGATATCACTTAAGAGGGAAGTGGAACACAAGATATATTTGTTGATTAGCTCCCCATTATCAAATATTAGTTTGTATAAACATTTAGTTGTAAAAGCAAGCTAAGTGAAGAGATAGTTGTAGCAACTGCTAGAGTATAGAGTAATTCAACTAAGCATCTCACATTGTGAGCCACCTATTATTATACTACCTATGAAATATGGAACTTGGTGAATGTGTATTTATTATAGAGCTTTGAACATGATCACACTCAAGAATAAATTCCCTCTACCTAGGATCACCAATTTGTTAGTTGAGTTGCAACATGTGAATTACTTCACCAAGTTGGATCTCAAATCGAGATACCACCATGTACACATTAAAGAAAAAGATATATGGAGGACCACCTTCAAGATATGGAAAGGTCTATATGAATGGATTGGAATGAATTTTGGTTTATGTAATGCACTCACTACAGTTATGCAATTGATGAATGATGTATTTTGTCTCTGTTTAGATTCATTTGTAACAACATGTTTGGATGACATATTGGTTTATAACTCTAATTGGAAAGACCACATCCCATATTTCATGTAGGTGTTAGAGAATTTGAAGAAGCATTAAGTGTTAGCTAACCCTAAGACATGTGAGCTTGCTTAATAGTCAATTATTGTATTTTTGATACATGATTGGTAAAGGAGAACTCAAGATAGCTCTTGCGAAGATGGATACCATCATCAAGTGTTTAGCTCCTACTAACGTAAATAAAGTTACGAGATTTGTTGGGACATTGCACATAAAAATTTAATAGCATCATTCTCACTAATATTTGTACTACTATGTGCCAGAAAAACCATTGGTAAGAGTTTACAATGGATAAATAATCAATTGAAAACTTTCGATGAGTTAAAATGGAAGACAAATCAAGCACTAGTTCTTGTATTTCCTAACTTGTAGACACATTTCAAAGAGGAGACAAATGAAAATTGATATGTTATGGGAGTAGTCTTGATGTAGGAAGGTAAGCTAGTATGTTATCATTCTAAAATGTTTCGTTGGGGAGTATTGAAATTCCCTACATATGAAAAGGAACTTTATTCCCTAGTGAAAATTATTAAGGAAAGGAAGCACTTTGGTGGGAAAGGAAACCATTATCCACACTTTTCACTAGTCATTGTAGCACTTTTAGACCCATAGTAGACTTCAACAAACCAAACATTACAAGTATATGGGGTTTTTGAAATATATTCTTCTAGTAATAAAATATAAGGGGAACATTAATAAATTGGTAGACATACTTTCAAGGTAGCCCACATCCATTATTACGACTTTTGGGAACTCTTATGCACATGGATCCTTTTCGCCATGATGCATACACATATTCATACATAGAATAAGATAAATTTAAAGAGGTTTTTTAGTATCCACAAGGTTGAATTTGTGTATAAGAAGAAGGTGACCATAAGGTTAAATATCGTCTCTATAATGGGTTTCTCTATAGGCCATGCAAGCGTTATGTTCCTAAAGGTAAAATATTGCATCTTACCAAAGAAACTTACTATAAGTGCCCCTGGTTTATTTTCCATGTTAATAAATAAAACTAAGGTCATGGGGCACGTATTCCAAGTTGAATGATGGGCAAACATCATAGTGGGAATCACCTGCAGTTTATTAATGGTTATAAATATTTTAAAGTTTTGGCCTAAATATGATTCAATTTTATCATGGGTATTTTTAATCTTTTGGTAGTGTTTTGAGCAGGCTCACAACTGTCTAACATATTTTATCGTGTTTTGAATCGGAACAAATCATTTTGATCAAAGATCACACTTTTATCACTATTCTGGGCTCTATAAACTTACAAAAAAAGAACCCCCTGGAGTCCTCTTTTAGCTCTTTTAAGACTCCCTAAACATGAAAATATTGTTGAGCACTTATCTTTTCGAACTTGTTAAAGAAAATGAAAATATGTCTACTCAATATAAGCTTAACTATTTTCCGTACTGAGATATACTAATTACGAAAAGGAATACCTTAGTTCAACATGGCTAAGAGGTTCTCCTGGGTATCGATTTCTGCCTTTTCAGACTCAAGAGACTATTTACGAAAATGAACCTTTGGAGTTTTCTTTTTCGCCTATTTTTCAAACTCTCTAAACATGAAAAATGGGTCGAGTTATACCTTCGTTGGACTTGTAAAAACATCAAACAACGATGGAAACATCAAACATGACGAGACCGAACCACTCCTTCTCAGGGTTCGCTAAAGATACTTAGAGGGATTCATTTGAAGGATGAACTTACATATCAAAGATATGTTATACTCCTAAAGCTTGTTAAAAAATAAAGTGGTACTGACCAAGTATGGTTGGGAAAATTGGGAAAATGGGATACTCCACCTATGAATGGCAGCAAGTCATTCTTGAACAAGACACTCCCCCACTTAATTTCTGCAGTTGTTGGGTTGGGAAATATGCTTCTATTTTTGGTTCATCACACCATATCAAAGCCTTCACTTTTGGTTTTGATTCAATGTTGACAACTCCATTTAGTGTCACCAATATGTTCAAGAGAATTCATTTAGTTGATCTCTGCTATAATAATGTTAAGCCTACATTCATGTCTATCATTCCTGAACCAATTCCACATTAGCATCATTATATCTCAAAATATTGATACATGTTTCGTGTCATTGATGGTGGATACATCAAGGCCCCCTTGTGACAGGTTTCTTCCTATCAACGTCATCTCATTATCCAAGAAGTTTACTTAGAAAATATCCTTTCCATACCTTGGAGCTTGCATACGCCAATGACAAGTTTCCTTGCTCTCAGCAACATGTTTTCATCAGTGGGCTTTGACTGAAAGATTCTATGTGGTGTTCGACTTCAACCCATTCATTCACACCATACATATTGTATTTCAATACCTTGAGAGATATTAGTGTCATCGGTGCTTTCTATCGCATATGTTAATGACTTACATCATTGGTCGGTAATCAGATGATGTCTACCATTTTTTACTCCAACTCCTTTATTCACATGGTCAGAATCGTACATTGGAACAATCGAATGAACGAGATAAAATACCTAGGTTCTAGTTCCATTCATTTAGGCTGCATTTTCAGGATTAATGAAATATCACAAACCATGATGACCATGATTGTAAAGACAATCATCCAATCAAGATTCTTCTCGCTGCCATCAATGGACGCGACTTCTTGATCATTGTACATGTTAGCGTAAATTCTTAACGCAAGTGTACCAAAAGAGCTCACTTTAGTTGTGCATGACAAACAACCCTAACAACAGAAATGGCTACTTGACTTCTTTAGATATGCAATCGTTAGTTAGAAAAAATGTTGCAAAAACCCATATCTATGCAGTAAAAGCAGTTAAACAATAAAAAGAAATAGTAATTACTCCATGCATCCAACAGACAAAACAAGATTTAAAGAATTTTCAATATATTATAACACATGGTAAAGGGAAATAATACAAGTTACCAATCCCCCTTAATGGGTTGGGTTCTTGGTTTTCCTCAACACTTCAATTCCAGAAGTTTCTCTCTCTCTCAATGGTGCAGAAAACCCAGAATGTGTTGAACTCTATGAGAGCTCAAGAAGCAAAGAAAATATTAGCAGCAATGAGAATGATCAAAGCGCAAAATGAAAGTGATTGAAGTTGTTATCTCTAAATTGGTACTGATGGGCTGCTCCACTAGACAACTTAGAGTAACTATTTCAACCAACTTTTAACTAAATATTAGCCTCTTCAGCCTGAGAGGGCTTTCTCAAGGGTAACTTATGATTTGCAATGAAAAACTCTATTAGATGGCTAACTCTATGACTGTGACTTGATTATGATTGAGCCCTGATCTACATTTTTAGCTTCATTGGAGCTCCATTCTGCCTAGATCTGACTTTCTATCTTTCAGGCAGTTGCAGTCCCAACAGTTGCAGCAGGGACAGTGCATTTTACCTTCCAGCAGTTCAGCAGTTACGTAGTCCCACTTGGGGGATCATTGCAAGGTCATTCCAAGCCATCCCTTTGGCTTGAATGTCTCATATTTTGAGCGCTTTTGTACTTTTTTTTCACCTCCTATATAATAAAATGGCTCAGTTATTTCTGTGCATTATGATGTGTATTTAGATTTATTGTTTACTTTGCTACAGTTCTTATATTGTGTTTTAGTATTACTGCATTTTCCCTTTTGGGATACTACAGTGGTATCAAAGCATGATCTTTGGCTCAGCTTGTGGACACTTCATCTTTTGCATCAAAAGAAGAAGTAGATAGATGAGATCTATCATGAAGGAGGATTGTATTTTTTTCACTCCTCTCTTTAGATCCATGCAAGATCTCTCCAAGGAGGTCAGCCAAATGAAGAGAGAAAGGAAAAAGGAGGATCCAAGAATGAAATTTGGTGAGGAAGGTCCAAGCACTTCCTATCAGCAAAGAAGAAAACTGGAGAATCATAGATCTCCTCATAGATATACTATGCCCACTTTCCTTGAAGAAGGTGAGAGGTATAGAAATGAAGAAAGAAGAGAACCTGAGACTCATGAGACTCTCAGTCTATATCTGGAAGAGTACAAAGCACAGTCTAGAGGTTTCAAAGAAAGTCTAACTCTCCAATAATTCTTTGAACTCAAAGAAGAAAGAAGATCCTATAGCAACAATAGAAGAAAGAGGCACACTAGATTCTATTTGCCTACATTTGATGGATCTTCCTCAAGCACTGTTAAGGCTTGGAGGAAAGAGTTAGATGCATTTTTCAGGCTACATCCTGTAGCTGAAGGAGAGGTTGTCCAAATTTCAGCACTTCATCTTTTAGGTGAAGCTAATGATTGGTGGTTTGGTCACATGGAGCATGAAAAGGTGACTAAATATTCAAATTTCTTTCACAAGTTGAGGAAGAAGTTTGATGTGAGAAAACCAAAGATGTATCACAAAGAGAAATTTCCTAAGGAAACAAAGGAGGATGTCAATATTGTCACTTTGGACAAGAAGTCACTACATTCACCACCAGATGCAAAAGTACTTGCATCTGAAGAAGAGACACTTGCAACTTTGCAAGATAGTCTTGAGCTCTTGACACATAGAGTTCCATGCATGATTCAAGAGATTCATGAGGAAGAGGAGGAAGATTACAGTGCTGGTACACTTGGAGAAGAGTAACGATCACTCTTACCAGCAGTTGGAGACACTATTGTTCCGGTTGGAGGAACTCTTTTGTTATGGCAAGAGGTTCCCACACATCAGTTGATCCAAGGTATGCATGAACTTTCATCACTTATTGTTTCAGTAGATCTTATTGAAACTTATGAGGATATTCCATCAGGGCCAATGCATAACCAAGGGTTAGAACAAAATGCTGATTTAAAGCAGCAAACTATCACAGTGCAGAGGACCCTTGATATAATCAAGGAGGAGATGAAAATCTATCCCAGTTTGTAATTGATGGAATACATTCAACTCTTTGAGTTGAAGTGTGGATTTTCATGAAAATGGTTAGCATGATCCTATGTACAATGACTGATTATGAGATCAATATTGTACCTTGCTTTGAGACAGCACATGTATTACCATGTAGATCTACAACGTTGTCACTTAGTAGCAATGATAAAGAAGGAGCCCCATCATTCTTGGAGCATTCTGAAGGTAGCTTCACTCATGAAGAAATGGAGGTAAAGATGGTAGATGGTAGAAATATTGAGATGAAGAAACTTTTCTACTTTCTAGATGACACTTTCTCAATGAGCATCTCACTGCTCAAAGAGAAACTTCTACCTGCAGCAGATCCAAAACCTCTTTGGTTTTGGAGGGCCTTTAGTAAAAAGAGAATCTCATTGGAGGTGAACTTCAACATTTCATGAAGTGCAAAGTTCGTCATCAGTTTGGGGAGGATGGTATTCTACAAAGGGAGGATACCATGATTATGCAGTACATCATTCATCATCCACATTGGGATGAGTGGGTGAGGATGATAAGCAAGGGGTCGCATGACCACTTGCAAATATATGACATGGCCCAGCAAGCTTGGTTATGTTGGTTTCTCTTGGGATATTTTTGTCACTACCCAAAGGCTCCTATTTCTTTGATCCATGCCTTGAAAAACACTCATGAAATGAAGAAGGAGGCATGGCTGCGCTGGCTGCTCTTGGGTGAGTATGGTTACCACCAAAAATCTCATGTTTTTCCTATTCATGCCTTGTGTATCAATGATAAAATGCAAAATAATAAGGCATGTTCATTTTGGTTGAGATATTTTGGCCATCACATGACATCTCCCATGTTTATGTGTTTTATATTGTTTTTAATATGGCATAATACTCTCATGGTATGTGATAATTGAGTTTGTTTGTATTGGTTTGATATGACATTACATATGTCCTTCAGTATGTTGTTTTTACTCCATGATTCACATGATGGTGTGAAGAGGTAGATTCACATGATGGTGTGAAGAGGTAGCAAGAGATCTTGTCGTTGTGGCTTTTATTGGGGGGCTTTGGTCCTACACACTCCCCTACTTTTCATGATAGTGTTGGAGGATGGAAGCAAGAGGCACTCCTCTGATGGCTCTTACTTGGAGAGTATGGACACCATACTTGGTATCTTGATGGTGTGGTGTGGCAGCAGGGAGCATTGTTGCATTGGCTGCTATTGGGAGAGTATGGTTTGGCATCTTTGTCTACCCATATATCTCTACCTCTTCTTTTGTATAATGTTGGGATGATGCTTAGATCCAACAAGGCCAACAGGGCTAAGGATGGAGGCATGAAAAGCCTCTCTTTACTTCATGTAGCATGGGATGGAGGTATACTTTGTGATTTGGAGCTTTCCTCTTGTGGAAGGAACCATCTATTCTTATGTATCTCATGTATTGTGGAGGATTTTGGACAGCTTGTGGTTGTCACTTGGGTCTTCATGATTGATGAGGGGTATCTAGCTACATAGTTAGAGATCACCCTAAACATTCTAGGGATGCAACTTTGGTGCTGGGCATACATAACTCATTGCAGAAAATGGGGAGACCTTCCTTGTGTGGATGCCATTTGGAAGGGGACAAATTTCTCTACCATCTACTTTTGCAGTTGCTTGAGGACAAGCAACATTTTTTCAGGGACTGTATTATTCCCAAATTTTCACATGATATTTGGAATATTAGAGTTCTTAATAAAATTAATTAATTAAGTAAATAAAGGGGTGGAGGGACCCATAATCCCCAAAAGATGAATAAAATCCACTTTTTATGTGTGTATGTGGATATTCTAGATCTAGATCTAAAATCATGGAGTAGTGGAGCAACTCCATTAATGGAGATCATGTCTCATTTATGAGATAGATTATGGAGGATGAAAAAATCAAACAAGATCATAGATCTTAAATATAAAATCATGAGGATATTTGATAAGGTCAACTGAGATCATAGTGCATTCAAAGAAGATCATAAAGCACTTATGATAAGATAGTGGAGGAAGTGAGCATTTAATGCACACATGATGGAGAGGGTGATCACCCCATGTGAACATGATGGAGGACATGGAGAAACAATGCAGTCAACCATGGAGACTTATGTCCACAGGTACAACGCATTTTTGGAGTGGGCATAGGCTATGGAAGGCTCATATCTATATAATGAAGGTGAAGGAACATTGGAAGGCATGATTTGGATTATTCATTTCTTGATTTTTTTAGATCTAGATTTGACTGAGGATATTTCTATGCAGCCTTGGGCTATTTAGTAGAGCTTGCAGTGTTGTTTAGCACAGGGTGTTCCCAAGCGGGAATCCCACCTCTTTCTTTGAGTGATCTCTAAGGAAGAGGATTGAACTTCATTCCCTATCAGGCATTAGTGCCATCTTCAGGAGGTTGTTTCTAGCATTCAGTTAGGAAACCAGTGGAGGATTCATCATACCACTTTTTTCTTCACATTCAGCATTCTAGGAGCAGCAGATCTATATCTGGCATTCAGGCCATTGGGTTTTACCTCCATGCAGGAGCAATTCCTTCAAGGACTGTGCAGTCCAGTCCTGTTTATCTATTGGAGGAAGGAAGTTTCCAGTATTTCAGCTAGAAACCCTATGAGGGATCATATCCTCACATTAGATCTATTGTTTCCATCATTTAGGAGCTGATTTGACATATCTAGCAGGAGGCTATTGAGTCTCCCTCTCTAACAGCACAGTTTTCTGAAGGTTTTGTTCATCTAGCAGTTATTTTTAGTGGAGGATATTGGAGGTGCTAGATCTTGAGCTTTTAGCCCAAGGATCTAGGGAAGGGATCAACCCTTCTTGCATAGATCTGATTGTGAATTATTGCAATCATCATATCATCATATCTATCTTCAAATCCGAATTCCCAGCAACATATATGTGAAGCCCTAAGAGGGTGTTTTTAGATTGACAAATCTGAGAAACCATTTCTGGGTTATCTTCAAAATCCATCAATGAAACCTGATCTACATTTTTAGCATCATTGGAGCTCCCATTCTGCCTAGATCTGACTTTCTATCTTTAATGCAGTTGTAGTCCCAACAGTTGGAGTAGGGACAACGCGGTTTACCTTTCAGCAGTTTAGTAGTTACGCCTTGGGGGGTGATTGCAGGGTCATTCCAGGCCATCTCTTTGGCTTGAGTGTCTCATATTTTGAGCATTGTTATACTTTTTTTTCACCTCCTATCTAATAAAATGGCTCAGCTATTTCTGTGCATTCTGATGTGTATTTATATTTATTGTTTACTTTGTTGCAGTTCTTATATTGTGTTTTAGTATTACTTCATTATCCCTTTTGAGATACTACAAGAGGCAGCATGATGGGAAATTATTTCTATGGTACAGGGAAGTCATAAGAAGGTACAAAGAGTCTGAACAAAGCATAAGTAAAAGGCATGAGAAATTTTGCTTATATATTAACAATTCCATTTTTCAACATATAAGAAGCATAAGGACTTAAAAGCAATCATAAAAAGTGGTGAACAATGATATCATAACAGTGAAAAGAAGTCTTTATGTTGGAAATATGATATCAAAACGACACCTACAGGATCCAAGTTCTCTTTGCTGACACCCATAGAGAAATCAAGTTCTCTTCGCTGACACCTAAAAGACTATGTGATGGTAAGCAAGTCATGTTAACAATTCATAATGTGAACTATAATAAGGGTAAATAAAATCAAAGGAAGCCAAGCCATATAAAATTCAAAATAACTTGTGAGGATTCATTGCTTGATGAGTATTGAAACATAGCAAAACGACTTGCCCAAAAAAATGATTGCCATGTTTGTTGAAGAGTTGGTTGCTAAGCTTGTTGAGTTGAGTTGGAACGCAGAGCTGTTGTGAATGTTATTGCCAAAGGTTGAAATCGAATGTCATGTTGTGAATTTTGTTGAAGGTCGTTGAGTTGTGAATGCCTGAAATCGAATAGCCTATTGTGAATGTTGTTGTCGGAGTTGGAACGCGAAACCTATGGCATTGTGAATGTCGTTGACCATAGTGGAGCGAAAAAAATTTTGTGGAACAGAAAAATCACTTAGAAAGGATTTTTCTGCCTTGGAAGAGGTAAACGCCATTTTTCTGCCCAAATTCAGGAAAATTGTTTTTTTTGTTGTTGAAAATTTCCATGTTAGAATCACTGTGGATATGGTTATCGAATTTCATGCCAACATTCACTAATTCCACCACAGAATTTGATATTTTATCAGTTAAATTTAGAAAAATTTAATTAATTAATAAAATAAAATAAATGAATAAAAAATTGGATGTTGAGACAAAATAAAAATTTTAGGGATTGGTTTAATTCGATGGGGAACCTGGGAAATTTAAAACAAATTTTTCACATTAAAAAAAGAAAAAACATTTCTCAAGTAGGGAACACCATAAATCAAAATTTCTGAGCACGGAGAAATTCAAAAATAAGTTTTCAAAGTCATAGAATGTAGAAATTGGTCAAATTGGTGAACAAAAACAGTATCCTCATCTTCCTTCAATAGGTACGAAATTTCTTTATACAAAATGTTGAACACAAATTGAAATCTGGTGTTAAAAGTTGAAATTTATTTTTGTTTCTTGTTTAACAGGCAAAGAAATTTTATTTTATTTATTTTTTTCGTACAGAAAGAATATTCAAGAAATAAGTTGGCTTTTTTCAAAATGGTGTCTAGAGTTTAACCATAATAGTTTGATACTACTATAGTACACCAAGACTGTTTAGAGCTCTTAGAAACAAATCATTGGACTTCATTTTTGACTAAATTCAGTGGGCATAATGAGAAGGTATGTCTAGAGTTTGCAACCTCATTTGATTATGAAAATTCCATTTTAGGAAACCTTACTATCAACTATCAGAAGATATAATGGCACAAGTTACCGACCTTCCTCGGGAAGGTGAGAGATACTTCAAAAGGAAATCAGTGGAAAGACAAGTCATGGGCACCCTTTATTTGCAGATCTAGAGTGTCATCAATTAACTGGAAAAATGAATCTATAGGAGTTGGCTCATGCATCCTTGCGATGAAATGATGTACATCATCCAAAAATTCATTACATGTGAAGGGAGTTTCAGCATAGTTTACTTGTACGATGTCAAGTTTGTAAAACATCTGAAAGGAAATTGCAAAATTAATATGCCCTACTATTTATTGCAAAGTCTCGCTAAAATGGAAAAAGAGGTACAAAAACATAGTAATTAAAAAAAAAAGGCCTTTATCATTATGGATTAATTAGAATGATCATTGTGCATGAACTTCAAAAACGAATTTTTTTATGGAATGAGTCCATAGAAAATAATGATTTTGAAAAGAAGAAAGATGAAAGTTTCCATACCTGTGAAAGTGAATCCAGAAAACACTCTCATGCTCAAAAAGGACAAATTTTGAAGAAAAATTATAAAGCACAACAATACCAGTATGATTATTTGCAAGCTTTAAAGGAACACGAGGAAATGACAAATGAGATGCCAATGGATGAACCAGATCCCATCATTCCAGAAAATATGGCAGAGAAAACAACTTCAAAGAAAGATGCAAAAAAAAAGTAACTAAAGATGATTGTCAAAGAAATGGAAGTTATTGAGAGGCACTTAAAACAGGGAAATGAAAGGTTGAAAATCCACAGCCAAGAAATTCAAAAATAAAATGAAAAATTAAAGAGGAAAAATCATAAGTTGAAGGTGAGAGGAATCTAATTTCCAAATAGGCAGACAAGTGGTATCATCAAAAGAGGGCATTAAAAACAAAGTACCAAAGGCTGAAAGTTCCTCACATGGCACAAACCAATGTAGATATTTTGTTGCAGGTAGCAAAGGAAGCAGAAGAAGAAGAGGAACAATGATAGACACACATTGACGCTTTTTGTGCATGAGGACAAGCAATGACTTCCTCTTGGGGGAATGTTGGGTATCAATTTTTGGTGTGTTGTCTTCACACATAAGCTATTTTTGCCTTCATTTTCCTTTTTCCACTTCCATTTTCATCCAGAAAACCTTTGAAATTAATCAAATCGGGTACAATTTTCATTTAATTTTAATGATTTAAATTTTGATAAAGTCTTGCTTTAAAATTGAAATTTTATCAGTAATTATGGGATGTTGAAATTTCCCGTAATAGCTCCATGGTTTTCATATGTGCAGGATAGTTGGGTGAAATCTAAAGGTTGTTGGGTAATCCTCATTGTACAATGATGGTGAAACTCCTATTTTTCTCTTGAAAAGGTTCATGGAGGTGCTCACTCAACACTGGTCAAACTAGGCCAGTCATGCAGAAAATCCCTTATTTGCGCATAAAATTTGGGCAGTTTTGGATTTTGAGGGATTTCTCCCAAATTTTAGTGATTAGAGGGATGAATTCAACTTGTAGCCTTTATTTAGGGTTTTCGTAAATAAATTTGAATATTTTTAGTCAATTTGTTACAAAAACTCTTGTATAAATATGTGTCAATTGAAGGAGGAAGACATATCTTATGTTGTGTATTTTTTTGTTGTAAGCTTCACAGGACTACATCTTCATCATGTCCAATATATCACCCCGATCAGTGCCTCGAATTGAACTGGTGACTTCACATCAAGGACTGCCTTAATAGAACACCCAATCACAGACTATCCAAGACCTGATAGACATATATTATGTTATGTTAAGTTTGATGACTTTTGAAATTCATTAAAGAGAGTTGATTTAGAGTTTTTATATCTCTATTGTGCTTAATGGAAGATGCTTATTCTGGCTTTCAAGTTATTCTAAGTCGGTTTTAAAGTGCACAAGCAAAGCGTGGAGTGCCCCCATTGCCAAGCTTGTGCACTAGTTTCTAATTATTTGGTATGATTTTAAGTTTGATGTAATTTCATTGTGTGGATTTGTTATTTATTTTGGTATCATTTGACAAAGTTGTTATTGATATTCTTGATAAGAAATATTATGAATTGACCTCCACTAAGGGAGCTTAATATTCCTATCATTTTCAATAAGTTAAAATTTTCAAAAATTGCTCATTTTTCTTATATGTGATTGGATTGCTTCAATTTAGTTAATTAATTATTTAATTGAATAAATTGATGATCCAAAGGTATTGATTTTGTCATTGAAGGTTTTTTTAATCCATCTCCTGTAAGGGAGATTGAAGTTTACTTGACAATAATGCTTAATATCTCAAGTTAGTTAAGTGTTAATATTTTTAGAAACAATCTCTAAACCATAGAATTTGGTGTGCTTCTAAGCTTACGAAGTCTAGATTGATGATAGAATTGATGATCTGATTTATACCCTTAAATTAGACTGACAAGGCCCCTTTGCAAAATGGTTTAGTTTGATCATCCATCATCCCACAATACCAAGTTTCATTAACCGACCCCCATATTAATGTTCTTCAAGCTTACATCCATTTTTCTGGATTTAATATGACTGAGCAGTCTAATATTTCCCAGTTACATTCCAATGTTTGTTTACAATTTGACTCCACAACTCTCCAAACTCTCAATCCTCAGCTTACTCAGAGAGCCACAATAGAAGGAGTAGTGGTTGGACCTGGTAATGTCACTCCTATCGCAATAAGTGTTTCACAATTAACATTTCCTGATGAGTGGACTGCACAATACCATCAATTGTCTCAAAAGTATTTTCCGACTCCAGAACCTAAAATATTGTCTATTTTTTAGTCAAGTAGAGGACCAGTCATTAAACTAAAGAATGAAATTATAGTATCCAAAATCCCTATTATAATTCACTCTGTCATAAGCCATGATACTTCAGACCTCAGTAGGCATCTGGAAAATCACAAGTACGGATCCTCCTCTCAATGCAAATTATGTATTGCCTCTAGAAGTCCAAGTTCTGATAAAAAAATTCAAGTCTTTCATAGACCTCAATCTATCTTGAAAGAGGAACAAGATGAACATTTAGGCCAACATGCAGAATGTCATAAATGTCTACATATTGCCTCTCTAAGAGATATTAAGTTAACGATTTACGCACTACCTTGAGAAAAGGCTGGGGTTGATCTAGAAAAGCATCTACTCCCATAAAGGAGACCTTCTCCTGGAAATTTTATACAAAATTTTAAATATGGGAATGTTGTAGTTGATGTGGATTTCCTGCAATATAGGAAATTGTTGGATGAGAAGCCCCAAGACATTATAAGGCTTCATAACTATAACAATTCATCTAACATAACTATAACAATTATCATCATAACTAGATGACCTATCACAAGAAGTGTTGAAATTACAGTCCCATGTGTGAAGTCTCCTTCTAGTTTAGATGATTTCAATCAAAAAGATTATGAGCATTTTGATAAGTTAAAAGATGTAAATGTGAAGTTATAGAAAATTATGGAAGTAGTAGTAGATTTAAAGCCGAGTCTGGAAAAAAAAAATCTTGAGTTAGAAGAAGCATTTACTGCATCAGAAGTTTATAGCCAGACATTCCAGCTAGAAGAAAGGAACCCTGATGGGAAAAATACTCCACTACTGCTCAAATAGTTCTTTGTACATAATCCTAGATTTTTTCAATTTGAAAAAATTATTTCATTTGCTAGAGAAAAAATGGCTCTAGTTCAATCACAAATCCCAGACTTTAATCTATGACCACATAACAAAGCATAAATAAAAATGGTAAAATAAGAAGGAGAAGAATCTAGCAAAAGACCCAGGAGTGCATATAGTGATAGACCAAACCAACATTTTGAATCTGCATGGGAAAAGTGGTATAATGCAAAGTATGGTTCTCCTGGAAAAACTCCATATGATCCTTCAAACACTGATGAGTTCCCTACTCTTATTTGAGCTAACATTGATCAAGCTCCAATGAAAAATATGAACTACAATTCTAAAAACGAAATCCTCATGGAAATCCATCCTTGGAGTGCATGGGCAAGCACTCAAAAGTCCATTCACAAAAACAAAGTCTCATGGTCAAAATTAGCATTAAGGATATTTAAATTAGCTTTAATAATAATTATTATTATAGAAAATAAAAATAAAAATAGGATTAAATTATTAAAAATAATTATAACAAGATAATAAAACTTAAATTATAAATAAAAATATTTGTTATTTTGTCGGCTCTTCCTCTTATCCTTCACTATATATAAACCTAGTCCTCTGCATCCTTCTTTCACTTTTCATTCAACATCTTGTCCTGAAGATTGATCCCCGTTGGGATTCGAAACGTCGACCATTGTTTGATCATATTGTGGATAGTCCAAAGATCTATTCATCGAACAATAACCACAGAAGCTTGAAAACCATAGATTTGAAATTTGTTATTGTTTATATTGATGAATTACTAATATGTTTTTTTGGTTTAAAAGAACATAGAAAGCACTTGCAGATAGTTCACCACAGGGTTTTTCAACATGGGCTAGTCCTCAGCAAGCCGAAGCTTGAATTTGCAAAAACTAGAATTGAATATCTAAGACTAATCCCATTCCAAGGAAAATTTGAATTGCAAGAACATGTGTTGAAAGCTTTAACATAATTTCCAGATGTCATTTATGACCGTGGGCAATTGCAGAGGTTCTTGGGAAGACTCAATTACATTCGATAGTTTTATGAAAATCAAGCCAAAGATGTCAAGATCCTACAAAAGAGGCTCAAAGGAATAGAATGGACTACATCTATAACGGCTGCAGTTCAAATTATTAAACAAAAGGTCCAAAATATACCAAGTCTGGTTCTTCCAAGACATGAATATCCTTACATTTTAGAATCAGATGCATCCAATGAAGTATGGATAGGAGTTTTGATGCAAAAACATGCAATAAGGGAAGAAGTTTTCTCATATGCATCAGGATGTTTCAATGACACTGAATTCAGGTATCCATCTTCTCATAAAGAAATCTTTTCTATAAAAAATGGAATCAAAATATTAACGTTGTTCCTAAAGCCAGTAAGATTCATTATAAGAACATACCTGAAACAAACGACTCGGATGCTTAGAAACAAAAGATTGGTAGAACAAGGAAACACTAGGATACTAAGATGGATCCTATGGTTGGATGGATTTGACCTTGAGATAGAATATAAAAAGGGTAAATATAATTGTTTATAATATTTTCTTTCAAGAGAAGCATCTCCGAAAGAAATCACGATGTTTATTTGTCCATCAACTTCAACTTCATCATCACCTCCCCCTGCTTTAGAAGGTTTTCAATGGGTTTTAATATGTAAATATTGTCATATGTCATTTTGTTTTCAATGTCACATAGATAGGGTGAAGGAGAGTCCTGCAGATGAATACATTCTTGCACAATGGATTAATAGTAGCCATAGTAATGTAATTAATATTATGTATTTTTTTGATCCGGTGGATCAGTTTAATTCTCAAAATTCAAAGTTCTTGGATTGACTCAAAACCAGTGCCAAAACGAAGATCTTGTCGCCTTGAATCCAATGCAACTCACTTCACTCAAAATCGACATCGAATACTCCCGATATCGCATTCTGAATGAATTGGAAAACAACTAAACATTTTGGAATGTGGGTTGCAGGTACACCCAGTCAGCAGTCCGTACGCTGACTGGAAATTTGACTGTGTTTCTGTGGGCCTATGCTTGAATGACAAGTGTCATTGTTTAATTGGTTCGAATTGGATTTTTTTTATTTCATTGGTTGTATGTGGTAGCCCAATGAGGGAGAGCCACATGGGCCAATCGGTGACTTCCATGTGGGCTCCACTCATCAATGCAAAATTTTGTTGGAGCTCGAACTGCCTCCATAGGAATTGAAACTACGACCTATAGCCTACTAGAATATCCCTCCCTTGTCCCGCCTATGGTGTTTCTTAACCACTATGGGTCTTAAGTCCTATTTAAGGTTTAATTGCAGATGATTCGGGGTGGGGACCAGGGTTAACCCTAGAACCCAGTCCACACAACCACGCTACATGGCAGGCAGACAAGGTCCAAGGTTAACCTCGGCCCAAACCATATATTTTATGCAATATACCAAATTTTTTGGGTGATGTTATAACCCAACCATATATTAAAATGTATAACCAAATTTTTGAACCATAAGCCATGTGATATGAACTGACGGGTATGAAATGTTTCGAACCATATGTTATATGTTAACCCAAATTTTTAGCGTGGAAATTATATTCCATGACAGGTTTCACTAACACTTACCACTGGCAGTCAAGTCAACATGTGAATAGTCTTGGAGAACGGCGGTAAAATTAAATGCTAGCAGGTTCAATAGGGTTCAACCTCTTGTGGATTAGTGCACAACACATGCAACGGTTAACATCACGGTTGATGTTATGGTTAGAGCGATGGGGAGCGGAACTCTACGGGTAGAACCAGAATTGACCCAACCTCAACCCACTGACGAAATCACAGGGTTACTCAAGTTGCAGTTTGGGTTAACCAAATTAGAGCGGTTTCAAAACAAAACGACAGTCAAACAAACCCTGAATCCGATAGATATGGTCGTGCCACTTGGCGCTAATTTATAGGTTCATGGCCAACATAGGAAAATTAAGTGTTCGACAATCTACACCCAGTGCGGTGGGAATCTCACCGATGTGGGGTGAATTTGCTGGCTGCAAAAGGTGGAATTTGTAGAACAATTTGTAGGAGAGTGTGAATTGTAGGACAGTTAGCATAAAAACTTCTATGGAGCATAACTCATTCAATTTTTTACCTTTTTGAGTGTAGAAAGAGCCCAGTTAGGGGTTTTTTACTGTTCTGGAGCCATTGGAGACATGTTTTAGCATTATGAGTATTGTAACATAATGTAAACACATACCTTTTAGCATAATGAAAGAGGCCCAACATTGGAAGCCGAACCAAGATATGTAGCCCAGGAGGGGTGAACTCCTTCATCATTTGTTGTCTTATGTATATTGTTATGGTATTGATGCCTTCTTTTTTTTTTGCAAAACTGAGTTTTAAAACATGTTTATGTGTTAATGAAATTGAAATAATTGGTTGAAAACCCTAAAGCAATTTTCCCCATAAACTCTCAAGTTTTCATATACAGGTCATTTATAGAGTCACCCAAAATGTTTCAAGGGGCCATTAGATTTGCACCTTTTGCAAGACAAAGATATATTTGTCTGCATGAGCCATGGCTGAGCTATGCAGAATATTGTAATATCATGATGTACACCAAATATGCCAAAAGAGTTTGGCTGATGTTCAAATGTATCTCTATGTGTAATCCCTACAATCATTTATCACCTTGGTTCAAAATACTGCTACATGATTGGTGCCCGTGGGAAGGAATATTTTGGAACATCTGAAAAAATGTATTTATTGATTATCTCTAAGAAGATATCAAAAAAATAGCTTAGTCTAAGGCATGGTTTTGCTTCCAAATAGAACATTTTCTTAACATACTTAAAGTACATAGTATTTAGCCACCAAAGAAACCCATATATAAATAAATATCTCAATTATTTGGATCAATTTGTAATCCTGCAGATAAGAGTGTACCTAACATGTATGGATCTCATTTATTTTCGTGCTATAATATCATGCCACCTCATGTAGGAGCCCATTTTTCACCAAGGTTGCAACCTTTATATTACTCAAGGGACAGTGATAATTATGGATATCCAAGAAACTAACAAAATCTTTGTAAAGAAGCATGGTGGATTTTATTTCATGTCTATTCACCTGACAACGAGTGTGATTGGTACCATGGGACTCATAAAATCTCCACTGTGTAAATATTAGGAGTGTCTAAATGGCTAAGTGGAGGGGTTTGTCCTCCAAAATAAAATCTTAGGTTAACTTTACAGACGAATATCTGGAACTCAGAGCACTTCTCTGACTTTTGAGGGGATTTGACCCACATTTCAGGGCATATACAGAAAATTTTAGATTTGACATCTATAGTTTGTGCAATTTATGCAGACAACTCATATTTCAACGAAAAAAGTTTAGATTTGAGATATATAATTTGTACAATTTATGAAAATAGATCATATTTCGATAAGATGCTTGAAACTCTCTCGAAATCCTATAAATAAGGAAAATGTATCACCATTTTGGTAGTCGAGTTTGTGTGGTTATTCTGATCTCTCTCTCTCTCTCTCTCTCTCTCTCTCTAAATCTTTGTGTCATTATGTCTTTAGGTCGAGTTCGACAAGCCCGCGCATATGCACATTAATGCATATGTGAACCTAAAGTGACGGGTGTTGTCGTTCCTAGAGACAGCCTTGAGTTGTGAAAGACCAGTGCCTAGGACATCTTATGTAGCAAGGAGTGTAGGGTATGACAGGGGAAATTATCAATGCAAATCTCTCATGCTATTTCCTGATAAACAAGGAATATTAATCTGAATGGGACCAAGACCTTCAGAAACTGACACAGAGAAAGGAATACTACAGGGGCAATGTGCAAAAATCTCATATAAAAGCAACAGACAATTCAAAGACAGTTTACTGTAAAGAGGGCCAATTCAGAAATACCTCACATAAATAAATTATCAGAAGGTGTATGTAGTGAATGAAATATTGAGAGAATATTAGTTGTCATTGATCTGATATCCAGATACATAATATCACCATGTAATGGGCTTACCAATTTAAGAATCCATTCATGAAAATAGCGTTTTAAAAACACCCTCCCAAAGAAACTAATATAGCAGAAGTATGGTTTAGATGAATAGTGGAACAGAATATCATGCCTGAGTCATATTTAAAGCGCTTGACTAATCCGAGCATGGGTATCAACTAGGATAAATCCATACCAAAAATCAGTGAGCCACTCACATTCCAGAAACATGATACAAGAAAGATGGATGAAATGAAATGATCTATAAAAATAACACATATAAGAGAAAGTTACAAACTGTGAAATACCAAAGACCAGAATCCTCTTAACAGATGGAACTCCTCCTCACTGATACCCTACGGGCTCTGAGCCTTCATACAAGAGTTCAACAAAATGTATACAAAAATCCTTTCACTACATCCTTTTCTGATAAAATCTGGAACCATAAATCATCTGTTATTCGGGAGCTTTATAGGAGAAAAAGAAAGCTCGAAAAGGGAGTAGGTGATGAACATTGAATTGCCTCATTAAGACAAGATGGCGGAAACGTGCATGCCCATACTACTGAATGAATTTGTAATGCTATTTTTACTCTGCTACCTGCTTACTGAAATAAATGCACTGGGTAGAAGTCTCTTCAGGAACACGGAAAAGAAGTAAAATAACATAGACATTCCGTCCTTTCCTGAAAGAAAATGGTGCTGAAAAGAAAACTTTAGGGTATTTTTTTTCTGCGAATGGTACCCTCTGCCTTCTACACCCTGAATTAAGGTTTAAGGTCTTCAATGATGAATGTTGAATTCCTCGATCATTCACTGATATTTCTCTGCTGCTCCATTAATGTCTCCATCTGCGCAATCTGTGCTTTGAATGACTCTGGAGGGTTTGACAGATTTTAACCCTGCTTCTTTAATGGAAGTCTTGCCGACATACCTTCCCAGGCCTTTCTCCATAATTACAACCTCTGAAAAATGGTCCTTTGATGTGCTCTCTATTACAGTAATGGAAACTGTAAATCATGGCACTTTTCCGCCGTTGTAGCCCTGCAAAACCCGAAAACGTGTTAAGAAAACTATGCACAGAGAGAATGGATGCATTGATGGCCGTCGGACTGGTGATGGGACTGTGGAGAGATGGTGAAAAATGCAGCAGAAGGCGTTGTGGAATGGTGATGCAGCACGGCGGACACAGTGAGAAATGAACATGAAAATGCGAAAAAACGAAGAAATGAACCGATTATGGACCCGGGGTGGCAGAGAGCACGTGGTGAAAAACTGGAGGACAGTTGGCGCGATACCGCGAAAATAAGAAACGGATGACGTGGAGTGCTGACTATGGGCCGGGGTACGATTTCCTCGGGTTATCTTCCACGCAATTTCATGGAGCGACTACCGTCGTATGGATCGCCCCAAATCGGACGGCACTCGTGGATATCGCGTCACGTCTACGGACGAACGATAACGCGCGATGGAGGGTGGTTTTTGAGCCATACGCGGGGACATGCGGCGAACAATGTATGGAATCGCTCCAAAAAATAAAATATCGCCTTCCGCCCAAAGGCGGTGCGATAGAAACCGGGCTGGTTTTGTGCAGTGCTCGGCGCGGGGACCACCGGGCGGGAGTACTGTGGGCCGTTGATCTGCGGTTTAAACGGACAGCGGGCAAGCGATCTGGGCAATGAATGGAGTGGGCCACGAGCGCGATGATGACTTTCGAATGCTTTCGGATCTGCAAAGATCGACGGTTATAAACGTGCCCGACCTATATATGTGATAAGCGCCTTCATGACTAGCACTCAGTTTTGACTTTCGGTCATGTGGAGAAAAAGGTGCAGGGGCTAGGGCCGAAAGGTGCTAGGCCTTAAATATAATGTAATGTGGGATTTCGGCCCTTTTATGCAGTTTTGAGGCTGGGAGAAGGTAACGGTGAGCAGAAAATGAATCTCTCAGGGCAAAAAGAGGGGGTTTGAAAGGTTTAAGCGAGGTTGCTTATCAAAATTTCAATAGAATGCTGACATGATCAACATTGGCTCCACCTGGGGATGGCATGTTCATCCCTGGGTGTGTCGAGAACTTCGCAGACCACCTGATAATCTTATGTGCAAACTCTTCCCTTCAACACTTCTACCTTTCTTTTCATAATTCATCACGACACCCACATTATTCAAACAAGAGAGAAAACAGGAAACTAATATACAGTATAATACATTAGGCTATCTCTACCTGAATTAGAACTGGAAGTAGGGTTTAAGAAACTGACCATTTACAGGGGTGTCAAGCAAGTCACCCTATAAATTTTCCAACTTGAAAGTGTTGTTACCTCCCTGTTCCACAATTTTGAAGGGGTTGAACCAGAGTAGGTCGAATTTACCATGTTTTCCTTTTTCAGCTCTATGGATATCCCATCTGAGTACTAAATCACCAATCTAAAAAAAAATTTCCTTGGCATGCTGATCAAAAAGGTATTTCATCTTCTCCTGATACTCTATCAGCCTTTGATTTACCTGGTTGCGCATTTCATCCAATTCCACCAGCTGATTTATTCTCCTGGTCATATCACCAGGCTCTTCTTGACTTTCCTGCATGAATCGGGATACTGGTAGGGCTAACTGTATAGGGAATACTGCTTCCCTCCCATATACTAATTCATATGGGGATTTTCCAGTTGCTCTCTTGCTGGTAATTCTATTTGCCCACAGAGTGAATTTCAACTGGGAATCCCAATTTTTCTTATTTTCATTTATACCCTTCTTCAGTGCCCTTACCAGGGTTTTATTGGATGACTCTGCCAAGCCGTTTCCCTATGGATAATAGGCTGTAGAGTGACTTAGTGTGATATTATACTGCTGACAGAAGCTCACAAAATTTGCAAACTTGAAGGCATGGGCATTATCAGTCACTATTCTAGCAGGGCAGCCAAACCTGGATATGATGTTTTCTTCCATGAATTTTATTATCACAGTATCTGTGGCGTTCCTCGTAGGTATGGCTTCCACCCATTTTGTGAAATAATCAGTGGTAGTTAATATCCATTTATGTTGACCACTCGATGGAGGATGTATTTCACCTATAAAATCAATTCCCCATTTTCTAAATGGTCCGTCCACGTGCACGGGAATCATGGGCAGAGGTGCCAACTTCTGTTTTTCAACAAACTTCTAACACTTCTCACAAGCTCTAACCCGGGCAAAAACATCTCCAAAAAGCTTGAGCCAATAAAAACCAGCCTTCGGGATTTTGTGAGCAGTGGACCTCCAGCTGTAATGACCCCCACAGATTCCTTCATGAAATTCGGCAATAATACTCTCTACCTCATCCTCTGTGAGACACGGGAGTAGGATGCCTGAGGGATCTCGCCAGTATAGCCGGCCATTGGTGACTAGGTACTTCTGTGATTTCAATCTCATCGTTCTGTATTTATCTTTATCACAGCTTGGAGGGCAGCTAAGTGTGAGGAGATATTCTACCGTCTCTTTGTACCACTGACTGGTGAGGTAATTTATATGTGTTTTCGGAGTAGCTACCCCAATTCCCTATCATTCTTCCTTCTCTTCAAATTCCTCACTTGCTATTATGGACAAATTTATACCCAAAGCTTGATAGTTTGATTTAGATAATATTTTGGAAAACCCTTGTCCTTTGATCAGCTTAGTAGGGCGGATGTCTAATTCATATTCCTGTATTTTGGCAATCCACCTCCCCCTTTTTCCTTCACTATCCCCCTGAATAAGAATATCTTTTACAGCAACTGTAGGCACAAATGCAGTGATATGGGACTGCAAGATATACATGCGAAATGCTTTGAGGGATTTTACTAGGGCGTATGCTTGCTTTTCTAATATGTTATATTTTAATTCTGCATCACAGAGCACCTGACTGAAGAAGGCGATGGGCTGTTCGTACCCTTCCTCATTTTTCTGCAATAAAACTCCTGTTATTGTATAGTGTGATGCAAAAGAAAAGATCATGAAAGGTTTAGCATAATCTGGTCCAGCTAGCACAGGGGCTTCTACAAAAGCATTTTTTATTTTGGTAAATGCCTCTTGTGATTCCTGGGACCATTTAACTTCATTATCTTTCTTCAGCATGTCAGTTATATGGCTAACTATTTCAGCATAGTTAGGAATAAACCTTCTTAGGAAATTAATGCGCCCTAGGAATACCTGCACCTCCTTCTTATTTCTAGGAAGAGCAATACCATTTATAACCTCTACCCTTTTAGGATCTATCTTCACCCCATCTTTAGTCACAATGTGTCCCAAAAGTTTACCCTCTTCTAACGCAAATAAAGACTTTTGAGGATTTAGAGAGAGACCATACCTTCTACATTTCTCAAAGGTTATACGCAGATGCTCAATGTGCTCAGTATCATTCTTGGAAAATACAGTGATATCATCGAGGTAGACTACCAAAAATTTATCTTGCTCCCCAACAAAAGCAATGTCCATGGCCCTCTGAAAAGTGGCCCCTGCATTGATCAACCCGAAAGGCATCCTGGCATACATAAATATACCCCATGGTGTAGTGAAAGCAGTTTTCTTTTGATCTTCTGGAAGTACATCTACCTGATTATAACCAGAGAATCCATCCATCATTGACATCCTAGAAGCTCCAACCACTTTCTGCAGGATGTGATCCATCTTAGGCAGTGGATAATTATCCTTTAAGGATGCTCTGTTTAAATTTCGGAAATCCACACACAGCCTTATTTCTCCATTCTTCTTTCGTACAGGGACTAGGTTTGCCACCCATTCAAAGTACCTCAATGGTACAATTATTTTGACGTTTAACAACTTCTTAATTTCCTTCTCAATAGAAGGAAGCAGCAGGGGATTTATCTGTCTGAGCTTCTGCTTATGAGGTTTTGCATCTCCCTTTAGTGGAATTTTGTGCTGCATTATACTGATGTCAAAAATTTCAAGTCCCGATAGGACCATGCAAACACATCCTTGTAAGACTGAAATAATTTCTGATATAGCTTTTTATATTCTTCTGGGACTTTCTTGGACAATTTTACAATCTTGGGATTAGCATTAGTACCAAGATTCAGGTCTTCTACCTGATTTTCTTCTACCACTTTGCTTGGTTGCAGTGGGACATCATTCTTGTCAAATAATCTTTCTAGAGGCACCTGCCCTCTAGGTATAGTGTTTCCCTTTAATTGCAATACTTTATTACCTGCCATTTTCTTCTCCCAATTTCTTTCTGAAGTGTCTTCAGGCTCTCCTTCTTCTTCACCAACATCAATTTCCATAATGGAGAATTCCCCTACGGTTTCCAGAAATCTCTTCATCTGTTCTTCATCCTCAAATACCTGCCAGTGCTTGATGTTATCTGGGATTGATGGTCGATAACATACCTCAATTTCATATCTTAGAAGAGGGTTCTGAGGTGGACGAAGTGTGCTAGCATCCACAGCAAGGGAATCGGCCATCCTATTCTGTTCTCGGGGCATGAACTGGATATTAAAAGCCAAGAAAAAATTCTCCACCATGTCCCAAACTTCATTCCTATAAGCCCTCAGCCGAGGATGTTTGGTTTGACACTGATTCCTGACTTGTCTAACCACCAGTTCTGAATCTCCCAGAACTTTTAAACTTTGTATGTTCATGTTCCTGGTTGTCTGCAATCCTAACATAAGCGCTTCATATTCAGCCACATTATTAGTAGCTTCGTATTCCAGTTTGAAAGACAATGGGACCATTTCCCAATAGGAGAAATCAATATTATTCCAGCTCCATTACCCTCTCTTGAATTTGCTCCATCAAAATGAAGTGTCCAGATTCTTGTTTCATGGCTCTCTGAGGGCTGCTTAGTCTTGATCTGGCAGAAGGATGGTTCATGAGCATAATATTGATCTTCTTCCAGCATCAAGCATGAGAAATCTCCTTCTTTACTGTAAACTGGTGAATTAACAGAGTTTTCAACCTTAGTCACCATCTTGACAAATCTAGTTTCCCTGTACAACCTCCTCTCCTGGCCACCAAAAACTGGGATAGTGGCATATGTTAAATCCAACTTAATAGACCCACCAATTTTTGTTCCCCAGGACCTTGACAGTAACATGCCAAAGCGAGCTGGGATGTCAGCCACCACGATGTCCATTACCACGCTTTTTGCTGGAATTTGGGCCAAATTGACCACCAAATCTTTGATCATCCCCAAGCATTTAACTCTTTTGGAATCAAATGAATAGAGGTCCTTGTATGGACGGGTGATTTTTAATCCTAGTTGTTCCATGACTGACAGAGGCAATAGATTATGGGAAGCTCTAGAATCTAACATACAGTTATGTAATAGCAGGTCATGAATCACTAGAGACACATAGAAGGGAGGAGTAGAAGCATCTAACTCCTCAACATGTGGGCCAAAGACAACCATGGGTATTTCTTCTTGAAGGTTGAGACTATCTGGGGTGAGTGCCGCTTCTGGAGGGATCATAAAAGAGGTGAATTGGGATTGATATGCAGGTTGCTTCAATAGTTCAGTCAAGGGAACTGGGATTTTGACTTTCTCAAGTTCCTTTTGC
The DNA here is from genome assembly GCA_034641835.2 of Pinus albicaulis. Classification (NCBI taxonomy): domain Eukaryota; kingdom Viridiplantae; phylum Streptophyta; class Pinopsida; order Pinales; family Pinaceae; genus Pinus; species Pinus albicaulis. Next base: position 835,911,424 of record CM076578.1, read on the forward strand.
AGACTGAAAATAGGAGAGGACTTCTCTATTACAACCTCCTTTGACTCCTTATTTTCAGCTGAGGGTTTGACTTCTTTTGACACAGACTTGGTATTAGGGGGAATGACTACTTTTGAAGAGGAAGGAATTTGATCATTAGACTGCAAAGGTTTGTTTAGAGGGCCCTTACCTTTGTCTGTGACTTTCTGCATTGTTGATTCCTTCTGAGCAAGTGATTCTTTCTGGGGTAGCTCTTCTTCTTGATCTTGAGTACGAGTCCTCTTCTTAGAAGATCTAAGATCATATCTTCTATTGAACTGTGCTTGCATGAAATCAACAAATTGTTTACAATAATGATCAATTTCTACGTCTTCTATGTCTCTGGCCTTTTCCTCTTCTTGCAATGAGCACTCGGTAATATTATTTCCTTGCAAAGGGCATTCTTCTCCATCACTATTTGAAAAAGCAATATTTGCATCCTCCAGTCCATATGCAGTGTCTTCAGTAGGATCATCTACTGGACCTTCCAAGTACAATGGGTGTGGTACCTGATCTTGTTGCTCCTTTGGTTCCCTTGGCAATATTTGCAGGGGTGGTTTCCTGTACTGAGGATTGTAACCTTTGTTTGGAGCATTGTGGAAATTCTTGGAGGCTGAATTCTTGGCTTCCAATTCAAGCTCGCCCAGTTTACCAGAAAGGTTCTTAATCATTTTGCTCATTTCTTCAATTATGTCATTAGCTGAGTCTCTGTCTTGGTAGGAGGTAGATACCTCCCCTTTGCCCCTTCTTCTAGTATATTGTTCAGATTTTCCCTTTGATTTTCCAGTGGAGGCAAATTTTGCTTCCAAATCTAGTGCATCTGTCTGAGCATCATCCAGAGTAACAGGCTTTCTTTCTCTGAGAGAGAAACCAAACTCTGAATCAAAAGATGCTACAAAAAAAACTTTAGCATCAGTTTGATGAGGTTTCATATCAATAGGAAGACTCAAATACAATTTATTAAATCTCTTGATAAATTCTGACACTCCTTCATTATGTCTTTTCTTGAGTGTATTGAACTCAGTAAGACAATGTCCATGGTCTTTCTTCTCTCCCCATTTTCTGAGAAAATTGTCTTCCATTATTTCCCAAGTGGTAATAGAACGACCTGCTAATGTCTTAAACCATTTTCGAGCTTCACCATCAAGAGATTGGACAAACAGCCTTAAGACCACATCTAAATGTTCCACATTAAAATTCTCTGCAAAAGCACAGAAGACATCAAGATGTTTTTGAGCATCAATCTCGTTTTCCCCATTGAATTGGGTTAAAATCTTCAAATAATCCTGTGGCATATCATTCAACACTTGGGGTAATGCCAGAGGGGCATATTTATTTAGCAAGAAGCCTGGAACATTGGCCATTAGAGGGAGTGGAGGTAGTGCAATAGTTTGATTAGTAAGAGGAGGAGGAGGTGGCGGAATTGGGGTATGAATAACAATAGGAATGTAATGAACAGTAGCTTGAGGGGTTGAGGGGAATAACGGTCTGTTAATAGCAGATACTTCAGTGACTTCCTTGACCTCTTTGACCTCAAGAGTAGGGTGAAAATTATCTTTATTTCTGGCACCTCCTCGGGGTGGACTATCTGAATAAAAATCGGTATCTCCCACAGTGGAGTCAGGAACTAGCACTTGAGCTACTTGAGAAGAAGAGGATGGAAATTTTTCTATGGACAATTCGGGGATTTCAGAGTGGACTGATTTTCTTTCCCTCCAATTTCTTCTGTGTATGAAATTTTCAGCGTCAGACACTGGAGGTGCCTTTGGTTGAGACGTATCTGACCTCAGGTGTGGCTTACGAGGAGCCAGGACTGTAAATAAATTTATCTAATAAACAAATGTGGAGTCGCCAAGGTGAGGGATCTACAACTCTCAACTCTCCATACTCACCTACTTGAAGAGTGAATTAGATTCTGTCGAGGCCCAGGGATTTAAAATTTCTCAACTTCGTTCCCCAGCAACGGCGCCAAAAATATGTTGTTGTTCCTAGAGACAGCCTTGAGTTGTGAAAGACCAGTGCCTAGGACATCTTATGTAGCAAGGAGCGTAGGGTATGACAGGGGAAATTATCAATGCAAATCTCTCATGCTATTTTTTGATAAACAAGGAATATTAATCTGAATGGGACCAAGACCTTCAGAAATTGACATAGATAAAGGAATACTGCAGGGGCAATGTGCAAAAATCTCATATAAAAGCAACAGACAATTCAAAGACAGTTTACTGTAAAGAGGGCCAATTTAGAAATACCTCACAGAAATAAATTATCAGAAGGTGTATGTGGTGAATGAAATATTGAGAGAATATTAGTTGTCATTGAGCTGATATCCAGATACACAATATCACCATGTAATGGGCTTACAAATTTAAGAATCCATTCATGAAAATAGTGTTTTAAAAACATCCTCCCAAAGAAACTAATATAGAAGAAGTATGGTTTAGATGAATAGTGGAACAGAATATCATGCCTGAGCCATATTTAAAGCGCTTGAATAATCCGAGCATGGGTATCAACTAGGATAAATCCATACCAAAAATCAGTGAGCCACTCACATTCCAGAAACATGATACAAGAAAGATGTATGAAATGAAATGATCTATAAAAATAACACATATAAGAGAAAGTTACAAACTGTGAAATACCAAAGACCAGAATCCTCTTAACAGATGGAACTCCTCCTCACTGAGACCCTACGGGCTCTGAGCCTTCATACAAGAGTTCAAAAAAATGTATACAAAAATCCTTTCACTACATCCTTTTCTGATAAAATCTGGAACCATAAATCATCTGTTCTTCAGGAGCTTTATAGGAGAAAAATAAAGCTCGAAAAGGGAGTAGGTGATGAACATTGAATTGCCTCATTAAGACAAGATGGCGGAAACGTGCACGCCCATACTGCTGAATGACTTTGTAATGTTTTTTGCACTCTGCTGCCTACTTACTTAAATAAATGCACTGGGTAGAAGTCTCTTCAGGAACACGGCAAAGAAGTAAAATCACATAGACATTCCATCCTTTCCTGAAAGAAAATGGTGCTGAAAAGAAAACTTTAGGGTATTGTTTTCTGCGAATGGTACCCTCTGCCTTCTACACCCTAAATTAAGGTTTAAGGTCTTCAATGCTGAACGTTGAATTCCTCGATCATTCACTGATATTTCTCTGCTGCTCCATTAATGTCTCCATCTGCGCAATCTGTGCTTTGAATGACTCTGGAGGGTTTGACAGATTTTAACCCTACTTCTTTAATGGAAGTCTTGTCGACATACCTTCCCAGGCCTTTCTCCATAATTACAACCTCTTAAAAATAGCCCCTTGATGTGCTCTCTATTACAGTAATGGAAACTGTAAATCACGGTAGTTTTCCGCCGTTGTAACCCTGCAAAACCCGAAAACGTGTTAAGAAAACTATGCACAGAGAGAATGGATGCATTTATGGCCATTGGACTGGTGATGGAACTATGGAGAGATGGTGAAAAATGTAGCAGAAGGCGTTGCGGAATGGTGATGCAGCATGGCGGACACAGTGAGAAATGAACGTGAAAATGCGAAAAAACGAAGAAATGAACCGATTATGGACCCGGGGTGGCAGAGAGCACGTGGTGAAAAACTGGAGGACAGGTGGCGCGATACCAGGAAAATGAGAAACGGATGACGTGGAGTGCTGATTGTGGGCCGGGGGTACGATTTCCTCGGGTTATCTTCCGCGCAGTTTCGTGGAGCGACAACCGTCGGATGGATCGCCCCAAATCGGACAGCTCTCGTGGATATCGCGTCGCGTCTACGGACGAACGATAACGCGCGATGGATGGCGGTTTTTGAGCCGTACGTGGGGACACACGGCGAAAAATGTATGGAATCGCTCCGAAAAATAAAATACCGCCTTCTGCCCAAAGGCGGTGCGATAGAAACCGGGTTGGTTTTGCGCAGTGCACGGTGTGGGGACCACCAGGTGGGAGTACTGTGGGCCGTTGATCTGTGGTTTAAACGGACGGCAGGCAGGCGATCTGGGCGATGAACGGAGTGGGCCACGGGCGCGATGATGACTTGTGAATGCCATCGGATCTGGAAAGATCGACGGTTATAAACGTGCCCGACCTATATATGTGATAAGCGCCTTCATGACTAGCACTCAGTTTTGACTTTCGGTCATGTGGAGAAAAAGGTGCAGGGGCTAGGGCTGAAAGGTGCTAGGTCTTAAATATAATGTAATGTGGGATTTCGGCCCTTTTATGCAGTTTTGAGGCTGGGAGAAGGTAACAGTGAGCAGAAAATGAATCTCTCAGGGCAAAAAGAGGGGGTTTGAAAGGTTTAAGCAAGGTTGCTTATCAAAATTTCAATAGAATGCTAACATGATCAACAACGGGACTCTTAGGGAGTACTAATTCTTCAATGCGCCTCTGAGCGAAGTGTGTAATTTGGTATCAAAGGCAGAGTTATGTAAATACTACATTGTAATAGGCAGAGACTATAAGGAGCCAGGAAGCCTTCGACCTGTGAACAATGTTAGCTTCAACTTTCTTGTTTTCAGTCTGGTTGATAAATGCTCATATAATAAATCTTTGTATCTATAATGTATTTGATGTAATATGTGTTATATGTCAATAAAAATTGTGCCTATCATTATGTGAGTTGTATTTATTATTTGAGTAAGCATTCTAAGCCTTATTAACTATCATTATAGCAAGCGGGATGTGGTCAGTAGTGTGAAGACATTATATGAAGTTTTTTGTAGAAAAGTTTGTTGGTGGACTGTGTTTCCAAAGAATTGAAACCAAAGGAAGGTGTTGTATTTCCAAGGGAGTCCCATTCATCAGATGGATATTGTTTTACCTTCACATATTTATTTTCCTTACCTGCTTGTGCAATATTGAGTAATGTATTGCAGTAAGAAATGGCCTTAACTAGTTTTGATTTCTCTGTTGATATGAAAGCCCCAAAGAAAACAATTGGATTGGAAGGATATTAAACAAGTCACAATATGATCCCTTGTATGATAATAGGGTGGTATTCCATGAATTTACCCCCAATCCTAATTGGAAGCTTCCTTGTATATCTCCGAGTAAGATTTATGACCTTACAATGTTTAAGTTTCATGCAACCAATCTTATTATATATGCCTTTGTAAATGTACCTATCAATATTACCCGGCCTATGTATCATATACCTCTCATAAAACCAGAAGATGTCCAATGGGGACTAGAAAAAGGTTATAAGTATATGAATCTTGGACTAATACAATTTGGCATTAACCCTCTCGTCAAACTTGGTTTGAATGTGTCTTGCTCAGCTTGTGTAATTAATTCACGCCATAATCAATTTTTTTATGCTCTACTAGGTGGTTTTTAGGCCCCTTTGCACAATGGTCTTGTTTCGTCATCCATCATCCCATATTACCAAGTTTCAGTAATCGACCCCCATATTAATGAAACTTTTCAAGGTTACATCCATTTTTCTGGCTTTAATATGACTGAGCAGTCTAATATTTTCCATTTACATTCCACTGTTTGTTTACGATTTGTCTCCACAACTCTCCTAGCTCTCAATCCTCAGCTTACTCAGATAGCCACAACAGAAGGAGTGGTGGTTGGACCTGGCAATGTCACTCCTATCACAATAGGTTTTTCCCAATTAACAATTAATGATGAGTGGACTGAAAAATAGCATCCATTGTCTCAAAATTATTTTCCGACTTTAGAACCTAAAATATTATCTATTTCTGAGTCAAGTAGAGGACCGCTCATTAGAATAAGGAATGAAAATATAGTATCTAAAATCCCTGTTAGAAGTCACTCACTCAGAAGCTATGATACTTCAAACCTCAATAGCAATTTGTCAAAGCACAAGTACAGATCCTCCTCTCAATGCAAATTTTTTATTGCCTCTAGAAGTCCAAGTTATGATAAAAAATTCAAGTTTTTCACAGACCTCAGTCTATCTTGAAAGAAGAAAATTTAGGCTAACATGAAAAATGCCAGGAATTTCTACAGATTTCCTCTTCGAGAGATATTAAGTTCATGAGATACACACTACCTAGAGAAAAGGCAGGGGATGATCTAGAAAATCATCTACTCCAAGGAGATTTGCTCCTAGAAAATTTTGTACAAAAATTTAAAGATGGGGATGTTGTAGTTGATGTGGATTTCCTAAAATATAAGAAATTAATCGATGAGAAGAACCAAGACATTATAAGGCTTTATAGCTATAAAAATTATCAGCTAACATGTGTAACACAAAATCTAGATGACCTATCACAAGAAGTGTTGAAAGTACAATCCCATGTGTCAGGATTCCATTCTAGTTTAGATGATTTGAGTCAAAAAGCTTCTGAACATTTTGATAAGTTAAAAGATGTAAATATAAATTTAGAAAAGTTTATGGAAGTAATATTAGACTTAAAGTTGAGTCTGGATCAGTAATAAAAATAGTGGAAACAATCGAACAAACTTTTTTCGCTCTACAGCTCCTGCGCGCAACAGCCTTGTCTGCATGAGGTTTTCTTACTACAACCTTAGCCGCCATGGACATAGAAGGGGGATATGATCCCCTTCCTCCCCCACCGGAGGTCATTGCCTTTAGAAATATGGTTTTTGGAGTCAACAAGAGGCCATTATATGATACGCAGCAGAAGTTCGTAAAAAAGTTGGATAGTATCCCATCTGTGGCGCTGCTAGTCGAAGAAACTTGCACATTCGCTTTGAATCTCGCTAAAATAGGGCTCATTGGTCAGTTCACCAGCCTCTGGCCTTCCCCCAAAGCCGTTGAGGATTGGGTGTAGAGAAACTGGACTCCCCTCGTCTCAGAAGGCATTAAAATTCATTTTGTAGGGAAAGGATTCTTCGTTTTTGTGTTTGAAAATGCAGAAGACAAAAGCCTCATATTCAGAAATGGGCCATACTGCATGGGGCCTCAAGGGATATATCTAAATAAATGGATGCATGATTTCGATCCTGCCCAAGACGTGCCTTCAACTGTCCCAAAGTGGGTGTGCCTCCCCCACCTTCCTCTGCACTGATGGAACCAAAAGTCCCTACAAACCATCAGCAACACTCTTGGAAGATACATCTATCAAGCAATTAGAAAATATCAGTACTCCTATGCTCACATATGCGTAGAGGTGGACTTGGAATTCGGGCTACCATAAGCCATAAAAATAAAAATGGAAGATTGGACCCACATCCAATAATTGGAATACGAACAGATCTCGTTTAAATGTAGGCATTGTCATGGCTATGGTCATTTTTCTAGGCACTACAAAAAGAAGGTTGTTGAAGAAAGAGAAAATTCGAAAGCAGAAACAATGGACCATAGTGAAAAAAACATCCCCATCAAAGCCTAGAGGAAAAGGGGCAGCAAAGTGGAAAAAAACTCCATCATTAGGGAAGGCCCTCGGGGCTGGGAGCTCCACCCCCTCACTGGTAGCTGAAAAGTTGAATGAAGAGGTCAATATCACAGCAGACCCTCCATAAAAAAATATGGACAGAAAGGAACAACCCAAGCTTTCCTCCATCGAAAAAGACAATGAAGAAGTAGTCCATCCTAAAGCAACCCCTGAAATTTCCTCCTCCCCCTCATATGCAGACATAGCCAGAAAGAAGATAGCGGACACCTCTAGCTCCTTGGAGGATGAGACCTTTGAAAGGCACATAAAAAGAGCCAAAATAAAGTCTCATAAAGAAGCAAGGGAGGAAGAGACGGAAAGACAAAAAACATAAGGAAGTCAGCCCACAATTCGATATGTCCATTGGAAGGATCACCAGAATAAGGCCTCCATAGGGAGGAGCTCCAAACCCCTCCAATAGTAATTAATGCGTCTAGTCTCTTATAACTGTCGAGGCTTGGGGAAACCATCAAAAGCCGAAGTTGTCAAGGATCTTTTGAATGGAACCCACAGATATCCTCATGCTCCAAGAGACTAAAATTGAAGGGGAAACCCTTCTTGACATTAGCAAGAAGAAATGGCAGAAGAATGCAAGTAAGGCAGTAAGTTCAAGAGGCTCCTCAAGAGGAATTGCCACCTTGTGGAAGGAAGACCAATTTCAACTGGAAAACTCCTTCGAGACCCAACACTGGATTTTTACCGAGCTAAGGCATTGTACAAGTAAGTTAACCCTCACCCTTTTCAATCTTTATGTTCTGGTAATGTATGCAGATAAAAAATAATGTTGGAAATCTCTTACTGCTTTTTTTGAACTCCACTCCAAGTAACATCATTATTTTCGGAGACTTAAATATAGTGTTGAATATAAAATAAAAAAGAGGAGGAAGTAGCATTAGGGATCAAATGATCCATGTGATTGAAGACCTAATCCATCAATGGGACCTCATGGATTTCAAACCAAGGAGATGACTATACACTTGGTCAAATAACATAATCAGGGAACAACGCATTTCAGCTAAATTGGACGGATTCCTAGTCCAGAGCTCAATGTTGTTGGAAAGGAGGCTCTTCTCCTCCAAAATTATTCCAAAGCTAACCTCGGATCATAAGCCCATTCTTCTTCTGTTGGAAGAGGAAGAAAACTTGGGCCCAATCCCTTTTAGGTTCAGTCCTCTATGGAGTAGCAAAGACGGGTTCCATGACACTGTTTGAATGGCTTGGTCCACCTTTGTCACTGGTTCCCCTAGTTATGTGTGGGAGCAGAGGTTAAAGGTCACAAAGCAAGCTCTGAAGGAGTGGATAAAAAAACCTTCCATCACTCCTAACAGCCAAAGAAAGGAAGCAGTCCAACTTTTGGAGGACCTGCAAATGGAATTGGATTCCAAATACATTACCTCTATAGAACTGGAAAAACAACAAGCATCCCAATGCAACTCTTATCACTCCTTCTGCATCGAATAGGACTACTGGAGAAGTAAGTCTCGCAACCACTGGTTGAAATATGGATATAGAAACACTTCCTATTTCCATCGCCAATTCAGAGCTCACCTTTCCTGCAACCATATCTTGGAAATAATGACCTCTGATGGGGTGATCTGCAAAGGCAATGAAAAAATTAAAGTTATTTCTGTCACTCATTTCCAAAACCTATACAACAAAGGGAATGAAGGTAGCGAAGAGGAGGACATCTTGAATTTTCTCAACAACATTCCCACTCTGGTAAACAAAGATGACAACAAAGCACTCATAAAACAATTTACTGAGGAAGAAATCAACAATGTTATATGGTCAATGGAACCTGATAAGGCCCCTGGACCTGATGGGCTCTCAATCCACTTCTACAGGATGTGTTGGGACATCATCAAAGTCGATTTGGTAAGAATGATCAAAGGGTTTCTGCAAAAAGAAAAGGTGGGGGTAACACCAACTCTACATTCCTTGCACTAATTCCGAAAGAAACGAATCATGTCTCCTTTGGGAGATTCAGGCCCATCTCTCTCTGCAATGCCTCATATAAAATCATTGATAAAATCCTTGCCAATAGAATCAAACCGCTCCTCGGAAGCCTTATCTATGTTGTGTAACCAGCTTCAAAAATAGAAGAAAAGAGATATAAACGCCTTAGAAATAAGCCACTTCGAGGGGGCAACCTCCAATACATTACATAAATGCACAATTCTTGGATGATACAATTTACAAAACCTCCTTTCTATATATAGGAGTCCATGGGGCCATAATGTAATCCCAGTGGGCCACAATGTAATCCTAGCCGACCTAACAATAATAATTTAGGGGCACAATAATAACAGAATGGGGGTTACAAGGGTACAATAATAACAATAAAGGGGTTACACTAACAACAATAAGGTACTATACTAGTAATATAGGGACCTAACATGCCCCTCTCCTTCAAAAAAGTGTTATCCTCAACGCTTGAGTAGCTATGGGTGCTTCTGTATAAAATTCTCATCCTCCCATGTAGAATCTTCAGTGGGTAAGTTCTTCCACTTGATGAGATACTCTGAAATTGATCGATTCCGTAGCTGTCGAGTTCTTGTTTCCATGACCGCTTCAGGTTCCAATATGATTTTCCTTCCTCATCAAGTTCTGGCAATATTGTTTGAACTGGAAGATTTTCACCTATAACCTTCTTTAAGCATGAAACATGGAAAACTGGATGTACTCGCAAAGAAGAAGGAAGCTCCAATTTGTATGCCATAGTACCAATCTTTTGCAACACCTTATAAGGACCATAGTACTTTGGCGATAATTTATTATCCTTCTTAGCTTGCTTGAGGGACATTTGTTTGTATGGTTGTAGCCGTAAAAATACCCAATCTCCTACATCAAAACTTCTCTCACTGCGATGTTGATCTGCCTGTTGTTTCATTCGATTTTGTGCAAAATTCAGGTTATCCTTTAAGAGTTGGAGAACTTCTTGCTGATGCTCGATGTGATCTTCCACTACTTGAACCTTCAAATTTTCTCTTAAATATGATGTGATGGATGGTGGATGATATCCATAAAGTGCCATAAATGGGGTCATTTTTGCTGCAGTACGGAAGGAAGTGTTATACCACCATTCATCGAGAGGTAACCACTTGACCCATTGTGTTTGTTTATCGGATACAAAACAACAAAGATATCCTTCCAAACATTTATTTACTATCTCAGTTTGACCATCAGATTGAGGATGATAAGATGAGCTATGAGCTAATTGAGTACCCAAACAAGAAAATAACTCCGTCCAAAAATTTCCAGTAAAATGGGATCTCTGTCGCTCACAATAACCCTTGGGTTTCCATGTAGCTTTTGAATTGTGTCCATAAATGTAGTAGCAACTGTACTTGCTTTAAATGGATGAGATAATGCACAAAAGTGTGCATACTTAGTAAGTCTATCAACTACCACCATGATGACACTCTTTCCTTCAGACTTAGGTAAACCTGTGATAAAATCCATTGAAATCTCCTCCCAACGTTGACTTGGAATGGATAAAGGTTGTAGAAGTCCCGAGGTCTTAATTGTTTCCACTTTATTTTGCTGGCAAACCAAACATTCCGCCACAAACTTTTGAATATCAGATTTAAGGCCATCCCAAAAAAATTCTTTCTTCACCTGTGGTAAGTTTTTAAAAATCCTGAGTGTCCTCCTAAAGGAGAAGTGTGCAATTCCAAAAGAATATTTTGTTTTAGTTGGGAATTCTTACAAAAATATAAGCGATCTTTGTACCATAAGGAATCATTTTTCCAACTAAATGTATCAGATGTACTAGGATCTTGCTGCAACTTTTGAATGAGTGTCCATACATCTTTTTCCTTCTTCCATTCATCTCTTGCTTGAGTTATCCAATCTGGTTGGATAATAGAAATGGCACAAAGCAATGCTTCCACCTCTTCATTCTTTCTTGAGAGTGCATCTGCAACAACATTAAGCTTTCCTTTTTTGTAGATTATTTCAAAGTCATAACCCAACATCTTTGTGACCCATTTTTGCTACTCTTCTGAAGATATTCTTTGTTCCAAAAAGTGTTTAAGACTATCATGATCAGTTCTTACCTTGAAGTGTCTTCCCATTAGGTAAGTTCGCCATTTCTTTAGTGCATGCAGTACTGCTAACATTTCATTCTCATAAATTGGTTTATGTAAATACTTTCCTTTGATTGGACGACTTTCAAAAGCAATGGGTCTTCCTTCCTGCATTAAAACTGCACCAATTCCATTTCATGAGGCATCACATTCCACAATAAAGGTTTTTGTGAAGTCTGGCGTAGCTAAGACCGGTGCTAGGCACATTTCCTATTTAAGATGTTCAAAGGCCTTAGTTGCTTCAGGAGTCCATGAAAATGCATCTTTCTTCAATAATGTTGTTAGAGGTGCTGCTATTCTCCCATAATTCTTAACAAACTTGCGATAATACCCTGTTAACTCGAGAAATCCTCGCAAATTCTTTATGGTTGTGGGGACTTTCCATTCCTTAATGGCTTTAATTTTGTTAGGGTCTACCTTAACACCCTCGTGAGATACAATATGACCCGGATATTCCACCTCTTGTACTCCAAAGAAACATTTGGATGTTTTTGCATATAATTGTTTCTCCTGTAATAGTTTGAGCACCCTGTCAACATGTTGAACATGATCCTTCCAAGACCTGTTGTAGATTAGTATATCATCAAAAAATACTAGCACAAATTTTCTAAGGAAGGGTATGAAAATGGAATTCATCAACCCTTGAAATGTAGAAGGTGCATTGGTAAGGCCAAAAGGCATGACCAAAAATTCATAATGACCCTCATGAGTTCGAAATGTTGTTTTTGGAATATATTCCATCCTCATTCTAATTTGATGATATCCTGAACGAAGATCCAACTTGGTAAAATAAATTGCTCCATGTAATTCATCCAATAATTCATCAATCACAGGAATGGGAAATTTGTCTTTAATGGTGAGCTTATTGAGCTCCCTATAATCCGGAAACATTCGCCATGATCCATCCTTCTTGTGTACCAAAACTACAGGAGCAGAGAAAGAACTTTGACTAGGTTGAATTATACCCGCCTCTAACATTTCTGCAGTCATACGTTCAATTTCGCTCTTTTGGAAGTAAGGATATCTATAAGGCCTGATGTTTGGAGGAACACTTCCTGGAATCAAATGAATAGCATGATCATGATCACGAATAGGTGGGAGTCCTTTGGGAGTTTCAAACACCTTGGAATGGTTGTCCAAGACTTGTTGGAGATCTGCAGAAATAGATGATTTTGATGTTGGAACTTCTAGTGAGCATAATTGTGCAATTACGCCTCGCTGTTCTTTCTTTAGAAGCTTTGTCATGACATTAGAGCTTATTATCCTTCCTGGCTTCCTTGCAATACCCCGTAATTCGACTTCCTTTCCTTCTGAAAAAAATTTCGAGAAAAGTTCTTGAAAATTAAAAGCTACCGTCCCCAAAGATTGTAACCATTGTACTCCTAGTACAACATCAGCACCTCCCATAGGAATGGAAAGCATTGGACTAGTCAATACATATTCCCCCATGGTTAGCTTGATATTATGGCATTTCCCAGAGCAATTTATAGTTCCTCCATTTACAACCATCACTTGGCATTCTGGTGCTGGGTATAGGAAACAATTTAATTCCTTGGCTACCTTACAATGAATAAAATTATGGGTGCTACCTGAATCAATCAACACTATTACCTTTTTCTTCTTGATCTGTTCTGCTATCTTGAGAGTTTGAGGAGTGGTAATTCCTGCCAGTGCATTACATGATATGGTTGGATTCATTTCTTCCTCTTCTATGGCTGGTTCCTGGTGTGTATCCTCTTCTTGTTCATTTTCTTCTTCTTCTTCACAATCTATGTAAAATAATTTATTTTCAGCACACTTATGACCTTTGGTGTATTTGCTATCACAACTGTAGCAAAGCCCTTTTGATCTTTTTTCTTCCAATTGTTGTGGTGTCAACCTTGTAGGTTGTGGAAATCTAGGTGTAGCAACACTTCCTTCTTTATAGAATTGAGTGGTAGGCTTCCTTGTCACCATTATTTTACATTCAAATTTTCTTGACAACCTGAATGCCTTCTCCAATGAATCCAGTTCCAAAACACAAACTTCATGTTGGATGTTATCCTTTAAAGTGCCTATGAAGAGATCGATCATGTGTTCCTCTGGAATATCAGTTACCCTTATATTCAATTTTTGGAAGTCCTCAATGTGCTGCCCCACTAAACCTTTTTGTTTGAGATTTATCAATTGGCTAAAGAAGGTGTTGCTCTTTGTATCCTCATAATGTGCTATCATTTCCTCCGTAAAAATTGACCAAGTGACAATTTTTTTACGGGAGCAAAGCCATCGATACCATACAAATATATTTTGTTCTAAATGTAAAGTTGCAATGCGTACCTTTTGTGTGTTTTTCACATTATGGAGATCAAAATATTGCTCCATCTGTAGTATCCATGTTACAGGATCCTTTCCATCAAACTGCCTCATATCCATTTTTGGAATATGGTGGTTCTTCCCGCCAACATTAGAGGTTATGAAATCACGATTAACATTTATTTTGTTCTCATCATGAGGTTCTTCTACTATATTTCCGCCATTAGGAATCGTTTCTTGTTTTAAGCTTGTCATAAAGCCTTCCATGTATGCTTTTAAATCATTCTTCATGTTTTCCATGTTGTCTTTCATTTTTTCATCGATCTTAGCTTCCATGTCATCAATCTTAGCTTCCATGCCCACTTCCATGCCATCCATCTTAGCTTCCAAACCATCCATCTTAGCTTCCACGCCTTTCTTCAAACCTTCCATATTCACTTCCACGCCATCCATCTTAGCTTCCATGCCTTTCTTCAAACCGTCCATCTTCACTTCCACGCCTTTCTTCAAAACTTCCATTTCATTTTTTGTTGCTCTTTGCGAAAGTGAAATTTGTTGCACTTGCTCTTGTAATTTTGATAGATCATGTTGCAATTCTTCATCTTCATGAGTCATGGTAGAGCCTTCTGAAGGCTTAATGGGTGTTGAATTATTTTTAGGGGCCATTTTATAATCCAATATTGATACCTATTCCATAATATGCCCTTGGAATCAATTCAACTTGATTCTTCAAACAAGACTTATGCAATTTGGAAAAAAAAAAATACACACCTTTTACTTGCTTTGAGGAGCTCGATATTGAAATTGAATTATCTCTGTAATTGAAAATCTTCAATATACGAAACACGAAATTCAACCACAATAGAATAAATAGTAGCCTACGAAGCCTAACAAATCACCACAGGACCGATCTAATTTGGATTCCCCAAGACAAAGTTGTGTCCAATCTCCCACAATGACCTAATTCTGGACTGGTTCAGTAGAGCAAACTTGTAGGACTTGCCACGTGTCACTGTTTCATCCTTTGTCTCTGAAATTGATAGCCAAGAAACTACAGTCCGTGTACTTGCGACCACTTTTAACGGCACTCAAATCCACTTCCCAAAGAGAGAGTTATTGAAATTTTCCCACGATCACCTCTTTGAGATGAAATTCAGGAGCCTGAAAAAGCACTACCTTCCACAGATCATATCTCCAAAAATGTTGCGAACCAAGCTCTAAAATTTTTTGATGAATTTCTTCAGGATTTCAGCTTCGCACCATACGAATTTCAGATTATGAACCTTCATAGAAAAAAATTTATAGCGAAAATGCCACGATGACCTGTTTAGGAGCTTGAAAAAATACCTAACTTCCACAGATTATATCTCCGAAAATATTGCGAACCAAGCTCTGAAATTTTTTGACGAATTTCCTCAGGATTTCAGCTTCACACCATATGAATTTCAGATTCTGAACCTTCGTAGAAAATATTTTATAGCGCCAATTCCACAATGACCTGTTTAGGAGCCTGAAAAAAGACCTAACTTCCACAGATCATATCTCCGAAAATATTGCGAACCAAGCTCTGAAATTTTTAGACAATCTTCCTCAGGATTTCAGCTTCGTACCCTAAAAATTGCAACTTCTGAAACTTCGTAGAAAAAAATTTATAGCGAAAATGCCACGATGACCTGTTTGGAGCAGCGAAACCCTAGAATCTAAAGCTCTGATACCAAATGTTGTGTAACCAGCTTCAAAAATAGAATAAAAGAGATATAAATGCCTTATAAATAAGCCACTTCAAGGGGGCAACCTCCAATACATTACATAAATGCACAATTCTTGGATGATACAATTTACAAAACCTCCTTTCTATATATAGGAGTCCATGGGGCCATAATGTAATCCCAGTGGGCCACAATGTAATCCTAGCCGACCTAACAATAATAATTTAAGGGCACAATAATAAAAAAATGGGAGTTACAAGGGTACAATAATAACAATAAGGGAGTTACACTAACAATAATAAGGGACTATACTAGTGATATAGGGACCTAACAATCTCCATCTCTCAAGGGGGCTTTGTTAAAGGCAGACATATATTGCACAATGTCATCCAGGTGCAGGAAACTATTCACTCTAGCAATCTCATGAAGGAGAAAGGTATGTTGGTTAAGCTGGACATGGCTAATGCTTTTGATAGGGTCAATTTGTCCTTCCTTTATAGGGTCCTTCTCTCCTATGGGTTTTCCCAAGAATTCGTCAATTTGATCAAAGCTTGCACTAACAAGCCATGGATTTCTCCACTAGTCAATGGGAGACCAATCAAATATTTCCAAGCCATGAGGGGATTGAGGTAAGGTTTCCCGGAAGCTGGTAATTGATAAGGTAGCATGGACTGCTCCTGGAATTAGAATTGCGAATGGGTTGGAGCCGATCAACCACGCTCTCTTTGCAGATGATTCCTTACTGCTTAGCAGAGTCTCCAATAGAATTTCCATCTCCTTCAAATCCACCCTTCAAGGTTACTGCAGCGTCTCTGGAGCACTCATAAATGAAAACAAGAACACAATATATGATTGGAATGTAGAAGAGCATGAAATTCAGAGAGTGGCATGCATCCTGGGCTTCACAGGATATGCTAGATGGGACAAAATCAATTATCTAGGATTGCAGGTTACTCTTGGAAAAAACAGGAGTGCTCTGTGGGGCGAAGTGATTAGCAAAATCAAATCAAAAATTGATTTTTGGGGAGGCCAATGGCTTATGAATGGTGGAAATCTCACCCTTATCAAATCTGTGCTTTCTACTCTTCCAATTTATCAAACTTCTTACTTGTTGGAGGCTAAGTCTATTACTGAGTAGATCTCCAAGATGTTGCGCGATTTTCTCTGGCAAGGTGGAAAGAGGAATCACGGAAAGTTTTATTTATTCAGCTAGGACACTGTGAAATGCTCTATTCATGATGGTGAGCTTCAGATTCGGGATCCTGTCCATGCCAACATCTCCCTCGGATGCAAAATTTTGTGGAGGCTCCACGCTGATCCAAATCACCTTGTCAATCATATGCTCAAACAAAAAATATATAAAAGGTGCATCCCTCAGGAATTTGTAGGAAAATAACAATAAGAGAGGAACGTTGATTTGGAATTTATGCAGGAGAGGTATCGATTTCTTTCAGATTCATCTTTATTTCATCCATAGCAATGGGAAAAAAGTTAAATTGTGGACAGACAGCATTATGGGCCATCTACCCCTTGAAAATTCTGCTGCACTCAATGAGATTTGGGACTGGATGACACAGTGCAGAATCCAAAAAATTGATGATATTTTTGAGTGGGATGAGACAAGAAACTGGATCTCATGGGTCTTTCCCAATACCCCGGAGCACTTGCAACAACAATTGAAAATTCTCAAAACAGAGTGAAGGAATGTTGCCCCGGTTCATAAGCTTGCAATTGATTCATGGGGTTGCGGCTCCTCTAGTTCCTATTCTACTGCAAGGGGTTTTCTTCTTCTGCAACCATAGCGTGAAAGGCTCCTCCCAACTTACTTATGGCTCCAGGTGTGGGATCCCATGGCCTCCCAAAAATAAAATTCTTCTTCTGGACACTAATGCACAAGAAGATCTTAACAGGTGAAAATCTCTTGAAAAGAAGCATAGCAGGCCCTCATAGATGTGTCATATGCAGGAATTCTCTTGAAACCTCAGACCACCTCTTTGTGGATTGTCCTTTCTCCAAGGATGTATGGAACCTTACCATCCCCAATTATGTTTACTGGAAAATATATATTGCAAGGAACGATCAAATCTTCAACAAACCTTCATGGCCTCCCTCTGCAGTAGCTGCCACAACCAAAACTCTCCTCTTTGAAACAATGAGTAACCAAACCCTCAAACCTGACAACTCTCTCCCCCATGAGGAAAGGAAATGAATGGGGACTTTTGTATTCCAGGATAGAATCCAATCCGCAACTAAACCTTCATCCAAACCTGGGTATCGGTTAAGGGACATGGATGAAATATTTCAAAGCTAATGGAGGAAACAGGGTAAAGCAATGATTTTCTTTGATGGAGCCTCCAAAGGAAACCCTGGGACAGCGGGTGTCGGAGGGGTTCTTTACTCTCTAGACAGAAAAAAAATAGACAGTTTCAAATGGGGTCTAGGTCAGTGAACAAACAACCAAGCAAAAATCCTTGGACTGTTAAAATCTTGTCAAATTGCTCGAGAGGAAGGCATCAAAGAATTGCAAGCCTTTGGAGACTCAGAAATCTTGATAAAAAAGCTTCACTGGAAAGATCAATTCAGCGATACAGTCCTAAATAAGATCCTCCATAGACTAAATTCCATCTTGCTGGACCTCTCTACTTTCCAATGCTTTCACATTCTCAGAGACTCAAACAAAGAAGCAGGTAGTTATTCAAACAAAGGTTGCCTACTCCCACAAGGTGATCTCATCATAAATGACGGAAATCATTCACAAATTTGCATCCCTTGAAAGGTTGCTCAGCATGTAATAGGAAGCTTGATTGTAGTCTTGTATCGAGGTTGATTTAGCCCCGGACCAACCTGATTTTACTATTAAATAAAAGATATAATTGTTTCAGTTAAAATAATAATAATAAATAAATAAATAAATTGAGTCTGGAAAAAGAAAATCTCGAGTTTGAAGAAGCACTTACTACAGCAGAATTTTATAGCCAGACATTCCAGCTAGAAGAAAGGAACCCTGAGGGGAAAAATACTCCACTACTACTCAAACAATTATTTGTACATAATCTCATAATTTTTCAATTCAAAAATGTTATTTCATTTTATAGAGAAAAATTGGCTCTAGTTCAATCACAAATCCTAGTCTTTGATCTTCCACCATAGAAAAAAGCATAAATAAAAATGGTAAAAGAAGGAGAAGGATCCAGCAAAAGACCTAGGAGTGCAGATAGCGATAGACCAAACCAATCTTTTGAATCTGCATGGAAAAAGTGGTGTAATGCCAAGTATGATTCTCCTGGAAAAATTCCATATGATCCTTCAAACACTGATGAGTTCCCTACTCTTAGTCTAGCTAACATCGATCAAGCTCCAATGGTAAATCTAAAATACAAATCTAAAAATGAAATCTTCATGGCAATCATAACTTGGAGTGCATGGAAAAGCACTCAAAAGTACATTCACAGAAACAAAGTCTCATTGTTGGAATTAGCTTTAAGGATAACTTGGGGTTTCCAAGGTAACTTAGAATTTTGGTGGTCTATAATGAATGAATCTGACAAACTCAATACTGTGAATAGTGATAAGCCAGTCGTTGAACTCATCAGGGCAGTTCCCCATGATTTTTATGGATAAATTAAGGTTGATGGCCATCATTATGCACATATGTTAATGAGCCAAAGACTTTGTGATATGAAATAACTTCCTAAGTTTTTATGCACAATGCATGATCTTCTTTATAAGGAAAGAGACCCATTGAATACAACTTATTTGAGAAAATATTTGTCTGCATTGCTGGCAGAATCCCAGATCTTGTCACGGCTAGATTTGAAGCTGAAAATATAGATATTGAAAATATTTCTCTTGCAGGACACCATGAACAAATTATATTTACTTTGCAAAAAGAATGCCTCCGAAAAAAGACAGGAAAATTAGTAAAGAAAAAACTCAGTTTCAATGCAAGTGTTTGTGATATCTATGTCGAAACTTATCATTTTGGCTGCAAAAGAAAAAATAAGAATGCTATAAAAGGATAGTGTGGAAGTGATTGCCAATGTCAAAAATGCACGAAGAAAAGCCAACCCATAAGGTTTTAACCTAGGAGACCAAGGTTTCAAAGTCCAAGAAAATTATACTTCAAGAGAAGGCAAGAAGGCTCCCAAAGAGCACAATTAGGAACTTGTTTCATTTGCAAAAAGTCGGTTCATTGGGCTAGCAAATGTCCTTTGAAGGGTAAAACTCGTTTGAAAATAAATTGTTTGAAATTTTTTCTAATATTTGTGATTTGACTGAATGGGAGCAAGTAGATCAACCCCCACAAAATGAATAATATTTTCAGTCATAGATTCAGTTGATTCAAACCCACCATCTCCACATCCTGAAGACTCATCTTGCTCTAAATCTACCTCAAATATTAACTTCATTTCATATGTCAAGATGTTTCATTTAGAAAATCTCGCAAACCTCCGCTCTAAAATTACATCTTTACAATCTCGTATTTTTTCCCTCACGCCAGGAGATTTCACCATCTGACACTGTCTCACAGAATGCCCATCAACCCTCCAGTGTCAACTTTCCAAAATCACGGAGTAAAGATTACCACATTTGCATAGATTTCTAGTGCACCCTCATCTAACAATATTCCACCAAGGAAGAAATTTCCCCATAGTGTAGAAATTTTAATACAATTATGTATTGCCTGGATTCCCCTGATATAACAATTATATGCCACTGTTAAATACATAATCCTTCTACTTAAATCTTTTTCAAAAATTTAATTTCCAATTTCAAACACATGAAGAAAGATCAATCACACATAACACAGATATTTTTACCGAGAAAGCATAAAGCTAAAAACCCCACTATCATATATTATGTATATATCATGGATCATGAAACAATCTCATACAAAACTCTAATCCAAGAGCTCTCAGTACAATATACAATCATCTCACACTGTCATACAAAAATTGGCAAATACATGCGCCAATTTACTGCCTCCTAACAGCTTGCCTCCACTACGCAATCCCTGCTGATCACAATCCCTAAATGAATTTGATCCTGCCTTACCTTGACTGCGCAATCCTCATTGGCATCTCAATGTGTGTGTGGTTGCATGAGTGCACCCACTAATGTCACAACTGATATTCAAACTGTCCCTTTCACCCATCTCTCAACTGGGTCTCCACTGGATCTAACATGCATGTAGTTAACAGTAGTAAATCTTCAGTTGCATGTGAGATCACTCCATGTGAATTAATTTAATATTTAATTCACTGGTCTCTCACTAGTGTATCTTTAGTTACAACTAGTTACAACTAGCACAACTGAGTTTAACTCACTTAACTGAGTTAAACTACTTTAGAACTCACATAACTACACATCCAACTCTGTTACAACTTTGTATCACTCAGTTACAACGAAGTCCAATTGTATGTCCCACCAATCAAACTTAGAACTCGTAATTCCTTCAGCCAACTGGTTTGCCACATCACTTAACTAAAATCAAGTGCTTCAAGAGAATAGATTATTATTTATTGTCTAATTATTATTAAGAGATAATAATAATCGACATGCATTCTATTTTTAGATATGCGATCTATAAATATACTTTGCCCATGCATCTAAAAATAGAACCTCGTCTATAAATAGAATTTTCTCAACCATCTATAAATAGATTCCCGCTATAAATAGAATTTTCTCACCATTTTAAAAATAGACATACACCTAAAAATAGCTTGCGGTCCCCACCTAGTGTAGGTGCTTAATTTTCACTAGGATCATCATCTTGTTGAATCTCAACACTCCCTCTCAACAAGAAAGGGATTATCCTTCACCCCAATCATGTCTCTATGGTATTCGAATTTGCTCTTGGTAAGCGCCTTCATCAGAATATCTGCATCCTAATCTTCCACAGGAATGTACTGAAGCAACATGATCTTCCACTGCACACAATCTCTGATATGATGATACCGGATATCTATATGCTTATATCTATCATGAAACACAGGATTAATCAAGATGTTAATGCAACTCTAATTATCACAATGAATCACTATAGGATCTAAATCAGGACCAAACAAACCGACCAGGATCTTCCTCATCTAGATAGCCTCACATGCAGCTTGACTTGCTTCCATGTATTCCACTTTCATTGAACTGAGTGCCACGGATCACTGTTTCCTGTTGTACCAAGAAACAGTTGTAGATCTGATACTGAAGACCCCTCCTGATGTGCTCTTTATGTCCGTTGGGTTGCTCGCCAAACCTAAATTCGTGAAGCCATGCAACTTCACCTCATTTGTGTGTCTGTACCATAAGCCATACTCATATGTGCCCCTGAGATATCTTAGGACATGCTTTCCCACCTTCCAAAAGAGCTTGGTAGGCTTAATCATCGCTTCACTAAGTTGGTTCACCGCATAGCATATGTTCAATCTTGTATTTACTAAATAATTTAGTGAACCCACTAACTGTCGATAGATAGTAGCATCCACTACCTCTCTATATGTAGCATCCTCTTTCCTCCAGTTTTCTGGAAGAGGAGTATCCATGGGTTTGCAACCCTCCATGTAATACTTACCCAGTATCTCCCTTGCATACTTTCCTTGAGACGCAAAAATTTCACCTTCTCGCTGCCATATTTCCAATCCAAGGAAATAATGACAGAGGCCCATATCCTTCATCTCAAACTCCTTTGAAAGATCCTCCTTGCATGAGTGTATCAGCTGCTCATCACCAGTCAGTATTAAATCATCAACATAAATAATAGTGATTAAAATCCTTCCCTCCACCACAATTTGGTATAGGTTTTCATCCGCCTCACTCTTGGTGAAGCCAAGTCCAGTGAAATAGCTGTCGATCCGAGTGTACCGAGCACGAGGTGCTTGATTTAGCCCATATAATGCTCTTTTGAGTCTGCACACATGTGACTCACTACTGAAGATCTCAAATCCTTCAGGTTGTTCAATGTACACTTCTTCCTCAATAATCCCATTAAGGAATGCAGTATTCACATCCATCTAATGAATGTACCAACCCATCTGCGTTGAGAGAGTAAGGATGGTCCTTATGGAAGAATACCATGCGACAGGTGCAAAGGTTTCTTCATAATCAATCCCCTCAATCTGTGAGAAGCCCTAGGCCACAAATCTGGCCTTGTATTTCTCAACACTCCCATCAGCAGCTCCCTTTACCTTGTAGATCCATCTTGAACCTACCACTGATTTATCAAGCGACCTTGGAAAAATTTCCCAAGCACTCTTTCTGACAATAGAGTCATACTCCTCCACCATTGCATCTACCCTTGTGGGCTCCTATACTGCTTCCTGAAAGGAAGATGGCTCAGTCACAATACATTTTCTCATGAGAGCCATGTATCCAGTGAGTCGGTCAGGAGACTGTCTCTGTTTGTGCTGTGAAGTAGGGACTCCTACATTTTGTGCCGCATCAAGCTTCAGCCTCTCAGCTTATGTGGTACGCCTTCTGCCAGTTCTGATGTTTTCCTCTACGTGAGTGGACTCCTCCACTCCATGAACCTCCTCCTGTGGCTGATCCACATCTAGAGACTCATCTTTGGGAACCAAAAGTTCCCCCTCTGCGTGTAATTTTAGCTCCCTCTCAAGTGACAACTTCATGGCTTTCTCCTCATTGAATTTTATATCCCATCACACCACAGTCATTCGACTGTTTGGAAAATACACACGATAATTATGGGGTGTTTTTTTGTACCCCACAAATATCCCAACTTCAGCAGTTGGCTCCAGCTTATTCCTGGTGTTCTTGGTCACATGCACATAAACATATGAGCCAAAAATCTTAAAGTGAGAAACATCTGGTTTCTTACCAGTAAAATCTTCTTCAAGTGTACTCATGCCAAGTACTCTATGAGGACAATGGTTTTTCTCATAAACCACAGTGTTGCATGCTTCCACCCACAAATGAATTGGTAGGCCCTGATCATGCAGCATTGCTCGTGCAGCACCCACAATCGTTTTGTTCTTCCTCTCTGTGACCCCATTTTGCTGTGGGTTATGAGGTGCTAAGAGTTCTCTTCGAATTCCTTCTTTTCTACAGAAGTATTTGAATTCATTTGAGATTTATTCTCCACCATTATCGCTCTGCAAAGCCTTCACTTGCTTCCCCGACTCTTTCTCAACCAATGCCTTAAACTCACAGAACTTTGAGAATGTTTGATCCTTCTTCTGATTGAAGAAGATCCAGCATTTACGATAAATTTCATCAACAAAAATAACATAATACATGTGTTTTGTTGTTGAAGCAGCCGAGAATGGTCCACACACGTCTGTGTGAACTCTCTCCATGATCATTGAAGCACGGTTCTCCTTTTCATGAAAGGTGGACTTTACAAACTTTCGCATATTACATCCCTTGCACTGATCTAACTATGCAAGTGTACCCTTAGGAAGTCCAGTAGAAATCTGTTGCAAAATTTTCAGGGTGCCATGGTGAAGATGGCCCAATCGCCTGTGCCATAATTTTCCCTCATCCCGACTCACCAATTCTTATTCTTTGCCCACCATTGCAGCGCATCCATCTACCTCCATCTTGTAGAGATTCTTAACTCAAATCCATATCCTCTTGGCTTGAATTGTTGTCTTATGTCTCAGGAAAGCTTTTCCATCGCTGAAAACAACGTCATAGCCTCTGTCCTCCAACATCGCGACTGAGACCAAGTTTTTCTTTAGACCTGGAACATGCATAACATATTTCAGTAGAAATGGTTTACCTGACTCCCTCTCAAAGGTAATGGTACTAATTTTGGTCACATTGTATAGTCCATCGTCGCCCATCTCTATATGCATTTGGAGATCTTTCTCCTCCAAGTCATTGAAAAGCTCCTTATCTCCCATCATGTGGAAGGAAGCACCACTATCTAGATACCACATCGATCCCATTGCGCTTGAAACCAAGAATGTGATCAAAGATAAATCAAGCTCAAATTGCGAAGCAAGGGCCTCACTAGCTGCAGCTCCAGCAACCTTCTTGTTCTTCTTTTTCTATGGACAATTAGTGGCGAGATGCCCATGTTCATGACAGTGAAAACACTTCACCTCGGACAAATCCAGCTTCTTGCCTTTAGCCTCAGATTTTGAATGGGATTTCTTCCCCTTTCCTTTCCTTTTCTTGGCAGCCAAAGCACAATCCTCTTCATCATCGTGCTTTGATGAAGAGCCATCTCTAGTGTTCTGCCTGAACTCCTCCTGCACTAGATCCGACCACAGTCGTTCCAAATCCAGTAGTTTTTCCTGTCCATTGACAGAGTCTTGATAATTGTGCCAACTCTTAGGAAGTCCCAAGAGATCCAGGCTCACCAAATCATCATCATTAACCGTGATTCCCACACTCCCCAGTTCATCCCAACATAGGACAAACTTTGTGAGATACTTAGGAATATTTTCGCCGTTCTCCATCTTGATCTTTTTGAATTTATCCTTCAGTGCCAATTTCCTATGGTCACTGTTGCTTTGGAAAAGTTCCATCAAATCCTTCCACATTGAAAATGAAGTGGCTTTCCCATGAAGGCTTGAGACAATATGGTCTCGCACACCTTCCAATAGAATCCTTCTTGTCTTCGCTACTTTCTTTTTCCAGGCGTCAAGTAATGCAACATCCGTCGAAGTGGGCTTAGGAACATCACTGTCGATGAATTCCTTCAATCCATTATCTTCAAGGACCGCCTCCATCCTATCCTTCCATGAAATGTAGTTCGAGCTACCCTCGATTGCATACTCTAACCACAAACCATTGAAAGCCATTTCGATGTTTACTCAACTATCGCACCAAGAAATTCTTTCAGCAAATTCGAATTGTTTCCACCAACAAACTCATCCACTGCTTCAATATTGCAATCTTCTTTGCTCTGATACCATGTATAAATTTTAATACAATTATGTATTGCATGGATTCTCCTGATCTAACAATTATATGCCACTGTTAAATACATAATCCTTCTACTTAAATCTTTGTGGAAATTTAATCGCCAATTGCAAATATATGAAGAAAGATCGATCACACATAACACAGATGTTTTTACTGGAAAAGTATAAAGCTAAAAACCCCACTATCATATATTATGTATATATCATGGATCATGAAACAATCTCATACAAAAATCTAATCCAAGATCTCTCAATACAATATACAATCGTCTCACACTGTCATACAAAAATTAGCAAATACATGTGCCAATTTACTGCCTCCTGACAGCCTGCCTCCATTGCACAATCCCTGCTGATCACAATCCCTAAATGAATTCGATCCTGCCTTGCCTTGATTGCGAAATCCTCATTGGCATCTCCAATGTGTGTGTGGTTGCATGAGTGCACCCACTAATGTCACAACTAATAGTCAAACTGTCCCTTTCACCTATCTCTCAACTGGGTCTCCACTGGATCTGACATGCATGTAGTTAACAGTAGTAAATATTTAGTTGCATGTGAGATCACTCCATGTGAATTAATTTAATATTTAATTCATTGATCTCTCACTAGTGTATCCTTAGCTGCAACTAGCACAACTGAGTTTAACTCGCTTAACTGAGTTAAACTACTTTAAAACTCACATAAATACACATCCAACTCTGTTACAACTTTGTATCACTCAGTTACAATGAAGTCCAATTGCATGTCCCACCAACCAACCTTAGAACTCATAATTCCTTCAGTCAACTGGTTTGCCACATCAATTAACTAAAATCAAGTGCTTCAAGAGAATAGATTATTATTTATTGTCTAATTATTATTAAGAGATAATAATAATTGACATGCAATTTATTTTTAGACATGCGATCTATAAATAGACTTCGCCCATGCATCTAAAAATAGAACCTCATCTATAAAAATAATTTTCTCAACCATATATAAATATACTCTCTCTATAAATAGAATTTTCTCGCCATTCTAAAAATAGACATACACCTAAAAATAGCCTGCGGGCCCCACCTAGTGTAGGTGCTTAATTTTCACTAGGATCATCATCTTGTTGAATCTCAAAGCATAGATCTACCATAAGTAGAGAAGAAGTAAGATTTCTTCATCATAGAAAATCCTATGGGTTTAAGAAATCTACTCCCATCATTGAGAATCTCTCAGATGAAGAAGAAGAAGCAAACCAAGTCAGCAAACTACAAGAAGAAATATTGCACTTAGAAAGCACCATTGAATAAAAAAGAGGCATGGGTAAATAAATTCTAACGAGTATGAGAGCTTACCAAAAGGATTGGCTGAAAAATAGAAACAACTTGCAGAACTAAAAGATTCAATGATGATAGAAGAATTTGAAGATGTTCTCAAAGAAGAAGAAGATCATGATCGGGAGTAGCAAGCATTACAATGTATACCAAAAGATCACAAGCCAAAAATAGGTATATCTATTCTCCAGATGAAGGGATTTGAAGATATGATTGTTATTAGAATAGGTGTCAAGGTCAGTGGTTATAAACAATATTCTTTGGATGCACAACTAGACACAGGAGCTAAGAGCATAGTGTCATTCCTGAATATTATTGGCAACCCACAAGCTTGCAGTTCAGAGCTGTAAATAAGATGTTAATGAATATCAGAGTTATGACTCTTGATTTCCAAATTATTCTTAATGGAATTCCTACTTCTGTAAATTTGTACAACTTTGATAAAGGCAGTGATTTTTTTTTGGGTGAATATTTTGTAAGAAGACATCTTCCTCTCGTTATAAAAGCAAACCATATTTCCTTCAATATCCAAGGAAGAACTGTAAAAAATCCAAGTAAGTCCAGCTATGTAAATAGAATTGTAGACCCTATCCACCATATAGTTGAATGTTCTCTTGAAAAGCTAGCAAAGATCAACAAAGTAATTAGAAATGCTGAAATCCAAGGGCCATAATACATCAAAGAAATAAAAGAGAAAACTGGAGCATAATGTACAATAGATGCACCCAATGCATTTTTTCAAAGGGAGCAATAGTTTTTGGACATTTCCTACAAATAAAATTACTCGGGAACACCTCAGAAGTCATCAATAAACCATATATCCCCACCAGAGCTCGAACTCTGTAAAAAAGAGATTGTTGAACTGTTAGAAAGAAATTTGATTGAACCAAGCAGACACCCTTGGGCTTGCCCAATATTTTATGTCAACAAGCATTCAAAACAAAAGAGAGGTAAACTCGGATGGTGATTAAATATAGAGAATTAAATGATGATGTATTGTCAATCATGTATCCTCTACTATCTAAAGAATAAAATAATAATATGTTCAACAAATTTGACCTTAAGAGCAGATTCTAGCAGATACGGATCAAACTATCTGACAGATACAAGATTGGTTTTGTGGTGTCATACGGAGAGTTCCAATGGTGAGTAATGCCATTTGGATTGAAGAATGCATCTTTCGAATTTCAGAAAAGAATGGAAGATATTTTTGGAGATTTGAAATTTGTTGTTGTTTATATTGATGACTTACTAATATGTTCTTTTGATTTAAAAAATAAAATAAAATAAATCACTTGGAGATAGTTCACCATAGGATTTTTAAACATAGGGTGGTCCTGAGCAAACCTAAATATGAGTTTGCAAAAACTAGAATTGAATATTTAGGACTAATCCTATTCCAAGGAAAAGTTGAATTGCAAGAACATGTGTTGAAAGCTTTAACAGAATTTCCAGATTCCATTTATGACTACAAGCAATTACAGAGGTTCTTGGGAAGACTTAATTACTTCGAAAATTTTATGAAAATCAAACCAAATATTCAAGGTCCTACAGAAGAGGCTCGGAGGAATAGAATGGACCCCATCTATGATGACTGCAGTTTAAATTATTAAACAGAAGGTCCAAAATCTTCCAAGTTTTGTTCTTTCAAGACATGAATTGCCTTACATTTTAGAAACGTATGCATCCAATGAAGTATGGGCAGGAGTTTTGATGCAAAAGCATGTAAGAAGGGAAGAATTTTTCTCATATGCCTCAAGATGATTCAATGACACTGAAATCAATTATCCATCTTCTCAAAATTAATCCTTGTTGTCAAAAACGGAATCAAAAGATTTAGGTTTTTCCTGAAGCTAGTAAGATTCATTGTAAGAAAAAACTTGAAACATATGTGATTAGGAGTTCATAATTTTTTCTCAAAATTCAAAGTTACAGGATTGGGTTGAAACTAGGATGTTTTCGTAGATCTCTTCGGGCCTGATTACGACGCCATGAATGGTTCGAAAAACCAATGTTGTATGAGGGAGATATCGAGTTTTGATCGAAATGCCAAACAAGTAAATTTGCAAAAGTTTGACCAAGTTTGACTGGGATGCACAGTTAAAAAATGGGTGGATGTACAGTCATCAAAAGGGAATATTCTAAGGAATATTCCTTTCCTCAAAACCAATCATGGTGTGACACTGTATCAACTCATTATTGGTCGAATGAGTTTGGTATTTTTTCGAAGGGCCAATCATAGGGTGCCACGTGGTCATCCCCGAGGCTGACATGTGTCCCTGAAATGGTGTTATAAAATTATTGAGGGTCCACAGGTATCGAACCCTGGACCACCGGCAGGGCACACGCGTGGCTTACCACCCGCGCTACGCATTAAAACTTAACATTATACGGTTGAAAATTTATGTTATGGTTTAAAAAAATCAAGGTTGGGGGCTGGGAACCGCTGACAGTCCCAACCCGCCAGTGGTTCCCCTAACTTGTTACATCACAATGTAACGATAACATTTACCGTCGCAATCTATATGTTAACAACCCACAATCCAACGGTTATTGCAAACCCACCATCATTCACATTTGTTGTCACATGGCAACATTTTTTGCCAATGTCTCTGCACGGTCAAGTTAAATGCACCAATTCAAACCCACAGTTCAACCGCAGTTTAAGACTCCAAATGGAGTTTAATGTGACGATTCCGCTAACCACCACTTTGAAGACTGTAGTTTGGGGTTCGCATGTGGCCACCCCAACCGTTAAGTTTAATGTTGTAGTTTAAACCGACAAAAGTTTGACCAGCGCGCCCAAAAAAGGCGGAATCTACTATTTTAACTCTAGTTAAGTGGAGTTCTCCACTTTTAGTGGAGTTTTTCTAGGTGTAACTCGACAAAAGAGTAGGAGACTTAGTTTTCGCCCATTTTGAGTGAATGAAGAGTCATTTTTGACTAATTGGAGCATTCTGGAGCCATTGGTGTAGAGAAAACAGCCATTGGAGCACTATAACTACATGTATTTTCAAAATTTTGAGCATAATGAAAGATGGACATGCCATTGGGAGTTGGACCAACAGATGTAGCCCATGAGGGGTGAACTGATTCACCATGCATGTTGTGTAAATTTCATGTGGTGATTTATTTATTTGTTTTACACTATTTTTCAGTGTTATTTAAGCTTGTTTTATGCTTCTAATTCACCTAAATTCATTTACATTTCATAGACAAACACCGCAATCCTTAAGCAAACTAATCAATAGATTATGCACATGTTTATAAACTGAAAATACACTTAGCATAGCAAAACCAATACAAAAATTTCAGATCAGATTGGTCTCAGAACTAGAGTTTTTTCTCTGGTGTTGTTTAGTGAAAAGAATTGTTTAAATGTTTGCATGCTTACAAGGCTCAAGCTCAAGAGAGGAGAAGGAAAATTGGTGGAAGCAGAAGGGTCTCAAAAAGAGCCAAATCAAAGGAGAGAAAGATTGCCATAATCTCCACCACCTAGTTCACCTCCTAAGGAAGCAGAAGTTTCATTAAGCATGCCTCAATAGGAAGGAGAAATCCATGAAGAAGTTTATCCCAAGGAGGAAGAAAGAGTATTCAGGAAAGCATTTCTTGATATGACTGAGATGGTTAGAATCCTTATTCAAGAAAGGAATGAGAGACTGGAAGGAAAAGGATCTTCAGGAGGTCACAATGATGAAGATAAGTCAAAGAAGGTAAATGGAGGAAATGGAGGCAATGGAGAGCCATCATCCTTACCCTCATCATCATCATCATCATCATCATCCTCTACTTATTCTTTAGTACATCAACCACAGAAGTCAAAGAACAGTGGTAAAAGTCCTTTTTTAAAACTTGATGTTAAGCCTGAATTGACAGTGTTTAATGGTGAAGTCAATGCATAAAATCTTGATAACTGGATTAGGAAATTGGAGGTCTACTTGAGGATACATAACCTTCAAGATTATGATACCAAAATTCAATTAGCTTCATTGAGAATGGAAGGTGCAACAATTGTTTGGTGGGAAGCCAAGACAAAGGAGGACATCAAGAAATATGGTAAGATTATTATATCATGGTCAGATTTCATTACTGCTATTAAACAACAGTTTTATCCATTAGCTCATATGCAGAAAGCTATCATGAACTGGTAGAACTTTAGGCAATTGAAGGGACAAAATGTGCAAGAATAAACCCAAGAATTTAGGAGAAGAGCTCTCTTATTAGGGGTAGATTTTCAGAGCCAAGATACTTTGCTCAAGTACATAGGGGGCTTACATAGCTATCTAAAACATAATATTCTCATGTTTAACCCCACCATTCTAGACGAAGTATGTGTTCAAGCCACACATCTAGAAGCTAGAGGGAAGAACATTTCTGAAGAGGGTAGAAAGAAACCTTATAAGGGTAAAGCCAAGGAAAAGACCTCAAAAGGTAAAAACAAAAAGAATGCATCTGTTAAGAAAGAGGGAGAAAATTTGGTTTGTAAACATTGTTCAAAAGAATGCCATGATGAAACTCATTGTTGGAAATTACATCCTGAAATGAGGCCAAAGAAACCCAATAACAAAGGGAGACAGAAAATTGTTGCTACAGCTCAACATGATTTAGGATCCGATTCAGGTGATGAATCGAATATTATAGCCATGGGATTGAAGAAAATGAAGGGAAAATAAATTGAAACTAAACCTAGTACCAGTACATCAAACTGTCACATACATACTCCAAATGAAGAAGAAAGAATAGAATTGTTTCATGTGAGGGTCATTTCCAAACATACCAAGATTGACACATTGTTTGACAGTGGGTCACAACCAAATTAATATTCGAATACTTGGTCAAGAAACTTAAACTTGAGACCATACCACATCCAAAATGATATCCATTGGGTTGGATTTGTAAGGATGAAAATTTACAGGTTTCAAAGAAATGCATATTGCGGTTTTGAATCACTGCAAATTTTGTTGACACAGTTGAATTAGATGTGGTTCCACTTGACATAACAGGTATTGTGCTGGGGAGTCCTTACTTGTATGACAGGAAAGCGATCTTCCATAATCATGATAATAAGTATCATTTATTCAAATATTACAAGGAGTTTATTGTTAGATCACATCGCAAGAAGACAATTATTGCTATGGTAAATGCTGGACAGGTAAAGAGGCTGGTAAATTCAAGTAAGAATTTTGTTCTTCTTATGATTAAGCCTAAAGCTGATGTTAATCATGAATCATTTGATGGATGTGATCCTAATTTGAAATCAGATTTATATGATGTAATTAACGCACATCATGAGATGTTTCAGGAGCCAACAGGATTGCCTCCAAAAAGATAGATTCAACATGAGATGCAGTTGTAGCAAGATTGTCCTCTTCCAAAAATCTGTATGTATCGCATGTAGATAATGGAGAATGTTGAAATAAAGAGGCAATTCAAAGAGATTTTGGACAAAGGAATCATAAGGCCAAGCACCTCACCATGCGGTTCACTCATAGTCTTGATACTAAAGAAAGTTGGGACTTTGCTCTTGTGTGTAGATTTTAAAGCTTTGAACAAGATTACGGTAAAGAATCGCTACCCACTCCCAAGAATAAATGATTTTCTTGATCAGCTAAAAGAAGCAAAGTTTTTCACTAAGTTATATTTACGAATTGGATATCCTCAAGTAAGAATTGCAGAAATTGATATATGGAAAACTGCATTCAAAAACAAGCAAGGACTCTTTGAGTGGCTAGTTATGCCATTTGGTTTGTGTAATGCACCAGAAACTTTCATGTGTGTTATTGATAATGTTTTGCATCCATCCTTGATGACTTAGTGATTGTGTACTTAGATGACATATTAATTTTCAACAAAACAAGAGAAGATCATGTCTTGCATG
Source organism: Pinus albicaulis (assembly GCA_034641835.2). Classification (NCBI taxonomy): domain Eukaryota; kingdom Viridiplantae; phylum Streptophyta; class Pinopsida; order Pinales; family Pinaceae; genus Pinus; species Pinus albicaulis. The sequence continues at coordinate 835,943,987 of CM076578.1, forward strand.
TGAATAGAGTGCTTGATATTTTGAAGAAAGAGAAATTGTTTCTTAAGATGTCAAAGTGAATTTGGAAAGACTTCTTTGGTCTATTTGGGACATATTGTGGGAGGAGGAGAATCGAGGATTGATCCTTCTAAAGTGGAAGCCATTGTGAATTGTCCCACACCCAAAATAGTAACTGAGGTTAGAAGTTTCTTAGGTGCAACTCAGTATTGGAGAAAGTTTATTGCTAACTTTTCTTCCATTGCAGCTCCTATGCATGCAGTGAAAAGTGTGAAGAAAGGCTTCCAATGGGGAGGCAAACAACAGCAAGATTTTGAAGCTTTAAAACACAAGATCAGTTCATATCCAGTCCTTTCATTACCAAATTTGAGACAGCCATTCGAGATTTAAATTGATGCTAGTGATTATGCCATGGGCGCAGTACTTTTGCAGCATGGTAAGGCTATCGTTGTTCATTCTGAAACATTTAATGGTGTTGTGACTAATTATCCTACATATGAAAAAGAACTATATGCATTGGTACAAAGTGTCAAGAAGTGGAAACACTACTTTATGGGTAAAGGGACTATTGTACATATCGATCGCCAACCATTACAGTACTTGCAGTCACAAACAAAATTGTAGCAATTAATACATTTTAGGTGGATGGGATTTCTTCAACAGTTTCACTTGGTTATAAGGTACAAGAAAGGTATTTTAGATAAAGTTGCAGATATGCTTTCAAGACCAATCATTAGCGCATATATTTTACTCAAGAATGATTTTGTTGTACATGAGAGTTACATAGAACAATATGCACATGACATTGATTTTCAATATGTATATGCTAGTTTGAGTGAAGGGAATCAAATTGAAGAAAAATATTATCACATGCATAACAATTTGATGTTTCATTTGGGAAATATATGTATACCACAAGGGGCGAGGCTAAATGTCATGAGAGAAGCTCATTCATCTCTTATTGTTGGACAATTTGGGGTAAGAAAAACAATGGCGCATCTACAAAGGTTTTGCTATTGGCCTCACATGATAGATAGTGTGTCACGTTTTATAAGAGGTTGTTCTATGTGTGCAACAAGTAAGCCTAGTAATAGGAAGCTTGGGTTGTACACACCACTACCAATACCATCAAGGCCATGGGAGAGTGTCTCCATGGACTTTGTTGGAGGTCTGCCTATGTCAAGAAAACAACATGATTAACTTTATGTAGTTGTGGGTAGATTCAGTAAAATGTGTACACTTATGCCATGTAAGAAAACCATTACTACTGAAAAAACTGCTAAACTTTATTTTCAACATGTTTTGGTTCATTTTGGATTTCCAACTTCTATTTTTAGTGCAGGTATTACAGGTTCATTGGGAATTTTTGGTAAAATCTATGGAGAATGATGGACACAAAGCTGAAAAAGAGTACCTCTTTTCATCCACAAACAGATGGACAAACCGAGGTGGTGAAAAGAACAGTTGTGAATCTATTGAGAGGATATTACAGCAAACATCCTAAGTTGTGGGATGAACAACTGCATTACATTCAACACGTTTAAAAACGGGCAAAGCACTCTTCTACACAAATGTCACCTTTTGAAGTATGCTTTGGGTATTTGAAAAAATGGCCATTAGACTTCATCTTTGGGAAGGATGTTGCAATTGATGGCCATAGTGATATTGACAAGGCTCGAAAGTTCATTGAGCAAATTCAGATTATACATCAACAAGTTCAAGAACAGCTTGAGAAAAGTCAAAGCAAATACAATGAGAGGCATGAAAAACATTGGGTTGATCACAAGTTTCAAGAGGGAGATGAGGTATGGTTGCACATTAGCAAAGAAAGGATGCAAGGGGAAGGTAAAAAGCTCAAACCCATTCTCTATTGTTCATTCAAGATCATAAAGCCAGTTGGTAATAATGCATTTCAACTTGACTTGCCTTCTTATATGAAAATGTATTCAGTTGTTAATGTTGAAAACTTACGTTTGTATGAGCCACCTCTGTTCGATGATCAAGGAAGTGATGTTCAGCTACCTTTTATTGAAGATTTCTCGCTGGAATTTATGGATGAGCTCAAAGAAGATACAATTCTTGACAGGAGGACAAGAGCATCCAAGAGGGGAAGTATTGACTACCTTCGAGTTGGGCTCAAAGGCACTAAACCAAGCAAGGCAAGATGGATGGAGGTTTTTTTGGACGGATAAGTCGTTCTTGCGGACAAGACAAACCTCCCAAGTGTCCTATGGATAGCTAGCAACAAACGAACAAATAAAAACTATTTTCTCTAGATATTGTTTGACTTGTAATTAATTATAACAGGGTTTTAGAAACCTACTTGTAGTCCAGCGCTAATCTTCCTTCCTGTCGCTCTGAGTGTCCCGTCACTCCGAATATATCTCCTTTCAAGACCTGCAATCACAAACATGAAAGAATCAGAAGCACCTGCATGATATAGATTAATTCATAAAATATAAACCTATCAAGATGATCAAGGAATTCAAGAATTGAGGTAATTATTTAAATAACCCATTGATTAAACATGATAAATAAGATATTTAACTAAATAACTCATTGAGAAAATAATATTAATTTGTATTAACTTAAATAAAGAAGAGCCTTACAAACGTGTCCGCCTTGATGTCATACAGGCCTTCTTGGGGTCCGGAACAGGCGTTTCCTTTACTTTGACAAGCCTTGCACTCTCTCAGCTAAAATGCACATGGGTGTGTAATAATTCTCACATAATAATCAGTTAAGAGAGTATGAGTCTCTACAGCATTTCTCCTCAAAAATTCTCCAAGTCTAAGTCACTAACTCTAATTCTCAAAGTCTCCATCCCTTGAAACTGAACCAAAACTTCAATTTATAGGAAAAGGAAAGTGGTTACAGCACCAAAATGGAAGGGATAGAGTCCCCTTATCAAGGTATTAAGTTCCATAAACCAAGGGGTAGGCTCCCATAATGGAGGAATGAACATACATGATAGGAGCGAACCTTCGACCGGATAATTGCTTCTAGAAGCTTCCAGATTTGACTGCTGGGCTTCTAAATGTTACTTTTTGCCTTCATTTTACCTTTTACAATGGTCTGCACCTTTAATACACAAAAAGTGTGGTAGGTACCGCAGGTTTTCTTCACAAAAGGTGTGGTACTGTAGGCAATGTTAAGAGAAAGTGCGGTACAAGTGTTTTTAAGACTTTTATGAGCTTTTCTCTCAATTTCAAGGCTTGATTTTAGGAACTTTGATGTTGTAGACTTCTAAGGGAGTAATATATGAGTAATGATGAACCCATATAAACACTAAAACGTCATGGTGACAAATTTCATTGTAACAAGTTGGAAAGGTGAGGGAGTTGTACCCTCATCTATTGAACAGGTAATCAAGTATTTTGGGGTCCAAAAGCTTCCCAATGGGGAGGAGTGATCAGGAGTGGTTGAAATCAGGGTGGTTGCATAGATCTCGTCTTCTTGATTATGGCGCCGTGAACGGTTCAAAAAACTGATGTCATATGAGGGAGATATCACATTCTAATCGAAATGCCAAACACGTAAATTTGCGATAGTTTGACCAAGTTTGACTAGGATGTACAGTCAGAAAATGGGTGGATGTACAGTCAGCAAAAGGGAATATTCCTTTCCTCAGAAAGAATCAGGGTGTGACAAGTGTTGATTCATTATTGTTCGAATGAGTTTGGTTCGTTTTCGAAGGGCCAATCATAGGGTGCCACGTGGCCAACCTTGAGGCTACCATGTGTCCCTGAAATAGTGTTATAAAATTATTGAGGGTCCGCAGGAATCAAACCCTGGACCACCGGTAGGGAACGCGCATGGCTTGCCACCCACACTATGCACTAGAACTTAACATTATACGGTTGCAACTTTATGTTATGGTTTAAAGAAATCAAGGTTGGGGGTTGGGAACCGTCGGCAGTCCCAACCCGCCAGCGGTTCCCCAGACTTGTCACACGGCAATGTAACAATAACATTTACCATCGTGGTCTATACGTTAACAACCCACAGTCTGACGGTTATTGAAAACCCGCCAGCGTTCACATGTGTTGTCACATGGCAACATTTGTTGCCAATGTCTTCGTGCGGTCAGGTTAAACGCGCCAATTCAAACCCACTGTTCAACTACAGTTTAAGACTCCAACCAAAGTTTAATGCGATAGTTCCGCTAACCACCACTTCGAAGATCACAGTTTGGGGTTGGCATGTGGCCACCCCAACCATTAAGAATGTTGCATTTTAAACCGGTGGAAGTTTGGCCAGCGCGCCGAAAAAGGCAGAATCTACTATTTTAACTCCAGTTAAGTGGAGTTCTCCACTTTTAGTGGATTTTTTCTAGGTGTATCTAGGAAAAAGAGTAGGAGAGTCAATTTTCGCCCATTCTGAGTGAATGAAGGGTCATTTTTTACTAATTGGAGAATTATGGAGCCATTTTTGCAGAGAAAACAGCCATTGGAGCATTGTAACTACATGTATTTGCAAAAAATTTAGCATAATGAAAGATGGACATGCCATTGGGAGCTGGACCAATAGATGTAGCCCAGGAGGGGTGAACTGCTTCATCGTGCCTGTTGTGTAAATTTCATGTGGTGACTTATTTCTTTGTTTTAAACTATTGTTCAATGTTATTTGAGCTTGTTTTATGCTTCTAATTCATCCACAATTCATGGACAAACACCTTAATCCTTAAGAAAACTAATAAACAGATTATGCACATGTTTATAAATTGAAAAGACACTTAGCACAACAAAACTAATGCAGTCATTTCAGATCAATATGGTTGGGGTGCTTAGAAACAAAATATTGGTAGAACTAGGCAACAATAAGATACTAATATGGTGCCTATGGTTGGATGTATTCAACTTTGAGATTGCATATAAAAAGGGTAAAGATAATTGTTTAGCATATTTTATTAAAAGACAAGTAGCTCTGAAAGAAATAAATATGTTCATTTGTACATCAACTTCAACTTCATCATCACCTCCCCCTGCTCCATAAGGTTTTCAGTGGGTTTTAATATGTAAATATTGCCACATTTCATTTTTTTTTTAGTGTCTCATAGATAGGGTCGAGGAGAGTCTTACATATGAATACATTCTTGAACATGGATTAATAGTAGCCATAGTAAAAAAAAAAATCCAAAGAAATATCTAACTTTTACTAAGGAAATAAAAGGTTACAAAAGTTGCATTTAAGCATTCATGATCAAAACTGATTTTCCACAATAACGCGGAAAGAGAAACCAGTCATCTGAAAAAGAGAGTGGAAAAAACATCACTTTATAAAAACATAAATAAATAAATAAATATCAAAATTCCATCAACTGGGCCTCTCCAATATTTACAGAAGAAAACTACCCATTTAGCATCGAAAATGAAAAAAAAACTATTTTTTTTTAATTGTTTGAGAGAAAGTAGACTTCCCCATATATGTATACAAAATTTGTTCATTGATATACCAATATAAAAATAAGAGCAATCAGGAACAAAATACGCCTGTTGAATACCCTCAACCTGTGAAAGAGCACAAAACATATATACCCATAATACAAAAGCAAGACTGAAAACTGAGCATTAGACAATGTTTGGCGGAATATTAGTCACAAAACTCTGACCATCCATTGATTCCTCTATGATCCAGTTGCCCATAACCTGTTGAACATCTTTTTTAGCAAAGAGGTCTGCTTCAACATTCCGCTCCTTGTAGATATGACAGATAGCGAAATAAACAAAATCAGATTTTAAGAGACTAATTTCTTTTAAAATAAGAATCAAAATAAAATTTTAACATCTCTACACATTGCTTGTCCAATTTATAACATTCAAGGAATCCCCGAAAATCTGGATAGTGGATATCCCCAACTGTCTCAACCAACACATAATAATTTTCAGAGTTTGAAGTTCAGCATAACTATTAGAACCTATACCAATGCCCACAAAAGCTTTAAGGACCATGTTTTCGTTTAAATGGATGATCATTCCAGCACCACATCTATCATGTGCATATGAAGCACCATCGAAATAGGCCCAAGGAACATTGTCCCTTATTTTTTCCCCTTTTATGATCCCAATGTTTGGGTTGTGGGAGGATTTAGGAATCAGTGCATAGACAATGGCACATTCAACTGCAATAGTATATGGAGTCGAGACATTATCTTGAAACACCCCTTTATTCTGAGCCAACCAAATACCCCATGATATAATCAAGGGTAAGTTCCTAGAATGTTCATCATTTGATGAAAACTACCATTTTTTCCAAGCTTCCACAATCGAAGCACCATCCCGGGTCTGTCTGATTCCCAGAATATTCAGGATGGAAACCCAAGTATTTGTAATGAAAGGACAGTTGGTAAACATGTGATATATAGATTCTTCAAATTCCTTACAGAGTGTGCACCAACCCAAACCACGTTTATTTATTTTCTAAATATTATCCCAAGTAGGCACTCTGTTCTTAAGGATACACCAGAAGAAGAGTCTGTAATTTGCAGGGATTTTTAGTTTCCAGAGCAACTTGTGCCACCATGATTGTTCCCCTTTAACCTGCCTAAACATTTTCATAGTGTAACCAAATTTTGAAGCAGAAAATCCACTGGGGGCATGTACCCACCATAGCTCATATGTTCTATCCCTAATCCTAACATTAGTTCTCTGTAATTCCTTGATATAAGCATGCCATACTTCACCCCAGTGGGGTTCAAGGATCGGGTCCTCCTCTTATTTCAAACCTTGGTTCTAGAATGTTGTAACATCATCTTTCGCAATTTGATTAAGGGTGTAAACCCCTTGAGAGATAATATATTCTACTAGATCCCATGGGAGGATATATATCTTGTTGCATCCCATCCATGGGTCCACACCAACTATGAGCATTATATAGTTCCCAAGATGCCAAGACAGACCATCAGCAATAAGATCAAAATATTCTATCATGGCCTTCCAAATTACTGAACACTTTTTGGGATTTTTATTTGGAATTCGTAACCAGTATTCCATCAAAATCAGGTCTATATAATTCCTTTTGATCATTGATTTCTAGATATTATCCATTGTTAATAACCGCAAACCTAATTTTTTTGCCAGTGATTTAGTGAAAATTAGGAGATCCTTGATACCCCATCCACCCTGATCCTTTAGCCGTGCAACTTTCTTTCATGCCACCCATGGGAGAACATATTCCTCCTTAGATCCCACCCACAAGAATCGACCACAAACCTTTATGATCTGAGTAAGGATTCCTTTTGGTACGTAGGTAAGTGCAACCCAGTAGATAGGAATAGCCATTAAAAAATACTTTATCAGAACCAACCTCCCAGCTCTCGAGAGCCACTTGTAGCTCCAATGTATAACCCGCTTTTCAATTTTAGCTAGCAACCATTGCCAGTTTGTTTTCCTATATGCATCAGGCTTAAGAGAAAAGCCTAGATATTTAAAACTCTCTAACAAGTTTTTAATCTCATAAGGAAAATGTGTCTAAATACTGTCAACCTCCCCTCCCAAGATACCATTAAAAAAAATCAAGGATTTTTTGTCATTACATGTGGCTTTCAAATATAGATCTAATGTCGATTTCAGATGGAATAAATTGCCCCTTGTTCCATCACAAAATAAAATAGTGTCATCCACAAAAAGGAGGTGAGTTATGTATAAATTTACCGCTACTTCAATTCCTTTTAATTCCCCCTTCTAGTGGTTTCATGAATAAGCTGAATTAACCCTTCAGTAGCGATGAGGAAAAGAAGTGGAGACAGAGGACATCCCTGTCTTAACCCACGCTAACTATGGAAAAAGGGAGAAACAACTCCATTGGTGAGTACTGAAAAGCTAACATTTGTGATACATCCCATAATCCAGTTTATGAATCCAATACCAAAACCAAGATGAGTCAGCAAAAGAAGAAGGTATGTCCAACTTATATTGTCATATGCCTTTGATAGGTCAATTTTAACAATCATTCCCTTCTTGTTCATATTTTGATATTGTGTAGAGAATCTTGAGCTACCCCGATAGCTTCATGGATCTGCCGACCATAAGGCAACACAAATTGCTTCTTAGATATGTTTCTAGAAAGGATTGGTTTGAGGTGGGAAGTAATGATTTTGGCAATAAATTTGCAGGTCTAGTTGCAAATACATATAGGCCTAAAGTCATTAAAACTTTGTGGGTCATCAGATTTAGGAATTAGAGCCAAGAAATTTGAGTTAAGGGGCTCATGAACAAAACCCCTAATCCTATATTTTTCTACCACCCCTCTCAAATCATCAACTAGAAGCTCAAAGAAATGTTGGAAAAATTACATTGACCAACCATCAAGCCCCGAGATATTTTATTTTTAAATTGACTTAAGAATCCCTTCCACTTCCCCTTTTGATATAGAGGCCATGAGAATATCATTATCCCCCTCTTTAGCATATCTAGGGAAAACCTGAACCACTCGGATGACTTAAACAATAGATGCTTCCTTCAGAGCCTTAAACAGATATTTAAAGTGTGAGCATCCTAGGGATGTCAGTTCTTCAAATGCTTTTTTCACTCCACCATCATTCTTTTTAATTATACAAATTGTATTTGAATTTTTCCTGCCCTTTGCATAATTTTGGAAGAATTTTGAGTTTTCATCACCCACCTCCAGCCATATAGCCCTACTCTTTAGCCTCCATTGATCTTCAGAGTCCTTTAGTCTTTTTCTCCTTTCTACTTCCATTTGAATTAAATTCTCCTATTTTTCCAATGACTCATATCCATCCCCCTCGAGACTTTGCATAGCTTCCAAATATGTTTCTATTTTCTTTAAAACAAATTCCCTCCTTAGCTTCTTTTCCTTTTCCCATAACACGTTGCATGTTTTAATATTTTTATGTTTTCCATAAAATCTTGGGCTAGTGATAACCCTTGGGATTTGCCTTGAGGCCTCCACATATCTTTTACTAAGGTATTAAAGGATGGATCTATTATCCAAGAATATTTGTATTTAAATGGAGAGGCAGGCTTCCTAGTAGCCCTTTTCAACTAGGGAAATGGGCAGAGTCCCCCCAGTACCAACCCATTGCCTAAAGAATGGGATATGGGCAGGAAGGTCCTTCTTTATCATGAATCTATCCAAACGCTTTTCCACCCTTGCCTAACCCACTCTTTGATTCCTCCATGTCGGTTTGACTTTTATTAGATTGACATCTATGAGACAACTCATCCTAATTTTATTGAGGAAGAAGTCGACCAAAGGATCGGCCTGTGCCAAAGGACCCTAAGACTCCGACGAGCCAAGGGAAAAGTTTAGATCCCCGCCCAATACTAAATTTGGGTGATTCAACAAAGATTTGGAAAATAAGGTATTCCAAAAGGTCACTCTTTTATGGCAAGGACTGTACACATTAAGAATATTAATATTAATATAGAGTTAAGAAGAGTAACCTTCGGCTCCAATTACCAACTCTAAACCCCAAGAATTTAGGAGCTTAATCTTACTATCCCTAAAACCCATCGCTAACCCTCCAGATCTTCCTTTTGCATCGATAGATACAAATGACCAACCAAATATCAACTTTTTCAAAAAAAAAAATAGTCACAAAGTCTCCAATACCAAGAGTTTCTTGGAGCATAATGGCATCTATACCAACAGAATTGAAAATAATTTTTAAAGTCAGCTTCTTTCAGGTGCTAGCTATACCCCTATATTTAAAGGGCATAACAATCATTTTGAAACATCCACTTGGGCTTGCACTGCTCTAAGCACCCCTTATAGTGATAATTGCTTCCCATCATGCATGTCTAATTTTGCCCTTAATTGGGCTTTTGAGAAGTTTGATATACGATCCCTAATATTTGGAGGCATAATAGATCCTGAATGATCCCGAGACCTCCCACATTATCAACAGTGAACTCTCTCTTCTCTCTAGGTCGAATATTGTAATGAGGCTTCTCAGAGATCAACATAGAAGGGTGAGGCCGAGACCAACTAGCAGAGGGTAGACCAGAGAGAGATAGTTGGGGAGTTGAGGTAATGTCTAACGTTAAAGAGACATTACAATTTGGAAAAGAACCCACAGAAAAAACTTGGAAGGACTGGGCCTAAACATATCATCCAATTTCGAATTTAACTGAATAGAATGAGAGGAGGGAAATAAAGGGAAATTACCCGAAGCTTGTGGTGCGAGACCAAATAGATCCATCTCTTCTTGTTCTTCTCGAGCATGTTGGAGAGTCGGTTCATTCTAATTCCCAATGCTACCAGTTGATTCAAGTTGAGATTTCATATGTATTGGTATTTCTGGACCTCCATCTGAACTGGAGACTCTCCCTGTTGATGCCCTCCATCCACCTGTTGATCCATCATTTCCACTTCTTCCCAAGCCTGACCACCATTGGCCTCATCTCCCCTTCATTTTATCCTTCTTCTGAAACCCATAGGTAAATTCCGAGCAAGGTGACCATGTTGATGGCATGGGTGACACCTAAATGGCAGTTTTTTCATAGTCAATGACTTGAAAAATAGTAAACCCCTGAACCTGTATCTGCATGATGTCCTCCAAACCCTCCCTCAGATCCAAATGAACTGAAATGTGAGCAAAATTCCTTTACTTTGTCTACTGGAAAGACATATCAGCTTCCAGAAATGTTCCCAATTTATTGTCGATAGATCTGAATACATTCATGGACTAGAGCTGAGGAGCCAAATCTGGGAGGCACACCCACACTGGGATTCATTTGAGTCTCTCTCTTTGTGCATCAAACATAGGTGTCGATCTCTTAAAAAGAAACGGTGCATTTCCAAAACCCCAATTGTGATCCAAAACCCAATCCACCACTTCCTCGTTTGTGAACCAGACCATAAACCATCCTCTGGTCAGAACAATAACTTTAGTCTGAGTTTCCATACCTTCTCCCTAAGCCTTCTCTATCCATTACTTATGTATTTAACAGAATATTGTTTTCCTTTAGTCCTCCCCACCAGAATGCATTATGAGGCCTCCATTGCCTCATCCATCTGTATGTCGACAATAAGGAAATTGGATCTTTCTTATTTTTTGCGAATCATTTTTCCCTTCTTTCTCTTCGAGCCTATTATCTCTAAATTGGTACTAATGGGTTGCTCCACCAGACAACTTAGAGTAATTTTTTCAACCAACTTTGAACTGAAGATTAGCCTCTTCAGTCTGAGAGGGCTCTCTCAAGGTAACTTATGATTCTTAGTGAAAACTCAATTAGATGGCTAACTCTATGACTGTAAAATTGATTATGATTGATTGCAGGTTGAAAATATAAAGGACTGCTACCATTGGGAAAATGGATTCAACATCAATCAAGTCAATGAAATAATCCTTCTTGTGGAAACTGAGGCAAATGGAAGTTTCAATGAAAAGTAGGTACACATACACAATACAGGAAGAAAACAACAGTTTAACATCTAAAGGAAGTCAAAGCATGTTTCCATGAGTTCCTAGTAATTAGATATAAACTAACTGCAGATATTAAACATGAAAGATACAAGACAAATAACTCATTGGACGCTTCATTCAAATCTCAGGTGAAGAAGGCCAAAACATCCACTGTATATTACTGAAGCTGAAATATTTACAAAAAATAGTAGTGTAGTACAATACTCTCCAACCCTTTGATATTCGATATTTTTTCTATAAATAGACTCTTTTTACATTACATAGGATGTTGGATCATCGAACCTTGACTCTGACAGCTAATCATAACTGACAACTCTATTTCTAGAACATAAAAAGACACCTATTCATTTAAGAGTTTCTCTCCTAATGGGACTCTAATTACATTTATTTCCTAAACTTCTCTAATAGTGGGATCATTACATAGATAGAGATCAGATGCTCGAATAGCATTCTCCATGACATAAGACATAAATGTACTTTCCAATAATTTAGCAACAACTGTCCTATTTTCTAGGAAAGGATCAACATTAAATATGATTTTGTCTTCATGTTGTTTTGTATGAATGACACACACGCCAAGTGATGAATATTTGCTAAAATGTCTCCTTATCTGTTTGGATGCCTCCATGTGGCTTAGTCTTCCATACGCCTTTTGAACCTTCAAAACCCATTCAAAAACACCTCGCTGCAAAACAGAGCATGTTTAGGCAGTTTCGTAGCGTAGTTTAGTAGCGAGCTTGTTTTTTACTTTTAACCTTTCCTTCTGACACCTCTGTTGGTCAAAAAGTATCTATCAGGTCAAAATATATAAATACTATCAAACTCCCTCCTTAGTTCTTCATAAAACTGATTTTAAAGACCAAAAGAAATCTTCAGAAATTTCGTAGCGTTTTTCGGCCTTCAAGCCCAGAGCTCGCTACGAAACTTCCTAATAAGGCAGAAATTGCAGATTTCGTTACTTTCTTCAAAAAATCATCTTCCAAGCCAAAATTTATGTCACTTGCAAGCTATAAACCTTAACCAAAATGTATTAGCTCAACTCTTCAGTCCTTGGGTGTTTCATCTTCATTAACAATAGGTTGACCTTCAGGTTCTTCAATCACTTTCATTTTCAGTCCTTTCTTCTCCAGTTCATCTTGAATCATGTCCATTTGTTCGTGAAGGTCTTCCACTTGATTTTTTAATGATATATTTTCATCTTGCAAGTGTAGGTTCATCTTCCTGGTATGTTTGACCACAAGTCTTAGAGGCTGGGTTCTTTTCAGCAGTATTTTATCATTACTCATAGATTCTGAAACACTTGAGAGTTGACTGTCCCATTTTTTCATCATCTAATCAAACTCAATCTTTTCAGACCTGTGCTTCTCTACTTCCAAATTTAACTCAAGTATTTCTTCTCTTGCTTCTCTTTTTTGTTCTGTGAGGAGTTACGTTTCATTTCTCGTCCTGAAGATGGATCCTCGTTGGGATTCAAAACGTCTACCATTGTTTTATGATACTATGGATAATCTAGATTCTGCAATTAACCATCTTCTCCTTTCCCTTTCTTTGCGTAGTGACAACTTCTTTTGTTGTTGGGGATAAATCTATGATCTTTTCTGGTTACTTACCTTCACTGACTTTTTCTGCTCCTTTTCTTTCCATGGCCTTCTTTGCAATTTGTGACCTGGTCATTGGCTTCCTTAGCTGAAACATGAAGCCAACATCCTCTCCTGCAAAATCCAACTTCTTGACAGACTTACCTACCTTCAATTTTCTTGCATCACCTTCAATATCTTCTGCCTGCACTATTGGGGACTCCTCAATATCTATTACATGGAGGATGTCTTCTAGATTTCCTTTGGCCAATGTCTGACTCCTTGTTATCCTCTTACTGCTTTGTTTGCTAATTTTCTGTTTCTGTTTTGCAGGTGTTTGCTGAGGGATATCAGTTTCTTGCAGAGGTTCTACTTCATTGTCCATTGGTTCTACAGGAAACTGTCTTCCTTCTTCATCAATCTCTTTTATTATAGCTGGATATGTAGTATTTTTAGGTTTTTAAACTTTCTTTGGGGTCATTGCATCTACTTCATACTCACTCATAAAAATAAAAGAGGTCCAATCTTTGTTTAACCTTTTCAACTCTTCCTTCACTAACATTTTAATCAGACCATGCTGAAAGACTGATGTTTCACTACCTTATGTCTTGACCTAAACTTTATCTGACATCTTTCCCAAACACTTGTATAAAAATAAGGGTAGGTCAAGTGGTTCCTTACCAACAAATGTCTAAGGTGTCTAATATGATAAGAATAAACCGTGCGGAATCTCCCTCCGCAAGTGAAGTATTTTTGGATCACCAGAAGCAGCTTTGCATAATTCTCTTTCATATAACCCCTAGGGATGTCATTGGTCATATCAGCTCCTTTGTGCTCTTTCTTGAGAAACTTTTCACAACCTTGCATTCTGAACTTTGTGCCTTTGAACCATTCTTCACCACTTCTAGGAATTTTTGTATCTTGGGAGATGATATCTGGTGACACTATGAAAATCAAAATCCCAACTTTTGATGTTGTCCCTGTAAAATTTGTTGCAAAGCCTTTGGATACTTGTGTGTGGAAACCTTGCAATTTCTGGCAGAACTGTAGGTAGCCCGTCTTCCTGAAAGCCTCCATAGTAGTGGGATCTTCATTTAGCAACTTTAAATCCATAGGCTCATACCTTACACAATAACCACCCTTATTTGTTTTCTTCTTTGATGCCATGATGCTTTATACTTCTTGTTGCCTCGCTTGTTGATGACACCACCAGAATCAAATTCGAACAACAACCTTCTTTGTGTGGTGAAGCAGCTCTCAAACAGTGACAGTGAGATACTTCACATGCAAGAATTGGATGTTGAATGACAAAGAGCAGCTCGGGGATAAATTTTTAAAGGTAATTTTGATAACTCAGAGTTTAATGATGACACATGTGACCCTAAAAGACAATGATGACAGCATATACAGCTTTGCATGCTTGGGAAGCATAATAACAAACTCAAATGACCTCACCCCTTTCTTTGTCTTATTGAAAATTGACACCTTACACCACTCTAACATTCTGTAGGAAAAAACCTAGTTTTGTAGCGAAAATCGTTTAACTGTTGACATATTCGCTACAGAACTGTCAGGCAGTTTCGTAGCGAAATCTATTGATATGCCATATAATTCGCAATGAAACTGTGTAAAATTGATAGGAGGAATTTTTGTGATTAAGACTCATGGGGATGAGAACTAGATGAGATGAGGTTGATTTGATTGATATGACATGGTTAGAGGTGAGTTTTAGACTTAAGGTAGACATCACCAAATTATTTTGTTTTCAAAAATTTCATGAAAATGACTTATGATACACATGAACCTAGGTGAATGACGTGTAGGACCCTACCAATGAAAGTGTTAGAACTAATGAGTGATAACAGAGCCAAAGGATTGGCCATTCTCAGAAAGTATGGTTTACGGGTTTCCTTCACCATCATTAGTTTCAACCACAAGATTTTTCCCTATAAACTCCTCCTGAACCTAATTATTTTACAAAAACTCCCCGAAAAAATATGACTTCCCAAACAATATGGAATTGTTATTTTGGAACCTCTCCCCGAACCCTAGAGGGTCAGACCCCACAAATCTTGCATACATAAACCCCTGTGGCGAGGCAAAGGGTAGATTGACTGCTTCCCGTCTAGACTCTGCTAAAATATTTTGAGCCTCAATAGCCTATAAAGTTGGGAACCCTTTTAATACAGACTCCCCAAGCCTTTCATCCTGCTTCTAAGTTTCAAGGAACTCGAGAGCCCTTAGAGCCACTGGAATTTTGCATGGGTGATTATGGTTCAATTTTTTGCTCAAACCATGCTCCTCTGACTCAAAAAACTCCACATAACCATTTTTAAGACCCTCATCTCTACCTATACCATTGTACTTAACAATATCCTCTAGACCCCCAGATAAAAATCTAGAGACAGTAGCAGCAGGAGGGGTTTTAGGACTTACCAAATTATCCACCGATGTATCTTCTGTTTGACCCTCCAGGGGCACCACATTAACCTCGTCAGCCCATAAACTGGTAGAGAGAAGCCAGGAAACCACCTTTGGAGGAAAATAATTAGCCTCTTCCAACAACCCCAAAACACCTCGAGTGTTCCAATCCACTCCCACACCACTTATTTTGCCAGGTGAAGACCTAATTGGAAATCTTGCCTTCTCCAGACTCAGTAAGGAAGGCTCCAGGCCCCAAAATGAAAAAATGTCTTCGGGTTATGGCTCTAAATCCACATAATATTTCTGACTAACCATCGTTAATGATTTTTAAATGATTGTTAAGAGACTAACCGGTGTTGTAACCGCTTCCAACGAAAACTCAGAGATAGTGCATGCAACAGTTCTTTGCGGTAAGACAACACAAATAATTTGCTGGATTAGAAAGACAAAAACAAAATAAGGACCCCCCTAATACCATCGAGTAGGGTAATACCAAAGCCACCGTTCACATTCCCATATGCATTGATGATCTTGCCCCCACTTTCCCACTTGTTGACAAAGTTTTGTCGCATTAAGTCATCTGGGTAACAAGACTTGTCGCCATTTATTCTTCCCAAAGCAATTTTTTTGTAAACCCTAAGCACCTTTGTTTCTCATGCAATTTCACCATCAAGTTCCTTGAGCATCCTCCAATAGTATCCATAGTAATGTAAGTAATATTATGTATTTTATAGAGTCTCCCAAATTGTTTCAAAAGGACATTAGATTTTCACCTTTTGCAGGACAAATATATATTTGTCTCTATGAGCCATGGCTGAGCTATACAGACTATTGTAATATCATGATGTACACCAAATATGCTAAAGTAGTTTGGCTAATGTTCGAATGTAGCTTTATGTGTAATCCCTACAATCACCGGTCATCTTCGTTCAAAATACTGCTACATCATTAGTTCCCTAGGGAAGGAATATTTTGGACCATCAGAAAAAGTGAATTTATTGATTATCTCCGAGAAGGTATCATAATAACAGCTTAGCCCGAAGCATGGTTTTGCTTCAAGATAGAACATTTTTTCATCACACTTAAATTACATAGTATTTAGCCACCACATAAAACACTATTACTCATGAAACGGGAACTCTAGCCCAAAAAGACTCAAAAAACATGAAAAAACGCCCCAAAAACAAAAAGTGTGTACTCCAGAATGCATCTGGTTTTTTCTCAAGGTCAAATTTCAAAATTTTATAAAATTATGCTAAAAACGAAATTGTTTCTTGAAAAAAGGATTGAAAAAACACCCTCAAAACAAAACGAGTTGATGCTGGAATAACAAAAAAAAACATTGTGTCACACTTTTGACACATTTTAACAATGGAATTAAAGACGACATATTAGGACATTGAAAAATTGTAAAATTCTAAAAAAAATTATAGATGATGTTAAAGATAAACAAAAACATGTCTGAAGGGCTTATCATTTCGACCAATTTTCATCCATGTTGTTAAACATAAAATATCTTGACTCTAAACAACCCTAAAATTGTAATTATTTTCAACCATAACATTAAAGATAAAATTTCGTAGCGCATAAAAACCTTAATGATAAGTTGTAAATCTCAAGTTTTTCAATCTTAAGTTTTCAACATGCTTGAACCATGAAATTATGGAGAAATTATATGACTTGAACAATTTTTAAAAATGAACAAGTAAATGAAAAATTTATTATTCCAAGAGTAATTTTAATTTTAAAGGATAAAAATATATCTCTTTTCAAATCTTAGCATAAGACAAATTTAAATCTAATTGCAACCAAAACCTAAAAATCAAGCATCAAAACAAAGTGTCCCCTTTCAATGACGCATATAATTTTTAAAAATTTTAAAAGTATCTTATACCAAATGGCAACAATACATAATATCATGGTAATATCACTCCATAATCTAAAAAGTCAACATTAATTTATATTTTCTATTTTACTTTTAATCAAAATATCAACATTGGTACACTGAATATAACATAAGTTATTTTTGTAATTCATTGTTGCGCTGTGGATATTCTAAAGAGATGAATTCTTCATAATTAAAACATATAATCCAACAAACATAGAAATGCCTCATAACTTCATGAAAAATCAGATGGAAGTCAAAAAATTTATTTCAAGTTACCATGCAAACATCAATTACATAAAAGTGTCTTAGACAGTTATTCAAAATCAACCATAGGTTCTGGCACACCATCAGAACCTACATCTTCATATGAATGACTCGATGCAGATGAAGATGATCCATATTCTTCTCTTTCATCAACTAGTGCTCCATCTGAGTCAACATGCATGCCCACCATTTCAGAGTTCAAATGTCTTGTAGATCTATGGCTACATTCTGCAGAGTCCCATCTCAACAATAATTGTTCTGGTAGCAATTTCTTCAAAATATTTATGGTCTTCAACCGAAGAGTTCCTCTCTTTGTCAAATTGAAGTCATACACAAGTATGTCAACATCCTCCAATTTTAAGACATTTGTGCGGCGACGATTTATATTTGTGCCCTTTCTTTTTCTCTTTCTGCCAATTTTTTTTTCAACTACCATCTCTGGCTTGTACACACCATCGAAAGGGTGGGAACTTGTGGCATACCAATGTACATCAACAGCTGTAATATCTTCATTTTCATTAATGACCTTTATAACCTTGGCAATCTAGAATGGATAGCCAAGTGGATATTCATCTGTTAACACTGCTATCCTGCAACCCTCCTTAACATCCTGCACAGAACCCTTGTAAAGGTCTTCCATGGCTTCATGTTGTGCACGTGATCTTCTATAACCAATATAGATTTCTCTTTCCTCTACCTGTGGAGAATTAATAATAGCTTGAGACTATTGTTGTTCAACAATGTGTGTTTCCTTATGTTCATTTGGCATAATTTGTGGCCAAAAAAAAGGAGTCTTCAAAAGCGTATCCACATTTATTGATCTTGAAATCATATCACTTTGATTACTGAAAAAAGACTCCCACCAAACTGAATCAGCAACATTGAATTACTCACATGTATCTCTAATACATCTTTTAATTTCCTCCAGACATTCAAAATAATTTATGTCTCTCTTATGCCTTCTTGCCTTATGGAGTTCAGCAATTGACTGTAATAACAATATCTTTGATGAAAATATTGGACGCTCTGGAATGAACTTCAAAAATGCTAAACCTAATGATGGCCCCCATTCTGCAACAATTGAATACTTCTTACCCCATATAAGTGTAATCCCATCAATTTTTTTGATACGAAATTGATGTTGGAAGCTAATGTTGTTAAGTTGTTCAATGCATTTCTCCTCACCATGCGATCCCAAAATAAACCTTCGCATGTCAATAGTTTCTTCCAACACATGAAAAACAGGCTCTGGAATGTACGATTTCTTAATACATTCAATTAATGATGGTAGGCTCCCAACACCTTTCCTCCTCAATGTTACTGAAAAACGACTGAACATTTTATCAATATGATCATAAGTATGCCCAACAAGAAGGAAACCAACCTTTATCTTTTTAAAAATTCGCAATTCAACGAGCATGTTTAGATACCCAAAAAGAACTTGATTTTTTTTTTCGTGACTTGTGTTGTCTAATTGTAAATACAAAACTTCAGGAAGAAAATTAGACCAATAAGTAACCACATCATGGATTATAGTTATGGTCAGATTTGCATTATTTTGAATATTTGGAGTTGTGAAGAAAACTCTTGGAAACATCTTCTCATTAAATACCATACAACCAACCAAGTGAAATTGAATGAAATTTTCCTCCTGTAATTTTTTTGGCGTGTGGACAAAATGTGGAAAAAGTGTTTTCTTTTGGTCCATACCATCAATTATCAAACCCATATATCTATTTGGGTGATCATAACACTTCTTTCGATGTTTATACAACTTTTTCCTTTCACTTGTTTGTTGATTGCAATGCTCTTGAAGTTCTTTGACAACAAAATCTATACACAAAATAAAATAAACATATGAATAAATATATTTTCATAGTTGATAACTATCCAATTTTAAAAAACAATGTTTTGAACGCATACCTCTTTCTACCCCTTGACATTTATCTCTTTTTGCTTTAAGAGAAGCATATGTGCTGCAAACCCCCATCCTTGTCTTCTTAGGAATAAAAACATTGTTGAATTTGTTTTTCCATAACCTTGTAAAATAAGAATATGTAATAAAATTGCCAACTCCTTCAACAGCTTCTGCATAATCTCTATATAAGATGAATATTTCTCGTCTCGAGAAATTATCTGGAATATGTATTGTGTCTTTATTTGGCATACACTCTCCATGCTTTGAAAATAAGTCTTTCATCCATGTCTTAGCATTATTTGCAAATGGCCCAACCTCTCGTTTATAACGTACTTCTGAATAATATGTGGGATCCTTTTCTAGTTTTTCTTGGATTCTTGACAAACGACAATTACCAATTGAATGCAACATTTTGAAAGACTTTCTGCAGAGCAATACATTCCCAATATGATAATCATAACCTGCTAGTGTAGATTGCATGCAACCCACTAAATTTGAATTGTGCATGCCTTTATTCAATGACATATATCTTTTCCTTTTCTCCAAAACAAAGTTGAAATCCATATGTTTCAAGCAATCCCTTCGACAACATTCACTTGAAATCAAATGAACGACAAAAAAAAAATTGTGAGATATTTTGTACTCACCCTTGTATAACTTGAATGTTTTGGATTGATATGAAAAGGTCTACTCCTACTCCTTGTTACAATATTTGCTTGCAACGGCTTCATAATTATATCATCCTTTGTAGAAGCAGTTTCATCACCATTAGGAGGAATATTATCCCCACTATCATCATTCTCGACATAGTTAAGAAATTCATCAACATCATTGCCTGGAAAATTTTCATTGCCATCATCTCTTGAAGAAAACATTTCAGAAGAATCATCTGCGCTTTTGCAACCCCGTCTCAGACGAAATTCTTCACCATCTTGATCCATGCTTTCAAATTCTTCCCTAGGAGGATTCAATTCTTCATCACCATGAGTGTCTTTGAAATGACCACTTAGAGAAAATGCATTATTCAGATTTGTGCCTCTAAAATTATCATTTGCAAGAAACTCTTCATCCTCCCCTTCCTCAGTGGTGCTCTCATAATCCTTGGGATTAGACCTAAGTGGAAGCTTTGAATCTGTATTCACTAGAATTTCTTCATCCCTCCCCTCCCCTTCCTCACTGGTGCTCTCATAATCCTTAGGATTAGAAAAAATTGGATGCCTTGAATCTATATTTGTTGGAAATTCTTCATCCCCCCCCCCTTCATCAGTAGTGAACTTATAATCGTTACGATTAGGATGAAGTGAAAATTTTGACTCTGGAAATTCATCCCCCTCTTCATCAGTGGTGCTGGCATAATCCTTAGGATTAGGATGAAATGGATATTTTGACGCTGCAAATTCTTCATTCCCCTCTTCATCAGTGACGCTGGCATAATCCTTAGGATTAGGACGAAGAGCATATTTTAACTTTGCAAATTCTTCATCGCCCTCTTCATCTATGGTGTTTGCATAATCCTTAGGATTAGGATGAAGTGGATATTTTGACTCTGGAATTTTTTCATCCCCCTCTTCATTATTGATGCTCGCATAATCCTTAGGATTGGGATGGAGTGGATATTTTGACGCTGCAAATTTTTCATTTCCCTCTTCACCAATGGTGCTAGCATAATCCTTAGGTTTGGGACGAATTTGATGTTTTGACTCTGGAATTTTATAATTCCCCTCTTCATCAGTGGTGCTAGCATAATCCTTATGATTAGGACGAAGTGGATATTTTGACTCTGGAATTTTACATCCCCCTCTTCATCGGTGGTTCTGGCATAATCCTTAGGATTAAGACAGAGTGGATATTTTGACGATGCAAATTCTTCATTCCCCTCTTCATTAGTGGTGCTAACATAATCCTTAGGATTAGGACGAAGTGGAAATTTTGACTCTGGAAATTCTTCATCCCCTCTTGATCAGTGGTGTTGGCATAATCCTTAGTATTAGGATGAAGTGGATATTTTGACTCTGCAAATTCTTCATTCCCCTCTTCATCTGTGGTGCTCACATAATCCTTAGGAATAAGATGAAGTGGATATTATTCATCTCCCTCTTCATTAGTGGTGCCGTCATAATCCTTAGGATTAGGAAGAAGTGAAAATTTTGACTCTGGAAATTCTTCATCATGCCCTTCATCACTATTGCTTTCATAATCCTTAGGATTAAGAGTAAGTGGAATAATTGGCTCTCGATTTACAAAAATTTATTTTTGCTACGCCTCATCAATTATGTTCTCATCATCTTTAGGATTACGACCAAGTCGATTTTTCGACTCTCTATTCATGATGAACGAACTCCTATTATATTCATCACTCTGAATAGAGTTGTTGCGTGATGAAGATGTTGATGTTGTACAACGAAAAACTTCGCTATCAGAAGAACCCGTGGCTTTCAACAAGAATATGTTGAATGATACAAATGTCTCTCCCAATTACAAAATATAGCTTAAAGACTGAAAATTTCCCTCCAAATCCCCCCCCCCCAAAAAAAAAAAAAAAAAAAATCACGAAAAACTTTCTCTCCAAAATTTTTGTTTCGAATATTTCGTACAAAATATTAGTCAAAAAATGTATTTAAAAACATTTTAATAAATTGTTTGTGTTGAAATATTTTACCGATATTTCTATTCAAAATATCCACAAAATTTTCCTATCATGCATGCCTTCCAAACTAAAATAATGTTGTTATTTTAATGATTTAACATTGACTACATGTAAATATTAACTATTTTAACTATAATTAACTACATGTAAATATTTTAAATTTTAAATTTTAAACCTACAGTATATTCATCTAAAATATATTTCATAATTTCTTAATAAACTGTTGGACTTGAAATATTTCGCAACACTTACTATTAGAAATATCCACGAAAGATTCCTTTCATGCATGCCTTCCAAACTAAAATAATTTTCTTATTTGAATGATTTAAGATTGACTACATGTAAATACTAACAATAATAACTACATGCAAATATAACTATTTTAACTATAATATTAACTATAATTAACTGCATGTAAATATTTTAAATTTTAAATTTTAATCCCAGATTATATTTGAATGATTTAACATTGAGTACATGTAAGTATTAATTAAGATAACTACAAGAAAATATTAACAATTTTAACTATAATATTAAATGTAATTAACTACATGTAAGTATTTTAAATTTTAAATTTTAATCCCAGATTATATTTGAATTATTTAACATTCAGTACATGTAAATATTAAATAAAATATTAACTATGATAACTACATGCAAATATTAAGTATTTTAACTATATTAAACTGCATGTAAATATTTTAAATTTTAATCCCATCTTTGTTAAACAGTAAACCGATCACACAATATTCGCTATATAATACAAATCATTGTTTCTATTCATCGCATCACATCAAGTTTTCTGGTTTTTGTTGGAGCAATTTTGTGGAGGTGTTGCGTTGGCATTGGTAACTTCGTGGAGGCATTGTGTTGCTATTGGTAATTTTGTGGAGGCGTTGTGTTCGCATTGGTGACATGAGTTTTTTGCATTTCAAAGGTTAGTTTTCCTTTTATTTTGTCCATTTAAAGACGATTTTGGGGAAAATATGTTTTTTCTATGGTTTTTGTGTTCAAAAACTATTTTTTAAGGTTTTTAGGTTCAAAAAACATTATTTTTTTATCTAAAAAAAAAAAAAAAAATCCCAAATTTTTAGGGTTTTTTAGGACAAAAATTTAGAATTTTTTTTCCTTTTTAAGGTTTATAAGTTCATCTAGACAGAAAAAACCATAAAACAACCATGCACATAAAAAATACAGTTATATTTATTATATTTTTATTTTTTCTCAAAGTGCAACTGGAAAAATTGAAAACTGAATTTTATTTTTATTTGTTTTATTTCTTAACCTGAAAATTTATTTTTAGAAATATTATTAGATATTTTATTTTATTTTATTTAAAGGAGAAAAGATAGTTTTAATTTATATTAAACCTATTTGTTTTTTTTATTATAAATATATTGGTGGTTTCATTATTTAAATTGTTTTTTTTGTTTTTTAAGTATGAGGGGTTTCCACGGTGCATTATATTAGATATCATTTTTGGGATTCAACTGCGTTAATTTAGTCATTCATCTATGACCATTTCCATGAGAGGTAGTCGTAACTGACTAATTTCTCATGATTTTTGAATAGCCCACTTAGCACTCATTGCATCGGGTGATGCTCACAGGGGTGAAGAAGTGGGATTGAAACTAGTGAAATGAATCACATAGCGTCAATCATCACTTCCGGGGCTTGCACTCGGTAACCAGGACTTCCCGGGAGGTCACCCATCCCAGAACTCCTCTGGCTCAAGCGCACTTAACTGTGGAGTTTTCCCCACAATCAAGCCCACTTAGCTTGCTACCCCATTTGCAAAACCTTAGCAACTATTGTGCCTCATGAACCATTCAAGAAGAGATCCCTTTACTCTTAGTATTTTAAGTATGAGGGTTTTACGCAGTGCATTATATTAGATATCATTTTTGGGATTCAACTGCGTTAATTTAGTCATTCATCTATGACCATTTCCATGAGAGGTAGTCGTAACTGATTAATTTCTCATGATTTTTGAATAGTCCACTTAGCACTCATTGCATCGGGTGATGCTCACAGGGGTGAAGAAGTGGGATTGAAACTAGTGAAATGAATCACATAGCGTCAATCATCACTTCTGGGGCTTGCATCCAGCTCTGCAACCTCCTCCTGCTCAAGCACGCTTTAACTCCGTGGAGTTCTCCCCATAATTTTCCACCCTAGGCTAGTGCTACCCCATTTGCAAAACCTTAGCAACTATTGTGCCTCATGAACCATTCAATAAGAGATCCCTTTACTCTTAGTATTTTAAGTATGAGGGGTTTCCGCAGTGCATTATATTAGATATCATTTTTGAGATTCAACTGCGTTAATTTAGTCATTCATCTATGACCATTTCCATGAGAGGTAGTCATAACTGACTAATTTCTCATGATTTTTGAATAGTCCACTTAGCACTCATTGTATCAGGTGATGATCACAAGGGTGAATGGTTCATGAGGCACAATAGTTGCTAAGGTTTTTCAAATGGGGTAGCAAGCTAAGTGGGCTTGATTATGGGGAAAAATCCACAGTTAAGCGCGCTTGAGCCAGAGGAGTTCTGGGATGGGTGACCTCCCGTGAAGTCCTGGTTACCGGGTGCAAGCCCCGGAAGTGATGATTGACGCTCTGTGATTCATTTCACTAGTTTCAATCCCACTTCTTCACCCTTGTGAGCATCACCTGATGCAATGAGTGCTAAGTGGACTATTCAAAAATCATGAGAAATTAGTCAGTTACGACTACCTCTCATGGAAATGGTCACAGATGAATGACTAAATTAACGCAAGCTTGAATCCAAAAAAATGATATCTAATATAATACAACGTTGGAACCCTCATACTTAAAATACTAAGAGTAAAGGGATCTCTACTTGAATGGTTCATGAGGCACAATACTTGCTAAGGTTTTTCAAATGGGGTAGCAAGCTAAGTGGGCTTGATTGTGCAGAAAACTCTACAGTTAAGTGCGCTTGAGCCAGAGGAGTTATCAGATAGGTGACCTCCCGGGAAGTCTTGGTTACCGAGTGCAAGCCCCGGAAGTGATGATTGACGATATGTGATTGATTTCACTAGTTTCAATCCCACTTCTTCACCCATGTGAGCATCACCCGATGCAATGAGTGTTAAGTGGATGATTCAAAAATCATGAGAAATTAGTCATTTACGACTACCTCTCATGGAAATGGTCATAGATGAATGACTTTCTTAACGCAGTTGAATCCTAAAAATAATATCTAATATAATGCACTGCGGAAAACCCCTCATACTTAAAATACAAAGAGTAAAGGGATCTCTACTTGAAAGGTTCATGAAGCACAATACTTGCTAAGGTTTTGCAAATGGGGTAGCAAGCTAAGTGGGCTTGATTATGGGGAAAGCTCCACAGTTAAGCGCGCTTGAGCCAGAGGAGTTCTAGGATGGGTGACCTCTCGGGAAGTCCTGGTTATCGGGTGCAAGCCCCGAAAGTGATGATTGACGCTATGTGATTCATTTCACTAGTTTCAATCCCACTTCGTCACCCCTGTGAGCATCACCTGATGCAATGAGTGCTAAGTGGACTATTCAAAAATCATAAGAAATTAGTCAGTTACGACTACCTCTCATGGAAATGGTCATAGATGAATGGCTAAATTAACGCAGTTGAATCCCAAAAATGATAGCATTGATTAATGCACCTCCATGGAAACTCCCATACTTAAAATACCAAGAGCAAAGGGATCTCTTCTTGAATGGTTCATGAGGCACAATAGTTGATAAGGTTTTGAAAATGGGGTAGCAAGCTAAGTGGGCTTGATTTTGGGGAAAACTCCATAGTTAAGCGCACTTGAGCCAGAGGATTTCTGGGATGGGTGACCTTCCGGGAAGTCCTGGTTACCGGGTGCAAGCCTCGGAAGTGATGATTGACGCTATGTGATTCATTTCACTAGTTTCAATCCCACTTCTTCACCCTTGTGAGCATCACTTGATGCAATGAGTGCTAAGTGGACTATTCAAAAATCATGAGAAATTAGTCAGTTACGACTACCTCTCATGGAAATGGTCATAGATGAATGACTAAATTAACGCAGTTGAATCCCAAAAATGATATCTAATGTTTTTTTTGTTTTTTATTTGACAATTTTTTTATTTTATATTTTATTTTTATTTTTTTTAATTTTAAATTTTATTTTTAATTGTAAGTTATAATTTAATTTGTTTTTAAAACATATATTTTAATTTTTAATTTTATTTTTTTAATTTTAAATGGTAAAGTATTATATTTTATATTAAATCACCATTGTTGTTTTTATTATAATTGTTTTTGTTTTAAAAAAATTAAAAATTAAAAATAAAAATTTTCATATATATATTTTTTTTATTTTTTAATATATATATATATATATATATAATTATAATCATTTTAGTTTTAAAAATAAAATTTTTCATATATATATATATATATAATCATTTTAGTTTTAAAAATAAAACTTACTATTTTTTTTTAATTTATAATTTAAAACAAATTTCTTAATTTTTTTTTATTGGTTTTTTATATATTATATTTTTTAATTTGTTTTTTTATTGTTTTGTTATATAATATATTTTTTTATTAAATAGTTTTTTTTTTTTTTTTTTTTTTAATAGTTTTAGTTTAAAAAACAAATTTAAAAAAAAAATTAATTTGTTATATAGGTTTTTTATTTAAAAAATAAAAATAAAAATAAAAAATTATTTTGTTGTCTGTCGGGGACTAGAGGCTAGCTGGACAGCCCTCCTTGGCGTCGTCCGGCCGGGGGCCAGAGGTCGGCTGGGTGACTCTCCACGGTGCCGCCCGATCGGCCTCCGGCCCCCGGAAAGCACGAAAACACACTTTTTTATTTTTATTTTTAATTTTAATTTAAATATAAAATAAAATTTATAAAAATTATTGTTTTTTATTTTTATTTTTTTTTAATATAAAATATAAATGTTTTGTTTTAAAATATTAAATACAAGTTTTAAAATTTTTTAAAATAATTATAATGTTTTATATTAAAGTTTTGATTTTGTTTTTTAAATATATAATTTTAATATTGATATAATATAACATTTTAATTTTAAATTTTATTTTATAATTATAAGTATAAACAATATAATAATTTTTAAATTTAAAATTTATTTTATATTTAAAATTTAATAAATTTCAATATTGTAAAATAAAAATTTTAAATTATAAAATTAAATTTTAACATATAATTTTAATATGTTAAAAAATAAATTATATGTTAAAAAAAAAATATTAAAATAGTATAAAACATTATAAGTTTTAAATTTTAATTTTAATTTTAACATATATGCTTTAATTATATTCATTATATTTAAAATTTTAAAATATAATTTATTAAGTGTTTATTTAATAAAACAACACAATTAAAATTAAAACCAAAAATTAACATTCATTTTTAATAATTAACATTTGTTAAATAGTAAATAATTTTTTGTGTGTTTTTTTTTAATATTAAATAAAAACTTAATTTTGAAAATAATGTTTATTTTTTTTAAATTGTTTTATACAATTTAAAGCAAATTTTAATTTTTTTTATAAAATGTATTCAAAAAATATTATATACATATATATACATATATCTAAATATGATTTTTAATATTTTGTTTTTAAATAAAAAATTTCTATAGTTAATTTTATTGGTTTAATTTCAATTTATTTAGTTTTACAAATAAATTTTGTTTTTTTAATTTATTTTATAAACATTATTTTTTGGTAAATTTAAATTTATATTGGCAAATTTAAAAAAATAAAAAATGAATAATTGTTTTTTCATTAACTATATATATATATATATATATATATATATATATATATATTAGGAAAATGACATAAAAAACGATTCATGTGAATGTTTCTGCACCTAGGGAAACAACTCCCAAATCTAAAGTTGTAGCTGGACGCACCATGGATACAACTCCCAAATCTAAAGTTGCAGCTGGACACACTATGGATATTGTTGGACGCAATAAGGACATTATTGGACACACGAATAAAAGTCAAGCAAGTGGGCCACCAGGTTCATTATAACTTATTTATGATTGGAAGAACACCGAGGAAATGGATAAAACTGATTTCTCATGGTATCTTGAAGACAATGAAACAGAGGCTGATATACATATCTGTCTGGTTTGTGGTATGATTGACTTAAATGAATGGCATATGATGTGATGGGCAGAGTACGAGATATATGTATGGTCCCAAATACAAAGACTATTTATGTTCTTGCAAGGAAGGCTAATAAACTTGAGAAGGTTAGATATCGTCTATCAAAGGTCAAGTATGACACAAATAAAATATCTACAAAGTTTTCTGAAGAAATCTCAAGCAACATTGCAAATAACATTGTAAGTATGCTTATTTTTATTTTCATTATGCATTATTGTAAGGATCATTCAAATTTTTATAAAAAATTTTATCATTGACATGTTTTATTTTGTTTCATAAGATTTTGTTTCGAGTCTTTCAAACATGTTTGAAGGTATTTATTATATGGAGCCAAATGTTATGAATGTGATCAATAATTTCCACACAGACAAAGAAAAGGAAAGGATATTGAAGCAAAGATCAATAGCTCGTGACATTGCAATAGTACAAAGAGGAGATCAAGCAAGAGTCACTAAGGTGGGTCAATCTAGTAAACTTAAACATGTTGCTTTTGAAGATGTGAAACATGAAATTGAGAATTATGATAGAATTAGTGAGGAAGAGATTAGAACTGTTGTGCAAAAGGAGAAAACAAATCAGACACCAAAAAGAAAAATGGACAAAGATGTCTCTCTTTTACCTGATGATGAAGAGCATGTTTATAAAAGAACTGATATGTTAACCAATAAGTGTAGAAAATCAAATATTGGTCAACCTGTAAAAGTCATGAGCAGCAGTGAAGAACAAACTGAAAGCTCTAACGGAAGCAGAGAAATCATAACACCAGGTGTTGAGTTAGGGGATGCCATTATTAAAACAAAACAAAATGCTATTCGATATGACTTGAGGAAGAATAAATTAATTCTTGGTGGCCAAACATTTGAACTTAATGTCAGCCAATTTTATAGGCCAGATGAAGGACAATCTCAATATCAATTTAGAAAGGCCCATCACCTACATGTACATAATCTGAAAACATTATTCAGGTTCAATCCATATGCGCATGTGGTGGATTATGTGGTTCTTGTCGATCCATGTCAGGTTCTCAACAAACAGGCATTTGACAAGACAAAATATTTTGATTATAAATATTATGTAATTGGAGGGAACCATTCAGTAGAGGCTAAAAGACAATTGATTGAGGAATATCCCAATAACTATCTTTTTCAAACAGTGAAATGCATCATTTACGTTGGCTTAACAGAAATAGAATCAAAGTTACTGGCATGGGATCATAATGTAGATAATGAGTACAGAATGAAAATGACTCTCATCCAAAGGGTCAGATTTATTCATAATGAATTCATAGAAAAATGTGGTGGGGATAAGACACAAGTTAGTCTAACATTTCGAAAGGAATGTTTAATGGAAACAGGTTATCAAATTGATGAAAAAATCAAAGCAAAAGATGAAAAAATGCATTCAAATATATTTAAAAGCATGGATAAAATTTTTCAGTTGGCATTTAGAACTGGGGAGATATGGGATTTGATTAATGATATTTTTGAGTGGTGGGAGAATATTTCCATAAAAAATCATAACGTTAAAAAGAGTAAACCCATAATATGTACCAACAGTAAGACAGGTCCTGAAATGAAGCAACTTCCAAAGGATATGACTATCACTCCTTGGAGAACAACACAAGGTGTGAAGGATGAGAAACTAGTCAAATCAGTACTAGCTCATGTGAAGTCGGGTGAATTATCAATGGAAGCAATGTGTGCAGAATTTCAAAAGTAAGTTTTTTTGAATTATTTCTTATTTTCCTTTCATTATAATTTTATTTTAAATAAAACATAATGTTGTTGGTAGAATTTGTTATACATGTCACTATATTAACAGTTTTAACTTGATTTATTCAGTCAGAAGATTTTTATGAAAATAAAAGAACATATGGTTAAAATGTTGAATGAAGACAGTTGGGATGATGTTGTGTGCCACTACCCAGAAGCAAGTTCTACAACAACACTTAAATATTTTTATATTGCATTTAATAAGGTATGTTGATTTATACATTCATTTTATTCATATCTAAAATATTTTTATTTTATTACTTATACATATATATTTTTATGTCATTAAAGATGTCGAATAAGGATGAAAATGGAGTACCAGATACTTTCAAAAGCTTTATTGAAAAAATTAAGTTGGAAAAGATGATAAAGAAGCGTCTTATGAATGTTGAACTTGATCCTACTCTTAATCGTTACATTTGGAATAGGCTCGATAGTATCCAATATCAAATAATATAAGGTGACTGTGAAAACATTGCATCACTAATACCTAAAAGGGAATATGCCCTAGTTATTGCAAATATTCCTCATGGTTTCAATTTCCCAAACATTGAATATGATAGTGAACCATATACTTATCAAGCTTTTAGTGAAGTGGTTACGGGTTTTCAAAAAGTGACAACATCGCCACTTTGGCAATTTGTGACATTTCATTCAAGCACACAGTTTGCAATGTTATTAACAAGCTTCAAGGGTAAAGCAAACTCAAGGATGCAACATACATGGTAAGACTTTGAAATTGTATGTTTGATTACTGCTAAATTTTTGTATTTATGTACAATTGAATTGAAATTTTACTATGTTATGTTACAAGCATAAGTCAAATATTGTTTCTTCCGAAGAACAGCCTATTATAAATGATTGTGAGTTCATCCATGTTGAATGTTGGACAAAAGAGAATAGCTATAAGCGTATTCTTATGAATTGAGTAGATGGGAAGAGTCATAGTCAAGTATTGGTTCATGATGCAGCTGTAAGAAAACTAACATATGAGGATAAAGATGCAAAAGGAGATGTAGTTAACATTTATCAAAAACCGCAAACATTGATTAACTATCTTACAGATCTATGTTCAAATGAAGAAGATTAGGTTTTGGATTTATTCTCAGGTTCAGGTAAGTTTTATTATACAAATTTAAATTTAAATATTTTATTTTTTACTTTTTATGTCTTCATACTAATTTTCTTACTTATTTCTTTTATGCTTGATGATTAGGTACAACACTAGCATGTTGCCTACCAAAAGGAAGAAATTGCATTGCCATTGAGAAATACCCAGTGCAATGCAAATTTATTCAACAAAGAATTAACGCTCTTGAATTCCTTCCAGATGCAAAGCAAGAAGTTGGTTTAAGGAAAGGGGATTTTAATGAATCACGTGTGGCAAAAAAAACAAAGGAACCTCTACCACCATTATATGGAATGATTAGAAAGGGACACTTTGGAAGATTTGCAAACATGAAAGATCCATTAGAAGATGACAATGACCAAAATGAAGCAGAAAATGTTGCGGAAGAAACCATCAATGATATTCTAGATGATGTTGAACATATATTAGTTGATATTGTTGATGATCTTTAAGTTGTGCTTGCAAACAAAGCTCATTTTTTAGATCTATTAATCAGTTTTACTTGTAATGTTTAGACTTTGATATTTTATGAGAAGAATCCTTATTTTTTGCAAAAAACATGTGATTGCTATTATTTTTTGACATAAAATTCAATAAAAATGTTATTTTCTTAAGTTTTTTTGTTAAGATTTTCCCAAAAAATTAGTTTATTTAACATGTTTTTTTTAACAAAAATTCTCTAAAAGTGTATTTTTTGCATTCTATTTACATTGAAAATTTGTATTTTTTTCCATATGGTTCAAAATATTGGTATTTTAGCGACAATTATTTGATGTGCATTGAAAAATTAATTAACAATACATAAACATGTAGAAAATATGAACTTTATAATATTGACCATTTTTCCATTTTTTATCTATGTGAAAAAGTGAAGATATCATTACAATTTTTTATTTTAAAAATATTTATTTTTTTTCTTTTTAAAACACAAGTACATAAATGCACTTAAAAATAAACATCTCACGAAAGAAGAAGACATTAGAAAATGTATAGTGTCAAAATCAATCCTCTAAAAAAACGTTGGTGATGATACACCACCACTATTCAAAATCAACATAAAAAGCATCACAAAAAAAAAAACAAAAAAAATGAAAGCGCCAAAAACATGCTCCAAAAAAAAAAAAATGATTCTGCATCGCCATTTTTCAAAATCGGGTCATTTTCTAGCTATCTCAAAAAGTAGGTACCAGTGCAGTTACCTATTTCATTGGTAACAGTGTTATAAACCCATATAAGGAAATATCTAAATTCTTTGGATCAATTCGTAATCCTACATATGAGAGAATACCTAACATGTATGTATATCATTTCTTTACATGTTATAATATTATGCCACCTCATGAAAAATCCCATTTGTCACTAAGCCCGCAACATTCCTATTACTCAAGTGACAGTAATAATTATGGATATCCAAGCGGCTGACAAAATATTTTTAAAGAAGCATGGTGGGTTGTATTTCATGTCTAGTCACCTGACAGTGAGTGTGACCGGTACTGTGGGATTCCTATAAAATCTCCACTGTGTAAATATTAGGAGAGTTTAAATGATTAAGTGGATGGGTTTTTCCTCTAAAGTAAAATCTTAAGTTAACTTTGTGGACGAATATCTGAAACTTGGAGCAC
This sequence comes from Pinus albicaulis, assembly GCA_034641835.2. Taxonomy (NCBI): domain Eukaryota; kingdom Viridiplantae; phylum Streptophyta; class Pinopsida; order Pinales; family Pinaceae; genus Pinus; species Pinus albicaulis. The sequence goes on from CM076578.1 coordinate 835,976,803, forward strand.
TTCTCTGAATTTTGGTGGGATTTGACCCACATTTCATAGAATCTATGGAAAAGTTTAGATTTGAGATCTATAGTTTGTACAATTTAGGCAGACAAGTTAGATTTTGACGAAAAAGTCTAGATTTAAGATCTATAGTTTGTACAATTTATGCAGATAGGTCATATCTCGAGAAGATCCTTGAAGCTCTCTCGAAATCCTATAATTAAAGAAAATGTATCGCCATTTTGGTAGTCGAGTCTGTGTGGTTATTCTGAGCTCTCTCCCTATCTCTAAAGATTTGTGTCATTCTATCTTTAGGTCGAGTTTGAAAAGCTTGCGCATGTGCACTTTGATGCATATGTGAACCTAAAGTGGTGGGACTCTTAGGGAGTATTGACTCTGAGACTTTGCTAAGGTCGATTTGCGCCTTTGAGCGAGTTTGATACTTTCTTAAAAAAATATCTATTACACTCGTTTACCTTCACTGATACTTACTTCTTAATGTTTAATTAACTATATTATCATTCATTTGCATACTTACTCTTATACACACACACTTTCTTATATCTTTAAAACTACAATAAAGTTTCACCGTACAATATTTCATTTTGTTTATAAACTAGGATAGTTCACACCTAAAAAAATTTATCGTTTTCCCAAAAAGACCTTTTCCCATAAGGGGGACATGGAATCACATGAAAAGTGAAAACACAAGGAGATAAACAACTCCATTGTGCCTTTGCGTTGATTTTGAGATATCTATGCCAATTTATCATAATGTATGGTTGTGTTGTTTTCTTTACCTATATGCAATAGCTTGGGACAACTGAAAAGCACACTTCCTGGAATTTTTTTCCTTGTCCCCTCCACCCTCTTGTCCTTCTCTCCTACTCGCCCCTTTCCCTTTCTGATACATCCTCTTCCTCCTCTATATTGTGATACTACCTATGATCCTATGACCATTCTTTGGATGCCCCCCCCCCCCCCGGGACTCTGTCAATCATCCCCACCCATGAAACAAATCCGAGGTCAAAAATACAACATCTTTAGGGCATAGTTGAAGAAAAGCCAAGACATCATAGCATGTTGTCAACAAGCTCTTCCATGGGCACTTAGAACTTCACGAGCCCAAACTCCCCTTCCCCCATGATTCACCTCTCTTTCAACTATCGGGGTTTGGTTATTAAACCTAAAAAACTAGCACTGAAGTGTTTGTTTACTTCTGAACATGTTGAGATCATCCTCCTTTAAGAGATATTGGGAGACTGAGGGCCCATTGTTCAAGCCTTAACCTCCCTCCTTCCTAGATGGAATTTTTTGGCCTCTTATGCTAAGAGCAGCTTGGGTGGCCTCGCGATCAAGATAAACCCACTCACCATCAAGCTCTTGTGATCACGGGGTCTGGATGGTGTCGACATTTTCTCAATGGATTCAAGGATGAACCTGAAAAATCATAAATTTATATGACCCCCATACGGAATGCACTGCATACTGGGATTACCTTTTTTAAAATTCCATATTGAAGGACAACAATATTGTGATTGGGGGAGACCTAAACTTTTCTTTGGGCCTATCAGAAATATGGGAGCCTCACGCTTGTCTGATCCCCTCATAGAATATTTCACCCACAAACTAGTTGATGCACATCTTTGTGACATAGACCTATGCATATCAAAGTCAACCTGGAGGAAGAAACGATCAAGGGAAGCTTGCATAGCCTAGAGGATTGGTCGTTTTTCAATCACTGAATGGCTCCCTAATCATATACCCATGCTTTTTCAATGGATCGGATATGGGGGGGAATATGATCACTTCACCATCTTTGTTAAGCTGCAAAAGGATTTCTCCAAGCATAACAACCCCTTTAAATTTAGCTCAACATGGCTTAAAGATGAGGCCTTTAAAAAATTTGTGGCTGCAAACTGGACCCCCATCAACCAAAATGAGGGTAGGGATGATAAAGGTGGATATTGGTGGTCACCCACCTATTCCACTTGGGGCCCCACCATTGTCTCTTTCATTTTTTCAGTTTCGGCACAACTTACTATTTTTAGCAGTTTTTCGGGTATTAAACTTCTGGAGTCGTTTTGAGGCCCTAAACGACGTTTTTTGGGAAAACCGAGAGCAACATGGGTCCATAGATTGATGTTTCTCACTCAAAATTTGTATTCCTTGGATAGATCTTTCTAACGAGGTATGGTTCACGTCAAACGGAGATTGTATACCAAAGTTACATCCCCGGGAAGTTGAAACACCAATTTACCCAAATGGGTCCCATAGTTTTGGCGCTTCATCTCCTAGGGTTAGGGTTTTGGATGTTTAGGGTTTTCCATTATTTCTAAATAATAAATAGGCCCTCGAGCCTTATTGTAACTCAGTTCAGAGGCCTGTATCCACCACATCTCTTCTCAGAGATAGCCACCAGCGCCCTAGCTAGTTTATTCCATTCTGTCCGTAAGCAAATTTCAGTTCTTTGATATTAATGAAATGAAGTGTTATTTCCGCTGCATCTTTGTATTTATGGTTATATGTTTATTCTGTTGCGTTCCTGCATAAATCCGGATCAGTGGTATCAAAGCAGTTTGCTTTTTCTCGATCCTTCTTTGCATGCCCCCAACGAGGTCAGGGTATAAGGAGTTAGGGCTTGATCTGCTGGAACCTTTGCAAGATCAGCCTCACAAACCCCAACGAACGCCCATGGGGGATGAAAAGAAAGAAGAGGGAGCAGGAGATCCTATCAAAATATTGCTCGAGGAGGCCCTCGAAAAACAAAGGAACGCGATGATGGATAACTTTGCCCAGATCCTTCAACAGCTACCCACCGGCAGCGCATCTGCATCCAACAGCTACTCTGGAGGTGTGACTCATTTTAAGGTACAAGTAAATTTTGACATTGCCATATTTGAGCGTCAAATAGATGCAGATGTTGTAGATAGATGGTTAAATCTATTAGAAGGATATTTCTCAGTTCATGACTTTTCCGACCGGGAGAAGATTATTTTTGCACTCCTCAAAGCTTCCCCCCATGTCAATGACTGGTGGGAAACCCACTGTGAGAAAAAGGACGAGACAGAACCCTCTCTGTTTTTGGTCGTACCCACTTGGAATTCTTTCCAAGACACCATCAAGGAACAATACTATCACGTGGGGAGCTATGAAGACAAGTACATAAAATGGACCATGCTGCGACAACAAAGGGATCAAGATGTGCATGAGCTGACGAATATGTTCCATACCCTGCGCATAAAGTTGGGTATCAAAGATTTAGAGAAACATCTGGTGCTAAAGTATCGCAGTTGTCTGCACAAATATATTCAGGAGGAAATGGAGTTCCTCGACATCTCCTCGCTTGGTACGGCATACCGGTATGCTGCCAAGATTGACCAGAAATTCAAACAGAAGAATCGAGACTTTGGATCTGCGAATCAAAGGCAAAGGAAAGGTGCTCCCAAACCACAGAACAAAGGACAGAGCCAAGGCATGGTGACTCAAGACAACCTGTCGAAGCAATAAGAAAATAACAACACCCCAAAGCCAAAGAAGGACAAGGGAAAGTGGTGTGAGTTCCATAAGAGCTCCACTCACAACACAAGTGAGTGTCGGGCCAAGCAGTCGCTCGTGGCCGAGATGAGGGCTTCTGAGTCAGATGCATGCTCCGATTCTAAATAAGAACCTGACAAGGGGAATGACAAAGGGAAATAGATTATTGATGCGGAGCCCAACGCCACGGTTTCCACTACGAAGATCCAGAAGGAGGAACTAGAAGATCCAGAGGAGGAGGAACGTCTCTTCCACTCCCAGATGTGGGTAAATGGCTCCCCGGTATCGTTCATTGTCGACAATGGGAGCCAAAAGAACCTCATTTCAGCAGACGCCATGAAGCGGTTGGGCTTGCCGACCACAGCTCACCCACATCCATACACCATTGGGTGGCTTCACCAAGGACAAGATCTCCGCGTCAGCCAGCAGTGTCGCCTTCCCTATAGCATCAAGCCCTTCACGGATGATTTATTATGTGACGTTGCTCCTATTGATGTTTCTGATGTATTATTAGGACAACCATACTTATGGAAACATCATGTTGTGTATGAGTCTTGGCCTCGCACTGTTATTGTTACTTTGGGAAATAAGTTATACAGGATACCATAGGTACCACCTCCTGTCGCTATCTCTTTGGTCACTGCAAAACAATGCAGTGAGCTCATTTCCCAAACTAGGAAATTCGTTCTCCTGATGATCTGCCCCTAGGGCAAGAAGAAGACTGTGGCCACGAACTCCAGACAGGGCTCCTCTACATGATAACAACAAATGGATAAGGTTGTGGAGGAGTATAGGGACATCTTCACCTCACCCACAGCGGTTCCTCTACACTGTCAGGTCAAGCACCCGATTGATCTGACCCCAGGTGCGCCGCTACCCAATGGACCGATCTATCGGCGCTATGTTATGGAAAATGATGAAATCAAGAGGAAAATTTAGGAGTTGCTGCAGAAAGGTCACATCCGACCAAGTTCATCGCCCTGTGGGAGCCCAATCGTGTTGGTACAAAAGAAGGATGGGAGGTGGAGACTCTGTATCGACTATCGGGCATTGAACAAAATCACTGTCCAGAATAGGTACCCGATCCCATGGATTGATTACCTTCTAGACCAACTCAAAGGTGCAAAATATTTCAGCAAGATCGACTTTAAGTCTGGGTATCACCAGGTACCAATTGAATCCTCCGATGTGTGGAAGACTACCTTCAAAGCCAAGGAAGGCCTTTTCGAATGGCTGGTCATGCCTTTCGGGTTGACGAATGCTCCCGCAACCTTCATGAGGTTGATGGACAACATCTTGCGGCCATTCACCAAATCATTTGTAGTGGTGTACTTGGATGACATTATGATCTTAAGCCATAATTGGGAAGAGCACGTCCACCACCTCCGACAATTCCTCCAAACACTGCGGAAACACAAGTTGTGTGCCAATTTGGATAAGTGCACTTTTGGCATGACCCAGGTTTAATATCTGGGATACATTATTGATGAAAGGGGGGTGCATGTGGATCCTGTTGTCGCTCCTAGAGACAGCCTAGATTTGTGATAGACCAGTGCCTAGTACATCTTAGCATAGCAAGGAGCATATGGTACAACAAAAGGAAGTTATCAATAAAAATCTCTCATGCTATCCCTTGTAAAACAAGGAATATCAATCTGAATGGGACCAAGACCTTCATAAAACTGATACAGAGATAGGAATAATGCAGAGGCAACATGCAAAACTCCAATACAAAAGAAACAGACAATTCAGAGACATCTTACTGCAAAGAGGGCCGATTCAGAAATACTTCACAGAAATAATTTATCAGAAGGTGTATGTAGTGAATGAAATGTAGAGGAGATATTAGTTAACATTGAGCTGATATCCAGATACACAATACCACCACGCATGGGCTTACCAATCTAAGAATCCATACATAACAGTAGCGTTTTAAAAACACCCTCCCAAAGAAACTAATATAGCAGAAACATGGTTTAGATGAATAGTGGAACAGAATATCATGCATGAGCCATATTTAAAGTGCTTGACTAATCCAAGCATGGGTATCAACTAGGATAAATCCATACCAAAAATTAGTGAGCCACTCGCATTCCAAAACATGATACAGGAAAGATGGATGAAATGAAATGATATATTAAAATAACACATAAGAGAAAGTTACAGACTGTGAAATACCAAAGACCAGAATCCTCTTTAACAGATGGAACTCCTCCTCACTGAGACCCTATGAGCTCTGAGCCTTCATACAAAATTTCTACAAAATGTATACAAAAATTCTTTCACTGCATAATTTTCTGATAAAATCTGGAACCCTAAATAATCTGTTCTTTGGGAGCTTTATAGGAGAACAAGAAAGCTCCAAAAGGGAGTAGGCGATGAACATTTAATTTGCCTAATTAAAACAAAATGGTGGAAGCGTGCACGCCCATACTTCTTGATGACTTTGTAGTGTTGTTTGTACTTTGTCGCCTGCTTTTTGAAGTAAATGCAGTGGGTAAAAGTTTCTTCAGGAACACGGTTTAGAATTAAAATCACATGAACATTCCATCCTTTCCTGGAGAGAAAACTCTGCTGAAATAGAACCTGGAGGGTATTATTTTATGTGCATAAATCTTTTGAGTGATCTGCAGGATCTTTGATCTGGTACTTTGCCTTCAAAGGGTAGATCAAGGCCCCAAAATCTTCAATTACATGCCTTTAATTTTCTACCTTCCACTGATACTCTTTGTCTACGATATTAATGTCTCTGATCGCGAAATCTGCGCTTTGAATGACATCGGGAGGGTTTATCAGGGTTTAATCCCTGCTTCTTTAATGGAAGTCTTGTTGCAACAGCCTCCCAGGCCTTTCTTCATAAATGTAGCTATTGGAATATAGTCCTTTCCTGCGTCCTCTGCTTCTGTAATGAAGGTTGTGAATTATGGCAATTTTCCGCTGCTGAAACCCTGCAAAATCTGCAAACTCGTTCAGAAAACTATGCACGGGACTAAAAACACAGTGGGGATAATGGTGTGACAGCGTAGCCTGGTGGACTGGTGGGAAAATGCAAGGGTGATGATGGAAAATGTTGCGTCACAGCAGAAGGTAGCCATGGTGAAAGTTGGCAGACTGTGGTGAGTTTTAAATGTAAAACATGGACACTTGACCTTTGAATGAAACATATAGGGGAACATATGATAGCACAACAAAAATACGTGAAATGATGAGGTGGCAGGAGACCAAATCAACGGTGGAGCATGAAAATGATCTGGACCGTTCGATCTCAAGGCGAGATCAACGGCTGAGAATGCGTCATAGGGCGATGGACCGTGGGCCAGGGGCATGATTTCCTTGCGTTAAATCTCGTGCAGCTTCAGAGTGCAATGACCATCGGATGGATCCCCCCGGATCGGACGGCTGATATGCATATCGCTATGTATCCTTGGTCGAACAATAACGTGCGATGGAGGGTGGTCTTGCAATAGTGCGCTGAGCCACGTGTCAGGCGATGAATGGAATCGCTGGCCAAACGAGAATTACCACCCACCGCCGGAGGGCGGTGCGATAGATACCACCTGGTTTTGGAGTATCGCGTTGCGGGGACCACCGGGGCAAGGGAGATACAGACCGTCAAATTTGCAGGTGAACGAACGGCTGAGATGCGGTTCGGGCGATGAATGGAGTGGGCCACGGGTGTGGTGGGGCATTGCGAATGTTGTTCGATTTGTAAAGATCGACGGTTGTGGGCGCGCCCGATATTCATACACGATAAGCGCCTCCAAGGCTAGTACTCGGTTTTGGCTTTCAGTTACGTGGAGGAAAAGGAGCAGAGGCTTGGCCGAAGGGGCTAGGCCTGATAGATTTCAGATATGGGTTTTGCGGCCTTTTATAATGTGATTTGGGGGCAGGAAACGACAATGATAATCAGAAAAAGGATTTTTAAGGCTGCAAAAGGGGATTTGTGAGGTTTGAGTCAAATTTCCCGTGAAAATTTAATAGGAAGCCGATTATGATCAACAGATCCAACCAAGATCCAAGTCATTCGGGATTGGCCAGCCCCAACCACTATAATAGAGCTTCACAGCTTTCTGGGTCTTGCTAATTTCTACCATAGGTTCACGTTGGGATTCTCTCATATCACTTGGCCCTTGAGTCAAGTCACCATGGGAGGAGTGAGAGCAAAATTATTTTGGTCGGAACCTCAACAGAAGGCATTCAAAGAATTGAAAAATCGCCTCTATTCTGCCTGAGTGCTCACATTACCAGACTTGCAATAGCCATTTGAGATCGAGACAGATGCCTTTGACTATGCTATTGGAGCAGTTCTTACTCAACAGGGACATCCAGTGGCATATCACAGTGAGATATTGTCTAACACAGTTCGCAAGTATCCCACTTATAACAAAGAAATGTATTCCATTGTGCAAGCTTGTTGACAACGGAAGCATTACATTTTGGGGAAGGAAACAATCATCCACATAGACCACCAGCCCCTGCAGTTCATACAGACACAAGGGAAGTTGCAGAATGATCGCCATCAGAAGTGGTCCACATATCTGCAACAGTTTCATTTGAACATTAAGTACAAGAAGGGTAGCACCAATAATGTTGCAGACTGCCTCAGCCGACCACCGATCGTGGCGCTCACCATCGTTCTCAACTCTTGTGGGCACGAGACTTCTGATTGGTCGCTTATCTACGAGAGCGACCCAGAATTCGGCCACACTTACAAGGCACTCTTAGGAGGTACGCAAGTTCCAAATTTTCACCTCCAAGATGCACTTTTATGTCACCTGGGACACCTTTGTGTTCCTTCAAGTGAGCATGCCAAGATGATATGGGAAGCACACTACAGTCGAGTCACTGGGCATTTCAGGGTCGAGAAAACAGTAGCAGTACTGCAGAAGTATTTCTATTGGCCAAACCTTCGAAATAATGTCGGGAAGCACATCAAATCCTGCACTGCTTGTTACATTGCCAAACCGACCATCAAGAAGAAAGGCCTATATACTCCGCTACCTACCCCTAGTCGACCTAGGGAATCCATCTCCATGGATTAAATGTCAGGCCTACCTTCTACTAGGCATGGAAATGACTATGTTTTCGTGATCGTCGACAGATTCTCGAAGATGACCATTATGGCGGCCTGCAAGAAGAATATCATAGAAGAAGCCACTGCTAAACTCTTCTTTGAACAAGTGTAGGTGCACTTTTGGATTCCACAGTCTATCATATCAGATCGGGATAGAAAGTTCCTCAGCACATTTTTTTCCAGCCTCTGTTCAATGCTGGACACCAAGCTCACCAAGTCCACACCTTTCCATCCCCAAACATATGGCTAGATAGAGATCGTCAACAGAACGATTGTACACATTCTGCACATGTACAATTAAAAGCATCCATGCACGTGGGACGAGAGCCTCCCCTATGTACAACATATTTATAACCGGGCTCTCCATAGTTCAATCGGCCATAGCCCCTTTCAGGTGGGCTTGGGATTCCAGCCACTATGTCCCATTGACATAGCAATGCCATTTGCGGCTACTCAGGCTAATTCGACTCATGTCTAGTCTAAAGTTCACAAAGCAAATAGCTTCATCGAGCGCATTCAACACATCTTCCAACAGGTTCATGACATATTGGACAGAACCAATGCTAAGTACAAGTAACACCATGATCAACATCGAGTGCCACACAACTTCCAGGTGGGCGACAAAGTATGGCTACATTTGCAGAAGGAGCGCCTCACTGGACTCCACTGAAAGCTTTGCCCACTTTGATATGGGCTGTACACCATCACCAAGGCTATAGGGAACAATGCCTTTGAGCTCAGTATTCCACCATTCCTTGGTTTGCACCCAGTATTCAATGTGGACCACCTTCGTCCTTACTTCCCACCTCTATTGGACACCTTTGACATTGCAGAACAACTCACACCAACAGAGTTAAACCCAGACTTCATGGAATAAGCCACCATAGATTGTATCATGGACATACAAATTAAGAACACTCGCCAACAAAAGCTCCAACTGTATCTGGTTGTCAAAACTGGCCAACTCCTATACCAAGGAAAGTGGTTCACCAGGGACCAAGTTCAGCAGAAATTTCCTCATCTCATGGAGGAACTTAACGCAATGGGGACCATTGCTTCCTAAGGGGGGAGGAATGATTCAGGTGGATATTGGTGGCCACCCACCTATTCCACTTGGCCCCCCACCATTGTCTCTTTCAGTTTTTCAGTTTCGGCATAACTTACTATTTTTAGCAGTTTTTCGGGTCCTGAACTTCCGGAGCCGTTTTGAGGCCCTAAACGACATTTTTTGGGAAAACTGATGTTTCTCACTCAACATTTGTAGTCCTTGGATATATATTTCTAACGAGGTATGGTTCATGTCAAACAGAGATCGTATGCCAAAGTTACGTCCTTGGAAAGTTGAAACACCAATTTACCCAAACGGGGCCCATAGTTTTGGCACTTCATCTCCTAGGGTTAGGGTTTTGGATGTTTAGGGTTTTCCATTGTTTCTAAATAATAAATAGGCCCTCGAGCCTCATTTTAACCTAGTTCAGAGGCCTGTAGCCGCCATATCTCTTCTCAGAGATAGCTACCAACGCCCTAGGTAGTTTATTTCCATTATGTTTGTAAGCAAATTTTAGTTCTTTGATATTAATGAAATGAAATGTTATTTCCACTGCATCTTTGTATTTATGGTTATATGTTTATTCTGTTGTATTCCTGCATAAATCCGGATCAGTGGCATCAAAGCGGTCTGTTTTTTCTCGATCCTTCTTTGCATGTCCTCGACGAGGTCAGGGTATAAGGAGTTAGGGCTCAATCTGGTGGAACCTTTGCAAGATCAGCCTCACAAACCCCGACAGACGCCCATGGGGGACGAAAGAAATATGAGGGAGCAAGAGATCCTATCAAAATATTGCTCGAGGAGGCCCTCGAAAAACAAAGGAACGCGATGATGGATAACTTTGCCCAGATCCTTCAACAATCGCCCACCAGCGCGCATCCGCATCTGAAGAGACACTCCGGGAGGTGCGACTCCTTTTAAGGCACAAGTAAATTTTGACATTCCCATATTTGAGGTCAAATAGATGCGTATTCGTAGATAGATGGTTGAATCTATTAGAAGGATATTTCTCGTTCATGACTTTTTCGACCCGGGAGAAGATTATTTTTTCACTCTCAAAGTCGCCCCATGTCAAGGACCTGTGAAACACATCAGGAGAAAAGGACGAGACAGAACCTCTTCGAAGTTGCTACTGTACCGACTTGGAATTATTTCCAAGACGCCATCAAGGAACAATACTATCCCATGGGGAGCTATGAGGACAAGTACATACAATGGACCACACTGCGACAACAAAGGGATCAAGATGTGCATGAGCTGACGAATATGTTCCATACCCTGTGCACAAAGTTGGGTATCAAAGATTCAGAGAAACATCTGGTGCTAAAGTATCGTAGTTGTCTACACAGATACATTCAGGAGGAAATGGAGTTCCTCGACATCTCCTCTCTTGGTACGACATACCGGTATGCTGCCAAGATTGACCAGAAATTCAAACAGAAGAAGCGAGACTTTGGATCTGCGAATCAAAATTAAGGGAAAGGTGCTCCCAAACCGCAGAACAAAGGACAGAGCCAAGGCATGGCGATTCAAGACAACCTGTCGAAGCCACAAGCAAAGAACAACACCGCAAAGCCAGAGAAGGACAAGGGAAAGTGGTGTGAGTTCCATAAGAGCTCCACTCACAACACAAGTAAGTGTCGGGCCAAGCAGTCGCTGGTGGCCGAGATGAGGGCTTCTGAGTCAGATGCATGCTCCGACTCTGAATCAGAACCTAACAAGGGGAATGACAAAGGGAAATAGATTATTGATGCGGAGCCCAATGCCACGGTTGCCACTATGAAGATCCAGAAGGAGGAACCAGAAGATCCAGAGGAGGAGGAACGTCTCTTCCACTTCCAGATGTGGGTAAAGGGCTCCCCGGTACCGTTCATTGTAAAAAATGGGAGCCAAAATAACCTCATTTCAGCAGACGTCTTGAAGTGGTTGGGCTTGCCGACCACAGCTCACCCACATCCATACACCATCGGGTGGCTTCACCAAGGACGAGATCTCTGCGTCAGCCAGCGATGCCACCTTCCCTATAGCATCAAGCCCTTCATGGGTGAGGTATTATGTGACGTTGCTCCTATTGATGTTTCTGATGTATTATTAGGACAACCATACTTGTGGAAGCATCATGTTGTGTATGAGTCTCGGCCTCACACTGTTATTGTTACTTTGGGAAATAAGTTGTACAAGATACCAAAGGTACCACCTCCTACCACTATCTCTTTGGTTACTGCAAAAAAATGCAGTAAGCTCATTTCCCAAACCAGGAAATTTGTTTTCCTGATGATCCGCCCCCAGGGCAAGAAAAAGATTGTGGCCACGACCTCTAAACAGGGCTCCTCTGCACGACAACAACAAATGGATAAGGTTGTGGAGGAGTATGGGGACATCTTCACCTCACCCACAGGGGTTCCTCTTCACTGTCAGGTCAAGCACCCGATTGATCTGACCCCAGGTGCGTCGCTACCCAATGGACCGATCTATCGGCGCTTTGTTATGGAGAATGATGAACTCAAGAGGCAAATTCAGGAGCGGCTGCAGAATGGTCACATCTGACCAATTTCATCACCCTGTGGGAGCTCGATCGTGTTGGTACAGAAGAAGGAAGGGATGTGGAGACTCTATATCGACTATCGGGCGTTGAACAAAGTCACTGTCCGGAATAGGTACCCGATCCCATGGATTTATGACCTTCTGGACCAACTCAAAGGTGCAAAATATTTCAGCAAGATCGACTTGAAGTCTGGGTATCACTAGGTACCAATTGAACCCTTTTATGTGTGGAAGACTGCCTTCAAAGCCAAGGAAGGCCTTTTCGAATGGTTGGTCATCCCTTTCGGGTTGACGAATGCTCCCGCAACCTTCATGAGGCTGGTGGACGACATCTTGCAGCCATTCACCAACTCATTTGTAGTGGTGTACTTGGATGACATTCGGATATTCAACCAGACTTGGGAAGATCACCTCCACCACATCCGACAAGTCCTCCAAACACTGCGGTAACACAAGTTGTGTACCAATTTGGAGAAGTGCACTTTTGGCATAACCTGGGTTCAATATCTGGGATAAATTATTGATGAAAGGGGGGTGCATGTGGATCCAACCAAGATCCAACTCATTCGGGATTGGAGCCCCAACCACCATAATAGAGCTTCGTAGCTTTCTGGGTCTTGCTAATTTCTATTGTAGGTTCATGTTGGGATTATCTCATATCACTTGGCCCTTGAGTCAAGTCACCAAGGGAGAAGCGAGAGAAAAATTCTTTTGGTTGGAACCTCAACAGAAGGCATTCACATAATTGAAAATTTGCCTTTGTTCTGCCCCAGTGCTCACATTACCAGACTTGCAATAGCCATTTGAGATCGAGACAGATGCCTCTGACTATGCTATTGGAGCAGTTCTTACTCAACAAGGACATCTAGTGGCATATCACAGTGAGACATTGTTTGACACAGTTCGCAAGTATCCCACTTATGAAAAAGAAATGTATTCCATTATGCAAGCTTTTCGACAATGGAAGCATTACATTTTGGGAAGGAAACAATCATCAACATAGACCACCAGCCCCTGCAGTTCATATAGACACAAGGGAAGTTGCAGAATGATCACCATCATAAGTGGTCCACATATCTACAACAGTTTCATTTGAACATCAAGTATAAGAAGGGTAGCACCAATAATGTTGCAGACTGCCTCAACCGACCACCGATCGTGGCGCTCACCACCATTCTCAACTCTTGTGGGCACGAGACTTCTGATTGGCCGCTTCTCTACGAGAGCGACCTAGGATACGGCCACACTTACAAGGCACTCTTGGGAGGTACGCAAGTTCCAAATTTTCACCTCCAAGATGCACTTTTATGTCACCTGGGACACCTTTTTGTTCCTTCAAGCAAGCATGCCAAGATGATATGGGAAGCACACTACAGTCGAGTCACTGGGCATTTCGGGGTCGAGAAAATAGTAGCAGTACTGCAGAAGTATTTCTATTGGCCGAACCTTCGAAAGGATGTCGGGAAGCACATCAGATCCTACACTGCTTGTGCCATTGCCAAACTGATCATCAAGAAGCAAGGCTTATATACTCCACTACCTACTCCTAGTCGACCTTGGGAATCCATCTCCATGGATTACATGTCGGTCCTGCCTTCTACTAAGCATGGAAATGACTGTGTTTTCGTGGTCGTCGATAGATTCTCGAAGATGGCCATTATGGCAGCCTGCAAGAAGAATATCACAGCAAAAGCCACTACTAAACTCTTCTTTGAACGAGTGTGGGTGCACTTTGGGATTCCACAGTCTATTATATCATATCGAGATAGAAGGTTCCTCATCACATTTTGGTCCAGCCTCTGGTCAATTCTGGACACCAAGCTCAGCAAGTCCACAGCTTTCCATCCCCAAACAGATGGTCAGGCAGAGGTCTTCAACAGAATGATTGTACACATTCTGTGTATGTACAATTCAAATCATCCACGCACATGGGACGAGATCCTCCCCTATGTACAACATAGTTATAACCGGGATCTCCACAATTCAATCGGACATAGCCCCTTTCAGGTGGGCTTGGGATTCCAACCACTATGTCCCATTGACATAGCCATGCCATTTGCGGCTACTCAGGGCGATTTAGCTCATGTCCAGTCTGAATTTGACAAAGCAAATAGCTTCATCGAGTGCATTCAACACATCCGCCAGCAGGTTGATGACATATTGGACAGAGCCAATGCTAAGTAAAAGAAACACCATGATCAACATTGGGTGCCACACAACTTCCAGGTGGGTGACAAAGTATAGCTACATTTGCAGAAGGAGTGCCTCACTGGACCCCACCGCAAGCTTTTCCCGCTCCAATATGGGTCGTACACCACACCAAGGCTGTAGGGAACAATGCCTTCGAGCTCGGTATTCCACCATTCCTTGGTCTGCACCCATTATTCAATGTGGAATGCCTTCATCCTTACATCCCACCTCTACTCGACACCTTTGACATTACAGAACAAATCACACCAATAGAGTTAAACCCAGACTGCATGGAACAAGCCACCACAGATTGTATCATGGACATGCAAATCAAGAACACTCGCCAATAGAAGCTCCAACTGTATATGGTTGTCAAAGCTGGCCAACTCCTACACCAAGGAAAGTGGTTCATCAAGGACCAAGTTCAGTATAAATTTCCTCATCTCATGGAGGAACTTAACGCAATGGGGACCATTGCTTCCTAAGGGGGGAGGAATGATCCAAGTGTATATTGGTGGTCACCCGCCTATTCCACTTTGGGCCCCACCATTGTCTCTTTCAGTTTTTCAGTTTCGGCACAACTTACTATTTTTAGCAGTTTTTCGGGTCATGAACTTCCAGAGCCGTTTTGAGGCCCTAAATGACGTTTTTTGGGAAAACTGGGAGCAACATGGGTCCATGGACCGATGTTTCTCACTCAAAATTTGTATTCCTCGGATAGATCTTTCTAACGAGGTATGGTTCACGTCAAACTTATATCGTATGCCAAAGTTACGTCCCCAAGAAGTTGAAACACCAATTTACCCAAATGGGGCCCATAGTTTTGGCGCTTCATCTCCTAGGGTTAGGGTTTTGGATGTTTAGTGTTTTCCATTATTTCTAAATAATAAATAGGCCCTCGACCCTCATTGCAACTCAGTTCAAAGGCCTATAGCTACCACATCTCTTCTCAGAGATAGCTACCAGTGCCTTAGCTTGTTTATTTACATTCTGTCTGTAAGCAAATTTCAGTTCTTTGATATTAATGAAATGAAGTGTTATTTCCACTGCATATTTGTATTTATGGTTATATGTTTATTCTATTGTGTTCCTGCATAAATCCAAATCAAGGGATGGGGACAAATTTGCTACCAACCTTAAGCGCATCAAGAAGGCTATAATAGAATGGGTGAACCAGAAAATAAAAAGGGATGAGGAAGCTCTCAATGCTTTAGAGGAGGATTTGGAAAGCCTTGAGGATCCTAAAGGATATGACTACTATATTAAGGAATCAAAACAACGAATTTCCCAGCTTCAAATATCCAAGAAAAATATCTTGGTAGAAATGGAGGAGCAGTGGATATTGAAAATTCGAGCAATATGGCTCAAGAGCGGGGATGAGAACACTAAATTGTTTCAATAATATGCTAAAGGAAGGAAGGTATCCAACACTATTTGGTCACTCGAATCTTCTATTGGCAGAAGGGCATCATCCCTTAGTGATTTAACTGCTATGGGGGTTGAGCACTTTAGAAATATTTTCAAAACCCCTTTGATGTAGCCTTACCCGAAATCGTCTTCATGGCCAAAGCCTTCCCTCATTTCATTCATCACGAGGAAAACATCAGCCTTGTGGAGCCTATCTCTAGAAATAACTACAATCAACTCTTCACATATTCTAGTAAGACAAGAGTCGCAGGTTGGATGGCTAGTCAATTGAATTCCTCATTGAGATTTATGACATTAGTGGGAAAGACCTCCTAAAAGTAGTGGAGGAATCCAAAATCACGGGAAGCATCCATGATCCATTCAATTCAACTTTCATTGCTCTTATCCCGAAAAATTATGCCCCCTGGACATTCGATGACTTTAGGCCCATTTCCCTCTACAATTTCATATACAAATTAATCACCAAAATAATTGCAAATTGAATCAAGCCCATCCTCTCAACAAATTTATCAAAATAATAGTTTGCATTCCTGGAGGGAAGACAAATCCATGAAGCCATATGAGTGGCCCAAGAAAGTCTTCACAGTCTCAAGCTTAAGTGCCTCAAGGGCTTGATCCTCAAAATAGACCTCTCAAAGACATTTTACAGGGTCAACTAACATTACTTACACATGCTCATGACCCACCTAGGTTTTGAAACTCCCATTGTAACCCATATAAAGAGTTGCATCACCTTAGCTTCTTTTGCGGTCCTCATAAATGGGTTTATCACTTCCTTTTTCCATGTATAATCAGGCCTCCGACAGGGATGCCCTCTATTCCCCCTATTATTCCCTATAGTGGTGGAGGTCCTAAGCAAAATGTTGTCATAAGCAAAAAGACGAGGTGCTCTCAAAGTGTTGGCAAAGAAACAGGTCTCGCAGGCAAGACCTAGGTTCAGAGGTTGGGGCCAACAAGGGTATCTGTTGTAGTCTAGAACCACGCCGGCATTTTCACCCTACTCCGAAGAGCAGAGAGTCTCACCCGAGGCGTGTCGCGACCACATGCAGAAGGGGAATAGATCAATAGTGGTGGAAGGATCCGCAACTCATGATTAATATGGGATTGATTTCATAAACATCATCATATACGCAAGAACATTTAGAAGAGTGAACAGGTATTAAGCAAATAAAATTTTAAGACATCACAGACATCATGCATGCATGTAACTCATATAATAAGACAGTAACTTGCAAGTGTATTGATAACCTTCAGCCAAATCCATAGTTACATCGCTTCCACAAGAAGAGCTTTACAAGTCTGTTACAGACGTCTTATAGGACAGAAAGATAGATAAGAGAAGCCTAGGAACTACAGAGATATCATGCTCGGAATGGATTCCCTCTACAGCATTCGCTCAATCCTCTTCAGTCGCTCTGCCTTCTTCTTCTCTTTCGGTTGGGTGACGGCTCTTTATTCACCCGCCATCACAACTGCTAGTTCCTCTTGCATTCTTCTTCGGCTGCTTCCGGCTTCTCTCTTGTTGTCTATGAGTTCTGCTCTCTGTCTTCTGCTGTATCTTCTCTTTATCTGCACTTATGCATCTGCTTTCTTCAGCTATCTCCTGTTTCCTCGCAACCTCGGTAGCTCCGCTACTCAGCGTAGTTGCGACTTGGTTGCAGCTGCCATGTGTCGTTCCACAACCCAAAAATCTGCTCTTTATTCAAAATTCAAAACATTCAAAACAAGGGCCCCAACAGGCCCCGACCACAGTTTCTTGACTCGTCCTGAGTCAATCGCAAATCACTGTCTCTATCTCCATCGCCCCGCTGGACCCCATGCCCTGTTCTTGCTGTGTGCCTTCAGCCTGCTATCCAAACAAGGGCCCCAACTCTGGGACTTTGCTGAACGTCATAGCCTTAAGCTCATTGAAGGTCGTCACAGCTTGCTTCCACCCCTGTAACAATGCAACTGTCTCTGTGGCAATCTTGGTGACAGATGCCTCCTCTACATGCGCCGATAAAGTTCCGAACATCGTGCCGATTTGGGTCTCAGCCTCGGCGGCTAGCTGCTGCATTGTACTAGCGCTGCATTGGAGGGGCCGGCGGAGCTCACGAATTACTTGTTTGGCCATTGCTGAGATGGCCTTTGTTTGTTGGATCTGCACCTCCAAAGCATCCGCCTGGGCGTATAGCTAGTCCAACCACGAGGGGTCTGTGGCCTCTTGGATTTCCTTTGAAATTTGTTGTAGCTGCGCTAAAATGGGTTGCGTTTTGACCGTAAGGGCCATCGAGCACTCCTAAAGACCCTTCAGGAGGTCGTAAGCATCGCGCGCTGTAGAGTTGAGAGTTTCCTGCATCTGGGTGACCTGGCCCTGCTTTTCTGCAATTTGTGATGTATAAACTACCTCTGGATCGAGCATCGATGGTCGTGCTACTAACGTTTCTTGGAGCTCCACATTTTCCTTGTGGAGGCCATTGAATGCAATCCTGAGGTGGAGGGCCTGTTCTACGATATTTGTCTCTAGTACATCTGCGGGTATCTGAGTGTAATGAGCCTCGACGGCTGGCCATAACCCGGAAAACACCCTGCGACTTCGTTTATCTAACCTTGCAGCTGCCCCTGTGCTACTGTGAGCTGTTCGCGCTGTTCAGTAAGCGCGGTGATATGCCGTTGTTACTCGTCGTACCTCTACTGCAATTCAGAATGAAGCCTTTCTGCCTGATGGGCCACCCTCTGGATAAAGTGGTACAGCTGAGCCGTACCCCACATTTATGAGTTGGCAACCCCCAAAGTGCTTTGATCCAGCCGCCTTTCTTGTATGGGTTTCCCACTGGAAACTGATCGAGTGGAGTGCTTTAGAGGGGATGGCGGCGGGGTCTGATGAGGCGCTGAGTCGGCCATATTCAAGTCTGGCCGCTCCTACTGATCTGTATGGACAGTCTATGGAAGTACAGTAGGCTCAGGCTGAGCCTCAGCTGAGTCGGCAACAATTTGTGCCATATGTGTAATTATATCAGACAAAGAAACTTGGGGTTCCCCAGCGGGGTTGACCGGTGGTACTACTGCTACAGTGCTAGAGTCAACCTCAACCCCATGGTCCCCATTAAGTAGATCTCAGATGATTGGGTCTGACATGGTGGCGGATGAATTGGATGGTGCGGATGAAGTGGTAGGTGGAGGTGGAACGGTATGTGGTGGTGGAAGCTGAATGTTGATGAACTCAGAGGGGTCAATGGGTGGTTCTTCCTGTATCGGCACCCCTGTATTCGGTGGCCGTGGTGGATCCTCCTTAGTGAGGTCCACCACTGGACTCAATTTGATGGTGCGGGCTCGCTTGGCCTGAGGAGCTTCTAAGAGGTCGGTGGACTTGCTCTTTTCCCCCAGCGGGGTCGTCATCGAACTTGGAGAAGTAAATAAAATAGTTGGGATGGGGGAAGTGATGGAAGTTGTGTGGGGATGCGATGTGGGGTGAGAAAGTTGGAACTCAGAGGGAAAAGGAAAAGGAATGGAACCACTTGAGACAACCTTGGTTGCCTCATTAAAACTGTGTACCTGAGTTTTTAAGTGGCGAATGAGGGGGACGAGCTGCACGATGGAGTCTTTTTGTGCTGCCTCCACATCCATCTCGACAGGCCATTGTTGCGGTAGCATCTGATCAAAGTTGTATATGGGTACCCCGTTGCAAATTTCCATCGCGACCCCCGGCCACGAACAAACTTCATTGTGGAACTTGGTATCTTCAAGTTAGAACTTCAGCGGTCGCATGTGAAATGTGTCCTCCGGCACGCAAGTAGGTCGGATATAAGTATGCCTGTGACTGACCCCGAACCACACTTGCTCGTTGTACTCGTCCATCAGGTTCTTGGGCACCCTCTGCTGGCTTGTTACCACATTCGTCATTAAACCATACCAGGTCTAAAATTCCTTTGCATTAACTTCTTTGGTGTTGGGATCACTCGAAACCTTCCACAAGACGTACTTCATCGCTAGAGGTTGGCCCTGTGTTATTTCCACTGGTATCCTGACGAGGGGAGTGTGCCACTTCCACATGGCAAATGCAACTATCAAATATCCATAAATGAATCTTGTGGCCCACTTGTAATTTTCTTCGCATGCGTCAAATAGTTCCTTCAACAGGAAGGAGCACCAGTTCAATTTAGCCCCCTGAACACAGTGCTCTAAAATGGAGATAGTATCCAGGGCACATTCTCCCTTTGTGTAGTGCCTCATTGTCTTACTGGAAATGAGGTAGCATGCGAACTTGATTTCGTGCTTGTTGATAAGCTCCATATTTTCTCCCTTTCCTCCCCATCATGTGCCATATTTTACATAGTAGTCGGCATCTCCTGACTTCTTTGCTCACTTGGAAGTGGTCTGACATGTAGTCGACACATCCGGGCCATTCTGTGAAAGCCCTTTGAGCCAATGGATATCCTCAGCGTGAATGGGAATTTCCTTATTCAACCACAAGGACCCATTCTGGATGTGACTATGTAAGAACTTGGTGCACTGCATGGCCGGTCCTGTGGTCCCGAAGACCGGGAGATTTCTTAAGTTCAGAAGAGAGGACTGTTGTAGGCCTCAGAACTCTGGTTAAATTATGTTCGCTGAACACCCGACTTCTGTGAAGTAATGTTCCATATACACTTTCCATTTGAGTGTCGATAACTTGAAAGAGTCCAAGAGGTTTGCGTCTATGAGGGCCGCATTGTCGTATTTCTCGATGAGGGACTCTGTTTTATGAATTCTGCTATCAAGCTGTGGTTCGATGACTGCTAGGTTGGATTTCGGCATCTTCACTCAACGTTGATACACTTGCAGAATTGGTCTCGGCGTCTTCTCTCGGTGTTGTGCTTCTGGATACTTCTGCTTCTCGGGTTCTACTTCAATTTCTAATTCTAACTCCTCCGGCATTCTCGTGCTTTTTTCCATGCAAGTTATGTAATTACCTGGCACATGTGAGGTTGATGAGACCCCATGACGAGTTAATTCCTGTTGGCATTCTTCTCGGCGATAATCATGCGATCAATCGCCGACTGAGGTGTAGTCTGACATCTGCTGACGGTGGCATGGGGAAATGGGCGGACGCAACGGCTAAGGTTACTGCGAATTATGGAAAAATGATTATTGCGAGGTTACTTCTAATTATGGTAATTTATGCTGCAAATCTAGACAATCCTATGGACTGACACAAGTACTAACTGAAATGATATGGGCTGACACTGACACGTTTGCTGATCCTACGGGGATGACATGCTGGACACGCCCCTCCCCGACCACAATTGGTTGAGGTGAGGTCCCCGCAACAGAGCGATTATTGGCAACCTATGCATGAATGATAAACACTCCCTATTCTCATCCCGGTTGTGGGAGAGTTATTCAACTATGCTACTCTACAGCTTCTCTCGGTTGCGAGAGTTTATTAATGAAAGATGAAAGAAACTTATTCATGGTAGGGTTTCAGGCGTGTGCCATTCACCCACCCAGGTAAAATAGTACCGTCCAGCTGAGCCAACCGAACGGCTCTGGAATCTCTAATCTTGACAATGAAGTAAGGTCCCAACCAGTGTATCTGTAGTTTGCCTGGAAACTTCTGAAACTTGCTATCGTATAGGAGAACCTTTCCGCCAACCTGGAACGTTTTGCTCTTGATGTGGCGGTCATGCCATGCCTTCTGCCTGTCCTTCTAAACATTCTGGTGAAACTCGGCTAGAAACCGGGCCTCGTCCAGTTCTTGTAATTCATGGAGGCGCTCCTGTAGTGATTCCTCTTCCGAGAATTTGAGGGATGTGGAAATTAAAAGACTCGGTACGGTGAACTCGGCAGGGATCATAGCTTCCTGGCCATACACCAGCTGGAACGGTGTCTGATTGGTCAAGCGCTTCACCGTAGTCTAGTAGGCCCATAGTGGAGCTGGTAGCACTCATCCCAGTCATCCCGCTGGGCATTGCGGATCTTTGTCAAACCCTTTTCGAGGATTTTATTGAACACTTCAACAGTACCATTGGTCTGCGGGTGGTACGGGCTGCTTTTGTGATGTTGAATCATGAATGTGTCCAGCAACGATTTGACCATTTCATTAATGAAATGCATACCCTGATCACTGGTCAAACTTCGCGGGCATCCAAACCTGCTGATGATGTGTTTAAAGATGAACCGAGCTGCTGTATCCGTCGTACAGTCACATACCATCGCTGCCTCAGCCCACTGGGTGAGGTAGTCAGTTGCGGTAATGATGTATCGGGCCTTGGAATGCCTGGCTATCAGGGCTATGGGGCCTATGAAGTCGACAGCCCACTTCTCGAACGGCCGCAACACATGCACCGGGTGTAGTGGGAGCTCGTCCCTGTGAGAGGGCCTCCCCGTGCACTGACAGACATCGCATCTCTTAACAAATGTCTTACAATCAGCATGGATCGTCGGCCACCACAGTCCATCTTGGAGCACCTTCCTGGCAGTGGGTTTCGCCCCCACATGCCCACCCGCAATGCCGCTGTGGCATTCCCACATCACGGCTTCACGTTCGTGGTCGAGTATACATCTACGCAGAACCTTATCGAGGCCCAATTTGTATAGCTGCCCCGTAATCAGTTGGTATTCGGCAGCGCGAACGACCAAGTGTCATTGCTGGAGGGGGTGTAGTGCTGAGGGCACTGCCCCGTGGTCAAATAAGTTGCAATGTTGGCCAAATAATCGGGTACGGCTTCGACGCAGAAAATATCAGCATCCGGCAACTGATCATCGAGAGAGCCATCGTTCTCCCCCGTTTCCAACCAAGATAAATGATCGAGCCCAACATTCAACCTCTCGAGCTTGACGATCACTTCGAATGTAAATTATTGGAAGAGTAGAAGCCACCGACATATCTTTCCTTCCAAAACAGGCTTATTGACCAGGTACTTTAACGCAGAGTGATCCATAAAGAACTTGAATTTACCTCTTAGAAGATAGTGGCGGAACTTCTGGAGCGAATACACCATTGCAAGGGCCTCCCTCTCGGTAGTGGTGTAATTCCACTCTGCGTTAGACAGTTTGCGACTGGCGAAGTAAACTGGGTGGTCAACTGTCGTCTCCCCTAGTTGCGCCAAGACAGCCCCAAGTGCAATACTGGAAGCGTCAATATGCACGTGGAACTGCTTATCCCAATCTGGGTGAACCAGAATAGGCGTCGTTGCCAGCTTTTCCTTCAGAGTGTCAAGGGCCATCCGACACTCCTCTGTCCACTGGAACACTTCTGACTTCTGTAGTAGCTTTTCTAAAGGAGCGGTGATCTTCACATAATTTCGGATAAACCATCTGTAATAACCTGTGTGCCCTAGCAGTGCCCACAACTGCTTCACCGTTTCAGGGGCATGCATGTGGACGATCACGACTACCTTGGCAGGGTCTACGCAGACCCCTTGCTTGCACACCACATGTCCTAACAACGTGTCGGAAGGAACAGCAAAAATGCATTTCTTCAAGTTCAAGGAAATCTGCAACTGTCAACACCGATCAAACATGATGCGTAGCAGGGTGGCGTGGTTTTTCAGAAAACTGTAGACGGTCCAATCGTCCATGTAGACTTCTAGGAACTTGTGGATATACTCCCGGAAAGCAGCGATGACGATCCGGGAAAACACAGCGGGGGCGTTCTTTAATCCGAACGGCATCACGTGGTATGAAAACGATCCCCACTTGGTGGTGAACGTCGTCTTTGTTTTTTCCTCTTCCGCAATGCACACCTGATGATAGCCCGAAAATCCATCAGTGAAGGAGTAGGCTTCATTCCCTGCAACATGATCCAATACTTCGTCACTGAATGGAGTGGGAAATGGATCATGGATGCAGGCGTTGTTCAGACTTCCGTAATCAACACAAACTCGGATTTCTGACTTATCCTTCTTATTTTGAATGACGATAGGACTCACCCACTCCGCTTCTTCCACAGGAAAGATTAGACTTGCTGCCAACATCTTATCGATCTCCATCTTGACCTTTTCTTTGATCCATGGGTTCAACTAATAGGGTCGATGCTTCACAGGCCTGGCATCCGGTTTCAGCACAATACGCATTTCTCCGAGGTCACCTTTGATGCCCTTCAGATCTGCAACCGATGAAGGAAATAGGTCTTCATATTCCTGGAGGAGGCTGAAAATTTCCTTTGTCGTCTCCTCGTCCCAGTAATCCCCAACTGTAGCCAGTTTGGGTTTTTCCTCCGTGCCAATGTTCAACTTCTTTGTCTTCAGCAGGAGTAGATGGATGCCCTCAGTGGTCGGTTCTTCTTTGATGTTTCGCTCACCTTCCTTCTCTTCAAAACATAGGTGCCTTAGGTCCTCCATACTATCATCGTTTGGATCGCCATTGATCTGTTGGCAAGCCAACTCACGCCTGCCCTCAGGATGTGATGCAAAGGTGCTCCCGTCGGCCCCTGGATCACGGAGAAACAGTACCCCCTTGATAGCTTGTAATGCCTGGGACACCAGCTTTGTCTCTCCTTCGAAGGAAAAGCACTGAAAAAATTTGTGCGTGACTTCCTTCTAGGAGCTGGTTCCTCTTTTCCTCTCTTCTTCCAAGTACCAGGCCTGGGGGATGGTATCTAAGGAGTGGATGAACCGATGTGCCCACAACTCTTTCGGGTACCCTATACTTTGCCACTGCTCCTCACAGGTTTCCAGGTGGTCCCGTGGATCGGAAGTCCCTTGGTACCTGTGCCTGCTTCGAGGGCCTTCGTCTTCTTTGAACCGCGCCCTCAAAGCCTCCGCCACACAACTCCACCGCGACAGGGTGTTGCGGTGATTTTTCCACCACCTGGCTGATGTGGAATGTAGTGCTACATCCAAAAGTGGTATCCTACTTCCTTCTGGTACCGTGTCTTTGACCCTTGCAATAAAGGTATTGACGGCTTGCATGTTCGACAAGGTGGGGTACTCCCTGATCTTGGCGCCAATCCAACGGACTCGGGCAATGTTGGCACACCTCCGTGTGCTGGTCTCATACCCACCGTGCGGCCAATCTTCCCAGGCCAGTTCCAATCCCAGCTCTGAGCTCTAGACACTACGCCAGCTGACGGAGCCGGTTGCGGTCGGGTTAATATAGTCCTCCCACTTCCCTGCTGTCATCTGATAAAGGTTGTCCAACATCTGAGCATCCTCCCAGTTATCCACAATTTATGTATATGTAGGGCCTTAATACGGGTCAAGAGGCTGAGTGACCCGGACCTATCCATCTTCGAATATCATCAGCTCCTTTTTGAGGTTGATGATGGCATAATTCTCAAAAGCCCAATCAATGCTTAGCAGGGCAGGGTAAGGATCCTTGTCTCCCATAATATCAATAACCTCAAAATTCGTGTAAGTCTTCACCCCTGCAATGTCGACCTCAACGCCTTTGAGTCATCCGATCAGCACAATGCAGTACTGGTTCGCCATTCTAAGCTAGATTGGCAAGTAGTTCAGCCGTGGCCGGCCAAGAGCCTCCCATGTCTTCCGCAACAAGATGTTGACGTCAGATCCTAAGTCAAGCATGGTGTCGCTGATCTGGAATCCTACAACCTCCGTGTTAAGCCAGAACTCTTTTCCCGTTCTTCGTTTGTTCCGCTTGACCCGCTGTACGTACTAGGGTGCTGTGTTCAAAAGTTCCTCCAGCCATGTATTCCCCTGCAATACGTCCTCCAAGGTATGCTTGAGTTGTTCCCGCATCGAAGCATTATCAACGATCTTGAGGAACAATTGGAGCCATTCCTCAATCAGGGTCCCCGTGGCGCTCTGTTCCCTAGGGCCAGTCGTCGGGGGTACCTCAAGGCCTTTGGCTCCCCCCAGCTGAGCAAATGTCTCCACCACCTCTTGGAAGTACTTCTCTATGCATCCATCATAATCAATTAGTTCAGGGAGGCGGGCCAGATAACCCATGCCAACTCCTTTCTGCGAGCGTCCTCCCCCATCTTCTTTTCGCCTCTCGTCACAATAGCTACATTCTGCATGGCCGGAGTCGCGGTCCCCCGAGGTTCGGAGTTGACCAGATTCATGCCCCTCTGCCGTGCCCGTTCCTCCCATTTCTTGATAAGTTCCGGGCAATCCTCTGTTGCATGGGAATTCAAGCGGCACTGGGAACACCATGGACATCGGGGAAGGGGGCATTCCCGGGCCACGTGACCCTCCTGGTCACAGTTGTAGCATTTCAGCGGACCCCGTCCCCCTGTGCGGCCTTCGCGCATACCGCCTCCTCTGCCCCTGGAAGCCTCATTCACCCAATAGGAGGGTCGGTCCAACCAGTACGCTAGTGCGTCAAGAGCTCTGCACTGCTCAATGTTGTGAGTCGTGGAAGCACAAAAATCATAGTATACATTGTTGGGGACATTGGAGTACTTCTATAGTATTGGGCACATCCGAGGTTGATGCCCCATCGTCCGGAAAATTTCAGAATATTCCGTGGCGGTTGGGTTTGGTTGAGGTGGGAACCCAGCGTAAGGTTGTTGCGGCTGGTATACCCCCTATGGATTCATTGTTGCGCCACCCCCAGTAGGTGAACCCCCCTGGATTGCTACGACAGAGGGTCCCACACCCGCACCACGCAACCGGGGACACTCAGTTGCGACATGCCCTTCGACCAGGCAGTGAGTGCAGCAAACGTTCGGCCTGGCTGGTCTTATAGGCTGCATCTCCTTGAGATTTTCAATAAAACTGGAGATCTAATGTTGCAATCCCACCAAGGAAGGATCCTGTGGGGCCAGCCCTCCCCGATATTCCTAGGGTAGCTTGCCATGGCCTCTATCTTAATGGCCTACTCCAGAGCGTCCTGCAAGTTGTCAATATTCTACTGGGTGAGGGGGGTTCGTGTCAAGGGAAGCAGAGCCTTGATGAACCAGTCCCTTTGATGGTTTGGGTCGATCGGGTAGTTGAGTTTCCCGATCACATCCTTGAATCGGCGCATCAGCTCCCATGCAGTCTCCCCTTCTTTCTAGTTAATCTCCCAGAGCTCGGACAGACCTTGTTGGTCTGTTTGGGGGAGCTTAAATTCTCGTACAAAATCCTTTTTAACGTCTGCGATTACTGGAATAGGATGGGCCTCGGACCACTTGATAAACCATCGTAGAGCCCTCTCTCTGAGCATGGTTTGGAACTCTATTAGCTTCCCTGCGTCTGGCGTCTGCCGAGCCCTCCATATGGCTTCGCAGAGATACCAGTGTTGCTCCACATCATCGTTTCCTCGGCCAGAAAATTCTGGATACCGAGTGAATGACCCGACCATATTTACTTGCGAAGGGGTGACCAGAATAAACCCTTCGGGTCCTGGCTGTGTGACTACACTACTAGGAACTGCAATACTACTAGTAACGCTGCTATTAACATGTGACACTGAACTGCTATGCAATCGACTTAATGCTTGTAACTTAACAAAAATATTACTTAAAGGTTTATAGAGTACCAGGGTAAGGTAGGGACCCTTGCCATGCAAATTTTGGGAAGTAGGGCTGCCTGGAGAGATGAATGTCGTCCGCTCTTAAAACAACCGCTGCATCACGACGTACCATTCGCCATCGGAACTTTCTTCAGGTTGCACACCTGCATCATCTTTGTCAGTCATCGTCTCCCTTTCTCTCCTATCTAGGCTCCCATACACCCGCCACACTCCCACAACGGTCCCTTCCCTCTCCCAGGTATCCGCCTGAGTGTCCATAATTCATATCCTCTAAGGCACCTCCTCCTGATTCTTCCTATTGTCTTCCCATCGCTTCAACTCCCGCATCACCCTTTCTCACCACCTGTCAGCAATTTGCACCCTCCGATGTGCACGTTGCTCCCTCAACCTCCTTGCGGCCTCAACATCCACTCCCTGCTTCACACTTTACGTAGCATCTGTCCCTTCAGCCCTTCCCCCAGCACTGGAGGTTTACGCTTCCATGCTCGACTTTTGGAATTCCATCAGCCCTTTGTCCACCATCAGGGCCTTAATCCACAGTAGAATCTCCTTGAGCAGCTTCCCTCTTAGCCCGGAGCGGAAGATAGCCTCAGCCTTTGAGAAGGATTGGTAGCAATCTACGGCAAACTCCACAATATATCCGTCCAAAATGGTCTCTACCCAAAAATCCACCATGCGGGTCAACTCAGTATCCAATCGATGCAAGGCCCCCAGATCCCCGTGCACCCACTTGCGGTTTATTTTCCGCGAGCTATCCCTAGGTACCCTGGTTTGCAACCTCCGCAACCAATTGTAGAGGTCGCTAGGGCATTTTCCCTAGAGGATCTCGTAGGTATCACTGGCGGAATCCGAGAAAAGGATGAGATCCTTAAGCACCCTCTCCTTTTGATTCGTCAACTCCGCTTGCTGAGCAATAAACTAGTCCAGATGGTTATCCCACCATCTTCGTATTTCTCCTTCAAAGATCCTCGATACCATGATCTAGTTCCCCTCATAACGTGTAGAGTCCCGGCAACAGAACCATTTGTTGGCGAAGAAACAGGTCTCGCAGGCAAGACCTAGGTTCAGAGGTTGGGGCCAACAAGGGTATCCGTTGTAGTCTAGAACCACGTCGGCATTGTCACCCTACTTCGGAGAGTAGAGAGTCTCACCTGAGGCGTGCCGCGGCCACGTGCAGAAGGGGAATAGATCAATAGTGGTGGAAGGATCCGCAACTCATGATTAATATGGGATTGATTTCATAAACATCATCATATACGCAAGAACATTCAAAAGAGTGAACAGGTATTAAGCAAATAAAATTTTAAGACATCACAGACATCATGCATGCATGTAAATCATATAATAAGAAAGCAACCTGCAAGTGTATTGATAACCTTTAGCCAAATCCATAGTTACATCGCTTCCACAAGAAGAGCTTTACAAGTTTGTTATAGACGTCTTATAGGACAGAAAGATAGATAAGAGAAGCCTAGGAACTACAGAGATATCATGCTCGGAATGGATTCCCTCTGCAGCATTCGCTCAATCCTCTTCAGTCATTCTACCTTCTTCTTCTCTTTCGGCCGGGTGACGGCTATTTATTCACCCACCATCGCAACTGCTAGTTCCTCTTGTGTTCTTCTTCAGTTGCTTCCGGCTTCTCTCTTGTTGTCTATGAGTTCTGCTCTCTGTCTTCTGATGTATCTTCTCTTCGTCTGCACTTATGCATCTGATTTCTTCGGCTATCTCCTGTTTCGTCGCAACCTCATTAGCTCCGTTACTCACTGTAGTTGCGACTTGGTTGTGGCTGCCATGTGTCGTTCCGCAACCCAAAAATATGCTCTTTATTCAAAATTCAAAACATTCAAAACAAGGGCCCCAACACAAAGGCATTGAGGTGGTTGTTGAAGTCTTCATCACACACCTGTTGTTCGTGGATGATATTTCGTTATTCTGTGATGGCCCTCACATGTTGGGTGTGTGTTATTTTCTTTCCATGCATCATAATTAGGTGGAACCAAGGATGGGGGGAAGACCCAAAGATGGTGGGTGGATATACCCATGGTTTTTGCGCATGGTTTTGCCCATGGTATTTGTAGATCCGATCAAGGGAACTATGGTTATGTTCTAATCCAAGGTTAGTGGATTGGTTTTATGAATGCTTCAACATGTATATATGTATTGTAGCATTGAAAGGAATATAATGAAAAATAGATCTAGTATTCTCGATTTTGGGATCTAGAGGAAAATCTGTGTATATTTGTTTTATGTTCTCACCATTGTATACTTTTTAGTTTTAACAATTCATTTGCAAGTAATTTCTATATGGGGTTAAAACCTACGCCGCAGAGACCTGGAAATCGTCAAAGAGGCTCTAACTCTGTTTGAAAAGGCCACAGGTATGTCTATAAATCACAACAAATATGCTCTCCTTTCAAATGGGTTATCTACTATTGAGCTCGACCTAGCTCGAAATATGTTTCCTTTTCAATCCAACTATGTGGATGAAGGCCTAAAATATATGGGCTTCTTTCTCAAGCCCAACAACTACCAAAACATGGACTCGAGTTGGCTCCTCACCAAACTAGAAAAACACCTCAATGCATGGTCTTTCAGATGGATATCACAAGCTAACAGGCTAATCCTCACAAAATCTATCCTTGAAGCAATCCCCATCTTCTGTTCATCCTTGTCACGGATCCCAAAGGGCACATTATCAAGCATTCGAAAAATCTATTGCAGATATTTATGGGATAGTAAGAAGGAAGGTAGATTCTTTGCATGGGTTAAACAGGATCTCACTCCCAAAAGAGTGGGGGGGATGGGGCCTCAAAAAAATCCACCACTTTTCTATAACTCTAGTGGCCAAGGTGGGTTGGAACCTCATCTCCACACAAACCTTATGGACAAAGGTGGTGGAGAGAAAATATATTCGCATCTTCTCACTCAATGAATGGATTCGTGCCCCAAACAAAAGCAGGCAAAACATATCAATCATATGGAAAGTTGTCATTGAATCCTTTTTGTGATTGAAAGAGGTCCCACATGAAGGGTGGGGAATGGCGAACACATATGTATTGGAGAAGACCCTTGGGTAGGAAGTAATGGAAATCACAAATTGCCCCAAGACCTTATCGATCACCTTCACTCTATCAAGATGTTTTTCCTAGCTTAAGTGGTTGGAAATGAAAAAACATCTATCTGGGCATAGGGCTAGTTGTCCTCACAACAACTTCTCATACCTAATGAAATCAGGAATTCATGGAGACAACACACAAACAACCTCAACTCATCCCATGTCAAACTCAAGGAAAGAGAGGAATATTTGGTTTTGGTGCATTCTACTGATAGGATTTACTCCCAAAAAGCTAGATATGTATTCCTTATTGATCACGTAATACCGGAGAACCTTTCATGGTGGTAGAAAAAGTTGTGGAAAGCCCCATGTCCTGCAAAATCCCATATCTTCCAATGTGTATTTTGGAGAACAAGGTCCCCAAAAATGATAATCTATGTAAGCATGGATATCCTGGCCCTAGTTGGTGCCCTTAATGCAAAAATGATGTTGAATCGGTCAACCACCTGTTCCTTTTCTGCCCTTTTGCTCAAGTTGTTTGGAAAACATGTAGAACCACACTAAACATTACCAAAGAATGGCATGGCGAATCCATCTTGGCTGCTTGGGAAAACTAGTGGAATA
The DNA here is from genome assembly GCA_034641835.2 of Pinus albicaulis. Lineage (NCBI taxonomy): Eukaryota > Viridiplantae > Streptophyta > Pinopsida > Pinales > Pinaceae > Pinus > Pinus albicaulis. Next base: position 836,007,670 of record CM076578.1, read on the forward strand.
ATATCAGCCCTAAGAGATATAGAGGCCTCCCTCCCACCATATCATGGGGAATATGACTCACCAAGAATGAAGACGTTTTCAAAGACAATCAAACTACCCCTGGTTGAGTGGCTGCTCAAGTCCCTTCTATAATATCTTTTTTGGCTTCTGTTTATCACCCACATAGTCTTCGCTCAATTACAACAAAATTAGTCGATAAATCCTTCCCTTAGGCCTACTTTGATGGTGAAAGCCTTGCGAATGGTAGTTGTGAGGGAGGTGTTGTTCTTTACTTAACACATAACCATGTTTTCAAACTTAAAAGTGGCCTTGGCATTGGTACCAACAATTTCTCTAAGCTTACGAGCCTCAATCTATTACTTTTGTTTGCTATTGAAAAATACATCCACAAACTACATGATTTCAGTGATTCCATGAACGTCATTAATTGGTTCAATTGCACATCTAGATGTCACAAGCACGCTCTATGTCCCATCATTGATGAAATAAATATAATCAAACAATCTTTTGAATTATCTCTTGTTGTTACATTTATAGAGAAAGAAACACATTTGTCGATACCTTATCTAAAGAAGGTGTTAATCAACCTATAGGAACATGGTACATTGTTGAATTCATGGATGAATAGGAGCGTTCAACCTTTCACAAACCCTTCATATAAGGAATTCCACTAGCACCGTAACTCCATAATACATATTCATATATATACATGCATACATAGGTTTTTTGATGGACCGATGGGATAAGTAGCTCATTTTACACTTAGATATGATGTTACAAGTACTCCACGATGCTTCCAGACATGTTGCCATAGATACTAGCTTTGTTGATATAGACCATGTTGTACATACTGTTATAAATAAGATATTACTTTTTTTTAACTAATGCTCAATAGTTTAAAGACCTTGTGGTCCATTTTTGGAACAATTTTAAGATTTTTGAAAGGATATTTCAATGCTCTAAGAATGTACATAATGTAATTTTCAATTTTTAATTAATTGAAAATCATGAATTTTCCTTCAGAAAAGACAATTGTTGAAAATCCAGCAAGAAAGTCTCAACTTGACTTTGCCTTGGTCAAATTGAGAAAATTTGAATTTCCACATTAGCAGATAACTTGGATGCAGTTAACTTATGTGACATAGCTCTTGTCACTCAGTTAGCTCAATAAATTCGAGATAGAGGAGTTGGAGTTAAGTTAAGCATGTGTGATTGCTAATTTGTAGCAATCAAGGTCAGTTATTTCAAGTTGTTTTAAGTTAAACTAGTTCTAACTGTTGGAGGAACTAATGGAAGGTCAATTGTGTTGTGAGACTTCAGTCTAACTCGATGATCATCTAGTTAAAAAATAGGTATTGCATGCAGATAATTTGAGTTCCCCATCTGTGGTGGAGATTCTAAGGCAGTGTAACATCAGTTGTAGACTAGTCTTGAGTGTACATGTGTTGCATGCAGTTAGATGATCAACCTTGGGAATTGCGCAATCATTTTTGAAGAAATTCCTACATAATAGGGGCCTAATTTCCTCAGGAATTGCGAAGGAAATAAGGGCTCAAGCTGAGGAAAAAAATTGAATAATTTTGAGTCAGAGCTTCTCAATGAGTATAGAGATATGTTATTCACTTGCAGGTTGAGCTTAGATTGAGCTAGCAATTGTAATACATCTCTATTCATCAAATTAATGCAAGCAGACAAAGGGTTTTTAGCAGATTGCTTTCCCCTAGAAAAATACGGTGTGCATGTATGTTATTTCTCATTGCATGTTTGTGGTTGATGTTATAAATTGTGAATTAAATTCCGCAGAGCAATAAGGTAAGTTTGTGTCTTGTGATTTAGATTAAAATTTCATAAACAATTGCAAATCTACCTCATAATTTCTACAATAATGTATGGTGTAGTTCATTAATTATTTAATTTCTTCCTCCCAAAACTTTGTACTTTTCCTGAACTATATATAATATATAATGTTATCACATAGATTTAGTTATTATAAGTTTATAATATTGAAACTTTAGGAGATAATAATTAAATGACTTTCTATCCCATTGTAAATATCATTATTCTATTTTTTTTAAGAGTAGGTCTTCCTCAAATCCTTAATCTACTACTATATCAACGCTTCCCAGCCTTGTCCTCAATTACCCAAGCAACACAAATACTCTTTCTCCTTCTTATCCTTCTTTCCCTTCCTGATATAAAATATATCCATGATAAAGAACTTCATCCATATGATTGACTTGTGAAGATGTAATCCTTTCTTTATCTCAATTCTTTTCTTTCTCATAAATCTCTTTTATTTTTAGTGTTTTCCTTTTATTGGATAAGTTTTTTCTTTTTTTTTCTTCTTATATTTTTTTCCATTTTAATTTTTATTGTCATTATCCTTCAATTATTATTTATTTTTTGTTTCCACTTTGATATTTGTTTTTTAATTGATTATTACTATTATATTACTTATTTAGTAATAGGGAGCATTTCACTTTTGGAGTAATAGATATATGGGATCAAATTTAGGCAAAGACACTTATGATGTTTAGGTAAATTATACATTTGCCTAGGCCATGCCAAGGCATTTCATGCTAACAAGTTGATTCTAATTTGATTATTGACCACATTTTAGACATAGAACTAGTATCTAATTTTTTTTAATCTAAATCTAATTATAAATTACTTTCCTAATTTTTAGCTATTATAGAGGTTGTGGTGGGATTTGGTGTCTGAGGAATTATTCTTCTTCTACATGTTTCTAAGCATCATGCATTGCCTTGTTCTAATATCATAAATTATGTTTGATTTCATGAACTTTGGTTTTATTTAGTAGCCTTATATGATGGTCTTCGTTTCCTCTCTACTTATGGATTTGTTGATAAGTTCTAGTTGATTATGGAATTTATCTTAACTTTCTTTCTAGATCAAATTCCGCTTGTACAAAATTGAGAGTTGTAAAATAAATTATTCTAGTTGAAATGCCTTGGTGTAGAAATCGTTTTTTATCTATACATCAATTAGATCCTTTTACAATACACAATCTACAAAATTTGAAACTAAATTGTATGCAAACTTATAGTACTTAACCTAGTTCTTGGGTAGAAAAATCTTCTTCTCCAAGTTTTACACATCAACTACTTTTGACTTTGTTTTATCGAGAGTGGCATGAGTGATATCTAACTTAGCGAAAAAAAGTCAATCAACTTAGTTTCTTTGTGTTTTTCACTTGTCCTTTCATTATGTAGATGATTGTATTAGCTAATTCTATTTTTCTTCTTCTCCATGCTTTCTTGACTATGGTTTGCCTTCTTTTATTACGAGCTATCAATTCTAGATCTGTCATTTCTTCAATAGGTTCTGATATATTTTGATCTCCCTAAGATAAATTGTTCTCCAAGCTACTCATTGTAGCTACTTTCTTCATCTTAGTATACTTATCCTTGATTTCCCTTCCTCTAGTTCTTCCTCGTTTTGGAATAATAAATCCCATGTTGTTAAGTCAATTAAATTACTCAAGTGTGGAACAATTTACTTAATTGGTTGCTTAGATGGCTCATTCGTAGACCGATGCTCTTGATTATCTTCTTTGTACCTTAAGATCTCTTCTTGTTTTGTTTCCATTTTATAATTTCTCTTCCTTTCAACTTTCTCTTCCTTTAATTTCTTCTCTCATTTGGATGCTACTACCACCCCCACCCCCCCTGATGCAGGAGCATCATGGTTTCGAAAATGTGTACATTTAGTAGAATCTAGGGTGTCTTGTGTTTTTCAAAAGAGTGGTTTTCCTAAGTATTTAATTAAGATAATTTTCAATATTTTGAGTGATTTAGGTGAGACATTTAGAATAGGATTTAATTAAATATTGAGAGGCATATTTGTAAATGTTCTCGAATGTAGGGGAACATGAGTGATTGACGAGTGATTGGTGTGGATTGAGATATTATGACATATTGTGAATCTTAGATTAGAAAGTAGTTCATGATTTATTGAGGATCCTTAGTGTTTAGTTGAAAGTTGAGATCCTCAAGGGATAAAGAAGAGATTTTAGGAAAAAATTGAGGGCTTAGAGGATTTTTAGGATTTTTTGAGTAACCTATAGATTTGAACAAAAAATGGTTACAGAACTTTTGTATATAATTGTAAAGCCTTAAAGGCACAGACAGGGAAAAAATGAACATTCTTAGATAGGAGATTTCATTTTCTAAGTTTACGAGCATATGCAAAGAGAGAGGAAGAGAAAGGGCCATGTAAAGGTAGATCAGGCCAAAGTTAGATTGTAAAATAGGTGTTTATTTGTATCTGTACATTTGTTTATTGATCGAAGAAATTGAATTCATTACGACTCTGTGTGTCATTCCTTTTACGTGCTGAGTGATTTGTAATTGTGAATATATGTTTTTGTGTGATAAACCATGATGAATGAATTCAAATTGAATGTATAAGTCTTTATGAGTGATAATCTGTGTGATTCCAGTCTGGATCTAAAAGATGTGTGCACAGGTCAAATAAAGAACGAATTACGAATTCTGGAAGAAGTGGAATAATACAAAGAGTGTTTTGTATTCAAGTTCGAAATAGTGTTAAAGAAACAGAGGAATGCTCAATAGAGATTCACATTGGAGAAATTTGAACGAGCAAAGGAAGAGTAGCGCAAAGGAGACTGTATTGCAGAACAGCAGAGCGACATAAAGCAGAGAAAGCAACGAAGGCAGATAACACTTAGAAATTCAAGAGAGGTGAATGGACGAACAAGATTAAATCACAAAAACAAAGATTTAATAATCAACGGTGGAGATCAAGTGCGAGCATAAATGAAGGCAAGCAATTAAACGACAAATATTACACAACAAGGTAAAGTTGGAGAGTTGCGGACGAGGACGCGTGTTAGTGTGGCACAACATCGCACATCGATGATTTTAGAAGTTAAGATGAGGACTTCGCAAAGTAAACAAGATAAGTTGTGATGCAATGAGATGGAGGCTAACGTGAGGACCGTTGAATCGGGTAGTAGATCAACGGCGAACAACGAATCACATATCGGTAATTTTAAGGTTTAACTTTAAGACATCGCATGTATGTTGTTTTGGTTGTGATGCAATAAAGAGTGAAATGTGTGATACGGCGGGCCCGACCACGTCTCGGCATAGCGCAAGAGTGCATACCACAAGTTTTACGGTTTAGTGTTATTGGTAAAGAGTTAAGTTTTTAGGGATGCGATGAGCCCTAATTGGTTGAAGGTTGTGGGGCTCAAGAACCTGTTTTGCGCGTATGTAAAGTGATTTGGGTATGTGGAACCTGTTTAAAGTGAAGCATTGTTGATTGCATAAAGTTTGTATGTTTGAAAAATCTGAAATATATTTAATCCACCTTGAACGTATAAAGGATTTGTGTGGGTTATAACCCACAGGTCTGAAGTATTTATATAAAGTGAAGTTGTACACATGTTAAGGTAAGGTGAAGGCACGATAATGCATAATGCTAAAGTGTAAAAACTTTCTCATGCGTTTGATTTAAATTGATAAAGAGGTAAAGTTAAGGTTGATTGTGGGGTTAATTCCACTAACCTTGCATGAGGTGATGTTTTGGTTAATTGCAACCTTATGGTTGCATCAATTTGGTATCAGAGTAGAGTAAAAACTCTTTTGGAGGAAAATCAGAACAAGCAGAGTTTTTATGAAGATGACAAAGTTAAATTATACATAAGACATTGATAACAGGGCAGAGTGAGATTCAGCGTGATTGTGAATAAGAGGAGAAGAGCCAGATTATAAATTTGAAAAGGTGGAGACAAATGCAAGGGAAAAGTCAGACAGTGAAAGCTGACAAAGGGATGGTTGTTTTCTTGAGGAGAATGGAGATCCATTCGAATCTGAAGAGTGGAAGGAGACTGCTTGTGAAATCATGCCGGTATTGTTTTATTTAACTCTAGTTTGAGTTTTGCAGGTTGCAGACAAAGGAGAAATATCTCAACAAAAACAACAAGAGGAAAGCTGTAAATAAAAGAAGAACCAATTATGTTCTTGAAGGCAGAGTAAAGTGGATACTCTGAAGAAAGTGGTAGTGAACCTGAATGTTCCAGTTGAAGGTTGGAAAGGGAGGACAAGAGTGTTCACAAAAGAAAGTAGAATTGCAGAAGCCAAGGAGCAAAGAAGTTGCTCAAATAGAGGTTCCAGAGATAGAGAACCAGTGTTACCAAAAGACCAAGGAGAGAAGGCTTGGTGAGGTACTTGCAGTAGGAATGGAGACTTGTTGAGAAGGAGAGGCTTAGTGCAGTTCACAAGAGATAGAAGAATGACTACTGATAGTCATAACAGGGGTTCAGAGAGAAGCCACAATAGAAGAAGAGAGAAGAAATATGCCAAAGAAAATGGCATGGAAAGGAAGATAAGTCAAGAAGAGATTGACAGAGAGAAAGTTGAGATAAATTTACAAATTATATTGTTGATGGATATGTTGCAAATAAATAAGGTAGACTAGAGGTGTGGTTCGACTATGAGAAAAAAAGTGAAGTGGCATAGGCTACGAGAGAAGAGAAAGCAACAGGTGAATATGTAGCTAATAGAGGAGCTGAGGAAGCTTGAGTAGATAATGAATGTTCAATTGAGAATAGAGAAGCTCGAAGGATTTGAGCTACAACAAAATGAAGTTGTTGGAGATGAACAAGTTTCTTTTGAACTTGAAGATGGAGCAATGATGACTGAAACATCAGTTAGGGCAATTGGGCCTAATGATTTTGAAATTAATAATTTTTGTATGGTTACAAGTGAAATACATGATGATGGACAATCTTTGGGAATTGTTGAAGAAAAGGAAGCAGAGAGACAGAATCTGAATTCTATTTTAAAGAAGAAGGATGAGACAGTCAAGTCTCATGAAGAAATTCATACACAATTGAAGGAAGATATTGTTTTTCAGCATACTGATAGAGTTGTACGCAGAGGAAGTTTGGCTTATATTGGTAGCCAAAAGCAAGCAAAATAAGTTTACTTTTGTAAACCTGAGCAAGGTATTTTCTTTGATGAACAAAATGAATATGTGAAAGAAGGACAAGATGAATATATTGTGAAATGTTTAACTATCATGAGCAGCCAAAAAGAAGAATAGTTGTTGGAGACTGTTATGAGGAAGGCCAAAGATGAATTTATACTTTTTAAGTGTAAGGAAAAAATTAGAATACTAGAAGAGTTTGTTGGGAAAAATACTGAGAGGGGGGGGGGGGTGAATCAGTATTTACTGCATATTCAAAACTTTCACTTTTTCTTGTTTCTAAAACGCATACGCTACTTTCCTGAACCAGACTTGCGTATATACGCGGATACCCTTTACGAAACTCGCGTATACACAGATATCTATTTATGTCATTAATTCTTCACTTAAATCATTCCTTCATTTATTCATCAGATATTCAATAAGCAGTAAACATGTGCAGTAAGAACAGAATAAATCATCACACAAAGCATCACACATGAACACCGGGATTTTTAGGTGGAAACCCAAGTCGGGAGAAAACCACCGCTGCAGTTGCTCAGCCTTCAATATTTTATTATAGAGAAAACATCTTACAACATATGTGTTGGTGCAGACTCTACCAGCACGCAGGCACCCACCTGCGCTCGTTTACCGGCCTCTCCTGGAAGGGAGCTCCAACCCCCTGACTCGTTTACCAGCCTCTCCTGGAAGGGAGCTACGACCCCCCGATCTCGTTTACCAGCCTCACCTGGAAGGGAGCTACGACCCCCGATCTCGTTTACCAGCCTCACCTGGAAGGGAGCTACGACCCCCTGACTGAAGGCTACAACCTTCAGCACCACCTTGGACCACGTTTCATCAATTTTCACACTGGATCCAACAACTTCAATAGAACAACACTTGCAGGCCACATTTCATCATATTTTCATACTGGACCCTTTCCATACTTTTAAGAACAAACATTCATCACCAACAGATACATATCAACACAGATCAGATAGCAGAAACACAGCAGAACAGATCAGATATTTCATACCCCTTGCTTCAGCAAACCCTAGTTTGCATACGCTCTTTTACTTCACTGATGTCACGTATATACGCGCTTCCGTCCACACAAACCAGCGTATACCACAGTGTATATTTTATTGCGCATACGCGCTTTCTCTTCGCTGAAGCTGCGTATATACGCGCTTCCTCCGCGACGAAGTAGCGTATAGATCTTCAATCATTACAGAGCAGCATACTTCATCAGATCAGATATTCAGTTCAGATCTACCCTTTTGCTTCAGACAGATGTTCGCCTAGATGTTCGCTTCATCACGGATCTAGGCCTTCCATAAGCAGATCTAGTAGATACAAGTGCATTTCAGATCTAGATCCCCTTCTTCATCATTGGTGCATCATACATTCAGATTTATCTTCAAGTGTAACCCTTTTCATTCAGATCTACTTCAGAGAGAAGTATTCATTCAAGCTCAGACATCTTGCACCCACACTCATGATTTGCACAATGAATTTCTTCTCCTTATATAGGTTTACCCTTTTCAATACCATGAGCCCCCTTTTTCAATACCATGGACCAAAGCAATACCATAAGCCTAAAACTACTTGAACGGGGTCAATTAGGCGGATCATTACCCAATACAATGGGTTAATACCATGGTGGTTACCCTTGGTTTTGCACTTTTTGAGCGCTTTTGCCCATACGCGACTTGTCACGTTATTTTCCGCGTGCATACGCGACTTCCCTTAGGCCAATCCGCGTATACAAAGATACATACTCTTTTCATCATATTTTGAGCACATTCTGAATTCCTTTCTTCATTTCCTTCTGTACATACTGTAGAAACATCATATTTTCTTCATCAGGAACATATTCTCTCAAGCACAACTTCATCAAGTAAGTTGTCAGCATCTTTATCAGATGGGTTGCCTTTCAAGGACAACACTCAGCATCAAACATTATATCACATCAGATTTACATCATTTACTAAGACCATCAAGTTAAGCATAATTTCATCAGGTGGATTGCCATCAAGGATAACACATGTCAACAGTCGCATGTCTTCATCTTCATTTAGTGGGTTGCCATCAAGGACAACACTCTGCATCATATTTCCAACAGAGTTTTTGAGAGAGCCTAAAAGTGAAGAGGAAATTACAGCCAAAGGAGAAGAGATGTTTATAACATCTACGGAGACTGAGGTGAGTTTAAATTGTCAAGTATATGATGTATTTGCAGGTGATGAAGAAGATACAAACGAGGTTGTAATAAAGGAAATGGAGGACACCTTATCTTTTGAAGGTAAGAATGAAGTTAAAAGGTAGTATGAGAATGAATTTTTTTTTTCTTCAAAGATAATAACGATGAAGGAGAATGGAATTATAATCAACAGTTGGAAGAAAATGTTATTATATTTAGGGAATCGAAAAGCAGTTTACTTTGTGAAAGTAAATTTGTAGATATTGAACATAGGTTGTTTGGAAATGAGATAGAAGTTCATAAGCAACAAGAGGGTAAGGATGTAAAGGCGGTAGTAAGAATCCAACAACTTCAAAATGAAAATAACAAACAACAGTTTGAGGATGAGTGGACAGAGTGCAACAACAATTGGCAAAGAGAGTACCAGTCAAAAGATAAACTAGACATGGAGATTGAAAGGATAAGAAAGTTGATGATGAAGGTGTCTCAGAAGAAGACAACAGCGAGGAAGCAAAGCAACAGCAGCAAGAGAAAGACAATAGCAGACTGTGAAAGCATAGCTAGTGGGGTAATGCAACATAAAGTATGGAGACCTGGAGAACAAAAACAACAACCAAAGACAGACTACAAAACGAAGTATGGGATCCAGGAGGACAAAGATTGGAAGCACATGATCTAGAGATCATGATTATTTTTTACCTTGGGATTCTGATGCAAGAGCATCATGGTTCCGAAAATGCGTACATTTAGTAGAATCTAGGGGGTCTTGTGTTTTTCAAAAGAGTGGTTTTCCTAAGTATTTAATTAAGATAATTTTCAATATTTTGAGTGATTTAGGTGAGACATTTAGAATAGGATTTAATTAAATATTGAGAGGCATATTTTTAAATGTTCTCGAATGTAGGAGAACATGAGTGATTGATGAGTGACTGGTGTGGATTGAGATATTATGAAATATTGTGAATCTTAGATTAGAAAGTAGTTCATGATTTATGGAGGATCCTTAGGACGAGGACACGTGTCAGTGTGGCACAACATTGTACATCAACGATTTTAGAAGTTAAGTTGAGGATTTCGCAAAGTAAACAAGATAATTTGTGATGTGATGAGATGGAGGCGAACGTGAGGACCATTTGATCGGGTATTAGATCAACGGTGGATAATGAATCACATATCAGTAATTTTAAGGTCTAACTTTAAGACATTGCATGTATGTTGTTTTGGTTGCGATGTGGTAAAGAGTGAAATGTGCGATGCGGCGGGGGCGACCATGTGTCGGCATAGCACAAGAGCGCATACTACAAGTTTTACTGTTTAGTGTTATCGGTAGAGAGTTAATTTTGCCGAGATGCAATGAGCCCTAATTGGTTGAAGGATGTGGGGCCCGAGAACCTGTTTCGCGTGTATGTAAAGTGATTTGGGTATGTGTAACCTGTTTAAAGTGAAGTGTTGTTGATTGCATAAAGTATGTATGTTTGATCAATCTAAAATATATTTAATCTGCCTCGAATGTATAAAGGAGTTGTGTGGTCCATAACCCACAGGTCTGAAGTATTTATATAAAGTGAAGCCGTGCACGTGATAAGGTAAGGTGAAGGCACAATAATTCATAATGGTAAAGTGTAAAAACTTTTGCATGTGTTTGATTTAAATTGATAAAGAGGTCAAGTTAAGGTTGATTGTGGGGTTAATTATGCTAACCTTGCATGAGGTGATGTTTTGGTTAATTGTGACCTTATGGTTGCATAACACCCCCCCCCCCCAAATTGTCTCTCTCTTTGATCTTTCCTTTTCATCTACCTTCTTCAATATTTGTTCTTCTACTTGCCTAGCCACATAAACCTCCCAAGTAATCCTTTAATCGTCTTCTTGTTTGGCCTTTTCTTCATTAGCTCTGACTATATCCTCTTCCCCTTTCTTTCTTGACCCCTCAATCTCACCCAAATTATATTTGATACTCTATATATTCACCAAAGATCATGTGGTGAGTGGAAGAATATTTTGATTGTGGTCCCATCAATGTTTCCTCCCATGAAGACACATTCTCATGTGACAATTCATAACCCCAATGCTTAGGGGAATAACACCTTGTGATAGAAAATACATTGTGTGTTGCAACTAGTCTCAAAGGGCCATGCTTCTTGAATTGTGCCTAATGAAATGTGTGTTCCATCATTACGTTGGAAACCTATTTGGCTTGACTGGAATTCATGAGACCATAATTGCCAAAATATAATGTTAGATGGAATACATGTCCTTTTCCTTGAGTACTTTACCATTGAAGCATTAAAACCTCAAAGAATTGTTTGGTAAGCAATTTCCCCAATAATTAATCTATTGGGTGCATATTTGGATGATAGGTGGTTGGGGAGGTAGTGACCTCATAAATCCTAGATTATGTATAACTTTCTTGAAGGTAGCATTTGTAAATGCTTCTTAATAACTTTATTGCCTCATTATTTGACATAGGGCACACTTTACAAAATATCAATTTATAAAGGAGAGGAAGGAAGAAATCATAGAGTTGTGCATAACTCCTCTTGTATTTGTTATCCCACATAGCCTAACAATAAATGTGACTTGGACTATATGTTATATTCCAAATCCAATTCAACCCTCGGAAAGGGTTTCAAGCATTAATAATGCACAATATGATTCCATTTAAAATGTAGGATATGTTTCATAATCGATATTTTTAGCTCTTTCATTTGCTTTGTTCAAGGAATGGGATAAGATAATTTCCCAATTGAAAATTGATCTCATAGTGATGATAGTATGGACTATAGGCTCCCGTGCATCTTGGAAGTGAATGTTGTATTCCATAAAATATACACATTAACACCATAGCATAAATGTATGGATCCCTTAAGTTGATCATTGTTTCGTTTTTAACATTTTTCCTACAAAACCTTTTATTTTCCGCCTACCAATTTGCTAACTTCTTTATTTATTTTTATTTTTTTATCTCATTATCCTAATAAAATTTTATGTGAATCTCGTAATCATGTGCTTCTCACGAGTGTGAAATCCATAATAATCTTCAATCTTTGATGGTTAGGAGGAGGTTATAAGTTTCCCTTATTCATTTAAATTAACACTATTATCAATATCCATGTGTTAATTACCCATTCGATGGCCATTGAATAGGGCACGCTTGGTGTCTTAACAATGATAGTGTGTAAGTGTGACCTTTGTATGTTGGTAACTATCATCCATATTACTCACAATAAAGTGATTATGGGATATATGTTTAGATAGTCTTCTTCTTTGAATCTTCTATAGGCCTCCCCCCATCAAAGGAAAGGAATATGGACATTATTAAAAGCCTTGATGTATTTGAAGACATGATATACTAGCTTGATTTTTGGTTTAGCTAATTGAAAAGTGATGTATATTGTTTTAGTGTAACCTCCATGTGACCATCAATTTGTTTTGTAGGCTATGTCATTGGCTTTTACCCCTTTCGTGATTGTTTAGGAGTTATAAAAAATGATCTCGTAAGAGGCATGCTATTTTTATAAAAATGAAAGTAAAATCACTTATCCTTATAAAATTCCTTGTTTATATGATTTTTTTTTTTCCAAAACAAAACTTACTTTCATTTATTAAAACTACATAACAAAATTTCTATTATAATATAGGAAGTAAAAACGTCTATTTAGTTTATTTAATGGCCAATGAACCAACCAGAAAATTAGAAGGAAATTGACATACTTATTTAGTTGATTTTGACTAATATTTAAAATTATCAAAAGATTTGAAATCAACTCATGATGAATGCAACTAATAACCAAGTGGAACTATTCGCAAGATATTGCAAGTGGAACTATTCACAAGATATCGTAATAACAGAGTTTGTTGCTCACTTTGATTGCTTAAAACAAATAACTAAGATTTCTTGCAAAATAAATAAAGCATATAAATACGTTTAAATAGAATGAGACTCAAAATTGTCATGATGAAATCACAGACTTGAGGATTTAGTAAGTTTTAGAAGTGTAATAGCCACTCTTATCAAATAAGACATAGTGGTTACTAATTAGATAAAGAATTAATTGCAATCCTATGAAGTTCAATGACTATTGGATGGAACTTTTCACTTTAATCGGTTTTAACATCCATCTTTCTATTCCATGAAAATTTTCAAAATTGGAAGTGAAAAGGTAGCGTGATTGGCAATGGGAACAATTTTTATTGGAGAAAAGATAAAAAAGCCCAAAAATAACATTTTGATTGAAGAAAAGAATAAAAAGTTCAAAAATAACATTAATGCTTTGCCCTTTCAAAGAAGTATCAATGAATTCTAAAACTTTCTTGGATCTCAAAATTTATTTTATGTTAATTGAAAGTCATTTCTTGATTAGGTGATCATGTCCTAAGTGAAAAAATGCTCAAATTTGGAACTGCTCAGAACTAGTAATAAATTGATCGACCGGATAGTGTTCGTCATTACGATCCTAATGCCATGAATGGCACTCAAATCTGATGTCGAATGTAGAAGATATTCAAGTTTTAATTTTGCCCAATAACCTTCAAAACAGCACTTGGGAAGGCAAAAATGGCATATTCAGATTTTTGTGGAAAATGGCAAATTTTATTATTTTTATAGGAAAATTTGGATGGACTTTCAATGGGTGCCACGTGGCCCCAGGCCTCAAGGTTCAAACTTTGAAAATTTTGAAGTTTTAAAAAATATATATTGGTCATGGGTCGACCCGACCCGACCCAACCCGGGTGGGCACGGGTCACCTGCGGGCGATGTCTACCCGCGGGTCAAGTGTAAACGTGGGTCGGTGTGACCATGGGCAGAGATGGTGGGTGGCGTATAACCGACGGGTCAGAGGTGAACCGGGCGTGCAAAGGAAGGTTGGTGTGTGAACGTGCACGCGGGTCCACCATACCCGCGGGTCGGTTGTGAACGACCGCGGGTCAGAAATACCCGGTTATATTTTATGGTTGGTTAACGTTATAACTTGCGATGGGTGCAGGTTGCATGTGACCGCCCATCACTTGAAATTTAATGCCGAACAAACCGCGTGGTCAATCTGGTGAAGTCCACCTTTTTAGGCGCATTGGCCAAAATTAGTGAAGTTAACTCCAGTCCTTCCAAATTTGGTGGAGGGTTTTTAGGTCAAACTGGGCAAAACTTTAGTTGGTCATAACTTTCACTAGACAAAACCTTTTGGAGCAATTTTTTTTTTTGATTTCAAGTATTTTGAGCATTCCAAAGCCAAATGGTGTAGGTTGCAGAGGCAACAGAGCTCATCTTCAGGTACTTTTTCAACAGAGAAGCTTGAAGAGCCATCAGGGCCTAGGGAGTGTTGGAGCTATATTGGGCTATGGTTAACCATTGGAGGTGAAAAAAAAGGCTATATTTACTTTTTTATGTGTTCTGAACTCATTTTCACAGCTTATTTTGCCTGTTTAGGCTTTCTTATCATTGTATAACCAATTTGAGCATCTAATAAGAGCAAGGACATGCCCATTTGGGGGCCTTGGACCCGGCAAATGTAGCCCAGGAGGGGTGAACTGCCTCATCAGCTGTTGTGTTGTATTATGTGATTTTATCTTGCTGCGATTTTCAGATTTGATATGTTAAACAGTAAAAAGAAATAACACTCCTTCACACATAAGACTTAGATATTTACCAAAAACACTTTGTTTCACTTGCAAGACTATCTAAACACTTTGCACATATAATTTTATGGAAATGAATACCTTGAACAGCAAAAAAGTAGTTTCATTTTTAGATCATTAAGTGTTAACTTCTACAAGTCTAAAGACAGAGTCTGTAAAGGGCCAGGTAGCCTCTGGATCTCATCCTTTTATCAAAGGTGACATATCCAGTAAATGCCCCTACAGTCAATCTCTAGAACAGATCTAAGAAGTTTCATTTTCAGATCAGTTGGTATCAGAGCTATGGTTTAGAGCTAGAGTTTTTACTCAGCATTTTTTTTGTGCAAAGATTAAGTCATTTGTTTGCAAGTTTTGATGCTGTCTAGGTTAAAACTCAAGAGAGGTGAAGGAAACTTGGTTAGTGCACAAACTAATCCACAACCAAGAAGGGTTAGGGAACCAACTCCAAGAGCCCTAGAAGCAGCTATAAGCATGTCTTCAAGAGAAGGTGAAGCTCATGAAGAGATGGATCCCAAGGAAGAAGAAAGGGTATTTTGGAAAGCTTTCTTGGATATGACTGAAATGGTAAGGATCCTCTATCAAGAAAGAAATGATAGGATTGCTGGAGAAGGGTCTAAAAACCAAAAAGAAGGAGTGGATTCCTCAAGAGGAAAGAAGGGTAATGATCAGTCAAATAAAGGGAATGGAGGAAATGGTGATCCACCATCTCCATCGTCATCCTCTTCCTCATCATCATCTTCTTCGACTTCGATAAATCAGTCACATAATTCGAAAACCACTGGTAAAAATCCTTTTCTAAAGCTTGATGTCAAATTTGAGTTGCCAATGTTTAATGGTGAAGTGAATGCAGAGAAATTAGATAATTGGATCATACAATTGGAATTCTACTTAAGGATTCAAAATCTGCATGATGACGAAACTAAAATACAACTAGCCTCGCTAAGGATGGATGGAGCCACTTTAGTATGATGGGAAGCCAAGACCAAGGAGGAAATCAAGAAACATGGTAAGATTATTCTATCATGGACTAAATTTATTATTTCCATCAAGAAGCAATTTTATCCTCTTGCTCATCTTCAAAAGGCTATAATGAATTGGAAAAACTTTAGACAGCTTAAGGGACATAATGTGCAAGACTATACCCAGGAATTTAGGAGAAGAGCACTCTTGTTAGGGGTAGAATTACAAAGTCAAGATACTTTGCTGAAGTATATAGGTGGTTTGCACAGTTACCTTAAACACATTATCCTTATGTTTAATCCTACTAGTCTAGACGTAGTTTGTGTACAAGCTATGCATTTAAAGGCTAGAGGGAAAAACACTTTTGATGAGGGTAGAAACAAGCCTTTCAAAGGGAAGAACAAAAATAAAACCTTTAAGGGAAAAGGTAAAAATAATGCATCTATCAAACAAGAGGGTGAAAAGGTCATTTGTAAACATTGTTCAAGAGAGGGCCATGAAGAGAAAAACTATTGGAAATTACATCCTGAAAAAAGAAACCAGTTTCACAAAAACAAGGGAAAGAAGAAAATTGCAGCTACTACAACTACACCTCAAGATTTAGGTGATGATTCAAGGGATGAAACCAAAATTGCAGCCATGGGTTTGAAAAGTATGAAGGGAAAGGAAACAGAAACTAAAGCAAGCACTAGTACTTCAAACTGTCATGTACAAGCTCCTAATGAGGAAGAAAGAATTGAATTGTTCCATGTGAGGGTAGTCTCAAAACATACTAAAATTGACACACTGTTTGACAGTGGGTCACAAGCAAATCTCATATCAGAAGACTTGGTCAAACAGCTAAAAATTGAGACCATTCCACATCCAAAGCCTTATCCACTTGGGTGGATATGCAAGGATGCAAACTTACAAGTCTCAAGAAAGTGCATATTGCGATTCGCCATAACTGCACACTTTATTGACACGGTCGAACTTGATGTGGTGTTGCTTGATATATCAGGAATTGTTTTGGGAATTCCTTACTTATTTGACAGGAAAGCGATCTTCCATCGCCATGAAAACAAATATCATCTCTTTAAAGATGGAAAGGAGTTCATTGTTAGAGCACATCGCAAGAAGACAAATATAGCGATGGTAAATGCGGGACAGGTAAAAAGGCTAGTCAATTCTAGCAAGAGTTTTGTACTTCTTATGGTTAAGCCCAAGGTTGATATGAATCATGAGTCATTTAAAAATTGTGATTCCAAGCTTAAATCAGATTTATATGATGTAGTTGATGCACAACATGAGATGTTTCAGGAACCGACAGGTTTACCTCCTAAAAGGGAGATTCAACATGAAATCCATTTACATCAAGATTGTCCTCTTCCTAACATCAGCATGTACCGCTTGTCTATCATGGAGAATGTTGAAATCAAGAGGCAAATTAAAGACTTTTTGGACAAAGGATTCATAATACCAAGCACTTGGCCATGTGGGTCACTGATAGTGTTGATTCCAAAGAAAGATGGAACTTGGCGCATGTGTGTGGACTTCAGGGCATTGAAAAAAATAACGATAAAGAATCGTTACCCACTTCCAAGGATAGATGATTTGTTGGATCAGCTGAAATATGCTAAATATTTCACTAAGTTAGACTTACGTAGTGGTTATCATCAAGTTAGAATTTTAGAAAGCGACATTTGGAAGACAACATTTAAAACCAAACAGGGACTCTTTGAGTGGCTTGTTATGTCGTTTGGTTTATGCAATGCACCTGCAACTTTCATGCAGGTAATGGATGATGTCTTATGTCCTTTTCTTGATGATTTCATTATTGTCTACTTAGATGACATCTTAATTTTCAGCAAGACAAGAGAAGAGCATGTCATGCATGTTAAGAAAGTACTTGATGTTTTGAAGAAAAATTAGTTATTTCTTAAAATGTCAAAGTGTGAATTTGGAAAGACTTCTTTGGTTTATTTGGGACACATAGTAGGAGGAGGCACTTTGAGGATTGGTCCTTCCAAAGTAGAAGCCATTGTGAATTGTCCTACTCCCAAATCCATTACAGAGGTAAGAAGTTTTTTGGGTGCAGCTCAGTATTGGAGGAAGTTTATTTCTAACTTCTCTGCCATAGCAGCTCCTATGCATGCAGTGACTAGTGCGAAGCGTGCTTTCCAATGGGGAGGCAAGCAACATAAAGATTTTGAGTCTTTGAAAGGGAAGATAAGTTCAACTCCAGTTCTTTCATTACCGGACTTGAGACAACCATTCGAGATTCAAACAGATGCAAGCGAATACGCCATGGGTGCAGTTCTCTTACAACATGGTAAGCCTGTTGCATTTCATTCTGAGACATTTAATGGTGTTGTTGTGAGTTACCCTACATATGATAAAGAGTTGTATGTGTTGGTACAAAGTGTCAAAAAATGGAAACACTATTTGATGGGCAAAGAAACAATTGTTTATACCGACTATCAACCTTTACAATACTTGCAATTGCAAAGTAAATTACAGCAGTCATGGCATTTCAGATGGATGGGCTTCCTACAACAATTTCACTTGGTAATAAGGTACAAGAAAGGTATTTACAACAAGGTTGTTGATATGCTTTCAAGGCCTATTATTAGTGCTAGTACTTTGCTTAAGAATGATTCTATTGTGCATGAGAGCTACATAGAACAGTATGCATCAGATGTTGATTTTAAGGATGTGTATGCTAACTTGAGTGAAGGGAATCACGTTGAGGAGAATGATTATCATTTGCATAATAATTTGTTGTTTCATATGGGAAAGTTATGTCTACCGCAGGGGGAGAGACTAAGTATGATGAGAGAGGCTCATTCTTCTCTCATAGCTGGACATTTCGGGGTAAGAAAAATGGTGGCACATTTACAGAGGTATTGTTATTGGCCTCGCATGGTAGATACTGTTTCACGGTTCATTAGAGGTTGTTCATTATGTGCTACAAGCAAGCCTAGCAATAGGAAGCTTGGTTTATATATGCCATTTCCGGTACCTTCTAGACCATGGGAAAGTGTTTCTATGAATTTTGTTGGAGGGCTACCATTATCTAGAAAGCAGCATGATTATCTTTATGTAGTAGTTGATCATTTCAGCAAGATGTGTATTCTTATGCCATGTAATAAATCTATAACTGTTGAAAAAACTGTTGATTTATATTTTCAACATGTATGGGTTCATTATGGCTTGCCTACTTCTATTGTTAGTGACAGGGATTCCAAATTTGTTGGGAATTTTTGGTCCAATCTATGGAAGATGATGGACACCAAGTTGAAGAAGAGTACTCCTTTTCATCCGCAAACTGATGGCAAAACAGAGGTAGTGAACAGAACCATTGTACATCTTTTGAGAGGTTATTGCAGCAAGCATCCCAAGCTTTGGGATGAGCATTTGCATTACATTCAGCATGCTTACAACTGGGCCAAGCACTCTTCTACAAATACTTCACCTTTTGAAGCTTGTTTTGGGTATTTGCCTAAGTCACCTTTAGATTTTATTCTTGAGAAGGATATGGCCATTGATGGTCATAGTGACATTGACAAAGCTCGCATGTTCATTAAAAGAATTCAGTTCATACATCAACAAGTTCAAGAACAACTTGAAAAAAGTCAAGGAAAGTACAAGGAGAGACATGATAAACATAGAGTTGATCATAAGTTTCAAGAAGGAGATGAGCTATGGCTGCATATTAGTAAGGAAAGAATGCAAGGAGAAGGTAAAAATTTGAAGCCTATTCGTTATGGTCCATTCAAGATCCTTAAGAAAGTTGGAAATGATGCTTTTTAATTAGATTTGCCTTCATACATGCAAATGTATTCCATTGTGAATGTGGAAAATTTACGTTTGTATGAACCTCCTTTAATTGTTGATATTGAAAGTGACATTCAGCTACCATCCATAGAGGATTTCTCGCCAAAATTTTTGGATGAATTGAAAGAGGATGCTATCCTTGACAGAAGGACACACACTTCAAGGAGGGGAAATGTTGATTATGTTCGGGTTGGTCTTAAAGGTAGCAAACCGAGTAAGGCAAAGTGGATTGAGGTGGAAAAGGTGAGGGACCTGTACCCTCATCTTCTTAACAGGTAATTGAAGGCTTTTGGGGTCCAAAAGCTTCCCAATGGGGATGTGTGATCCAATGATCATGTCTTAAGTGAAAAAATGCTCAAATTTGGAACTGCTCAGAACTGGTAATAAATTGATCGACCTAATAGTGTTCGTCATTACGATCCTAACGTTGTGAACGACACTCAAATCCGATGTTGGATGTGGAAGATATTCAAGATTTAATTTTGCTCAATAACCTTAAAAACAACACTTGGGAAGGCAAAAATGGCATATTCAGATTTTTGTGGAGAATGGAAAATTTTATTAATTTTATAAAAAAAATTGGGTCAGTGGGTGCCACGTGGCCCCAGGCCTCAAGGTTCAAACTTTGAAAATTTTGAAGTTTTGAAAAAAATATATTGGTCATAGGCCGACCTGACCCGACCCGACCTGGGTGGGCACGAGTCACCCGTGGGCGGTGTCTACCTGCGGGTCGGGTGTAAACGTGGGCCGGTGTGACCATGGGCAGAGATGGTGGGTGGAGTATAACTGACGGGTCAGAGGTGAACCATGCGTGCAAAGGAAGGTTGGTGTGTGAACGTGCATGCAGGTCCGCCATACCCGCGGGTCGGTTGTGAATGACCGCGGGTCAGCAATACCCGGTTATATTTTATGGCTGGTTAACGTTATAACTTGTGACGGGTGTGGGTTGCATGTGACCGCTCGTCACCTGACATTTAATGTCGAACAAACCACACGGTCAATTTGACAGAGTCCGCCTTTTTAAGCGCATTGGCCAAAATTAGTGAAGTTAACTCCAGTCCTTCCAATTTTGGTGGAGGGTTTTTAGGCCAAACTGGGCAAAACTTCAGTTGGTCATAACTTTCACTAAACAAAACCTTTTGGAGCAATTTTTTTTTTTAATTTCGGGTATTTTGAGCATTCCAGAGCCAATGGTGCAGGTTGCAGAGGTAAAAGAGCTCATCTTCAGGTACTTTTTCAGCATAGAAGCTTGAAGAGCCATCAGGGCCTAGGGATTGTTGGAGCTGTATTGGGCTATGGTTAACCATTGGAGGTGAAAAAAAGCCTATCTTTACTGTTTTCTGTGTTTTGAACTCATTTCCATAGCTTATTTTGCATGTTTAGGCTTTATTATCACTATATATCCAATTTGAACATCTAATAAGAGCAAGGACATGCCCATTTGGGGGCCTTGGACTCGATAGATGTAGCCCAGGAGGGGTGAACTGCCTCATCAGCTGCTGTGTTATATTATGTGATTTTATCTTGCTGTGTTTTTCAGATTTGATATGTTAAAAAGTAAAAAGAAATAACACTCCTCCACACATAAGACTCAGATATTTACCAAAAACACTTTGTTTCACTTGCAATACTATCTAAACACTTTGCACATATAATTTTATAGAAATGAATACCTTGAAAAACAAACAAGTAGTTTCATTTTCAGATCATTAAGTGTTAAATTCTACAAGTCTAAAGACAGAGTCTGTAAAGGGCCAGCCTCTGGATCTCATCCTTTTATCAAAGGTGACATATCCAGTAAATGCCCCTACAATCAATCTCTGGAACAGATCTAAGAAGATGCATTTTCAGATCATTTCTTCTCTCCAATCATTGGAGATGAGTTTAGATGTTTTATTTCATAGGGTGTGACATTAGAATTTAATTTGAGCTCTATTAATACTTTAATCGGGGTTAGAAGTTTCTTTTTGCTCCAATTAAAAAGATTTAACTACATCATGATGATATTAAGGGATGACTTGATCTTTTATTAGAATATTATTTGTACTTTCATTTGAGTTCATTTATTTGCTTTGTTCTGATCTAAATAATTGAAGATTGGTTTTCACTTTCACTCATGTGTTAACGCTATTGGAGTTTCTTTACACTTTAATGAAAAATGAAATTATGAAACTTTCTCCAATTACTCAAAACCATTGGAGTGATCTCTCAACTTTCATTGGACTCAAAAGTGAAGTTTCGACTCCCATGCAAGTAAAATATGTTCTATGATAAGTTCTAAAACTATTTTTTGAAGTTTCATTTCATAATTTTTTTATGATTTTATGAATCAAAACCTCAAACAAGACAAATAACTAGTTTTAGAACTAATTTTCACCAAATTTTGATAATATATGAATTTATAGGAGAAAGACCAAAAATCAAAGAAGAGAAAGAAAAGTGGTAGCCAAAATTTCAAACACATTTAGGATGTGTCGAGGTATCAAAAGACCCTTGGGTTAGGTTCATTAGGTTATGTACACACCGTTAATGCATGCTTATTTTATGGGTTTCAACCTTTCTAGGTTAAGTCTAATGATTTGTAATGTAAACACTTGATATATATCTTGGTATGGAGCGCGAGGCCAAGGCCCAAAAGGAGAATGACTATACATGTGGATGTATGTTTAGGTTGCATATCATGTTTTTATTTTGTTATATTTCTTGGTCACTATGTGGGTAAATGTTACCAAACTATGATTGTCATTATGTCTGAAAAGTTATGTAAAAGAGGAAATATGAAATATAATGCAAAACCATCAAGTAGGCAACAAAAGGGAAAATGCACTATGAGCTAGCAAGAGGGGAACGCAAGGGGTTCTAGCAAGATAAAACATTGACCTATTATTTATTTTTGTTAAATCATTATCATTTCACGTTTTGTCAAGTTTATTGTAGAGGCTCCACACATCTACCTTGTGGAAATTTCACCTACAATCTAGTTTTCTCTTGTAGAAATTTCATCAAACACTTGGCCAATACTCTGATTTTTGTCTCTAATAAAAACTTTACAGATAATGCATTTTAAACAAAACACATTCAATATTAATTTTATGAGTAGAAATGCACATGACTAAATATGATCTTTTAACATCTGAAAATGAATAGTAAACACCACACATTTGACACAAATTTTTTTTTGGGCAATGCCCCTAGAAAATCACTAAAGGGAAAACCAGTCCACACGAGAGAAATTTTATTGAGCTCACAGAAAATTTACAAAGAAATACACACAAAAAGTTTCCAACAATTAATAGCCAACTTATCTCATTCAGTCTGCCCTCGATTTTTGTGCCAAACACCTAGGAAAACATGTTGAAAATCCCTCCTCGATTTTTGTTCCAAATATGTCCTAGTTTGACAGTAGTTGACATCCTAAAAAATTGTGCCTAGATGTTGTACAAATTGTACTAGTAAAACAAAAAATTATTACTTTGATATTTGTGTCCCATGCCTTAAAAAACCCCATATTTCACTGTACAACTAGCATTAAATGCACCGTATGGAACACTAAATTTTTGTTGAAATTTCCTTTGGAATTGTACCAATCTCTCTTAGATAAGTGCATCCAAATCTCCTTTCCTTGTTGCTCCTTCTCCTTCCAAAACTTTCTTCAACTTTTCTTTTCTCTCTCACTCTTCATTAAATTAAAAGAAATTGTGGCTCTTCACTTCTTTAGGTTTACTTTTATAACACATTAATTACCCAATACCCTAACTCTAGGACCTAATGTCCAAGATTAAATATTTCCATCTCAAGATGTAACACCCCACCCCAGATTTACCCCCTTTAACCTGCTCACCGAGGTAAACATGAGATGAGACTTATTATGCATGACTCAATTTACAAGATGCACTTATGGAAAATGGGGTCCACATGTCCAAATTTGATTGCAAACACCCAATGACACATGATCACACTGTTATTAGCCTAACTTTACCCAACACTATTTCCTTCTAGCTTCGTTTCCTTAGATTTAACACAAATTTCTATTTTGGCAGTTTTTTGGGTCCTAACTTATGAGGCCATTTTAAGGGCCTAAATGACATTTCCAGTGAAAATGAAGAGACTGGAAAAGTGCCAAAATTTGTTTCACAGATTCCCTTTTTGACCTCCTTATGGAGATCTTCAAAATGAAGTTTTATGATAAACGTAGATCGTATGCTAAAGTTACGACCTCGGGAAGTTGGCAATCCAAACTATTCATTTTTACAAACACTTTGTAAACAAAGTACTTGTAGGTCATTAATGCATATCTGTCCGCTAATTCATTAGTTTCATTAGAGGTTCATTAAGAAGGTTGCCTTCCCTCTCTTACTAGCTTCAACAAAACACAAATTAGCACACACATTCATATCAATAAACCATGAGCCATCAAACCATGAATTAAATCTAGATCAAGAGCACATCATATGATAAGAAATATACCATGCATGTAACCAACATTTAACCAGAGTGAAGCCATGACAAACCAGTCATATAAGCAATAGTAAATCAACACTTCTCTTATTGATCATCAATAAATAATAACACATATTAACATATGCATAGTGCCAACCAAGTTAAGGAATTCCACGTACCATAGACCATAGATTGGGCTAAACCAGATCTCTCTTTCAGCCAATCACCCCTGTGTCATATTCTAAGCATGAATGTGGGATTTCATGGGTTAAACCAAAACATAGCCAAACATGGACTCTAGAGGTTAAACCATCTCCACCCTCTAGCCACAGTGATCTCACCTAAATCGTTCCAGAGATCACCAAAACCAACACAAGATTGGATGCCTCATAATTTCTTCACCATGCCTAGAGGAATTTTCCCATCTCCACCCACTTGTCAAGGGCTTCCCAGAGAAAATCATATCCACCCCCAACCCTTGGGATTTTCTTGAGACCACCTCAACCTGGTTTCAAAATCTTCTGTCAATCGAACGATCAACCAAATGAGAAACCCACTACATCATGGCTATCTAGGAAATGACATAGGAAAGGTTGTACACCACTGTCAATCCAGCCAAAATCCATGCCAATGACAACAAATAACAAATAGACCAAATGCATGCAGCATGCATTCAAATCCTAGCAAGGAAATCAAACATGCAACCTGTTACCTACGAAACCCTCGTGCTAGCTCCTCTTTCTTTGCTTGATTTATGCCCCTGCTTACTGCTTTCCAATCCTTTCCTTGTGCTCATTTCCTTCTTGTTCTTTGCTTGCTTGCTTGTGTCTTTCCCGTGTCCGAGTGGTCTCTTCTCTTGCTATATTGTTCTCTCTCCTCTTTTTCCTTCCAAGTGAAACCTAGAATGTCCAAGAGTGTGTTTCCAAGAGAGTGTTAGAATTCTCTCTCTCTTCTTGTATTTTTCTTTTCCTTTTTTTTCTTCAATTTCCCTTGCATGAATATTCTTGTCTCTTCATCTTCCTTTTCTCTTATTTTCCTTTATTTCTTGAATTAAGTGCCATTTATTGCCCTTTGTATTTTTCCAATGTCAATGCCATTTCCCATAACCAATAATTAACCACAAGTAATGTCCAATGTAATGTTTTTCCTCTCATTTAGCTTAGAATACACGTCTCATGACCTTTGGTTCGATTTTTTTCCTTTTATAATGCCCATTTATTACATGAAAATTTAACCTTGCGCTGTTACACAAGATCAAGGGTCATGACTTAATCTCTCATTAAGATGAATTAAATCACTTAAGTCACTCAATCTCTATTAAGTCACTTTTTCACTTTTAACCACTAAATAATAAAAGTCACTTTTTAACTTTATAAAATCACTTTATAAAGTCAAGTACCTAGAAGTGAAATTTGCTCAATCACTTCTGCATGCTAGGCACTGCCAATGCAAAGTACCTCTCAGCTACCAAAATTGAACATACTTTACTTTTTCTCACCAAATCCATTTTGTACTTTACGTGGTCTCATCCAAGTCAAAGGTATATATACCATGATTTTGTTAATGCAAGCTTCTTCTTCTTCCATTTTGTTAAAAATCTTATAGATTTTTTCATACATTTATTGCTGTCCTCTATTTGGAACCCACACCAACAATTCCCATGAGCTCAACGAGAGTAGTATGAGTATGTGGGCATTTTGTGTATATGAAGAGAAGGATCATAAATCAATTATTGCAATATTTCATGAGATTAAGAAAAAGGAAAAGGCATGTAGTCATCATGTTTGTGCCATTTTTTTTTCAAACTTGAACATGAAAAATATTATATTTTTTAAAACGTTGTAGATAATGCTAATGGAAATACACAAAAGTTTTCTTCAAAGCTCCATAGGTTGGATTCAACCAATTCTGGGATACTGCGTAACACAATTTATTACATATGAAAAAAAACACGTTCTAGATTTTCCTACATGTAGTTATCTTGACAAAAACTCCTAATACTCTTGTGAGTCTAAAAAACATTACTACTCACAAAAAACATGCAAGCTACTAACTTCTTAATTAGCACCCAAAATAGGAGAGTGTTGATGCTTAATGTCTATTGGTTCTTTTAGTTGAAGGAACATCTTTTCTTCCTTCAATTCAACTTGAGGAGAGTTAGTTGGGTCTTGTCATTTGATGCATATGAGAGAGAATCCTTTACAAAAATCAAGGGCCAAATTTTGTAGCATGCTATAGTCAGCCTCTAAGATATCAAACCTTTGTTTTTGATGTATCAACAGATTCATAAAGCATGTTGAGAAACATAATGGTGCTCATTCTTGTGTACCTTAATGGTTCATGAAAATAATGATGTTCTTTTGGATTGAATATACTTCTTGTGCCTCCTCAAGATCCTTTTGAATTCCACGATGTACCTATTCTCCATACTAGGTAGACCTACACATAAACGTTGACCCTTAAAAAAATGGTAGTTGGGTACATAGACCATGCATAAAAGAATATGTAGATACCCTTAACCAAAGGTACTCAAACTTCGTAGAATAATAATATCCAATAAGAAATGACACCTAGAATATCAACCAAACTACGAGCCTGAGTCCCATAAAGCAAATATGGAGAAGAACAAAACCAACACAACCTCAACCAAACAGATCAAAGGAGATGGTTATAGATACCGCCCTCATCCATAGAGAATTGATAACACATAATGCTTTGCCCAAACTTTCTCCAATGTTAACATTGACTTTTTTTTGTCTAGAGAAAGATAATATAATGGAAACTAATCCTACATAGACAGGTTGGGGAAGAAAATTAGATTCCCAAGTTGTAGCTAAAGGTTCTTTCAATTTCCCTTTCTTAGAACCAAAATGCTAGAAGATTGAAGAACCAAGGTGCCAAACCCATAACATTGAATCCAAGGTAGCCATGTCCCTTGCTATTTCAAAGAAATTTCTCATCACCGTCATGAAATAATGAAGGTCCCAAACATCTTCCCAAATTTATGTATTTGGAGGCTTGACACTAACAATTCTTGACCATAATTGTTCCCAATTATCGTCAAACTATGTGCCACCATGACTACATGCCAAGACATTCAATACACAAGGCTAAGGTTAAAGCTCACATGTGAGAGAGGTTGGGTGATGTCCTTGGTGCTCTTCTCTTGATATTGTTGAGTCGAAATGTTTATTTATTTATTATTTTTTATATATAAAAAATGAGAATTTATGGAGACTCGACAACTTCAAAAGATCGACTTCCACTATTACACTAGATACAACTATTTCATAAATACCACAGACGGGTCGGTTAAAACGTGTCTCTGGAGACTTTGAGTCCAAATGTTTGACAATGATCCATGTGGATATTAATTCAGGATTGACACATAATTAAGCCAACCTTAAGGGATGTTGCACATGGTGTGCACTTCATTTTGGACAAGTTCACCTAAGTGTAATGTTGTGGCCCTTCTGGCGCATGTATTAACTTTAAAGTTGAGCTCACATCTCACATGGAAGAAGGAGACCTTATCCATTAAACCACCATAACAAGTTTTTTTACCATCGGTGCAAATCTCCCACACATGACTTTAATAATCATCATGGAGTCCCCTAAGACAATCAATGATTTGACCTTTGGTATTTTGGTTATTTGGATACCTCTCTGTAGAAAATATACCAATGAGATTCAATCTAATCTTATAATGTACTAAAACAAGATACTGAATCCTTCCTACAATTTGTGGAAACAAAACACGATCGCATAATCACATATAAGCAAGAGAAAGAAACAATCAATCACACAACACAAAATGTTTCTGGGGAAAGCAACTGCTCAAAACCCCTCTATCTCTATATTGCATATGGTCAAGATCATGAAACAATACAATGCTTTCTCACACTAGAGAAACTTCCTACACTTTGCTGACTGTCTCACTTTGATCCTGCTCGAAAATGGCTTGCAATCTAAGCAAAATCGGTCAAGTATTTAACCTTTTGTTTGCCACTGCTTGCCCAAAATTCCTTACACATTCTTGGGCTAATTGAGCCCCTATTAATTAGGAAAATACCAATTAATGATTATGCAATCCTTCAAGGCCTTTCCAATGACCTCATGCATGACCTGTACAATTTTCTAATAGTACAACTGCTAATTATATTTCGAGTAGTCTATAGTGTGACTTTTTGAAGGCTTTTACGATGGCTTTTTCTACTGTAATTTCTCTAAAATCCAGTAGAAATGTATTGAAAAGAGAAGTTTGATTGCTAACTTTGCACAATCAAAGTGCCCTAGGGGTTTTCGAGGGTGCTGAATCCATATATAGATTAAAAAAACCAGTTTAAATAACAAAAACCAAGATTTTACCTCAAATTTTTTCACCGGATTCCGGCACCTGAAACTCCAAAAAGTTGCACTAAAGACAACTCCATTATCTTCCCTTTAACCTCAAACTCAACTGGGTCTTCCTTAGCATTGACACGCAACAACTATTTATAACAAATTATCAGTTAATTGATTGATCACTACTTGTGAATTAAATCAGATTTAATTCACTAGACCTATCACTAGCTCATCTCTTAGTTAGAACTAGTTAAACTGATGTTAACTCAATTAATTGATTTGACTAATTACAATTCATGCATAACTGCAACTGGACCCCCTTAAATCATGGAATCACTACATGCATCCTCTTAGACATCTAACTCGAATTTCATAAGCTGACTAAGTCTTCATGACTCAGTTAACTAATACAAGTTGTCATGAGATGAAATTACAATTTTTCTTTCAATTTAATTAAGAGAAAATTAAATCAAAAGCCTCATATGGTACCATTTTCTGAGTGCCACTTTCTGGTTTCCATTTCTAGTTGCCATTTTCATTGTTTCTTGTTGCAAATTTCAACACTCTTATATTTTCAAAAGATTATTAAATCTCGTCAAAAAGCCCTATACATATACTTATATTGATATTCTTCTAAAAACACAAAGACCCCTCACCCCAACCACCGTTTTGTGCATCTTTAACTACAACTAAGGTCAAGTCTACCATCCTAAAAACCTAACAAACAATCAATAAATTTAACTTTTCCATTAAATCAATGGAGGGGCCATATAGCACATCATAGAAAAGGGGAATCACAAATGTTGCGTTGTGTATGGTTGCATGGAGGAAAAATTGTGAGAGACTAAAGATCGGTATATTGCTCAGAGGCATTTCACTTAGAGAATTTGTGGTAGGTGTTTGGTTCTAACAAATTTGAGCACTTCGTTGGGGTTAAATGAGTACTAGTGCTAGTGGTTTTGTCCTTGCCTCGTTCTTTCGTAGCTCGACTTCGACGTAGTAACGACGGTAGCTTCATAAGGTTGGGCAACGGAGCCATTATTTGCAAGTAAAAATGGTTTAAAAACCCTAACCCTACAGTGCTCCCGTGTAGCATTTATTCAAGCAAGCGAATCCGCCTTACCTTCCTTACGATACGTTCGACAACTAGTATAGCATCCCCTCTTCGCCTTTCTTTAGCATAATCTGTGAGGCAGAGAGACGCCATCAACATGCAGAACGAAGAAGGACAGAATATCGATCTTTACATTCCAAGGAAATGGTAAAATTGTTGTTGCGTGTTTTTTTTTTCGGTATTTCTGAGGTTCACAGCAATTTTTGTTTTTAGTTTTTCGGTTTTTGTGGGGTGAGGGGTTGAAGAAATAGAATTCGTGTGTATTCGACAGTTCTGCAACCAATCGACTGATAACTTCAAAGGACCATGCATCGGTTCAATTAAATATCGGGCACCTGGACGAGAACGGAATATACACGGGCCAGTTCACAACCTTTGCTCTCTCCGGCTTTGTCCGAGCACAGGTGTGTATGAATCCCGATCTTAATTTTTTCCGAGGCTAAACTATAACTGCCCAGAAGTTTCTCGAAAGTTGGCCCTTTTTCCTGTGTTTTCTTGCTGCTCTGCTCTATCCTGTAGTGAATGTGACCGCAGGTGACCAAGAAGACTAAGTAGCACACCAAAGCAACTAGGGCATCCATGAACATAACAGAGCCATTTTTGTGTTACTTTATTCTTTCATTATGCATAAGGCAACACTTATGGCCATCTGTTTATATTTTGCACTTTGTGGGCTCATAATAGTCAGATATAAATGAAAATTTATGTGTTTTCATCAAGGTGTTTATATTTTTTATATTTTTGTTCTTTGCTGAGATTTTCACTAGCTGAGTCTAGATCTTGGGTATTCTGTCTGGTCGAGTATGTTTCCAAGCAGAGTCCAGTGCCAGTGGTTGAGATTTGTTTTGATGCAAGTCTCTAGGGTGGATGCCACTCAATCTATCCCACTCAAGATATAAATCCGTATTTTCTTGGACTAGGGCATATTGACCTTTTGTTGAGGTCAGTGTTATCAGGCTCGAGAGTGCTTGAAATTGACTCCATTTGGCCTGCAAA
Source organism: Pinus albicaulis (assembly GCA_034641835.2). Taxonomy (NCBI): domain Eukaryota; kingdom Viridiplantae; phylum Streptophyta; class Pinopsida; order Pinales; family Pinaceae; genus Pinus; species Pinus albicaulis. The sequence continues at coordinate 836,038,137 of CM076578.1, forward strand.
CGAGGCTACTAAACCAATCCCATTCAATGTATATATATATATATATATATATATATATATATATATATATATATATATATATATATTTTCTTGACAAAGGCTTATTTGCCTTTGTTGAGATCAGTGCTATAAGGCTTGTGAATCCTTGAGTTCGACTCTGCATGGCCTTCAAACAAGTAGTTTTGACTCTCTGGAGTCAAACTCGGCCTAACCTATAAATACCCAAAAACCCTCTTAAACTCGCCTTTTTCCTGTATGTTTTTGCTGCTTTGCTTTGTCCTTTTAGTGAATGTCACCACAAGTGACCAAGAGGACTAAGTAGCATACCAAAGCTTAGTCACATGGTTTGGGTTCAAGTTCAGGTTCAACAATGATTTGGTTTGAGTTCGATTTTTGTTGTGAAGTTCAGATGAGGTTTGCCATGGTCTATATAACATTTTCTATATATATATATATATATATAACTTCAAAATGGAATATAGCATAAAATAATAAGAAATCAACATCAATAAACATACAAAATGCTATCATGTACTTGGAAACTGCAAAGACATATTACAAACTTGAGTTATGATATGAGGTTATGAGTTTGAACTATGGACTTGGTCAATGGCCATGAGGTTTGATGAGGTTCGTCGAACCTCATTTTTTTTTTAAGATTAATCAAATTTCAAACCTCAAGGTTGAAGTTTGTAATGTCTACAAGGGATTAATTGACCCAAGGGACAAAGTAGCTATCAATCTTTGTAGGCTATAGTCTTTGATAAAGGGGAAAACCCCAAAAGACACAATGTTTGGGTAGCGGAGGGCAAGTTTGGGGCAAAAAAGCCCAAAGTCAGGGTTTGCTATGAACCACACTCAATTAATTAAAGAGTTAGAATCATTTGATCATCATTGGATCATATCAATTTGTCTTTGTTTTCTTTGAGCTTGAGGCTCTGAGGGTTTTAAGACCTTTTTTTTTACTAGTTTCAATGGAGGTGATTCCACCCTACCTAGTCACCCCCTCTTCTTGTTTTGGCATGGGTTAAGATTTGGTCTAAGGAAATCACAGAGCTCGTGACATATTTTTGGACATGAATTTGGTGCATCTCCTGAAGAAGATTCGTGGCTTTCTGTGGTGAGAATCGTGGGTTTCTTGAGGCAATGAGATTTGGGAGGGAAGCTTGAGTTGTTCACGAGCAAATTTTCAAGTTTGGCCTTACTCAGGTTGTAGGTCCCTTTTTGAAAATTCACTATGAGATAGCGGGGTTAGATAGGAAGGAAATTCAGGCTGTTATGGAGTTGGTATTGAGAAGTGAGGTTGTGGATTAACTCAAGGAGTTGTTATGAGGTAGAAAGGTTACAAGAAGGTCAAGCTGTTGTGTGAACATGAGTTTTGTGGAGGACCAAATAGCCTCCCTGAAGCAATTTGAAACTTACTAAGCATATGTGGTGATCATTCAAGTAGAAATCAAGCCCTCCCTAAGGCTAAAGCCTATGCGAATCTCTCCTGGGTTAGAATGGTGATACCCCCTTGAAACAACTCGAGAATCTTCTGTGCGTAAATGTGGATCACTCAAGCAAGAAGTCAAACCCTTCTTGAAGGGAAATCAGAGGATTGACTAGAGTGGTAGCATATGCAATATTCCCTGAGACAATACGGGGTCTAAGGACAAACTTTGAAGGAGTTTGCTGAAGAAATTGAAGGATGAGGAAAAGCTAGATCTTAAGACAGAGTTCGATCCTCCTCTTGAGCAATCAGTTATCATCCGAGGAACTCAACCTTGCCCAGTGACTCATAATTAACTTTTTTGTAGCATATTTACTCTGAGGCTAACCAACATCTGATCTGGTCAAAGATTGCAAGGAAATACAAGCTGGGTACTACCATCAGTTTATGTATTAGTGTGGAATAGTTCATGTCATTTGGTAGATAAGATACAATTGCACATTGGTGAAGTCTGTTGAATCTGGAATTTATTCTGAATATAATGATTGGGTTGAGTGACAATACTATGTTGAATGAACGAGTACCCTTGCTATGAAACATGTTTACTCTTACATTGTACTATTGGTTAATTTATTTTTTTAATTACTGAATTATCAAAGAAAATTCTCTTGGAAACCCTAGTTAGCTGAGGAAACCCTAGGGGTAAAATTTCCCTAGGATATTACACAGTGGTATCAAAGAAAGCATCCTTCCAGCTTGTGAGTGTATGAGCCTTGTATGCTTCCAACAAATACAAGCAGCGCTACCATAAGGAGGAAGAGGAACACCCATCATCCTACCATGGGAGATAGAGAAGGGAAAGGAGAACATGACCCTGGTATCCTACTGAAAGCAATACTCTAGGGACAACAACAAATGACCAACATGCTAATGCAAGGACAACAATAGATGGCTAAGATTATTGTCCAAGCTATAAATAATCTAGGTAACAATGGATTGAATGCTGGTAATAGGGTTGGTGCTGAGGAAGCAACAACCATAATCCTGGCTCTTCCAATGTTGTTGCTCAAACAAGCAATTAAACAACTAGTGGAAGGGGTCATAGACCCTTACTTCCTCAATTTTTAAACAGTCAAACAATAGTGACCCAAGGAGAAACAAAGCCCAGTGTACTCTTTGATGATTACTTTTGGGAGTATGTAGCACTAGAAGAAAATACTTAGGCAACCATAACTTTCCAAGAATACAACAACATTAAATACATAAATAGACCTAGTGGATAACCTAATTCTGATCAAATGCACAAGATAAGTAGGTTATCCCTCCCTTCCTCTGATGGATCATCTAAATATTCAACAAGAGCTTGGGTGTAAAAAATCGACACCTACTTCATGTTCAATCTTATGTTAGAAGCAAACACTATCCAATTCGCCACACTACACCTAGAAGGAGAAGCACATGATTGGTGGTATCATGGACTGGTTATGTTGGGGAATGCAAACATCACTTCCTATGTAGAATTTACAGAAATAGAGATAGATAGATTTGATTGAAGAATCTGGATATAAACTTTAGAGAGTTGGCACAACTCAAAAAGACTTAACTCAAAAAATAGGATCGCATGAAGAGTATATTGTAGAATTCGTACAAACTACAGTCATGATCACATACATAGTCAAAGAAAGTCTAATCATATGCTCTTCATAGAGGGATTCATTGAACCCCTACAAGGCTGGGTTAAGGCATTCAATCTCACAACCCTACAAGGATGCCATCAAGAAGACTCTAGATATGGGAGGTGCAACTCCAAATGTGAAGACTCCACCCATGCCACATGTCCGCCCAAAAGACAAGGGCAAGAAGATGTCTCTAAACAATGTAACCAAGAAGGATCGGTTGGATGAAGAGACTTGAAACGAGGTTAGAAGAAAGAAGTTTTGTTTCACTTGCAAAGAGACATGGGAACTAGGTCACTGATGTTTGGGAAAGGGAAGGATTCACTACATTGAAGTACTGCTCGATAGCGACAATGAGAGTGATACAACACAACCACCAAGCAAGGTGCTTAGCATTTATGAAGAAGCACCACCGCTAAAAGAAGCGAGGAAGCCACTTCAAAGAATTGAATGAGGTATTATTGCCACTCTCTCAGGAATTCCTAAATATCACACATTCAAAATCAAGGGTGCTATACAAGGGAAACAAATCATAACATTGACAGATGGTGGAACAACATACACCTTTATTGATGCAACTGCAGTGGTAAGGAGTGGCATGCTCGCCCAAGAATTTGAGAGCTTCAAAGTGAGGGCGACTAATGGATATCATATGACATGCACAAAGGTAGTTCCATGTTCGAGTGTCACATTAGGTAAGTATACACTTACTGATGATTTTTATGTAATAGAATTGGCAAATACTAATGTGGTGTTGGGAGTACAATGATTGTACTCACTGGGAAGATTCATAATAAACTACCAAACGATGGAAATGGAATTCTAAGATACAAACAATAGTAAGGTAGTACGAAGAGGCATGAATAATGGAGGTCCCCGAATTGCCACGTCTTAGCAAATGGAGGTCATACCCACACAAGTCAAAATCACTTGCAGGACAACTTGTAGAACTACAAGTAACAACTTACAATCTAATGAAGCCAGGAAGGAAGAGATTGCGGAACATAACACATTCTTGAGATATTGGAAAGCCCACCTCTTAGTAGAGTACTCCAAGGATAAATTCTCTCGTGAAGTATTGGACAGACTCATTCACGATGATAGGTACAAGGTGGAAAACGAGATTATCTTCTATAAAGATGAAATATACTTTGTCCCCGAATCTACACTCAGGGAGAGGCTTGTCAGACCTACACATAACAAACTAGCTAGAGTTACTCACCCTCAACTCAAGAACTATGCAACGATGTGTATAGAACAGATTCTTGATGCAGACATGGGCCACAAAGAAGAACAAATTGTAGTAGCAAACCCTTCCATAAAGCTCAAGGGAAGAAGCACATGTCGCACTAGTTATGAGCACTTTAAGGGATGTGGAAAAAGCTATGCAACAACAAAAATGCCTCTTGGGATGATCGAAATTACAGGAAGAAAATATTTGATCGATAGAAATAAGATGATTCTCAATCCACTTCCAAGTCAAGTTGTCATTATGAAGGTTGCCAAATAATTTTTGTCGAAGGCAAATGGTTGCAAGATTGCAAGAGAAATTGCTGCCACTAAATATCTGCAATTTGATGAACTATTTTCCCACACAGGGTAAAGATTTTCAATGACCAACCATGCCTAGAAGACATCACCTAGAAAATGGGAAGTAAGCCACTTTCAAGGGGAAGGGAGCCAACAACAAAGCATGGACATCATGTGGAAAATATTTCAAAGGGTTCACTACTTAAGGGAGGATCCACCACCAACAAACTGTTTCTAAACACTTACAACTGTATATTTTGCACAAACTTCACTTATGATGAAACAAGTGAAAGTAACAACTATGGTGTGATGATGATCCTTGGTGACATGTTAATTATTTGGCAAAGAAAGGAAGTTACAAAGGCTGAAGAAGAGTCTCTGGAAGGGCAAATTTCGCTGCACCCAGATTTATCATTGCTTGGGGACAAGTAATGTTGGGAAGGGATGACTGTAATGTCCCTAAGGGATTTATTGGCCCAAGGGACGAAGTAGCATATCAATCCCCGTACCCCAAAGTACCCAATGTTTGGGCAACAGAGGGCAAGTTTTGGGACAACTAGGGAAAAAAAGCCTAAAGCTAGGGTTTTCTATGAACCCCACTCAATTAATTAAGGAGGAGAAACCCCCAGAAGGAAGTGTATAAATTCAAGAGAGTTAGAATCATTTGATCATCATTGGATTGGATTGAGCTTGAGGCTTTGAGGGTTTTAAGACCCCTTTTTCCTTTTGACTAGTTTCAGCAGAGGTGATCCATTAAGCTTTGGTCTAAGGAAATCACAAAAGTTGTGGCATATTTTGGGACATAAATTCAGTGCGTCTCATTAAGAGGAATCATGGCTTTCTGTGGTGAGAATTGTGGGTTTCTCGAGGAAGTGAGATTTGGGAGGGAAGCTCGAGTAGTTCAGTAGTAGATTTGCAAATTTGGCCTTACCCAGGTTGTGAATCCCTTTTTGGAAATTCACTCTCAGATAGCGGGGTTAAACAAGAAGGAAATTCAGGCTGCTTTGGAGCTGTTATTTAGTGAGGTTGCAAATTAACTTAGGGAGCTGTTATGAGGCAACGAGGTTACAAGAAGGTCAAGTCATTGTGTGAACAAGAATTTTGTGGGGGACCAAACGACTTCCCTGAGGCAGTCCAAAACTACTAAGCATAGGCAGAGGTCATTCAAGTAGAAATCAAGCTCTCTCTGAGTCTAAAGCCTGTGTGAAGCTCCCTTGGTAGTCTGGGATAACATTGTGATAACTCCCCCTAAAACAAGTTGAGCATCTTTTATGCATCCGCAGACTTGGGCGGTTCTCCGTCATGTTGTGAAATGGAAACCCGAGTTCCCCACACCAAGGCAGCAGTTTCTGTCGTGGCAGTTCATGGAAAGCCTCGAGTTTCCCACAATTGGACGGTTTCCATCGTGCCACAAAATGGGCACCCCTAAGCTTCGCAGACTTGGGCAACGGTTTTTGTCGTGCCATGACATGGAAACTCGCATGAATCACTCAAGCAAGAAGTCAAACTCTTCTTAAAGGGAAATCAGAGGATTGATTAGAGTGGTAGCATATCCAGTATTCCTTGAGACAATACAGGGCCCTGAGACAAACTTCGAAGGCTTGCTGAAGAAATTAAAGGATGGGTACAAGATAGATTTTGAGACAGAGTTTGATCCTTCTCTTGAGTAGTTGGTTATCATCCCAAGGAACTCGACCTTGCCCAATGACTCTTGGTTAACATTTTTGTAGCAGATTTAGTTCGAGGCTAGCCAACATATGGTATGGTCAAAGCTTGCAAGGAAATACAAGCTGGGTACTACCATCAATGTACGGATTAGTGTGGAACAGTTTGTTGGTAATGACAATTGTCGTTAGACCAAAACCCGCAGGCGTTAGTCAACGATCACATCACCAAAGATAAGGGTTCACAAGAGGCGGTTGGTTAGTCCATGTCACAAAACACACGGGGAACATTGCTTTATCCAATGTCCAACAATCTCCCCCCTCCCAAATGCGAGCAGGGTGTGTGCCAAACTCGTGACCTATGCTTTGATACCACTTGTTGGGAATCACAATTGCCGTTAGACCAAAACCCGCAGGTGTTAGTCAACGATCACATCACCAGAGATAAGGATCCACGAGAGGCGGTTAGTACGTGTCACGAAACATGCAGGGAGTGTTGGTTTATCCAATGTCCAACACAGTTCAGGTCATTTGGTAGATAGGATACAATTGCACATTGGTGAAGTCTGTTGAATCTGGAATTTATTCTGAAAATATTGATCGATCGGGTTGAATGACAATACTGTGTTCATGAACTATTGGATTGCATATTGTTGAATGAACGAGTGCTTTTGCTTTGGATCGTGTTGTTTACTCTTACACAGTACTACTGGTTAATCTATTTGTTTCATTACTGAATTATGAAAGAAAAATTTATTGGAAACCCTATTTAGCTGAGGAAACCGTAGGGCTACATTTTTTCCTAGGATATTACAAAGTTCAATGAATCTTGTAACATAGCACCAAAGCAACTAGGGCATTCGTGAACTTATCTATGGCATCATAACAGATGCAGTTTCTTCTGGTTTCTTGTTTCACCATGCACAAGGCATATTTATATTTTGCATTGTATGGGCATAGAACAATTTGATATAAATCAAAATTAATTTGTTGTCATAAACATGTGTATATTTTTTAGATTTTGTACTTTGCTGAGATTTTCACTAGCAGAGTCTAAATCTCGGGTCTTCTGCCTGGCCGAGTATGTGCCCAGGCAGAGTCTGGTGCCAGTGGTTGATATTTTTTCTGCTGCAAGTATCTAGGAGTGGATGGATATGATTATATTCCTTCAGCAGACCATGTAACCTAGTAACAACCATAAGAAATACAGTTAATGCTCAAGAGGTCTGGTACTAATTATTAACTAATTATTCATCTAGGCACTTTATGATCATTTCTGACTTGTCCAGTAAGTTGTACAACAATAAAAAAACTGACTAGGATTTAACAATCCTCATAATTTGCTAAAATCATCAAAATGATGCCCTTCTCTAATTAGACCTTATGATATCTATGACATGTTATTTTTTCTGCATAGATAATTGGTTGCTAGCTACAAGTTCCGTTTTTTCCATTTCCATGCTGCTTATTATTTCATAATCTGCCGAACTACTTTCTGATTGAATTTTCTTTGTTTTGTTTTCCAATTGATTGCATGTTAAATTTTCATGGGACTTCTTTATTGACAGAAATTTACACCTAAAAGACTTGAGAAATAGAACTTCCAACATACCATATCCCTAAACACTCCTGTCCTGATAAAAATCTTATCACCGGGACTCAATGAAGGTCATTGTAATTGACCGAGTTGATATAATGCTAAAAATTAGTATAGCAGCCAGTGCTGAACAGTAATATGAGTACAAGATTCAGTGCATACATTGTAGTCCGTTTACACTGAGTTTACCTTCTCAGATTATAGAATTCTGCAAGATCTGTTTGTCCAATTTCCAATGTTGCTGTTCTTTTCCATAAATTGTAGGCCTTTTGCTGTTCAAACCAGCAGCATCATTTAGTTTACCTGCACTTATTTCATACGACTAGGAGTGCACAATGAAGTCTAAGAGCTTCACTTGTATAAAAATGTTAGATATCATATGAAATTGATTGCATGAATAACTTAGAATACATGGGAGTTCTAACTTCTATCCCCTTATTAGGGAGATGCATGCATCTAAGGAGATGTTGCTGTTCTTTTAGATTATTTATAAACAATTTTTTGTATAAACCAGTTGCATTATTTACTTTAAGAATAAAAGGAGAGCACAATGAAGTTTAAGTGCTTCACTAAGATAAAAATGTTAGAAATCAAATGGAATTGATGGCATGAATAACTTGTAAAAAAGTATTCGAAGAATACATGGTAATTCTATCTTCTTAAAAAGGAGATGCAATGTGAGCAGAAATATAAATGAGTACTAGTTTTATGGCAAATACCCTAATGAAGGGATAATAAGATAAAACACATTTTTGTCTCTACCCTTTCACAATATTCTTCATTATTCTGAAGGTTCTGAGAAGAGAACAACATGACAATAAATATATAGATGCGAATCTGAGCATAAATCTGATATCCATTCAGTCAAGTCCTTGATAGATCCGAGCCACAGGAAAAATATCAATTCCAATATTTTTTCTTTCCAGGTAACATACCCCAGGCAAAACTTTCTGGGCACTTCCCTTCATTCACAGGATAGTGCCTAGGGTAAACTGTAGATTTTTCAGGGCTCAAGGTATGGTCGCCAAGTCATGATTAGAATGTTTATAGTTCATCAACAATTGGCTAAAGAGCAAAAATGTCAGAAAGTCGGATTTGAACTGGGTAGAGAGGGTAACATTTTTTTCCTCATACATTTGTGCTAGACCCATTTGACATCAATTCCTTATTATCCCTTCATTAGCAGAAAAGAAAAATGTGCACGCTCTTGACAAGATTAACAATGTTGTTTTCTTTCCAATGAAAATTTTGTTGGAAAACCCAAGGATTGCTTTCCCACATTTATGGATCGCATCCCTAGTAAACCTTTTCACTAAGATTAGCGTGTCTCACCCAGGGGCCTTTGTAATGGGCACCTGCTTGCGTGGAACTAGCTAAATGCCCAGCAACATTGGCAACAATCAGTTAAGCTAACCTCTCGGGATAAGAGGATTAACAATGTTTTGCCCATGGGAATAGCATTTTAGAAAGGCAAGCTTGCAGGCATTGCATATTTCAGATATTTGCATGATATACATTGCAATGACACTTCCATGGGCCAGGATGTATAATGATTATGAGGGTTTATTTCTTGCCATGGATGGTTTTACACAGCATTAAATACTTATTTTCTTATCAATGGTCAAGCTTAAAAGATAATGACTTATTTTCAACCTCATTAAAGAAATTATCCTTTATTCTAATGCATGTCGATAAAAATTAAGACAAAAAAGCTACTGTGCAAATAATTTTATGTATTAATAATTAAATTGTGTAATGATTCAGCTTCTTGAGAACGTAATAATTCTCTCTACTTGGGATTGTATTTTCTTTTTCAGTAATTAGGATGCACAATAATGTCTTGTCCGTAGATCTATTTTGTGGCTTTCTATATTTGTGTTGGATAATTTTATCATGCAATTTGCAATTCTTGTCCTTTGCAGGGGGATGCTGACAGTGCGTTTGATAGGCTCTGGCAGAAGAAGAAAGTAGAACTTGGCCAGTAATTTTTGCAAGATTGTGAAATGCAGGATTTTAATTTGAGAAAAATGTGTAAACTTTAAATTGCTTTATGGCAACATATATTTATGGAGACAATGGGGGTTCTGTTTAGTAGTTAAGTATGATCTTGTAGGACTTTTAATTTTGATCATCTCAAATTTTTAATCTAAAATAGCCGAACTTTCCTCATCGTCGAGCATGTCTTTTTATTGGTTGATACTGTAATGAAAATTCATTTTGGGGTCTATATAATAGTAACAGTGGGAGATTAAATAAGCCATGTAAGGTGAAATATGTCTTTTTCCATGTCTGATTTTTTGCAGGATAAAAGCAATTGAGTGATAAGCCAGGTAAAGTGAAGGTTTTTATCCAAAGATATCTTTTTACATGCATGATTTTTTTGCAGGATAAAAACAATTGAATGAGCTGATCACTATTGCAGTCTGCCCGCAAATGAATTAATGATAATTCAAATTTCAAACAGTAATCGGCACAATCAGATCAATCAGGAAATCAAATTGTGGGAACTCAATTGAATCAATTCTGTATAACTGTTATGCATATATGTATAATAGCCCATAAATGAATTAATGATGATTCAATTTTCTAATCCGAACCATCACAACCAAATTCAATCGGGAAACCAAATTGTGGGAACTCAATTGAATCAATTTTGTATAACTGCTCTGCATATATGTATACTAGTCACCGGTGTTCATCATCGGGTTTAATTGGAAAAGTAAGTTTTGCTGAATTGGAAAAGCAAGGGCTTGGCAGATTTTGCCACAAATATATGCCAAGGTCCAGTTTATGCGGGTCTCTCATAAAATTACATAACAAACAAACATTTCGTAGGATTGCAGTGGGGCAAATTTGATTGTGAACCTTGTCATCCCTTTTTTCTATTGGCGTTGTTTTGTAAGATTGCATCAGGGGGCACTTAAAAGTCAATTTATCATATTTTTTAGCATTGTTGATATTTTTTTAACATCAGTGACTTAAGTTAAACAAAAAACGCAAACTGAGGTGGCTTAGTGTATATTAGCCCATAAATGAATTAATGAGGACTTTAATAGAGGTGGAATGTGCTGAACTTGAAAATCGTTGCATCAGGAGGCGCATTTGACAGTGCAGGTTGGTGAGATGCATAACGTATGTTTGTCATGTGGACTCAACTGCCTGTGCTATATAGCTGCATTTTCTACAGCCCAGGTGATATATACTTCGATATGTCATGACCAACGAGGATGAGAGGAGGAGGACTAGCCTCATCTCGTACCAAAGGACAAATGCTAGCAAATGTTGCACATGCCAATTGTGTAAAAATAAAAGAGATTGCAGGGAAGCCTCGAGTCATCTATATCTTGGCTCCCTCATCCCTAGAATTTGTTTTCACCTCACATCAGAGTAATTTCATTCGTGGAGAGAATTATGGAAGGAAGAAGAGAGCTTGAGACTAAACTTGATAGGATAATTGTTGCAAGTATTGTAGGTTATTACTATATGTTTTGAGAGTGTTTCGTCAATGATATGACCCATATTTTTGGGGGTTACCTTATACCTAGAGGGTGAGAATAATACATCTGCTATCAAATAGATGGCATAAAGGGTGAGAATAAGACATCTGCCATCAAATAGATGGAATAGAGGGTGAGAATAATACATCTGCTATCAAATAGATGGCATGATAGGTTAGGAGGATGGAGACACATAAATTCCAGGAGAAGGCTCAACTCAATCGTAAGAAGAGACTATCCCATAAAGTGTAGGATTTCAAAGGAGAAAGATGGCATGGTAGGTTAAGAGGAAAGAGACACATCAATTCCAGGAGAAGGCTCAACTCAATGGTAAGAAGAGAATATCCCATAAAGTGTAGGATTTCAAAGGAGAGAGAAAAGGAGCTAGGCTCATCAAGGCCTAGGCTGGAGGCCATTGTAGCTGCTAAGTGGTAACATCAAATATTTATGAGCCATGTCAAGCATGACGTTTATCACATTGAGAACCTTGTTAGAGAAGAAAAGGGGAAGACATCTACTAAGCGAATTGATGTGGAGCGGTTGGAATGGATTCCAGAGATGGGACTTCCCAGGAGTTGTGAGACCAAGTATTTGAAAATAGTGAAGCTTTTTTGATATAATAAACACAATCATGACAAATGTGGTGGACGATAAGAGCACTAAGCACCATGAAATCTTGAACAAACTAGTTTTGGCTAAATAAAAAATATGAAGCACTGATAAGTACCATGCGAGGCTAGGCTCCAAGGCTGTGAGTGAGGACCAGGACTATGTAGGGCATACTATCAGAGAGGAATATGAGACAACACGAGACCCAAAGGATCGGGCCACTCGATCAATGTGGATTCTGATTTCGAATTTGGAGATACACCAACCACTCCAACTTCCAAAGCTATATTTTGTTTTATGTTATTTACATTGAATTGTGGAGTAACATTGAATTGTGGAGTAAATTGATAAAAAGCATAGCTGACAAAATGATCAATGTGTATTCTGATTTCGAATTTGGAGATACACCAACCACTCCAAGTTCCAAAGCCATATTTTGTTTTATGTTATTTAGATTGAATTGTGGAGTAAATTGATAAAAAGCATAGCTGACAAAATGGTTGTCTTCTAGTGATAAGGTGTACTATTAAAGAAGGGAAGATTTGCAACCTCCTTGAGAAGCTCGCAACAAAATGTGTACTATTAAAGAAGGGAAGATTTGCAACCTCCTTGAGAAGCTCGCAACAAAATGGGTTGATTGTATATTATTTTTTGTAAATTATTAATACAATAAAGTAGTTAAACTAGAAAAACAATTAAAAAAATCAAGTTAACAATATATGGTATTATGGTTTGACTTCGTTCCATTCTTTTGTGAATTTATAAGTTAAATAGTTGTTCTAACTATTTGAGGAGTCTTAATGTGAGTTATTTTGCAGCTTAGAAAATGAAAAGCCCAAACCTCATTATTAATATAAATATAAGTAGAGAAGGAATAAAAATAAATAAATGAGTTAGAGTATAAGTAGAGAAGGAATAAAAACAAATAAACGATTTAGAGTAGAAGTAGAGAAGGAATAAAAACAAATAAACAATATAGAGTGATAAAACATATACAATGTTTAGGAAAAACATCTATTATTGAAGATTAATCATTCTTATTGCCTTGTTACAATAAACCTTGAATATTCAAGCATATAAAATGAAAAGCCCATACTTTATCATTAATATCAAGTTAATTAAGAGAAGGAATAAGAACAAATAAAAGATTTAGAGTGATAAAATATTTACATTGTCTAGAGGAAACATTTATTATTAAACATTAATCATTCTTCTTATCTTGTTACAATAAGCCTTGAGTACTCAAGCACAGATTCATTAGTGGATAATATGTACACTGATAAAACATATAGATGTCTAGAGGAAACATCTATTATTGAAGATTAATCATTCTTTTTTTGTGTACTCAAGCATAGATTCATAGTGGATAATATTTAGAGTAATAAAACAAATACAATGTCTAGAGGAAACATCTATTATTGAAGATTAATCATTCTTATTGTCTTGTTACAATAAGCCTTGAGTACTATTTGAGCATAGATTCATCAGTGGATAATATTGATTTTATGATCCTAAAATGATGAGTTATCAAGACCTTGAGATCTCAATATATAGGCTTCATAGTGAAAGACAACTTCACACAATGAATGTTGGATAAATAAAATCTTACTTACCAAGCCCATGTTAAGGATTAAGAAGTCAAATTTTTATTGTTTATTTTCTGTAATAAAAGTTATGAGTGATTCTAGTAAGTCTAATGTTGCCTCATTAGATGCACATTAATGCCTTGTCAATGATGATCTTAATTATTATAAATCATCATAACGACATGTCAACAAATATGGACACTAATCACCATTATCACGTATTCTAATAATGCAACAAATACATTATATTGTAAGATGGTATGTATGTTATCAAGTTAACTAAATATTATGATTGACCTTGTTTTATTTTCCTGTGAATTTGTAGTATACATTGAAAAAGAGGTGAGACACTTTCACATACATTAGATTCTAATGCCAATCTATAACACATTCTTAACATATCATTCATAAACCATAATATATGTTATTGTTCAAAGTTAATATTGAAGTTCATCTTTATCTTCATTAAGTAGCACACATATTTAGTAATTATGGACACAATATATTCTTAGTAACATAATTGTCAGACATGTTAGGCCGCACAAGCATGAATCTCGTAGAGTAAGCTAAAGTAATATGAATAGTGTAAGTGCCAACCAACCCTCCTTGTATATCTAGAGGACTATATTTTATAAGAGTAACCAATAGATCTAAATAAGGAAAGGAATTGTTATAAGCAAAAAAAAATCCCACAAACATTATGCATGAGGTATGCAAAAGTGAAGTTCATTGGTGTAAAATGCCAAAATTCCCATTATACAAACCCAACAAATGTCATATATTCCTTGAAAAAGTAGAGATTTGCTCTTTACTCTCTCATTAATTGAGCTAATCTACATCAATTGTATTATATGTAAATGGGGCAAGTAAATATTATTGAATACTTGAAATGATAATATTTTATTGTTGTTTAATATATTAAAATAATTATAGTCATGTTAACATTTGGATTTCATAACATAATTAATGTGTTAAAATTATTATACAAGATAATTATTTTGAGATGCGAGGAAGTTGTACTTGGTCATTAGGATGAAGAGGATGAAGAGGATGATAAATCAATGAGTTTACTTCTTAATGTTACATTGCCATCAATTTGACATTGTGATCATATTTTTTTTTCTTCTAAGTAAGATTAAATTCTATTAGTTAAACATGATATACATGGAGGCTCTGGGCTCTGCAGTTCAAGCCTGTATCAATGGCATAGTTTGCAACAAAAAGGAGCTGCCCATGCAGTTGAAATCAGCCCAAAGAGGGTTTGAGTCGCTGCCTCGCGTGAGGAAACCAGCGTTATACAAACAAAATTGATTGTGCCAAAAGATAGCAACATTTAACAAAATTATGATGCTGAGATCCATAAATCGGAGAAAACCTGATAGCCTAGGTATCATGTGGTGCAGGAGGTGTCTCTTCGACAATGAGACATCTGTATTCGTCGTCATTGGCATCTTGGGTGGCAAGTGCTGCATGTCGAGGCGTTGTGACTTCACCACCTTTACCCATGGCCTGCTTGCTTTGCTCCTTGCCGTCTTTGCTGTTTCCCAAGCTGCTGCTGTTGTCTGAGCGCGAATTGTGCTTGCCAGGAACATGTTGCTTCTCCTCATCCGCAGAGGGGCCGAGGTCACTGCGAGGGCGCTTTTGCAGAATGGGCGGACCGTGGCTGGGAACCTCAGCAGGCTCCTCCCAGAAGGAAACCAAGATGGTGGCTACAACATGGGGGCGTTCTAAGGAGAAATGAAAGTGGAATTGGGCAGAGTTGGGGGTCTGCGAAATGACGAAAGGGACCAAGCGAGGCGGAGGCTGCGAAGAGAGCTCTGAGACAGAGGGTCGAGCGGAGGGGCGAGACAAACCATCCAAGCGATCGCGTCCGCTGCGGGTGTGGGGGTACCTGCCCCAACAATGCTCCAAGGAAGAAGACGAAGAACTTGACTGAGCAGAGGGCGACAGACGGGCATCGCGACCTCTGCTGCTGCCACGCTTGCATCGCATGCGATGCCTGAGTCGAGGCATAGTGGTGTAGAAGGGGCAGATGGCGCTTTGGGAGGTAGAAGACGCAGGGTGGTGGCACCACCGCGACTGAAGCTTAGAGGAGGTGGTGAGGCCAGAGGCAGCAGAGAAGTGCAAATGGCAGAGGATGCTCTGCGAGTAATGGTAGCCCTGAAGAAATTCAATGCAGCACCGAAGACTGCAACGTCTCCCTGTTGGCGTGCGGGAGCTCGGCACCACGACTTCAGGGGGGCAGCAACTTCACAGAGGAGAAGACTAGAGAGGCATAGAACCAGGAGGCCGAAGCGCAAACCAAAAGGCCGAAGAGCAAAACTAGAAGGCTAAAGAACATAACCAGGCGAATGAGCAAGGAGCGTCATTTTGAGGCGGAAGGAGCAGCGTCGACGTTTGCAATGGAGTAAATGCAGCTCGGGGTGACAACCAAAGCTCTTAAATGGAGTAAATGTTCGTTGGTGTGGCTTGTGGGTGCCCTACCACACGCTGACCCACAAGCCCAATACTGTATAATCTTCATTAAGCACCCGCATTTGGGGGACATTGTGATCATATTACTCTTTGTTACATTATTTAATATATAAACATATGTTTCTCAAGAGGCTTTCTTTGATCTATCAAGTGTTGAGTATCCACCACCTATCAAGAATTGTGACACCATTTGGACTTTTTTCTAGCTTGTCAGAACTCAACTCAACTAAATGGCCATGACGACTCCCTTATGAGAGTGCATTAACCATTTTTTTTGAAGAAATAGACCCTATTAGGTATATAACACTAACCCTCTTCCACCAACATGACTGTCACACACACACACACAGATACGGCTCAAGGGGTTAAGTTAACTAATTATCACAACTATTCTTAACAATGCAAAGTATCAAACGAGAATTGTACCGAGTACTTGTTTTTTTTAGGTAGAAAAAAATCATCCGATTTTGAAAAGCACTGATTCATAATACACCTTTTTTTGGAGCATATTTTCGACACTTAATTTTTTGTTTTTTTTGTTTTTTTTGTGTGTCAAGTATGAACATTTTTTTTTAAAATGTTAATGATTTTCTTGCTGATTTTGAAAAGTGTTTATGAGGCATCAACCCTTTTTTTTAGAGGGCTTATTTTTGACACTTAAAGTGTGGATATATTTTCTAATATATTAAGTGGATATATTTTTTAAAATTTTGGTAATTTTAATGTGGATTTTGAAAAGCATCAAGAAAAATAAAAACTTAAAAACAAACCTAAAAAATAATAATAAGTAAATAAATAAATAAATATAAACATAGCAAAAATAAAAAACATGGCAAAAAAAATAAAACAAAATTAATTTATAAATGATAACAATATATATATATATATATATATATATATATATATATATATATATATAAACAAAATTAAAACATTGAAAAAAAAAAATTACATTAAAAAAATAAACATTTAAGAAACATAAAAACGAAAATAAAAGAATAAAAATCGCCAACTCCTGTGGCCCAATGAGTCCTAGGGGCCAGGACTTCGAGCTGACATCATCGTGCTCAGGTGAGTCGGGCGCCCAACATGGGCGCACATCACCGATATGCAACAGGCGTGCCCAAGTGCGACGAGCGAGCGTGCGAAGGGCGCGCCCAAGTGCAACGAGCGAGCGTGTGATGGGCAGGCACACCCCTATGTGCGATGGGTGGGCACACCCCTATGTGCGATGGACGAGCGATTGGTGGGAAAGTGCCCCGGGTGACCCAATACGGGAGTTCGTTCAGGCAAGCACGCGCTCGAGCAAGGGGTCCATGAGGTGGAAGTGCAACACAGGCAACACTAGCTGGGACACACCACACTTGGTTCGGGCAACCCATGAGAGCGGTGTGCGACATGACTGAATGATGAAAAAACTAAGTGTTGGCTGACATGTTTATATGGGCAGGCCAACGCGTGCAGGAGGTGACCTAGTCGACCCATGAGCTGGTCGAAGGGTCACAACTATTGAAGAATGGGACCACGACATGACATATATATATATATATATATATATATATATATAGAAGTGAGCATGGAGGCATTGATAATCATCACTTGGATGAGTTCACTCTGAAATAATGAAGAGGAGCTCGTGGATGAACCCGCAGGGCGAGCAAACGAGTTGAGAAATTTGGGTTGTGCAGGTCGGGTCAACCGAGCGTGCAGACAGGTCACTCAGTACGCGTATTGTGCAAACATGGTCGCATTTGTGTAGACTGAGTCACAACACAATGCGTAGCATTCAGGGCGGGTCACCGCGTGTAAACAAGGCTGCGTTCATGCAGACAGGGTCAACCAGTGACTCAGATCGTGCAGAACAGTGTCAAAAGTGACCATGACGTGCATAAAGAGTTGAACGTGTTAGGACGACGAGTATAATCGTGAAGAACGTGATTGTGAGGCCAAATTTGGCGTTTCTTTGGCAGAATTGTGCGAGCAAGTGGCAACAAGGTTGTCGCATGATTATGGCATGATTTTGAGTGAAATTTGGTTAAGTCTGCAGGCCAAACAAGTTGGAAGCACAACTTATGTAAACTTGTACTTTGTAACATATTGTACATTGATATTACTATTGGGCAGAATTTCGGGAGTTGCCCCTCCCAAGTATGTATGGGGGGACTTATGATGTTGATGAATGTTTAATTGTGAAAGATTAAATATTGAAGTAATTGTTATTTCGCTTCATTGTTAAGAACACTTGTTTGGAAAATTGAATAGGTGTTGAAGTTAGCTGTAGTCCATACACTATAGTATTGGTAAAAAGAAAAAGTGTAGTGGTTTCGCACCCGCTATACGTGGTTAAAAGAGTAACAAAAGGATAGGGCCGTGATAGATGGCATCAAAGCTTGGTTCAAGGCGAGTTGAGTTGCGTTGATTATTGAAGATTGAAGCAGGAATATGATAGCAGGGTTGCAGTTAGTATTGAAGCTTGGAAATTATATTGATTGGTCTCAGTAAGACATTGGCAGGGGCAAGACATTGGTCAGGGCTGAAGTTGCATAACAAGAAATGGAAAGTTGGGAAGGATGCCAAGGGAGGCTCTTTAAGACCTTATATAGGTTGAGGTGTATGAAAGAAGATCACCCATTGATTCGTGATTAACTTGAAGTCTTGGAGGAGAATGTTGAGGTAGAGATTCTTCAACTTGGTTGGGAAATGGAGCAGGATAGAGTTGCAGATTGTGATGAAGAAGAAGAAATCGAGACATGTGAAGAAGATGTTGTTGCAAGTGTGTCAATGATAGATGAGGAGCTTGATGAACAAGTTGGCCCAATATCGTGCACTTTGTAGACATTTATGATGGAGGACACTCACTTGGAGAGACCTCATGGAGTCGTAACTATTGATATGACTTGTGTTTCATTGGAGCTTTTGGAGGATGGGCCATATGTAGGGATGAACAAAGGAGGAACTTCTTTGTCGATGCCATCGCTGATCTTTCCTTGGATGACTATGATGAGATCTTGTGCATTCGAGAAGCAAGGAGCATTGTTTGTTGTAGAACTTGTTTGGGCAATTTGTGACCTCATGGTAGAAGGTTCAAATGCCCGTGACAAGGGTTGAACTTGATGAGCTTTGAGATGGGTGAGTCATGCTTAGCCATATGGAGAATTGGCTAAGTGCCCGACATGACTCATGGACTGATTGAAGGAAGGGCACACCGATATTTGGGAAGACTTCTTCATGGCTAGAACTAAGAAGATAAACTTGGTGGACCTTTAGTGGGGGAGGCAACAATGAAGGAAGGACCCACGATGTTATATGAAGGTAGAAGTGACCGAGGGCACTAACCTAGATGATGGACAAGGATGTGATGAATAGAGTTGTGTTGAGTCCACTCTTAATGGACATATAGGCATCTGAAGTCATGGACATCGACATGAGAGCAAGCAGACATTATGCAGGTGCACTTATGGAGATTATGAGCATCAACGAGGAGTGTCAAGGCAAGGATGTTGAACAAGATGAATTTTCTAGTGTGAAATGGAGACATTTTATTGATGGATCGATAGGGATGTTGTTCACATTTGGACAACAAGACCATGGTTGGATGAGCAGCCTATGAGGAAATTAATATGACTTGGAAGGAAGAGGCAACTTGTGATGTTATTCTTGGCCAAGTCAAGTGTGATTGCCAAAGTATTGGATGGAGATGATGCATAGGAGTTCATGAGGATTTGGAGATGGATGCAACCATTGAAGACTTCATACTGTAGTGGTCTTGGAGTATCTAGTTCATTGACAAGCTGAGGTCAGGATATGTCTTGACTTTGATGCATTATGGGATGCATACCTTAGGCACATTATGGGGTGTGTTCGTGAGAAGTGACTTGATGGATATGATCGAGACAAGACACTTTGGAGTTTGATGGAGTTGCAACGATGGAGATGCCTTGGTGAGGTACACTTGGGCATGGGTTGAGTCATTTTGACTTAGCCACACTTTTGATGGACATGATGGCTGGTTGGCTTATGACCATGGACATCACATGGATGGATATTGAGGCAAGGTTGGACTTTCCCTTTTGACAGATTTGATGGATGGAATATTGCAGATGAGATGGAGGTTGCTTCATGGACCTGGATATGGAACATTGAGCATTGATTTGATGAGAGGAGTCCTTGATTGATTTGAGGAGATGGGCCTCTCACATATGGATGATGATGCTTGATAGTTGTGACTGCCTACAGGAAACACATAGAGATTAGAATCACGGGCATCATGTTGCAGATGAGATGAGGACTACCTCATGGACCTGAGCATGGCTTATTTTGATAGAGATGGGATGTATTCTTGATCGAGTTGAGGATGTGACAGTATGCTAGAGAAATGAATGACGAAGGCATGAGGATGCTATTCTCATGGTTTGAATGTGATGGTTGGACTAGCTAGCCAACTAGTTCGATTCATGGGGGTCGATAGTGCACAGAGATATGTTGGAGTATATTGGTAGCAGGTTCAGATGATATTAACGATACATGATGGGTCGACATGATATATGTTGCAGTGATAACATGTAGCTTGAGTTGGAGATATTGACTTCCCATGATGGAGGAAACATGTGGAGATTGCGACAGGTGTGATCGATGATAATGGATTGAGGAGATTTTCCCTTGTACACATTTATGGAGTCATGAGCCTTGGTGGTTTGTGCGATGATGGAGCAGAGGTAGCCAACATGGACATTTTGGATATGTTGGAGATAGCGACACTTTGCGGCAATGTGATGGAGTTGTCGAGGTTGAAAACCTTATTTAGAGTGGGGGAGGATGTTAGGACTTCAAGCTGACATCACCGCACTTAGGTGAGTCGGGTGCCCACCATGGACGCACATCACCGATATGTGACGAGTGAGCGTGCGATGGGTGGGCGCACCCCTATGTGCGATGAGAGAGCAATTGGTGGGCGACCCAACACGGGTGTTTGGGCGGGCACGTGCCCGGGCAAGGCGTCCATGAGGTGGAAGTGCAATGCGGGCAACATGGGTGGGCACACCCCACACTTGTTGCAGGCGACCCGTGACAGCGGTGTGCGACATGAACGAATGATGAAAAAAACTAAATGTTGGCCAACATGTTTATATGGGCAGGCCTACGCGTGTAGGAGGTAAACCAACCGACCCATGAGTTAGTCGAAGGGTCACGACTATTGAAGAATGGGACCTCGACATGAGATATATATAGAAGTAAGCGCAGAGGCATTGATCATCATAACTTGGACAAGTTCACTCTGAAATAATGAAGAGGAGCTTGTGGATGAGCCCACAGGGCAAGTGGATGAGTTGAGAAATTTGGGTCGTGCAGGTAAGGTCAGTCGAGCGTGCAGACGGGTCACTCAATACGCATATCGTGCAGAAAGGGTCGCGTTCGTGCAGACTGGGTCATGGAATAACGCGTAGCATTCAGGGTGTGTCACTGTGTGCAGACAAGGTTGCGTTCGTGTAGACAGGGTTAGCTTAGTATGCGGTACATTTAGGAGGTCATAATACAGGTCGTGTTCGTGCAGACATGGTCAACCAGTGACCAGGATAGTGCAGAACAATGCCGAAAGTGACCAAAACATGCAGAAAGAGTTGAACGGGTCGGGACGACGGGCATAATCATGCAAAACGTGTTTTTGAGGTCAAATTTAAGGTTTCTTTGGAAAGATTGTGCTTGGGCAAGTGGCAACAAGCTTGCTGCATGACTGTGGCATGATTTTGGTTGAAATTTGGTTAAGTGTGTAGGCCAAGCAAGTTGGAAGCAAAGCTTATGTAAACTTGTACTTTGTAACATATTGTACATTGATATTATTATTGGGTAGACTTTTCGGGAGTTTCCCCTCCCAAGTATGTATGGGTGTACTTGTGAAGTTGATGAATGTTTAATTGTGAAATATTAAATATTGAAGTAATTGTTATTCCGCTGCATTGTTAAGAACATTTGTTTGGAAAATTAACTAAGTGTTGAAGTTAGGCATAGTCCATATACTCTAGTATTGGTAAAAAGAAAAAGTGTAGTGGTGTCGCACCCGCTATACATGGTTGAAAGAGTACCACAAGGATAGGGCTGTGACACTCGGGGTGGTAGGAACGATTCTTGATTGTCCTTGCCACCTTAGGGCTCGCCCGTTGGGCCGCGGGGGTTGGTGGAGAGGGAGCTGCATGCCCCGCTAGCCAACGAGCCCTGGGGGTAGCAGGGCTAATTTTCAGAATCAACCTTACGACCCTTAGGGCTAGTTGGGCAGCGGGGTAGGCTATTTTTTTAATGTTTTTTCAAAAATTTAATGTTATATATATATATATATATATATTTTTTTTTTTTTTTAATTTTATGTTTTTTAATTGTTTTTAATTTGTGTTTTTTTAATTTTATTTTTACTGTCTCTTTTTTAAAGTTTTTATTACTTTTTATGATTTTTATTTATTTTTTATTTTTTATTTCGTTTATTTATTTAAATTATCTAATATCGTTTTTTTCCTTAACTTACATTTCTTTTGGAAATATTTTCTTGTATTATTATTATATATATATTTTTAAATTTTTTTTGTTTTTTTTAATAATTTTTTTGTCATTTTTTATATTTCTTTATTTTTTTTGCCATGTTTTTATTTTTATTTTTAATATTTTAATATATATTTTTATTTACATATTATTATTATTATTATTTTTTTTTGGTTTTAATTTTTATTTTTCTCCATGTTTTTTTTTGTCATGTTTTTGTTTTAATGCTTTAATATATATATTTTTATTACTTTTAAAACTTTTTGTGTTTTTATTTTTTTCAATGTTTTAATTTTTATTTTCTTTTGTGTTTTTCATTTTTATTTATTTTATTTTTTCCTGCAGGGTTTGTGTCGATCGTCGACTAGCAACCCGATCTCATTATGTGTCAATTTGATAGTTGATTTTAAAGTTTTTGTTATAATGGATCGAATTTGACCCTACAATTTGTCAATTTCATGGTTGGGCTTTAAGCTTTCATTACAATGGGTCAATTCATCTATACTACATGTCAATTTGATGATTGATTTTAAAATTTTTCTTGCAATCTGTCAAGTTGTTTTAGTCTAAGATTTTAAAGTTGTTATATTTTTAGCATTTGAAAAAAAATTACTCTTGGTATAATGACTCTTTCATTTAGGTATTCATTTTAAAAAAAAAAATTAGTCATAGAAATTTTTCATAATGCCATGGTTGAAATATGTTGAAAACTTAAGGTATTTTGTATTCATGATCTTTGGTTTTAATTCCATGGTTGAAAAATTGTCAAAATTTTAAGGGTTTTTTTGAGTCATGATATTTTATCTTTAACACCGTGGCTGAAAATTGTTGGAATTTTAAGGCTTTTCAGAGACATGATGTTTTATCTTTAATGTCATGCCTGAAAATTATTGGAATTTTAAGGTTTTTTAGAGTCATGATAATTTATCCTTAACACCAATGCTATTTTTTTTGAAAATTTGCCTTGAAAAAAAAGACGTTATTACAATATCAACACTTTTTGTTTTCAGGGTGTTTTTTGCACAAAAAATAGGTTTTTATTGGCTTTTACTGCCATTTTTAAAAAATGTTGAAACTTACCTCGAAAAAAAAAAGTTTCTTTTTGTAAGCTTGGTAGTACTTTTCATTTTTTTTTACTCCATTTTCATCAACATGTCCATATACATCACTCTGACCGGGGAAGGGAATTGAACCTGTAATGAGTGCTATAACAACTCGTCTCATCACCGTTTAACCAAGACCCCATGGACTCCCTGAAAAAAAGTTATTCCAACATCAAAATTTTTCGTTTTCGGGTTGTTTTTTATGTTTTTTTGCTAGAGTTCTCGTTTTGAGTTTAAAGTTCCCATTTCAAAGTTCCCATTATTTCTTGTGCATTTTGATAGTTTTGTGCTAGTAGGTTCTTGATTAGAATCTCTTTGGGTTAGGCACATTAATCTATGCTAATGTGTTTAAAAGTGATGTCATTCACAAATGTATAGAAGCATCCATTGGGTTTGCCTGTGAAGTTTCCTTTTATGTGTGTGAGAGAGAGAGGGAGACAAGTAAGGATAAATATTTTAGGCAGCGAAGAGGAGAAATGAACCTTGTCCTCTTTAACATGATCCACACAAATATGGAAACCCTTTTCAATGTTCGGTAATCCATCTTGAATAGGCCTCTAAGTTTGCTAAGATTTAAATCTAGGTCTTTTGCATGGCGATGCCCAATTTCAACCACCTAAACACAACTTACAAAGATATCTAACTATTTATCTATCTATCTATCAAGGAAACCCATTTGAGACTTACATTCTATTAGTGGCGGCTAGGTAAATATAATTGGTGTACAACATGTACTCACACTCCTAATCCAAAGGGACTACTAGTGTTGAACCTGTTACATCTTAGTGATGATATCCACCTTGAAAGAGGAATGTTCAACTTGATTGAACTAACCCATTGATTTAATATACATAAATACATATACATATACATATACATACACCCCCCCACACATGCATACTTTAATGATATAGTTGTATTAAAAACAAAAGGTCACAAAGTTACCCAAACAATGAAGATACAAACATCAAAGGAATTTTCGGTCTCCTACTAGTTAACAAAACTATGTTTCATAAGAGTGATCTCATTCCAATTTTCCCTATTTACTCACTTTCTTTCTTTATCAATATTATATGACTATTTCCTTTAGAAGCTAATTACCTAGCAATAACCACAAGTTAAATGTTTAAAAACAATGCTTGGTAATTTGGAGCTATCCTTTGATCCACCTTTATTGGAGGAGGATTGAGTAAATTGGGTTCCAAGTACCTTAATAATTTTTGCATGCCATTTCATGACATTCATTTTAGTCCTTCATAGCATGTGAGGGTTGATGATGAAATGGGACTTGAAGGAAGAATAAGTTTGAAAGTGGTTTCATTCTTAGGTTTTTAAAGAAATTTCTTCATATGCCATTACTCCATCTCTTTTGAGTGAGAAGGGATTTTTCCGTTGCATTGCCCAAAGTGATACTAGAGTTAATATTCTTATTACCTTTCTTCATGGCCGATTTTGTATTTTTCCTAAGTATTGTCCTTGACTCCTTGATAATTTTTCTCCTCCTTTTTCTCTCGAGTATTTCAATTGAGCATGAATTTGGACCCAATGTTCTTCTCCAAGAGCTCTTTTCTTGGGAAAAATTCCAGGACTTCGAAACTACTTTTCATGTTTGCAATGTTGGAAATTTCTTTCCTAGGTGGTGAAGGATCATTTTTTCTTTTCTAGGAGGATTTGGAAAAAAATTGGAAACCACCTAAATCATACAGGGGGGTTGTCTTCTTTGAACAAATTTTTTATGAAATGTATGTACTTGTGGGAACCCATCCATTTGAATGGAAGCTATACCTGTAGTCCAAATATTGGACACAAGACTAAGTAGTTTTTCATTTGGAGTTTTATTTCCTCGAGAATTCCCTCTTCCAAGTCTAATTCAACACAAGTCCAAGCATAGGGGTACATGCCCAATCTTGGATAGGCGTTGTCAAGTTAGCTTCCTAACTTATATCCAATTTATTCAAATGTTTTGTCATCCCATAGATTAAGAGGAAGATGTGGAAGTTTGATCCACAATACAATAATGATAAGAATATCTTCTTCTAGAAATAAGACCATCTATTAAACATAATTTATTAGTCCCTAAGAACTAAACATTACTATGGAAAACAAAATCTCCATCTTCCTTAAGTTGAAAATGAAAATTTTGAGAACCCTTACCATAAAAGTAATATTTAAATGTCAATTGGGTCTAGTTCGGGTGGTTGAGAAGGGGAACATTATCCTCTCCACTCGAGTTCAAATGCCACTCATGACCTATTTAATTTTCATGAGTCCCCTGTTGACTGGGATTTTTGTGAGCCAATTTTTGTTGGTGTTGGATATGTACCAAAAATTTCATCCTGGCTTATGGGCTTAAGGGAGAGATGGAATGCATTAGAAAGAAAAAAAAGGTATTAAAGCCCATATTTAGGGATGACGTGCAAAGTGCAGGTAAAAATAAACAAGTCTAGATGAATTATGAATGACATTTATCCTTCATAGATATTTAGATTGTGCTATTATATTAAAAGGAAAATCTATGTTAGTTGATCATGGCCCTTGACTGGGAGGGACATTGAATGAGGCACTCAAAAAAGACAACAACCTTGGGGAATCTCTTGAAACCTCCAGTGTAAAGTTCATAGCACTCAACCACTTGAGTTAGGCACCAAATGGGAAGCATCAATTAGTTAATTTCACAATCCATTAAAAAGTGCCGAGAAATACAAGTGTTATAGAAGAATATATTGTCCACTATGTACTTGCATTATGTTCATGTCATGAAGGAATGAGGTGATTATGTGCCAAAAAAAGAAAAGAAAAAAAGAAAAGAAAGAGAATATTTCTCTTTGTCTTTGGTGATAGCATGAAATAGTATATTTCATAATTATATTTGTGGATGATTTAAAAATGATTATAATTTATAATATAGAATTAGCTACATAAAAATTGGAAATATTGAGTTAACATGGACAGAGTTAGATATAAAATTTATAATATAAAATTAAGCATAGACTAGAAATCTAAATAGAATGTGAATAATTTGTGTTAAAATACAAGAAATGATAAGGTCATTTGACCTAAGATATTTTAATCTCATGCACTATTTTTACAAACATTGTGCATTGTATGCATTGATTGCAACAATATTGTCAATGCGTTTAGCAATAACATAATAAACTTGTCACTATACATTGAAGTAGTTTCCCATATCTAATAGGAAATGATCACATGCATATGCATTGCTTTCAAGATTATCGAGTTCATTGTTTCTAGCGTCGTTTTCAGTTAAATATATTTTTGTATAGTTCCACAAGCCCATATATTGGGATTGGCTTTCAACTTCTTGTCGTAATAAATGTCATCACATGCATGTGCATTGTTTAGAGGGTCATTTTTTATTATTTTAAACACCATTTTTCTTGTGCTTAGAATATCCATAAAGCATACCATAAATAAGTAAATAGTCTCCAACAAGTTTCTATAATATGACATAATCACATGTGTTAACACTGGAAAATCAAACAGCAGAAAACGACATCAATTAATGTCGAGCCCAAGGATTTACAAGAAAGGAATACATTATGGAATCAAGAATCTCTAAGGTTTTGAGCAATTCAAGATTAAACTAGTCATAAATGCTCAAATGCGCGCTTTTTCCTTCGAGAAGAGTGCCTTCTGTGCGCATCGGAGCCCGATAAGCACGCATTCCTGGAAGTGGAAAAAAGTCACTTTCCAGGACCACAAGCAAGCAAAGGACAATTTCTCCTTATGTGAAAGCCGCCTAAGGACAACACCAGTGCCTCCTTAGGCCTCGTGTGAGCACACAAAAGCATATTTCAACCCACAATGGAATATTGCCCCTCCCTTGGGTCACTATCCACCATGTACCAAGGGAGGGAAGGAGGTTTGAAAGCTCACCTATATAAACCCTCAAAGAGATGAAAAATGCGTGATCACAAGGTTATGCTAGCCAAATTTTCCCAAGAAACACCAGTGTCTTGTGTGAACCAAGGAGCAAGAGCTGAAGAAGAGGACTCGATTGTTGACCACCCAACAATCTTAGCCCATTGCAGAGAGAGAGAGAGTTGAATTGCGTCAGAAGGCAGAACTTGAAGGACACACATCCTTGCATCGGGTCCTAGAGCCACGGCCTAGGCCCTTTGGCAAGTGGGTAAGATTTGTTTTCATTCCAAGCATTCAATAAGAAGAAGGCCATCGAGCCGTTGTTTACCTTGTTACTATTTGGAACTCTGTATAGCTTCTTTTTTGTTTTTAGTTTTAGTTTTTTAACAAAGCATACTTAGTGTATTACTTCATTTAAGTCTTATACTTCTGAGCTCCCCCCAGATACTGCCTGTTACTTATGGTTTAGAGGAAAGACCACATTCTCTAAACGTGTGCGATTTCGTACACCCGTGTGTCGAATCCACCACAACAGGATTGGCGACTCCACTGACGTGTTTCAAGTTTATGTGGTTGTGCCATATTTTGCAGGAGACCCTTAGTCTATGCTGGAGTGGAGCTGACAGTCCTCTAACCCATCTTGCAGTCCCTAGACTCACTGAGGTGACAGACTGAAGAAGGCAACTCGTATTTTTTTTTACTTGAAGGAATTTTGCACATTGTTTTTACACATAGACACGCAGGGCACATGTTCAAAGGTGACTTGCGCGCAGGAAAGCGCACCTGTCAGAGGGTTTTGAACGCAATTTGCAGAGAGAGTTTTTCTCCCTATCATCTACATTTTCTCTTCTTGTAAGTGTGTTGGGCAGCCCCTAATGTATCTGCCAACACCTGCGTTGATACCCCACAACTTTTGAGAACTGATTTTTGCTGCTTTTCATAGGCATTTAGTTAGTTTTCATTCAAGTTGGTTTTTTGCAAAAAGTGTTCACATAGTTTAAGTAGGGGGCCAATTAACCATTGCTTTCTGAAAAATTTATGTTTTTTCAAACTATGGTATCCACACTTAGTCTAACTAGTCCAAGTAAGTGGCTCATGACCACACATGCATAAGATAGTGTAGAAATTATTTAGTTTAAATTTCAATTTTTGCATTTAAGAAATTGCGGGACTAGGTTTGAATCGCAAGTTAGAGCAAGTAATCTCTGCTGTCTTTGCGCCATTGGGTGACCCTAGACAAGCATATGAAAACTCTACATTTGTGATTCGCCATCTCCCTTTAGTCATTCACATAGACTAATTAGGAGGTTTTGGGAGCGGTCCATTATCCACAAATGATTTTTTTTGAGCGAGGAACAACGTCACATACTTTAACTAGGGGACATTTGTAACAGATCATTGATATCCATATGTTCAAATTATGAGATTGTTCACCATATTCTCACAGACATTCACCCACTAAGAAAATAAAGCCACCTAAAAATAACTTAAACCAACTCACTAAACTCTCCCCACAGGGTCCACAAGAGAAATTATAGTTTAAGTTAGGATCAAGGGGGTAGGCATCCAATAAGCCGCCTTGATCACGCTTCACATTTGAAACATAGAAGTTGCGTTTTTATGGAGCTTTAAAATCCACCTATCAGCCCATGGAAAATAAAACCCGAGCGCGACAGAGACCTGATTCAGAGGTGGTTAGGCTTAGGCGCAGTGCGTGTGGTATCAGTTGGGGCTACATGACCCGTCTGATACTCGGTACTGTTAGCTGACTACCAAGAAGCCCAAGACTCGAACACTCACGTGGGATGGTGGTTCTTAGTGGCCAAAACTAGGGCATCCTTTACCCTATAGGTGACGGTGCAGGCAAGTGCCAGACCCTCTACCCTTACCTTGGTTGATTCTCTTCGGCTAACTGGGGGCATTGCCAGTTCTTTCGGGACGTTGTGCCAGAACTTGCAAGAAACCCTCTCAAGGCCCAATTAATTTTGAGTGTATGAGGACGTTATTAGGTCTTCTAGGATTTTTTGAGTATCACGCGCAAACAAACAAAACCATTTTTTGCTTGATTGATCACATAGATTGAGTTAAAGGAAAATTTATTTCATTTTCGCTTTGTTTTATGTATGTGGCCATAAGTTTGACGTGATCATAGACTCAATATCCTGAAAATTTTATTCCAAAACCCAACCTGGACGACCCTCAAACGGTTCCAACGGAAACTCATCGGTCCAGGCGTCTTTTGGACCTCCCCCCATTAACGGGAGGAGTTCCAGGTCTTTCGCCATTTAGGCGTCAAAGATGGAACACTGCCACAGTGGTTGGTTCCTCCTTTCTTGGAGAAACCTTCGTTGGGAACCCTAGCTGGTCTCCCAACACTATACCGCACATCACTCCCCCCTCGTCCCCTAGGGGTAAGAAGAGTGCATCCCATACGGGAAGCCAGCTGAATTCACAACCGGGTATGTCACAGACTAACCCTCGTTCTAACTAGAACTTCGTGTCTTCACACGTTGCCATGGATTCAAGCTCTCAGTCACCTTTCTTAGCAACGTTAAATATACCTGATTTAACCAAGCTCACCAATGACCCCATCACACACGACCCCCGATAATGCCCATTATACGTTGCACGCTATGCGATGAACATGGCCACTACCTCGAAGAGTGTGCCATATTGGAACTCATCCACAAATGGTATCCAATCGAAAGGGTATACTACGTGGGGCTACGGGCGGCACGATTCACATGCCCGCTATGCGCCGAAAATCACTTATTGGAATATTGTCACTACATACCTCACTTCCGACTAGCCCTTGCTAGTCTCTGCTCAGCCATAGTTCGTCTCTCCCAAGAAGACGATATGGATGCTGAATCTATCGGCAGCTACATGACCCAAGTAGAGGAGATGAGTGGGTCTATCATGTTCTTGTCAACCAAAGAACGACCTAGTAGGGAACCCATAGTTACCACCTCAGGCACTTCACGGAAGTTGCCCACATGCACATTATGCAAGCAGACAGACCATATAGTAGTCCACTTCCCCGACTTAGCAACATACCGACGATGGTACCCTGCCCGGCCTCAGACCACACACGATGGAAGACCCATATCACGAATATTTTTCCTGATATGTTAGGGTAATCATTACGACCGACATTGTACTAATGTCTCATGACTCCGTCCCACTATCGACATGATTAATGCCATAGAAAAAAGGATGAGCGACCTCCAAGAATGGAATAAAAGATACATCGTCGACCCAACGACCCCGCCTCCAGGGCGGTTCGTCATGCCTACTAAGGCCACACACCAACCACGTAAATCTCAGGCCAAGCCCAGGATAACATGCGGACTATGTGATCTAAACGATCACCTAATCAACCAATACAGAGAACTTAAACATCTTGCAAATAGTCTCTGCATAATCGTGCCCCTCCCCAAAAAGCTTCTCTCTAATCAAGAGAAGATCACAGACACTTACTGCCAGATTTTCTCACACTTTCATCATACATTCAAGTGCACGCATCTCCCCAAATTGAGAGCATATAGAGCAGCATTAAGTCAGCCACCCACCAAAAAGGAAGGCAGGTTCCAACCCACAATGCAAAAATGGAAACAAAAGACAACTTGGTCCGCAACAGACCCTTTCCAAACGTCCACATATAGAACATCGAGTAGTGTAGAGTCTCACACTATCTACTCTGTTGGCGCGTTGATACCTTGCACCATTTTCACCAGTCATAATCACGTGCCAGAGGGATGTCCGTTGCTACAAACATTTAGACATCTCTGTGATAAAATCAACTTCCATCTACCGGGAATTGACTATCCTAGTGGGAAGGCCAAATATCGGCTAACTTAGGACTCCATTACGGAGATCCTTCCCCTGCAGCATGCCAACAACACAACTCATCACATACGACTTGTGTCATCACACGCCCAAAACAGGATTTCGACAAACTCCCTATCATAGGGATTCGGCTTTATTCCTGTCACAAAAAACCAAGGCACCCTACGCCCTTGCATCGATTTCCGCGAGATCCCAAACTTACATGCAGCCATCGAACTCCTTGATGACACCCAACCTCTATAACAACGCCTAGTACAACTAGAGTTAGTTGACGAAAACAAGCGCCAATTGCTGCAACACAATGAGGCCCATAAGAAAATGGTAAAAGCATCATTCGACTGCCACATTACCCCTCGCTCATTTACTGAAGGAGAGCTAGTCCTTCGCTATGATGTCGCAAAAGAAGCCTTAGGGCCAGGAAAGTTTGAGACCTTGTGTAAAGGGCCCTATATCATCAAACATTGCCTCCGGCAGGGGGAATACATATTGACGGAACCAGACGGGACCTACCTAGATAACCCCGTCAACGGAATTTACCTCAAGAAATTCTATCCATAAGGACCCCAGTAGCCCTTATCCCCTAGAGTTAGAGTACACAAAAATCCCAATACAAAAATATTTTTGACCCAAAAAACCTAAAACGCGCTCAAAATATCACCATGGATCACCAATTTGAACCTTATTTCGGATTTGCTGATGGAGCATCGCGATTGTCTCAAACTTAGCTGCAACTGCCTGGGTCATCTACTACCCTGACCGATCACCACTGTGTTCAAATGGCGTGTGCATCGGATCAACAACCAACAATCAAGCAGAATATGATGTCGTTATCAGACTTATGTGCGAGGCCCTCCACCAGGGCATTTTCCATATGCATGTCTACCTTGATTCCCAGTTAGTAGTCTCGTAATTAAACCAAACATTTGAAACCAGGGATGCAAACCTATTTAGAAAATATTTTCATGCCAGAAGATTAAGCAGACAATTTGATTATATTACATTCTCACATGTATCATGGAATCAAAACCAAACAGTTGATCGCATAGCTAACAATATCCTAGATTTGAATGCATCGCGAGCAAACCACCATACATAAAAAACCAAAAACATGTATATCCATCAGCATAACACAAAATGCATAAGCCGAAATAGACATCACACCATGTAGAGCCGCAAAAAATATCTCTCATATATATATAAAAAAATATGTGTATTAGAGTACAAAAATAGTAGCACTAGCCCAAAAATACAGAGGTCATCAAAAATAAGGGAAGCATCCTCATAATGGGTGCTTTCCCTGTGTACAAATCTACTCTAGGGGGGTGCCCCCTCAAGAGGAGCACCCGGGCCCACCACTGCTCCTGGTACCACCACCGGAGCTGCTGTCGCCACTGTGATAGCTACCCGTTAGAGAATAGGCCGGTAGTCCCTCTCACGGGCCATCACTGTCTCTAGCCATATCTTCTCGAAGTCATCCATACAACCTCGAGCAGGCATTCCGTGAGTCAAACGGTCCACTCAACCCCAGAAGTCCTCTAGAGCCTCTACCTGAGCTGTCAGTGCTGCAATACGTGCCTCAGCCACATCTGCACGAGCTCTCTCTGCTGCTACCTCAGCTGCACCTGTGCTGCTTCCATCACTAGAAGGACCAGCACCATCCCCGTCTGGTCCAGTGGCACCCTCGCCCGATCCACCTACGACACCACCTCCCCGACCACCAGGCGGTCGTGGTAGAGGGTTGTGACCCACCAGCCGGGCCACTGGGCATCCCACCTCGCCAACATCTGCACGAGTAACCAAAAAATTTCAGTGTCAATGGAAAACACTCAAGAACACAAAAAACTCGAGTAAATGCAGAAATATAACACATACCTGCGGGACCCCAAACATAACCAAAAGGGAGACCAATATCTGGATCACCCTGAAAGTCCATCCCCGCGTAAGGGTATGAAAAGAACATCTATGTATTGGCCTCAAACCAGGCCTCCGTCGTGTCATTCCAATAATGACCCACCCTGCGACCACCGCTGCGTGGAATCACTGGAGCCCCCCTCCGCATACGTGGCTCCCTCGTCCCCCCAATAGGTACAACCATCACGGGCCTCAACAGCACGACCCTCTCATACATGATGCTACACAAAATACTGGCGTACGCAAATGATTTGGATCCACGCTGGACCCTGTTCAGTTGCGACACCATACCATCAAAGCAGAAGCGAGCAAAATCGAAGAAATGCCCATTCCTCAAGTGGCGTAAAACTGCCAGCTCTGGGCCCGATGCCCAATGAGGCGCAAACGACCCCGCCAGTCACACAATAATGGCTAGAGCACACTGCTCGACCACATCTGTCACTGAGGCGATATTGATGCACCCCTCAGTAAGAGGTGCACCACCACAATGCCGCCACTGGAACCTGTCCATGTTCATTCGCCTAGCAGGAAGCATATACCTCAACGCCTCTCCCTGAGGCAGTAATCCAGTCACAAAGTAAATATCCGTCTCCAGATGATAATCAAGTTTTTCCCCCTCAGGACAAACATGTTGTGCCTCCTACGCCAATTTTGAATGATGTAACGTAACAATCGGTCCTGTGACCGAAGGAACTTGTTCTCAGCAAATTTCAGGAGACCCCATGTGGCCAACTTACGGTGCGCCCCAGCATTAGCAGCCATAGCAGTCCGGATCTCAGGCCAATCTCGCACTCTCCACACCAACCTGCCAATCAACAAGCACCCATCAGTACAAAGGAGAAAAATCATAAGGGACAACAAAAAAACCCAAGTTTTTTCAATAATACTGCCCTTGTGCACCTGTCTCTCAGATAGGTGCGCCCTTGCGCGCAAAATGGTAGAAACACCGCGCCCTCGTGCTGATGTACCTGTGAAATAAGCGCAAGGGGGGCACCTATTTTCCCAGATCGCCCGCGCAATCTAGGGAAAAAATCCCCTTTGAGGCTGTACAAACCTAATTTGTACGAACCCCGGCGTCACTAAACTGGAAAAATTAAAATGAAGGACGTCATGAGAGTTACCTCGGCATAGTATCGCTAATCCCCGGTACAAAGGCTGACCGCAACGTCAAGAAAGGCTCTGATATCACCTCTGATCTCCCAAAACTCAGCAAGTATACATGAATAGGATTAGGGCCATACTCCCTTAGTTATCGCCCTTTTCCAGAACTTCGAAGGTCCATAACAGGAGATCAGAAGGTCCATTTTGCAAACCGTAAGTTGCACCATAATCAGTAAACCATGACGAACGAAAGCGATGCCCTACATTTGCTTTTTTGAAGAAATATTTTTTCAAACGCCGGTAGGTATGCACCCTCCCATCTTCCTTTCCAAAATTCGTGTTTTTCAATACTATTGGATGAAAAGAAGATGCTTTCACTTGAGGTAGTTGTGTTTGTAGGAAGAATCCGCAAACCATTCACAACACCGACCACTGAAAATTCCGGAGCAGGTATCATTCTACCCTCAACATGATAGATTCCCATAAAACTTTGCATATCCTGACATCGTTTCTCCATCAGAAATAAACCCTAGGGTCCTCATACCTGACCACATTTCCTGCATATGATAAACGTCTGCGATGGTCGGTAGAGCCTCCCCTCCATGGTGATCGTCATATCAAGTAGACCACACATCACTCCACAAGCGACGCCATGGCCATACCATTTTACTTCGGGAAGCACCTCATGCCATCCATATATCATGCATAAGGTCAAGTTCACCATTCAAACTCAAACCCCTTCCTGGACGACTGGGTTGTACAAGCAGAATGAAAGCGCACCTCTACGCACCGCATTTGGCCCACCATACCTCCATCAGCATTAACCCATCTGCGACATATTCTGATTCATCAACCCCACACATGAGACCAACCAATGGGACCCCTACCCCCAACAAAACACCGTCCTCACACCATCAAGTGAGCGAACCTCTTTCATGTTTTGGGGTACTCATCTCTATGTTTTGTACAAACCAAACCCCATTATTTTATTCTTTTGGTAAGTGTACAAAGATCACAAACAACACCCTTCACCTCTTCGCCCTCATATTGCACTTTTCCTCCCATGGAAACAGTCCCCCTTTCTCCCTTGGTCGAAGTATTTCATACCCCCCCATGCACACACCATTACGACAATCATAGCTGGTTCATACCCGCCCTGGAAGTCCTACCGACTCCAGGGACTTTTCCCTTCATAAATACCTATGACTGCCGCCAAGCTGCTCAAATATACTTCCACCTCGGGCCACTGAATCCCCATCATCTGTTTTCAGCTACCGCTCATCAACATGCCTATGTTAAACCCATTATGGTTTGGTTAAGGCTTCCTTTTTGTCAACATCAACACCCCTTTTCCAAAAAGGAAGCGGTACCTTGGATGAACCCTCCCCATGCAAAGGGGTATCCTCGGGTGGCACTATGGGAGACATCATTGTCCATAGATGTCATCGATCCTCTTGAAATTTGACTACAGTAAAAGCTTTCATGTCATGATGGTATCGTACCTTACAACCATTGTACTTTGATCAAGATCTGTCGAAGACCCGTGCCTTTATAAGCGTATCTGACAACAATTCTTATACGCGAAGGTCCCAGCCAGTACATATGCGTACATTGCGCAGTGATATGCCATACCAAGATTACGCAAATGGGTACCACATTCCACCTATTGTCAAAGAAAAAACGCCCTTGAGGGCGTCATCAGTCGTCGTCAAACAACCACCAACATCACTACCACAGTAGTGACACAGACAACACATGTATCTGTCAATTTTGTTTAACTGGATATAGCATCACGAGCATGGGACATGCCCGCCTCGTTGAAATTTTGCATATATGTTGTATATTTTGTCTGCTTACAGGGGATCCCTTAGGCCATGGTTATCTCGGAACCAGTGCAAGGTGTTGTATCTTCTACACGCAAGCCTCGCTCTCTCTCTCTGTGTACGATACAAAAAAGAAACTGATCCAGGTGGATATTGGTGGTCACCCGCCTATTCCACTTGGGGCTCCACCATTGTCTATTTCAGTTTTTCAGTTTCGGCACATTTTACTATTTTTAGCAGTTTTTCGGGTCCTAAACTTCCGGAGCCGTTTTGAGGCCCTAAATGACGTTTTTTGGGAAAACGGAGTTTGCAACATAAACCACACTGCAATTCGTTCCAAATTTGTAGTCCCTGATGTATCTTTCAATTGCATGGTGTACGCGTCAAACTAGAGATCGAAGCGTTACGTCCCTGGGAAGTTGAAACACCAATTTACCCAAACTGGGCCCATAGTTTTGGTGCTTCATCTCCTAGGGTTAGGTTTTTGGATGTTTAGGGTTCTCCATTGTTTCTCAATAATAAATAGGCCCTCGAGCCTCATTGTAACTTAGTTCAGAGGCCTGTAGCCGCCACATCTCTTCTCAGAGATAGCTACCAGCGCCCTAGCTAGTTTTATTTCCATTCTGTCTGTAAGCAAATTTCAGTTCTTTGATATTA
Source organism: Pinus albicaulis (assembly GCA_034641835.2). Lineage (NCBI taxonomy): Eukaryota > Viridiplantae > Streptophyta > Pinopsida > Pinales > Pinaceae > Pinus > Pinus albicaulis. The sequence goes on from CM076578.1 coordinate 836,075,057, forward strand.
ATGAAATGAAGTGTTATTTCCGCTGCATCTCTGTATTTATGTTTATATGTTTATTCTTTTGCGTTCCTGCATAAATCCGGATCAGTGGTATCAGAGCGGTCTGCTTTTTCTCGATCCTTCTTTGCATGTCCCCAACGAGGTCGGGGTATAAGGAGCTAGGGCTCGATCTGGTGGAACCTTTGCAAGATCAGCCTCGCAAACCTCGACAGACGCCCATGGGGGACGAAAAGAAAGATGAGGGAGCAGGAGATCCTATCAAAATATTGCTCGAGGAGGCCTCGAAAGACAAAGGAACGTGATGATGGATAACTTTGCTCAGATCCTTCAACGGCTACCCACCGGCGGCGCATCTGCATCCAGCAGCCACTCTGGAGGCGCGACTCCTTTTAAGGTACAAGTAAATTTTGACATTCCCATATTTGAGGTTCAAATAGACGCAGATGCCGTAGATAGATGGTTGAATCTGTTAGAAGGATATTTCTCGGTTCATGACTTTTCAGACCGGGAAAAGATTATTTTTGCACTCCTCAAAGCTACCCCGCATGTTAAGGACTGGTGGGAAACCTACTGTGAGAACAAGGACCAGACAGAACCCTCTCTGTTCTCGGCCGTATCAACTTGGAATTCTTTCCGAGACGCCGTCAAGGAACAGTACTATCCCGTGGGGAGCTATGAGGACAAGTACATACAATGGACCACGCTGCGACAACAAAGGGATCAAGATGTGCACGAGCTGACGAATCTGTTCCATACCCCGCGCACAAAGTTGGGTATCAAAGATTCAGAGAAACATTTGGTGCTAAAGTATCGCAGTTGTCTGCACAGATACATTCAGGAGGAAATGGAGTTCCTCGACATCTCCTCGCTTGGTACGGCATACCGGTATGCTGCCAAGATTGAGCAGAAATTCAAACATAAGAAGCGAGACTTTGGATCTGCGAATCAAAAGCAAGGAAAAGGTGCTTCCAAACCGCAAAACAAAGGACAGAGCATGGCGGCTAAAGACAACCCATCAAAGCCACAAGACAAGAACAACACCGTAAAGCCAAAGAAGGACACGGGAAAGTGGTGTGAGTTCCACAAGAGCTCCACTCACAACACAAGTGAGTGTCGGGCCAAGCAGTCGCTAGTGGCCGAGATGAGGGCTTCTGAGTCAGATGCATGCTCTGACTCTGAATCAGAACCTGAAAAGGGGAATGAAAAAGGGAAACAGATTATTGATGGGGAGCCCAACGCCACTGTTGCCACTACAAAGGTCCAGAAGGAGGAACCGGAAGATCCAGAGGAGGAGGAACGTCTCTTCCACTCCCAGATGTGGGTAAAGGGCTCCCCTGTACAGTTCATTGTCGACAATGGGAGCCAAAAGAACCTCATTTCTGCAGACGCCGTGAAGCGGTTGGGCTTGCCGACCACAGCTCACCCACATCCATACACCATCGGGTGGCTTCACCAAGGACGAGATCTCCGCGTCAGCCGGCAGTATCGCCTTCCCTATAGCATCAAGCCCTTCACGGATGAGGTATTATGTGACGTTGCTCCTATTGATGTTTCTGATGTATTATTAGGACAACCATACTTGTGGAAGCGTCATGCAGTGTATGAGTCTCGGCCTCGTGCTGTTATTGTTACTTTGGGAAATAAGTTGTACAGGATACCAGAGGTACCACCTCCTGCCGCTATCTCTTTGGTTACTGCAAAACAATGTAGTAAGCTCATTTCCCAAACCAGAAAATTCGTTTTCCTGATGATCCGCCCCCAGGGCAAGAAGAAGACTGTGGCCACGACCTCCAGACAGGGCCCCTCTGCACGACAACAACAAATGGATAAGGTCGTGGATGAGTACGAGGACATCTTCACCTCACCCACAGGGGTTCCTCTGCACTGCCAGGTCAAGCACCCGATTGATCTGACCCCAGGTGCGCCACTACCCAATGGACCGATCTATCGACGCTCTGTTCTGGAAAATGATGAAATCAAGAGGCGGATTCAGGAGCTGTTGCAGAAAGGTCACATCAGACCAAGTTCATCGCCCTGTGGGAGCCCGATCGTGTTGGTACAGAAGAAGGATGGGACGTGGAGACTCTGTATTGACTATCGGGCGCTGAACAAGATCACTGTCCGAAATAGGTACCCAATCCCACGGATTGATGACCTTCTGGATCAACTCAAAGGTGCAAAATATTTCAGCAAGATCGACCTGAAGTCTGGGTATCACCAGGTACCAATTGAACCCTCCGATGTGTGGAAGACTGCCTTCAAAGCCAAGGAAGGCCTTTTCGAATGGCTGGTCATGCCTTTCGGGTTGACGAATGTTCCCGCCACCTTCATGAGGATGATGGATGACATCTTGCGGCCATTCACCAACTCATTTGTAGTGGTGTACTTGGATGACATTCTGATCTTCAGCCAGACTTGGGAAGAGCCCCTTCACCACATCCGACAAGTCCTCCAAACACTGCGGCAACACAAGTTGTGTGCCAATTTGGAGAAGTGCACTTTTGGCATGACCCAGGTTCAATATCTGGGATACATTATCGATGAAAGGGGGGTGCATGTGGATCCAGCCAAGATCCAAGTCATTCGGGATTGGCCAGCCCCAACCACTATAACAGAGCTTCGCAGCTTTCTGGGTCTTGCTAATTTCTACCGGAGGTTCGTGTTGGGATTCTCTCATATCACTTGGCCCTTGAGTCAAGTCACCAAGGGAGGAGCGAGAGAAAATTTTTTTTGGTCGGAACCTCAACAGAAGGCGTTCACAGAACTGAAAAATCGCCTCTGTTCTGCCCCAGTGCTCACTTTACCAGACTTGCAATAGCCATTTGAGATCAAGACAGATGCCTCTGACTATGCTATTGGGGCAGTTCTTACTCAACAGGGACATCCAGTGGCATTTCACAGTGAGACATTGTCTGACATAGTTCGCAAGTACCCCACATATGACAAAGAAATGTACTCCATTGTGCAAGCTTGTCTACAATGGAAGCATTACATTTTGGGGAAGGAAACAATCATCCACAAGCGGCATCATTGCACCGCGCTCACGTACACAGTGAAGCAAGGCATCGTGATCGCCATCGGCGTGTCTACATATCCGCAACAACAGTATTTGAACATCAAGTACAAGAAGGGTAGCACCAATCATGTTGCAGATTGCCTCAGCCGACCACCGATCATGGCGCTCACCACTGTGCTCAACTCTTGTGGGCATGAGACTTCTGATTGGCCACTTCTCTATGAGAGTGACCCAGAATTCGGCCACACTTACAAGGCACTCTTCGGGGGTACGCAAGTTCCAAATTTTCACCTCCAAGATGCACTTTTATGTCACATGGGACACCTTTGTGTTCCTTCAAGCGAGCATGCCAAGATGATATGGGAAGCACACTATGCTTGGAGTACAATCGGTATTTTGTCGAGAAAACAAAGAGCAATCCTTGCAAGGGCTTTATCACAAACTCTTCGAAAGGATGTCGAGAAGCACATCGCATCCTCGTTAATCGCCAGAAATATTGCCAAACTGACCATCAAGAAGTGTTACTATACTCATATACTCCTCTACCTACCCCTAGTCGACCTTGGGAATCCATCTCCATGGATTACATGTCGGGCCTGCCTTCTACTAAGCATGGAAATGACCGTGTTTTTGTGGTCGTCGACAGATTCTCGAAGATGGCCATTATGGCGGCCTGCAAGAAGAATATCACAGCAGAAGCCACTGCTAAACTCTTCCTTGAACGAGTGTGGGTGCACTTTGGGATCCCACAGTCTATCATATCAGATCGGGATAGCAGGTTCCTCAGCACATTTTGGTCCAGCCTCTGGTCGATGTTGGATACCAAGCTCACCAAGTCCACAGCTTTCCATCCCCAAACAGATGGCCGGACAGAGGTCGTCAACAGAATTATTGTACACATTCTGCGCATGTACAATTCAAAGCATCCACGCACATGGGACGAGAGCCTCCCTTATGTACAACATAGTTATAATCGGGTTCTCCACAGTTCAATCGGCCATAGCCCCTTTCAGGTGGGCTTGGGATTCCAGCCACTATGTCCCATTGACGTAGCCATGCCATTTGCAACTGCTCAGGCCAATTCAGCTCATGTCCAGTCTGAAGTTGACAAAGCCAGTAGCTTCATCGAGCGCATTCAACACATCCGCCAACAAGTTCATGATATATTGGACAGAGCCAATGCCAAGTACAAGCAACGCCATGATCAACACCGGGTGCCACACAACTTCCAGGTGGGCGACAAAGTATGGCTACATTTGCAGAAGGAGCGCCTCACTGGACCCCACCGCAAGCTTCGCCCGCTCCGATACGGGCCGTACACCATCACCAAGGCCGTAGGGAACAATGCATTCGAGCTCAGTATTCCACCATTCCTTGGTCTCTACCCAGTCTTCAATGTGGATCGCCTTCGTCCTTACTTCCCACCTCTACTGGACACCTCGGACATTGCAGAACAACTCACACCAACTGAGTTAAATCCAGACTGCATGGAACAGGCCACCATATATTGCATCATGGACATGCAAATCAAGAACACTCGCCAGCAGAAGATCCAACTATATCGGGTTGTCAAAGCTGGCCAACTCCTGCACCAAGGAAAGTGGTTCACCAGGGACCAAGTTCAGCAGAAATTTCCTCATCTCATGGATGAACTTAACGCAATGGGGACCATTGCTTCCTAAGGGGGGAGGAATGATCCAGGTGGATATTGGTGGTCACCCGCCTATTCCACTTGGGGCTCCACCATTTTCTATTTCATTTTTTCAGTTTCGGCACAGTTTACTATTTTTAGCAGTTTTTCGGGTCCTAAACTTCCGGAGCCGTTTTGAGGCCCTAAACGACGTTTTTTGGGAAAATGGAGGGCAACATGGGTCCATGGACCATGTTGCCCGTTCCAAATTTGTAGTCCTCGGATAGATCTTTCTAACGAGGTATGGTACGCGTCAAACGGAGATCGTATGCCAAAGTTACGCCCCTGAGAAGTTGAAACACCAATTTACCCAAACGGGGCCCATAGTTTTGGCGCTTCATCTTCTAGGGTTAGGGTTTTGGCTGTTTAGGATTTCCCATTGTTTCTAAATGATAAATAGGCCCTCGAGCCTCATTGTAACTCAGTTCAGAGGCCTGTAGCCGCCACATCTCTTCTCAGAGATAGCTACCAGCGCCCTAGCTAGTTTTATTTCCATTCTGTCTGTAAGCAAATTTCAGTTCTTTGATATTAAAGAAATGAAGTGTTATTTTTCATTGCATCTCTGTGTTATGTTTATATATTTTGATACATTGCGTTCTGCATAAATCCGGATCAGAAACTATAATATATTTCGGCTATACAGTTCTTCCTAGACCTCACACATTAGGGGGCAACTGTTAACACTAGAAAATCGTACAGCAGAAAACGACATCAATTAATGTCGAGCCCAAGGATTTACAGGACAAGAATACATTACGGAATCAAGAATCTCTAAGGTTTTGAGCAATTCAAGATTAAAATAGTCATAAATTCTCAAATGTGCGCTTTTTCCTTCGAGAAGAGCGCCTTCTGCGCGCACTGGAGTCCGATAAGCGTGCATTCCTGGAAGTGGAAAAAATTCACTTTCCGAGACCACAAGCAAGAAAAGGACAGTTTCTCCTTATGTGAAATCCGCCTAAGGACAACACCAATGCCTCCTTAGGCCTTGTGTGAGCACACAAAAGCATATTTCAGCCCACAATGGAATATTTCCCCTCCCTTGGGTCACTATCCACCATGTACCAAGGGAGGGAAGGAGGTTTGAAAGCTCACCTATATAAACCCTCAAAGAGATGAACAATGCGTGATCACAAGGTTATGCTGGCCAAATTTTCCCAAGCAACACTAGTGTCTTGTGTGAACCAAGGAGCAAGAGCTGAAGAAGAGGACTTGATTGTTGGCCACCCAACAATCTTAGCTCATTACAGCAGAGAGAGAGAGTTGAACTGCGTCAGAAGGCAGAAATTTTAGGACAAAAATCCTTGCATCGGGTCTTAGAGCCACTTCCTAGGCCCTTTGGCAAGTGGGTAAGATTTGTTTTCATTCCAAGCATTCAATAAGAAGAAGGCCATCGAGCCGTTGTTTACCTTGTTGCTGTTTATTTTGTGTTTTTAGTTTTAGTTTTTTAACAGAGCATACTTTAGTGTATTACTTGAGTTAAGTCTTATACTTATGAGCTCCCCCAAGATAATTCCAGTTACTTATGGTTTAAAGGAAAGGCCACATTATCTAAACACGTGCAATTTCGTACACCCGTGTGTCGAATCCACCACAACAACATGTAAATCTGATTATAATAAGAAAAATTGCATGAATTTTCTTTGTTCTTGAACAAAGAAAATAATATAGTACAAAAACATGAATTTTAAAGATGAATTAAAATTACATTAGGGAGAACAGTGGAATGGAAACAAAACAATAGAATCAACATAGAAATAATGTCAAGAGAATCCTAAAAACCAAAGTATCAACAAATTATTATTATTATTATTATTTTATTATGTTGGTTTTGAAGTGTTTTTCAAGTTTGTTTAGTTTTTTTTTTTTTTTTCCTTTTCCAAATGTTAATCTTTTAAGCATTTTTCAAGTTTGTTTATATTTATCCTTCTTCTTTTAATGTTAAATTTTAAAGTGTTTTTTAAAGTTTATATATTTTTTATTTTATTTTTGAAGTTAAGATTATGAATTAATGAATATTATGCATTTGAAAATTGGTATCACAAAAAATGAAAAAACATAAAATAATTTTATGTCGTGTTACTTTTTTTTTTTTATTAATTGATTTTTAAAAATTATTTACATTAAAAAAATAAATAAATTGAGAAAAAAATTAAATAAACTAAAATTGGAAAAGAAAAAAAGAACAACAACAACAACAACAACAACAACCAATTAAAGAAAAAAATTACCATAAAATAAATCTAATTTTAAACCAATAGAAAAAGGAAAATAAAATTTTAAGAAATTGAAAAAAATGATTAATTAAAAAACACATTTTAAATTTTTTTATTAGCAAAATAAAAATAAAAACTAACATCTAATAAAAATTAAACAAATAAATTTTTTATTAAAACTTCTTAAATGATTAAGAAACATTAATTTTTTTTAAAAACATTAAAAATGTAAAAAATCTTTAAATTTTTTAAAAAGAGAAAAAAATACAAAATAAATATAAAAATACAACAAAACAAGAAGGGATGATGCTTAGCATCATCCTAGATTCCACCTCTCCACTATCTCGACTACTCAATGCCCTACAAAGATACAACTTTGACACAAACATAAAAACATCAAATCGATGTAGGACATCAAATTGAAAGATATTGAATGAATGGAAATATGGAATCAAATACATGTGTGAAATTTTTGTTAATGGATCCATTATGATGTTATCATCTTCATCTCAATCTTCGTAATTATCAATTATATTTTCATATTCATCTCAATCTTCATAATTGACGTGACAAAAGGGACTCTAAAATAACAATATCAGTAGGAGTGTCTTCAATATTGTGAGAGGAAGATTAGAACCTTATTGAAATCCCACTTGAGGCAATAGGGATAACTTGCATATCACAATGAAAACTTTGTTAGCCTAATTGAAAATCAAAACAAAGAAATACACATACCATCACTCCAAAATGTTACCTATAATTTTCATCAAACATTCACACTACATGATATTCCCCTATGCATCTCAATAACATAATCAACTTAGTGGTCTACATTAACATATGAAAACCTAAAGTGATAGGATGTCTTCTATTGGGTTCAAAATCATATTTGGGGGTGGTGGTGTTGGGTTGAATCAATATATGACAACATTTATTTAAATATTCAAACACCATAAATCATGAATCTCATAAAATGAACATGTAACACAAGATATACTTGGAAACCCTTATGGGACAAAACCACAAAACTTCTTTATATGAAAGATCTTGCACTCACCGACCTATAAGAGACACCAATCCACTTAGCTTTGTAGGCGCCAAAATATAGGCGACACCAATCCCATTTTTTGCTTTGTAGGCACCAACCTATAAGAGGCATTAGTTTCCTCAACTGCTTTGTAGGTACCAACGTACAAAAGACACCAATCTCCTCTGAGATATATTCGAAAAATCAATTATGCGATCTACTATCTACAATATTCTCTGCAACGGTTCACTAGATTTTCTAAACTCTACTCTGCTCTCTATGACTATGTGCACTATATTTCCATTAAGTGCTTCCTTCAATAAAAAAAAACAGTCACAATTACATTCTACTACTTCACACTTTTGGAGTAGGTGCTTCCTTCGGTCCCAATTCTCAATCACTTGTGCTTGAAACCAAGTGCTTATATTCAAGTTCCCTTTAGTCCAACGATATACAAACAAGCTCTACGCTTTTAGAGCTCTTCATGGTTTAAACCCAGTTCAAGGGCCATTGAACATTGAACACTATAAACCACGTAAACACAAAATTTCTTGTTATTGGGAATTTGGGAAGGCAAACCTCAAATTTTCATGTTATCGAGAGGAAACCATGAAATTTATTAACACTATAAATGGTTGCAAAACAAAGTTTCCTTAAACATTTGGATGGTAAAATATTCTACAATAAACATCACTTTGTCATCAATTGATGACACTAGGCACTGCGATGTTGGTGGATTCACCATATGTTGCACATCGAAGCTTCCAATATTTTGATACGTCGAGGACTCTATGCACTAAGGATACAACACAAGGTTTTTGTAACCAGATGCCAAGAAAAAGTGCTTGGGGTCAAACCTAATATTTCGACTTCATGCTCATAATATTTAGTAGTAGAAAATCTCGAAAAAGAATACTTTTGGGATAAATATGATGGCAAACCTTTTTGTTAATTACTAGCAATTTTTTTGTCAGGTGACATACCTAAGCACCAGGATATCAAGTACTTCAATAAACACTCCACTTCTGATTCTCTCGATATCTGACATGTTAAGGGAACTAAGTCCTAGGTGCTATAACACCTCTGTGATCATGAGCTTAGATTAGGCACTTATCAGGGCTTGTGATATCAACACGTTTAATAAATACTCCGCCTCTAATACTCCCGATAACCCATATTCCGAGGGCTATAAGACCTTAGTTGCTACACCTTAAAACCTCATGACCAGAGGTTGTGATTAGAGAGTGCAGATATCAAATATCGAAGAAAAGTTATGCCCTGTCTTAACAAAAAGGTAGATAAACTAGTATGCCAAGGGCCTTAAGCCCCATGGTGCTACACCTTAGTAGTTCAAGAATAGGGGATATGACTAGAGGCTACATGTTTATTGAATATCGTGAAATTTTCCAAAACAATAATGCAAGAGATACTCACCAAACAATAGGGGGTTGGGTGGAACTTGGACGTGGAACCATGATACCAAAATTACGATATATCAACCAAATTAGAAACAAAAGTTTTTTTTTATTGCAAAAACACTGAGGCTTGATACATAACTCTACAAAGGAACCTTGCTATTAGAATACTTGATGTCGATATAATCGAATTTTTTTAATGATTATATTTATGTTGATTAAATAATAGACGATGGATGAAATGAATTTTTTCTGAGCCAAAACATGTTATAACAAAATTTTGGGTTTTTCATTAAAACATCAAATTACAAGTTCTTGCCTATTTGTCAATATTGCTCGGTATCGATAGTCTAGAATTCTCTGATATAACAGATTCCTCTAGTCCACGATCTCATCATTGATACTTCGGTTATGCCTCAAGCCTCTTCTTTGGCCTAACTCTTATTTAAAAATACTCATCCTCTGCTACTTCTCCTCTCTTCTTAAATGTGATTTTTTTTCTAAGATCTCACCATACATACCACTCATGAAATTTATAATTCAACTCACCCATTTATATTTTATAGTGATTTGATGCTTGAATCTAGGATGACTCATCAAAGGGATGTTTCTTGGATTTGGTGCATGCTTTAGGGTACCGTCATGATTGACCTACCACTAAATTGGGTCGAAAATGTTTGTGTCCAATATTCCATGGGCCAATGCTAACTCAGGCCCGATATTCCTTGAAGCAACACTGACCACTTGACCCTGGTCCATTATACCTCAGAATTTAGGACTCCTCTCTAACCCCTTCAACAATGGGCCTCCTCTCTAACCTTAACATATATATAAAGGGGTGTCATGTTCCTCCTATAACCTTGACATCAAATAAAAAAAAGGGTATCATGGGTTCCCCCCCTAGCTTTGAGATCAATGACAACACAATATGCAACAATCTCCTCCTTTGTCAGTGATGGCAACCTTTATAAAAATTTGGAAAATTGCTAAGAATCTCCTTATTTTTGTATATTCTCCACCTTTGACATTAATGGAAAATGGTTATTCCTTTTGATTATAATACTTATTATGTTTGTAATTCCTTCTCTTGGTTTTAACTTATCATTATGTGATACCAATAGCAAAAGTTCTATTTCCCCTATCTTATTCTTTTCCTGCAACTGAACTCCCCCTATCAACTACTTCTCTTTTTTTTTACTACAAATATTGCCACTATCAATTTCTTCATTTGTCTATGTTTTCTCTCCATTTTCAGAAATCTTGAAGCCGTGTTGTCTTTAACCTTTCCTTTTCAACAAATTCTCCCCTTTGTCATCAAAAGGGATAATATCCTTGAGTTAATGCTTTTTATCATTTTTAATTCTAATATTTATGCACAGGGATGCTCCCCTTAAGTAATGCTTCTTCTCATTTGAAGCTCTCCTTCTTATATATAATATGAGCGAGGTGATTCTCCCCTTGAGTTTATGCTTTGATAATTGGTATATCCAATTCCTTTTTCAACAAGTGTATTCTTTTTCCTTAGATATCTATTGTTTATTCAAGCATCTTCTAAATAATTTCATTTATTTCCAATTGAAGTTCATCATTCACTTCACTTTCCTTACACTAGTTTTTGGTTCATATCATATAAATTTTCCATTTCATCATTTTCTCCTCTATCTTAATCTTTAAAGCTTCCATCTTCTTAAGGAAACCTGCCACCTCTTGTTTCTCCTCAAACTATGCTTCCTTTTATTGATGAGTTAAGAGGATATTTTCCCCATAGAGAACATTTTCTTCTTTTTAATTTCATTGAAGACATATACATTATTTGGGGAATTGATTGCATTTACTAGCAATATTCTTGAACCTGTTTTTCTTGTTTCACATCCTTTAGAATGGAATTTTAGATCACACCCTTGATAAAACATTTGACTTACACTTAGAATATTGTTCTTTAAACCTTAAACAAGTAGAACATTCTAAGTTTTAGTCAATCCATTGTTAAGAATAACTATGCCTTTTCCAATTATCATTCTTGAATAATTATTTCTAAGGGTGACACTACCTCCTTTGACTTCCTTCAGAGAGAGAAATTTTCTCTTATCACTTGTCATATGTAGTGAATATTCACTATCTATAGGGCCATTGGATTTCTTTTATTTGAACATATAGAGCTAGACTACATTCTTCCTACCTTTTGTGCTTCGTTTTCCATACAGTTATGCATTGATCTCCATGCTTGATAATATCTTCTTCCTTGCCTTGCTTGGGATACCTTATTGAGCTGCTTCTACAATCACGTGCTTTTTCCCCAAATTTATTGTACTTGTTATATAATTATGATCCATTAGAGGAGAAAATGAGTTGTATCTTCTAACACCACCTTCATAAGGACTTATATAGTTGTTTCTAATATAACCATTCCTTGAGGTCACATAATCATTTTTTTCATAAGCACTAGAATCTATTGCCTTATGACCAAAGTTATTACAAGAAATTCAATAACCAAAGAATAGGTTTTGATACCTCGATGAGATATGTCTTCTTGAGGTAATAGTTTTTCTAAAACCATTCTTGTTACATTTATGATAAAAATTCAACTCTCTTCTAGTCCTTTGCTTCATTTTTGGTGCTACTTGTATTGTTGATAAGGCATTTTAAAAATTCATCTATGTGTTGGTTCTCATATTCCTTCCTAGAGCTATGTATCTTGCTGATAGGGTCATGTATGTGCTGGTTCTTACCTTCTTTTGTAGAATTTTTTTCACTCCAGATAGAATTTATAAGCACAATAGCAAAGCTTTTAGATTATTCTCTCCATTCCTTTTTCTAATTCCTTTTTGCTTGATTCTCAATTGAAGGTTTTGTGATTTTATTTATAACTGAGAAATTTTTTGATTAAAGGAGACCGCTTGGAGCTAAGAATATTATCTAAGATCTCAATAAAATTTCCAAACTCTAAGCTTTGATCCAACTAAGCAATTTATTTCTCTAGTTCCTTTCTCAAGGGAACAACATGTGCTTCTAACTTCTCACAATTTATTTCCTTTTATTTCAACTGGCTTATAAGAATTTCTTCTACTCTATTTTTTCTTCCAATTGTGTTTTTAGGAGGGTGTTGTATTTTTTTCATCATAATCATAACCTTTTCTCTCATATTTTTCAAGTAGTTCATTCCGCTGCTTAATATTTCCTTTAAGGCGCTCACTGGTTATCCTTTAAGATATACCCCCCTTCAACTTATTCCATTGAATCTATATTCTCTTTTTTGGTTGTATTTTAATAGTCACTTAAATCATCCAAGGCTATGAATATAAACTATCCTTTGTCATCATTAGATTAATATCCATCACCTTCTACTAATGATCTACTTTTCTCTTTGGAATATAAACATTTCTTCTTCAGATATCCTCCCTTTTTGTGTTTATGAAGTTTGCTTCTATCTTTATGCTCTTATTAACTATCACTATCTTCTTACTTTGAATATGGAAACTTAGTAGCAATATGACCTATTGTTCCATAATTAAAAATCATTAATGGAATCTTACCTTTGTATTTGCCATCTGTTTTCTTCAATTTTCTCATAAATTGAGCTTTGTCTTCATTTGATTCATAACTAGAGTAGTTGTGGGCCTTATGTCCCTTTTTCTTATTTTTTTATTTGAACATTGCTTCCTTTAATCTTGACTTCTACTTTTCAGTTCTCATTTCATACGCACTGAGGATTCAATGAAGTCCATCCATCTAGAGTATTTAGATTTTTCATTCTTCAATGGTTGAAACCTTTGCATTAAATATAAAGGGAAGAGATCTCGAAACTTTATGAACAATAATTTATTCCTCAATATTTTCATCAAACCCTCTAATATAATTAATAATCTTATCTACACGAAAAAGAAGGTTTTGATTTTTTCATCTCCATACATCTTCAAACTCTCAAATTTTCTTCCATGAGTTTGAAGCTTTGATCTCTTTACCTTTTCATCCCCTTCAAACTTGCTTCAAAGCTTGTCCCACATATATTTTATAGAATTACATTGGATTACCTTGAAAAATTATAAATCTACTAGGAAAGCATTTTTACCATTTAAATCAGTTGGGGAAACTACTATAGCTTGATAACCATCCTCATTAGATAGCCAAATTTCAACACTAAGATACATCAGATAGGTCCTCATCCTTATTTTATAGCAAGCATAATTGGTTCCATAAAATAATGGGGCTTTATTTAAGAAAGAACCATATTGACTATCCTTTGGTCCCTTTGAGATATTCCTTCCAAATGTTAGACTCTTCCGAAGGAACCTCCTCTGATACCAATTGTTGGATTCAAAATTATACTGAAGGGGGGGGGGGGTGAATCAATATATGAAAGTTTTTACTTATTTAAACATTCAACACCATTAAGCATAAATATCATAAAATGAAACATGTAACACAAGATATACATGGAAATCCTTACAAGTGAAAAACACAAAAATATTCATATGAAAGATATTATAGGAACCAACCTATTGTTACATCGATTTGTAGGTACCAATCTACATGAGACACCAATCTCCTTAACTTTGTTGGGATTAACCTATAAGAGACACCAATCCCCTCTGTAGCTTCATAGGCACCAACCTATAAGAGATACCAATTATCTCAGTTGCAAGAGACACCAATCCCCTTTGAGATATATTTAAAATAAATTATATGATCTACTCTTCACAATTCTAAAATCTACCTTATACTGGTTCACTTGATTTTCTCTACTATGCTCTAATCTCTATGGCTTCGTGCACCATATTTATTTTCAATCCCAAATAATCAAAATTACATTCTACACTTCATACTTCCAGAGAAAATGCTTCCTTCAGTCCTAATTATCAAGCATTCATGCTCACAAATAGATGCTTATATTCCAACTCTCTTCATTCTGACCACACACAAATAAGCTATACTATTTTAAAGCTCTCCACATTTTAAACCCAATTCAAGAACTATTGATTCCTCAACACTATAAACCATGCAAACACCAAATTTCATGTTATTGGGCATTGGGGAGGCAAAACTCAAATTTTCATGTTATCGAGAGGAAACCCCAAAAATTCTTAACACTAGAAATTGTTGCAAACAAATTTTCTTTAGACCTTTGGATGAGAAAATTTTTTTTCAGTGAACGTCACATTTTTTTAGTTCACGACACTAGGCACTGGGATATCGGTGGATTCAACATATGTTTCACACCGAAGCTTTTGATATGGTGATGTGCTAGGGACTCTATGCATTAGGTATAAAACATGAGGTTTTTGTAACTAGATGCCAAGACCAAGTGCTTGGGATCAAACCTCAAATTTTGGCTTCATGAAATAAATATTTAACACTAGAGAATCTTGCAAAAATGATACTTTTGATGTATAATATATATCATACCTTTATATTAATTGTTGGAAATTTTGTTTTCAGGCGACATGGCTAAGCATTTGAATACTGGGGATTTCAATAAACACTTCACTTTAGATTCTTCCAACAATTGATATGTTGAGGGCTCTAAGACCTAGGTGTTATAGCCAAGCACCTTTGTGACCAAGCATTGAGACTAGATGCTTACCGAGGCTCAAGAGAGCTAGTTCATTTAAAAAACACTTAACCTCTAATACTCCCAATAGAAAATATGTTGAGGGATATAAGTGTTGGATAAATGGGAAGTATGTAAGTTAAATTCAATTTCTCCTTCTTTGATAATTACTTGTGAATTTTTTGGCATTATCTTATTATTTTTTTCTTATTTCATCACGAAATTACCAAACATAAAAACATGAATATCAAAAAAACACAGAGAACACAATATATAGGCTCTAAGCCATGGAAAAACCCCTCGAAGAGGAAAAACCAAAAAATTATCTTCTTATAGAATCAAATCAAATGAGACATCCAATACCCTTCCACCTTATAGAATCCAAGTCAAACCCTCCTATTCATATTTCGTCCTTCCTCTTTCTCCGTGGGATTTCATATCAAATGATCCAAAATTTTGTGTCCAAAATGAGCTCCAACTTTCTTCTATTTATACTTGTCTAGAGGGGTGCAAAAAATAATGTCCCTTCTGGAAGAGCCTACATGACAGGTTTGGCTAGCTTGAGTTATATAAGGAATTTTACCTAGAATACATATTTAAAAATTATTTTTACCTTTTCTTTATAATAGGTCCAAATATGACTTTGACTCAAGAAAACCTAAAATGATTAAGAACACACTTATCTAATAATAATAATAATTGTTATTTTTCCTTTTTACATAAAATATACAATGATATAGGTACAGAGGCAATTATGAAGACTGAACATAGTTACATTTTCTAACACTCCCTCTTAACTAGGGAGGTATTCATAATTCCACAACTGGTACAAGGATACTTCTCAAATTGAAATATTCTCATAAGAAGAGATCCATATTAATAAGCATCAATCATCATAACTAGCATTGCCACATTACCAATGCCTTGACAGGTACACTCTATCTTTCCACAAGATCATAATGTAATGCTAGGAGGCATTCCATGGGACACCACACTACCTCATCGAGGTACATAATCCACCTAGGATACCCAAAGTATATCATTCACCAGACCATTTCCCTTATGGAAATGTCATTCCATTGGGCCATTCTTATCCAAGTCCATGTACTTGACTTAGGATGTTCATCCTAATCCATCATAGTGCATGACTCAAGAGTATTTGTCCAAGATGCTTATCCAATCCACTATTATCCTTATCCATGTCCATGTACTTGACATAGGATATCCATCCTAATTTGTCATAGTACATGACACAAGGAAAACCATTCTAATTCAAATCATCATTCTCCTTATCCATGATGCATGCACTATACTTAGGGTTGTTCGTCCTGGCCTAGTACATGAAACATGGAAAACCAATGTCTAACCTTACTCCCTCTCAGCTTGAGAGGATAAATCCATGCTCAATCCCTCTCAACCAATGAGAATTCACCAACAAGGCTCAACATGTGTAAGAAGTACTCATACTTCCCTTACATCAACTACCCGTTATAATTGTGGCTTCTTTAACGAGCCTTCTTATCAAAGATATTTCTCATCTTGAAACTCCTAGTGCTCCAAATATTACTCCTAACAAATCATTATCTTGTACTTGAGGTCTTCAACAACAACATCCTCAACTATGTTCACCAATACTTCCTGCACTTCTTTCTACCTTGAATATAGTCCATCACACAATTTCTTCAATAGGTTGATTATCACAAGGTTAACCAATCCATTGTTTTGAACACAACTTGGTTGACCCTTCCAATCAATATTTATTAGTCAACGCAACTCGATAGTCACGAATAATTCTTCCCTCTAGTTTTTATTCTCATATTTTCTAAAGTAGCCAACTCCCAGGGTATTCAAAAAAATATTCTTGTTAGTTATTTAATTTCCTCTTAGATGACTTTCCTTAGCCCTTTAACTATCTTATTGTTTCTTGAAATCGACAATCCTTGGTGCACCAATCAAACTTAGCTTCATAAGGTCTTTCAACCACAACCCACTTGACAGTAAATGTCCATTTCTTCACTGTACTTAGGGTTTTCACAGATCTTCCCACAAAATAGTGAGCCAACTCTTCCCCTCACTGTACATATATCTCCTTAAGTCTACCCTCTAAACAATTCTTGATCCTGCAATATTCAAACTTTTCTAGATATTTCTTGTACCTGCGAAGCATATCATAAAACCCTCACCGAAGGAACCTATTGTGTAATTTATACAGAGAGACATGACCTTGTTTTTGAAGGAAACTCAGCCTTAAAAAAAATCCCTTCTTTCAACTTGAAATTACATGGAAGTCTTGTCCCTTCTAGACTTGTGAGAATCTTGTTTCTTCTGCGCAGAACCAACCTTCTATAATTTTGGTCAAATGTATTTCAAAGATCAGTTCTTGAAGATAAAATACCAGTCTCTCCTAGAAAACTTATAGTTCTCTACAGGTCTACAATTAGGGATATTTTAGATACCTAATTTATTCCCTCCAAACAACCTCAAGATTCCCAATCCAACAACTGTCCCAAATTTGGACTATATATTTACTAGAAAAACATCACAAAAAGAATGTTAAACATACCTTATTTCATAGATTGCTTCTACCATCCTTGTACTTTGTTTTGTGCTTGCTCTTGAGGTATTCGACACTCATACTATGGATTCTACAACATTTGTCACAACCCCGCAAACCTTGTGCAAAAACACCTTCAATGACTGCAAATTACCTTCTATTTGCAAGCTCCATCCTTCACTCTACTCCAACACATTGTTGCACCTTTTCAACCCTCACAAAGACACCTTCAAGAGATTGGACTCTTTTTGAAGTTTTTGGCTTATTCACAAGGATAATCTACCATAGAAATGAACACAAAACTTCTCCTCAACTTTTATTACTTTTAAACCTTGGAGGAGATGTCCTTCTGCTCATGTCCAGATTTATCAACAATGTTATTCATGAGTATTGTTGTCATACACCCTTGAGTCATTATCATTTTTATGCCTTTACTATTAGCCATGCATAAATATTACAAACATTTTACTACCATTTTTTACAAGTCTTCCTTCAGGTCCAAACTTCAGGTCGACTTCCTAACAGAATCCAACCTTTTTATATGTGTCAAGGGTATTAGATCGTTGTCATATAAATTATCCTTTCAATATACTTTTCACAGGTCATCGCTGAATAATTCTTATTGTCTTACTGTAGTGTGAATGATAGCCTTGTCCATGGAGTATAGTGCAAGCTTATACATCCTTGATCCATACCTTAGAGTATATGATGAAAATAGAGTAATTTGAACCTAAATGCCACTACAACTACAAGAGTGATGCCTCTGAGTTGAATATGACTCATCGAAGCACTGTACAATGCGAGTTCATTAAGCCACACTGAAACACTTATGGTTATGCCAATTTTGATGCTACTGTAATGTCATACAATGTACAGAAAAAAAAAATAGTGAGGCAAAGAAGGAAATATGTGGACCATAATGCTCTATTCAAATAATGTGATCCATTAGTAACAATACTATCCACCAGGGCTAGAACTTGACATCCTATGGGATGTATTTCAGATTACAGAATGTATTTGATAGCGGAGGAAATTTTTTCATGTCAGGTTTGACATGTATTATACATCTTCAATTCTTCATGGTTATACATGATTTACGATTGCAGACAAAAGTATCTCCCCTAGGTTATATGGCCAACCTAGAACAACAGAGAAACAAGAAACCCAATGCTTTCCTTAAAGTAAATAGATGATGGAATGAAGCCTACCTAGAATTTTCCCCATGCTTCATTCCTTCTTCAACTTGAATGCTCCAATTCCAGCTCTGATTTCCAAAATTAGAACCTGCACAACAAGATAAAACAAGCCAAAAAACAACGAGATATATGAAGCATCATCTAAGTACTCTATTCAATAGATCAACATGGTATCAAAATAAGTGAAATAAATACATAACATATAGGAAAACATAAAACTTTTTGCATTAATATAAATGGAAGGAGATTACAACCAAAAATAGGTGTTGATCTTGTAGAAGATCTCCTCCAAGAAGTCTTGTCCTTTCCTTGTCACAATATGCACCTCCAATCACCCTAAATGCAAGGAATGTTAACCTCTTACCTCAGTAGCATAAGGGTATAATCACTCTCCAAAATCCAACCCCTTGCATATGCAAGGCAGTAAATATGTAAATGAGTGGGATAAGATGGGAGTTCTTATCTAATTACCAATCTAAGGTTTTATATCCATATGTGATGGGAGGATGGTATCAAAGGATAAGGGATGGAAAATCCAAAGAAGGACGATATAGGATCCAAGAGTTTAATCATAGGTAAATGGTTGCAACAAATTATGGAAGCTTCTAGAAGAGGAAGCTTCCAAAAATTCTCTCGTTTTCCTGAATTTATAGAACCAATGCAGGCAAAAAGGGGAGAAACCTATAGGTGATCAATTTTGGAAACAGTGGGGTAGCCTATATGTGAATGATATCCAGAGGAAGGCCAAGGAGCATTGGTACTAAAAATGACTCAGATGAGGTGGTTTCAGGCAGAAATTCAGGGAAATGAAGGAGGTTCACTTAGGGATTTGTGTAATGATGTTTACAAGGGGGAATAGGATGTTGATTGATCCCATTAGGAGGAATAATGACTCGATGTGACCAAATTTCTTATAAATAATTTCCCCTTAAAGCGAAAATTCAAAAATGATGACCGATGAATGAAATTCTTTACCTTGTGACAAGTTGGGATCAAGAAAAACCGATGAGCTTCATCTATTACAATACATTTTCATCATGCAATATTTTTGCTGAGGGAGGCATACCCATACTAAGCACATAAGATAACATGACATGTATAATGATCAAAAGACGCGTCCACAAATGCAACTGGTGGACCCATGGCTGGATGACTGTTTAAATGATCATAGCCATTATACATTGTGATCTTTGTATAACTCCTGAAGTCGCAACCCATATGGATGAAAACAGATCTAGGGTCTTCTATCTCGTTCACACGATCAACCAATTCACGAGTCTAACCATGTGAATAAATGAGATGAAGTCAAACATGGTAGACACCATCTGATTACCTACCGATGATGTAAGTTGTTAACAGACGCAAGAGAAACGACCGATGATGTTAATGGCTCTCTAGGTACTATAGTACAATCCATATGGTGTGAGTAAATGAGTTGATGTCGAACACCACACAAAGTATTTCGACCAAAGGCCAATAATATAAACCTGTCAGCAAGAGCAAGGAAAATTTCCATTGATGTATGCAAGCACCAAGGTACCAAAGGGGTGTTTCTAAGTCAACTTCTTGGATGATGTGCTGATGTCGACAGAAAGCGACCCATCGTAGGAGGGCCTTGATGTATCCTCCATCAACGACATGAAATAGGTATCATGATTGAGCCAGAATGATGATGATACAAAACTAGATCAGGAAAAAGAAAACTTGGAATGGAGGATTGAGAGTATTGCAACATATATCAACTGAAATGACTTCTCTTGAACACATAACAAAAGTGAATGGAGTTAGCAGCATTGAACCAAAACCGAGATGGAGGATTTGAAAAGGTATGATGAACTGAATGACAAGAAAATTACCCAACACAAAAACCATGAATACGAAGTGGAAGAGTGTCGTGTTCAAGAGGACTCAATGCCATTAAAAAATGAATTACCATGTTTTCCCAATTTCCCCAACCATACTGGTCAATACCTCTTTATTTTTTAACAAGATTGAAGAGGATAACATATATCTGATCTGTAAGTTCATATTTTGGATGAATCCCTCCGAGTATTTTTAATGAACCCTGAGAAGGAGTGGTTCGACAATGTCATGTTCGACAAGTCCATCACTGTTTGACGTTTTAAAGAGTCTAGCAAAGGTAACACTTGACATCTTTTTCATGTTTAGAGAGTTTGAAAAAGATGCTAAAAATAAAACTCCATATGTTCATTTTCATAGATAGCCCCTTGAGTCTGAAAAGGGATAAAAAAATACTCAAGAGAACCTTTTAGTCATGTTTGAATAAGATATTCATTTTTCGTAGGTAGTCTATCTCAGTCCGGAAAAGGGTTAAACTTACACTGAATAGACGACTTTTCATTTACTTTAACAAGTTCGAAAAGACAAGTCCTCGAAAATATTTTCATGTTTTGGGAGTCTGAAAAGAGCTAAAAGAGGACTCCAAGTGGTTCGTTTTTCATAGGTTTATAGAACCAGAAAAAGAGATAAAAGTATAATCCCTGGTCAAAATAACCTGTTTAAAGCATGAAGAAATACCATTAACAACTGTCAACCTGCTCAAAACACCCCAAAAAGGATTAAACATACATGTTTCATTGTAAAAATGAAGCAGATTTAGGTCAAAACATTAAATATGAATAAAATAATGCAAGAAATGACCATAAATATCCAAAATGACTATTCATCTTTACCATTTCACACTTACCTTCAACAATGAGAGTTTTGGAGCACTTTTTCCCTCAATCTTATGCAGTTGATTGTGGCCAATCCAGTGGAGCATTTCAAGTACTGTCACTTCCAGGTAGGAGCTAAACCCTTCTCTTTATTTTGATGGTCCATTTTTGTGATTTCATGGAATTTTTTTTGAGGTTTTGAGGGTCCCGGGGTTCCAAAAACATTCCCTACGACTAACACACCCCTTCTGTGTCAAAATATGCATTGCACCTACGAAAATTATCATTGTTGGGAGAGGTACAATGCTTTGGTTTGCACTACAAGGCTGCCGTGGGTGAAAAATGCTCAATGGTTTATCATTTCCCTTAAATTTTGTCATAATTTTTGCTTGAAAAAGATCCTAATGAATCATTTTTTGATGTTTCAGGTGTTCATTAGCAAAAAATGGAATTCATTTGGCGAGAAAGAGAACATGAATAACAAGATTTAACTACAACAAATGATCCTGCTACCATCCAGGCACTGAAAAATTGTGGATTGTTGAAATTCTTTTGGCTACATGACATGAGGCAACAAATGTAATTGTTGAAATATCTCGTTCACTCATGGGATGTTCAGGTATAACCGTTTAGGTTCAGGGAACAATGATCAAGATAAATGTAGAGGATATTTACTTTTTGACGGGTTTATCTAAAAAGGGTGCCCCCATCTCTTTCCTAGGTGGGAGGAGTGGTAGGGAGACCACGAAAGACTGTATCAATACTTATTGCAGACCTCGAGCCCAACATACTAGGGATGGAAAGATTAATATCAAAGATGTGACCTAGTTACGTTTGAGAATGATCCTATTCATTATCACGAGATTGGACGGTAGCTCGACAATCCATGTAGCGAGTATATCATACATGCAATATGGGATAGAATGTATAGAAGCAACAATGTTCAACTGGAGTGAGGGTGTCTTGGTCAATATGAAGGAACACCTGATTGAAGTGAAAGAGGGGAAGTTAAAGAACTTAGGTTATGGTTCTATATTAGTCTCTTTTTCTCTAGATCGGGTGCCAATAATTTAGCCTCAACATGTTATACTCGAGCCTAATGAGACGAGGGTCCCACAGATGAGGAGGTGGATAGATCGTATGGCCTGACATGCAAGTCTGTAAGTGATCAATTTATCACCAACCTTGTTTGGATGGCTGCACAGAAAATTCATCATGATTGATGACTATACTTACGTAGGGATGAATTTCCGTGATGATCCCGAGCTCGTGCTTCCTGAGGGTAAGAAATGGGATGCTTCAGGTAAAAATATTTTGACCATTAATTTTTTGAAAGTTTTACAAATTTTTTTTTTGTGTGTTTTTTTTAAATTTTCAGAGACAAAACTATTTGATGTTTCATGCATATATCATACATGCTTGACTAGTTGGTGCTTCATATCTTCGTCATGTAGGAGGAAAGCCACACGAGGAGGCAATGGTACAATTGCAGGCCACTGCGCTAGGATGGGATGCGTTATGATATCTTGAGGTAGTTGATATCCTATCAGAGGTGGAGTGCCACATGGAGTTATTAACCCATGGGGTTGATGAGACCGTGGTTGATCAGGTTCCAATGTGATTTCAACGATTGTAATATTCTGAATAGAAATAAACAGTAATATAAAGCACATGAACAAGAAACTACAACAACTAGAGAGGCATCACATGAACCCGACATAGTATGGAGAACGCTGAGCCATTTTATTGAGTATTGAAAGATAAAATGAATACAAAGGTGATCAGAATGATGGCACCTTGGCTTGCACTAGGCAAGCGTAGAAATACTCTCAAAATATATCGTGAAATCGCTGCTCTCTCAATGACTGCGTAATCTCCAAGCTGCTGGTGCTGTTGTTGTGTTGCTGCTACTATTGTTACTTCTGGAATGGATTGAATCTTTGGGGCTGCTCCCCACCTCGAAAAATTCTGAAACTTTGGGAATGGCCTCTACTCCCAAAACCCAGGAAAACCCATAAATCTTTTCAGAAATGGCGGACCCCGAAAATAACTCCCTTGAGGCTCTGCGCTGCTCCTCAAGGAGGGACGCTGGCTCTAAATGAACGGCTCTAAAAGCTGGTCCATAACTCCACCAAAACACTAGAATAGGAAAGGGCTGGCCCCTTATCCACTATCCCAGGCTGAATCCACCTCAAACTACCAATCTGGAATAACCTCTCCAAAAAACTGCGTCCTCCCTCTCACTGACTACGTTGTCTCTCTGCGTGGGTGCTCCTCTCGTGATAGCTGCAACTCCCACTGAAAAAATAAGGATGGAACTCCTCACCCGAGCAGGCACTCGAAGTCCCCCGGGGGTGAGGTTGGGATCTCCGAACGAAGACACCCGGTGTACTGAACAATACGTGCAGACTTTGCTAAACAGGAAGCGTGCTCAATGTCAAGAAGACAATTCTCAAAATGCATAATTAGAATGAATGAGAATGAGGAGACCCTTCCTCCTTTTATGCTTGGCGAGCCTCTCCCTCACCTAGGCCCCACCAATCCCTACGCTGCCACTTGGCCACTAGGCCCCACCTTGCTAATTCGATATGTCTCCTTAGTGACTTTAGGGAATGCTTTTATCCTAAGCGTGAGCTAAGTGCTCCTTCACCCACTTTATTTATATTTTAACTTTATAAAGGAAAAATTAGTCAAAATTAATATTTCAAATTAGCTGCTGCTAATTGGGAATATTACAGTCCTTCCCGCCAAAAATTGCTTGTCCTCAAGCAATGCCTGAACAAGCCTCCTCTCTAGCTGATGCTGCCCACCATCACTGTAAAATGTGCCTGGGTCCCAGATGTGCCACTGAATCTTCCCTGTCCTCTGTATCACCCTGAAATGGAGGGATCTCTCAATGCCGGGATCCCAAGCCATCCTGTCCAACATGAAGCTCCACATGCTCCACTCACCATCCTGCCATGCTAATGAAGTCCACCACTTCATTAATGACTCACTAAAGCCCGATGGAAGATATACATGATCTCCCCATGTAGTATACAGATCACCTTGAGATTTTATCGAGCTGTGTAGAGCTGTAATGCTCAAGTATCCTGCTAATCTCTTAGAGGTACCACCATGCTGATGTTGTGCTACTCTGATCATGAGATACTCCCTATCATGCACAGACTGTATCCTCCTCTCCTGAGACCTAGTGGCAAGAGATCTATGAGAGACAAGCTCATCCAGACTAGGAATTGCCATGATGCCAATACCTACCCCTCCGAATGCAGTTATGAATCTATGCAACAACAGAGAAAGTCTTCCTTGCCATCCGATGAAGGCCTCTGTGTACCCCCATGTGCCAACCCAACAGTGAACTAGATCACTCTCTGTCCTAACTCCGACCATCATGAGACAGAATGGGCTATCAATCAACTGAATCTCTGCATCCCATAGTCAGACCTGCTGCACCATAGCTCTGACAACTGCGGGAATCCCTCTGTGCCTCATCTCTAGTCCCTTCTTGTGACCAATATAGAGGGTCCATATATCATGGGAAAATATGATGCATGCTAACCTGCCCTGTGTCGGCCACTGTGTAGTACCGATGACCGCTGGAAGCCATATGTTACAAATAGCCACCCCCTGAATGCAATCAATAGATAGATATCTGATACTCGCAATTGACTCAAGGTATGTGGATCCCTCCTGTCCCTGCCAACCATCTCCACAGAATCTGCCATCCACCCTCTCGATAATGTGTCGATACATTGTCTGGAGCCCAGACACATACTGGGATGCTACCTCTGCTATACCCAGTATCCTCTGCTCATGCATGGTCTTGACATGACCTGAGAAAAGAGTGACACATGTCTCCCTCATGACCCACTCCCCAAGAATAGGCTCAGCGATGACTGATGTGCCACCCCTGCAGAGGATCATCTCATCCCCTAACCTGTGGCTGTCAACTAGCGCACCGACCCAGTGCCATTTCTGAGAAGTCTCTCCCCTAGTGTGCTGAGTGTCATCCAAATATCTTGGGTGAGCCTCGCGTACCCCGCTGCTCATGCCCAAAGTGCCAAAGGACAACAAAAAAATCGACTGTGCCCGTGAGTGATGTAGAAGAGGGTCAGGTGTGTGAGTCCCCATAGATACCATCAAGTATCGATCATCTGTCTCCCCATCGATCCTGGGTGAAATACCCCCAAAGGTAAGCCCGATGTCCCTGTCTGTGAGTCTCCCTGGAGGCAATACTCTAATACCCTGCTATGCAGCACCGTATGCCCTCGCATACCATCGATCATCCATGTACTCCTCGACATGCCACTGCACACATAGGCATACCCCTGTACATTGCTGGATGCCCCCTACTACTGCTATACCACCCTGTACTGTCTCATGCCTTGTCTGTGTCAAGGCATCGGTCACTCCTCGTGTGTGCTCAATGTGATGTAGGACACTCCTACTCCACAATGCAGTCCCACACACTACGGTATACCACCATGCAACTCCATGTCCACCGGTAGTCCATTGGTCAATGCTAGAGGCTCCCACACATCATTGGATGTGATGACCTAGAGTTGTGTCTCTATATGTTGGACCACCCCAAATCGATATCATCACCTCCACTGTCGCATCGCTATACCCGCTGAAGAATGGATCATCACTCCAAACCCTCCCCGAGGGGCAGAGAAGTGAATCTCCCTATGTGTCAGTAGTGATACCACCACTGCTTGGCTCTGGTGTGACCTCTGTGCCCCACAAAAAGGTGAATAATCCTTGGCTCCATATAAGGCACCATATGGTGGCCTGCCAATGCCACCTCCTCTGACAAGCTCCTGCCAAGGTATGTTGATCACCCTGTGACTCCGCGTATAAGTGTCATACCAAGACAACCTAGGGAGTCTGCCCATAAACTGGTTGGCCACTGGAGCTGACCGAAACTCCCCCAGCGAATGTGCATGCTCTACTGCTAGGCCAACTGTACCCTCCAAGACATAGTCAACCGAACTATTTGGGAAACGACAAGTAGTCCCGCCTAGATCCCAATTCCAGTCTGAGGTTCCTATATTCCCAGCACCTGGAAACTCCTGCTGAACTACACCCGGGTCCACCACTATCTCCATAACCCACTCCACCGGGTACCAACTCAAAATCTCTCGCCATCCAACCTCAACATGTGGATGCTGCACCCTGTGCAACTTCAATCGTCTCATCCCGTTATCCAAGTCAAAATATGAGATCTAACTAGGTGGCTCCGCCTCTCTCTCTCCAATGGAAATAGGTGACCCAAAAATGCTGCTAGCCCTGTCGATGCATGCCTGAAGGGGGCTGCTTTGACACTCCAATGTGCCCTATATCTATACCATTAGGGAATCCAGCTGTTCCCCAATGTGGGCCAACTTGGCCGCTAACTCGGCACAAACCACTCTCATGCCCTCTAGCTCCTTGTTCTGTAACAAAATAGCCTCTCGTACTGATGTGGCCTTACCTTTCAAAATTATAAGGTCGGCTCGAAGCTGATGACACCGTTGTGTGCGACCATTTTCCAATACCTCTGTATCTCCTAGTGCCTCATCAAAGTTGGATACATCTCCTGGCACCTCACCCATCTGTCGCGCGCTGCTACCACCCGAAGACTCAGACACTACCTCGGTCATCACCTCAATGGATGACACTACTAGGGTAAGATCTACTCTCTCTACTAAGATGTCAACTGATATGATTTAAGAAGTCTCCAACACAAGTGACCCCTGCGTCATACTAGGTGTATCCACATGCTCCCCATGATCCTGTGTGCCCTCATCCCCCAAGTGCGAGGTAGCCATTTTGATGACTTCCCCCTTCGTTATTCGGTCAAGCTGGGAAGAGGTATCCAACTTTTCCCCTCGATTTCAGGCCGTGCAATTATTGGATCCATAATACATTGGAAAAGGTGTCCTCCCAATTGTATGCTGCAACTCGGAACTCTCTGTGCTAGACCCACCATTGTTCCTTCCTTCTTCATCCCACCTAAGATGGCAGTAATCTCTAAATGACAAAGCCAATTTGAATTTTTCCCCCATGGACTGCCATTCTCGGAAATAATCTCCCATGGGTATATGATCATGCCGCCTATCTTGATCACTCGGTGCTGGAGGTAAGAATGTAGGCATCGTGATCTTGGTTGGCCTACTGAAGGCTGGTAAATGCTGGTCACACTGTTGTGAGACCCCCATATTTTCCACCTCTACTACGTTTGGTGGGTAAGATTCTGCCTACCCTCTTTGTTCATAGAAAATAATCCCCACGACCGAGCCAAGAATGATGCTCTGATACCACTGTAATATTCTGAATAGAAATAAACAGTAATATAAAGCACATAAACAAGAAACTACAACAACTAGAGAGGCATCACATGAACCAGACACAATATGGAGAAAGCTGAGCCATTTTATTGAGTACTGAAAGATAAAATGAATACAAAGGTGATCAGAATGATGGCACCTTGGCTTGCACTAGGCAAGCATAGAAATACTCTCAGAATATATCATGAAATGGATGCTCCCTCAATGACTGCGTAATCTCCAAGCTGCTGGTGTTGTTGCCGTGTTGCTGCTACTGCTGTTACTTCTGGAATGGACTGAATCTTTGGGGCTGCTCCCCACCTCGGAAAAATTCTGAAACTTCGGGAATGGCCTCTACTCCCAAAACCTAGAAAAACCCAAAAATCTTTTCAGAAATGGCCGACCCCCGAAAATAACTCCCTTGAGGCTTTGCGCTGCTCCTCAAGGAGGGACGCTGGCTCTGAATGAAAAACTCCAAAAGCTGGTATGTAACTCCACCAAAACACTGGAATAGGAAAGGGCTGGCCCCTTATCCACTATCTCGGGCTGAATCCACCTCAAACTCCCAATTTGGAACAACCTCTCCACAAGGCTGCGTCCTCCCTCTCACTGACTGCGCTGTCTCTATGCATGGGTGCTCCTCCCATGATAGCTGCAACTCCCACTGAAAAAATAAGGATGGAACTCCTCACCCGAGCAGGCACTTGAAGTCCCCGGGGGCTAAGGTTGGGATCTCTGAATGAAGACACCCGATGTACTGAACAGTACGTGCAAACTTTGCTAAACAACAAGTGTGCTCAATGTCAAGAAGACAATTCTCAAAATGCATAATCAAAATGAATGAGAATGAGTAGACCCTTCCTCCTTTTATGCTTGGTGAGCCTCTCCCTCACCTAGGCCCCACCAATCCCTGCGCTGCCACTTGGCCACTAGGCCCCACCTTGCTAATTCGATATATCTCCTTAGTGACTTTAGGGAATGCTTTTATCCTAAGTGTGAGCTAAGTGCTCCTTCACCCACTTATTTATATTTTAATTTTATAAAGACAAAATTAGTCAAAAGTAATATTTCCAATTAGCTGCTGCCAATTGGGAATATGACAACGACACACTATCAGAGTGCCTAGCTGTATTGGTCGATTACTGCGCAATATGGCTCCCAATACGGCTCGCGTAGTGTATTTTTATCATGAACACCATTGATTAGTCTACTTAGATATTTTCATGTAGATTTTTATATGGGCGATGTAGCCATATGTGTCTTGGGGCACAAGTTTTTGTAAGAACCAAACTCTATATATATATACAGGTTTTCAATGTTTCCTAGTTCCTTTTATGCTTTCAATATGATGTGATGTGAATTGATATTTATTTACATTCATTGCAAATGTATATATAAAACATGATTAGCTAGGGCGTCTACCAATGTGTTTAGATTTCTAGAAATATGTTCATATCGTATGAAATCGAAATTTCCTTGTAGAAGACGCACTCTCAAAACCATGCAAAGGATGGTGAGATTTATAACAAAATAGACATTCGCAAGTTGTAGTAATACGAGTTGTGACTCAAGTCTGATGACTAAACAACAAATATGATGTGAAATAGCATCAAATAATAGCTCAACCACTGCACTATACTTAGTGATGTTGTTAGTTGAGCGACCAATGCAACTCCCTTGCATACTCACCAGCTCGCCATTTGGTGCAAAGATATCCCACGATGTAGAAGATAGGTTCTGAGTACTACGAAAAACACCATCAACACAACCAATGTACGGTTCAAGATATGTCGACATTTACAAACCAAACATAAACATGATCAACATAAACTGTGGGAAACTCTAAAAAGACACACTGCAAACACACTCAAACACACCTATAGATAGTATTTACACAATGTACTACACATGATATCAAGCATAGTATTTTTTGAGGTACAACCCATTTCTAGGCTGTGCTAGTTGAACTCCATCGAAATCTACTAACTCATAGGCACCTTTTGCAAGGACTCGCTTGAAAATATATGGACCCAACCACATAGGTTGGAACTTTCTTGGACCTAACTTATCGGCCTCTTAGTCATATAAGAGAACCAAGTCTCCTTCCGAGAAGACTCGAGGCTTGACACTTTTTTCATATTGCGCCTTGAAACGTCTTTTATGAGCTTCATTGGCTAAAGCAACATCGTGCCGAGTTTAACCAAATGAGTCAAATGTAAACGACGCTCCCCCTCTACGGAAGTGGAAGGAAGAAGTTTAACAACTATACTTAACGTATGGTAGAGGTTCATAAAGAGGATTGGCACTTGCTTCTTTACACAACCTTGTGGGCATACCTAACCTTAGTTAGGACTGCTACCGGATTCACACTCTTTCAATTGGTCTATGGTCTGGAAGCGATCCTCCCCATCGAGTATGAAATTCCAGTTTTAGTACCAATGCTCCCTGAAATTCCTCTGGAAAATGTTCACCTACAGGTTGCTGCACTTTGGCCAACATTGATCACCTACATGTTTCTCCTTTTTGCACCTGCGTTGGTTGTACAAATTCGGGAAAAAGAGAGAATTTACAGAAGCTTCTAGAATTTGTTGCAACCATTTACCCCTGATTAAACTTTTAGATCATATCTCATCCTTCTTTGGAGTTTCCATCCCTTATCCTTTGATCCGGTCCTCGCATCAAAGGTGGATCTAAAACCTTAGATTGGTAATTGGATAAAAACTCCCAACTTACCCCACTCATCTATATATTCATTGCCTTGCATTTGCAAGGGGTTGGATTTTGGAGAGTGATTCTACCCTTATGATGCTGAGGTGAGAGGTTAACATTCCTTGCATTTAGGATGATTGGAAGTTCATATTGTGACAAGGGGGAATAGGATATTTATTGATCCCATTAGGAGGCCTAATGACTAGATGTGAAAAAATGACTTATAACAATCATTTTGGTGTCTACTTTCAAGTTTGAGCCGACAAAATTTATGATGCCTCTATAATACCTATTAAGTTACAATCACATATGAGGTATCAGGTAACTAATTATAACTCTATGGTACCTATTAATCCCATAAATTGTGAAGAATCTGCTGCATAAATGATTGTTTGGCCTTGGATTTGCACTTGAATCACAGATAAATAATGGCCAATTTTTTTTTAGACTTCAATATTTTACCACCTCGTTGAGCTGTGAATTTTTAGCATGGGTATCTGTGCTAGGATTCGTAATGATGAGAAGGTGGTGGAGCTATTTTTCACAATACAATCACACCCACCAACAATTACTTTATTGATGTGACAATAATTGCATTAATTGAGCAATTATAGATATTTATTGTAACAAAACATGCTGTGTGAATGGGCCTAATGAACATTTCAGTTTAGCAGACCATCTCAGCCCCAACCGAGGGTTTTGTTTATTAGAGTATCCCTGGATAACAATAATTAAATAAATATCCGTGTCATCGGTGTGAACTGGAATGAGCTTACTATTTATTCCTGCATTTTGTTTTCTGATTATGTGTTGTATTACGTGGTCTACATTATGTATGGCAATTTGGTTTGAAGGGATTTTTTTCTTTTTTATTTTAAATATACATATACTTCCCATGACCAACTACTTGCCTAGTTTAAATTTAGAAAATAATCCAGATTTCCATTCTCCTAAAGCCATGATGGCCACCAATTTGAAGTCAAGTTCAAGTCAGTGTGAGAGTTTTGATTGGTCAGAGGCTTGCAAGTGCAACTAATACAAGAGGTCAAGGATTGGAACTAGCGGATGGAGATCTGAGTTTTCTCCCTTTCCTTGACGTTTGGATGGCAATTTTCAGCTCAAGTTTTGAAATCGAGGCAAAATTTATTGAATCCTTTCGAGTTTCAAGCTGTGGAAGTGTGCTCTGTTTCATAATAAACCTGGAAATGATATATATTACTCCTAGATATTCGTAAATGCATTATTACAAATTGAACAATTTTATTTGAAATTTTAATATTAGAGTTCAATCCGCGTTGAAATATTAATTAGGGAGTACATATAAGTGATATCTTGCAAACAAAGGTTTTCGTAGCAGTGAAGAGAGATAGAGAAATATTCTCTCTTGAAATCTTGCCAGCAGATGCTTCTTTTGTAGTTTTGAAACCAAGGCCAGATACCAAAAAATGTGAGTGAACCATCACATGTTTTGCTGCGGATATTCTATTTTAAAAATGTTCAGAGAATAAGACATTTAAGCATATTCCTAAACTTGGCACAATAAACAATTTTTAATGGACATTGGTGTCTTCAACATGTAATTTATTTTCTCAGCTTCAAATTTCTTCAAAGAATAAATTTGTTTCAGTAATAGTCACAGATCCTATTTTGAAAGTCGTTTATGTTGCTAGGTTCTTTAAGAAGTTTATTATGAAGAACATTTGGTTTTACTTTCTTTTCTACAACATTTCTTTCAAGTTTCTCAACTTTTAAAACACAACTCTTTGTCTTTTGACCTGCAAAATGCAATTCTCTCTTGTAAAATCGGTATAACTATTTGAAGAAATGGCATTATTTTAGATGCCATTTATCCTTCACATTTTCACTGAATTCAAATACTAAATAAGTCAGTCTTTTAGAGGCCATTTACTCTTAACATCTATTTTTTTCATCCTATGAAAAACCCTAGGTTCAACATTCTTCTTTTGATTTCATTTGAGCACACCCCTTTAATAGCCAGATATTTTCTTCATTTTGCAATATCATTCAATGTTATATTTCAAGTATCTAGACTCAGCTCTTGAGGGAAATCTGTATTTGATTTCATTTCTAAACTTCAACTAGTCGAGAGACTGTTGTTTTCTGGAAAAAAAAATAAAGGAGAAATTCACACAAACCTTACAGAGGTTGACATTTTGGTTTGCTTCTTAAACATTTTCACTTAGGCAACCAAAATTCTATTAACATCCGCATAGACTTTCATATCTATCATTTAGAAGTAAGAATCACACTTTGTTTTTGGAAGAGGTATGTCTTTTTATTTTGGAGCACTCACATTGGATACTTGGCTTAGGGTCATTGATGCTTGGATCTCATCCATTGTTGTCTGCCTTGTTCAAGCTCATTAAGGTTCTCAATTTCATAAATGACCAATATCAATCACGGACACCAATCGCTCTTAACCACAGAGAGGCCTACTAGAGAACCCTTTTGCAGGGTAAAATAGCATGGAGCTTCTTGCTTAGTGAATTGCGATGTTAATAATTTAGGATAAATGAATTGAACTCAACGATGGAAACTTACTATTCACATGATTTTTTCTATTGCATTTGATATTTTGGTTGGGGCACTTCCATGAAGTCACTTCACTCTAGCAAAGAAATATGTGGGTGTGGGTGTAGAAGGTTCTCTCTAAACCTTTCACGAAAAAGGCACCTTAAAATACTCTTTATCTTCTTAGTAGTGATCGATGAGAATTATAAACTTAAGTTATGTAGTTTGTATAATTCAAGCATTTTGAAAGTTTTTAAATATATTCAATTTATTTATACATTCAAAAATATATTTAAAATATTTAAAAATCACAATTTCATCTAAATTTTGAAAAAAAATTAAACAACCAATATAGAAAATAACTTAAGTCAAGAAAAACAATAAAATACCATGAAAATTAACACATATTTTTAAAATACCAATGACAAATCACTTTAGCTTACTCTTTCCATGGAAGCATAAGCTTCAGTATTTTATACTTATAAACTGAATTTTAAGTTATGCTTTGTTTGTAAAACTACTTGTATCACAATTAAGACAAATATGTAAAAATAGCGTTTCATAAAAAAAATAACTATGAAAAAACATTAAAAGTAATTTTGGAACTTACAATACCAAAAACATATACATATTATTAAACATTCAAATTCCCACTAAGATCTTGTAGAAATAACAAAAATCATATGCACAAGGTTTAGTACTAGAAAACACTTACAAGCATTAATTTATGGTTTAGTACTAGAAAACACTTACAAGCATTAATTTATGTCTCATGGATTGCATTAACAATATACATATCCAATGGTGGTTGATGATCCTCATCATCCTAATTATGTGGCCTTCTTTAGTGACTTCCACGTGTTAACATTTAAGTACATGATAAAAAAATATTAACCACCAAGAGTTGAAAAGCTTTATAAAATCTTAAAACTAAGGTTGTATGTTATTTAGAAACACATTTTTTCACTTGGGAAAAACAAAGAACTCTCGAAGAAAGATTAATGAAAGTTGGAGATGCAAGAGTAGTTGAAAGAGAATTTTCAGAAAAGAAAAAGTATACACTAAAAATTTTAGTTAGAACATAAATAGAAAGACATGCAAAATGTAAAACATAATCCAATTTTCATTTGACAAGCGGAGGAGATTTGAAACTCCAGCCCTGCCTAGCACTCGCAAGCCTGGAACTTAACGTTCTGTGGGGACGTATTTTGGATTACAAGACGTGTTTGACGATGGAGGAAAAGTTTGCACGTAAGGTTTGACGTGTATTATACATCTGCAATCCGCCATTTTGACGTCTACTTTCAAATTTGAATCGTCAAAATTTATTATACGTGTATGATATCTATTATTATATGAATCGGGTGATGCGGACGGGATCAAATTCATTGCTGAGTTTATGGGGTTGACAGGATTCAGATCATGAAAGGCATCATATATTTGGGCTTCAGGCTCAAACCCTGCGCTTATAAAAATAATGACTGGTTATGGATGATTGAGAAATTTAAAAGTAAAATATACAAATGGACATCCAAGTTCCTATCGCTTAGGGGTAGATTAATACTGGTTCAAGTTGTATTATCTCAGATTGTGGTCTACTGGTTGCATTTGTACTTTCTTCTTTTGAGCACCGTGAATAAAATAAATTCTATCATTGAAAATTTCCTGGGGGATCCACTGATCACAGAAAACTCCACCTCTGCAAGCTGGAGTCCATTTCCGTTCCCAAAAAATATGGGGGCTGGGGCATAATGAATCTCAGGATTTTGACTAATGCGCCGTTGGTAAAATATTTTTGGAGAGCTCTGATGGGAGGGGATGTGTGGTCATCGATTATTTTACACAAATACGCCGTGGAAAATCTTCTTCTTTCACTTTATAGAATGTCGGAATTTTCAGAATTCCAAAATAATAAAAATCCCTTTCCTTAACACAGAGAAACTATTTAAAATTTCACTCACAAACATAGTTCTCATATATAAAAAAAATTTCTATTCATAAAAAAAACGCTGTTACAGATTCTTCCTCTCTTGGAGGGATTACAATTGTGACTGCTGCTGTCACAGTGCACAAATAAAACTCTGTTTCACTAAAATAAACACTGCTGTGTATGCTCTGTATTTTTCCAAAACACTCTGCTATGTGTAATAAAATAAATTACAGCTCTCTATCTTTTACAAAATGCACTCTGCTGTGCATAAAACTCTGCTCTGTGTAAATCAACGCACTGCTGTGCACACACTACTGTTCTGTAATAATAAAATTACAACATTCTGTTTTGTATATTAAAACAAAATATCTCAGCCATGTTCAATTAATGTCATTAATTGACTCAACCAGAAAATTCACCGCTTAACAATCTTAATGGCTTCAATAACTTCTGTCAGCACCGCTTGATAAGTGCATTACGATGATTGATTGTCGTTTTCTTTCCTTCCCCGCACCGTCGCAGCTCTCTTTCTTTTTATTTACACTGCTGTGTAATAAAAATTACAACATATGCTTCGCGGCTTTTACAATGTGCTGGGCTTTGTCAATATATTTATATATATATGACATGTTTTAATAAAACATAACACAAACAAACAATAAAAATAAATTAAAACGACTTTTGTTTTAAAACCAAATACGTTTGTGTGGGGCCTCCTCGTTGATGACGTCAACGGCTATTCCGATGGGGTTCACCCATCCGCCTGCCCAGACTTTTGGACCCCCGCGGACATGGACTGCCGTCTTGTGGGCAGTTGAAAATTAATTCCAACACTCCCCCTTAATTTCAACTGCTGGGTTTTCCTGCATACCCATGCATTTCCTGAAATATTCAAAGCTTTTCTGCACTAGTGGCTTTGTGAGGATATCTGCAAATTGATCCTCCGTTCTGCAATGTTGCAAAAAAATCTCACCATTGCTAACCAATTCCCGTATGAAATGAAACTTGTTGTCAATGTGCTTTGTCCTTTTATGAAAAACATAATTTTTAGACAATTCAATAGCTGAGCTATTGTCACAAAAGATCACTGTCCCTTTTACCTGTTCTTGACATAAACTTCTCAACATTTTTCTCATCCAAACTTCTTGACACGCTGCTTCTGTAGCTGCCACATATTCCGTCTCTGCTGTAGACAATGCTACAATGGGCTGTTTCTTAGAAGCCCATGAAATGGCTCATGAACCCATGTGAAAAACATAACCGGAAGTGCTCTTCTGATCATCTACACTTCCAGCCCAATCACTGTCAGTGTATCCAACTAAATCTGAATTTTCTGAAGCAGTATATAAAATACCAAACCTTTTAGTACCTTTAACATACCTCAGAATTCTCTTCGCTGCCTGCCAATGTGCATCCTTTGCTTCTCCATGAATCTGGAAATTAAGCTAACAGCATGCATTATGTCGGGCCTAGTTGCGCTCAAATACATGAGGCTCAAATACATGAGGCTGCCAACTATGCTCTTGTACAAACTAGGATCAAAATCCTTGCTGCTGTCCTCTCTGCTGAGTTTTAATCCCATCACTGTGGGAGTGATAGCTGATTTGCATTCCTGCATGTTAAATCTTTCCAGCACCTCATTAACATACTTTCCTGTGAGATAAAAATCCCATTTTTATCTTGTTCTACTTCTATTCCCAAGAAGTATCTCAAAAAACTCATGTCAGTGATTTCAAATTCTTCTTTCATGACTGTTTTAAAATGTTCAATAAGGCAATCATCATTACCTGTAAAAATAACATCATCAACATACACGACTACAATCAAAATTTTACCATCTTGTTCTTTGATGTAGAGGGTGGGTTCTCCCTCACACTTTTCAAAACCATTTTCCAGTAGATATGAATCTATCCTACTGTACTACGCTCGTGGCGCTTGATTCAGCCCATAAAGAGCTTTCTTCAACTTGCATACTTTGTGCTCTTGGCCTTTCTTTTTATAACCGAGAGGTTGTTCAATGTAAACCTCTTCCATTAACACTCCATTTAGGAATGCTGACTTCACGTCCATTTGGTAAACTTTCCATTTGTTTTGTGCTGCTATGGACAATACTGCTCTCACGGTTTCCATTCTTGCAACCGGTGCGAAAGTTTCCTCATAGTCTATCCCATGCTTCTGCTTATAGCCTTTGACAACAAGCCTTGCCTTGTGTCTCTCTATCTTGCCTTCAGCATTACTCTTGGTCTTGTAGACCCATTTAACACCAATGGCATCTTTACATTTTGGGAGTTCAACCAAATCCCAAGTTTTGTTCCTCTCTATGGCTTTTATTTCCTCATCCATAGCTTCTATCCATTTCCTATCCTTGATAGCTTCTTCGAAATGAACAGGATCATCAACATGACAATATAAAGCAAACAAATAATTGATACCTTCATTAGCTATATCTTGTTCATAAATATCTTTCAAACTTCTGAATTTCTTACCTCTTTCTGTAGGTGTACAAGTGCTTGAAGAAGCACTTGAATTTCCTCCTTGTGGTGTGCTTGGAGAAGCACTTTCATTTCTCCTCAAGGGTGTGCTTTGCTGCTCTCTTGTTGGTGTTGCTGTTTGGGGATGTATTTCAGCGAACTCATCTTCATTTTCATCATGAGATAAACAATATTTTACATTCACTGTTTTCTCTATGCTTCCATCCCAAGCTTCCTCTTCGATGAACTGAACGTCCCTGCTCACAAGAAACTTCTTGCTGGATGGGTTATATAACCTGTATGCCTTGGATTCCTCACTGTATCCAATGAAAATACATTTCTCCCCCTTGCTGTCCAACTTCTTCCTTAGCTGATCTGGAATGTGTGCATAAGCCACACATCCGAATACCTTCATGTGTGTGACACTTTGCTTTGCGCCACTCCATGCCTCTTCTGGCACTTTGTTCATAACTGCTTTTGTAGGGCACCTGTTCAAAATATACGCTGCACAATGTACAGCTTCAGCCCA
Source organism: Pinus albicaulis (assembly GCA_034641835.2). Classification (NCBI taxonomy): domain Eukaryota; kingdom Viridiplantae; phylum Streptophyta; class Pinopsida; order Pinales; family Pinaceae; genus Pinus; species Pinus albicaulis. Next base: position 836,112,867 of record CM076578.1, read on the forward strand.
ATAATCATTAGGCAAGTGCTTTGCCTTAAGCATACTCCTTGCCATGTCCATTATGGTTCGGTTCTTCCTTTCGGCTACTCCATTTTGCTGCGGAGTATATCTAGTTGTAAACTGTTTATGAATACCATTTTCTCTACAAAAACGTAGAAAATATTTAGATATATACTCACCTCCTCTATCAGTCCTTAAGACTTTGATATGCAGCCCACTCTGATTCTCAACAAGTGCTTTGAAATTGCAAATTTTTTCAAACACTTCACTTTTCTTTTTCAAAAAGTAAACCCAAGTTTTTCTTGTAAAATCATCTATGAATGTTAAGATATAGTGGCTGCTAGCAAGCGATGGAGTTTGCATCGGTCCACATACATCTGAGTGGACAATCTCTAAGGGTGCTTTTGCCCTTATGCTTTTCCCGGAAGGAAAACTTTCTCTGTGTTGTTTCCCAAGAATACAACCTTCACAAAGGCTGTCCTGTTTCTCTATCAATGGTAAACCACTTACCATTCCTTTTCTGTTCAACAAATTAAGACCTCCAAAGTTGAGATGACCAAATCTCAAGTGCCATAACCAATTATCATCCTTTGGTTCGCTTTGGTAAGTCTCTTGTGCAACTGCTGCTTTCTCTTCACCATTCTTCAAGTCTGCTCTCATTCTGAGAGGGAACATCTTGTTCCTTGTCATCTTCACTTCAACAATACATTGATTTTTGGGTGGTTTATCCATGATGGTACAAACATCATCTTCAAAGAAAACATTATACCCCTTATGGACAAGTTGTCCAATACTTAAGAGGTTACACTTCATTCCTGAAACATAATAAACATCTGCTATGGATTTCTTTGCACCTAATCTTGTTAAAACATTCACATCTCCTTTTCCCATAACAGAAACTTTGCTATCAGTTCCTAGTGTGACTTGTGACTGCACACTCTCATCTAACATAGAAAACATTGATATATTTCCTGTCATATGGTTACTACAACCGGAGTCTAGAAACCATAAATCCTCATTCTTTTCTTCAGCGATATTACAAGCTAAAAACAAATTGTTTTGGCTGCTATTTTCTTTTGTGAAATTTGCACTAGTTCCACTTCTCATATCTTATTTCTTCTTTCTACATTCATTAGCATAATGACTATATTTTTTACAATTGTAACATTGGACATTGGATTTATCATACCTTTGTCCTTGATCATTCTGCTGTCCACTTTTCTGGCTTCCTTGGCCGTGGCTGTGACTTTGACTGTTGCACCTTCCATGTGAATGTGAGGGGTTGTTCCTTCCACCTCTGTTCTGGCTTCTGCCTCTTCCTCTTCCTTTTCCTTGCCCTCTTCCTCTTCCGAAAGACATCTGGGACTTAAAAGCATGTTCTAGAGATGATTTTTCACTCCTACCCAATCTCTGTTCATGGGTAATCAATGATGCATGTAATTCATCGACTGAAAACTTTGTGAGATCCCTTGTCTCTTCTATGGTGGTGACAATCACATCGAATCTTGAGGGTAAACTTCTCAAGAGTTTTTCCACAATCCTCTTGTATTCAAGAGTCTCTCGATGAGATCTTATTTGTGTGACCATTCCAATCACATGAGTGAAGAATGAGTCAATGTTATCTGACTCCTTCATGCATAGAGTCTCAAAATCTCTCCTCAGCAATTGAATTTTTGCTGTCTACACCTTCTCCATTCCCTGATAAGCTGTCTTGAGAGTTTCCCATGCTTCATTGGATTTCTTAGCTGCTGCTATCCTCGAAAACACACTCTCATGCACTGCTTGATACAAGAAGAAAAGAGCCTTGGCATCTTTCTTCTTATTGCTCTTTAGAATCTCTCTTTCTGCTTGAGTTAACAGAAGAAAATCCACTTCATTTGCTGGCTCTTCAAAGCCATCCTCAACTAATTTCCATATGTCTTGGGAGACAAATAAAGCCCTCATAGTTATTGACCAGTAGTCATAATTTTTCCCGTTAAATTGAGGGAGATGGATATTTCCCATACCCATACCAGTGCTGGAGCCTGCCATTCTGCACTTCTAACTATGATAAAAAACACTTGACTATGTTTTAAAACCTAATCAAACATCTTTGCCAATAGTAACACAAAACTATATAAGAAATAGCCAAAATTTAACTGCCCTCGGAACCTTTACTCTCGCACCGGGGGCTTCTGCGATAACGAACTCCTTTTCTTCGCTGTTTGACCTAATAGCCTGGATTGGCTACGATACCATGTTGGAATTTTTCAGAATTTAGAAATAATAAAATCCTTTCCTTAACACGAGAGAAACTATTTAAATTTCACTCACGGACAGGAGTTCTCATATATATAAAAAATTCTATTCTGCTTTCTGTGCTACTGATTCTTCCTCGAAAAGAGGATTACAATTATTCTTCAGCATCCCGCATTACTGGAAATAAACTGTTACACTAAAATAAACAACTGTATGTATGCTCTGTATTTTTTAAAACACTACGTGCTTATTATAATAAAAATAAATTACAGCTCTCTGTCTTTTACAAAATGCACTCTGCTGTGCATAAAACTCTGCTCTGTGTAAATCAACGCACTACTGTGCACACACTACTGTTCTGTAATAATAAAATTACAACATTATGTTTTGTATATTAAAACAAAATATCTCAGCCCTGTTCAATTAATGTCATTAATTGACTCAACCAGAAAATTCACCGCTTAACAATCTTAATGGCTTCAATAACTTCTGTCAGCACCGCTTGATAAGTGCATTGATGACATCATTTGCTTGCTGTTCTTTTCTTCCTTTCCGCACTGCTGTGTTTTCCTTTCTTTTTATTTACACTGTTGTGTAATAAAAATTACAACATATGCTTCACGGCTTTTACAATGTGCTGGGCTTTGTCATTATATATAAATATATATGACATGTTTTAATTAAAACATAACACAAACAAACAGAAAATAAATTAAAACGACTTTTGTTTTAAAACCAAATACGTTTGTGTGGGGCCTCCTCGTTGATGACGTCAACGGCTATTCCGATGGGGTTCACCCATCCGCCTGCCCAGACTTTTGGACCCCCACGGACATGGACTGCCGCCTTGTCTCTTCGCTGCCGTCTTGTGGGCAGTTGAAAATTAATTCCAACATAGAAGCACATGGAATGTAAATAATGCATCGTTTATTTGGAGAAGTTTCCAACGAGTTAAAATACACTAGGGCAGAGGTTGGTTTGGTGTTTTAGTACAGGGAAAAATATCATATTGGGTGTTGATAGATTAAAGGGTCTAGATACTGCTTTGATGATCGATCAACGTCTTCTACACAGGCTTCATCAACGAGGGATTCACACACTATTTGATTTGATCTTAGTTTGGAACCTCAGTGCCCCCATCTGGAAATCATCTATGATGCTGGCGCTTCGGGACAAGGATGCAGAATGCTGGGACAACTTCAAACGTTGGTTGCAAATGATGGGGTTAATATTCAATGGTCTGGGGGATTCTCTTGTCTTGAACGGGAAACGAAAAGGTGAGGGTTGCTAAGATCTCTCCGGATGCTCCACGATCCCCTTTCTATGTGGCCTGGAAGCTCAAAATTCCCACAAAGATTGTTCTTTTTGGATGGCTGCTGTGGAAAGACAAAATTCTCACTTGGGAGAATCTCTGTAAAAGGGGATTTTGTGGGCATGGCAGATGCCCTTTCTGCCTAATTCATGTTCAGTATGCTCATCACCTTTTCTTTACTTGTTCTTTTTCCCTCCTTATCTGGGAGCATTTTGCAAGACTCTCCGGAAATCCCACATGGCAGCCATCTAACTGCCTTCAAACCATAAATACATGGACAACTACTAAATGCTCCTATAAACAACTTCCATTTTATGTATTTTGGGAAATCTGGGCAGTTAGAAACCCCAGGATTTTTGAGGAGTCTCCTTTATGTCTGACAATGATTATTGGGAACATTGCAATTTGGATGGTGGATCGGCCTCAAGCTGGACCAGAGTATGTGGATCTATCAAAGAGGCTTCGTCCACACGTTATGATTCTCTCGACAATTTTCTTTGATGGTGCTAATGTGGACGGAAATTATTGTGGCTGTGGCGCATGGATTAAACTAGAAAACATGGTTCGTTATCACATAGTATGGAATGGAGGAGTAGGCACAAACAACAAGGCAGAAGTTATGGAGGAGTAGGCACAAACAACAAGGCAGAAGTTATGGCTGCATGGAGTGAGATCATGATTGCCTATCTTCTCAAACTACCATCAATTCAGGGTGATTCCAAATATACTATTGATGGGATCAGTGGTAGGAACAATATAATAAGTAATGATGGTTCTGGATGGTTGGATCGGATCTGGTATTTGGGTGGCAAGTTTCAATCCAACACTTTTATAGGGAGAACAATACTCGTGCAGACTCATTATCTAAAAGAGGTCTGATGTCTCATTTTGGTATCATTCGGATTTCTCACTACAAAGTGGACACCTTATTGGATTATCAAGAATATCCTTTGCCATAATTTCCATCAAGCGAGCCGGGTCTTGGAGAACTTGAGGGGGAGTCTGATCTCTTATATGCACAGTTTTGTCCTTTTATGGTTTTAATTTCTATGCTCATGTTGAATCATATTTTGTAGATTGTTGTCTCTCATTATACTTGCATGTAGCATTCTCTGTATATGATCCTACGCCTATGTCTGCCATAAAGGCTCAACGTCTGGTAGTTTTCTTGCTTCCCCTGAGACTTTTTTGGTGTGCTTAAGGTTTACATCCTGACATGAAGCCATGCACGGACTTATATGGCTGGATTTTGTAGTTATTTCCCCATAGTATATGGGATGGATCATCAATTATGAAGCTTTGTCTTATGTTTTCATTTATAATGTAACATGAACAAGATCTTTTATGATCTATGATGAATATGAACTGCTAGAAATAACAGCGTTTTTTTTTCTACCGAAAAAAATACCTATTAAGTTGCAAGCCCATATGGGATATTAGGTAACTCATTATAACTCTATGATACCTATTATGGAGTATGAGGTAACTAATTATAACTCTATTATACCCAGTAATCCCAAAATTGTGAAAAATCTGTTGCATAAAAGATTGAGGTAACTAATTATAACTCTATTATACCCATTAATCCCAAAATTTGTGAAGAATCTACTGCATAAAAGATTTCCTGGCCTTATATTTGCACTTGAATCACGGGTAAATAATGGCCAAATTGTTTCAGACTTCAGTATTTTACCACCTCATTGAGCTGTGAATTAACATGGGTATCTGGGCCAGGATTCACAATGATGAGAAGGTGGTGTAGATATTTTTCACGGTACAATCACACCCACCAATGATTACTTTATTGATGTGAAAATAATTACATCAATTTAGCAATTGCAAATATTTATTGTAACAAAACATGCTGTGTAAATGGGCCTAATGAAAATTTAAGTTTAGTAGACCCGCTCAGCCCCAACCAAGGGTTTTGTTTATTGGAGTATAAATGGATTACAATAATTAAATAAATATCACTATCATTTGTGTGAACTGGCCTGAGCTTACTATTTATTCCTGCATTTACTTTTATGATTATGTTGTGTATTACGTGGTTTACACCATGTGTGGGACTTTGGTTTGAAAGGATTTTTTTTATTTTTTATTTTAAATATAAATATACTTCCATCACCAACTACATACCCAGTTGAAATTTAGAAAATAATCCATATTCACATTCTCCTAAATCCATGATGCCCAGCAATTTGAAGTGAAGATGAAGTCAGTGTGAGAGTTTTGATTGGTCAGAGGCTTGCAAGTGCAACAAATACAAGAGGTGAAGGACTGGCACTAGCCACAAATACAAGATCTGAGTTTGCTTGATGTTTGGATTGCGATTTTCAGCTCAAAGTTTTGAATTAGAGGTAAAGTTTGCTGAATCCTTTCAAGTTTCAAGTTTTGGAAATGGTGCTTTGTTTCATAATAAACCTGGAAATGATATATATTACTCCTAGATATTTGTAAATGCATTATTACAAATTGAACAATTTTCTTTGAAATCTTAATTTAAAGTTCTTTTTGCATTGAACTATTAATTAGGGAGCCTGTCTCACTGATATCTTGCAAACGAAGGTTTTCGTAGCAGTGAAATAGAAATATTCTTTCCTGCAATCTTTTCAGCGAATGCTTATTTTGTAGTTTTGAAACCAAGGCCATATATTTTGCAAAAAATGTGGGTGAACCATCACATGTTTTGTTGCAGATATTTTATTTTAAAAATGTTTAGAGAATAAAACATTTAAGCATATTCCTAAACATGGCAAAATAAACAAATTTTAATGGACATTGGAGTCTTCAACATGGAATTTATTTTCTCAGTTTCGAATTTCTTTAGAGAAGAATGTTGTTTCAGTAATAGTCACAGATCTTAGTTTGAAATTCGTTTATGTTACTAGGTGCTTTAAGAATTTTATTATGAAGGAAATTTGGGTTTACTTTCTTTTCTACAACATTTCTTTCAAGTTTTTCAAAATGCAATTCTGTGTTGTAAAATTGGTATAAGAAGCTTTTCATTGAATTGAAATAGTGAAGAAGTTGCATTCTTTTATATACCGTTTACTCAAGAAGTCACATTCTTTTAGATGCCATTTACTCTTTCGACCTTCAAAATGCAATTCTGTGTTGTAAAATTGGTATAAGAAGCTTTTCATTGAATTGAAATAGTGAAGAAGTTGCATTCTTTTATATACCGTTAACTCAAGAAGTCACATTCTTTTAGATGCCATTTACTCTTCACATATGTTTTTTTTGTTCCTATAAACATCCCCTCACATAGCACATTAGACAAAATTAGGTTCAACATTATTCATTTGATTTAAATTAAGAACACCCCTTTAATAGCCAGATATTTTCTTCATTTTGCAATATTTTTCAATGTTATCTTTTAAGTATCTAGACACAACTCTGGAGGGAAATCTGTATCTGATTTCATTTCTTACTATGAACTTCAACTAGTTGAGGGAGTTCCGTCCTATGATAAAAAAATAGAGAGAGTCAGACAAACCTTATTCAGAGATGTTGACATTTTGGTTTTCTGCTCAAACATTTTCACTCAGGTAACCAAAATTCTATCAACATCCACAAATACTTTCATATACATAATCTAGAAGTAGAAGTGAGAATCACGCTTGTTTCAGGAAGAGGGATGTCTTTTTCTTTTGGGGCATCCACATTGGATACTTGGCTCAGGATCATTGATGCTGGGCTCTCATCCATTTTTTTCTACCTTTAAGCTCACCAATCTCAATCTCATAAATCACCAATATCAGTCACAGACACCATTCGCTCTTAACGACAAGGAGGCCTACTAGAGAATCCTTTTGCGGGGTAAAATAACATAGAGCTCCTTGCTTAGTGAATTGCGATGTTAATAATCTAGGATATATGCATTGAACTCAATGATGATAACATATTGTTCACACGATTTTGTATATTGCATTCAATATTTTGATGGGGCCACTTCCTTAAAGTCGCTTCATTCTAGCAAAGAAAGTAAAAGGGTGTAGAAGGTTCTCTCTGAACCTTCTGCGAAAAAGACACATTAAAATACCTTTATATTTTTAGTAGAGATCGATGAAAATTATAAACTTAAGTTAATTCAAGTATTTTGAAAGTTTTTAAATATATTAAATTTTTTTATACATTCAAAAATATATTTAGAATATTTAAAAATCACAATTTCATCTAAAATTTGGAAAAAAAATTAAACAACCAATATAAAAAATAATATTAGTCAAGAAAAACAATAAAAAACCATGAAAATTAACACACTTTTAAAATACCAATGACAAATCCGTTTAGCCTACTCTTTCCATGGAAGCATAAGCTTCAAATATTTTTATAGTTATAAACGCATTTTTAAGTTATGATTTGTTTGTTAAACTACTTGTATCATAATTAATACAACAATATGCAAAATTAACATTTCATAGTAAAAGAACTATGAAAAAACATTAAAAGTTATTTTGAAACTTAAAATACCAAAAACATATACATATTATTTAACATTCAAATTCCCACTAAGATCTTGTAGAAATAAGAAAAATCATATGCACATGGTTTAGTACTAGAAAACCATTACAAGCTTTAATTTATGTCTTGTGGGTTGTATTATAAAATACATATCCAATGGTGGTTGAGGATCCTTATCATCCTAACTATGTGGCCTTCTTTAGTGACTTTCATGTGTTAAAATTTAAGTACAAAATAAAAAATATTAACCCCCAAGAGCTGAAAAGCCTTATAAAATCTTAAAACTAAGGTTTTATGCTAGAATTTTTTTGAACCCTATGGTTTTGTGCATGGGTTTTTCACGTGGTTTTGGGCATGATGGTTTTTTGTCCATAGTATTTTGTAGATCCAGTCAAGGGAACTACAATTATGTTCCAATCTAGGGTTAATGGATTGGGGTTTATGAATGATTTAGCATGCATATATATTTATTGTAAAATTGAAAGGAACATAATGAAAAATCAATCTGGTAGTCTTGATTTTGGGATCCAAGGAAAAATATTTGTGTATATTTGATTTATGTTTTATGCTCTCGCCATTGTTTATTTTATGTCTTAAGAATTCGTTTGCAGGTAATTTTTGTATAGGGTTTAAACCTACATTTTGTATCAGAGCAACTTCGGCTTCAAGGGGACGCCTTTGTTGTTAAGGGGTTTTGCTTGGGTTTGTGGTAGACCTTGTTCAATGGGATATCTGCGGGATCGATTCTTGCGGTTGAAGAAGATGGTGAGCAATGGAAAGATAATGATCGATAAATTTAATTGGCATAGCTTTGAGTTGTTGAAGATCAAGATGGAAGATTTGCTGGTGGATAAAGATCAATGAAGCACGGTAGATACGAGTACGAGACCAATGATAATGTCAGATGAAGACTAGGCGAAGTTGGATCGGAAAGAAAAGAGAACAATACGGTCATGTATCTTAGATTCAGTATTGTTTAATGTATCAGGGGAAGCTCTGTTGAAGGCTTTGTGGGATACGTTAGGGACTTTGTCCCAATCTAAGTCTCTGGTGAACAAACTGTTCCTACATAAAAAGTTGTATAATCTGAGGATGAAGGATGGAGACTCGGTAAAAAATCATTTGGACACCTTTAATATTGTGGTAAGATAGTTGTTATTTGTTGATATTAAAATTTCAGATGAAAATAATTGCATCAGTTTGTTGTGTCTCTACTAGATTCGTGGGATAATCTAGTTGCAATAGGTATCAATACAACTACCTTGAAGTTTGATCAAATAGTCTCATCCTTGTTTTTAGAGGAGATGAGACATAAAAATATGGAGAACCGGAATGGAGATGCCTTATATGTACAAGGACAGTCCCATAATAGAAACAAAATTAAGTCATCGAGTGGGAGATCTAAATCTAGAGGGATGTCTAAATCTCCAGGAAAACCTGTAAAGGTGTGATGGAAATGCAGAAAGGAAGGGCACTTCAAAAAGTAATGTAAATATAAAGCTCCTAAGAAAGGAAATGGATCTTATGATGCTCCTTCTTTATAGACAAAAACCACCTCAGATGAAGGTGGGGATGTGCACTTGGTTTCTTCTTCAAGTACACATGTAGATCATGAGGCATGGTTGATTGACTCGGGTGCATCCTTTCACTTCACTCCCCATGGGGAGTGGTTCTGTGAATATGAGAAATATGATGGTGGTGATGTATTCCTAGAGGATGATAGGAAGGCCAAAATCATCGGACGTGAAAAATTCAAGCTGAAGTTGCAAGGTGGAAGGATTAGAACACTTCCTGGTGTTCTACATATTCCTGCATTGGCCATAAATATAATTTTTGTAAGAAAGATGGATGATGTAGGTGTAAAAAAAATGTTCATGAAAGATACTTGCAAGATGGTTCGAGGAGCACTAGTATTGATGTGGAGAGTTTGGATTGGACCTCTGTACAAGCTTCTGGGTAGCAATGTTATTGATGGGTGTTGTTGTAGGTCCTAGATACAACCTTGAGTTACAAAAGACCGGTGCTTAGGACATCTTAAAAATCAGAGGTTGAATGTGAACAATTGTATAAAATGCCTCTAAAAAAATCTGGAATAAGAGAACAACGGTTTTGATGGTTCATGGATTGAGAAGACCTTGGAGTCAATTCATGTGAATTCCTTATACTGTGAGAGGGCTCAAGAGGCCGTGAGACTGATGGCAGAAGTGTTGAGAGAGAACGAAGAAGGAACCCACGAGAGACAGGGTTAATATATTTAAGAATCTTTCCCCTGTGAACTAAGAGGAAATGAATATGAATGAGATATGGAAAACAATAGAGGTTCATGGAGTGCGAATTAAGGGAGTGCGGCAAGCTTAATACGTGAGTGTTAACACCTTAGCATTATACAGACACGAATTCATGAATAAAATTGCAGACCACCGGTAGCTACATTACACGAACCATCAAAGCATAATAGCATGAAATATGATTACAAATAAAGAGGAGATTATTGGTAACAAAATAAAACAAATACATGCTGCTCATTTATCCGTCTAGAATCCAAATATCATCTCTGTATTCATATTAAGTTTAAACAACTCTCCCAAATATGTGTCTCAGAGCACAAGGAGCACAATCATACAAAACTACAACAAAATTCTTCAAAATTCCAGAACCTTTGTTTCATCTAAGAACTCACTACATATAGAGTTCTCCTTGAAGGTTTTTGATCGAATATTCTGTCATGATCGCACCACGCAGGTGAAATCAAAATATCATAACAAACTATCAAAGCATGCTTCAAGTAATCGCTCCTGCAACAAAAAAATCAAAATAGAAATGGGTAAAATTGGGATTTGACCAACAAAACATCATTATATAATAGTAAAATAAACAAAATAGTTGGCCACGGAGGCCAAATCCTAGAAACTTCAAGGGGTGGTGAGAATTGGTGGATGGTTTAGACTTCATCATGTAATTCCTCCCCTCTATGACTCTCATGATTTCCACTCGTCGTTGCAGAACGGTCGGTTGCTCGTGTACACTGAATTCTTTAGTATGGAGCTCTTGGAGGGACTGCATAGACTTTGACCGCGTGCTCCACCAATGAAAGACTCGTGCTGTATTTGAAAATTGGGATCCAGATTTCGGGGGGGAGGGGTCTCCAGTGGTAAGCGGTATCAGAAAAGGGAGGTGCAAAATGACGAGAGGAGGGCACGTCGAGGAGGGGGTGGTAATGAAAACCACCTATTTCAGCCCCCCCCCCCCCCCTTACCCCCATAGTTAAAGTTCAAAGATCTGGGGGGGGTCTGAAATGTGTTAAGGACCGTCGGATGTATTGGGGTGGAGTGGAAATGGCGGAGAGATGTGGTAGGCTTAGAAGTAGTGGGATGCATGTCAATGGAGGGGAATGGAGAGAGGATGGAATGATAATAGTAGTGAAGGAATGGCGTAATTGCGATGAGAGGAGTACTATGGTGGGGCCAAACCGCATCGCAATCGCAAGTCTTTACCATGGAGCAGTACAGATAAGCCTTAAACGGTGGGAAGGGCGAAGCATAGGGAGAAAGGAAGTGACATGGAAGGAGGTTGGACCCAACCGCAAATCGCACATCACAAATTTTATGTGCGATTAGGTGGAGGTTAAGCATTAAAACTTGCAATGAGCGAAGTGTGAGGAGGAGGTGAGGTGGCACGGACACCGGTGGGTCTGCGCCCGCAGATCGCAAGTCACAAGAGTTAGTTGGGAGCAGCAGTTGGTAATGGTTAAAAGCTGCAGGGAGTGACGTGCGATGGCAGGGAGGTGATGTGGAGGGAAGGTGGGACCCAACCGCATCACAGCTTAAAAAAAAACTCTGCGGGCGCTTAAAATATAAGTTGTAAATTGTGCGCTATGCAATATGCAATGCGCTAGTCACTACAAAGTGTGAAAAGGTGGCAGGTAAGGAAAGTGCAGAGTATGAGGGTTTGCATGTGGATGTGGGTGGTGTATCAAGGTTGGATGGGTCCCACTAAGTTGCATCGATGGCAAAATAAGTTTCGGTGAGTCTTTAAGATGTAAAGGTTAAGACTTGCGGGGAGCAGTGGTCCAAAATGAATAAATGTAGTGTGAGACTTTAGAAAAGAGAAAATGAAGGGTAAGAGAGTGTAAATGAAGGTAAAGAGGATAAATGAGATGAATGAGGGAGGGAATGAAGTTTTCTCACCATTATACCTTATCAGCTACACTTTCACCTTTCTGTTGAACTGAAATGCAAATTGGTTCCTTTGAAGCTCTTTTATAGTTAGGATTTGCCTTCCTTTCACCTTCTCCACTTGGTGTGTGGTCATAGGCCAACATTGGCTCCATCTGGGGACAACGTGTTGTTCTTCAGTGCATTGAGAACCTACAGACCTGAATGCCTATGCTTTATTGGGTACATGGAGTCGCAAATTCACACTGATTAGACAAAGTTTTATACCAACGGTCAAGTGGACACAAAATGGAGGATGAAATGGAGGATGATATGGAAGATGAAATGGAAAATGCAAACAATGGATGGAAAAAAATGGAAACATTGGAATAGGATATGGAAGATGAAATGGGAGAAATGTAAACACTAGGGATTACAGTGAAATGATATATACATTGAGCTAGATCAACCCTCATAAGTGATGAAAGTAAAACTTGAGGAACTGCCCATTTACAAGCGCCTCAAGCATGTCTCCTTCTAAGTTCTCCAGTGCGAAAGTATTATTGCCTTTGTCCTTTTCCACCCTAAATGGACCAAACCAGAGGGGGTCCAACTTCCCATGTTTCCCTTTGTCTGCTCGCTTGATATCCCATTGCAGCACCAAATCCCCAACTTATATTTCTCTATCTTTAGCTCTCTGGTCAAATAAGCCTTTCATTTTATCTTGATACTCTGCTAGTTTGAGGCTTACCTGTTCCCGGGTTTCATTCAACTCCACCAACTGATTCATTCTTCGGACGAGGTCATTTGGCTCCTCCTCGCTTTCTTGTGAGAATCGTGCCACAGGTAATGCAAGTTGAATTGGGAAGACCACGACTCTGCCATACACCAGCTCATAAGGGGACTTTCCTGTGGATCTTTTAGTGGTGATGCGATTTTCCCGGAGTGCGAACTTGAGCTAAGAGTCCCAGTTCTTCTGATTTTCATTGATGGTCTTCTTCAGAATTCTCATCAGTGTCTTGTTAGATGATTCTGCCAGCTCATTTCCTTGTGGGTAGTATGCAGTGGAGTGTCCCTGCAAGATGTTGTAACGTTGAATTTTTTTTACAAATCTAGCCGACTTGAAAGCCTGGGAATTACTGTAATGATTTTAGCTGGGCATACAAACCTAGCTATTATGTTCTCCTCTAGGAACTTGATCACCACTGAATATGTAGCATTTCTTGTGGACACGGCTTCCACCCACTTGGTGAAGTAATCTGTAGCAGTGAGGATCCATCGATGTTGATTGCTAGAGGTCGGGTGAATCTCTCCTATGAAATCAATTCCCCACTGCCTAAAAGGTTCTTCAACATTTACTAGGATCAACGAGAGGGGTGCATACCTTTGATTTTCAGCAAACGTATGACACTTATCGCAGGCCCGGACACGAGGATGTACAACACCAAACAGTTTAGGCCAGAAGAAACCTGCCCTCGGGATCTTGTGTGCAGTGGATCGCTAACTATAATATCCGCCAAATATCCCTTCGTGGAATTCAACTATCACTTGGTCCACTTCCTGCTCTGTTAAACACAATAGCAAGATCCCTGTTGGGTCCTTCCAATAAAGTCACGCATTTTCCACAATATAATTTTGACACTTCAGCCTTAGGGTGCGGTACTTGGCCTTATCATAGCTGGGGGGACATCTAAGCGTTAAAAGATATTCCAATACATCTTTATACCATGGGGAGAGAAGGTACTTCACAGGTTTTTTTTTAGTGGAATATTCTATGCCTTGATGTGCACCTGTGTCCTCCTGTGCCCCTCCTCCAGTCATAGACAAATTTATCCCCAGAGCTTGACAGTTGGATTCAGACAAGATTTTGGCCAGCCCTTGGCCTTTAATGAGCTTGGTAGGCTTTATCTCCAGTTCATACTCCTGAATCTTGGCTATCCACTTGCCCCTTCTTCCTTCATTTTCACCCTGTACCAAGATATCATTCACCATTTCCGTGGTGTTACACGGCATTTTGTCACTGTCCCTGCAATCCCCAACTCGCACATTGGAGGGTCGTTTATGTGACCAATGCATAGTGTCATTATTTTCAAATAACATCCTTGCATCCATTTTGATGAAGGTAACATTCTTCTTGTTGACATTTCCCTAAGCAGAGCTGTAAAATTCCCCATTTTTTCCTTGGCACGAGTAGCCCTTTACCTCCTCGCGTTGACCTGGAAATTTAACACTAAGCTCATGTCACTTGGTGCTCTGTACCAGTTAAGCACCCGTGCTAAGCTGTTTATGAAATTTAAAAAAAAAATAGAGGTGGAGGTTCCATTCCAGCCACCTCAGGGATGAGTCACTGGGAGTGGTTGAACTGAAACAACCACGAGCCTCCTCCTTTAGTTAGTAGTTTCCACCTCCCTTGGAACACTCCTAAAGGATAGGCCTCCATTCCACCTTTGTAGGGATCCCAACCTCCTCCTTTGCCTCTATATAAACAAGCCTTCTCTCTTTATGAAAACTAGTTGAACAAAGAGAATTATACAGCTGAAGCGCTGAACTTGAAAGACTAAGATATAGTTGAATAACTAATTTATTGAGAAGGTAGAACAAGGAGAAATCCATCGAGAGGTCCCTTATCCCGTCTGAATTCCCCGACGAGCTTTGAGACGTGCTTCACTCGAGCCCCACTGGAGGAGACCACAATGTCAGAGCATTGTTGTATCTCTTCTTTCTACTTATTAATATAAGTGACTATTGTCTGGTTCCCGTCTTGTGTTTTATCTTTATCGAATGCAATATGCTAGTATTCTCTGACTGACTAGTAGATTTTGGATGAAATTAGTATGTGGGATGTGATTTTTCGTTTTCTGATCTTTGTGCAGGTGTCCAAGTGCGATAAGCAAAGGGATTGTGACTTGTCAAATCGAGAGCGAGAAGTTCTCATCACCACTATGACTGCCGACAAAAGCATTGGACCATAGGTAGGCTATCTTATCGTGTCCTCTTTCATTCGAATATCTATGAACCTACACCTTAGCATGATGCCTTGTTACTAGACCCACCCTAGGGCTAGAGGGATCGTCTCTGTTCATAGAGAAGATTTACCTACATAAAAAGTTGGCGACTCCACTAGGGATCAGTGTGAGTCTGTCTTTGATCTTGTTGGGTCGTTTTTTGGGTTTTTTAGTCTTGTTGTTTACCTTTCTAGTTGTTTAACTGTGCTTCAAACCCTTGTTCAGCCCCAGAGTGTCAAGATTGACCACTGCTCTGTTGATTTTTTCCCTTTTCATTGGTTAACTAGCTTGGCGCGGTTTTCCCCTGAATAGTCGCGCCGATTGGCGCATGTTGCTTTTGTAGCACTCGCGACATCGCCTGTTTGGCACTGAATACCGCCTCACAGTCATGCCGACCCCTGTGAGTTTTTGGGTGTGAGATTTTCATGAGATTTTTGGTTGATTGTACTTGTTTCTGGGTTATTCTTGAGAGTAATTGATGTGTTTTGGACTATCTTTGATTGCTAGAAGCTCATTTTCTTCAGTTGTTTGTCAATTTCTTATCAGTGTCACTTTAGGTCTTAGGGTTTATGAGTGCCTTGGTGCACTGAGCCTTCTGTTTGGAGATCGAGTTTCTTGATAGTTGTCGAATTCGTTCCATGTTCGATTGCTCTTGGTCTCTTTGATCCCATTGAGTATGTTCATTGGTTGAATGATAATTGCCTTGCTTGTTTGATTTTTCTTCCTCTTACTCCAAGCACCGATTACATTTCTTGCATGGGTCATTTTGGAGATTTCTCTTTGATTTGAAAATATTGTAGCATTGGTTTGGGTATTGTTGTGTTTGTTTTATGTTGGAGGAATCATTCCGTTTCAAATTTTACATTCGCTCTCTCAAGCTAGTGTTTAGTTTTGTTTTTCATGTCATTTAGTGCATTTTTTTCTCTATTGCATTGAAAAAACTAAAATATTGCATTTCTTTTTGCTTTGAAAATGAAACGTTCTCTCGCATAACTAGCATTGCATAGGCTAGGAAAGAGTTTTTTGTTTTCTGTAGATTGTATTAGAAGCATTAGTGGATGTTTTCGCATGATTTCAGTATTTTCTATTGCTTGAAAGTTTTATTTCCTTCTTGTAGATAGCTTTCATTGAACGAAAATGGTATCCTTCTGCATATAGTTTTTCATTTAGGAAGATTTCGGATCCGACATACATTAAGGCCTGGAAATTGAAACCTAATCCAAGATCAACGTTAAAATTCATTTCAATTAACCTAAGACAACATTGAAACCTAACGAAATATTATAGTGGTCTAAGTTAGAGACGTGTTTCGACGTCTTAAAAACTAGTAGCTGTCGTTCGCCATCTTGCTCCAGAAAGCGCTAGTACGGACTTGTGCTCCCCGTACCATCGAGTATATAAAGGGAAACCCCTCTAGGTTGCAATCCTTTTATCCATAGGAAGCCAAGTCTGCCGCCCTGTAACCGTGATACACCGAACACAAAATTCGGGGAGACTACCTACACATACGTTAAGTCCTTGGTCATTCCTTCTTCATTTGATCACCAAGGTGTATATGGAAGTTCACGGAAACCTGGCATACCCTCTTGCTTAGATTACCTGAGCAATCATTTTTTATCTTTACTGACTCCTTAAACTTGAAAATATCATCGAGCACATGTCCTTTCGTGCTCGTTCAACATTGAAAGTGACTAGAGTCATCTTTTGCTTGTTTCTTGACTCTTAAAACATGAAACAACAAAGTTTGGTTTCAGTGTCGTAAAATAAACTACCCATGATCACACGCTCATAAAATTTTTAACACTTGGCTTGTTTTTTTTTTCCTTGGTTTTTTGACTCTTTGCTCGTATCTTTCTTTTTCCTTCTTATTGAGAAGCAGTCACGGTGACGGAACCACTGGTTTTGTCATCCTCCCTCCCTTCTAGAGGTAGTCCTTTACCGGATAGTTCATTTGAAACTCCTCAGTCCTCTAGGTCTGTCGAGCTTCCGCAGCCTATTCTCCCGTCAATCTTACCCCTTGCTACCCGGTTTCCCGCTGACGAGCCAGTTGAGTTTAATTGGCCTCCCTCGGGCGCTTGGTCTGGTTTTGGGGACAAGGAAGAATTCCCCCCTCTTATGTCAGGATCACCCTTTTAAGCTGTAATTATGAATCCTAGTCCTCGTAGTCTTTTCGAAGATCTTATGGAGGAGTGAGACATGGACACATCAGTTCCTATTGGCAGTGATGGAATTCCTGTTTCTACAGAAGAGTATCAAATTTTCCCTGAAAACACCACTCAGGTGTCTGCTCAATCTTCACCATCGGTGTCACTTCCAACCGGATATAGGTCTTTGGGTCGGATTATTTCTGGTGTTTCCTCCATGGTAGCATCTACTCCTTCCAGGAGTCTAGTCCTTCCATCATTAGGATTGTCATGGATGATACCTGCTTCGTCAGTTGCGGTTACATTTGTCCCAGTTCAACCCACTGTCTGTGCGGCTGCGTCTACGCTGGTCACTTAGTCACCAGCGGCCTCGACTGAGATACCTAGTGACCTCACTTTTGAAGAGTATCTATTGGCTATTCATCAACATAACTCTCAGGTTTCTCAATAGCCCCATGCTCCTGTTAATTCGCCACACCATTATGAAGAATATGGTAATCCTGTTTATTTTCCCTATCTTACTCCTCATCACTATGATGCTGTCAGTACCCCCATCTATGTGTTTCCTACTCCCCATCATTATGATAAAAGTGGCGTTCATGTTCCTGAGATTGGGGGAACTTATTAGGTGCAACCCCCTGGCCCATAAGGACAACCTTCAGCTCAGTTGGGATTTGCATATGGTCCTCAGGGACAACCTTACGGTCCACAGGGCCAACCTTTACAAGGCCAGCCCATGGTCCAACAAGGACAACCTCAAGGGCCTTCCTATCAACCTTTGTATCAACCAGGACCTTCTTATGGTCCTGGGGGGAAAATATATTCGTCTTAGGGACAACCTTTTGTCCAACAACCGGGATCATATACTCAAACTAGTCTGAACATTGGGCAACAAGGACAACCCTCTGGTCCTCCTCCGGGGCAACCTATTCCATCGCCACCATCAGGCCAACCTGCTCAGCCATGGAAACTTGGTGACTCTCAACATCTAGCTCAATCTACTCCGCAGGGGCAACCTACTCAACCGGCCCAACAAACGGCTCAGTCTACTCAACAACAATTTTACTCTACTTCACAGCAGGGTCCTACTTTTCAGCAGCCTATTCAGTCTGCTCAGCAGCCGGTTCACCCTGTTTATTCAGCTCAACAGGGACCCACTTATCAACAACCAACTCAACCCCAAGGCTTTTATTATCCTCGTGGTTAATATCAACCAGTATATAGTGCGCCTCAAGGTTTTACTTATCACCCTCAATCTCAGTTGTCGTATAATCAACCGCAAGGCCACACTTACATTCCACTACAAATTCCTCAACAAGGACCTCGATGGTATGCTCAGAATTAGTATCCTCAATATCAACAGACTTATTCAACTTATCCCCCATATCGTCTGAATCCTTCAGGACAAAACCCATGGGGGCAAATTTTTTCTCAAACAGGATGGAATGCAAGTTCGGGTTCTTATCAAGGACCTGCTATGATTTTAACCCTCAATTACCATTTCTCGCCACGTTGGAGTTACCGGATGTGTCAAATTTGACAAATGATCCTATTCTTCACAAATCATATTGGCCTCCAGTTCTGACTAAGATTTCTGGTGATTGTCCCAAATTTGAGGGCAAGTCCGGAGAAGAACCCAAAGCACATGTTATGACTTAGCACTTGTGGTGTTCCTCTAACTTTTGGGTTGATGATTCCATTCGGCTTCGTCTTTTCCAACAGACTCTTACTGGTGCTGCTGTTAAGTGGTATATCAAGCTCTCTCATGGTATCTTTCAAGATTTCAACTCTCTCGCTATGGCGTTCCTTACCCATTTTCAGTTATCGGTTCGTTATGAAGCCGGGATGCATCTCCTCACCTCCTTGAAATAGGACCGGGCTACTCATATCTCAGACCATATTCATGAATGGAGACGTCATCGTCGCTTGATCAAATTTGAAATTCCTTATCAACTTCTTACTCATTGGTTCACTACCTCCTTTGTCAATCAGATTGCGAAATACATAGCCATGGGGGCATGTGTAACCGAGGAATAGGCCATTGCTCATGCCTAATACCTTGATCTCGTGTACTCTCAATCAGGCATATTGTATGATATTTTTACTAATGCCCCTCGACCTGGAACTTCTACCGCACCGACGACCCCATCCGTCGACGGTATTATTGGTTCTCTGTCTCAAAATTCGCATAAGTCTTCCTCCTCCAACCCTAGGAAGCAAAAGTCTAATTATTCCAATGATATTTCTCCTCAGTCTTGTTCAAATCCTGGTAAAACCTCGAAGTTCAAGGCCGTTCAGGCTATTCCTGCGGATAAGACTTCTAAAGGGAAAAAGAAGGGTAAAGCCAAGACCAAGGTCGATGCCCCGAAACTAGATTCATCCAAATCTCGTGCTGATGATGGTTCACAGCGTAAGCAGAAGTATCACTGTATGATTTGTGATGAAGAGCACTACACCAAGGACTGTCCTCGACGGTCCAAAGTGAGTAGGTTGCTCAAAGGCAATCAGGGTACTCTTGCTGTCCTTAAATAACCTTTTTCGTCTCAACAGACATAGATGGTTGAGCAGCCTCAATCATCTGTTCCATCTGGCTCTCAAGTATTCATGATGAACGGTTCTGCATCTGTTTCTATTGCTACTTGGTTGAAATATTATGCATGGTCACGCCAGGCAATAGGGAAGGAGATCGCTGATGGTCCTCCTCCTCCACTTGTCTCTGGCCCTCTTGAGATTGAAAGGCCTAGTGCTAAACCCGTTGTGTGACCACCTTCCAAAGGTGTTCTCCAGAAATCTTCTTATAATCCCAACGCCCATGCTGCTCAACATTACAGTATTGTTGGGGATTTATCACATGCGCCGTCTGCGATGTCCGCGTTAGAATTACTCCAGAGTTGTCCATCTCAGCGGAAAGCTTTATTATCTACGATCGGCGGGGTTGATCCTGTTGATACTAGCCTTCTCGCTTTCGATCTAGAGAATTTCGTCCCACGACTTCCACATCAGATTGCGCTCATTATACAAGTCGTTATTAATGGTCTCAACATCCATCGAGCCATTGTGGACGAAGGTGCATCAACCTGTGTCATGACAGCTTCTTTCTAGAAGGCCATTGGCTCTCCAGCCCTGAATTCCTCACCAAATTCCCTTGAAGCATTTGATGGAAGGGAATCAAAACCTTTGGGTGTTCTCGCAAGTTTTCCTATTACATTGAAAGGGAAGACAGTCAATGTTGAAGTAGAAATAGTTGATGCTAAACTCAATTACAATCTTCTTCTCGGTTGCAGTTGGACTCATGCTATGCTTTGCATTCCGTCCACCCTCTTCCGTGTTTTGAAATTTCCACACGAGGGCAAGATTGTTACTGTCGATCAATGTTCATTCTTCACCTCTTATTTAGAGAACAAAATTCTGCATGTGGATAAGATCCCTACTCCCTTCGAGAGCATTGGGTTGGGTCTCTTCAAGGATCCAACCCTCATGGGTATTTTTCTTTTTTCACCACCAAAGACTGTTCAAATTAATATGATCTCTCGGTTTGATGACCCATGGATTATTCCTTTGCCTGAACGGATCGATTCATATGGAGATTCAATGCCTTTGAGTCCAATTGAAATTGATTATTGTGAACTCATTGCTGCATCGGATACTCCACCTTCTGATGGTGCTCCTTTGAGCTTGTCCCTTGAAGTGTAATCTCAATCCCCCTGGCTCGGCGATTCATACTTGCCTGATCCTTTGAAAGAAGTGTTTCCTTTTGATGAAGCCATTGTGGAAACCATGTCTCTCAAAGACTTTCCGTGGGACGATGGTCATCATCATTCTTCGTTTATGCCTGGCCTCGGGGCTATGTCTACATGTCTTGAGCGTTTTGTGTCTCAAGTCCCTTATCCTCCGCTTAAAAATCCAATTCTGACACATGAAGTCTTTAAAGAAGGTAACTTGAGCAAAATCACACAAACGATTCCTATTGACATTTCCGTGAAGCTGGGAATTGTCGAGAACATCCATGTGGGAGTCACTTGTTCTTTAGATGAATTCCAAGTTTACACTAGCCTTTTTCGCAAATTCTGTGACGTTTTCACATGGTCCTACGAAGAAATGCCTGACATTGATCCTAGTATAGTGGTGCATGAAATCCCTACCTATCCCGGCTCGAAGCCTGTTTGCGCGCGTCTTCGTCCAGTGCACCCTAGAAAGGTTGCAGCCATTAAAAGCAAAGTTGAAAAAATTCTCAAAGCTAGTTTCATTTATCCAATTCCCTTGACATATTTGGTTTCGAACATCATTCCTATCGATAAGAAACAAGGAACTATCTTTGTCTGTGTTGATTACCGTGACATAAATCGGGCTTGTCATAAGGATAATTATCCCACTCCCTTCATCGATCAAATCATTGACGATTGTGTCGAGAGTGAGATTTTTTCCAATATGGACAACTTTTCTGGGTATAATCAAATTAACATTCTCCCAGAAAATCAACATAAGATGGATTTCATCTGTCCTTGGGGTACCTTTGCATACAAAAAACTCCCTTTTGGCTTGAAGAATGTCGAGGCCACTTTCCAGCGAGCGATGTCCTATGCTTTTCATGACATTCGTCACATCGTTTAGCCTTACCTGGATTACCTTCCGGCTCATTCAGCTAAGCGTAGGGACCATCTGGATCATCTTCGTCAGATCTTTCTTCATTTTCGACACTACAACATTCGGCTTAATCTGCATAAGTGTGTCTTCTGCGTTGATTCCGATAGACTTTTAGGGTTTATCGTATCTAAAGACAGAATTCGCCTCGATCCATTAAGGTTCAGTTTATTGTCAATCTCCCCTATCCATCCTCATTACATCAGTTGCAGAGTCTGCAAGGTAAGGCCAATTTTCAACGCCATTTTATACCGAACTATGCTGAAGTAGCTAAAGGATACACAAGACTTTTGAAATAGGATGTCCCTTTCTATTGGGATGAGGTTGCTCAACAATCTTTTGACACCCTCAAGACATTGTTGGTCAACGCTCCTTTGTTACATCCTCCAAATTATCATCTTGATTTTTCCCTCTATTTAGTTGCCGCTTTTATTACAATTGCCATGGTTTTTGTTCAAGACGATGATGACGGTCATGAACATGTCATCTATTACTTGTCTAGTAACATTCTTGATCCTGAAACGCGTTATTCTCATGTTGAGAAGTTAGCACTAGCTGCAGTCCAGGCCGTCTAACGCTTTCGTCATTATATCCTCTTGCGTACAGTGATTGTGATTTCCGATTGCAACCCCATGACCTATATTTTGTCTCGACAATTGCTGGGGGGAATATACTCGAAGTTGATCGTTATCCTCCAAGAGTTCGATTTGGAATTTACTGCTGCCAAATCAAATAAATCACTGGTTTTTGCTGATTTGATTTGTTCCCTCCCTTCCGACTCTACTCTGTCTCATTCTGAGGACCGTATTCTGGATGATACAATTTTCTTGATTATCACCCTCGATCCCTAGTACAATGATATCATCGTATATCTCCAAACTTCCACATTTTGGTCTGAGTTGACAAAGGATGCCTGCCGACGTATCCGACATCACTCGCAACCATATCGCATAGTCGGAGATATGATTTATCGCATTGGAGTTGATTCCGTACTCCACCAATATTTGACCCTTGAGGAAGCTGAGAAAGTGTTAAATGATTGTCACAGTGGCGCCTGTGGTGGTCACATGTCTGGTTATGCTACTGCACAAAAGATACTTCGTGCCGGTTATTTTTGGCCTTCCATTTTCAAATACTATATTGTCGCAGTTCGTAAATGTCATTATTGTCAAATTTATCAACGCAAGATGCATGCGCCACCCGTTCCCCTTCACCCTGTCATTACCGTTGGTCCCTTTGCCAAATGGGGCATCAATTTTATGACGTGTAACCCTCACTCAGCCGAGGGGCATGCTTATATCATCGTATCGATGGACTACTTCACCAAATGGGCCGAAGCAATGCCTACACTTTCCGTTGACGATAAGACAACCACTCAGTTCATTTTCAATCATATTATTGCTAGGTTTGGTGTCCCTCAAGCCATCATTACCGATCATGGTTCCCATTTTCGGCATTATATGGTGGCGGAGTTAACTTCTAATTTGGGTTTGCGTCGTGACAGCTCAACGCCATACTACCCTCAAGCTAATGGCTAGGTTGAAGCTGTGAACAAAGTTCTTGTCACAATGCTTCAGCGTACGATTGGGATCCACAAATCAAACTAGCATCTCATGTTATTTTTGGCTCTTTGGGCATACCGAACCTCAGTGAAGAGTGCGACTAGATTCACCCCTTTTCAATTGGTTTACGGTCTAGAAGCTACTCTCCCGATTGAATGTGAAATACCTTCTCTCAAGCTATTTGTGGAATTACTTCCTAACACTTTGCCAGAAGAAGAGCATCTCCTTTACTTGGAGAGGTTAGATGAAACTCATTGCTTAGCTGCTTTGGTCATCGAGGCACAAAAGAAGCAAGTCAAAGCTCATTTTGATCAATCATTTTCCCCTCGTTCTTTCGTTGAAGGAGATCTCGTCCTCCTGTATGACCAAGCTCATGATAAGCTGGGGGAAGGTAAATTTAAACCTATGTGGCATGGGCCCTACATCGTTAAACGTGTGTTGCAAAATGGGGCCTATGAGCTAATTGACTACGAAGGCCATCCTCTTGAACAACCCAGAAATGGGTTGTATCTCAAAAAATATTATGCATTAGTCATTTGTGCATATCAGGTGTACATAGGTGTTATTTCCATTTTTGTACATTTTTTTGGGTTTGGTGTGCTTTGTGAGCATTTTCCTACTTATCGGGTCTTTCTTATTGTGTAGATGTCTATTACCCCTTATGTCGGTTTCACGGATGGTGCTTCCCGTAGTACCAGGAATTTGTCTTTGGCAGCCTGGGTAATTTATAATCCTGCTGGTGAGTTGATAGACCTACAAGGTATTTGTCTAGGACAAACTACAAACAATGTCGCTGAATATAGCGTTGTCATTGAGCTATTAACCGAGGCAATTAACCTCGACATACGCGCATTGCTTGTAAATCTAGATTCAAAACTTGTTGTTCTGCAACTCAATAATCATTATTCGGTTAGAAATCCACACATTCTGAGATTGTATTTACGTATTAGTTTGTTGGAAAGACATTTTGATTTCATTACTTATCAACATATTCCTAGACGAATGAACACATTAACTAATACAGTGGCTAACATTGTATTAGATAGGAATTTGCATAATTTGTAAAAGCATCATCATATGTAAAAAGATCAATGTAAGGAAATAGATGTATATATATATATATATATATATATATATATATATCGCATGTTTGGAACTGTGTGCATCATAATGTCAAAAAATATGTGTATGTCTTTGTTACATCCCGAGACATCATGTCTCACCAAAATATGCAGATAAAATAAACCTAGGTGTCTAATCAACATGATGCTCGTGATAACATGTCACGACCCGTACTAGCCGCCTCCGCAAGCAGTGGATTTGGCTGGGCACCCCTATAATGTGTCTCTGATAGGCGTGAGGAAAATAATCAAAACATGCATAATATGGGACTCCTTGGGTGATCCCCTCCAAGCTGCGCACTATCTCATCTTCCTCGTTGCCCTCACCTTGAGGATCGAAATCGCGAGGGATTAGCCTCGTTATTGGTGACATACTGACAGGTCTCTCTGGGCCAACATCTGCATCACATGGATTTAATGTCAGAACATACATAAACAAAAAAATCATAATACTCATAAAATTCAAAAATTGAGTCTTACCCAAATCTTCATCCCAATCTTCTCCCTCCGGGAGTGGGAGGTCCGGATCATTAGTGAAGTTTGTGCCAGAGTAGGGCCAATCTTCCACGACAATCAGTTTTCTACGGATCCAATCAAAAAATTCTGACCTCCAAGACATCTGTTTGCCGCCCCCTGCCCTTGGCATCAGTGCTGCCAATCGAGCCATCCGTGGTTCTCTCGTTGGTGGATTCGGAACTATGACCTCTTGTCGCTGAAAAATTGGTAATCATTCCAAGAAGAATGATACCAGGATGGATCCATAACCAAATTATTTTAGTTTGGTCTTCTTGCATTTGGTTAATTGGCGCTTCATGTTTATGGTCACCGCCTCTGCCTAGTTGAAGAGGGTCGGAGCCATGCAGTCCACAGCAAGAAGCAACTGTGTCTTTGTTGCTTCATGCGGTGCTTGTGATCCCGCAGCCCGGGTGAGGGTATGCAATACCATGCGTAGTGTCAAATCTAGGATAGTTTGTATATCAACTTTCCCACTACTGATTCCTTTCCGCGCTCCTCGACATACCTTGTCTATCACCATGGACATGTTTTCCATGCAGGGCCGAGTGCTGGTTAGGAGTGGTGCTGCACCTCTCCATGATAATATTGTGATGAAGTACACATCAGAAACATCAATCTCAAGTTCTTCATCTCGTAAGATGAACTTCTCTTGGTTTTTCGTCCCATATACTAATAAGATATTGTAGCAATTCCGGTTGGGCTCAGAGACATGGTGTGAGGAATAATTTTTTCAAACCACAGTTTCTGAGGGCTTCCATAACTCCCTCATTTTCCATGGCTAACTCATCTTCCTCACTATGTTCCGGTTCTTTCCATTCAATGACCATTTTTCTCCTTTCCCCTTGCAAACACACACATACAAGTGGTATTAGTCAATATTTATCCTTAAATTTGTAAAGAATTGGGACATTTTGTATGAATTATTTATTGAAATTGGTTTGTGCCAATGGGCACACCCTAATGTTAAAAATAGGGCAATCGACGTGACTCCGTGCTCGAAACCGCGCCGACCGCGCAACCCTAAATTTTACAATTTCTCCCCCCAAATTCAAAATTGACAAATGCAGGAAGAAAGGAATAGCTTAAAAAAAATGACAAGACGGATCTCAGCTCTTACCTGGAGTTGACGGATTTGCGATTGATGTACTGTATTGGCCACTATCGTCGCCACAAAATTGCACAGTAAAGTGGGTAAAAATTGCTCCACAAGAGGTAAAAAGTGAAAAGTAATTGTTTTTGCTATTTTTGGCATTTAATAACTTTTTCACAACCCTAATTAGGTTTTAAGGCTTTTTTTTCGATTATTTTATGATATTATTTTCGAAAAATGGGTTTTATACATGTTCATGCGACAAGGATGAAGTGACGAGTTATATTTTATACTTTTTCAGACTCAGTAAAAACATGAAAAAAGTCACTATTGGAGTTATCTTTTAGCTCTTTTTTTACTATCTAAAATTGAAAAGATTGCCGAGACGCTTGTCGTTTTGAACTCGTTAAATGGTTGCGAAACGATATCTACCCAGTATATGTTTACCCCTTTTTTGGGATGGGATAGATTATTTACGAAAAAGGAATACCTTATCCTATCGTGACTAAGAGGTTCTCTTAGACACAATTTTCTACCTTTTCAGATCTGTGAGACTACCTATGAAAAGGGACTGTTGGATTTTTCTTTTCTGCCTTCTTTTCAAACTTTCTAAACATGAAAAGATGTCGAGTTCTCCCTTTGTCAGACTCGTTAAACCCTGATGACATCGGACCTCGTCACCATGACGTTTGTTGGTCGATTTAATTGTCATATTAAACCTCTCAATATTAATTATCAATCTGGGAGTCGTAAATGCGAGTCGTACTGCGTATTGGCTCAGCTTAATGGTCAGAGTATATGAGGTTCCTTATTAATGATAAACTAGGTGCTGAAATGAAACACGCATTTTCTCGCAAATAAAAAATCTCGAAAAGGAAACCTACTTAACCAATTTTGTTCAGTGCAAACTTCATAATGCAATTAAACTACGAGGAAATACAAAGAAATTCTAAATCTTATGACATTCTCACAATTTAATTCTACTTTTAAATCTCCTTAACCGGTTTGTTCCTTTCACTAAAAAAAGATCACACATTATTCTAATGACAACCTCACACATTAAACTAGCTAGAAATACTCTTCATAATAAAAACAAACAAACGAAAGTTCTAATTATTGGGTAGAAGAAAACTACTTCACTCTCATGTAAAATAACACCTTAAAATATCCTATTAAAAATCACATCTATGATAAACCTTCTATTTAAAGATTTTAACCTAAATGAGATAAACTATTAAAAAGCAAACGTGCTTCAAAATTGAATCATGTAACTTAATAACTAAAACTAAATCACGTTGCATGCACAATTAAATCTACACTCAATCTTGCACTTACAAAGGAATTATTACACTATGAAAACAAGAATTATTCTAACTAAAAATAAATCTAATTATTAAACTAAGTGATGTATAAACAAATCGAATGCACATTAAATCCTGCAAACTTCCAAACAAATCAACTCAAATCCTACAAACATTCAAAAACATTATATTATGCAAACTTGGAATTATTATTCTAAATGGTGGTGTTAACATGTTCGGATTCAAAGCATCTAAAATCTGTTCTAACTCGGAAGTCATTATAATAAAAACTCACACATTCCACTCATGATCATCGTTGTCTTATTTTAACAAATTCATTTATCAATGAAAGCTCACTTAAAAATTATAAAACCAGATTCTATTCGAGCTTACAGAAGTGAAAGGTTTAAGTGCAGAATGAAATGATGACTCTGAAATCAATCTCGCAACCTTGGAACGAAAATTATATTTATAATTTCAAATCTATGATATCTATGATTATATTCAACTATAGGGCTTGTCTCCAGTGGTGGTGGACCCTTACCACTCCTGGAGCAAGCCTAGATTAACCGAATCTACCTCGAGAAATCGTAGCAAACCATAATACGTAAAAAATGTTGGAGAAAATTATATATTAGAATTCAAAATTCAAATGGAAATACAACATTAGCCGTTGCTCCTATTACAATCCATTCAATCTACAAATTCGATGCTATGGTTCTACAACTGAACAATTCGGTCGGAGCAATTCAAACTTGCATCTGACAAATTCCCCTCCATTATACATCTAGGCAAATCGACTTTGCGGTCAATCCAATTGAAGGATGGACTCTCCTTCCCAGCAAATTTATCGACTCCTCTATCTAATGGGCCGACCACCTATATAATCGATCAACTCCGGAAACTGTTATATATACATTTTTTAATTGCAAACTTGGACTTCAACCAAGAAAAATATGGAAGATTATTGGTTTTACAAATTGCCGGAATGAGAATCGGTTTTGAACAGAATGAAAATTCAGGAAGACGTTCCTCTTTTTGTGGGTTGTTTTTATTGGAAGGTGAAATCTTGGCTTCTAGAAGAAATTGAACTTCGTATAGTTGGTGGAAGCAAGGCGTAGCTGGCTGAGGCATTGCACAACTGGATGAGATATGTCATGCAATAAGTGACTCCTCGAAGCATTAGCTAGCACCAACAAGAACACCTGCTGAAGTTTTCTTGTTCCTCCATAGTATTACATTGACAGATTTTCCTCCTCCGAACAGCGAATGGATGGGCTTCTCGCGGCCAAAGAGGCATTTTATTGAAGATGCAATTGAAGAAGGCTCGGGTTTTTTTTATTTCTCATCATCTGAATTAGAAGAAGAGGAGTCGTGCCCAGGAAGTTTATCGGTGACCTTCTCCAGCACACTGTCCAGAAAATACGCTGCCTCCTATGGATGTTCTCCCATTTCTACTAATGAACCTCTCCGACCCACAAAATTGACGGAATGTTACAGAGACTGAGCGTCCAACAGCTTCAATTGGCCCTAAAGAGATACGATGATAATTTTTCTGGATTCAACGCCTCAGGGATCTTATGCCTTCAGTTTAATGAGACCAAACTCCAGTGATGGCCTTTTTAATCTACAATGGCACTCTCTTCAAGATTTCCTCCTACACTTGCCCTCATCTTTCCCATTGCACTTTCGAATGAAGAATACAACTCACCATACTTTCCCAAAATATAATAAATCACTCCCATCTATGCTTCAATGCCTACTATTGCACTCTGCCGACCAGGAGCATCATCCACAAATAATAATATAACAATGATACAACCAAAATTACACGTCCACCAAGGGTATAAATGCATTTTGAACCATGTAAATTTTGAACCAATTTGAAGCAGACACCTGATAGATTACTCATCATCCTTGTAAGGGTATTCTTCAGGAACTTGCTCTAGAAGTTTCAACTTCAATTCATATGCATCATCCCCACAAATCATATCCCAAACCCATCTTACTTCAGTTTTCATAGAGACAATTTCAAGTGCTCCACGTATGACACCACATAAGACATTACAATAATAAAGGCCTTGAAAAGTCTCGGATAACTCAACAAAGTCTACAAGAGGATTATCCTCAAGGATAAGACTGCATTCATTCCCATCTGCATCCCAATTAGCTACACTTGCTGTCACCCCCAGGAACATTTTGAAGCCTACCTTTGCAATAACTTCTGTTGTCTCTTTAAAATCAACAAATCTCGTAATATTTGATTTAGCCGAATTCCAATGTTATAACCCATTTTATCAAGCTATTTATTAACTTCTTCGACCTCTTCAAAATCAGTTACAAGCTGGCGCACAATAGCTCCATAGGTGAGAATGAAGAGCTCTGCATTCACGCGTTCAACATTTGCAAAGACTGCATCGCCTGATCTAGGTACGAGGGGAGCCATGATAACCTGTATTATACTTCCTTTCTTCTCCCTTCTGCTACTGTTATGCATTTGGTGAATTGTACTCAAATTTATTCCTACACCGAGCCTTCCTGCAACCAAGAAAACCTATTATTAACAATATTATTACACAAACACTTATTCAAATTAATTAATAACAAGAATTTACAATTTAATTCTAAATGCCTCTAATTAATAATATAATGGATAAATAATGATTAAAATACTAGGTACAAGCATATAATGATGTGATAAATATCGTGAAAATTTGGGCAAAAGTGCGGCTCAACATCCCCCCATGCTGAATTTCTTGCACGTCCTCGTGCAAGCCAAAACTATAAGATGATGAAATAAGATAGGGAAAATGTTAGCAAAGAGTTTAGAAAGTAAGGATGAAGAAGCCTGATAATGCATTCATTAACCCACAACATGACTATCATAGTACAATACCATCTAAAACCATGTGAAATGACAAAGCAAGATCAGGTAACAAAAGCAACATTTATGGAGAAAATATTGTTGTACAAACTTGTTACCTTATCCCATATTTTGTTTTTGCCCAAAGTCTTATGATGAAAATTAAATTTTGTTGAAAAGTGCAGGTTCAAAAGGAATCGCGTAAGATTCCTACACCTATTATAACAATATCGTACCTAGGTTATGTAGGACATATTTAAAGGCAACTACAATCAATATGCATTGTCGGCAACCAACACCTTGTGAGTAGTCATCATTGAGTATTTCATCACTCTGAATACCATGAAAATTAAAGTGAGTTATGATACCAATCATCAACCTCTTTATTGAACACTCTAAGTTGTGTTTTCATCCAGATTCAAAAATAAATTTCCTCTTAATCTAGTACAAAGGATTACCTTCACTAAGGGTACCACATCATTCAAGGATTCTTGACTTTTGAAAGATAGAACTCAAAGCATCATGTTCAAATTTTCTTAAAAACATTGTCCAAGAAAAATGATGAGTCTTAGGGAAAGAGAAGGATAACCAAACAAATCGTAGTAGACAGTTAACTTTAATGCCCTGCTACCCACAGGTGTCCATAACCTTGACAGGGATGTCTTTTAACCTAGCGAAATGTCAGTATCCCACTTACTAGATACATATTCAGAGCTAGCTTATTTACCTCTTTTAGATGAAGGCCATTGTCCTGGCTTTGTAACCAGCTGATGGCAGTGCCACTCACAAGAAGTAACATGGATGAACAGGCCAGCTCGTGATGAGACCTCCTGTCTTCCAGCTTTTGGGCTGAAATCCATTACTCTGGCTTGGTGACCAGGAGCAGTAATGTCATGCATGCTAGGTCTCATGATTGTGGTAGGTCGGATCATCAAAAGACCTCCTATCCTTCCCTAAATATTTGTAAGCTCTGATTATGATTGACCTTAAGGTTACTTAATAAGTGGGGACACATATCTACTCCTTAAGAGTACAGGATGGTGTGAAAAGTTTTTAATGACTAATCATTGTTGGCTAATTCCTCCACCCTAGAGACTTGTTAAAGATATCCCAGACAATGACTGAAAGATTCTTTGAGTTAAGAATGCTAGTGTTCTCCCGAATAGCTCATTATGATCTTTGCAAGAGTGGTCCACCATAGGGGTTTTCCAATAGTACCTTCTAAGGGAAACTAAAAATATATATCTGAGACGACAACTTATTAGAGCGATTAATCATGGTTACTTTTGCAAAATCATGAGGTATTAGAGTGAATTGTACTCAACAAGATTTTTCACAAATGTGTGTGTTCACAAGTAATGTGGATCAATAGTAGTTTTAACACGCATTATTTAAAATTCAAAACCCTAATAGCATTGTAACTGCTTTATTCATTTATTCTCCTACCCTATTTTACCCTAAGAGGCAAAAGACTCATTTTCAAGTATATGAGTACTTCCAATGAAGCCATGTGCATAACAAAATGATGATTATACTCACGCTTAGTTTTAAAGAATAGACTTCAAGACATACGAAAGCATGAGAAATCAATTGCTTTAATTGATATGGTACCAAGAGTTTCCGAACGCTGAGGAAATAAGATGGCTCGATGACTGCTTGAAACCAGGGTTCAATAGAATCCACATATTTATGATTCTCCAACTGATGCAAATCTTCCACAGTTTGATATTCACTCCCTTAGAGGCACAAAGAATATGGTGAAAGAGAAAAGATAAATCCCTCAAGTTCAGGCTCAAATATCTGCTTTTCAAACTGACAAGAATGATTGAGAGAGATTCTAGGGTTTTGAGTTTCAACAACATTTTTAGAACATGTTCCAATGAAAGATTGATCCTCTTCTGTTCTTTGAATTATATCTTCCTAGGGTGAATGCTATGTAGTAATGGGGGAAGTTTCCAGATTCATTCCCTTTTCCAATAGGGGAATCAACGGAAAGAATAGGTGGTTCGAACTGCTGTGCAACTTGATGGTTTAGATTAGGGTTTAGGGTGTGGCTTGGCTTGGGGTTTTGGTTAATGATTGGACTAAGGTTTGGATTTGGATTGAGATTAGACCTAGGGTTTGAGTTAAGGCTAGGGTTTGAATGAGGGCTAGGTTTAGGGTTTGGACTAGGGTTAGGGTATCGATTAGGGTTAGGTCTAGGATTAGGATAAGGGCTAGGATATGGATTAAGGCTAGGTCTAGGGTATGGAATAGGGTATGAACTAGGGTTAGGGTATCGATTAGGGTTAGGTCTAGGGTAAGGATAATGGCTAGGGTAAGGTTGCACATACGACTGGGACCATGGAGGAAGCTAAGTTAATGGTGCATTGGAAAGAAATTGTGGTTGTTCTTGGTGCTCATATGATTGAATTTTCATGGGATATTTCCCTAGAGAGAAATATCCAAACGATTCTTGAGGCCATGGAGATATCTAGCTAGAGGATGAGGGCCAAGGAGAGGGCCACTGCATCCATGAAGTAGGATATTCAATTGGAGGAGGATTAGAAGTTTGCCATGAAGCTGCAGGATTATAAATATGTTGAGGAACTTGGTCAGGAAAATCATTATTCCAAATATCACATGGTGTTGGGTTTTGAGTTATACCTGGAAATTCATTCAATTCCTTACTTCATTCCCTGAGTACCTTTCATAATCGTGGTAGTGATGGGAAATATTTGGTTTCATGACCATCTTCGCAAATTTCGCAAACTTTTGGATCGCTAAGTGGACACTTTCCAAGGCAATGTTTCTTTCTACAGTTGGCACATAGGATAATAAGTGGTTCTTCGTCCTTCTCTTGTTCCTGAAAATCATCCAATTTCGAAATCAAATATTTAATTATATTAAATTTATGTTCAAGCAAGATATTAAATTCAACACTTGTGAATCCCTAGCAAAGGCGCCAAAATGTTGGTTAGTTTAATTGTTGGATTAAACCTCTCAATATTAATTATCAATCCGAGAGTCGTAAATGTGAGTTGTACTGCATATTGGCTCAGCTTAATGGTCATAATATATGAGTTTCCTTATTAATGATAAACTAGGTGTTGAAATGAAACACACATTTTCTCGCAAATAAACAATCTCGAAAAGGAAACCTACTTAACCAATTTTGTTCAATGCAAACTTCATAATGCAATTAAACTACGAGGAAATACAAAGCAATTCTAAATCTTATGACATTCTCGCAATTTAATTCTACTTTTAAATCTCCTTAACCTATTTTTTCCTTTCACTAAAAAAAGATCACACATAATTCTAATGACAACCTCACACATTAAACTAGCTAGAAATACTCTTCATAATAAAAACAAAAAAAGGAAAGTTCTAATTATTGGGTAGAAGAAAACTACTTCACTCTCATGTAAAATAACACCTTAAAATATCCTATTAAAAATCACATCTATGATAAACCTTGTATTTAAGTATTTTAACCTAAATGAGAGAAACTATTAAAAATCAAACCTACTTCAAAATTGAATCATGTAACTTAATAAATAAAACTAAATCACGCTGCATGCACAATTAAATCTACACTCAATCTTGCACTTACAAAGAAATTATTACACTACGAAAACAAGAATTATTCTAACTAAAAATAAATCTAATTTTTAAACTAAGTGATGCATAAACAAATCGAATGCGCATTAAATCCTACAAACATCCAAACAAATCAAATCAAATCCTGCAAACATTCAAAAACATTATATTATGAAAACTTGGAATTATTATTCTAAATGGCGGTGTTAACATGTTTAGATTCAAAGCATATAAAATCTGTTCTAACTCAGAATTCATTATAATAAACACTCACACATTCCTCTCACGATCACCGTTGTCT
Source organism: Pinus albicaulis (assembly GCA_034641835.2). NCBI lineage: Eukaryota > Viridiplantae > Streptophyta > Pinopsida > Pinales > Pinaceae > Pinus > Pinus albicaulis. The sequence continues at coordinate 836,147,155 of CM076578.1, forward strand.
TATTTTTAACAAATTCATTTATCAATGAAAAATCACTTAAGAATTATAAAACCATATTCTATTTGAGCTTAAGAAAGTGAAAGGTTTAAGTGCAGAATGAAATGATGACTCTGAAATCAATCTCGCAACCTTGGAACGAAAATTATATTTATAATTTCAAATCTATGATATCTATGATTCTATTCAGTTACAGGGCTTGTCTCCAGTGATGGTGGGCCCTTACCACTGCTGGAGCAAGCCTAGATTAACCCAATCTACCTCGAGAAATCGTAACAAACCATAATACGTAAAAAATGTTGGAGAAAATTATATATTAGAATTCAAAATTCAAATGGAAATATAACATTAGCTGTTGCTCCTATTACAATCCTTTCGCTTTGCAAGTTCGATGCTATGGTTCTACATCTAAACAATTTGATCGGAGCAATTCGAACTTGCATCTGAAAAATTCCCCTCCGTTCTACATCTGGGCAAATCAACTCTGCGTTCTGTCCAATTGAAGGACGAATCTCCTTCCTAGATAATTGATCGACTCCTCTATATAATGAGCCGACCACCTATATAATCGATCGACTTTGGAAACTGTTATATATACATTTTTTAATTGCAAAATTGGACTTCAACCAAGAAAAATATAGAAGATTATTGGTGATACAAATTTATGGAATGAGAATTGGTTTTGAACAGAATGCCAATTCAGGAAGATGTTCCTCTTTTTGTGGGTTGTTGTTGCTAGAAGGTGAAATCTTGGCTTCTGGAAGAAACTGAACTTCGTATATCTGGTGGAAGCAAGGCGTAGTTGGCTTAGGCATCGCACAACTTGATGAGATATGGCACGCAATAAGTGACTCCTTGAAGCATTAGCTAGCACCAATAAGAACACCTACTGAAGTTTGCTTGTTCCTCCATAGTATCACATTGGCAGATTTGCCACCTCCGAAAGCGAATGGACGGGCTTCTTGTGGCCAAAGAGACGTTTTATTTAATATGCAATTGAAGAAGGCTTGGGTTTTTTTTTATTTCTCATCATCTGAATCAGAAGAAGAGAAGTCGTGCCCAGGAATTTTAACGGTGACCTTCTCCAGCACACTGTCCAAGAAAAGAGGCTGCCTCCTCTGGATGTTCTCCCATTTCGACTAATGAACCTCTCCAATCCACAGAATTGATGGAATGTTACAGGTATTGAGCATCCAACGACTTCAAGTAGCCCTAAAGAGATACGATGATAATTTTTCCATATTCAACGCCTCAGGGATATTCTGCCTTCAGTTTAATGAGACCAAACTCCAGTGATGGCCTTTTTAATCTACAATGGCACTCTCTTCAAGATTTCCTCCTACACTTGCCCTGAGCTTTCCCACTGCACTCTCGAATGAAGAATATGACTCACCATACTTTCCCAAAATATAATAAATCACTCCCATCTGTGCTTCAATGCCTGCTATTGCACTCTGCCGACCAGGAGCATCATCCACAAATAATAATATAACAATGATACAACCAAAATTACACGTCCACCAAGGGCAGAAATTCCTTTTGAACCATGTAAATTTTGAAACAATTTGAAGCAGACACCTGACAGATTACTTGTCATCCTTGTAAGGGTATTCTTAAGAAACTTGCTCTAGAAGTTTCAACTTCAATTCACATGCATCATCCCCACAAATCATATCCGAAACCCATATTAATTTAGTTTTCATAGAGACCATTTCAAGTGCTCCACGTATGACACCACATAAGACATTACAATAATAAAGGCCTTGAAAAGTCTTGGGTAACTCAAAAAAGTATACAAGAGGATTATCCTCAAGGATGAGACTGCATTCAATCCCATCTGCATCCCAATTAGCTACGCTTGTTGTCACCCCCAGGAACATTTTGAAGCCTACCTTTGCAATAGCTTCTGCTATCTCTTTAAAATCAACACATCTCGTAATATTTGATTTAGTCGAATGCCAATGTTATAACCCATTTGATCAAGTTGTTTATTAACTTCTTTGACCTCTTCAAAATTAGTTAGCAGTTGGCACACAATAGCTCCATAGGTGAGAGTGAAGTGCTCCGCATTCACGCGTTCAACATTTGCAAAGACTGCATCGCCTGATCTAGGTACGGGGGGAGCCATGATAACCTGTATTATACTTCATTTCTTCTCCCTTATGTTGCTGTTATGCATTTGGTGAATTGTACTCAAATGTATTCCTGCACCGAGCCTTCCTGCAACCAAGAAAACCTATTATTAACGATATTATTACACAAACACTTATTCAAATTAATTAATAACAAGAATTTACAATTTAATTCTAAATGCCTCTGATTAATAATATAATGGATAAATAATGATTAAAATACTAGGTACAAGGATATAATGATGTGATAAATATCATGAAAATTTGGGCAAAAGTGCGGCTCAACAACGTTATTCGAGTTCGTCCTTCCTAGGGCTCGTAAAATGTACTAGGATGGATTTTTCCGAAGGACAAAATTATAGCACAAGCATATGCTATCCCCTTCAAGCTTGTTTTCAAAAATAATTGGGGTACTCGCCAGAAATGGTGGGGGAAAATGGAACCAGATTTTAGTTGGCAGTATGTCGCTCTTGAACATGGCACTTGTCTGCATTCGTGTCGGGTTGGGGACATCTCATTTCGTCATTTTTTCCTCCATGGGTTTGGGTAATCTCTTTTGAAATCTCATTTTCTCTTTGCCATGTCATCATGACTTCAGATCCTTTGATGTCAAATACTGCCAAATCCTGTGTCGTGTTGTTGATATGTTCAAGAGAAGTTTGCCTCTGCATTTTTTTCAACCTCCCCCTCACTCTTTGTTGGTCCTAATTCACAAACATCATATTCCTCTATCTCGTGTTGATGATATGGGAAACATTATGGCCCTCCTTTGACCAGGTCATTTCCTGTCGACTTCAACTCATTATCCAGGAATCTGATCTAGAGACTCCCTTTTGGTACCTTGGAGCCTACATGCCTTAATGGCAAGTTCTTTGCATTTGACGCAAGGTCCACATCATTGGCCTTTGATCGAATGACTCTACGGGTGTTCGGCAGCAGATCACTGTTCACATTCTGTGGATTGTATTTTTCGTACCTTGAGATCCATTGTCATTATTGGTGGTTCCTCTCACGTCTGTTAACAGATTTCATCATTGACTAGTAATCAGACGAATTTCATGCATGTTCTACTTCAGCTCATACATTCGCATGCTAGAAATTATACTTGCTTGGGTCGAGATGGAGCGCAAGACCCTGGATTTTGTCCGATAAAATCTAGGCTGCGGGTTCTTTGTGGATTATCATGACTTATTGCATGACTCTTTGACTGGATGGCTGCGACCATACCTGAGTCTATTTGTTGATATTTACTACTGGCTGGTTGTGTCCATACCTAGATGTCAGTTTTTATATACTCTATTATGGATGGTTGCGCCCATGTCACATGTTCATGTATCATAGATATCATTTGTATTTGTAATTGTAGGTTTTCCGACAGTGGTGTTTGGTTCGAACACGTTCTCATAAAGCATTTCGCCCCTCCCTCTCCCTCGAACCTCATGCTTTAGGGGGCATTTGTTACACAAAATTTTGTCACTGTCCCTGCAATCCCCAATTCTCACATTGGAGGGTCGTTTCTGTGACCAATGCACAGTGTCATGCTTTGAAAATAACATCCTTGCATCCCTTTTGATGAAGGTAAAATTCTTCTTGTTGACATTTCCCTAAGCAGAGCTGTAAAAATCCCTATTTTTGCCTTGGCGCGAGTAGCCCTTTACCTCCTCACGTCAACCTGGAAATTTAACACTAAGATCGCTCCACTTGGCACTCTGTGCCAATTAAGTACCCGTGCCAAGCTATTTATTAAATGTTTTTTTTAAATAAAGGCGGAGGTTCCATTCCAACCAGTACCTCGGGGATGAGTCACTGGGAGTGGTTGAACTGAAACAACCACGGGCCTCCTCCTTTAGTTAGTAGTTTCCACCTCCCTTGGAACATTCATAAAGGATAGGCCTCCCTTCCACCTTTGTAGGGATCCCAAGCTCCTCCTTTGCCTCTATATAAAAAAGCCTTCTCTCTTTATGAAAACTAGCTAAACAAAGAGAATTATACAGCTGAAGCGCTGAACTTGAAAAACTAAGCTATAGTTGAATAACTGAGTTATTGAGAAGGTAGAACAAGGAGAAATCCATTGAGAGGTCCCTTATCTCATCCGAATTCCCCGACGAGCTTTGAGACGTGCTTCACCCGAGCCCCGCTGGAGGAGACCGCAACGCCAAATCATGGTTGTATCTCTTCTTTCTACCTATTAATATAAGTGACTATTGTCTGGTTCCCGTCTTGTGTTTTATCTTTATCGAATGCAATATGCTAGTCTTCTCTGACTGACTAGTATATTTTGGATGAAATTAGTATGTGGGATGTGGTTGTTGTTTTTTGATCTTTGTGCAGGTGTCCGAGTGCGATAAGCAAAGGGATTGTGACTTGCTGAATCGGGAGCGAGAAGTTCTCATCACCACTACGACTGTCGACAACAACATTGGACAATAGGTAGGCTATCTTATCGCGTCCTCTTTCATTCAAATATCTATGAACCTACACCTTAGCATGATTCCTTGTTACTAGACCCACCTTAGGGCTAGAGGGATTGTCTCTGTCCGTAGAGAGGATTTACCTACATAACACGTGGGAACATAGGCAATTATAGCATACTATAATACATATACCCGGAATGACTTTAGAAATTTGACCAGGTCCTAAGCTTACTTCTCCAAGATATCATATTTCAGCTCGGCGTCTCATAGGACTTCGTTGAAGAACGCAATGGGCTACTCGTGCCCCTCAGCATTTTTCTGTAAGAGTACTGAAGTTATAGTGTGAGGAGAGGCGAAAGAGAAAATAATGAACGGCTTCCCATAATCTAGATCGGCTAGCACTAGAGCTTCTGCAAAGGCCTGTTTAATCCTGTTGAGGGAGTCCCCAGATTCAGGGGTCCATCTAACTTTGACGTTCTTCTTCAGCATCCTAGTGATGTTTCAGAAAATCTCGACATAGTTGGGAATGAACCTTCTGAGGAAATTTATCCTTCCCAGGAACACCTGTACCTCCTTTTTGTTTCTTGGTAGGGGAGTGACATCTATCATCTCTACCCACTTCGTGTCTATCTTCACTCCCTCCTTAGTTACTATGTGTCCCAATAACTTTCCTTCTTCCAAGGCAAACATGTATTTTTGATGATTCAGAGACATAACATACTTGCGACATTTTTCAAATTTTATGCGAAGGTGATCAATGTGTTCAGCGTCACTCTTTGAAAAGACAGTGATGTCATCCAGGTAAATCACCACAAATTTGTCTTTCTCTCCTATGAAAGAAATGTTCATAGCATGCTGAAATGTAGCGTCGTCATTTATCAGGCCAATGGGAATTCAGGCCTACATGAAGGCCCCCCAAGGCATGGTGAATTTCGTCTTCTTCTGGTCTCCAGGGAGCACTGCCACCTGATTATATCCTGAGAAGCCATCCATCATGGACATGCGGGAGGATCCCACCACATTTTGTAGGATGTGGTTCATCTTTGGTAGGGGATAGTTATTCTTGAGTGAGGCTCTGTTCAGATTGCGAAAATCCGCGCAGATTCTGATTTCACCATTCTTCTTCCTTATCGGCACCAGGTTCGCCGCCCACTCGAAGTATCTTAAAGGGACAATGATCTTGGCTTGCAAAAGCTTCTTTATTTCCTTCTCGATAGCTAGGAGGAGAAGTGGTTTGATCTGTCTCATCTTCTGATTATGAGACTTCACGTATTTTTTTAGAGGTATCTTGTGTTGTATAATGTCTATGTCAAAAGTCTTCAGATCCTGGTATGACCAGGAAAAGACGTCTTTATATGATTGGAAATGACTGAGATACTGACCTTGGTATTCTTCAAGAATTTCTTTTGACAGCTTCACCATCTTCGGATCTTCTTCTGTCCCAACATTCACATCCCTGACAGGCTTATCGAGGGTCATTTTGCTGGGGTTTACTAAGATGTCATTTTGGTCAAACAGTCTCTCCAATGGCACAAGCCCCCTGGGGATGACATTCCATTTTAATTTTAGAACACGGTGTCCAGCCAGTGTCTCTTCCCACCTAGTTTTTTATTCTTCACTGTCATCCTCAAAGACTGAATCGATCACCATATTTGAAAATTTTCCTACCATTTCGATGAAACGCTGGACCTGCTCTTCATCTTCAAAGACTTGCCAATGCTTTATGTTGTCCGGAATGGAAGGGCAGTATCGAACTTCAAACTCATATATGAGAAAAGGATTATGCAGGGGTCAAAAATTACTAGCAGCCATAGCTAAGGAGTCTGCCATTCCATTTTTATCCCTTGGCATGAACTGAATATTAAATGTAGAAAAGAAGTTCTCAACTAAACCCCATACCTTGTTCCTGTAGGCTCTGAGCCGTGGGTGTTTAGTTTTTCATTGGCTCCTGACTAGTCTCACTACAAACTCTAAATCTCCAAACACCTTGAGGTTTTGTATGTTCATATTCCGTGTTGTCTTTAACCCCAACAACAGGGCTTCATATTTAGCCACGTTATTTGTGGCTTTGAATTCCATATTAAAGGATAGGGGAACCAAGCATCCTTCTGGTGATATCAAGAGTACCCAGACCCCATTCCCTTCTCATGAATTAGCTCCATCAAACTGCAAGGTCCATATCTTGTTTTCCTCTTTTCTCATAGGATTATTTTGTATTATAGGGAAAATATCTGTTTTTTGCATGAAATATTCATCCTCCTCAAGCATAAGACAAGAGAATTCTCCCTCCCTACCATATACTAGAGAATTTGTGGAACCATTGGATTTGGTTACCATATTCACGAATCTGGATTCACGGTATAACCTTCTTTCCTCCCCACCGAATACTGGAATAGTGGCACAAATGAGGTCTAGTTTTATGGACCCTCCAATCTTGGATCCCTAAGATCTGGATAGCAAAATTCCAAACCGAGCAGGGATATCATCTACAATGATGTCCATCACCAGACTTTTGGCCGGAATCTGGGCCAGGTTTACTACTAGATATTTTATCATGCCCAAGGAATTTACCCTCTTGGAATCAAAATAATACAGATCTTTATAAGGTCTAGTAATCTGGAATCCCAACTGCTCCATGATAGACAATGGAAATAGATTATGTGAAGCCCCAGAATCTATCATGCAGTTGTATAGCAATAGGTCATGAATAACTAGAGACACATAGAATGGGGGAGTGGCTGAGTCCAACTCTTCTACATGAGGTTCAAAGACTACCATGGGTCTTTCCTCTTGGATATTGAGGCTGTCAGGGAAAGGGCCTACACTATGGGGCAACATGAATTGAGACACCTGGGCTTTGTATGAAGGCTGCTTTAGGAGCTCGATCAAGGGAACCGAGATCTTGACCTTATCTAGCTCTTTCTGGAGGTTAAAGGTCGTGGGAGATTTTTATGCAATGACTTCTTTAGACTTATCTTTAGGGTGATCAGGCAGGTTCAAGGCTACAGAAGATGACTTCTATTTTGCAGAAGGATCAAAACCTTTATTTGTGGAAGTGGACGCAGTGGCTTTATGATGTGCAGGTTCTTCTAAAGGATTATTCCCCTTACTGGAAGAACTAGAAGGGGTCTGTTCTCTTGGTATTGATTCTTATTTTTGTTCTTGCACTCGGGTTATCTTTCTAGAGGACTTGAGGTCATATTTCTTATGGATTTGAGCTTGCATGAAGTCCACAAACTGCCTGTAGTAATTATCAATATCCCGATCCTCGGGGGGACTTCATTCTCTTTTAGTTCTTCTTGCAAGGTGAGTTCACCTTCTTCATAATTTGAATAAGCGAGGAATTGATCTTCTTGGCTGTCAGTGACTTCTTCGGCTTGTCCCTCCATTTCCCCTTCGAAGTATATAGAAGGTTGGATGTGATCTTGTTGCTCCTTCCTTTCCCGCTGTAACAACTGTAGAGGGGGCTTCTGGTATTAAGGATTAAACCCACGGTTTGGAATCATTTGGTTTGGACGAGGAGAGGGATTCTTGGCCTCCATTTCAAGCTTCACTAGCTTATTTGAGAGGTTCTTGATCAAATTATTCATTTCTTCAATCTTGTACTCTTGTGACTCCCTCTCTTGATTAGAAGTAGAAGCCTCCTCCCTACTCTTTCTTCTGGCTTCATGCTCTTTCTTCCCTTTAAATTTACCAGTAGAAGCAAAGTTTGATTCCACTTCCAATGCATCATTCTGGATCTAATCCAGAGATGTGGACTTTCTTTCTCTTAGGGTGAACCCAAACTTAGGTTCAAAAGCTCCTGCAAAAACCACCTTAGCAGCTACTTGGGGAGGCTTTATCTCGACAAGGAGATTATTGTAGAGCTTATTGAACCTCTTTATGAATTCTGTCACATCCTCATTGTGTCTCTTTTTAAGAGCATTGAATTCTGTGAGGACATAGCCATGGTCCCTCTTTTCTCCCCATTTTAGTGTGAAGAAATTCTCCATTTCTTCCCAAGTGGTGGCTACATTATTAGCAAGATATTTGAACCAATTTTGGGCCTCTCTATCCAAGGATTGGAAAAAAAACCTCAACACCACATCTAGGTGCTCCACATTGAAATTCTTAGCAAAGGCGCAGAAGTATTCAATATGTTTCTACGCAGAAGTACTATCCTCCCCGGTAAACCGAGGCAAAAGCTTTAGACAATCTTGAGGCATGTCATGCAATACTTGAAGCAAAGCCAATGGATCATATTTGTTGAGGAGGAAGCCAAGTACAACCATGAGGGGCGGTGGTGGTAAGTTGTGAGGATGATTTGGCTGTGGTACAATAAGTGTATGCTAAGTAGAGGTTTGGATATTTATGTGTAATGAGCTCTGAAGTGATGTAAATTCTTTGACTTCTTCAGCCTCTGGAGTAGGATGCAAAGGAGGAAAAGAAATATCAACGATTCAGATTCGTCTTTTATGTCTGAACTGGCTAAAGCAGAGGCTTCTGGAGGGTACTCAAGTACATGGGCTGTGGAGCCATGACCATATATATTAGCTTTCTGGGAAAAGGAAGGTGAATCTTCTAGATAAAATGATGGTAGGTCATCCTGAATGGGCTGCTTCTCCCTCCAGATTCTCTTGAATATAATATTTTCAGGATCAGATACAAAAGGGGTTATCTGCTGAGAAGTATTTGATCGGGTATGAGGTCTGGTGTAAGCTAGGATTACACTTGATTTGAACTTTGATAATATTGGAGTCGCCAAGGTGAGGGATATACAACTCTCAACCCTTCGTGCTCACCTGATTGAAGGGTGAAGATAATGTCGTATCCCAGGGAAAGGTTTCTAATTCGTCCCTGGTAGCGGGGCCAAAAATATGTTGTAGCTCCTAGAGACAACCTTGAGTTGCAAAATTCCAGTGCCTAGGAAATCTTAAAAATCAAAAGTTGAATGTGAAAAAATGTATAAAATGCCTTTGAAAAAATCTGGAATAAGAGTACAATGGTTTTTATGGTTCATGGATTGAGAAGAACTTGGAGTAAATTCATGTGAATTCCTTATACTGTGAGAGGGCTCTAGAGGCTGTGAGACTGGTGGATTTTAAATGGGCAAAGTATAAAACAATGAACATAAATATTAAAATATGTAGAGGTGTTGAGAGAGAACGGAGAAGGAACCCACGAGAGATTGGCTTAAGATATTTAAGAATATTTCCCCTATGAACTCAGAGGAAATGAATATGAATGAGATATGGAAAAAAATAGAGGTTCGTGGAGCGCGAGTTAAGGGAGTACAACAAGCTTAATACATGAGAATTAACACCTAAGCGTTATACAGAAACTAATTCATGAATAAAATTGCATACCATTGGTAGCTACATTACACGAACCATGAAAGCAGAATAACATGAAAGATGATTACACATAAAGAGGAGATTACTGATAACAAAAGAAAACAAATACATACTGCTCATTGCTCCATCTGGAATCCAAATATCAGCTCTGTAGTCATATTAAGTTTAAACATTTCTCCCAAATATGTGTCTCACAGCACAAGGAGCACAATCATACAAAACTACAGCAAAATTCTTCAAAATTCCAGAACCTTAGTTTCATCTAATAACTCACTACATATAGAGTTATCCCTGAGGGTTTTTGATCGAATATTATATCATGATCGCCCCACACAGGTGAAATCAAAATATCCAAGCAAACTATCAGAGCGTGCTTCAAGCAATCGCTCCTGCAATAGAAAAATCAAAACAGAAATGGGTAAAATCAAGATTTTACTAGAAAAACATCATTATCTAATAGTAAAATAAACAAAACAGCTGGCCACGGAGGCCAAATCCTCTTCAAGGGGTGGTGAGAAGTGGTGAACGGTTTAGACTTCATCATGTAATTCTATCTGTTGTTTGGCATCCTCCACTCTCTGACTCTCATGATTTCCACTCGCCGTTGCAGAACGGTTGGTTGCTATGTGTACACTGAATTATTTATTATGGAGCTCTTGGGGGGACTGCATAGACTTTGACCGCGTTCTCCACCAATGAAAGACTCGTGCTGTATTTGAAAATCGGGATTCGGATTTCAGGGGGGGGTCTCCAATGGTAAGCGGTATTGTAGAAGGGGGGTGAGAAATGATGAGAGGATGTCATGTGGAGGAGAGGGTGGTAATGAAAACCACCTATTTCGGACCCCCCCAATAGTTATAGTTTGAAGGCCGGGGAGGGGGGTTCGAAATGTGTTAAGGACAGTCGGATGTATTGGGGTGGAGCGGAAATGACAGAGAGATGTAGGAGGCTTAGAGGTAATGGGATGCATGCCAACGGATGGGAATGGTGGGAGGATGGAATGGTAACAGTAGTGAAGGAATGGCATAATCGTGGTGAGCGAAGCATTATGGTGGGACCAAACCGCATCACAATTTCAAGTTGTTACCATGGAGCAGTAGAGAAAAGCCTTAAACGATGCGAAGTGCGAAGCACGGGGAGAAAGGAAGTGACGTGGAAGGAGGTGAGACCCAACTGCAAATTTCACATCACAAAGTTTATGTGCGAGCAGGCAGAGGTTAAGCATTAAAACTTGTGATGGGAAAAGTGCGGGGAGGAGGTGAGGTGGCACAGACAATGGTGGGACCGCACCCGCAGATCACAAGACGCAAGAGTTAGCTGGGAGAAACGGGTGGTAACGATTAAAAGTTGCGTGGAGCGATGTGCGATAATGGGGAGGTGCCATGGAGGGAAGGTGGGACCCAACCGCATCGCAGATTAAACAAAAACTCTACGAGCGCTGAAAAGGTAAAATGTAAATTTTGCGCTATGCGATATGCGACACGCTAGTCGCTACAAAGTGCTAAAAAGTGACAGGTAAGGAAAGTACGGAGTATGATGGTTTGCATGCGGATGTGGGTGGTGTATCAAGGTTGGATGGGTCCCACCAAGTCGCATCAGCAGCAAGATAAGTTTCAGTGAGTCTTTAATATGTAAAGGTTAAGACTTGCGGGGAGCGGTGGTGCAAAATGAAGAAATGTAGCGCGAGACTTTAGATAATTTAGCCATGTAGAGGATATGGTATCCCCGCTCCAATTTAAAGAGATTCCCATATCAGAACCGACCTCATTCCAAATATTAATGTACATAGTACAATTTAGGAAGATATGTGAAACATCTTCAGATTGTATATTGCAGAGGCTGCATCTGGAGGGGCCAAAGATGGATCTTTTTTCCAAATTGTCCACTGTAGGCACACAATTGTTGAGTATACTCCACATGAATAGCCGAGATTTAGGTGGGGCTTTTAATTTCCACTAGGGTTTCCACCACCAGGATAGATCAGGTGGAAGCTGTGCAGATGAGAGAGCCAAGTACCCTTCTTTGGGAGTATAGAGACCATTCGGGGAAATTTCCCATATGAGCTTGTCCTCCTTTTCCAAGAGTTAGATGTGAGAGGCCTTTAAAACCCATATGTACCTGTTCCATATCCTCCCCCATATTGTAGGGATGTTCAAATCAAGTTCAGATTTCCATGCTTGTGACATCCAGTCTGATCGATCTTTGTCAGACACCTGGTTTAGGTGAGTGATCCCTGCCAAAGAAAGATGTAATCTAAGATCCTAAGGGAGTCAATGTTCCCTGCCTCCACCAGACCAAGCATCCAGACTGATCCTCACTTGGCAGCCATCTCCGATTTTCCACGAAAGACCTTGCTTGACTAGTGCAATGGATTTGAAAATTGCACGCCAGATAATGGAGGAATTTGGTTTGTGACAAACAGGAATTCTAATCCAATCATTAATGGAAGTTGGTGCGATGTATTTTGAATATGTAATAACCTGCCACAGACTGTTGGATTTTAAGAGGTGCCAACCCATTTTGGTTGCCAATGCAGTTGCAAACATATTGAGATCCTTTAGCCCCCAACCACCCCACTATTTGGGCTTAATTATCCTGTCCCATTTAACCCAAGAAAAAGTGTGCCCTTCCTCCTTTCCCCTGCACAGGAAACGTCTGCATAATTGTTGTATTTTTTTCGTTACAACTTTGGGAATCCATGTGAGCGTCATCGAATACACAGGGATGGCCTCCAGCACTGAATTGATGAGCACCAACCTCCTCGCCCTAGATAACCATTTTTGTTGCCAGATGTTGATTCTCCTCTCCACTTTGGCAAGCATCCATTTCTGATCTGTGATTTTGTAGTCATTTGGTAATATCTAAAGCCCAGGTATTTCAGCTCTTCATAAATGTTTCGATGCTAGAATGGAAAATGGATCAGAGCTTGTCTAATATCCTAAAGGGATCATTTTGAGAACATAATAGTGGATTTGTTGAGGTTGGCCATCATACCAGTGGTTTTACAGAAAGTATACCAAATCTTCTTGAAGCAAATTTTGTCCCTCTTGGAGCCATCTAAAAAAATAAAAACATCATCAACAAACAAAAGGTGAGTTAAATTAATGGATTCAGTGATTTATACCCCCAGGAGCTGCCCTTATGACTTATCAGTAGCTATAAGTTTAGTAAACCCTTCCATAATTAAAAGGAAAAGGAGTGGAGATAGGGGACAACCCTAGTGAAGACCCTACCCCACATGAAAAAATTCTGAGGCAGCCCCATTGATCAGAATGCTAAAAGAGGCGTTGGATATGTAGGGCATGATCCATCGAGTAAAGTGATGGGGGAATATGATATGGGAGAGAATCGGTTGAATTCAAGTCCAGTTTTCTCGGTCAAAGGCCCTTGCCAGTTTGACCTTAAGAATGGTGCATTTGAGGTTATTAAGCTTAATGGAGTGGAGGGCCTATTGAGCCATGATAATGGCCTCATGGATATGCCTATTATGGAGGAATGAAAACTTCTCCTTGGACATGTTTCAAGAAAATATGAGCTTAATGCGATTGGAAATGATTTTGGTGATAATTTTGTAGAACTAGTTACACAAAGACATAGGGCGTTAGTCACTGAAAGTGAGAGGCTTGGCCACTTTAGGGATAAGGGCAATGAAAGTAGAGTTGAAACTATCAAGAAGGCGGCTAGATATCTGAAATCCTCTATGACCATAAGAAGGTCCTTACCAATATGATTGAAAAGGGAGAGGTAAAAATATATAGGCCATCCATCCGGGCCAGGGCTCTTGTCCTTCTTAAACCATTTCAAGGTGTCTTCAATCTCTTGCAGTGTCACGAGTGAATTGAGATAGTCCAGCTCCTCATCCTCGACGTACATGGGCATCTTCCTAGAAATATTTATCCACCCTTTGATATCTGTAAATATTGGAAAAATGTCTGATGCCCATATCCGCCAATTGGTGATGTGTATTAACCACCCTGCCATGCTGGTCCGAAAGTTCCCAAATGGTATTAATACTCTTCCGCCCATTTGCACATTGTTGAAATTTTTTGTGTTATTGTGCCTTTCTTCAAGCCATATGGCTCTGCACTTGAGTCTCCAAACCTCCTCCTTAGCTTTGAGAAGCTTAATTATTTTAGATTCTAGGAATGTGAGAGTCTCCTTGTTTTCCACCGAGAAATAACCAGTTCCCCTATCATCGATCAGCAAGTTAATCTCTTCCTCCGCTACTCTTAATTCCTCCTCCTCCCTCTTTCTTTTATTGATAGCCCATCTAATTGTTTTTTCTTTAAGCTTGGACGAATTTTTGGCCAAAACTAAAGAGGAGAGTGCCGATTGTTCTTGCTGGCAATGTTCCCAGTTATCTAGGACAATTTTTCTGAATTATGGGTCATCTAGCCAGGAAGAGTTAAATTTGAAATGAGATCGCGGAATAGATTATTCCCCTTGAATCTCTAAGTATACGGGGGAGTGATCCGATAACCCCCCAGTTCCAACCCATTGTCTGGACCTGTGGATTTTATCCGTGAGCTTGGAAGAGATCAGGAAATGATCCAATCCACAGGCTAGTGCAACTTCACCAATTTTGTGATTACACCAAGTGTGAGTTAACTTGGCCATACCAATATCCAACATATTTGATTTGTCAAGAAATTTCTCAAAAGAACCAGTCAAGGGGTCAGGGGAGGCTAGAGGACCCCAAGATTCATCCCTCCCCAAAGAGAAGTTTAGGTCGCCCCCGACAATGATGTATTCTTCCTTTAATAACGTGGAAGCCCACAACTTATCCCATAAGAGCTGTCTATGGTGGCAAGGGCCATACACATTTATGACTATGATTGGTATATAAAGTTCAGATTTGGTGATATTTGCCCCAATTCTCCCATCCAGGCCCCAAATGGAATGTAGCAAAATAGAATGGCTATTGAGACCTAATGCACAACCTCTAGATCGGCCGCGTACATCTAGTGTGTGGAAGGTCCAGGATGGGAAAAACTTGGAGAAAAACCTTTGAATGGTGTCTCCCTACCCCGTGGTCTCTTGCAACATAATAATGTCCACCTTTGAAGACTCAATAAGGCGACACATAGCCAATTTTTTATCAAGGCTAGATAACCCTCTACAGTTGAAAGTGAGGCAGATCATGAGGAAACCTTGGTATGGGTATTTTGTGCTCTAAGAACCCTATCGATAGGAATTTTTTCCCCTGCAACTACATCAATACTAGATTGGAGAATAGATTTAGACAATGAGGATGGACGACCTTTAATACTTTTGGAGGATTTCAGGGCTGGGTCATCTCCCAGCCCATAGGATTCACCGGCCATGGCTTTAGCGGCCGAACAGAGGTTGTATCTGCAAAAGGATCTGGATTCTGAGGAGTCGGAAGAGGTCATACAGTTCAAGAAATCTGCGGGGATGGTGGGGGAGGGAATAGAAGGCTGAGGGGGGAAGATACCACATGACAACATACAGGGGTCATTTTACTCTTTAATGCACCAATATATGACAAAGAAACAGATGCAGCTAAAGATGTCGAAAACAGGGCATGATAAAAATTTGGAGAGGGGGAAGAGAGCCTAGCACCCAGTATAGGACCAAGGTCCTCCTCATGTGGTGGAGAAACCTTCGGTCCAGTCGTGCAGGGGTATGGTGGCATTGAGACCCTTGTATGGGGCTGTAGCACTGCACCCTGATGCTGTGCCACAGAGGAGGGGTGATGCCTGTGAGGAGAGCCATAACTCTCAATCATTTGAGTGTCCACATGAACCAGTGCCTTTGCTTATGATTTTTTTGCCGCAGCAATGAGAGGATAATATTTGTAAAGGTGTCCCACCATGTGACACTGTCTGCATCTAAAAGGCACCCCCTCATAATCCAAAATTTTGAATCTGGAGGTGTTTTTATGTTTGAGTATATAGCTTTCAACCAGTCCTTCCCTTGTATCCAAATGTACTGAGATTCTAGCGATGGAAATGTTACTAGTTTCCAGATAGGACCTATCGTGATCAAGATAGATACTCAGATCCACAGAAATCCATTAGAGGACCTCATATGTCCAAAACTGAAGGGGTAATCCTAGTAATCCAACCCATATGGGGCCGACACCCATATTTTCCTTGTCGAGATCAAACAGAGGCGTCTAGCGCTTTAGAAGGACAGGTGTCTTTTCGATGTGCCAATATTTGGAAAGAACCAAGGAGGCCATCTTCGGATGAGGAAAAATAAGAGAAAACTAGCCTTTGCTCATGGCGAGGAAAAAAATAAGTTGTTTAAGGACCTTGCCCCAAATTTCAGAGGTCCAAATTTTAAGTCTTGCCGAGGTATATCTGCGGCCGTGTACTCTTCCCATCAAAACCGATTGCTCGGACTCCTCCCCTTGCTGCATACTGACCCCTTCACCGAAAACCATCTCTCTGGATTTCTCTCTGATTTTGGTGCACCTAGCATTTTTCTTACCTCCCCTATACTCAGTAGTTCCCAATGACAGCTTTCCCTCATGCCACGGAGCCGATATGGGTTTCCCTTCAGAACTTCTAGAAGAAATTACCACGGCTGAACCCCCTGTGTACTCAAGATTCCTAGGTAGTTGTTCTATCGGGTCTGAAACCAGGTGGGTAAATCCAAAAACACCATCAAAATCACCTCCCAGTACTCCAATGTCTTCATGAAGCCCAGTTCCTTGTATATTTAAGTGTGGGTCCTTATATTGTTGCAAATATTGAATAGTAGATGAAGAGGGTAAAGAGAAAACCAGGGTTGCCATCGAGTTAGTGTTATGACCTTGCATTTCAATTTCTAATTTCAAAATATTAAAATTTAATTTCTATTTTTTATTTTATAAAGTATTATGAATTAAAGAAAATAACATCATTTTCTGAAAAAAAAAAAAAAAAAAAACTACACCAATAAAAATATCTTAAATTCAAATATATATATATATATATATATATATATTTGAATTTAAGATATTTTTATTGGTGTAGTTTTTTTTTTCAAAAATTACTTTTAACTAGTTTTTTTGCAAAATGGAATTTGTCTCTTTTTTTCTTTAAATTTAAATATGCCACATTATTGCAGGACTTTGTTTGCTTGATATAAAATTTATTTCTTAAAACAAATGAGTAAACAACTAGATTTGTTTGACATTTGTTTCACTTTGCATCAAATCAATGAACAAGAATAGATAGTAAAAAAGGTTCTTTTGTGATTATTAGTGTTCATGAGTTTAATTGTCTATGTGAAAATTTCAACCCAGGTTTTGGTATGGTTTTATTTGTATAAATATTGTATATGTGTTGTAATATTTGGAACATGGATTTTGAAACTAGGAATGCAGAATTTGTGGTTACGATGATATAGTTTATTGTGCAAAGAATAAAGTTGAGGTTGACAATAGAAATTAAAGGCTAATTGGTTCATGGTGTAAAGGATATGGTTCCTAATATTTAGTGGTATGAGGAAAATATTCAGGGCCATGTTTATTTGGGATCATACAAAGAGCAAATGGGAAGAGACTTTATGGAGTAATTGCAAGGCCAGGGATGCAGTAGTAAAGAAGGGATAGGCAAGTATGTCTACTATTTCGAATTAATTGTTGAGAAAAATAATGAGGGGAGGGGAAGGGGAGGCAGGTGAATCATTATTTTAAAACATTCATAATTTTTTTCTTTTATTCTAATTTCTGTACACTACTTTCCTGAAGTAAACCTATGTATGTCCACGACTTTTATGCAGACAACTAGCATATATCCTGTAAACTTCTATTTCAGTTAAATGTTCATCAATTTGTCTTAAACCATTATGTCAGTGATTCATCAGACATTAGATAAGTAGTAAACAAGTTCAGTAAGAACATAATAAAGCAATATAAACAAGAAATACACATGAACACCAGGATTTAAGGTGGAAACCCAATGTGGGAGAAAACCATAATTGTTGTCATCTCTATCTTCAATTTTATTATTATGAAAAAATTATTACAATATTTTACTGGCGCAGAATCATACCAGCATGCAAGCACCCAACTGCAGAAGGCTACAACCTTCACTCGTTCTCTAACTCCTACTGAAAGGGAGCTTCAACCCCATGATCTCTTTTACCAACACCTACTGGAAGGGAGCTCTAACCCCATGATCGGATCAATAGCTACTATTGGAAGGAAGCTTCGACTTCCTCACTGAAGGCTTCCACCATCAACATCATCATGGACTATGTTTCATAAATTTTCACACTGGATCCACCTGCTTCAACACATCACAACTTGTAGGTCACTTTTCATCGAATTTTCAAAGTAAACCTACTACCATCATTTTAGTCGAATACCATATATCAAAACTGAAAATAATCGTTGTAACATGTCATTCAATAAATCACTGAATCACTGAATCAAACAATCATTGAACCAATCAATTACTGAACCAAACAGTCACTCAACCAATCACCAACTCAAATCAAACAACTTTTTCAAAACAATGAGATCACTATAACCCTAATATTAGTATGGAACCTAAAACACTGCATCAACATACTAAATCAATTGCAACCCTCATCAATAATATGACATAATATGTATGCTACTTTTCTTTAAAAAAATTACATATATATACACTTTTCATGAATGCAACCTGCTTACATATCTCAACATACCATATTATGAACTACTGTCAATCTGAACCAAATAATGAATTGGACATAGACATATTGAAACATTCTGTCATATCACAAATCTATGAACCTAAAATAGCTAGTTGCATCATGGAGATTATTTAACAAATCAATACTCAATCAATTCAACTTCATACATTACTATTAAGCCCAGATAAACATGAAGACTTCAACAAAAGACAACAGAAATATAACAATACTGTATAGACAGATCATACATATTCTTCAGCAGAAAACATATATTTCATATGCGCCTTTGATAAATCATTTCTGCGTGTATACGCATTTTTCATAAAGTAAACCCGCTTATATATCTCAACATACTACAGAAAATATATGCTACCATTCATAAGAGCATGAACATGTGTACGCACCTTCCTAAAGACAAACAATGCAAACATAAACTTGTAGCTTTAATGCGCATCAAATATTCAGACATACCCAAAGCACGACATTCAAAGGAATAAACACACATCAAATCGTAGAGCTAGTAAGCCCATATGCATATCATACAATGTATAGTCATTTCAGGTCTAATTATTCTAATCCATCATTGTATTATAGGATGCATATAAATCACTCATCAATAGCCCATACCATGCAATAATAATTTATATTGAAGTAATCATCAATCACCCTCACATATGCACATCTATCACTTTCATCCTCACCTCCTTATATAGCTTAGGACTAAGCCAATACCACAGGTCGAAACCACACTAGTGCCGGTGGTAATCTTTGACGGGATCAAATAGTCATTACTTCACTTAATACTGTGGGCGAATATCATGGTAAATACCCTTGGAATTTAGAGAGTCGTTGTGCGCAAAATGTACGTGATTTTTCTTCTTCATACCCGCATCTGTATGCGACTTTGCTTCATAGAACTTAATATTTATTCAAATGTTCACCTTTATAATTATTCTGTCTCTAACCTGGATACCTCTATCCAACCATTTTGTCACTCTGTTCAATCACTCTGGCACCTTTGAACTGGCATGTTCACTCATCTTGTCAACACATACTTATCCTGCTACAAGTGGGTTTCCATCGAGGAAGAAACATATATCATAATACCAAAAATCTCCCCCTTTGGACTTGATGGCAACCACGTTGGTGTTTTATCTCCACAACCTGTAAATACCTGTAAAACACATCAATATTTTCAATTCAAACACCAAATTTATTCTCTCGCTTTGACATCAAGTGAAAAGGGTGGACCAGACATGCTCCCCCTGAGCACATGCTAAATCTTTAGAAATATATTCAATGAAGTACATGACTCTAGGACTCGACTGAATATAACCTTTCCTATCACTAAGGACTCAAATTTACATCAACCACCCAACCAAGAGGGGTTACATTACATCACCTGCCCATCATGGGATTACATACAGAACTAACTTGAACTTCAATAATACAAACATAACTAAGTATTACAACTACATTATGGATCTTTACATGACCTTTACATCAAATGACAGATATTAATTTTATAACTAAGGAAAAAATACACTACAGCATAGCATAATTCAACCAACTACATAAGTTTATTCAACAATATTGCAAACATAATGCCAACAATGCATTATTAGCAGCAAGGCTAATGCTCCCCCTATTCCTGTGCTACTTGTTTCCTGTTAGATCTGCCCACATATGCATCAAAGCATCTTCATCAATTAGAAAATAATAAGTGTGATGTTGTACCAAATCATAGATCATCATAACTCAAGACCATTTATACGTAACATCAGCATACTATAACCATCAACATTAGAACAAGAAAACCAAATAATAATTGTTTGAAGCATATCAGAGTATTTACTTGAGTATGTCCCATTGTTTCTCTGTCAGAGAAAAATATATGTGACTGGTTGTATAGGAAATCACATATATACGCCATTGTCTTTCATAAAATCCGTGTATAGAAAGTAAACTCCTGAAATATCAACTATGCTTGAAAGTATGAGAAGACTGATCAATAGAGTGATGAAGCATAGACTACTCCCAGTTTTGGTCTAAGATATTCAAATGCTTCACGTGGAAGAGGTTTTGTAAATATATCAGCAACTTGTTCTTTTGAGGGAACATACTCCAGTTTGACCTTCTGTTCAAGCACCTGTTCTCTTAGAAAATGGTACTTAATTGGAATGTGCTTGGTTTTGGAGTGCATAAAAATATTTTTCGAAATGCTAATAGCACTTGTATTATCACATAGGATGGAAATGGGTGGAAACACTTGATTTTAATATCCTGCAATGTTTTCATCATCCAAATAATTTGTGTGCAATAAGATGCAACAACAACATATTCTTCTTCTACAATAGGTAAGGTAATAGTGCTTTGTTTCTTGTTGAACCATGATACCAATCGAGGCCCCAAGTAAAATGCACCTCTACTAGTGATTTTCCAGTAATCAATATTTCCAGCCTAGTCTGCATTTGTGTAAGCATGAAGAGTAAGATCTGCGTGTTTGGGATACCATAACCCAAAGTATTGAGTTCCTTGTAGATATTTGAATATCCTATTAACTGTCTGAACATGAGTTTCCTTTGAATTTACTTGGAAGCGTCCAACAATCCAAATTGCATGCATGATATATGGTCTAGTACATGTTATAGAAAGTAAAATTCCAACATATACCTGTATTCTGGTTGATTCACTGCAGGAGATTCATCATGTGAGCTGGTTTACAATATTCCATCCCATAGTTCTTCAAAATCTGCTTGAGATATTTTTTTTGTGAGAGAAAGATGCCATCCTTTGCTTATTTTACTTGTAAACCAAGAAAGCATGTTAGTTCCCCAAGTAAATACATTTCAAATTCTTGCTGCATAACAAAAGAAAAAATTTAACTCATGGATTATTCATTGCCACCAAAGATGATATCATCTACATAAACAACAATAATTAGCAGTTTATCATCATCTATTTTTGTGTACAGGTTTCTATCTGCGAACCCTTTTATGAAACCTTGTTGTTGAAGATACATTTCAAGACGATAATACCATGCATGAGGGGCCTATTTTAGCCCATATAATTCCTTTTTGAGTTGGAAAACAAGTTTTTCATCATTTCCTATAATGAACCATTCTGGTTGTTCAATATAAACTTCTTCTTCTAGATCTCCGTTAAGGAATGCAAATTTTACGTCCATTTGATAAACTTTGAAATGACGGAAGCTTGAAAATGAAAGGAACATTCTTATGGCTTCAAATATGGCTACAGGTTCAAATGTTTCTTCAAATTCTATACCTTCTTGTTGAGCATAACCTTTGCAGACAAGTCTAGCTTTATTTCTAATGACTTCTCTATTTTCATTCAATTTTTTTTTGAATATCCATTTTGTCCCAGTAGCATTTTATCATAAGGCCTTGGAACTAATTCCCATGTATGATTATTTTCAATTTGATCAATTTCTTCATCCATAGACTTAACCCAACATTCATCTTTGCTTGCTTGATTTACATTTTGAGGTTCAATAGTGGATATTAAAGCTATATAACTAGGATTTCCCATAAAGGTTCTTCTTGTTTGTATTCCAGCTTCCTATTCACCTAGAATTTGAGTTTCTGGATGATTCTTTTGAATATAACTGGATGGATTCTTTTCCCTATCGGTTGTGCCTTCTTCCTGATGTTTCATTTTTTTCTTCTTTTATATCCCTTTGATTTGATGTGGGAAATCATTCATCATCATCATCATCTGATGTTGTTACCTTTTTGGAATCTGTGCATGTTTCATCAATTACAACATCAATACATTCAATAATATTTTGAAGTCTCTTATTGCAACATTTGTATTATTTGCTTCTAGATGAGTAACCAAGAAGAATTCCTTCATCTTCCCTAGCTTCAAAATTACCAAGTTTTTCATCATTATTTTTTATGAAACATTTACTTCCAAAGAATCTAATTTACCATACCAAATTTCATAAGGAGTTTTATCATTGTTTACTCGAACATGGGCTTTGTTGAGAATACTTACTGTGATATGTGTTGCTTCACCCCATAATGTATTAGGTGTTCCAGAATCATCAAGCATAACATGGGCCATTTGATGAATTTTTCTATTCATCATTTCTGCTACCCCATTTTGCTGAGGAGTTCTAGCTATAGAAAACTGCCTTTTGATGCCATGTTTTTCACATAATCAAAAAATTCATCTGATGTGAATTCTCCTCCTCTGTCAAATATGAGGAATTTGATTTTTAGATTTAACTCATTTTCTACTAACTCTTTAAAGACTTTGAATTTATCAAATGCTTCATCTTTGTGTTTTAATAAACTGATCCAACATATTCTAGAGAAGTCATCAATAAATAAGATGAAGTATTGTTCTCCTGGAGTTGACATTTTCCTTACTGGTCCACACAAATTAGTATGAAAAAGTTGAAGAGGCTTACTTGTTGATCCTTCTTTGACATTGAATTGTACCTTGGTTTTCTTACCGAAATGACATGACTTGCATATGGTAAGTTCTAGCAAGGTGATGTTGGGAAAATCACAAACAACTTTAAGCTTGCTTGATTTTTATAGTTGAGAGAATATTAGATGTCCCAACCTTCTGTGCCATAGCCAGTTTTCCTCTGCTTTTCCTAAGTAACATTGTTCTTGACCGCCTTTCAAGACATCAACATTACTCTCAGTTCTTGTTCCCTTTATTATGGTCTTCCCTGTGTCAATTTCACGAACTACACATTATTTTGATCTGAAAAAACCTCATTTCCTTGGTCATTTGACTAACACTTAACAATTTAGCTTCAATCCATCGAAAAAACGTAGCATTTCCAAATTTAACCTTTTATTTTAGAAAAACGTATCCTTTACCTTTAATGACAGCAGATGGGTCATTTCCAAAAGTAACATTTATTTCTTGCTATAATTCATTGTATGATATGAGGTTATCTTTATCACCTGTCATGTGTTTAGAGCATCCACTGTCAGTGTACCACTCATTTTCTTGATCTTCCGCATATAATTCTATACCACAAATTTCAGATTCTAAGTTATTCCTTTTCCATACATTAGAAGTTGTTGTTATTTGCTTCTTTTGAGATGTTGGTTGTATTTTTCTCCTACATTTAGATTCCTCATGTCCAAATTTATTACAAAACGAGCATTAAATTACGCCTTGAAGAGGTGAGAAATTATTATAGGTTTTTTTCTTGATTCCTGTCTCATTCATTTGTTTTCTTGCTTCTCTAGTCATGATGGTTTTGTATGCAACAAATTGAGTAGCCTTGTGACCAAAATTATGGCATGAGAAACATTGTCCATTAAAGTAGAAATTTATGTGATCATAGTATCATCTGATATTGTTGTTTACCTTTTTATTGAAGCTTCTGTTGTTTTTTATCCTTGGATTAGAGTGAGCATGATTTTCCTGTGAAGCATCTTTATTCTTTTTCTGAAAGATGGTGTTTTGATGATTAATTTTTGATGCATTAAGATAGCGTCCTATTATTGTAGAGGGATTTTCAGTCTTTGATGTTTCTCCATTGTATACAAGACATGTCTTCCTAAGAGGAGAGCGTTGTACCTTGATGATTTCATCTAAGGTTTCAGAACCTTTAACAAACCTAAGATTTAGATATTTTATCTTCTTAATTTCCTTTCTTAGACTTAATGTTTCACATTCTAGATTTTCATTATGCTTCTCCTTTTCTATGAGTTGTTTCTTTAAATTATCCATAATTATTTTATCTTCTTCTAAACATACTTTAAGCTGAGTGATTTCTTCAAAAATATACTTATCTTATAAGGCATCCATGAATTTGTCATCAGACTCATTAGTACTTCTTTCAAATGCCATGAGTAATTTAAAATCTTGATCAGACTCTCCCTCTTCACTATTTGACCAACCATTACTATCTTCATGAGTATAATAACTTATCTCATTTTCAAACCGTTTCTTATTTCCTTTTGCAATTTCTTTCCCCTTTTCATGATTTTCTTTACAAGGACACTTAGCAGCATAATGACCAACTCTACCACAGGCAAAGCACTTGAAGGGAAGCTTACCTATGAACCTTCTGGTGCCTAGTTGGAGTTTCTTTACAAAAATTACCTCATCTTCTTCTGATATATAACCTGATTCCTTATGTTATTACTTTTATTTTCCTCTTGCATCTGCTTTGAATGTAGCTTCTCTTATTTCTGAGGGACCTCCTTTTCTCATTTCAAAGGCAATTAAAATCCTGTGGAGTTGTACAACAATATGGTTTTGCAGATCCTGCTTTTCTTCAATGGAAGACACTTTTGACTCAAATTTTGGAGTTAGAGATATCAAGATTTTCTCTAATAAAGTTGATTCTTTTATATCGTCACCCAAATTTCTCATACGATTCATAATCTCATCTACTCTTAGAAATAAACTTGCAATACTTTCATCATTATGCATTTTGAGAGTTTCATATTGAATTCTAAGAGTTTGAAGTTTAACACTTTTTACCTTGTCATCGCCTTCATATCTCTTGATGATTTTTTCCCATATAGCCTTTGCTGAATTTAGCTACATGAATTTGACAAATTCTGATTCTGTTAGGCTTCCCAACAAGCCATTGACAACTTTTTCATTGGTTTCATATCTCTTATCTTTTGCCTCATCCATGGGAACTGTGGCTGGATATTGATAACCTCCTTCAAATATTGCCCATATATCTGTTCCAAGAGACTGTAAATAGGATCTTGTTCTTGTCTTCCAGAAAAGTAGATTACTTCCGTTGAAGAGAGGTGGCCTGATAGATCCTTCCCCTTCTTGATTTCTCATATTGGTGGATCTTCCTTCAAACAATCAAGCTTCTTCTCAAGGACCTGCTCTGATACCAATTGTTGAGAAAAATACTAATATGGGGGGTGAATCAATGTTTTAAAACATTCATAAAATTTTCATTTTATTTTGATTTCTGTACGATACTTTCCTGAATTAAACCTGCTTATATACACGACTTTTATGCAGACAACTAGCATATATCTAGTAAGCTTCTATTTTAGTTAAATATTCATCAATTTGTCTTAAACCAGTATGTCAGTGATTCATCAGACATTAGATAAGCAGTAAATAGTAATAATGGAATAAATAATTATACACAAGCACCACACATGAACAACATGATTTAAGGTGGAAACCTAATGTGGGAGAAAACCACCGCTCTTGTCGTCTATGTATTCAATTTTATTATTATGAAAAAAATCTGAGAATCTTGTACTACTGTAGACTCATACCAGCACATAGGCACCCACCTACATAAGGCTACAACCTTCACTCATTCTCCAGCTCCTACTCAAAGGGAGCTTCAACCCCCTGATCTCGTTTACCAGAACCTACCGAAAGGGATATCCAAACCCTTGATCTGATCACCATCTACTACTAGCATGAAGCTTTGACTTCCTCAATGAATTATCCAACCCTTAACATAACCATGCACCACATTTCATAAATTTTCACACTGGATCCACCTGCTTCAATACATCAAGACTTTTAGGTCACTTTTCATTGAATTTTCAGACAGAACCTACTACCATCATTTAAGCCCAATACCATATATCAAAACTGAAACTGATCAATGTACCAAGTCATTCAATCAATCAATGAATCATTGAATCAAACAATCACTGAACCAATCAATCACTAAACCAAACCGTCACTCAACCAATCACCAAATCAAATCAACCAACTTATTCAAAATAATGAGATTACTATAACCAGGATATCAATACTGAACCCAAAAAACTGCATCAACATACTAAATCAAATGCAACCTTGATCAATCATATGACAAAATATATATGCTACTTTTCTTAAACAAACTTGTGTATATAAGTGATTTTCATGAATGCAACCTGTGTACAAATCTCAACATACAAAATTATAAACTATTGTCAATCTGACCGAGACAATGAATTGCACATAGACATACTGAAACATTCTGTTAGATGACAGATATCTGAACCTCAAACAGTTAGTTGCATCATGGACATTCTTCAACAAATCGATACTCAATCAATTCAACTTCAGACATTAATATTAATTGCAGATCAACATGAAGACTTCATCAACAAACAACAGAAATACAACAATACTCTATAGACAGATTAGACATATTCTTTAGCAGAAACCCTACCTTTTATATGTGATTTTGATAAATCATTTTTACAAGTATACACACTTTTCATAAAGTAAACCCGCGTACAGATCTCAACATACTGCGGAAAATATATGCTGCTATTCAGAAGAACATCAATGTGTGTACTTGCCTTCCTATAGACAAACCCACGTACAAATCTGCAGATATAAACTTGTAGCTTTGTTGTGCATCAGATCTTTAGACACACCCAGATCACGACATTCAAAGGAGTAAACACATGTCAAATCATAGATCTAGCCAACCCATAAGCAATGCATACAATGTATAGTCATTTAAGGTCTAATGATCTTAATCCATAATTATATTACCATATGCATATAAATAACTCATCAATATACCATACCATGCAATAATATTTTAGATTGAAGTAATCATCAATCACCCTCACATCTTCACATCTATCACTTTGATCCTCACCTCCTTATATAGCTTAGGACTAAGCCAATACCAGAGGTAGAAACCACACTAGTGTCAGTGGTAATATTTGACGGGATAAAATAATTGTTACTTCACTCAATAATATGGGATAACACCATGGTAAATACCCTTGGTATTTAGAGAAACATTGTGTGCCAAATGTATGCGTTTTTTCTTCTTCATACCCGTGTGTGTACGCGACTTTGCTTCATAGAACCCACGCATATTTCTTCAAATTTTCACCTTTATAATTCTTCTGTATTTGACCTACATACCTCCGTCCAACCATTTTGTCACTCTGGCACCTTTGAACTTTCCTATGTACTCATCCTGTCAACACATACTTATCCTGCTACAAGTGGGTTTCCATCAAGGACAACACATACATCATAATTTCAACATTAATTTGGTATAATGCAATGTCATTTTAGTTGATATGGATAAATAACATATTTGTTTTCTATTTCTTTTTGTACTAAGCTTCTAGAAAATAAATTCTCATGAACTTTGCTCGAGCTGGAAAAGAAACATATGTTCTACAAACACTTATTTTGTTAGGACAAGAGCCTGATGACTCTATGTTTTGAAATTGTTGTTGTATTCAGAACTAAATACATGCCATAATTGAATACAAGAACATAGTAATTGATAGAGTAGATTTAGATAAAATGTGCAAGTATTGGTCAGCTTATTCTGTTATGTTTATGTATAATAACTCTTCTGCTGGAAATCTGGGTACACCTAGTGTGGAAGCAAGGCTCAACATGGAATCTTCTGCCACGCTCTGCTTGATCTTATAGGCATAATTGTTTTCATGTATATAATGACAGACATATAGTACGACAAACAATAGTGCAGGAAAAACTAGTGGAATGTATTTCCTTGAGGAAAATTGTACAATGGTGCCTAGAAGAACATTAACATTACTTTTCCATAAACAATCATAAACATTTTAATAGGATATAGATGAATTTGGCATGCTATAAGAATTACCAATGTGAACTGTAGAAATTATATAACTAATGTGTTATACATCCGAGATTCTCTTGATCACACACTATTTGACTTCATGCACAATACAGAATCTCTTCTACTATTGATCATTACTTGCAGAAATTAAATCAATTGCATGCACACATTAAAACCATAAAAATTCACACATATGAACACAGTAATTTATGGGAAATCTTAAAGCTGAAAACCCCCAAATATCTGTATATTATATGTCATAGAGATCATGTAACAATCATCATACAAAGCTCCTCACAAGCTCTCAGTACAATCTCCAATTGCTACACACTAATCAGGTCCGATCTAGCAAATCTCATGCTCCAATCTCTACCACCTGCTAGCCTGCCTCTACTGTGCAATCACTGCTGAAGAATGGCTCTGAATGAACTCCAATTGTTCCATCCTTTCTCACGCAATCCCCATTGGAATCTCCAACCACTTTGTGTTGCAAATCATGCAACACTATAGTCACAACTGATAGTCACACTGCTCTTTCACCTACCTCTTCACTGGTCTCCACTGAAACTGTCCATGCACTGTAGTTAACTGATGTATTCTTTAGTTGATTAATGAGTTAATAATTAGTGAATTAATTAATAATTAATTCACACCACTCTCACTAGTGTATCAATCGGTTAGACTAGATACAACTAGCTCAACTATGTTTAACTCAGTTAAACTGAACACAACTCCATCAACTAGCTCAATAACTCCACCAAACTCTGTCACATGAGTTCTAACTGAAGTATCCATGCAATAGCTCCATTTAACCCTCAGGAATAGCGTAATTCCTTCTGTCAGCTCCTGTGCCACATCTGTGCACTTAACTGAAGTGCTCCAAGAGAATAAGATAATGTTTAGAGTCCAAATATTATTAAGAGCTAATAATATTCGACATATCTATTTTTAGACTGGCAGTCTAAAAATAGACTCCGCCTAATATGTCTAAAAATAGAAGTCCATCTATTTTTCCAACTTGACCAACCATCCACAAATAGCATCCTGCAACTCATATAATATGATCGACGTGTCTAAAAATAGACTTGCGCCAAAAATAGCCTGCGGGCCCACTTAATGAAAGCAATTCTTTTCACTAAGCTCATCATCTTGTTGCAATCTCAACACTCCCTCTCAACAATATAGGGATTATCTGCCACCCCAATCCTACCTCTGTGGTATTCGAATTTTCTCCTGGTGAGCACCTTTGTCAAGATATCAGCATCCTAATCCTCTTTAGGAATGTAAGAATGTAACATGATCTTCCGCTGCACACAATCTCAGATATGATGATATTGGATGTCAATGTGTTTAGATCTGTCATAAAATACTAGATTAACTGAGAGTTTGATGCAACTTTGATTATCACAATATATCAAAGTAGGATCTAAGTGTGAACTGAACAACCCGACCAGGATCTTCCTCATCCATATAGCCTCGCATGCAACCAAACTTGCTGCCATGTATTCGGCCTCCGCTGAACTAAGTGCCACGGATCTCTGCTTCTTGCTGTACCAAGAAAATGTTGTCGACCCAATACTGAAAATCCCTCTAGATGTGCTCTTTCTGTCCATTGGGCTCCCTGCCCAATCTGCATCCGTGAAGCCACACAGCTTCACCTCATCCTATTGTCTGTACCAAAGTCCATATCCCGATGTGCCTCTGAGATATCTCAATACATGCTTCCCCGCCTTCCAAAATAGCTTGGTAGGCTTAACCATAGCTTGTGAAAGCTGGTTAACAACGTAGCATATGTCAAGTCATGTATTGACTAGATACATAAGTGACCCCACCAACTGTCTGTAAACAGTGGCATCCACTACCTCTGCGGATGTAGCATCCTCTTTCCTCCATCCACCAGGAAGAGGAGTGTCGATAGGCTTGCAGCCATGCATGTTGAACTTATCCAATATCTTCTGGGCATACTTGCCTTGAGACACAAACAATCCATCACTGTGCTGCCAAATTTCCAATCCCAGGAAATAATGGAGGAGGCCTAAGTCCTTCATCTCAAACTCTTTTGCAATATCAGCCTTGCATGAGAGTATCAATTGTTCATCACCGGTCAGTATCAAATAGTCTACATAAATTACAATGATCAGCAACTTACCCTCAACCACTATCTGGTACAGGTTGGGATCCGCCTCGCTCTTGGTAAAACCAAGTCCGGTGAAATAACTATCAATCTGTGTGTACCAAGCACGAGGTGCTTGTTTCAACCCATACAGCGCTCTTTTTAGCCTGCACACATGCGACTCGCTGCTGAAGATCTCGAAACCTTCGGGCTGCTCTATGTACACCTCCTCCTCAATCACTCCGTTGAGGAACATAGTCTTCACATCCATCTAATGAATGTGCCACCCCATCTGCATTGAGAAAGCAAGAATCGTCCATATGGAAGAATACCTTGCAACAGGTGCAAAGGTTTCCTCATAGTCGATCCTCTCAATATCTGAGAAGCCCCAGGCAACAAATCTTGCCTTATACTTCTCAACGCTCCTGTCAGCTGCTTGCTTCACTTTGTAGATCCATCTCGAACCTACGACTTATTTCCCTTCCGGCATTGGGACAATCTCCCAAGCACTATTTCTGACAATCGAATCATACTCTTCCACCATGGCATCTACCCATGCAGGGTCCTCCACAGCTTCCTCGAAAGAGGATGGTTCTGTCATGATACACTTTCTCATCAGAGCCATGTATCCGATGTCGGTGGGTGTTGTCTGCATGCTGTGCTATAGATGTAGGTTCTCCTACAATATTCTCTGCATCACTGATTCGGTTGGCAAAGAAGACTGCATGAATAAAACTGCTTCCTGGTGGTTGGTGTACCAAAGTTAGTTTCTTCCACTCCATGAACCTCCTCTTGTGGCTGATCCACATCTCGAGGCTCATCCTTAGGAACTAATAGCTCCTCATCTGCATGCAAGTGTGGCTCCCTCTCAAGCGAACACTTCATGGCTTTCTCCTCATGAAATTTGATATCCCGTCGCACAACAGTCTTCCGACTATCTGGAAAATACACACGATAGTTGTGGGGTGTATCAGTGTACCCCAAAAATATCCAACCTCTACGGTCGGCTCCAGCTTCTTTCTAGCATCCTTCATCATATGAATGTAAACAGGTGAGCCAAAAATCTTCAAATGAGAAATATCAGGCTTCTTACCAGAAAACGCCTCTTCGGGTGTACTCATGCCAAGTACTCTGTGAGGACAACGGTTTTGCACATAAACCACAGTATTGCATGCCTCAGCCCACAAGTGTATGGGAAGGACCTGATCATGCAACATCGCCCGTGCAGCACCCACGATCGTTCTGTTCTTTCGCTCCGCGACCCCATTTTGCTGTGGGTTATGAGGAGCTATGAGCTCTCTTCGAATTCCTTCTGCGCTGCAAAAGTCTTTGAATTCACCAAAGATGAATTCACCACCATTTTCGCTCCTAAGAGCCTTCACCTGATTCCCTGAATCTTTCTCCACCAGTGCCTTAAATTCACAGAACTTAGAGAATGTCTCGCTCTTCTTCTGCATGAACAAGATCCAGCACTTCCGAGAAAAGTCATCAACAAAGATCACATAATACCTGTGCTTTGCTGTCGAAGCTACTGAGAAAGGTCCACACACTTCTGTGTGAATTCTCTCAATGATCGTCGTGGCACAACTATCCTTATCGTGAAAGGTGGCTTTCACAAATTTTCCCAAAGTACATCCCTTGCATTGATCTGACTGCGCAAGTGTACCTTTGGGAAGCCCAGTAGAAATCTACTGCAAAATTTTCAAAGCACCATGGTGAAGATGGCCCAATCTCCTGTGCCATAGCTCGCCTTCATCCCGGCTCACCACTCCTTCTGCCTTGCCTGCCATTGCTGCGCAGCCATCTACCTGCAATTGATAAAGGTTCTTAACTCAAACCCCTATCCTTCGGGTTTCACTAGTTTCCTTACTGCGCAAGAAAGCCTTTCCCTCGCTAAAGACAACATCATATCCCTTGTCTTCCAACATGGCCATCGAGATTAGAATCTTCTTCAATCCTGGAACATGCATGACATCCTTCAATATGAAAGGTTTACCAGACTCCCTCTCAAAGGAAATGGTCCCGATACCAGTCGCACTATATCTACCATCATCGCCCATCTCGATGTGCACTCCAAGATCCTTCTCATCCATATCACTGAACAAATCTTTGTCTCCGGTCATATGAAAAGAAGCACCACTGTCAAGAAACCACACTAAACCCATCATAATTGAGACCAAGCATGCGATCAGCGAAAAATCCAGCTCAAACTGTGAGGCTAAGGCCTCTCTAGTTTTAGATCCAGCAACCTGCTTATTTTTTTTCTTCTGTGGACAATTAGTGGTGTAATGTCCGTGTTGGTGACAGTGAAATCACTTCACCTTGGACATGTCCTGCTTCTTTCCTTTCGCACCGGATTGAGAAGCATTCTTCTTTCTCTTCCCCTTCCTTGCTTTGGTAGCCAAAGCGCAATTTTCTTCGTCTACATTCTTCGATGAAGATCCATCCCTGGTACTCCGCCTTATCTCCTCCTACACAAGATCCGACCAAAGTCGCTCCCATCCTGGCAGTTTCTCCCGACCATTGACAGAGTCCTGATAGGAATGCCAACTCTTTAGAAGCCCAAGGAGAGCCAAGCTCACAAAGTCCTCATCATCTACAGTAACCCCCACCACTTCCCAGCTCATCCCTGCATTGGATGAACTTCGTGAGGTACTTGGGCATACTGTCGCCTTTCTCCATCTTTATGTGTCCGAGTTTATCCTTGAGCGCCAACTTCCTCTGGTCGCTCTTGCTTTGGAATAAATCTGTCAACGCTTTCCACATCAAGTATGGAGAAGCTTTTCCATGCATGCTGGATACAATGTGATCCTTCACGCCCTTCCAACAAAATCCTTCGACATTTTGTTGTCTTCTTTTTCCATGCGTCAAGTGCGGCAGCATCGCTAGAAGCAGGTTTTGGAATTTCTACATCTATGAACTCCTTCAACCCATTGTCCTCCAGCACCGCCTCCATCCTGTCCTTCCATGGAATATAATTCGAGCTTCCCTCGAGGGCATACTCCAATCGAAATCCGTTGAAAGACATCTCAACTTCGACACCAAGAAAACACTGCTGCAAATTCGAATTCCACCAGCACAAAACTCAACAACTTCAATGCTTTGCAATTGCTCCAATGATCAATATCGCTCTGATACAATGTAGAAATTATATAACTAATGCGTTGTACATCCAAGATTCTCCTGATCACACACTATTTGACTTCATGCACAATACAGAATCTCTTCTACTATTGATCATTACTTGCGGAAATTAAATCAATTGCATACACACATTAAAACCATAAAAATTCACACATATGAACACGTTAATTTATGGGAAAGCTTAAAGCTAAAAACCCCCAACTATCTGTATATTATATGTCATAGATATCATGTAACAATCATCATACAAATCTCCTCACAAGCTCTCAGTACAATCTCCAATTTCTACACACTAATTAGGTCCAATCTAGCAAATCCCATGCAC
Source organism: Pinus albicaulis (assembly GCA_034641835.2). Classification (NCBI taxonomy): domain Eukaryota; kingdom Viridiplantae; phylum Streptophyta; class Pinopsida; order Pinales; family Pinaceae; genus Pinus; species Pinus albicaulis. The sequence goes on from CM076578.1 coordinate 836,180,812, forward strand.
CGATCTCTGCCACCTGCTAGCCTGCCTCTACTACGCAATCACTGCTGAAGAATGGCTCTGAAATGAACTCAGATTGGTCCAGCCTTGCTCACGCAATCCTCATTAGCATCTCCAACCACCGTGTGTTGCAAATCATGCAACACTATAGTCACAAATGATAGTCACATTGCTCTTTCACCTACCTCTCCACTAGTCTCCACTGAAACTGTCCATGCACTATAGTTAACTGGTGTATTCTTCAGTTGATTAATGAGTTAATAATTAGTGAATTAATTCATAATTAATTCAAACCACTATCATTAGTGTATCAATCAGTTAGACTAGATAAAACTATCTCAACTATGTTTAACTAAGTTAAACTGAACACAACTCCACCAAACTTTGTCACATGAGTTCTAACTGAAGTCTCCATGCAATAGCTCCACTTAACCCTCAGGAATAGCGTAATTCCTTCTGTCAGCTCCTGTGCCACATCTGTGCACTTAACTGAAGTGCTCCAAGAGAATAAGATAATTTTTATAGTCCAAATATTATTAAGAGCTAATAATATTCGACATATCCATTTTTAGACTGGCAATCTAAAAATAGATTCTGCCCAATATGTCTAAAAATAGAAGTCCATCTATTTTTCCAACTTGACCAACCATCCACAACTAGCATCTTGCAACTCATAGAATGTGATTGATATGTCTAAAAATAGACTTGCGCCAAAAATAGCCTGTGGGTCCACTTAGTGAAGGCAACTCTTTTCACTAAGCTCATCATCTTGTTACAATCTCAACATGAACAAAGATCAAGGTGGAACTAAAACTGCAAGAATTGATGTGCTTGTATTCAATTTACGCTCAACAAGTGACAAGAATCCTCTTATGAAAAGTTAGTATGTGCTCAATCAAAGTTCCATCTACATTTTTTTTTGGGTGTGTTATGGTTGTATATCATTTGTAACAAAGGTCCCAGTTATGGTTGTTGTTATGATTATGCATGGATATATGTGTCATATGCTTATATGAAAAATTAAATAAGTTAATATAATAAAAAAATAGTAATTACAGAGTGTTTAAAGTTTAGACTGAAAAGGAGTCTAATAATAGTTTTTCCTAAATGCTCAATGATATCATTAGTAATTCCATAAGTGAAATTAAGCACCTCAATAATATGTTTTCCAAAACAAGATTTATTAGAAGAACCGAGTTCTTAGAACATCTATATTAGTGCACAAATATATAACAGGGACAGTATGTTTGGAAGACTGAGTCAATGTGTGCATGAAGATATATGTTTATAGAAATATTGTCCTGACAAGGAAACAATATACGAGAGGTGAAGCAAATTTTCTCACACATATTATGTCTTATTGTCGAACTTGCATAGGATTTAGCCTTTGTTATGCATGAACCTTCATTCCCACCACAAGGAGCTTGGAAATAGGGGTCACAAGCCCCTGTCAATAGCCAAATGCTCTAGTTACACATGAGAAATCTCGAAAATATGTTGAGAGATTCCAAGGGAATCTTTGAGTAGTTGGTGTGTGGCATCAATTTTTAGGCCTGTTATCAGGTGATGGCACTCTTCTGTCAGATAATAATTGTAGGAGCGCATGTGCCAACATGCCAAGAATTTGTTATCCAAAGCCAGGGAAATGCGCAAGGATAGTAAATTACTCAATGTATCTATCACCCAAGCTCATATGGGGTAACACCGTGTAACGTCTTATTATTTTTTTGTAAATTTATGTAGATTTTCTATGCTTGATGCAACTTTACTTTTATTACAACAATCACATAAATAGTTAAGTAAAATGTTGATAGAACATATCAGTGGATCTATAGAAGACAAACCAGAAACAGAAGAATGTGTTGGTGTGTTACGGCGGTCAGCAAGATGCTACAACCAGCAAATTCTTCTTGGTCGACCAACCCAGAATGTGTCGCAACAGTCCTCAAATCAGTCACCCAGTCAACTCAAATTCAACCCTAGAAAAGTCAATGTTGTCCAGAAAAGTCAATGAAGGGTAGCAACAATAAATTCAACGTAACTTGGTCTTCATTCAACCTTTTGACCTCGATTTTTGTGCCAATGAGTATGACCTTCAAAAATCGAACTCTCCACCAAATTTCAGCCCTTTTGGACCATGCGTTTACCAAAGTCAACGCTGGTCAAACTATCGTGGAAACCCTAGCTGCGGTAAACTGCAGTAAATTCGGTCAACCCTTGCTGCAGTAATTCATCCTCTTTCCCACGTGTGAACCAAATTCGCCTCCAAGGAGCTCGTACTAAATCAGAAGAGGATATGTGTGTGTTGAGAGTGAGTGAAATGCTCTCTAACGTTGACTGTATATATATCCATCATTGACGTGTGTGACACATCTACTGGGGGTGTAAAACCTTAAGGCCAACCTGCACATATTTGAAATTATTAAAAATAAATTCAAAATAAATGTTCCGCTCATCAGATTAAGATCAATTTTATATCGATCTTACACCTCTCCGAAAGAGGAACCCAATAAAAATATTGGTATCTTCATCTAAGCATCACAACATGGAGTTTGGACCTAGTTGTCCAATTTTAACACTCCCTCTCAACTAGGGAGAACTCCATCCACCTGTGCAACAAACATCGTGCGTCATCCTGCCGTAACTTGCTTTGTTGGCCTCTTTATTTCAGAACAAAAGTGGTTCAGTCACAAATACATCATCCCCCGGCTAACAGATTCAGCCCAAAGGTCCGAAACCTCTATCAGACTCACAAAGAGTCTCATACCAACCCGAAGTTGGTTTACCTGACCCGAAGTCAGTTGGAGGTCTGAAACCTCACTATACTTGATCCCAGATCAAGTGGTTGGACCGTGCCATCCTAGATAGAGAGTACGGCAATCTCTGATGCGCCCATCAATCTTTGCTACTAGTCTCTAGCTTTTCCCACCTCATTGGCCAAATGAGAGGTACTTCCCATGAGCCCTGAACTCAATGGGTAGGATGCATACGGGGCATAGATAATGAGAGGTGAACCAACTCAAACATCATAACGGTTGGGCAAAAGTACTACAAGGTTCGGCAAGCCTAGCCCCGTGAGTACTTATAGCTCCGAGAAGCTATCCCCAAAGCCCCCCAGAGCTCCCAGAGCTCATCATCCAACAGGACCCACATCATAGGGTCGTTCCATGATACCAAGACTCTCACAGAAGGTTAAGAACTTGACCTTCCCCAGGGGCTTTGTGAGAATATCTGCGACCTGCTCATAAGTTCCTATATGATCGAGCCTTACGGCACCTCGCTGTACCATATCCTGGATAAAGTGGTACCTGATATCAATATGCTTGGATCGATCGTGGAACACTGGATTCTCGGACAAGAGAATCCCACTTTGGTTATCACAGAGTATCACGGTGGTATCTAGCACATGTCCAAATAGCTCACTAAAGAGCTTTCACAACCAAACTGCTTCACAACAGGCCATACTTTCTGCAATGTATTCAACCTCTGCGATGCTCAAAGCCACCGAATTCTGCTTCCTGCTCATCCATGAGATCGAAGCAGAACCAAGATTGAAGCAGCATCTCGATGTGCTCTTACGATCCACCACACTACCAGCCCAATCGGCATCAGTATATCCAAGGAGTGTCATGCTCCCGGCAGTGTATCTCAGCCCATGGTTTATCGTGCCCCGAATGTATCTCAGAAGATTCCTGGCACCAACCTAGTGAAAGTGATGAGGCTCAACCATCTGTTGACTCAAAGTGTTCACTGCAAAACATATATCTAGACGGGTATTCACTAAGAACATCAGGGCCCCTATGAGTTGACGATACTCAGTAGGATTTGAGAATACGGGCCCAACAGCGCTGCCACTCAACTTCTTGAAGTTGAGTTCCATTGGTGTTGACACGGACTTGCAGTCCACCATACCAAATCTTTCCAGAAGCTTCACAACGTATTTTCCTTGAGAAAGGAAAATCTCGCTAGGTCTCTGCCAGACCTCCAAGCCTAGGAAGTAGTGCATTAGTCCTAGGTCCTTCATCTCAAACTCAGCAGTGAGCTCCCTCTTGCACTGATGAATGAGAGGGTCAGCACCTGTCAAGAAGAGGTCATCCACATACAGCACCAGGATGAGAGGTTTTCCCTTAACAACGTTGAAGTAAAGGTTCAGATCAACATTACTTCGAGTGAAGCCCAGCTTCATCAAGTAGCTATCTATCCTCTTGTACCAAGCTCTGGGTGCTTGCTTCAACCTATAGAGGGCCTTCTTCAACCTGCAGAGATGGGTGTCCCGATCCTAGACTTCAAACCCCAGAGGTTGCTCCACATATACTTCTTCCTTTATCGCACCATGCAGAAATGTGGTCTTCACATCCATTTGATGAAGACTCCATCCTTGCATAGAAGCAAGGGCTATAATATATCGAATGGTGGTGTATCGAGCCACAGGTGTAAATATGTCATCATAATCTATGCCTTCCTTTTGAGAGAAGCCACGGGCAACGAACCTTGCCTTGAATTTTTCAGCACTTCCATCAGATCCATGCTTGATCTTGTAGAGCCATTTCGAGGTGACAACTGCTTTGTCCTTTGGTCTTGGAACCACATCCTAGACATCATTATTCATAATGGACTCATACTGTTCATGTATAGCATCCTTCCAGACTTAATGCTTTACAGCTTCCTCAAAGGATCCAGGCTCGGATTGTACAATAGTACTCATCGCTGCTAGATACCCTTGGTATCTACTCAGCTTCTTGCTTTCACGGAATGTCCCCCTTGAAACAGCATGTCCCTTAGCATCCTCGAGAGTTTCCCTGAGCCATGATGGTCTCTTTCCTAGTGAAGGAGGTGGATCAATCGGGTCCATCTTGATTTCCAAACTTTGCTGCATTATCTTCCTCAGATCTCGAAAGATTGACTACTTTCCTCAGGGAAGTATCTTCGTCAAAGGTAACATCGAGGCATATCTCCACTTCCTTTTGACCAGGCACATAGACTCTATAGGCCTTTTAAGTTTCACTATAGCCCACAAACATTCCTTTCTTCCCAGAAGTGTTGTGTAGATTAATCCGTCTTGCGGACAAGACCGATCTCTCTAGTACTAAAAGTAACTAGCAACAAACAGCCAATTATACTAATCTCTCTCTAAGCATACAAGATTCATAAAAATGCTATATAGGTGTAAGACCTACCTTATGTCCAGCGCTGGCTTGATCTCGTTGAAGTCCTTCCCGTGCACTTGAAAGAACGTTCCTCATGAATCTGCAGTCACAAACAAGCAAAAAGATTACATAGCACATGTATAGACATTATTATAAACCATACTCATCATAATGATCAATGAATTTATGAAATAAACCATGAATAGACAGTTTAATGAGAGAAATGAGTATATTTTTACTAACTTCAAATAAAATAAAACCTTTACAACCTGTGCCTTGATGTCGCGCAGGTCCTCCTGGGGTCCGAAGCAGGAATCTCTTCTAATTTGACAAGCATTGCACTCTTTGAACCAAGACGGATAGAGGTGAGTGATTTAACCTCACAGAAAGTCTTAGTTAACTAAGTCTGAATCTCAACAGCGTTTAACTTCAAATATCTTAAAGCTTGAACTCCCTTTGAGGCTACCCAAGGCCTCTTTTTATAGTGAAAAGAGGAGGTTTTTTGTTCCAAATATGAAGGGATAGAATCCTCCTTCAAAGGGATTAACTCCTTACATCAAGGGGTTAGCTCCATCAAGTGAGGGATGCATGAACCTTCTCAAAGCGTATCCATTCCCGAAAATTCCCATCTAGAATCTTCTAGAATTTATCTGAAATCCACTTTTTATCTTTACTTTCTCGCCTTTTTGAGTTTTACAGAGGTCCGCACCCATGACACAAAGAACGTGCGGTATGGTTCCGCAGGAGAGCTGAACTTTAGGTGCGGGACCGCAGGCAATGAATAGAGAAAGTGCGATACCAATGTTTAGGGGAGTTTTAGGAACTTTTCTCTGATTTTGAAAGCTTGACATGAGGAACTGATATGTTAGACTTGCAAAAGGAGGAAGTATGAGTAATAATGAGCTCATACTCATAGAAAAATGTCAGGATGACAATTTTTAGTGTAACAAATTTCCCCCTAAAGTGCAAAGTCTGGAATAGATGAAGCTGAAGTCTGTCATATATGAAGAGTGCAGTACTTTAGCATTTCAAAGATCATCCTGTGGACACCCCAGTCGGAACCTGTAAAAAGATTCAATGAAAAATATATACATATATATGTCATCACCGAGGTAGGCATTCCCATACTCAGATTAAAACTAACTAGAAACTAACTCAAATCGTTCTGATACAGGAATGATTTTAATATTACATCAATAGTGTAGACATAGCATGGGCGCAGCCATCTGTAATGAATAGTCTACTGTATAATAATAAAATTCCTCGCAGCCTGGATGGTGGAAACTAGATCCAGGGTCTTGATTTCCGCATCTCAAACTAGTACGATTCTATCCATGTGAATAAATGTGTTGAAGTCGAACATGGTAGAAACCACTTGATTACCAGTCATTGATGTAAATTGTTAACAAGTGTGAGAGTAACCACCAGTAATGTCAATAGTTCTCAAAGTACCCAGTACAATCCATGAAATGTGAATGAATGAGCTGAAGTCGAACATGTCACGGAATCATTCGATCGAAGGTCAATGATGCAACCTGTCATCGAAGGCGAGAAACTTGCCATTAAGGCATGCAGATTTCAAGGTACTGACAATTTCTGGATCAACTTCCTAGATAATGTGCTGATGTCGATAGAAAGTGATCTGTCATAGGCAAGCCCACAACACGAAATTATAGATCAAGTTTTGAAAATATATTGGCAAGGACTGACTCAGGGATGGTAAAAAATGGATGACAAATATTTTGCATATGAATGGTTTATTTGAACTGTCCTCTTGAACACATAACGACACTGCAGATGGTTTGGTGACAATTGACCCAAAGCTAATACCCAGAAACCGGCTGAAAACTTTCAATATGGTTTGATTAACTGTTAGGTAAAGGATTTTCCCAACCCAGGTAAATAAAAGTGTCGTGCTCAAGAGTGGTTGACTGGATTTTCGAAAAATTTAAAATACAACAAACACGCCCATTTTTCTCTTTTTTCCCCCACCATTTCTGGCAAGTACCTCTTTATTTTTGACAAGCTTGAGGAGGATAACATTTGCTTGTTTATAAGCTCATCCTTTGGATGAGTCCAACTTAGTTTAAGATTTGAACCCTAAGAAGGAGTGGTTCATTCCTGTTTAAAATTGAACAGGTCCTTTACTGTTAAGTTTTAACGAGTCCAGTATAGGAGAAACTCGGTGTTTTTCAATTTTAGGGAGTCAGAAGAAAAAAATCAAGAAAACTCCATGGGTGTACTTTTTCGTAAATTTAGTCTCTCGAGCCCAAAAAATGATAAAATAATGCGGGAAAGAACTCTATTGACCGTATTTAGTCAACGTATACCTTTTTCGTAAATAGTCCATTTCAGTGCGTAAACGGGGTAAACTTGTACTGAAGGGACGATCATTCATTTACTTTAACGAGTTCGAATAATCAAGTACTCGGCAATCTTTTCATATTTAGAGAGTCTGAAAAGGGCTTAAAAGAGGACTCAAGATTTCACTTTTTCAGTAAGTTTTAATGAGTTCGAAAAAGGGATAAAAATGTACTCCTACGGCCGACTTTCAATTTAATTTACGAGCAGGAAAAGACGGAAAGAACTCGGCATTTTTATATGTTTTACGAGAATGAAAAATAGCAAAATGATCTCGGGATTTTCATGAGTTTAGCGAGTCTTGAAAATAACCAAAATTAACTCCAATGTTTCTCTTTTTCGTAAAAAATTTTTGAAAGAGTCCGAAAAAGTGATAAAAGTATGCTCTTTGTTGAAAAATGATCAGCTTTCCTGAAAAATCCAATTTCTGCACAAAAACTTGAAACATTACACATACATGTTTAAGATAAGTAAAAATGCTTTCAAAAATACCCTTTTTGAAGTGAAAAATAAATAAATTAAAAATTCATCCATTCGAAAAAACTTATAAAAATGACTTTTTCAATTTCATTTTTACCGTTCAGTTCCAGAGTGAAAAGTAAAAAGCTTTTGGGTAAGAAAGTTCCTGTGAAGATTTTGGAAAATCCATCCGTTGGAATCGAGAACCGTCAATTCCAGGTAATCCACAACCTCTTAATCTTGTTTTTCATCCGTTTCAAATTTTTTTTTAGGCTTTAGTTTGTATTTTTGGGGCAAAAAATGGTTTAAAAGTTCGCCCGTAGGGTCCGCAGGTGCGACACACGTTACCTGCAGACCCCGAATTTTTCCTATAAGGAAAAATTCATGGGTTCTGCACCCAGCACACAGTACGCGTGTGTATCTACGCACTGTTTACAAAGCGTAGGTGCGGTACCCGCGCGATTGGATTTAAAACACTCATTTCTCATTTTTTTCCCAAAAAATTTCAAATAAGATTGTTCTAACTTTCCTTTTTATGCATTGTAGGATTGACAAGATGCTGATCTGGCGAGAATGTGAGCAAGAAGAAGTGGATGAAGCCGTAATACTCCATTTGCCCACACAACAGGCATTAAAAGCATGTGGCTTGTACAAATTTTGGGCCATCTCAGGCATGAGGGCACAAGTAGAACTCCTGACATGGTTGGTGAACAAATGGAATGTGCAGGACCAGTCCTTCTTTATTGGTGGCCACCGGCTCGAAATTGAGCTGGAGGATATATATTTTCTGACTGGTTTGTCCAAGAGGGGCGAACAAGTTTCTTTGTTTGGGACTAGGCCAGGTGGCCAGTCTGTCGCTAGTCTCCAACTAGAATTCTTCAATGACCAGGAAAATCCTCGGGACAAACGGATTGATATAAAACACATCATCCGTCCTGAATTGAAAGTTATTGCTTTTACTGTTACCAAACTGTGTGGGAGTGCTGCGCTTCATGTAGCTACCGGTTCCCAAATGCGTATTGTCGTGGACTGTTTTCGCGGCACCATCTTTAACTGGTGTGAAGTTGTGTTGGCTAATGTAAAAGGCCAACTAACCAGAGCAAAAAATGGGAAACTGAATAACTTTGGATACGGATCCATCGTTGTTTCTTTTGCTCTAGAGAGGATCCCCATGTTAGCTCCACAGAGTATTGCTGTTGATGCCGGTCGACTTCGAGAACCGAGGATGGTTCGTTGGTCCGCATTGATGGCTCGTCATGCTATTGAGGGTACTGAGATTGTGCGATTTCCTTCTTCATATTTTCATTGGCTGGATCGCCAAATTTTTGTGATAGAGGATTTTCCATATGCCGGGATAGATTTCCGCGGCGACCAAGAGATGGTTCTCCCAGCAGGGGAACAGTGGGATGACTCAGGTACAATCATTTTTCAACGTTTTCTAAATCCTAATTTTTTTATTTTTTATCGTCTTGAAAACTAATAACCAAAAATTTTGAATGCAGATGTGGGCCCACAACGACCAGCCCATCTCCAACCTTATGACAGAAAACAACCAGCTGCAGTTGCACCAGCCCCAGCCCCAGCAGGCCAATCAGCAGAAATTTTGACTGATTTAGAGCATCATCTAGAGCGTTTGACTCTAGATATTCTAGAGACGAGCATAGATGACATTCCTCTCGGGTTGCAGAGATATGTGATTGGTGTTCCAGGACCTTTTAGGAGGTTCCTATGTAGGGTGGCACGAGCAGTGGTTTCTTATCGTGATCATCATCAGTGATGGGATGATCGTTTGTAGACTCATATTTTGACTTTTGAGTTAACATTTTTTGCCGATCATAAGGTGTTTCCAACCTATGATCGAAGACGATGTATATATTTTTTGAAAACTCTTCTATACTATGATATATCACTATTTACCGGCTATCTGTGTACATGTTATGAATGCGTTTGATTTACTGTTTTTATTATTGCAAATGTCTATTGATCATACTAGAATCAATTGAATCTGCTAATGTATTTAAATGTCTTGGAATATGCTGATATTCAATGTAATAAAATTCACGTTCCGAGAGACGAACTCTTAAAAATAACCGTAATAACACTGGATTTCTAATGGTATAAACCCTGTTAAGCTGTAATACAACAAGTTCAGAATCCAACCTTACAATCAAACTCCGAATTTCAAATGATATGGATTCAGATAATAACTCAATCACTACACTATACTCGGCAATGTTATTCGTTGTTTGACCAAGGCTTACCCCATGCATGGATACTAACTCGTCAGAGTGTGAATAGATAACCCAGGCTGCGGAAGAAATGTTCCGTGTACTACGACAAGCACCATCAGCAAAACCAATGTAGGTTTGAAGAAACGTCGACATCTGCAATATCAAGAGTAAAACTTAGATAAGCAGGAATAGTGATAAAAACACACTCTCTAAACTAGGCACACTTTTCTAATCTAAAACATACCAACAGTAAAGAAATCTAAACTAACAAAATATCCACACCACATTTAAGCATAATATCGCTTTAGATAGAGCCCATTTCTGGGTTTATCCAAAGGGACACCGTCAAAATCTGTCAACTCATAGGCCCCTTTTGCTAACTTTCGTTTAACAATGTAAGGACCATGCCACATAGGCACGAATTTCCCAGCTCCTAGTTTTTCGTTAGCTTGATCATAAAGTAAAACTAGGTCTCCTTCTAAAAAATTTCGAGGGGTCACACTTCTATCATACTGAGCTTTAATCCGTTTAACATGAGCTTCATTTTCTATTGCAGCATTTCGTCGATTCTCATCTAACTGAGCTAAGTACAAGAAACATTTCTCCTCTTCAGACGTAGCTGGAAGTAATTCTACGGCTAATTTTAGTGACGGAATTTCGCATTCAATCGGTAACACAGCTTCCAAACCGTGAACCAGTTGGAAAGGAGTGAAACCCGTTGATGTTTTGACTGAGGTTCGATATGCCCAAAGCGCTGAAAATAACATGGAATTCCAATTCGTCTTGTGAATACCAATTATTTGTTTGATCATGGTGACTAAAACTTTGTTAATGGCTTCAACCAGACCATTGGCTTGCGGATAATACGGAGTGGAACTATCGTGGTGCAAGCCAAGTTGGTCTGTCAGTTCAGTCATCATGACATTCCGAAAATGACTTCCATGATCCGTAATAATAGCTTGAGGAACACCGAACCTAGCAATTATGTGATTAAATACGAAAGTTGCAGCAGTCTTGCCATCAGCCGAAAATGTAGGCATCGCCTCGGCCCACTTAGTAAAATAATCCACTGCTAAGATAATATAGGCATGCCCCCCAGCCAAGTGAGGGTTACATGTAATAAAATCGATACCCCATTTTGCGAAAGGACCAACAGCAATTATAGGGTGAAGAGGAGCGGGTGGCGCGCGCATTTTCCGATCAAAAATTTGACAGTTGTGGCATTTCCGAACCGCATAAATACAATATTTGAACAATGTTGGCCAGAAATAACCTGCGCGCAATATCTTTTGGGCTGTGGCATACCCAGACATATGACTGCCACATGCTCCAGAATGGCAGTCATTTAACACCTTTTCAGCTTCTTCATGAGTTAAACAACGTCGGAAAACAAAGTCTGCTCCACGACGATAAAGTGTATCACCAATGATATTGTACTGTTGGGATTGGAAGCGTATTTTCTGTCGCTGAGTTCGTGAGATGTCAGGCCGAAAAGACTGGGTTTGGAGATAAACGATGATATCTCCATACCATGGATCAATTGTACTGATGAGAAACAAAGATTCGTCCGCAATGGACTCTTCTGCCACTGTTTCAGTATCAATAGAGGGGAAATCACACATCAGTTCCGCAAATACCAAAGATTTCTTTGCCTTGGATTTTTCAAATTCCAAGTCAAATTCCTACAAGATAACTATCCATTTGGAATATTTGCCCCCTGGCAATTGTTTGGTCAAAATATACATCATAGGGTTGCAATTAGAAATTACCGTGGTTTTACGTAACAAGATGTAATGTCTAAAACGTTGGACAGCTTGAACAGCTTCCAAGGCCAATTTCTCCACATGTGTGTATTTGATTTCAGTCGGATGCAGATTCCGACTAAGATAATAAATCACATGTTCATTGTGAGATTCATCTTCCTGAACTAGTACCATCCCAATGGTGGAATGAGAAGTAGCGAGGTAAAAAATGTAATCTTGGTTGTAGTTTGGAGGATGCAGTAACGGTGCATGGGTCAACGCGTGTTTAAGTGCATCAAAATATCGATCAGCAATCTTGTCCCAAAAGAACGGAATGTTCTGTTTCAACAACCGGGTAAAACCCTTTGTAAGCTCGGCATAGTTAGGAATAAACCTTCATAAAAAGTTTTCTTTCCCCTGCAAACTTTGGAGTTGGCATAGAGTCGAAGGAGGAGGCAATTTAACAATGGCTTCGACCTTCGATGGATTGACGTGAATGCCTGCTTTCGAAACAACAAATCCCAGTAACTGACCTGATTCTACGCAGAAAACACATTTATGCGGATTCAGCCTTATTCGATAATGCCTACATCTCATAAAAATTGCTCGTAAATGAGTGAGATGGTCGGCCCTACGTAATGAATGAGCAGGTAAATCATCGAGATATGGCTGGAAAATGTGCTTAATGTCATGAAATGCATAAGACATAGCCCGTTGAAAAGTTTCTCTAGCATTCTTTAATCCAAAAGGTAGTTTAAAATAAGCAAACATTCCCCACGAACAAATAAAGGTTGTTTTCGGTTGATCATCAGGGAGTATGTTTATTTGATTGTAGCCGGAAAAGCCATCCATGAAGGAAAACAATTCACTGCCAGCACAATCATCGATTATTTGATCGATATAGGGAGTTGGATAATTATCTTTTGGACACGCTCAATTAATATCCCTATAATCGATACATACTCTAATTGTTCCTTGTTTTTTAGTCACAGGAACAATATTCGATACCCAATCCGTTAAAGGAATTGGATAAATGAATCCTACACGAAGTAATTTTTCAACTTCTGCTTTAATAGCAGCAGCTTTTCTAGGATGAATTTGACGTAAGCGTTGACGAACAGGTTTAGCATCTGGGTAAGTCTTAATTTCATGTACAACAATTGACGGATCAATTCATGGAATTTCTTCATAGGACCAGGCAAACACATCACGGAATTCTTGAAATAGGGCTTTATAAGCTTTAATTTCATCTTCAGTACAACAAGCACCTATATGAATGTTTTCAATTATTCCTGGTTTTACTGAAATGTCAATGGGAACCGTTCGAGATATATTTTCCAAATTTAACTCAGAATCAGGATTTTTCAAAGGATTCTGCGGTTCTTTAACATATTCAGCAGTAAAAATTGAAGCGAAATCATCTTCAAAATGATCTAGCTCAGGTAAAAATGAAGATCAATGATGTAGATCTTCCCATGGTAAATCATCAACAGACAAAAACTCACGAATTTGCTTATCTGTATGAACAAGTTCAGGAAATGTCGTTGTAACTGAACTAGATATAGAAAGTGATTCCTCATGGATCCCATTCATTGGATCAGTTTCGGTTGAAGAGGGGTTGGAAAGTGACTGTACAGCCTGATACGCAATTTCAAATGGACTCAAAGGCATCATGCCATCAAATGAATCAATCTCGAATTCGGAAGGTACGATCCAAGGATCATCAAACATAACAGTGTCTGACGAAATCATGTGAAAATTTGCAGTAGAAGGCGATACGTTAGGAGGAGGAAAGGAAAAAGTTCCTAGCAAACCAGAATCTTTAATCAAACCCACTCCAACATCCTTATAAGGGATAGCCATTTTACCAACATGCTGGATTGTTTCTGTAGAGGCTGGGTCGGACGAGAAATAAGTTAACTGATCTATTGTCACGATATTTCCTTGATATGGAAATTTTATGAGTCGAAAGACCGAAGAAACAACAGCAGTCATAGCATAGGACCAACTACGACCCAGAAGAAGGTTGTAATCTAGAGGGGCATCAACCACTTCCACATCTAGATTAACCATTTTACCTTCGACCCCTATGGGTAAATCCTGCAAAATACCAAAAGGTTGAAAACCTCGACCATCAAAAGCCTTTAGAATTGTCGGAGATTGGTTAAGTGTAGAAGAACCAAGCGATTTCCAACCCTGAATCGACATAATACATGTTGAAGCTCCCTCATCAATCACAGTCCGAAAGATTGGTCTGTTTTTTACTAACACTGGAATCTGGAAAGCCATTTGGTGAGGTAGGCGAGGTGTACTATTTTCTAAATCGAATATTATAAGGTTAGAAACCTGAACATCGACAGCTCCTATGGCAGACAATAATAATTTACGTTGTGCTGGACACGATTGCAGCACTTCCAAAGCCGACATTGCTGAAGGAGAAACAGCTAAGTCTTCAACAATGTTGTAATTCTGAGTAGCTCTCCCATGTGGATTGAAAGCTGATTTACGAAGAACACCTTTAGCAGGCGGTTTGATTATTAAGTCTGGATTTTGTTTCTCAATCTGTAGCAGACCAGAAATAGGAGGAGGTGTAGTTGATGTGTTTGCATTAGAAGATTCTTCTTCTTTACCATCAACAGGATTCTTAGAACCGTAATCTTGCGATCGCGTTGCAACCCTTACATGAGACATCATCATAATAGGCTCTTCTAAAGTAGTCGAGGAAGAACCAATCATCTTACTATCTTGAATTGGAAAAGGATCCTTCAAGACAGCAAGTTGTTGCGATCCTTTAACGAATTTCGTAACTTCGGCTCGATATGGACATTCTTTCGTGAAATGATCTTGTTCACAAATGAAACAAGGATAGCGAGGTTTACGTTTTTCGTCATTGGATTCATCTTTATCAGTTTTCTCTTTCGAATTCTTTTTGTTTTTATTCTTCCCTTTCTTTTTACCACCGGATTTAGATTTGGTCGTAGATGTCTCTACGACATGAATATCGGCAGAAACTTCGGGGGAAGATTCTCCTTTCGGGGAATCTGGTAAAGTTATAATAGGAGAAGAATTCTTTGAAGATTTCTTCTTGCTTTTAGAATTGACTGTACCAATCATACCGTCAGCGGCATGAGACCCGGAAGGAGCTGCAGCTATTTGACCTTGCTTTGGAAGATCGAGAATTTTCTCATGTAAAGTACCTGACTGTGTATATACGAGGTCAAGGTACTGAGCTTGGGAAATTACTTGCTCTTCAGTAACAACACCAGCCTTAGATACATCTTCAGTGATCTTGGGTAACAATGATTTAACAAACCATTCTGCCAAAATTTGATCTGGAATATAAAATTTCACCAAACGCCTCCTACGTCGCCATTCATGAATATGATCAGAAATATACGTTGACGTAGATTGTTTTAGCGAAGTTAATAATTCCGTGCCATTGTCGTATCTGACAGGCAACTGAAAATGAGTCAAGAAAGCAGTTGCTAACTGACTAAAGTTATGAAACGAGCCTCGTGGCAACTCAATGTACCATTTGGCTGCAAAACCTATGAGAGTTCTTTGAAAAAGACGTAAACGAATCGAATCATCAATAATTGAATTAGATGCACACCAAAGGTGATAATTCATAACATGATTCGATGGATCCTCTCCTGACTTACCTTCGAATTTTGGTATATCACTGGGCAACTTATGAGGCATTGGCGGCCAGTTTTGATAATAAAAAATGGGATCATTCGTAAGGCGCGTCAAATCAGGTAAGTCCAAAGTTGCGATAAACGGTAATTGACGGTTAGGGTCGCGAAAACTTTGAGAAGCCAAAGCAGATCCAGGAGGCGGATACCCAGGATAACTAGGAATCGGATTTGCATTAGGTATTGTGTAACCTCCCGGAAAATCAGGATGAACCGGACCATACTGCTGTTGTTGATAAGTATAACCAGGCTACGGTTGATACTGATAGTTTGGATTCTGTACATAGGGACCAAATTGCGGCTGTCCCTGGTACGGTTGATATGTAAATTGAGGTTGATTTGTAACAACTGTACTTGTACCAGCTTGTCCTGCAGGCATCTGAACTGTGTTTTGAATAGAAGATACTGACTGAGGTACAGAGACTTGAAAGATTTGCACGGATACAGGGATAGAAGAATTCGGAACTACAGATACTCCTGAAACAGGTGTGACAGGTTGAACAGATGTTGCAGCAGTTGCAGCAGTTTGAGGCGGAGTCCGAGGTGTACTAGGCCCAGTCTGCTGAACTGAACTAGGTGCAGGAGTTTGAATAGCTGGCTGAACAGGTTGTTGGGTTGGACCAAAAACCAAAGGCTGTCCAGGTTGATAAGGCAACTGCACATTAGGCTGTAAAGGTTGTTGATATTGGGAAGGATCACACACCATCATTCCGGGTTATTGTCCCGTAGAAGGTTGAGCATAAGGACCATAACCTGGTTGAATGTAGGGTTGATAATTAAGTGGTACATTTCCGGCTCCTTGAATAGATGGTTGACTAGAAGGTTGTTGGAAACCTTGAATTGGGTACTGACCTTGAGGTTGATAACCCTGAGGCGCGTACTGAGGCTGGGGTTGACCTTGAGGTATGTACTGTCCTTGAGGTTGATAACCCTTAGGTATGTACTGTCCTTGGGGTTGTCCCCCAAAATAATATGATTCCACAGTTTGTCCTGGGAAAAATCTACCTTGAGGTTGTGCCCCAGGTGGTAATTGACTACTTGAAGGTTGCCCTCCAGGCAGTAATTGACTTCCCTGAGGTTTCCCCCCAAGCGGTAACTGACTTCCTTGAGGTTGCCCCCCAGGTGGTAATTGACTGCCTTGAGGTTGAGGATTCGGAATATTACCATACATCATAAAAATTTGCTCTGCGTTCGACGTTTCAATGTTAAATCCATTAAGACCAGATGATAACACATTTTCAATTGGTTGAGGAGCTGCTCCCGAGAAACTACCAGACAAAGACTGATATCTCGAAGGAACAGAAGGACCACCGTGTAAAAATGATTCCGGTGTTTGAGAAAAAATGGATGACTCTCCTGCCATAAAAGATGACGGATAATAACCTCTGGGTGTAGGATGAAATGGAATTCGAGGTGGATAAAAAGTAAGACCCGGATTCTCTAAAAAGTTCGTTAAAGAGAGATACCAAGGATCAGTTCAAATGGGGCTGTATAAAATAGATTCACGCTCCCTAAGATTTAACGATTGTGGGGAGTCGGGAAGAGATATATCTTCGTCTGGATTAATAAGTTCTTCAATAGAAATAAGTCCAGATGGAAGATCGTCAGTGACAATATTTCTTACCCTAGGTGAACCTGGATCGCTAGAAGTTGGTGTAATAAATCCTGAGGATGTTTCCAAAACAGAAGATTCAGTTTCAGGTTCAGAGATTTTAGGTTCGTCAGATAATTCACCAGAAGGAGAAATACTTTCAGTAACTTCAGAAACGGAAATCGGTTCTTGAATGTATTCTGTTGTAGGTATTTGATGATCAGGATGTATAACTATAGATGAACTTCCAATTTCCGTTGATCTAATTCTACTACTACTGGATGATACCAGAGCACGAAGCCCTTCAAGTTGACTTGGTGAATATTCAGGGGGTTTCCCTTGTATTCTCCGGGATTGTCTCGGCAATTCCGCCACGATTAAAAATTATCTAATCACACACAAACAAAGAAAAATTTCAATGAAAACACCTAAAGTCTCTAAGAAACAAACAATTGAATCATACGCTTAAAAATCTAGGAGTTCAAACCACACACAAACAGTAACTTTCCGCACTAAAAACACTATTTGGTGATGAAATCCAACTTAGTATAGTTTTAACACGAAAAGGGCGGTTGGAACAGTTACCCCGACAACCTGCTTAATGAAACAAACCAGTGCAAGTTTCTCCACTATACCATCTCGAGTGAAGATAACCCTCCGGAGAGTCCAAGTGAGTCTAGCCAACGTCTGTTCCAGGTATAGTGGGATCTTCCCTCCACCGTCACCTTAGGAAAGAATCTTAAAGATTATGGCCACTAAGGTTACCAACAGAAACAAATATACCTGGGGGAATAGTCTACGATCCGACACACACGCAAGGGCAGAGTAACAAAGCTCAATCCCCTTGAAGGCTCCTTGAAATAATCCAAGGTTTACCGACAAGTGACCCCAGGCTCCTCGACAATGGTCTATCCAAGGTTTACCATTGTTAATACGTGTATATCTTCTATCGTTCCCAATGAGGAAGGATTGATTACCCCACTGGTTCAGATATGATCTCGTGCTTGACTCCTTTAGGAGGAGCTTCCCAGAGCATAGATGCAACAATTGGAATTTCTTCCTACCGCAAGATTTGTCTACTTGTTTGTTTTGGCTATCTTGGAGAGTTAATTACTCCCTACTCTAAGATACTAGCCTAAGCTATGTTGGTGATAAGAGCCCTAGAAATAAAAAGATTACTAGATGAATTTTAATTAAGCGTTACTTTTATGAGTTGTTTCTTAAGTCAATGGGTGCGGAAATGAAACTTTGGATGATGTGAAGACTCGATTTCCAAAAAACACTAAAATGCACCTAGAATGATAATTAATTCTTTTTCTTTCAATGAACTTCTATCTAAGAAAGAGTTGGAGAATGCAATTCTTTTAATAAACAATTCCTTCTTTAAACATGAAGAATAATTGAAAGAAAATATTTGGTCTTTCCAACGATGATATATATCAAGCTCATAACAAAACCCTTTTTCTTTCCAAACTTGAAGCTACAAAACAATTTTCCTTCAAAAGAAAGCTATAAAAATTAAAAACTACTCAAAACCACAAAATCTAATCTTGAGAACTATGATTTTAAACAATCTAAATTGAGTAAAAGCTTTAAGATTTTTTGAAGAATGTTTTCCTTAGTTGTTCAGCAAACTAAGAGTCTATTTGTTTAGAATAACAAACAGATCAAAAACACTCAAAATATGTTTTTTTTATAAAAATGAAATTCAAAACATTCAACCAAGTTTTTCGAAGATTCGCAAAGAAACAAAAAGCTCTATTTCTCAATAAAGGATGTTTTCACAATCAGGTCGGATTCAAAAAGACAAAAAGAGATCAATGTAATCTTAGATACTTCAAACTGTAAAAGCTTCGAATCACTACAAAGACCAAGCGAAAAACAATCCAAAATGCAAAATCTTCTAGAAAATCATCAAAACATCAATACTGTTGGAGTTCATTCACAAAAAATTCTTTGAGAGAAACAATAATCAGTCTGGGCAGAAACCAAAGAGCTAAATCCAAATAAAAATAAACTAGAGAAAGAAATCTAGAATTTTTCTAAAATTTTCACAGGGTCCGCAGGCAACCAGTATTGACAGGTGCGGTCCCGCACTGTATTCTTTACAGAAAGTGCGAACCTGCCCGCATTGTCAAAATAAGCCAGAGTGTGGTCCTAGGAAAAATTATAGAAAAACTTAAAATATTTCTAAATTTTCAAAAACAAGGAAAATCTAAATTACCCAGACAGATATGTATCAATCAAAAACCAGGAAAAAATGTTTCCTCAATTCAAAAATAAAAGAGAACCAAAAACAACAAGTTCGTCCCCAGTAGAGTCACCATTTTGTTGTGTAGATTAATCCGTCTTGCGGACAAGACCGATCTCTCTAGTACTAAAAGTAACTAGCAACAAACAGTCAATTATACTAATCTCTCTCTAAGCATACAAGATTCATAAAAATGCTATATAGGTGTAAGACCTACCTTATGTCCAGCGCTTGCTTGATCTCGTTGAAGTCCTTCCCGTGCACTTGAAAGAACGTTCCTCGTGAATTTGCAGTCACAAACAAGAAAAAAGATTACACAGCACCTGTATAGACATTATTATAAACCATACTCATCATAATGATCAAGGAATTTATGAAATAAACCATGAATAGACAGTTTAATGAGAGAAATGAGTATATTTGTATTAACTTCAAATAAAAAAAAACCTTTACAACCTGTGCCTTGATGTCGTGCAGGTCCTCCTGGGGTCCGAAGCGGGAATCTCTTCTAATTTGACAAGCATTGCACTCTTTGAACCAAGACGGATAGAGGTGAGTGATTTAACCTCACAGAAAGTCTTAGTTAACGAAGTCTGAATCTCAACAGCATTTAACTTCAAATATCTTAAAGCTTGAACTCCCTTTGAGGCTACCCAAGGCCTCTTTTTATAGTGAAAAGAGGAGGTTTTCTGTTCCAAATATGAAGGGATAGAATCCTCCTTCAAAGGGATTATCTCCTTACATCAAGGGGTTAGCTCCATCAAGTGAGGGATGCATGAACCTTCTCAAAGCATATCCATTCCCGAAAATTCCCATCTAGAATATTCTAGAATTCATCTGAAATCAACTTTTTATCTTTACTTTCTCGCCTTTTTGAGTTTTACAGAGGTCCGCACCCATAACACAAAGAACGTGCGGTATGGTTCCGCAGGAGAGCTAAACTTTAGGTGCGGGACCGCAGGCAATGAATAGAGAAAGTGCGATACCAATGTTTAGGGGAGTTTTAGGAACTTTTCTCTGATTTTGAAAGCTTGACATGAGGAACTGATATGTTAGACTTGCAAAAGGAGGAAGTATGAGTGATAATGAGCTCATACTCATAGCAAAATGCCAGGATGACAGTTTTTAGTGTAACAAGAAGCATCCAACTTGCTCCTCTTTTCTTTCGACACATGAAAGTAGATGGTACATCCAAAAACTCTAAAATGTGAGACATCAGGTTTCTTACCTGAGAAAACCTCTTCAGGAGTTTTGGATTCTAGAGTGGAATGCGGGCATCGGTTTTGTATGTACACGACAGTGTTTGCAGCTTCTCCCCATAGAAACTTTGGCAGAACTTGGTCACATAGCATGGCACGTGCAGCTTCCACAATGGTCTGGTTCTTTCGTTCAGCAACACCATTTTGCTTGGGAGTATAGAAAGTTTTGGTCTCCCACTTAATGCCAGCTTCTTTGCAAAAGTCCTTGAACTCATTTGTCTCATATTCAGTGCCATTATCAGTTCTCAAAATCTTGATCTTTTTCCCTGTCATATTTTCCACCAAGGCTTTGAATGTACAGAACCACATGAAAGCCTCATCCTTCTTCTTCAAGAAGTATATCCAGGTTTTGCGAGAGAATTCATCTATGAACGTCATATAATGTGAACATCCTCCCAAGGATGTCACGGGCAGCATACCAGATAGATCAGAATGGATCAATTCCAAGACATCAGATGTCTTTGTGACACTAGAGGGGAAAGGTCCCCTTGTATGCTTTCCTTTGTCACAACCCTTACATACACCTTCATTATTATTTGGAAACTTGGGCATCCCTGTCACCACCTTCCTTGCTTCAGGAAGGGCTTTTTAGGGAAGGTGTCCAAACCTTCGGTGCCATAGTTCAGTCTGTCGAATAGTATCACATGTCATTGCTCCTAGCGGACTTCCTCCAACCTGGTAGAGTGTATCAACTCTAAACCCAATCGAGATAGCTTCCTTAAAACTCTTCTTCCACATGAGCACCTTTCCATCAGTGAATGCCACATTGAAACCTTTGTCTTCCATGGCCGATATAGACACAAGGTTCTTCTTCAAATTTGGTACGTAGAGTACATCCTGCAAGTGAAGGACTTGTCCTTGATACAAGTGGAGGGTCACAGTCCCTGTCCCTTTCACGAGATATGTGGCATTATCTCCAAGGATAATTTCCAAATTAGTATCCTTCTCAATAATATCAGAAAGTGCTTCCTTGAACCCAGTGATATGCCTTGAGGCACCACTATCTATTAACCAAACATCCATAGTGTCGGGTGGGGATGTAACAAAGAGGGCAGATACAAGAATGTATTCATTTCTTTTATCAACAACATGTGATTCCTCATACCTGGAGTTTCTTGAACTTTTGAAAGGTTGATCATTTCCGCCAGAGGAAGCCTTCCTTTTCCCCTTGAACCTGTTGTTCCTTTGATTGCCATTCCTTCGGTTGTTGTTGTTTTCATCACTATCGGGAGAATCCTTCTTGAAAGAACATTCTCTAGCATAGTGACCAATCCTATGACAAGTGAAACATTTTCCCTTCTTTCCTTGGGCACCTGCTTTTCCCTTATTCTTCGGACCACCATAGTTCTTCTTTCTAGAATGAGCAGCGTATGCAGCATTTCCTCCATTTCCATACTCCTTCATTCTTGATTCTTCTTGAACGCATCTTGACAGTACTTCGTCAAAGTCAGGTATCACATTATTATTTAGAATGGTAGTGTTGAACACATGCCATTCAGATGAGAGCCCTCCAAGTGTGGTGAGTACCATCTCTCGATCAACTATTGTCTCCCCAATAGCTAGCAGATTGTTCCTGATTCCAGTCAGCTTCAGAAAGTATGATTGGACAGACTCATCCCTACCTTTCTTCAGATTCTTCAATTGATTTTTGAATAATAGTACTTGATTTGCATTGTTGGCCTTGAACATGAGGATCAATTTATCATACATCTCTTTGGATGTGCCCAACTCAGAGATGTAGGCCACCAGGCTTTTATGAATGGATTCCCTGATCATCGGCTTTGCTTTGATCTCCCCCTTCTTGTAATTTGTTTTGGCAGCAGCAGTAGCAGTGGATGCAGGTTCTTGGATTTTACCCTGCACATAGTCCATGACATCTTGGTCTTCCAATTTGAGATCCAATATCATTTTCCAAGCATGGAAGTCATCCTTCCCAGCCAATTTTTCTTCCTCCTTGAAGCTATAGCTTGTGGAACCCATTATCCTCTCCGGTGATTGCTACAAATAGGGCTTGTCTTCACCTCAGCTCCGATACCATGTAAATTTATGTATATGTTCTATTCTTGATGCAGCTTTACTTTTATTACAATAATCACATAAATAGTTAAGTAAAACGCTGATAGAACATACCAGTGGATCTATAGAAGACAAACCAGAAACAGAAGAATGTGTTGGTGTGTTACGGCGGTCAGCAAGATGCTTCAACCAGCAAAGTCTTCTTGGTCGGCCAACCCAGAATGTGTCACAACAGTCCTCAAATCAGTCACCCAGTCAACTCAAATTCAACCCGAGAAAAGTCAACGTTGTCCAGAAAATTCAACGCAGGGCAGCAGCAATAAATTCAACACATCTCGGTCTTCGGTCAACCTTTTGACATCGATTTTTGTGCCAATGAGTACGGCCTTCAAAAATCGAACTCTCCACCAAATTTTAGCCCTTTTGGACCATGCGTTGACCAAAATAAATGCTGGTCAAACTATCGTGGAAACCCTAGCTGCAGTAAATTCGGTCAACCCTTGCTGCAGTAATTCATCCTCTTTCCCACGTGTGAATTGAATTCGCCTCCAAGGATCTCATACTAAATCAAAAGAGGAGATGTGTGTGTTGAGAGTGAATGAAATGCTCTCTAATCTTGACTGTATATATATCCATCATTGAGGTGTGTGACACATCTGCTGGGGGTGTAAAACCTCAAGGCT
This sequence comes from Pinus albicaulis, assembly GCA_034641835.2. Taxonomy (NCBI): domain Eukaryota; kingdom Viridiplantae; phylum Streptophyta; class Pinopsida; order Pinales; family Pinaceae; genus Pinus; species Pinus albicaulis. The sequence continues at coordinate 836,204,244 of CM076578.1, forward strand.
GACCTGCACATATTTGAAATTATTAAAAATAAATTCAAAATAAATGTTCTGCTCATCAGATTAAGATAATTTGTACATAGATCTTACACCTCTCCAAAAGAGGAACCCAATAAAAATATTGGTATCTTCATTTGAGCATCACAACATGGAGTTTGGACCTAGTTGTCCAATTTTAACCGTTTTCCACAGAGCGACGAAGTGATCATCTATATCTACAAGAAAAATCAATCTTTGAGACCAGGCAACAATCGATACAATCAGCTGGATGTATTTCATGCAACAGAACACTTGGTCTTTCAGAAGTATACAAAAACATCGACTAAAGACTTTGCGTGCCTCAGAGCCAAAGAGACATGGCACAACCATTGTTCGTTGTGCAACAATGGGGTTGATCTGTATGAGATCTTAATGTAATTGTGCTTGAGGGTTTGTAAATTACAAGTGTTAAAAATGAGTTTTTCAGAACTTTTATGTTAATTTTTAAGCACAAAAATCATGGAAATAAACTCTTAAATATGCATAAACCACAGACAAATACACCATAAAAATAATCACAACACAACAAGTGATGAAATAGTTCACCCCTCGTGGGCTACATCTCCTTGGTCTAGCTTCCAATGGCTTGAACCTCTTTCATTATGCTCAAAATGGTGATTACAAACATTTATAGTGCTCAAATGGATTCAAAACCTATTCCAAATACCCAAAAATGCCTGTCTAGCTTCTTTCTGCTCCAAAATTGGTAAAAAAATGAAGTTATGAGCCTCTCTATTTTTGTTGCTAACCGCACCACAAATTCTCCAAAATCCGAACCGATCCTACAAATTCGCCCTGAATTGTGCTAATGGAGCGACAATTTCGTGGATTTTCGGGCTAAATTTTCGGATCGTTAATTTTCCAAATAACGCCTAAAATCTTTAAATTAAACCATTACAATATTGACCAAATTAAATTTTTTTAAATAAAAATTTGGGCGGTGGGGCCTTCGCCCCCGCCGCACTCTTGGTTCAAATGCGATGGTTCTATGTGATTGCTTGGGGGGAGGGGGTTCAGGTCTAAGCCTTGGCCCTTACCCCCATACTCCGCCAAGATATGGTTTAAATAGGTTTTTGGCTGCATGTATTAATTAGAAATGTCGTGGCCCAATGGTTGGGCGGTGCGCTGTTTGGAGATAGGTTTGGTTTTTAACCCGCCACGGTGGAGTTTGTCCTTAAACATAATTTTGGTGGCCCCCGTGCTGCCACGTGGCGAACTCTAGTTGGGCCACATGGCAGCATGTGGTTTGCCACCAACCAGCCAACCAAATTCAACCAAACCAGAACCAATCAAGTTCGGATAAGTGGCAAGGCCAAATTGGCCTAAAAAAATTAACTTTCGACCAACTAGAAGAGGCCACATGGCAGCCTTCCATTGGCCTAATTTTTTTCCGAATCAACTGTCCTTTTTGAAAAAAATTCTTGTTTGGGAAGATGAACATAACATGTTTCCGGGAGCATACGGTGTTGGTTTTCCGCGAAAAGAGTTGCACCGGCTTCTTAACGATGAGATCTACACGGTCATTTAGGTTCCACACTATTTCGACAGCTTTCATTTTTTAGCATGTTTTTTAGCACCTGGTCACACCTCCCCACTGGAAGCTTTTGGACTCCAAAATCGGTTTCATTACTGAACATTTGGATGACGGTACGACCCCCTCACCCTTCCAATCTCAATCCACTAGAATTTTCCTAAATTTAATAATTTGAGATTTTCGTGAAAACTGATATTTTTCCTTGATTATGTAGACCCTGTCTTGCTGCTGTAGAAACCATCTTGCTGCAATTTCCCAGAATTTTGAGAAAAAAAAACTATCCTTGAAGAATCAAACAGGTTCCCTCCTCAGTCGTCAATCAAAAGAAAACTTAAACAACTTGAAACTCTTCTCACCTCGAACACTGTCGACATGACGATGTTTAGTTTTTCTTGCCTTGTGCTTGGCTCGATTGTTGACCAAATGTGATCGCCATCGCCATGCAACATCCCATTTCAAAGAATTACTTTGTGAAAACCACAAGAAGAAATTTTTAACCCAATGCCCTCTTTTTCAAATATCTTTGACGCTTTCTCTTTGATCTTTGCACTCTCTTGCACCGACATCTTGTTCACATCACCGCTCAACAATGATGCATGCTTATGAAAATTTACCACATCTTGTTGACCTATTTTTGAAGGAAACATGTTAGGATCTTGAAACATCTTATCACAACCATTAGTAACCTCAATGAAATCATAATTTTAATTTGATTCATCTTCTTGTAAGTCCTAATTCACAACATCTTGATGCTTGAACATTAACAAAGAAATTTTTTGGCTAGCATTCACAATTCTCTTTGTTTTTCCAGCATGCATAAGAGACAAAATCGGTTTCTTACTATGCGCTCTAACAATATACTCAATCCCATTCTTTAACTAGTGATACTTATTCTCATGGAGATGAAATATTTCTCTCCTATCATAGAGATATGGGCTACCCAAAACAATACCAGAAATATCAAGCGGAACAACATCAAGTTCAACTTCACCAAGAAAGTTTGCAATGATTGCAAACCTAAGTATGCACTTCCTCGTCACCTACAAATTTTCATTCTTACATATCCAACCTAAAGGATAAGGTATTGGATGAGGAATGGCTTCTAAATTCAAATTCTTGACTAAGTCTTCTGAAATAAGTTTTTCTTGTGAACCACTATCAAATAGGGTGTCAATCTTGGTATGATTTGAAATAACTCTAACATGGAAAATTTCAATTCTTGTTTCATCATCTTGAGTACTAATTTGACAACTTGAAGAACTAGTACCTGCAATTTCCTTACCTTTCAAACCCATTGCAATAATCTTTGTTTCATCTCCATAATCAGAACCTAAATCATGTGTTATTGTTGCAACTGCCTTCTCCTTCTCCTTGTTTTTAAGCTTGTTAGGTCTCATCTCTGGATGAAGTTTACAACATTGATCTTCATCATGTGCATATTTGGAACAATGTTTTCATGTGAGTTTTTCTTTCTCCATATTTATGGAAGAATTCTTCTTTCCTTTACCCTTGAATTTACCCTCTCCTTTATCTTCAAACTCAAAGGTATCCTCACTTGTCTCATCTGAAATATGTTTCCCTCTTGCCTCTAGATGTGTGGCCTGTACACATACCTCATCTAAATTTTAAGGATTAAACATGAGAATAGTATGTATTAAGTAACTATGCAAACCTCCAATATACTTTAGCAAAGTTTCTTGAGATGTCAAATCTACACCCAAAAATAGTGCTCTTCTCCTAAAATCTTGAGTATTACTTTGCACACTTTGTCCTTTACCTTGCCTAAAGTTTTTCCAGTCCATTATAACCTTTTGCATGTATGCTAATGGATAAAATTGTCTCCTTAAGGTAGCAAAAAAATCATTCCAAGAGGTTAATACATTACCATGTTTATTCATGTCCTCTTGAGTTTTGGCTTCCCACCAAATAAGAGTTGCACTTTCCAATATTAATGAAGCAAGTTGAATCTTGGTGTCCTCATCCTTGATTATTTTTATCCTGTAATACACTTCAAGCTTACATACCCAACTGTCTAATATTTCAACATCTACCTCTCCATCATAAATAGGCAAATCAAACTTAATGTCAAGCTTTAAAATTTGAGTTTTACCATGAATGTTTGGAGATTGTGGAGGTATTTGTGAAGGACTTGTTATGGAAGAATATGATGGTGAAGATGGTGGTGAGGATAATGGTGGTGTCAACGCTGGTTTGTCACCATTCCAATTACCTTTTGGAGACTTGTCTCCATCTCATTTTGATGACTTACCTCCCTTTGGAGAATTGGATCTCTCACCTTGCATCCTTATGCTTCTCTCCTCATAAAGAACCTTCACCATTATTGTCATATCAAAGAATGATTTCCTGAAGGATTTTTCATCCTCTGACATATTGTCAGGATCTCCTTCATGTGACATACTTGTTGAAGCTTCAACTAAAATTTAAGGAAGAATTTGTGGTAGAGATTGTGAAAAAATTGTTTTCCTTGTCCTTGACCTAAATTGAGGACTTGCAACCACAAGATTTCATTCTCCTCTCTTGAGATTCAACCTTGTAAGCATCACATACACTTGCAAACAATTAAATCCTCATAGCAGCAATAAAACCAAAGCTCTAATACCAAATTTGATCGGTATGAGATCTTAATGTAAATGTGCTTGAGGGTTTGTAAATTAAAAGTGTTAAAAAATGAGTTTTTGATAGATTTTATGTTAATTTTTAAACAAATAAAGCACGAAAATAAACTCTTAAATTTTCATAAAAACCAAACAAACAAACCATAAAAATAATCACAACACAACAAGTGATGAAGGAGTTCAGCCCTCCTGGGCTACGTCTCCTTGGTCCTGCTTCCCCAAGAAGTGTTGGTGTGATAGTAGCTTAGGATGATTTGGTGAGCCTATCACTTCTAGGCCTTCCCAAGAGCTTGCATAGTTACCATGACTCTGTGAATGGGAGGGAGAAGTTACTATACTGAGAGCGTTTGTGATACGACTTGGTAATAGAAGAGATAAGGCGGAGCACCAAACTTGGTACCTCCAACACCAACAAAGAATAAGATTGTGCATTAGTCGGAAAATGAAATAAAGCCAAGGGAAATAAGTCCCAAGGCGAAGACGACAAGAGATACTTGTACAAGATCAAGTGTTTTCACTGTCACGAGCATGGGAACTATGCCTCAAATTGTCCACAAAAGAAGGCAAGCAAGAAGAAGCCTGCAGTTGCAGCGAGTGAAGCATTGGCTTTACAGTTCGAGCTTGATTTTAATCTCATTACATGCATGGCCCCAACTGTAATGGGATGCATGTGGTATCTAGAGAGCGGTGCCTCGTTCCATATTACGGGGAATATATATCTCTTAAGTGACTTGGAGGAGAAGGACCTCCATCATAACATAGAGTTTGGAAATGACGGGAGGTATAGTGCGACCAACATAGGTACATTTACCTTTCAGAGGGATTTTAGCTCCCCTATCAGGCTAGCAGATGTTTTGTTTGTTCCACGCCTAAAGAAGAATATTGTCTCCATAGTGGTATTGGAAGACTGTGGTTATGATGTCATGTTTAGAAAATAAAAGGTTTTCCTTAAACACATAGCCACAGGACAGGTGAAAAAAATCGGTGTAAGATTCAACAACTTGTATTCTCTCGAGGTCGAGGATACATGCAAATCATTGATGAGAAAAGCAATGGTTAATGACTTGGTGGTTGAGAGGGAGAAATTATCTCTCAACATGCAGCCTCAGAAGCAGTCTTAGAAGGTTTTGGAGCAGCCGCAATTGAAGAAGCAGAGAGGATACTGAGTGGAAGATTCCACTCAAGCAGAGACCTCAAGGAGGGGGGAATTTCGAGCCAGAAGGCAAGAGGGAGTACATGCAACTATACCTCCAAGTGAGAGGTGGAGCGATGTGCAGATATAATCCCAAGAAGAAATTTGGGTAGGGTCCATTGAGATGGTGTGTCTCATGGATCGAACTTGGATACGAGGAGCCCACAGTACAACAATAGCAGGAAGGATCAGTTGGATTGATGCAGGCAGATGTTAGGAAGACAAAAATCAGAGTGACATATGTTAGATAGTGGAGTGCAGATCAGAGTTGGTAGCAGTGCATAGGGAGCAGATGCAGATGTCAGCAACAACACAGAGATTCAAGTAGACATATTCAGTAGCTAACAGTAGTCAGAAGACTCTGAGCACAGATGCATTATATTGATTCAGTTGTTCAGAGGCTATTCAATTTCAGGAGTTGCAGGTGCAAACAACACTAGATAAGTGTTATATGCAGAACATTCCAAAGGTACCATTTTGGGATAGATTGAATTCCTTTCTTGTTGAGAGGGATTGCTGAAATTTTCAACAAGAAACAGTGAAATTGGCAACCAGAAGGGACAAAAAATACACACACATTGGTGAGGAATTTCAGTTACACACTAGTGAGGAATGTGGGTGTCTAATTTATTTTTCCATTAAATAAATTGGACAATAAATTGTAATTTCATCTCATAACTACTTGTATTAGTTAACTAAGTCATAATGACTGAGTTAGCTCAATAAATTCGAGTTGAGGGTCTAAGATGAGGCATGTAGAGTGATCCTAATATTTTGGGGATCCAGTTGCAGTTAATGCACTAGTGGGGTGGAGGTGTCATCAGTTAACTCAATTAATTAAGTTAAAATCAGTTTAACTAGTTCTAATTGAGTGATGAATTAGTGAGAGGTACAAGGAATTAAATTAGATTTAATTCACAAGTAGTGATCAATCAAATAACTGATGATTCACATTTAATAGTTGCATGCATGTTAGTTCTGAGGAAGACCCAGTTGAGATAGAGGTTAAAGGAAACATAACTATCAATTGTATTATTAGAGTATTTCCCATGTGAAATTACAAAGCCACGAGGAAGCTATGATGGATTGCACAATCAAGGAAGGATGATTTTCCTATTTAATAGGAACCTAATTCTTTAGGAATTGTGTGAGCAAGGCAAGTTGAAGGAAGGCTGAGAATTGGATATGTGTTTGTCCAATTTTGCTTAGGTCAGTGTTAGACAATTGGTAGAGTGCTGGAGATTCTTGTGAGAAAGAAAGCATTGTATTGTTTCATGATTCCTTGACTTTATACAATAGATGATAGCAAGGTTTTGAGAAGTTGCTTTCCCCAAGAACATCTTGTGTTGTGTGATTTATTTACTTATTTCTCTCTCTTGCATGTGATTGAGAGATCGTGTTTTATATTCCGCAAATATTGTAGAAGGATTCAATATCTTATTTTAGTACATCACAAGATCGTATTGAATCCATTGGTATAATTTCTACATGGTATCGGAGTGTTAGGAATCACAATATAAGAGAATAAATTGAGTTTGTCTTATACATGTTCAAATTTGCAGATTTATTCTTTAGGATCCAATAGCAGATCAAAATGTCTTTCAATGGCTTGAGACTCGAATATGCGCTCGAGGAAAATTTGAATTATATTGCATGGAAGGACAGGATGGAGGCAATGTTGGAGGACAACGGGCTGAAGGAATTCATATATATTGATATTATCAAGCTCGCAGCAGGAGATGCCCAACTGCTTGATGCATGTCAGAAGAAGGTAGAAAAGGCGAGAAGGATCTTGTTAGAGAGAGTTCGAGATCATATTGTCTCTAATCTCCATGGGAAGGAAACTCTATATGCTATGTGGAAGGCCTTGACATATATGTTTCAGAATAGCAGTGACTAGAGGAAGTTGGTGCTAGAGGACAAGCTCAGAAAGATAAAGATCGAGGAGGGCGAGACGGTACCAACATACTTGGCGAAGTTCACTCAATGTCGATATGAGCTTGGATGTGTTGGTGTGACAGTAGCCCAATATGATTTGGTGAGCCTATAACTTCCAGGCCTTCCCAAGAGTTGGCATAGTTACCAGGACTCTGTGAATGGGAGGGAGAAGTTACCAGACTGGGAGCATTTGTGGTCCAACTTGGTAATAGAAGAGATAAGGCGGAGCACCAGAGACGGGGCCTCCGGAACCAACAAAGAAGAATATTGTGCATTATTCGGAAAAATGAAAGAAATCCAAGAGAAAGAAGTCCCAAGGCTAAGACGACAAGAGAGACTTGTCCAATATCAAGTGTTTTCACTGTCACAAGCATGGGAACTATGCCTCGAATTTTCCACAGAAGAAGGCAAGCAAGAATGAGCCCGCATTTGAGCAGGTGAATCGTTGGCTTCACAATTCAAGCTTCATTTTACTCTCATTGCATGCATGGCCTGCACTGTAATGGGATGCATGTGGTATCTAGACAATGATGCCTCATTCCATATGACAGGGAATAGAAATCTCTTTAGTGACTTGGAGGAGAAGGACCACAAGAGAACATAGAGTTTGGAGATGACGGGAGGTATAGTGTGACTGGCATAGGTACAGTTACCTTTCAAAGGGAGTCTAGCTCCCCTCTCAGACTAGCAGGTGTTTTGCATGTTCCAGGCCTAAGGAATAATCTTGTCTTTTTAGCGGTATTGGAAGACTGTGGTTATGATGTGATGTTTAGAAAGGGAAAGGTTTTCCTTAAACACATAGCCATGGGACAGGTGAGATAGATCGGTGTAAGAGTCAAGAACTTGTATGCTCTTGAGGTCGAGGATGCATGCAAAGATTTGAGGAGCAAAGCAGTGGTTAATGACTTGGTGGTTGAGAGGGAGAAATAATACCTCAACATGCAGCCTTAGAAGCAGTCTCGAAGGTTGTGGAGCAGCCAAAATTGGAGAAGAAGAGAGGATACCGAGTGGAAGAGTCCACTCAAGCTTAGACCTCCAGGAGGGGGGAATTTTGAGCCAGATGGTTAGAGGGAGTACATACAGCTATATCTCCAGGTAAGAGGTGGGGCAATGTGTAGATATAATCCCAAGAAGAAATTTTGGCAAGGTCCATTGAGATGGCGTGTCTCATGGATCGAACCTGGCTATGAGGAGCCATATTACAGCAGTAGCAGGAAGGATCGATTAGATTGATGTAGTCGGAAGTCAGGAAGACAGAAATCAAAGTGACATATGTTAGATAGTGGAGCGAAAATTAGAGTTGGCAGCAGTGCAGAGGACACAGATGCAGATGTCAGTAGCAGTGCAGAGAGTCCAGTAGACAAGTGCAGTAGCTAGCAGTGGTTAGAAGACTCTAAGGATAGATGTGTTATATTGATTCAGTTTTTGAGGCTATTTAGTTTCAGGAGTTGCGGGTGCAAACAACGTGACTAGAGAAATGTTGTATGCAGAACATTCCAAATGTACCATTTCGGGATAGATTAAATTCATTTCTTGTTGAGATGGAGTGTTGAAATTTTCAATAAGAAACAGTAAAATTGGCAACCAGAAAGGACAAAAAGTACACACACATTGGTGAGGAAATCCAGTGAGGAATTTCAGTTACACACTAGTGAGGAATGTGGGTGTCTAATTTATTTTTCCCTTAAATAAATTGGACAATAAATTATAATTTCATCTCATAACTACTTGTTATTTAATTAAGTCATGATGACTGAGTTAGCTCAAGAAATTCGAGTTGAGGGTCTAATATGAGACATGTAGAGTGATCTTAATATTTTGGGGGTCCAGTTGCAGTTAATGCACTAGTGGAGTGCAGGTGTAATCAGTCAACTCAATTAATTGAGTTAAAATCAGTTTAACTAGTTCTAACTGAGTGATGAATTAATGAGAGGTCTAGTGAATTAAATTAGATTTAATTCACAAGTAATGATCAATCATATAATTGATGATTCGCTATTAATAGTTGCATGCATGTCAATTCTGAGGAAGACCCAGTCGAGATAGAGGTTAAAGGGAACATAAATATTAGTTGTATTATTAAAGAATTGCCCATGTGCTATTATAAATCCATGAGGAATCCATGATGGATTGCGCAATCAAGGAAGGCTAATTTTCCTATTTAATAGGGGCCTAATTCTTTAGGAATTGCGTGAGAAAACCTGAGAATTGGCTATGTGTTTGTCCAATTTTTCCTAGGTCAATGTGAGACAATTGGGAGAGTGCGGGAGATTATTGTGAGCAAGAAAGCACTGTATTATTTCATGATTCCTTGACTTTATACAATATATGATAGTGGGGTTTTGAGCAGTTTCTTTCCCCAAGAACATCTTATGTTGTGTCACTGATTTACTTCTCTCTCTTACTTGCATGTGATTGAGCCATCATGTTTTATACTCTGAAAATATTGTAGAAGGATTCAGTATCTTGTTTTGGTACATCACAAGATCGAATTGAATCCATTGGTATAATTTATATGAACATGAGAATAATGTAAGCACATCATATTCCATCCATTTTTTGTAATATAAATCCCACAATGCATGAAGACATATGAAGAAAGAGTATGTTAAAGTTCAAAGGAACTTTCAATTCATTAAGATGAGAATATCCATCGCATCATTACACAAAATATCCATCAAGTCTATACATGGAAATAAAAATCACTTCTTGCATTCACTAAAAGATCCCTTAGTTCTCAAAATTAAATGCACCAAAATAAGTCCAAAGCTAAAAGTCCTTTACAATGTGTCATGAGGGAATATTTATAGAAAAGGGTGACTCTTGGTCTACATGTGACTCTTGAGCTACATCATTACCTTTCATATTCCCATGATACTCTACTCTACTCTACTCTAGCCTCTATCCTACTATTCACAAGTGAAAGAAATGGTTATAATCTAATAATTTAACAGTAGACAATTCTAAAAACATCTACATATAATTCTTCCACAAGATATGAATGCCAAAGCATGTATTCGATCACCACGTTCACCACCTTTTGTTGCTCATCCCCATGTCTGTGAAAGCACTCTAGGGCATTTGATATTATAGTGTTATTTTTTACCTTGATTTGATTTGATAAGGTCACCATCTTGGTGTATATACTCATTGGTTTGATCACATACTGAGTAATTTCTTCTTTTGTCACCTTCAAATTTTCCACAGTAGAGGCTTGTTTGAGAGGATTGAGAAATGCTTGAATTTCGTGGAGAACTTTTGCTTGATTCCTTACTTCCTCGACCGATCTGGTAGAAGGGACTTCGTGTATTTCAATGACATATTCTAGTCCACTCAACACATGCTTATATGAAGTTGGTACTCTGTCTATATCCTTTGCTAATTTTTGTTGTGATTGGACCTTGATGCGAATTTGGACTTTATCATTTTGAGCAATTATCCAATATTTTGTAGGAAGAGTCGTTGGGGCATCTTAATATTTGGCAGTCCATTCACATATATTGTTGAAAGATGTGGTAGCTTGTCTGAGCATAGTTTTCTTCTCCTTAGTTTCTTCTTATATGATTGGAAATGGTGCTATAGTCTAATGCAACTTCAGCATCTCTTCATAGACTACAGTCATAGCTTCCTCTAATGTTGCAACCTCTTCTTCAATGAAAGCTTGTAACTCCTTTGCACTTGAATGGGATATGCACAAAATTTTATTTTCCTCTTCGACCTTAGCATCTCTTTTCTCAAAAGCGTAGAGTTTGGCTTGAAGTTATGCAACTCATCTGTTTAGCCTACTCACATTTATCTTTGTTTTAGTCACAAAGGCAGTTCTAGCTGAAGAAATCATCTCAGGGTTCATTGTAGTAACCAGGACAATTTCCTTCTTTGTAGTCACTGATGAAGGCTTTCCAGGGATCTTGGCATAGTGTTTTCTTCTCTCCTGCATAATCTTACAGTGGACCTGATCGAAAGTCAATCTAGTAAGTTCCAATACCTCTTCCTCTTCCTTGTCTGGAATCCCCAATTATTTGAGTGGCAGGTATCCGCAAGTGATTGGGGTGGATGGAGGAATGTCCAACGGAGAAAGATCAATCTACATCTCGGACCCTTGACCCTATCATTGTTTAAGGCGCTTGAGTTCAAATTTCTTATTGATCTCTTCCTACTGCTTCTTCATTTACTCCTCTTATAGCCTCCTTTTATCTTCTTCTGCTTTTCTCTTTTGCCCTTCCTCAATTCTTTTCTTTTCTTTCTCCTCTTATTGTTTTCTTTTGAATTCTTCTTGTTTATGCTTTCTCTCTAGCTCCTCTTCTTGCTTCTTCCTGACTTCTTCTTCCTCTTTCCTTTTCTTTTGCTTGGCTTCCTATGCTTTTTTTCTTCCTCCTCTTTCCTAAGTTTTTATTCTTCCTCTTGTTTTATTTTCCTTTCCTCTTCTTGTTTCTAGTGTTGGGGCTCCCGAACATGCTGACCTCATGTCCCTTGTGATTGTCTAAGCTCTTCCTCCCTCTTTCTCCTTATCTCTTGCTTCTTCCTAGCAAGAGTTTCATTCCTTTCCTTGAGGGTGTCTTCATCTTTGCCTCCCTCTTTCTCCTTATCTCTTTCTTCTTCCTAGCAAGAGTTTCATTCCTTTCCTTGAGGGTGTCTTCATCTTTGCCTCCCTCTTTCTCCTTATCTCTTGCTTCTTCCTAGCAAGAGTTGCATTCATTTCCTTCAAGGTTTCTTCATCTTTGTCTCCCTCTTTCTCATTCAATGGGTCTTGGTCATTGCTTTTATGATTCTTTTGTTTTCCCCCTGCCTTTTGCTACTCTTTCTTTCGTTTAATCGCGGTTTCTCTGGATTGTAGGATTATGCTTTCTTGAGAGTGCTCGACCTGCTCATCCTCCTTTTCTTGTTTTTCACTTGGCCCTAATTCCCTGGCAGCATTATACAATTTTTTGACTTTATCTTCATGACTATTCTTGTTGTGAACATATGACCAATTGAAACTTTCTTTCTTGCAATGTGCTGCCACAATCCCCTTTGGGTCTACCTACAAAGATCCAAATACACAAAGAAGAATCATTTCATTTCTTCAACTTCTGCTTTGGCCTCCTTGAAATTCTCGAGGGTGTATGCTCTAATAGTCAAATGGAAGGAGGGCCAAGGATTTTTCTTTCCTTTGTTTAGTGTTTTGGAGAACCATGTATTTATTTCATAGAAAACCTCCTGCAGGGGTAGCCTATCTGTCACCAACCTAGGGAGAGCATTAGGAGGATTATAGGAGCTGAAAAATCTGATGAAGGGTGCCCTCTTCAATGGGAAACCAATCTGCCACTCTAATGATTGTTTCCTTAGCTCTCTTGGACACGCAATGAGCATCTTCCCCAAAGGGAAATCGGTACAGAGGGGCGAAGAATGACTTGGAAGTGATTTCATGCATACTATTGTATCATAGGTCACAAAAGATCTTATAATGAAGGTGCACATGCTCTAACATCTCAGGGGTCCAGTTGTAGCTCCACCCTTCAAAATGGCATCTCGCACATACTGCATCTAGGAGGTATGATGTCATATAAAACTCTGATGGTTGGTCCTTCTCTGGTTTCTTTGCTGCTTGTATATTGGATCTCAGCGTTGAAGCCAGAATGCTTGCTCAATTGAAATAGTTCCTCTGGTAGCAGTTGTGTACATGATAGGTACCTGTGTTCCAAGAAAGGTGTCAATATCTAACCTTCCATATAACTGGTTCATCATTGCTGCCATAAGTTGATAGAATTTCCTATGGCCCTTTGTTCTATATATCTGATCAGCCTTGACCTAGAACTTGGAGGGTTCTTCCCACCATAACCTTAGAATATATTTGGTTGACATTTGGAAGTCTGATATCCACCTAGTGTTGAAGGATTCTTCTCACTTTGGTAGCTTATAACAGGCAGAAATATCTGTAGTAGTAAAAGAGGTGAAAGCTTCGCTTGTGTGACTCCTTATAACCCATCGGTCCGTATCAATGTTTTGTAGTATCCAATCAATGGTTTTTGCACATGGGAATATTGGTGGATGCATGGCCACTTTATGTAACCATTACCTCTTGATGTTGATGTATGCCTTGAAGTCCTCTTGGTCCTGGGGAATATCTCTCTTTGAGAACTCTGAATAGATGTCAAACCATGAGAGCTTGGTGGTTTTGTTAATATTGCATGTCATTTCTAAATCATGAGAGCTTGATGGTTTTGTTAATATTGCATGTCGTTTCTTTGTATATTGGTGGTGGTGGTACTTCTGAAATTTCTTGGACGCTCCTCTCTGCACTTTTGTGGGAAGTCTTGACCACCTGAGGTGCCATCTCTCCAGAATAAATAAATAAATAATATAGATAATAAACAAAGGAAAAAAAAAAACTCCACTTATTCAACAAGGACTTGCTTGGCAAATTGGCTCTGGGGAATCGGTCCGGGTGGGAATGGACTCTTGGTCGGGGTGTGGGATATACTTCAAACTTCCGGACTAGATCATTACACATCTGACCAACAGAGGTATTCGGTACCTATCACAAATTTAGGACCTGGATTATACAAATTGGCACACTCAATATTGGCTATCTGCTGATAATCTACACATTCCTTGAGATGGCGCATAAAGCAGGGAAAATTACATCAGAGCTTTACAGGCATCGCATATTCGACTGAATCAACAGGAGGACCAATTGATTTGGGCCATCTCCTCAAGAGGTTTTTACACTCCCAAACTTGAATATTTAACTCTTCGTCTTCACAAAGAACCACAAGAAAAGCTCGGGTGGTGGACAAATATTTGGAAACGCAAGGCCCCACATAAATTCAGATTAATTTTCTGGTGCATCCTACAAAACTGTATCCCCACTATGGATTATCTTCACAGGCGGGGTTTAATTTGCCCTTCTAGATGTCGCTACTGTCATAACCATGCGGAAGCGACCTCTCATTTTTTTTTGGACTGCCCCAGTATTCAACGCATTTGGTTACAAGCCACACAGAATATGTCGGGGCTTCTATGCTGGCAGGGTAATTCTATTATCCACGCTTGGACTCATTGGTGGCAGACAACGGCCAACACTACAAAGCTGCGTAATCTGCCTTTGGTTTTCAACTGGGAGATCTGGATAAATCGGAACAAGTTCACCTTCAATAACCAGCCTGTAATTGAGGATCACATTTGTCAGGCAATATTGGTCTCATACTCTCTTATTCCCGAAGATGAAAAGCATAATACAGTGAAACCTGACAATCCTGAAATTATTGATCAAAACCAGCCGTGGGCCTATTTTGATGGCGCGGCTACAAAAAATGGTTGCAGTGGGGGGGTTACTCTACACATCAACGCAATGCATCACTATAAACTTAAAATGGGACTGGGACCTGGCACCAACAATTTCGCTGAACTGCAATGCTTAAGACTCCTTCTGATCTTTCCCGTGAAAAAAACTGCAATCACCTACAGATTTTTGGCGACTCACTCATTGTGATTAACTAGTTCAACTCTCATGCACAGTGTCACACTCACACACTCATTGTGATTAACTAGTTCAACTCTCACTGATTTCCTCACATTCTCATTAGCCACGTTAACTAAAAAAACTAGTTCAACTCTCATGCACAGTGTCACACTCACACACTCATTGTGATTAACTAGTTCAACTCTCATGCACAGTGTCACACTCACACACTCATTGCATTACTGCGAGAAGTACATCTGCTCAAATCACAATTTGACTCCATCTTTGTCTCTCACATATACAGGCATCGGAACAAAATGGCAGACTCACTTTCCAAAGAAGCCACGCAGTTGACTTGGGGCACTTGGCACATAACTGAACAAATCGGCTCACAGGTGCACATATTTTTCCACAGGCCTTTCATCGAGGACTATCAGGCAGAATAGGCTACTGATTTTTGAGGCAGTTTTTTGGATATGGTTTTTTGGGAAACATACATATTATCTCATGTCATTTGTAATTATTCACAACCAAATAGTATTTATTATATGTACATACTCTAGTTTTTTACACTTTATTTTGCTTTTTTGGCGCTGATATGGATCAATAAGTTATGCACCAAGCTTATTCTATCTATATGCACACTGATACTCATGGACTACAGCATTATAATGTAACTCTGACTAGTGTATAAAGTTAGAAAAATACTTTGAACAGACAAGACAGTATACTCAATAAAATGTAATATGTAATTTTTCGCATCTAATGAAAGATTACGAATTTTTCCTTTGTGAAAAATAAACAAACAAACAAAAAAAAGATGATATTAAAATACAGTCCAATTCGATGTCCCCTAGCATTTCAAACAAGTAATCCCAAGAATAAATAGACGACATAAATAATAACAATAATCAAAGCAATGATCGTGAACCAAGCTTCAGAATGTGAGGGGTAAGATCAGTGATCTTGAGCCTGGAACAGCTCTAAAGGAAGGTCACTAGGTCGCTCAAGTCTAGGGGCCGCAATCTTAAAGGGAAGTAAAATGGCGACTTGGCAACTTGACAAAACTGGAGGTTGCTAGGTCGCATTATTAGGGAGGTCTAGGTCACCAGATTAGGGAGGTCGCCATGTCGCAAGTTAGAGCCTATCGTGTCTTTTAGAAGCACGACTTGGCTTCCTTTGGCAGTGGGGTGGTGAATTTACAACTTGAGAGGGGAAGGTAGACTCTAGGGTTAGCTGCAGGTTTTACAAGGGTATGGGGAACCAAGGGTGACTGAAAGTAAGGAGATGCACTTTGATTGAGAGGAGGGGCTTCAAAAATGGGACATTGAATGGAAGAATGGAGATCTGGAGGGTTTTAGGGTGACTTTTGCTTCAAAATGACTCACAAAGTTGACTTAAAGACACATGGAAATACAAATGATTATCGGGAAGGTGAAAAGACGCCTACCAAAAGAGGAGTCGTGCGCATGCCAAGTCACCAAGTTCACCTACTTCGAGCACTCCAATTAGCAGATGAGTGATAAATGAGTGAGAAGGGGATATATAAGAGGGTCGCACATACGAGATTTCGAAGGTCACTAGGTCGTAGATTACAACCTCTAAAAGGTCGTGACCTAGCGACTTAGCAACTAAAGGGCTTAACGTTCTCGAATTCACAAGGTCGCAAGATAGGATGGGTCGCAATATAGACAGTTAGTAGGAGTGTGACTGAGCGACCTTGCAACCTAATCTTAGTTGTCGGTGTAATTCGCGAGGTCGTTGATTCAATGATTTTAAGATATTTGGATTTGTACGACTTGGAGGATCTACGACTTGGTGACCTAGGTAAATTAGATGTGCTTGAAAGAGGTCGTGAATTGCAACGTTCATATAATGGTATGGCTCGCCTATGCGACTAATGACCTTGAGAGAAAGTTTGGCTCATTACTTGCAACTTGAAATTTTCTCAGGTGATCGACGGAACATTGATTCAAAACCGGGGTGTGAAACCTTATTGAGGTGTCGATATAGGAGAAATGTCTAGTAAGGAGGGGGGCTCCAAAATTTTGAAGGGGTCAAATTTGGGGTTGTTGTAGTGGCTACAACAGGGGTAAATAGCAAGAACCTATGCAATGATCTTATCGGAGGAGTAGTGATGATCTAGGAAGATATCCTTGTTTCTAGCAAGACAAGCTCCCCAACATATGAGAGGGGGTAATTCCAAATTTGTTTAACAATTGTTTGACCTCACCAAAGTTCACATACCTCACTAAAAGAGACCCCTTGCCAAACCCGACTGCCATTGATATTATTCATGTAGATAGACCATACTTGTCGTGTGAAAGGGAAATTTATGAACATGTGTTAGACTGATTTCTCAATGTTTTTGCATAGATAACAACAGCTAGGTCCCTCTTTCCTTCTTTTTTTACAGATTGTCATGTGTAGGGACTTGTTTTTCCAATAAGCACCATAAAGAAAATGTATGTGTTTTAGCAAGACAGGGCAGCGTCTAGATCTTCCTCCACCACCAAAAAGGCACCTCGGGATGGCGATCATTTGTTAGGAACAAATAACCTATTTTAGGATTGTATTCTTCGAAAGGGGATTGGATCCAACACAGTGAATCCTCCTTGTCACTAATTCTAACATGTGCCTTGTTTAGAGCCTCAATGTATTCTTGCCATTAAACCACAATAGCAACCAGAACGTTGAGATGTTGAGCATTGACCCAACCTTGTGCCCAGATGGATGAATGAGTGTTGTTAGTAATCTGGTTGGGGGTAAACCACCCTAAATTGTTAATTAAAACTACTAAGTCATGAGGGAGGAGAAAGCCTTTCGAATAGCCAATCTAGGGATTTAGTCCAATTCTGTGTTTTTCACTGTTGCCTACTTTCCACACAAGAGCACCCTAAATCACATCAAAGGAGGAGGGGAAAACTTTCCATATGACTAATACATTTGGTCCTCTTAATCTGGAAGACAAAGCCATTCTCCAATTGAGGATGGAAAGATATACTTCTTATAAACCACTGAATTCCAAAGGTTATTTGTTGCCAGCAACCTCCAACCCACCTTGGCCGCCAATGCTTTCGCGAATAAGGGGAGATTTTTAATGCCCTAATCCCTAGTCTCCCCTCCCTTTCCCCATGCTTTGGGCACAACCTTTTTATCACATCAAACACAAGGCAAGACATGTTCTTCTTTAGTCCCGACCCATAAGAATCTACTACAAATTTTGCAAATTTGATATAAGATGCATTTTGGAGGTTATGAAATCCAAATAATAACAAGATATTTATAATTATTGAAACATATTAAACATCAATAAAATAGAATTATTTCAAATATTAAACAATATTTTACTTATCCCATTTATATATAATATCATCAAAATAGAATAGCTAAATTATACACCCAGCGATGGACAAGCCCTCTTATTTTTCAAGGAATATATGGTCTTTGTTGGATTTCTACAGTTGCGATTTTGGAATTTTATACCAATAAAATTCACTTATGCATACACTTTTGGAATTTTATACCAATAAAATTCAATTATGCATACACTACTTTGGAATTTTATACTAATAAAATTCACTTATGCATACACTTTTCCAATGTGCCTGTAGGATTTTTGCTCATAACAATTCCCTTCCCCATGTGGACCTATTGATTATTTCCACATTATATACATTTCTATAGATATAAAAGGGAGATAGTTATGAATTTTTTTTGGGTAAAATCGGTAAAAATCTATTACAATCAAAAGTGTTAACATACTTCATTGCTTGATTTGGGAAACCAAACCAGTAGCATAAACACAATTTCCCTTATTGTTCATACTCTTCTCTACTTGAGAGTTCAATAAACAAAAAATTAAACAAAATATTGCATAGAAAAATAGAGATAGACTAGATGACAAAAACTACTAAACATTGAAGTGTTGTTGCCTAGAAGTACTTTATTGACCTTCATTTTGCAAGGACGTCCTCAAGCCCAAGTGGTTGCGGCTCTTTATGTTATGAGCTTGGCGAAGAGTTCGCTCTTGTTGCCTGAAATAGGCTCTTGTGATGATTTGGATTTTATCCTCTAGTATAGTCATTGGATCTTTGTTTTTCCATTCTTTAGCTAGGGCTTGTAGATCAATGCCTTGTAGCCCCATTTCCTCTAGGTCTTCTGGTTTGTAGAGTTCAAGTGTCTTCTTCCATTTCCTCATCTTCTTTGTTGTCCTTGCTAGTTAATATTTCCTTTGTGTTTTCCATCTACTGGTATTCAAGCAAGCACAAAGGCATGCATAAGAAGTGTAGTGGCCTTACGTAGTGATGTCTGAGATCATGACAAAGTGCCCGATGGTGTTGCCAATACTCTCTAGGATTTATGGATCTCAAAATTCCCACGGGAATAAAGGCAAATCCAGACAGGAATTGAAGATAAACCTTCTTTGTCTGGATTAAATTTTAGAACCCAAGGCATAATGGAGAGGCCAACATAATTCATGAAATAAGGGACCCCTTGGAAGATTCGCTCTATCTTCAATGTTGTTGATATCGCTGTGAAAAAACATTTGGAGCCCAATTTGAGCTCTTCATCTCCTTTCATAGTCCAATTCTTATAAATCCAACTAAAGTAAATTTTTTTTTGAAGACCATACACCCAAAAAATTGCAAATGACAACATGCTCCCACATGTATTCAACTTTTGCACCTATTTTCTTCATTGGGATTTCCAGCAAAGGCGCTTTTGAAGCTTGTGGAAGACAAGATCCATTGCCCTTGCTAGAGTTGCGACCATGGTGGCTGCTTCAATGTTTCCTAAAGGAAAAAAAAAAAACATTTTCCCATGAAATCGAATAACTTTTAGGAATAGTGAGGTTGTTGGATTTACATGGGACATTTTGGTGCAACCTTCCTGCAACTACATTTTTGGAGGGGCTACCTACCTCCCCCTCGACGAGGGCACCATTGAGGATCCAGCCCGAAAATCTCACGAACTCAAGCAGTGGAAAACCCTAGCTCTCCAACCTTTTTCAAGCTTTTACCAACTAAGGGAGATAGTTATGTTACTAAGAATATAACGTCCATAATTATTGAATCTATGCTAGTTATATGAAGATAAAAGTACATTTTGAACAATAACATATGTTGAGGTTTCTAAATGATAGATTAAGCACATGGCATAGATTAACAAATGAATCTAATATATGTGTCTCACCTATAGCACATGAAAATAGAACAAGATCAACCATAGTATAATTACAAGTATCTCGTTGAGTCTTTTAGTGTAAACTTTGTGCAATAATTTGAAACATCCAACATTTTTAGTGGACACTCCACTCATCGTCGTTGAAAGCTACTTTAACGATGGGTGGAGTGTCCATTCAAAACATTGGACATTTCTAATCAATGCACATAGTTTACTCCAAACAACTCTCCACAATATGACTAACTGTAAAAATCTAAATCTTCTCTATAAGTATATCGTTGACATATTTCATGAAATGCATACCATATTACAATATAATATAATATTGCATTATTAGAATATATGGTGGCAGTGTAGTGGACATATTTGTTGACGTAATTAGTGTCATTATGGTAAGTGTAGCATTAATGTACAATAATGAAACAACATTAGACTTTTTAGACAAGTCATGACTCTTAATACAAAAACTATATGATAAACATTTATGTGGTTCCCTATTCCTTGATATGGGAATAGTAATGGAGATTGTATTTATCCAACAGTTGTTGGGTCGTCATTTTAGATCAAAATGACCCATGGGTAGATCATCCATTGTAGTGGAACATTAGTGGAACATTGTGAGCTTACATTAAGATTCCTAAGGTTAAAATAGGAGCAACTACTTGATTGGTAAATGAACCAAATGCATCTAAAGTTGTTTGACTTACACCTTGTAGCCTCAAAAAAAAAATTTGAAATCAAACCACAATAGTATATATTGTAACTAAAATACAATCAACCCATTTTATTGCTAGCTTATCACGGAGATAGGATAATAATTATTAAAAAAATATCAGATTTGCTCAGAGGTAAGCCTTAAGCCTTCCTTCCTTTTATAGTACACATCATTAATAGAAAACAAAATCATTTTGTCAACTATGATATTACTATCTATCAATTGATTCCAAAATTGAACGTAAATAACATAAAACAAATTATATGTTTGGAAATTGGAATGGTTCATGTCATGCCCCAAATTCGAAATCAGAATCCACATGGATATGGATTGGTGGATGGCCCCATCCGTTGGAGCTCTTGTTGTTTCCTCTCCCTCTCTGATAGTATGCCCTACATCCTCCTGGTCCTCCTGGTTCGAGATTTAATGGCGCTTAGTCCTCCTATCCTCCACCACATTTCCCAATGGTTGGGGTTGGGTTATTATGTCAATACAGCTCCGCTATTTTCAAATACTTTCTAGAAAACCCCATTTCTTGAAGCCAGTCCAGAAGCTCTGCATCAATTTGCTTAGTAGATGTCTGCCCCCTTTCTTCTATAACAAGGTTCTCGATGTGATATATACTTCATGCTTGACATGGCTCATTTATATTCGATGATACCACTTAGCAACTACAATGGCCTCCACCCTAGCCCTTGATTAGCCTAGTTCCTTCTCTCCTTTGAATTCCTACACCTTATGGAATAGCCTCTGCATGCCTATGGAGTTGAGCCTTCAGCTGGAATTGATGCCTCTCCTTCCTCTTTACCTGCCGTACCATCTATTTGGTAACAAATGTATTATTCAAAACTCCTTTCCGTTTAGATATAAGGTCACCCACCAAAATTGCGGCTCATTTGCTTGAGGGAACACTCTCCAAACATATAGTAAAACCTACAATACATCCAACAAATATCCTATTAACAGGTTTAATCTCATGCTCTCTTCCCTCCATAGTTTTTCCCACGAGTGAAATTACTTTTTTGCGAGGTGAAAACAAGTTATTGGGACGAGGGACCCAAACACATAGAAGGATCGGGCCAATCTCCTTGGACTTTTTACACTTTGGACTGTGAGCAACATTTGCTAGCATTTTTCCTTTGGTAGGACACCGAGCCTATTCTCCTCCTTTCATCCTCGATAGTTGTAACATACCCAACCGTATCACCCGGAGCTGTAAATTACAATGATATATATATATATATATATATATATATATATGGCCTTTACATATCACCCCACCTGGGCTGGTAGAAAATGCAGCTCTATAGCACAGGCAGTTGAGTCAACATGTCAAACATACTTTATGCATCTCACCCACCTGCACTGTCAAATGCACTTCTTGATGCAACAATTTTCAAGCTCAGCAAATTCCACCTGTATGAAACTCATCGAAGATTATAATTATTTAAATAAAAATATCATTTCTAAAGGTTCTGTATGCCATGCACATATGTCATAGACTAAGTCACCACAGTTTGTGCTTTTGTTTAAGTGGCTGATATTAAAAAAAATATTGCCAATACAGAAAAAGGAAGATAAAATTCAATGTTAAGTGCTCCCTGATGCAGTCTTACAAAACATTTGCTTGTCACCTAATCAATAAGATACTGGCATAATCTGGACCTTTCAATATATTTATGACAATATCTGGCATGTAACAAGATCTAGAGTAAATTTTTGCTATTCAAATTTACAAACATTCGCTTTTTTTAATAACAACCGCTATGAAATTCAAAAAAGTGAAGTCATTACCAAAAAAATAATGATAAGGCTCACTATTAAGTTCACCCTGCTGCAATCCTACGAAACATTTGTTTGTTATGTAATTTTATAAGACACAGGCATAGTCTGCACCTTGACATATATTTGTGGCAAAATCTGCCATATAACAAGATCTACAGTAAGTTATTGCTATTCAAATTCACCAAAACTTACTTTTCCAATTAAACCCGATGAACATCACAGTGACTTAGTATGCACAGCAACTGTACAGAGTTGATTCAATTGAGATCCAACAATTCGGTTTCCCAATTGAATCTGGTTGTGACGGCTAATGTTAGAAACTTGAATTATCATTAGTTCATTTGTGGGCAGAATGCAATAGTGACCAGCTCATTCAATTGTTTTTATTCTACAAAAAATGATGCATGGAAAAAGACATCTTTGTATAAAAGCCTTCACCTTAAATGGTTTATCATTCAATTGATTTTATCCTGCAGAAAACACGCATGGAAAAAGACATATTTCACCTTACATGGCTTATTTAGTCTCCCACGGCTACTATTATATAGACCATAAGATGAATTTTCATTACAGTATCATACTATTATATAGACCATAAGATGAATTTTCATTACAGTATCATACTATCAACCAATAAAGACATGCTCGACAATGAAGAAAATTCTGCTATTTCAGAACAAAAGTTTGAGTTGAGCAAAATCAAATCCCTAGGAGTTCATATTTAACTATTAAACAGAACCCCAATTGTCTCCATCAATGTATCTTGCCATAGAGAAATGTAAAGTTTACACATTCTTCTCAAATTCAAATCCTACACCTTCGCCATCTTGCAAAAATTACTGACCAAGTTCTACTTTCTTCTTCTGCCAGAGCCTATCAATCGCACTGTCAGCATCCCCCTGCAAACGACAAGAATTGCAAATTACATGCTAAAATTATCCAACACAAATATAGCAAGCCAGATAATAGATCTACAGAAAAGACATTATTGCGCATCCAATTTACTGAAAAAGAAATACAATCCTGAGTAGAGAACAAGAAAGGTATTATGTAAGTTCTCAAAATGCTGAGTCATTACACAGTTTAATTATTAATACATAAAGACAATCATTTGCATGATAGGATTTTATCTTGATTTTATTGACATGCATTAGCTTAAGGATAACTTCTTTATTAGGCTGAAAGTAAGTCGGAAACTTTTAAGCTTGATCACTGATGGAAAATAAGTATTTAAGGCCATGTAAAAAGCATCCAAAGCAAGAAATAAACCCTCATAATCACATACATCCTAGTCCATGGAAGTGGCAATGCTATGTACATCATGATGATGATATCTGAAATATGGAATGCCTGGAAAGCTGGCCTTTGTAAATTGCTATTACCCATAGGCAGATTATTGTTAATCCTCTGATCCTGAGGGGTTATCTCAACAGATTGTCATCAATATTGCTGGGAAATTAAGATAGTTATATGCCACCAGGTGCCCAGTTCAAATCCCCCCAAGGGAGACACTAATCTATGTGAACAGATTGAATAGGGATGCCATCAACAAATGTGGGAAAGCCTAAAACGTGTTTCAGGCCGTACGGGCCATGTTTCAGCCTCGTGAAACTTGCCCATACAGCCTGAAACGCGTTTCAGGCCCATACCAAATGTGTTTCCATTTCCGGGGTGAAACGGACTCCAGGCCAGCTGTTAGGTTCGAGGAAAAATTGTTACTCTCTCTGCCCAGTTCAAATCTGCCTTTCTGACCTGTTTGCTCTTTAACCAATTTATATATTTATTATTTATTGTCATTTTGTTCTCTTCCAAGAACCATGGGAATAACGAAGAATATGATGAAAGGGTTGAGGAAGAACTGTATTTTGTGTTTTATCTTCCATTTCGTGCAGGAGGGGTATTTGCCATATAACTGTTTCTCATTTACATTTCTGCTCACTTTGCATCTTCTTAATAAGGAGATAGAATTACCATGTATTCTTGGAATCCTTTTTACAAGTTAATCATACCATCAATTCCATTTCATTTCTGACATTTTTATCTAAGTGAATTACTTATACTTCACTGTGCTCTCCTTTTATTCCTATGAATTATGAGGAAGAATTGTATTTTGTGTTTTATCTTCCATTTCATGCAGGAGGGGTATTTGCCATAAAACTGTTTCTCATTTACATTTCTGCTCACTTTGCATCTTCCTAATAAGGAGATGGAATTACCATGTATTCTTAGAATTCTTTTTACAAGTTAATCATACCATCAATTCCATTTCATTTATGACATTTTTATCTAAGTGAACACTTAAACTTCACTGTGCTCTCCTTTTATTCCTATGAATTAAGTACAGGTAAAGTATATGATGCTAATGATTTATACAAAAAAAGTTTTTAGATTGTAATGTCCCTTGGAATATAACATTAAGCTAATAAGGAATTACCATATGTGCTAAAGAGCCTCCCTAAATTTTCCCCATTGGCCAGTAAAAATTTCCGGATTAAGCCAATCTACCCTTCAAATAACCAAACTGATTATTGAGAGGCATTATGTCAAACACTTAACATACATGCAACCAAGAACCAATTTCGAAATATGCCAAACATCCTCAATACTGCCCCTTAATCTCATTGACACAATTTGTCAAACAGTTTGTAATCAATATCATTATATGCATACCAAATAAATAAATGTGACGGGAGCCTTTTCACAAATGCTTGGCATACATAGTAAGATAGAATCCTTGCAAATTGATTTCCAATCGTGAACAGCAATCAAGCCAGTAATATTGTTAAATGGAGGTCTGAAATTTTACAAGCAATGATTAATTACTGGAACCTGGTAAGATGGCACCCTGATGGCTGTAGGGTTGCTGGCTGTTCAAAAATGGATACTGCCCCAAGAGAAATTGATGTCCAAGAAAATCTCTTTGGCAATAAATAAACTGCACCTTCCTTAACAATTCGGCCTACAATGGGTACCTACTACCAGCTCAGCCTCTACCTAAAGAATTGTGAACTCGGCCCCTGTGAGGTTACTCTGGCTGTAGCAATTAATGATGATTTCACTGTAGAAGGCTCAGCTTCTAAATAGCCACAGAACTGCCACACAGGTTATCAATGAACCTGATTGCCATAAGAGGTGGTCTCAGCCTGCTCGAATTAAGGTGAATTCGGCCCTGTCCTCAGCTCAAATGCTCACAGCCTGTGATAAGGATGTAAATCCTCCTCTAAACAAATTGAAATTCGGCCCTCCAACTAGTATGCCCTGCCCCTCCAAAATAAAGAGCTACTTCTCCAGAGAATTCAACACATAGTGTCAAACAAACAAGTTCAACCCCTTTTTAATTCAAGCTCGGTCCCTTGTACTTTTCTGAACCCTGCAGTAACACAAGTTGGCTTCCAAAAATAATGGTGATAATTTTCTGCAAAAATTAACTCCTCAAATTATCAGCCTCCCTCAAATGCATCCGCCCTCTATTAAAATATGGTTGCCCTTCCTAAATCTCTCAGCGCTGCTAAATTAATTGTGGTTCATTGGAAACCCTTTTTGTTGTGTTTCAATAATTTACCCCTACCAAACAAAATTAAACCTCAAATCTCTGGCAAACATATTTTGCCAATCAATGCGCTCTAATAAAAAAACTGCAGTGATTCCTCTTTAAATTGGATAGGGTGTATAGTTTCAACACCAAACCTAATTTTCCTAGGGTTTTACCCCTTACTTAGCCACAGGGGCTCAAAATCAAATAAGAGGGATCATCCATCAACATGCCTAAATAATGATCTTGGGCTCCCTTTTATAATCTTTGGTCATCCCAATACCATGGGTGCCAATACCATGGGCAACTAACTATTCTGTTGGCACCAATACCATGGGCAAGTAAATACATAATAATGTGACTTTACAAAGTTCACCCTGTTCTCATAGCCACATATTAATCCAACGCAATCAATCATTTCCCCTGTAGTGATCACTCGGAAAGGGACATGACATAGATTATGTAAAAGAACAGCAACCTCTCCTTAGATGCATGCATCTCCTCAATAAGAGGGTAGTGTTGTCATGCATTCTTAGAATACTTTTTACAACTTATTTGAATTTCATGCAATCAATTCCATTTAATTTCTAAACATTTTTACGTGAGTGAAACACTTAGACTTCATAGTGCACTCCTTTTTAGTCCTATTAAAAGACCTACAGATTATGGGAAAGAACAGCAACATCTCCCTATCTCTCATATTTTGGAAATTGGACAAACAGTATTGTAGAATTCTATAATATAAAAGGGTAAACTCAGTGTAAAAGGACTACAACATATGCACTAAATCTTCTACTCATATTACTTTCAGGCTTCAGCACTGGCTATCATACTAATTTTCAGCATCATATTAACTCAGTCAATTACAGTTTATTTTTGTTGAATGACCTTCATTGAGTCCCGAAGAGAAGATTTCATCAGGACAGCAAGTGCTTGGGGATATGGTGTAGATTTCTATAAATAAAGGACTGCCATGAAAATTTAACTTGCAATCAAATCAAAAACAAATTAAAGATATTTCAATCAAAGAGTAGTGTTCAGCAGATTATGAAATAATAAGCAGCATCAAATGGAAACAATAGAAATTGTAGTTAGCATCAAACTATCTATACAGGACCCCGAATGCGGGTGACACGCCGCGAACATGCGAAGCCAGTTCTTCACAAGCACAAGCTGACGACGTCCTGCACAGCCAGTTTTAACCTAATGTGGAACCTCCTCTCAGCAATCATTCACATGGGCACTCTGTTGCACCTGAAATTCTGCCATACTCTGAATCACATGCAATCCCAAGCGAACTGTCCCAACTTGCAAATGCGAGCGTGCCACAGGTTTACAAAAGGTGTGGTCTCTCCTCACTCAGTGATCCCTTCGCTGCTCCAGTCGGCCTCCAGAGCCTTCTCTGCCTCCTCCCTTGCCATTCTGTTGTTGCTTCAGTTTCCCCGCGCGCTCCCCAGGTTGTGCGCTCTCCCTCTAGCGCGCCACCTTCAAGGTGCTAATCCTCAGGGGGCTTCTCCCGTTGATCCCCTCCAGGATGCATGCCCCCCGCGGCTTCCCCCCATGGTTGCGCGCCTACCTTTGGATTTCCCCGCTTTTGGGGATTCATCCCGCTATGTAATATCCCCAAATTGGGATTGCTAGCAAGGCATGCCTGAAAACACATTTTTCAAGAATGTATGCTACAGCAAACAAGATTAGCCCTTGGATCTCTTAGATCTGATAATCTAAGATCCAAATCCAAGAGGAAATCAGAAACCAAGCAAACTAGATGAGATAAACAAGCCTCTCACACCTAGAATGGCTGGAAAATGACCAATAATGGGACTGCAACAATATGCAAACACAATACTGGAGCTGCAGCAAGCTATTCATCCATGGAATGTGTCAAGAAACACTTCAGCATCAACTGTATGTACAGCAGCAAGAAGTATGATCCATTCTACCCACAAAAGATGGGGAAAAGCAGCTATTTTAGCCCTAAAAACATTAACTTCA
Organism: Pinus albicaulis; assembly: GCA_034641835.2. Lineage (NCBI taxonomy): Eukaryota > Viridiplantae > Streptophyta > Pinopsida > Pinales > Pinaceae > Pinus > Pinus albicaulis. The sequence goes on from CM076578.1 coordinate 836,232,235, forward strand.
AAGATTTGCGTAAAAATAAGGGCAAAGGACGGTGGGATCCCATAGCTTAGGTCATAAGAGACTTACATATCAAAATTCAGCCCAAACAAATGACTAGCTATTTTAAACAGATCTACCACTCCTGATATGGCTTAAAAATGCTGAAATCCCAGGACCTTTACTAAACAGAATTTTACTGAAGCATGTACAGCGTCATTTACAGAGGGTTTCTGCTACAATATGATGCCAACATCTGATATGGAGTTTTACTGCTCAGAACATGAAGAAAAATGGAGATCTAGCTCCTTTACACATCAGAAAGTTAACCCGGCAAGGGTTTCCTGAAAGTACAAGTGTAAGAATGACAGATCTACAAAATATGGATCTGGAAAACACAATTTACTGCAGCTTCATAAGAAAATAGTTGAATAATACATGAGAGAGAAGAAGAATGATGTACAATGCTTTTCCAAGAGAAGGGTTGGCCCTTCCTCCAAGGAAAAAGCTCACAAGCAAGAGATCAAACCCTACTACTATAGCACTCTAGAAAATGACGCAGTTTTTTAAGCTAACTGCGTTGTAGATGCTAAGAAGTGAGTTGGCCACATGCCAAGATCTGAAATCTAAAGCTCAAACAACAAATGCACTCTTCCAAGAGGTTAAATGACACACTCACTGAGAAGAGCCACCAATACAAGCTAGATCTGAGCAGATCTAGTCTCCACTTGCTGCAGCTCATTGAAACAAGAAAATCACAGCAGGATTTACGCTAAGGGAGATGGAGCTTGGCCATATGCCTAATAGTGGAAGAGAAGTGCAATGCCCTCCAAGAGCTACTCAATGGAAGGAGAGAGAATCCCTAAACAGGAAATCCTCACAATTCTCTGCTAAACAGCCAAGAAAATGAGATATGCCTAAGCAAACAATATACTCTAAAAATATAATATCATGAACAACCTTCCCTTGAGCCTTCCCCTTCCTTTTATAAGATGAGAGCTTTGACAAACCCTAAACCACCTTGAGGAATTATCTCCTTTCACATGAGGGCCTCCTTCTAGAACTGCGTTGTCCCTCCATGAGGTGCATTGAATCTAGACTGCGCTATAGATTTGGTCAAGGTTGACCTAGTCTTATAGCTCAAACCCATTCACACCTGCAAGTGCAATCAATCCAGCTCACAAATGCCTGCCTATGCTGATCCTTGTTCACACTGAACTAGTTTTATCGATGATCTCTTCTTCTTCATGCATGCATGTTGACTTAGTCAAACTTGACTATGTCCTCATCCATTTTGCCCTTGTTCACACCCATAAGTGTAAAATCTAGCTACTAAGATGATCCCCTTTTCACATTATAAGGGTATTTTATTGAGACAACCCTGATTTGCCTCTGTTCACATTGGGCATTGATTTATTTTGATGTTTTTAGGAGTTTACATGTTCTCCTTTACATTTTATTCATCAATTTAGAAAATCAAAACAAAATGAAATATTCCTATTAGCTTGGGCTAATTAGGAATATTACAGTCCTCCCCTCCAAAAATGTTGCTTGTCCTCAAGCAACTGCAAGGATAGAACTAAAATGGATTGGGAAAACTTCTTTCCCCAAGCAATCATCCATACAAGATGAGTCACCCTCTGCATGGCAACTCATGAAATGTCTCCTCCACCTTAGGTTCCTGCAAAAAAGGTGGGCTGAATAGATGAACATGATAGGCGAGATGGCCTACCCCATGCTGTCTTCCTCTCCACTCATGGCAAGTGTAGAGTACATACTGATCTTGGGTTGCAAATAGGTTGCCCTCAAGTGGCAAGAAGGAGAATAGATCTCCAAAGATCCTCCCTCCAACGTTGTAAAACCAGTTGGCCCAAAACATTCCACATGTGATGGATAGAAGAGCATCATCATATGGCATCCCATCACACATTTGGCCCACCTCCAAGAGAAACAAATATTTGGCTATGGTGGCCACAAATACTCCCATGTTCCCTTTAGAACATGTACTGCAGAAAATGTGTGAATCCTCTTCCCAAAAGAACACATCGAACCAATGTGTTTCCTCTCTAATCATGCTCCTCACAAAAGCAAGATCAACATCAGCAATTGGAACCATGATTAGCATCAAGAAAAAGGAAATATTGAAGGCTTCATATGATGCAGGAAGGTACCAACAGTCTCCCATGAAGTTACAGCGCAGTTTTTCCAACTGTAGCTTCAGAATATTACAAAGCAAGTGGTTTCTAGATAAATGGTGGTCTATGTATGTTATTTCATTTACTAAATAATAGTAGATGGTTGCATACAACAAATAAACATACATGAAGTAATACAACACTTGCCCATGGCCATATAAGAGATGGTTGCCATATAAGCGATGGTTGTCTCCATCATAAATTCTGGCCCATTGTTGATCATGGAGCTCAATGAAAAGCTTGCCCTCTTGTGGAGCAATGCACTGCATAGAAATGGTAAGAGTATGAAAATCACTAAATGCAACAACAAGATCCTGACCATGTGTTATAGGGTCCATGAACAAATTCTCCATAATGATATGATATACTCTCATGAAGAGAAATGAATCATGTGTTGCATGAAGATCCTTCCTCATGTACTTGGAAATCCAAGCCAAGAAGAACATATCACAGCAATAGATGTCTCCATCCATTACTTCGTCTTTCTCACCTCCTCCTTGTCCATCAAGTGCACCACGAGTGAAATGATCATGGGGACACTCCATCCATAAGTTCATGCTCCAGAGTGACAGCGTTGTTGGCCTATGAAAATAGGCTCTTGCCAATACATAGCTCCTTACTTTGACATTCTCAATGTCAAAGACATCTTCCATAATGTTGCTGCAAACAAGTTCTTCCTTCCGGAGTGGAAATATTTCCAGATCATCCAAGTCTAAGGGGATAATGCTATCTCCTCCTCCTACAACATCATGCAATGTGTGAGAGCAAATCTGCTCTCACTCTCCCAAGAACATCCCAAGCAACAAAATCTTTTGTTGCCTCCTCATACTCCCATCATCCAAATCATGTAGTGAAAACATGGTGATTGACATGAAGAATGTTATGTCAACACAATGTGTCCATACTCTTTGCTGCTCAATGATGCAAGTATCCTGCCACACATCTTTCCTCTGCATACCCCTAGAAAGAGGATGATGGCCAAACTCTTTCAAGAGTAACTAGCGCAACCAAGCCTCCTGTTGCCCAATATCATAGATCTGTAAATAGCTTTCCAGCTTCTTGCTCATCACCCACATCCACTCAACCCATTGTGGATGTCTCCTTCCATCCTCCATCTTGGTACTCCTCCCATGAAGGCTACCATCATCCCAAATCAGATTTATGCTCTTGCATCTCATGGGATGTTGAAATGCAATCTTCTCAAGGATCAATTTGACCCTATAAGGATCCAAATAGGTGGTAGGCAAAAACCTCCCATCATGATGTGGATGGCTCAAGAAGTGTCCAACACACACATGAGAGATGTTATCCATCTGAAGATGTCCTCTATCATCTATCTGTCCCTCCTTGAATCCATGAAGATCCAAGTGTGAAAAGGAAAGAGCCTCCTCAGACTATTGAAGAACTTTGCACTCCATGAAATGTTGAAGTGCACCTTTCATGGGATCGCTTGATGAGACCTCCCCCTAATGCATGGTCTTCCAAAACCAGTGAGGACTTAGAATTGCTGCAGGTAGAAGTTTATCTTTGAGTTGGGGAGTGCTCATTGAGAAAGTGTCATCTAGAAAGGAGAAAGGGTTTCTCACTTCAAGATGTCTACTATCTACCATTTCTTCCTCCTTTGCTTCATGAATGAAGTTGTCATGTGAATGCTCCCATAAGGCATGGGTCCTCTTTTCTTCATCACTGCTTTTACACAGCGCAATGCAACTCTATTGCTCTTGATCTGCAGCATGCAAAGATGTAAATCCTTCTTCCTCTAGCTGAATGAACTGAGGTAAAGCTAGAATCTCCTTGGAGGCTCTAGATTTAGCTTTGTATTCACTTAGAATCTTAGATTCCAAGTGTCCTTTATGCCTCTTGTCTTCTGCTCTCTAAGAATAGGAAGTGCATGGCTCTTCCTCTTCTTGAAACCCTCTAGGAGTTTCACTGCAACTCTTCATATGCTTAACCTCCTTGGGGAGGTCCTTCTTGGATCTGAAAAGTGCTGAGATCAAGCTCATCCTCTTCATCATTCTGATCTTGCTCCATCTGATGGCTGGAACTCACAGGCTGAGCTAAGACTACGCTTTGATACCACTGCAATATCCCCAAATTGGGATTGCTAGGCAAGGCATGCCTGAAAAACGCATTTTTCAGTAATGTATGCTACAACAAACAAGATTAGCCCTTGGATCTCTTAGATCTCATAATCTAAGATCCAAATCCAAGAGGAAATTAGAAACCAAGCAAACTAGATGAGATAAACAAACCTCTCACACCTAGAATGGCTAGAAAATGCCCAATAATGGGACTGCAGCAATATGTAAACACAATACTGGAGCTGCAGCAAGCTATTCATCCATGGAATGTGTCAAGAAACACTTCAGCATCAATTGTATGTACAGCAGCAAGAAGTATGATCCATTCTACCCACAAAATATGGGGAAAAGCAGCTATTTTAGCCCTAAAAACGTTACCTTCAGAGATTTGCGTAAAAATAAGGGCAAAGGACAATGGGATCCCATAGCTTAGGTCATAAGAGACTTACATATCAACTTTCAGCCCAAACAAATGACTCTAGCTATGTTAAACAGATCTACCACTCCCGATATGGCTTAAAAATGTTGAAATCCCATGACTTTTACTAAACAGAATTTTACTGAAGCATGTACAGCATCATTTACAGAGGGTTTCTACTACAATATGATGCCAACATCTGATATGGAGTTTTATTGCTCAGAACATGAAGAAAAATGGAGATCTAGCTCCTTTACACATCAGAAAGATAACCCGGCAAGGGTTTCCTGAAAGTACAAGTGTAAGAATGACATATCTGCGGAATATGGATCTGGAAAACACAGTTTACTGCAACTTTACAAGAAAATAGCTAAATAATACATGAGAGAGAAGAAGAATGATGTACAATGCTTTTTCGGGAGAAGGGTTGGCCCTTCGTCCAAGGAAAAAGCTCACAAGCAAGGGATCAAACCCTGCTACTACAGCACTCTAGAAAATGAAGCAGTTTCTGAAGCTAACTGCGTTGTAGATGCTGAAAAGTGAGTTGGCCACATGCCAAGATCTGAAATCTGAAGCTCAAACAACAGATGCACTCTCCAGGAAGTTAAATGACATACTCACTAAGAAGAGCCACCAATACAAGCTAGATCTGAGCAGATCTAGTCTCCACTTGCTGTAGCTCACTGAAATAAGTAAATCACAGCAGAACTTACGTTGTCTAAGAGAGATGGAGCTTGGCCATATGCCTGATAGTGGAAGAGAAGTGCAATGCCCTCCAAGAGCTACTCAATGGAAGGAGAGAGAATCCCTAAACAGGAAATCCTCACAATTCTCTGCTAAATAGCCAAGAGAATGAAATATGTCTAAGCAGACAATATACTCTGAAAATATAATATCATGAACAACCTTCTCTTGAGCCTTCCCCTTCCTTTTATAAGATGAGAGCTTTGGCAAACCCTAAACCACCTTGAGGAATTATCTCCTTTCACATGAGGGCCTCCTAGAACTGCGCTGTCCCTCCATGAGGTGCATTGAATCTAGACTGTGCTGTAAATTTGGTCAAGGTTGACCCAGTCTTGTAGCTCAAACCCATTAACACCTGCAAGTGCAATCAATCCAGCTCACAAATGTCTACCTACACTAATCCTTGTTCACACTGAACTGGTTTTATCGATGATCTCTTCTTCTTCATGCATGCACGTTGACTTAGTCAAACTTGACTATGTCCTCATCCATTTGCCCTTGTTCACACCCATAAGTGTAAAATCCAGCTACTAAGATGATCCCCTTTTCACATTATAAGGGTATTTTATTGAGATAGCCCTGATTTGCCTCTGTTCACATTGGGCATTGATTTATTTTGATGTTTTTAGGAGTTTACATGTTCTCCTTTACATTTTATTCATCAATTTAGAAAATCAAAACAAAATGAAATATTCTTATTAGCTTGGGCTAATTAGGAATATTACACGTTGTGCACTTTCTGAGGCAGGCACCTTTGCTACGCACCCCCCTTCTGCGCGCCCCCTATTGCATAACCCTCTGTTGCGTACCCCTATGTTGTGCTTCTCTGTTGCGCTCTCCTGTAGCGCATTACAGTGCTTTTAGACTAGTCACACCCTCTCTGCCTGTTAGCCCCCCATGGTTCCGCATCAGCACCAAAAGACTACCAGGGGTAGCCACAGAGGCGCATTCTCGAGTCGCTATCAACACAAAGATGACCATCGTCTGGAGTCCATGGAAGGATCCTCTTCTAGCAGCCATGACAAGGAAGCACCACAATGGTTTGAGCGCACCCAAGATGAGATTGCCTTACCTCCGGAGAATCAAAGGGGCAGAAGAGGCCCCAGGAAGTCCTCCATTGCGCACTCTGAGCCGCCCACTCCCCGCAAAACCGAGTCTCTCCTGTTCAAGAGACCACGGAGGAGGACAATGATGTGTGGATCATGAATTTGGACCTCTGTTGCGAACATCGCGATAAAATTGCGATTTTTTTTCACCAAAACGATTTAATCGCCGATTTTTTCGGCGATTTTTATATTTTGAAAAAATCGTGAAATAAATCGTGATTTTGCGATTTTTTCATAAAAATCGCGATTCGACCTAAAAAAAATCGTGGGTCTGTCAAACAATTACCCAACAACATGCAAATTCGATTTTTTTTTTGTCATTTTTGTAGATAGAGGTTAAGAAATAGAGCTAAGGAGGAGGAGAAGTCATCTTGAGAGGACACACAGTGGGTGAGACAACTTGATAGGACACCTGATATGGAGGCCATCTCTTTAGATGCGATTAACACCACTTCTGCATGGAGGGTTGAGGTTGAGAGGCCTATCATGGAGTCAGCCCCTGATTGGATAGAGCATGAGGTAGTGGAGGGGGAGGAAGAGGAGGAGGAGGAGGAGGAGCAATAGCAGGAGCAGCAGGAGGAGGAGGTGACACCACCTACCCCTGCTATCGGTAGAGGACGTGGTCTGACTCCTTTAGCTCCTGGTGCTTCAAGTTTTGGTGCTTCAGATTCTAGAGCACAACAGAGTCCATTCCCAACTCCGCCAACTTCGTCTAGAGGGAAAGCTGTTACATTTTCTCGCAAGAGGGGTAGAGGAAATCAGTAGTATAGGTTATTTGGTGCATTCCTTTGTATATGGCATTATGACTCATGATATGAGATACATTATTATATTTTTTGTTGATATTTTGAGGCTGAGTTGAGACTCAAGACTTAGTATTCAGGACATGATTCACTGTTATGTGTGATGTAGCACTATACATGATATTACACATCTTATATATTAGTTTTTTTTCATATTATGTGTCAATGCATTTATTTTATGTTGTGGATGCTTTAGATATTGAAAAGATTGAAAAAAAATGAATATTTTTGTATGTGCCGATTTTTTCACGATTTTAACCGATTTTTACGATTTTTTCCGATTTTTTTCCCCTCGTCGATTTAATCCCAATCACGATGTTCGCAACACTGATTCGAACGAAGTCTGAAGAAGAGTTCCAGATGCTGAGTACCCAATAGCTCCTATCATCTGCGCACCCACTACAAAGCCCCTGCACGTGCCTACTACTAAGGAGGAGGCCATTGCACAGGAATACGGATACCACATCGAGGAGGAGGACCCTGCTACTAGATAAGGAAGGAACACCATGACTGCGCAGTTGCTCAGCTCTTTTCTGTTTTCTGTTATTTCAACACATACTACAGACCTTTTGTTTTTAAATGTGTCACAGCATACTTTGTAAATAATGATTGTTTGATGTTATTAAGAGGCTGGTTTCCTCCTAGGAGGCAGCCCCAAACCTGCGCTATTTTGAAAGCCTCTAAGGCTAGGATTGGTTAAGCACCGCTTATCATCTCAGCCCAACGCCTATGTAAAGTTTTCTTTTGATCGTTTAGCCTAACTTACAAAAAAAAAACTATCTGTACAGGAAAATAACCTGTCATGGATACCATGGGTCTAATAAAGAAGTGCATATTCTGATGATTTTAGCAAATAATGGAGATAGTTAAATCCTAGTCAATTTTTTTAATTGGTGTACGACTTAAGTGGACAACTGAGAAATGATCATAAAGTGCCCAGATGAATAATTAGTTCATATTCATAATAAGAACCAAACCTCTTGAGGCCATTTCTATGTTACACAGTCTCCTGAACGAATATGATTGCCTTCAACGACTCCTAGTGACTTGCATCAAAACATATCTCAAACATTGGTATTGGACTCTTCTTGGGAACGTATTTGGCCAGGCAGACAACCCAAGATTTAGACTCAACAAGTGAAAAACTCAGCGAAGTACAAAATATAAAAATACACAAATGCTTATCAAAACAAAACAAAAAAATCATTTATATCAAATTGTTCTACGCCCATACAACACAAAATATAAATAGATGTCCATAATTGTTACATTCTGCATAATGATAGATGAAATCAGGACAAACTGTCCCTGTTATGATGTCGTAGTTACGTTTGTCGATGCCCTATTTGCTTTGGTGTGCTACTTAGTACTCTTGGTCACCTGTGGTCACATTCACGAAAGGGCAAAGCATAGCAGCAAAAAACACAGGAAAGAGGACCAGTTTCATAGGGTTTTTAAGTGTTTATATGTTTTCTCGAGTTTTACTCCCCTGAGAGTCAAAACTGCTTGTTTGAAGGCCAAGCAGAGTCAAGCTCAAGGACTCGCAAGGGCCCCGATAACGCTAATCTCAACAAATGGAAATAAACCTTAATAAAGAAAATGTAGATTTAGACCTTGAGTGGGATTGGTTTAATAGCCATGTTTGAAGGCCAAAAAGAGTCAAATTCAGGAACTCTCAAGCCTGACAACACTAATCTCAACAAAGGCAAATAAGCCCTAGTCCAAGAAAATATGGAATTATAATTTGAGTGGGATAGATTCAGTGGCATACACTCCTAGAGACTTGTATCAAAACAAATCTCAACTACTGGCACGAGACTCAGCTTGGGAACATACTCGGCCAGGGAGAAAACCAAAGATTTAGACTCGGCTAGTGAAAAATCAGCAAAATACAAAAAATAAAAACTACACATAATTATGAAAACAAATAATTCTTCACTTATATCAAATTGTTCTATGCCCATAAAATGTAAAATATGAATAGATGTCGATAATCGTTGCCTTGTGCATAGTGAAAGAAGAAATCAGCACAAACTGCCTCTGCTATAGTGCCATAGTTAAGTTCGTGGATGCCCTAGTTGCTTTGATGTGCTACTTAGTCCTCTTGGTCACATGCGGTCACATTCACTAAAGGACAAAGCAGAGCAGCTAACAATACGGCAAAAGGGGCCAGTTTCAGAGAGTTTCTAGGCATTTATAGGTTTGCCCGAAACGCTGAAAAAAAGAGAGAAGAGAGAGATCGAAAATCATACACACCTGTGCTCGGACAAAGCCGGAGAGAGCAAAAGTTGTGAACTGGCCCGTGTATATTCCGTTCTCATCCACGTGCCCGACATTTAATTGCACCGATGCATGGTCCTTTGACGTTATCAGCCGATTAGTTGCAGAGCTGTCGAATACGAATTCAATTTTTTCAACCATTCGCCCCACAAAAACCAACAAATTAAAAACAATAACTCCTGTGAACCAAAAAAAAAACAACAACATTTTACCATTTCCTTGGAATGTAAAGATCGATATTCTGTCCTTCTTCGTTCTGCATGGTGATGGTGTCTCTCTGCCTCGCAGATTATGCTACAGAAGGGCAAAGAAGGGATGCTATACTTGTTGTCGGTCGTATCGTAAGACAGGTTCCCTTGCTTCAAGTTCGCTTGCTTCAATAATGCTGCACGGCACAGGTAAGAGGAGTGTAGGGTTAGGGTTTTCAAACCTTTGTCTTCCGAGAAATATACCACCAAACTACTTGCAATAATGGCTTCCTTCACCAAATCTAAGAATCTAATGTAGATACTACCTAATACCAGCGTTGTGGTTTTGCAAATTCTTTTTTTTAATTTTGATATTTTGGTTTAAAATTAGTTAATATGAATTCAACACCTTAAAATATTTAAGAATTCAAATTTAAATTTGTGATTTCAATAAATTTTTCTAGCAAATTAAACTATCCAAAACATATCATATAGACTATGATTAAAGACGGCAAAGACATGATTAACCGCTCTATAACTCATTTAGCCACAACTTATCGTGCTTAAATTTGTTAGAACCAAACACCTACCACAATTTCACTAAGTGAAATGTCTCGCAATAATATACCAACCTAGAATCCACCAGAAATTTTCTTACATGTAACTATACACAATACATTGTTTGTGATTCACCTCTCTTATGTAATATATTGTCCCTCAATGTTTTAATGGGGCAAGGGAATGTTGAATATGTTGATTGTCTTATGGGTTCTTAAGATGGTAGATTTTGATTTATTCATGGTTAATTATTGGCATAAAGGGGTGGTAAGAGTAAGAGTAAGAGTAAGGGTGGTTCTTTATCATTGCACAAGCATATGCATGGCCTTGGGAAAGGACCTAAATTTTTTTTTTAAGTAGATGTAGTTTTTAGAGGTTTCTAAATAACCAAATTATTAAAGGTCAAATCATTGACTATATTAGGAGAGCCCATGGTGATTATTAAATCCATGTTTTGGAGATTTGCTCTAGTGAAAAGAAAGCTTGTTATGATTATAACCAAAGCCAAAAAAGGGCAAGTTCAATGGATAAGGTCTCCGTCTTCCATGTGAGGTGTGAGCTCAACTTCAAAGTTGATACATATACCAAATGGACCATAAGCTTATACTTAGGTGAACTTATCCAAAATCAAGTGCACACCACATACAACATCCCCTAAGGTTGGTTTAATTATGTGTCAATCCTTAATTAATATCCATGTGAATCTTTGTTAAACATATCAACACGGCAATATTAGGAGGAGAGCACCAAGAACATGACCCAACCTCTCTCACATGTGAGCTTTAACCTTGGCCTTGTGTATTGAATGTCTTAACATGTAGTCATAGTGTCATTGCGAGATAATGGAATACATTTTGAAGAGAATTGGGAACAATTGTGGTCAAGAATTGTCGGTGCCAACCCTCTAGGTACATGAATTTGGGAGGATTGTATGGGACCTTGGTTATTTCATGCCAATGGTGAGAAATTCATTTGGAATAGCAAGGGATGCAATTTTTTTGGCTTCAATGTGATAGATTTGGCACCTTGGGTCTTCAATCTTCTAATATTTTGATTCCAAGAAAGGGAAATTGAAAGAGACTTCAGGTGTGACTTGGGTATCTAATTTTCTTCTTTGGCCCTATCTTTTTATGGTTGGTTTCCTCTATATTATCCTTCTCTAGACAATCATTTTAATTTTTAATAGTGGAGAAACTTTGGGCAAAGGGTTATGTGTTATCAATTCTTTATGGATAAAGGTGGTTTCTTTAGCCTTCTCTTTTGATCTTTTTAGTTGAGGTTGTGTCAGTTTTGTTCTTTTCCATATTCGCTCAGCGGGATTTAGGGCTCAGAGTTTGTCTGGTATTCTTGGTGTCATTTCTTACTAGACACTCTTATGCCATGAGATTTGGTTGCATTTGGTTAAGGGTCCCTACATTATTATTCTATGCACGACATATGTAGCCCACTCTCCTTTTTCAAGGGTCAAAGTTCATGTGTAGGTCTACCTACTATAGATTATAGGTGTGACATTGAGAATAGGTACATCATGGAATTCAAAAGGATTTTGAAGAGGCACAAGAAGTATATTCAATACAAAAGTACACACTATTTTCACTAACCACTAAGGTGCCCAAGTATGATCACCATTATGTTTCTCAACATGCAACAACTATGAACCTAATGATACATCAAAAACATAGGTTTGATATCTCAAAGGTTGAATGTAGCATGCTACAAATTTTGGCCCTCAATCTTTGTAAAGGATTCTCCCTCATCTACATCAAACAACAATACCCAAGTAACTATAGATAAATTGAATTGAAGGAAGATGATATGGTCCTTGAACTAAAAGAATGAATGGGCATTGAGTATCAACACTCTACTCTTTTGGATGTTAGTCAAGAAGAAGTTAATAGCTTACATGTTTTTTTGTGAGTAGTAATGTTTTAGAGTCACAATATTATTAGGAGTTTTTTTCAAGATAGCTAAATGTAGAGAAATATGGAATGTCCTTTTTGTCATATGCAGTAAATTGTGTTATGTAGTATCAAAAAATTGCTTGACCTTGGGCTTTGGAGTGTTGGGTATGTGTTATATTCTTTGCATAACTAACCCCATGCACAATTTATATGCACCGTGTACATAAGGGGGTTATAGAGGGGTTGTCAACACCACCCCCCCCCCCCACACACACATGAGGTTTGGGGCAACACCCCGAAGAAAAAAAAAGTTGGTCTGTTGCATCTGCATTTGGTGGTTTTCAACACGTCGTTTTCACTTTTAGTAGTTTTTAGGCACATGATGGTTTTTCTCATGGTTTTATAGATCCGGGCAAAGGAATTACAATTTTATTCTAGTATAGGGTTAATGGATTGAGGGTTTTATGAATGCTACAACATATACATATTGTATTGTAACATTGAAAAGATAATATATTGAAAAATATCTTGTTGGTTTTCCCATTTTGGATTTCTAGAATAAAATATTTGTGTTAATATGTGTGTTTTCCATTGAATCTTTTTTGTTTTATTGAGAATATGTTTGCAGGAATCATCTATGCAAAGTTAAAGCCTACATGGAGCTCTGAAACAATCCTTGTATACTTCCATTAGCATTAGCTACAACTTTTTAAATAATATAATATTTTTCATGTTCTGGTTAAAAAAATAAAAAATCCCAACACGATAATGATGATTACATGCCTCTTTCTTTTCTTAGTCTCATAAAATATTGCAATAATGGATTTATGGTCCTTCTCTTCCTATACACAAAATGCCCACACACTCATACTACACTCATTGAGTTCACGGGGATTATTGGTGTTGGTTACAAATAGAGGGCAACAATAAACACGAACAAATTTCTTTAAGGTTTGTAGCAAAATCTAAGAAGAAGGAAGAAGATGCTTGCACGAACAAAATGATGGTACATATACCTTTCACTTGGGTGAGACCACATAGAGTACCAAATAGATTTGGTGAGAAAATGTGGGATAGTTGTGTGGAGCCTTTATAATAAACTTGACAAAACATATAATGATAATGATTCAAAAAAAGGTAACATAGGTTAATGTGCTATCTCACTAAAACCCCTTGTGATCCCCTCTTGTAAGCTCATGGTGCCCTTTGGCCTTTTGTTTCCTATTTGACGGTTTTGCATTATATTTCATATTTCTTATTTTACATATCTTTTCTAACATAATAAAAATTGCACCTTGTTAGCATTTACCCACATGGTGACTAGGAAATGTAGCAAAAGAGAAACATGATATGCAACATAAACATAAATCCATATGTATAGTCATTCTCTTGTTGGGTCATGACCTTAGGTTCCCACTGCTAGGTCCTTATAATACTAGTGTATCCCCTTAGTAGTATTGTTAGTGCAGCCCCCTTATTGTTATTGTTGTGCCCATGTAGTCCCCATATTGTTATTATTGTGCCCCATAGAAGCCCATTATTGTTATTTTTGTGCCCTTACGTTGTTATTGTTATGTTGGCTAGGATTATATTGTGACCCCTTGGACTCCTATATATAGAAATGAGGTTTTGTCATTTGTATCATCCAAGCATTGTTCATTTATGTAATGTAAAGGAGGTTTCCCCCTAAGAGACTGAATTCAAAGTCGTTGATCTATCTTTTCTTCTATTTTGTGAGCTAGTTTCGTAACATTTGGTATCAAAGCTTTGGATTCTAGGGTTTCACTGCTGCAAACAGGCCATCTTGGAATTTTCGCTATAACGTTTTTTCTACAATAATTCAGAAGTTGAATTTTTTACCACGTGAAGACGTAACCTTTATGAACTTCATGTAAAAATTTCAAACCTTGGTTCGCAATATTTTCAAAGATATGATCTATGGAAGTTAGGGTTTTTGTAGGCTCCAGAATTTCATCTTAAACAGATGACCGAGGGAAAATCATCATAACTTTCGTTTCAGTATCGGATTGGAATTTTGTAAAAAGTGGATAAAATTACATGGAATGTAATTTCTTGTATATCAATTTCAGATCCAAACATCGAAACAATGACACGTCACGTCGTATAAGTTCGCTTTACTGAACCAGCCCATAATTAGGTCATTGTGGGAGATCGTGCATAAATTTTCCTTGAAGAATCCAAATTAGGTCTGGCCTATGGCATTGGAAAGAAGACTTAAAGGGCTACTACAGGACCGAATTTCAAATCTTGAAGTTCCCAAATCACATAGATAAATCAGGATCAATATCGACCTACTAAAAAGCAAGAAAAAGGTATCTATTTGTTTTTTTTTAAATTGCGTAACTTTTGTTTGAAAAAGCAGTTTGAAGTGATTCCAAGGGAATATTGAAGCATATATATAAGTATTGGATTCTAAAATTCCTCCCAAACATAATTCCACACCCATTAAATCCTCATAAAACTCTACTATGCAACATGAAGAGGAAGAAGTGCAGCATGATATATCAAAATTACGGGACCAAGTGCAACAAATTTCGCTCTCACAAAGAGCAACCAAAGAAGAACTAAAAGGTGACATGGATGGTTTAAAAGGTGACATGAATGGTTTAAAAGGTGACATGGATGGTTTAAAAGGAAACATGGAATATTTTAAGAAATACATGGGAGGTTTAAAGGAAGGTTTGACAAAGTTGTTACAAGAAAATCTTCCTAATGGCAAAAAGGTAGTAAGGAAACTCATGAAGAGAACAAAATAAATACTAATCATGATTTCATAAACTCTAATGTTGGATTGAAAACCCACCATATTTCAAAGATCGATATGAAGAATTTTGATAGCAAGGATCCTGTAACATGGATACTATAGATGGAGCAATATTTTTATCTCCATAATGTGAAAAACACATAAAAGGTACATATTGCAACTTTATATTTAGAACCCAATACATTTGTATGGTATCGATGGCTTTGCTCTCGTAAACAAATTGTAAATTGGTCAATTTTTACGGAGGAAATGATAGCATGTTATGAAGATACAAAGAGCAACACCTTCTTTAGCCAATTGATAAATCTCAAACAAAAGGGTTCAATGGTGGAGCACATTGAGGACTTCCAAAATTTGAATATAAGGGTAATTGATATTCTAGAGGAACACAAGATTGACGTCTTCATAGGGACTTTAAAGGATAACATCCAACATGAGGTTTGCCTTTGGGAACCTGATCATTGGAGAAGGCATTCAGGTTGGCAAGAAAAATTATGGCAACAAGGAAGCCTACCACTCACAATTATAAATATGGAAGTGTTGCTACTCCTAGACTTCCACAACCTACAATGTTGACACCACAACAATTGGAAGAAAAAAGAGAAAAAGGGATTTTCTACAATTGTGATAGAAAATACACTAAAGGTCATAAGTGTGCTGAGAATAAATTATTTTACATAGATTGTGAAGAGGAGGAAGAAAAGGAACAAGAAACTTCAAAAGAAGATGATATACACCAGGAACCAACCCTATAGGAAGAAGAAATAAATCCGACCATATCCTGTAATGCATTGGCAGGAATTACCACTCCTCAAACTCTCAAGATAGAAGGACATATCAAGAAGAAAAATGTAATAGTGTTGATTAATTCGGGTAGTACCCATAATTTTATTCATTGTAAGGTAGCCAAGGAATTGAATTGCTTCCTATACCCAGCACCAGAGTGTCAAGTGATGGTTGCAAATGGAGGAACTATAAATTGCTCTAGAAAGTGCCATAATATCAAACTAACCATGGGGTAATATGTATTAAATAATCCAATGCTCTCCCTCCCAATGGGTGGTGTTGATGTTGTATTGGGAGTACAATGGTTACAATATTTGGGGACGATAGCTTTTAATTTTCAAAAACTTTTCTTGAATTTTTTTTCAGAAGGAAAGGAAGTTTAATTACGGGGTATTGCAGGGAAGCCAGGAAAGATAATCAACCCTAATGTCATGAAAAAGCTTCCGAAGAAAGAACAACGAGGCGTAATTGCACAATATGCTCACTATAGGTTCAAACATCAAAATCATCTATGTCTCCAGATCTCCAAAAAGTCTTGGACAATCATCCTAAGGTATTTGAGACTCCCACCTATTCGTGATCATGATCATGCTATTAATTTGATTCAAGAAAGTGTTCCTCCAAACATTAGGCCTTACAAATACCCTTATACTCAAAAGAATGAGATTGAACGTATGGTTGCGGAAATGATAGAGGCTGGTATAATTCAACCTAGTAAAAGTTATTTCTCTGCTCCATTAGTATTGGTGCACAAGAAGGATGGATCATGGGGTACGTGTTCAGATTATAGGGAGCTAAACAAGCTCACTATTAAAGGTAAATTTCCCATCCTCGTCATTGATGAATTACTGGGTGAATTACACGGAGAGATTTACTTCACCAAGATGGATCTTCGTTTTGGATATCATCAAATTAGAATGAAGACTGAAGACATTTTGAAAACAACATTAAGAACTCACGAGGGTCATTATGAATTTTTGGTCATGCCTTTTGGCCTTACTAATGCACCTTCTGCATTTCAAGGTTTGATGAATTCCATTTTCAAACCCTTCCTTAGAAAATTTGTGTTAGTATTTTTTGATGATATATTAATCTACAACAAGTCTTGGAAGGATCATGTTCAACATGTTGACATGGTGCTCAAACTATTGGGGAGAAACAATTATATGTAAAAACCTCCAAATGTTTCTTTGGAGAACAAGAGGTGGAATATTTGGGTCATATTGTATCTCATGAGGGTGTTAAGATAGACCCTAACAAAATTAAATCCAATTAGGAATGGAAAATCCCTACAACCATAAAGAATCTTCGAGGATTTTTGGGTTTAAAATGGTATTATCGCAAGTTTGTTAAGAACTATAAGAGAATATCGGCACCTTTAACATCATTACTAAAGAAAGATGCATTTTATTGGACTCCAGCAGCAACTAAGACCTTTGAACATCTTAAAGATGAAATGTGCCAATCATCGCTCTTAGTTACGCCAGACTTCACAAAAACCTTTATTATGGAATGTGATGCCTTAGGAAATGGAATTGGTGCAATTTTAATTCAAGAAGGAAGAATCATTGCTTTTGAAAGCCATCCAATCAAAGGAAAGTATTTATTGAAACCTATTTATGAGAAGGAAATGTTGGCAATACTGCATGCACTAAAGCAACGATGACCTTACCTAATGGGAAGACACTTCAAGGTAAAAACAGATCACGATAGTCTTAAATATGTTTTGGAACAAAGATTATCTTCAGAAGAGTAGCAAAAATGGGTCACAGAGATGTTGGGTTATGACTTTGAAATTATCTACAAAAAAGGGAAGCAAAATGTTGTTGCAGATGCACTCTCAAGAAAGGATGAGGATGTGGAAGCATTGCTTCGTGCCATTTCTATTATCCAACCTGAGTGGATAAACAAAGCAAGGGATGAATGGTAGAATGATGAAGAGGTGTGGACACTCATTCAAAAGTTGCAGCAAGATCCCAATACACCTGAAACATTTATCTAGAAAAACAATTCATTATGGTACTAAGATCGCTTATAACTTTGTAAGAATTCCAAACTCAAACAAAAGGTTCTTTTGGAATTGCACACCTCTCCCTTAGGATAGCACTCAAGATTTTTAAAAACTTACCATAGGGTCAAGAAGGAATTTTTTTGGGATGGCCTTAAATCTGATATTCAAAAGTTTATGCAAAATTTTTAGTTTGCCAACAAAATAAAGTTGAGACAATTAAGTAACCAGGTCTGTTACAACCTTTATTGGTTCCAAGTCAACGTTGGGAGGAGGGTTCAATGGATTTTATCACAAGTTTACCCAAGTCTGAAGGAAATATTGTCATCATGGTGGTAGTTGATATATTTACCAAGTATGCACACTTTTGTGCATTATCTCATCCATTTAAATCTAGTACAGTTGCTACTGCACTTATGGAAATACTTCAAAAGCTACATGGAAACCCAAATATTATTGTAAGCGACAGAGATCCCATTTTTACAGGAAATTTTTGAACGGAATTATTTTCTTGTTTGGATACTCAATTAGCTCATAGCTCATCATATCATCCTCAATCTAATGGGAAAACTTAGATAGTGAACAAATTTTTGGAAGGATGTCTTCGTTGCTTTGTATCTGATAAACAGAAACAATGGGTCAAGTGGTTACCTCTGGTTGAATGGTGGTATAACACTTCCTTCCATACTACAGCAACAATGACAGCATTTATGGCACTTTATGGATATCATCCACCCTCCAACACATCATCTTTAAGAGAAAGTTCTAAGGTTCAAGCAGTGGAAGATCACATCGAGCATCAACAACAAGTTCTCCAACTAAAAGGATAACCTCACTTTGGTGCAGAATCACATGAAACAACAGGAAGATCAACATCGCAACGAAAGAATTTTTGATGTAGGCAACTCAGTATTTTTATAGCTACAACCATACAAACAAATATCCCTCAAGCAACCTAAGAAGGATAATAAATTATCACCAAAGTATTATGGTCCTTACAAAGTGTTGCAAAAGATTGGTACTATGGCATACAAATTGGAGCTTTCTGCATCTTCCCGAGTGCACCTAGTTTTTCATGTTTCATGCTTAAAGAAGGTTATAGGTGACAAGCTCCCAGTTCAAAAAATATTGTCGTAACTCGACGAAGAAGGAAAAGTCACATTGGAACTTGAAGAAGTCATGGAAAGAAGAATTCGACAACTACGAAAATCGATCAATTTCAGAGTACCTCGTCAAGTGGAAGAACTTACCCGTTGAAGATTCGACATGGGAGGATGAGAATTTTATACAAAAGCATCCAAAACTACTCAAGCGTTGAGGACAACACTTTTTTGAAGGAGAGGGGCATGCTAGGTCCATATAATACTAGTGTATCCCCTTATTTTTATTGTTAGTGTAATCCCCTTATTGTTGTTTTTGTGCCCATGTAGTCCCCATATTGTTATTATTGTGCCCCATAGAAGCCCACTATTGTTATTGTTGTGCCCTTACATTGTTATTTTTATGTCGGCTAGGATTATATTGTGACCCCTTGGACTCCTATATATAGAAAGGAGGTTTTTTCATTTGTATCATCCAAGAATTGTTCATTTATGTAATGTAAAGGAGGTTGCCCCCTCGAAGAGGCTGATTTCTAAGTCGTTGATCTATCTTTTCTTCTATTTTGTGAGCTGGTTTCAAAAAGCTGGTTTAAATAATATAATATTTGTCATGTTCTGGTTAAAAAAATAAAAAATCTCAACGCGATTATGATGATTACAAGCCTCTTTCTTTTCTTAGTCTCATTAAATATTACAATAATGGATTTATGGTCCTTCTCTTCCTATACACAAAATGCCCACACACTCATACTGCACTCGTTGAGTTCATGGGGATTATTGGTGTGGGTTACAAATAGAGGGCAACAATAAACACACACAAAATTATTTAAGGTTTGTAGCAAAATGTAAGAAGAAGGAAGAAGACGCTTCCACGAACAAAATGATGTTACATATACCTTTCACTTGAGTGAGACCACGTAGAGTACAAAATAGAGTTGGTAAGAAAATGTGGGGTAATCGTGTGGAGCCTTTATAATAGACTTGAAAAAGCATAGAATGGTAATGATTCAACAAAAGGTAACATAGGTTAATGTGCTATCTCACTAAAACCCCTTGTGATCCCCTCTTGTAAGCTCATTGTGCCATTTGCCCTTTTGTTGCCTATTTGATGGTTTTGGTTGTATTTCATATTTCTTCTTTTACATAACTTTTCTAACATTATGAAAATTGTACCTTGTTAGCATTTACCCACATGGTGACTAGAGCAAAAGAGAAACATGATATGCAACATAAACATAAATCCATATGTATAGTCATTCTCTTTTTGGGTCATGGACTTAGGCTCCCACTAAGATATATATCAAGTATTTACATTATAATGTCATTAGACTTAGCCTCAAAAGCTCAAAGCCCACAAAATAATCATATTTTAATCATGTGTGCATAACCTAATGAATCTAACCCAAGGGTCTATTGAGACCTCAACACACCCTAAATGTTTTTTAATTTTTAGGTACCAATTTTCTTTCTCTTCTTTGATTTTTGGTCTTTCTCCTATAAAATTCATACAATTTCAAAGTTTGATGAAATTAGTTCTAGAACTAGTTCTTTGTCTTTTTTGAGGTTTTGATTCATAAAAAACTACAAAATTTCTAAATTAAACATTAGAAAAAATAGTTTTAGACCTTATCGTAGAAAATATTTTACTTATTGAGGGGTTTTCGCAGTGCATTATATTAGATATCATTTTTTTTTTGAATCAACTGCATTAAGTAAGTCATTCATCTATGACCGAGGTAGTCATAACTGACTAATTTCTCATGATTTTTGAATAGTCCACTTAGCACTCATTGCATTGGGTGATGCTCACAGAGGTGAAGAAGTGGTATTGAAACCAGTGGAATGAATCACATAGCGTCAATCATCACTTCTGGGGCTTGCACCTGGTCACCAGGACTTCCGAGGAGGTCACCCATCCCAGATCGCCTCTGGCTCAAGTACGCTCAACTATGGAGTTTTCCCCACAATCAAGCCCACTTAGCTTGCTACCCCATTTGCAAAACCTTAGCAAGTATTATGCTTCATGAACCATTCAAGTAGAGCTCCCTTCACTCATTGTATTTAATTATTGAGGGGTTTTCGCAGTGCATTATATTAGATATCATATTTTTTTTTTTGGAATCAATTGCGTAAAGTAAGTCATTCATCTATGACCGTTTCCATGAGAGGTAGTCATAATTGACTAATTAATCATGATTTTTTAATAGTCCACTTAGCACTCATTGCATTGAGTGATGCTCACAAGGGTGAAGAAGTGGCATTGAAACTAGTGAAATTTTTTACATAGCGTCAATCATCACTTCCGAGGCTTGCACCCAGTAACCAAGACTTCCCAAGAGGTCACCCATCCCAAATCGCCTCTGTCTCAAGCACACTTAACCATGGAGTTTTCCCCACAATCAAGCCCACTTAGCTTGCTACCCCATTTGAAAAACCTTAACAAGTATTGTGCCTCATGAACCATTCAAGTAGAGCTCCCTTCACTCATTGTATTTAAGTATTGAGGGGTTTTTGCAGTGCATTATATTAGATATCATTTTTTTTTTTGGGAATCAACTACGTTAAGTAAGTCATTCATCTATGACCATTTCCATGAGAGGTAGTCATAACTGACTAATTTCTCATGATTTTTGAATAGTCCACTTAGCACACATTACATGAGGTGATGCTCACAGGGGTGAAAAAGTGGTATTGAAACTAGTGAACTGAATCACATAGCGTCAATCATCACTTCCGAGGCTTGCACCAGGTAATGAGGACTTCCCAGGAGGTCACCCATCCCAGATCGCCTCTGGCTCAAGTGCGCTTAACTATGGATTTTTCCCCACAATCAAGCCCACTTAGCTTGCTACCCCATTTACAAAACATTAGCAAGTATTGTGCCTCATGAACCATTCAATTAGAGCTCCCTTAACTCATTATGCATTAAGTAAGTCATTCATCTATGACAATTTCCATGAGAGGTAGTCATAACTGACTAGTTTCTCATGATTTTTGGATAGTCCACTTAGCACTCATTGCATTGGGTGATGCTCACAGGGGTGAAGAAGTGCTATTGAAACTAGTGAAATGAATCACATAGCGTCAATCATCACTTTCGGGGCTTACACCTAGTAACTAGGACTTCCTAGGAGGTCACCCATCCCAGATCGCCTCTGGCTCAAGCGCACTTAACTATGGAGTTTTCCCCACAATCAAGCCCACTTAGCTTGCTACCCCATTTGCAAAACCTTAGCAAGTATTGTGCTTCATGAACCATTCAAGTAGATCTCCCTTCACTCATTGTGCGTTAAGTAAGTCATTCATCTATGACCATTTCCATGAGAGGCAGTCATAACTCACTAATTCTCATGATTTTTGAATAATCCACTTAGCACTCATTGCATCGGGTGATGCTCACAGGGGTGACTAAATGGTATTGAAACTAGTGAAATGAATCACATAGCTTCAATCATCACTTACGGGGCTTGCACCTAGTAAGCAAGACTTCCCAAGAGGTCACCCATCCCAAATCACCTCTGGCTCAAGTGCGCTTAACTATGGAGTTGAAACTACACTTTTGAGTCCAATAAAAGTTGAAAGATCAGCCCAATGGTTTTGAGTTATTAGGGAAAGTTTCATAATTTCATTTTTCATGAAAGTGTAAAGGAACCCCGATAACACCACAAAAGCAAAAGTGAAGACCATTTCAATTATTTAGATCATAACAAAACAAAACAAAAAGTTAACTTTGATGAAAGTAGAAATATTGTTCTAATATAAGTTTGAGTTGTCCTTTTCTATCGTCATGATGTAGTTAAATCTTTTTAACTAGAGCAAAAAGAAACTGTAAGCCCTGGTAAAAGTATTAATAGAACTTCAATGAAAAGTTAATATCACACCTCATGAAATAAAATATGTAAACATGCTCTAATGATTAGAGGAGGGAAATTACTTTCAATTAACATAAAATAAATCTTGATTTCAAAACAGGTTTTGGATTTCATTGATATTTCTCTAAAAGGATAAATCATTAGTGACATTTTTGGGCTTTTATAGAGGAGTTTTTCTATTCTCAATTTCTCTACATTTTCACTTTCACTTTTGAAAAATTTCACAAAATAGAAAGATGGATTTTACCACTAAATAAAGTGAAAAGCTTCATCCATTAGGCATTGAACTTCACGAGCTTGTAATTAATTCTTTACTTGATTAGTAGCTAAAATATCGTATTCGACATGAGTGGCCATTACAGTCCTAAAGATTACTAGATCCTCAACTCTATTCATCGTGAAAATTTTAAATCTCACTCTATTTAAACATATTTATATGCATTATTTCCATCACTAGAAATCTTAATTACATAAAAAATAATGGTTTTCGGGCACATAGTTTTGGTTTCCCATAGTTTTGTGCTTGTGGATTACATGAAATGAAGCCTTTAAAAAGTTTAGGAATACTTCATTGTAATGTGCTAGGGAGGTGAACAGTGAAGGCTCACTTCACCACTTTGGATGAGTTTGGCCAAGGAAATAGTATATGTGTTAGCTGGTTTTCCCCTTTTTAGGGTTTTCTAGGATAAATATTATGTACATGGTTTGTTTTTGTTGCTCCTTAATATTCCTCTTGCTTTCTCTATTTTTTACATTGTATCAAAGCTCAAGGAAGAGCACTCTATGTAGTAGAGGTTGTGTCACGTGGTTTACACAAGCAAAGGAGAGAGAATCATGGTAGATCCAATGATGGCGGATTGAATTAAAGTGAGGAAGACTTAGAGAGTGGTACCAAATAATTTCACCCTAGAAGGCTATGTTGATTATAGCATGGGGATGGTGCAAACAAGTTTGATAGTTGAAGTTTGGGTGATTATATGAGTTAGACAACAAGGGAAA
The DNA here is from genome assembly GCA_034641835.2 of Pinus albicaulis. Taxonomy (NCBI): domain Eukaryota; kingdom Viridiplantae; phylum Streptophyta; class Pinopsida; order Pinales; family Pinaceae; genus Pinus; species Pinus albicaulis. The sequence goes on from CM076578.1 coordinate 836,256,035, forward strand.
AAGGAAGGAGTTCAGAGCAGAACCCTCATGGATAGAATGTGAGCACAAATTCAAAATTGTGGTATGGCCTAGGAGATTAAGCAAGTAGGAGCCTTCTAGATATGAGACTAGACACAAATCCATAGGGGAGAAGAGTGGCCCATTCCCCCATTATCAGTTTGAGTCAGATAGAATGAATGTGTTGACAATCACAAATAGTGTCCCAACAGATCTAGAAGCGCTCAAAGAATATATTATTCTACTTTAATTTTGATCCCTAGTGAGAAGCAATGCAAAGGCAATGAATGTAAGAGTAGGCATGGCTTATGGCGAGATGTAGATGGTGTGCATGAAGGTGGCCAATTATCCTACATGATGTTCAATTTATCAATTACCGTGTTGAGCACACATATAGATAATGAAAGTTTTGCTTGTTGGTGCAAACAAGACATGGATGTTGGGGATTGCATAGAGTAAGAGGTCATGGATAGTTAAGGACAGATTTAGCGACATGGTAGATTCCATAGAAAATTATGATCTAGATGTCAATGTTTTATGTTTATAATGAGGATTGTCCATAGGTTTTTCTCTTGGTTGTGAGGAACTTTGTGGATCAACATATGGCCAACTATACATGTTTAAAGGTGGTGTGATGTACTTATACAGGTTTTCACTTAGTAAGCATGAATTACGGGAGAAAATAGACATGGATGGTTAATAACCTCATAATCAAAGGAATTGGAGGAGAAAAGATTGGTGTACAGAGCAAAGCAGTCCTTGATATCCTTCCAACAAAGTACAAGGCATGGTGAGAGCCCTAGAGGGAACCTAGAAGCTCGATTTGGAAATTATGCTACACAAGGGAAGCATTAGGATGATCTGATAATAAAAATAAGATAATAAGCGAAAATGACATACTTCAAGCTTAGAGATCCATGCAATATATGTGTGGGTGCCTATGCTTGCATGAACCCTGAGAGATTTGACCCAAAGACCTACACTAGATGTTACAGTGGGTACATAGGATGTTGGTTGGCATTAGGTATAGAACTAGTGTGCAGGAAGGAATTTGAGTCTCATAATTGATCATTGCTTAGTTTCAATTTGAGCATTGTAGTTGTGATTGTTTCAATATTTGTGCAAGTTGTTAGGGTCCTGTATTTTATAGGATCTCAAGGTGATTGAGTATGTCATTATTTGTAATTTTACATTGTAAATTATTTTCAACTTGCAAATGATTTCCAAAAAAAGTATATATAAAAAAAAAAAAATCAAAAGAGGGTATGTCAAAAAGAAAATGAATATGAAGAAAAATTGAAAAAAGAATAAAAGAGAATAAAGCCCCACAAAAGAAAAAGAGAAATAACACTGAATGTGCTGCAAATTTAAATGCCACTACTGTTAAATTAGTTTCCTTATGTTAAAAATTCAATAAGATTGTGTGCAGTTTGTCTAAAATGCCACAATGACTAGATTTTGTTCCAATCATACAACTTAATCATGATGGAACAATTGCAAATTTCATGTCAAATAGGTTAGTGAATAAAGATTTGTCAAACAATTTAATCTTGACAAATAAGTAGAAAATGAGATTGATTCAACAGTTTAATTTGAATCAATAGGAGGAATAAGTGATAGAGTAGGTCAAATTGTTATAAAAAAGGATATGTGGGTTTGCTAGCTCAAATGCACCCTAAAGAGATAAGATGAAAAAATGTTAGCTTAAGAAAAAGAATTGAAAATGAAAGGGTAGGTAGAAATTGCATTATGGCTTTGAAAAACATGAAAAATGTTTATCTTAAGTGTTTAAACTTACAAAATTATTTCATGCGCAGCAAGGCAAAGGAATAAAAGTTTTATCCTAATTCTAAAAGGTTTGGCATATGAAAATGAAGACTCGGCACATTATTCCCCTATCCTAAGTTTTTACCTTATATCAAACCCCCCCGCTACCCGGAAAAACGTCTTATCCTCTTCCACCGCTGCACGATTATCTCCCCTCCATATGTCCCATCATCTGATTCCCCGCACATCCATCCAACGACCCATATCCTTTTTTGACCGCCCCTCTCCATCTGAACTTTACCATCGATGGGGGGGGGGGTCTGAAATGGGTGGTTTTGTGTTTCGGGCCCAAGCTAACGTGGCGCCCTCTCCTAATTTCACAACCCCCTTGCCGAAACCATTTACTGCTTCAGACCCCCTCCGAAAACAGTTTTCCCCCTCTATGTGAAAACTATTAATCTACTTGTTGAATGCCAGTCACGTCACACCACCTGGACCAAGTCATTGCCAATTAAAAATCTTCCCGCGGTAATACAGTCGTTGATGAATTTAATTCATCCCTAACCGTTAATCTAATGGATCCACACCACCGTCAACGAGAAAATGAACTATCTCTATATAAATTCATGCCTAATCAACATTTAACCTTTTACCTTTCCATTTTCGTTATTCTGTACAGGTTTGCTGCAGGTTGATAGAGCGTCAGTAAACCAATTTGATCATTGTCAAGTTACTCTCTACAACTATCGTCATTATTTCCTCATTGCATAGCTTTTACTCAGTCCCAACCTCCATTTGTCTTAACATAAACCCTCATTCACCATCAAACCAGAGTTCATCATGCCTTCCAAGAAGAAAATCCAGGGGGATTTTGTGAATCCACTGGCCCATCCCTTAATTGACTTTGATCATATACCTGTAGCCGATAGGGATTACAAAATCCATGAAACCCTATGTGAGTTAGAATTATTTGAAATGTATTACTACCTTGAAGACAAAATTGATGACATTGGAATGTGGGAATCAAATTTGCCCCATTATATCTTCCCCACACCCACAGTGCCCCTGAATTCATCAGGAAGTGTCAAGCTTGTTATGTACCCAGTCAGAGAGCTATTATTGCCCCTTCAAGAGAGATTCTAATCACCATAACTTCCCAAACCACAAACCAAATGATGTAGGCCCCTATTACAGAGAATTCCACTCCCTTTTCTCAAGGAACACTTGTTGAATTATATCAGAAGCTAGACTTTGAAAAAAGGGCTAAAATCCTGAGTTTTTTTTGGCTAAAGATGCCTAGTTACCTAAGAAGAACCCTCCCTATCCATCTTCCATGTTCCTTGAGATAACTAAGCAGATCAATACAATCATCTCCTACCTCCTTGGTTATTACTCAGGTCAGTGGGTAGATGAGGCTATTATAGGTTTCCTTTCCATTTTCTCCATAGATTCCAAGCCTTCTATCTCATTCAACTTTAGCCAGTTCCTTGCAGATTCCATTCATGAACAATTTGTCAAGTTCCACACTAAGGAGGTATTTAAATACGCCTCTGTTTTAGTATATTGATTTTTATATTTTCACGGAGATAGGTTCAAATTTTCATTGCAGAAGTTGGATGATGATGGAAATCAACGATCTGTCATATTCTGGACTACAATGGTAATGAAGGAGAAGAAAGAATACTCATACAAACAGTTCATAGAACTGTTTGTACATCCAACACTCAGTCTTCTCAGTAGGAATTCAAAGCCAAGAATCAGTGAAGAAATCTAGAAAGACTTGTAGTTGTCAGACCAAACTAAAACAGGAGACTGGTACATTTACCAGAATTACAAAGAGCTAAGGATTTATGGATGTGAGCTTGTCCCATATAAGCTCTCAAAATTCCTCCCAATGAGGAATTTTGCTCTATAATACATCAGGAAAAGGCTTAATGTCGATGAGGTCCATTTTGTATCTACCAAGAAGAAATCTCAGTTCAGAATCAAAACACAGATAGGACCCTTCATTTGTAACATCAGAACAACATGGGAAGAAGCAAACAAATTACTAAAATAAATGCAATTCAGCCTTAGTTTTACATGGTCATATGATCCATTGGATACCATTTCTAAGCTAAGGGTAGAGAACAAATCTACACCTTATATTCATACCCACAAACCAGATATTGAGAAATACATGAACCAACTAGAGTGGACTAAGAATACTCTATAGGAGGGTGAAGAACAATTAGTTTCAACTTCAACATCACAGACTCTTGTTCCACAGGAGAAAGCAAGAAAAAGAACCAGAGAAGAAGAGTCACCTTTAGTGACTGACACTTCAAGCAAAGTATTCACAATCATGTATAGGAAGAGGACTAAACTCAATCCCAGGTGAACCCAAGCAACGATTCAGAGCAGGAAGTTGTTATCATCACCAAGGAGACACCTAATTCCTCACAAGTAGGTGGTCAAACCACACTCTCTCCTACCACCTCTACTGCTTCTCAGGATCAACAACAAACTATTCAAAACAATACAATTGTTATAGGGGAGAAAGAGAAGACCATTTTTGATACATTCAAGGAGATTAAATTGAAAAATGAAGTTTTGAAGACCAATACATATAATCAGTTCTGGAAGAAGACTTCCAGCTCTCATAGTAGACTGATGTCAGCCTTTGTCTGAGAGAAGGGCAAGATGCAGATGGCTTTCCTCCAAGCACAAATTCCACAGCCCAAGACAACAATTGATTATAAAAAGACTGCATTTGAGTTTGGTATTAATGACATACATCCCATTGTTCAAATAGAGATGTATAAGCAGACAGGTGAAATGATTTCATCTACACTTACTAACACTGCTATGAGTTTGTCTAAATTGCAAGTTTCTTTAGCTAATATCCAGTCACAGCTCAAGATGGAAAAAATATCTTCTTTGGCAAAGGATTCAAGGATTAAGTCTTTGGAAGGCTTAACGGGTAAGATTGGATATGATACCTCCAATATCAGAGCTGCAGAAGAGGTGATTAAAAACAAAAATGCTGACATAGCAACATTGAGGAAGCAGCTAAAGTTGACAGCTACAGAGGACCCTTTAGCCAAAGACATTGAAGAGACAAAGTCACAGAAATCAGACACAATGAAGCTCATCATGGAGAAGAATGCTCAGCTGAGACAGATGGAAGTAGAAATGGAAAAGATGATAAAGGAAAAAGAGTAGGTTGCCAAGCTGTCATTGGTCCCTTTGGAAGTTATACCTCTTACAACTATTCCTACAACCACTCCTTCTACAACAAGTACAACAGATGGAGCTTAGCAGTGCACTAAAGTAGTGCAGAATCTATCAATACAGACAGAAGAGATAAAGAAGCTTCAGGACCAAGTGAAATTGTTACAGGATCATAAATCAAGGAGTGACAACACACATGTAGTTGAAGCCCAGAGAGCACAAAAGTTAATTGAAAGGTTACAGAAGTCTGAGAAGGATTCTAACATTGGAAATACCTTGGGCCAAGTCAAAGAGATAATTTGGACAGATATCATTGAGTCCATCAATGAAATATGGCCCTGGATATAGATCATATTTGAGCAAAAGGAGCTGATAGAAAAAGCCAATGATTCCATTACAAAAATCAAGGAAGAACTTGGAGATAAGCCAGCCACTACTAACAACATTATTAAGTTCTTAAACTCTAAGAACAAGTATGAGCTGGAGGAGTTAGGAGTGGATGACATCACTGAAACAACACTGGAAGTAAAGAAGGTTCTTACAAAGAGAAGCCTTATTGTACAACTGGAGAAAAAATGTCACAGCTCAGAGATAGTTGTAAACAGTTTTTTTAGTAGGCTTGAATCTTTAACTCAGAAAGGTCTTCCTTCCGTTTTTGTAATAAATGACAAACTAATTACCATAGAGGATTATGTAAAGAAATTGAATGAAATTTCTAGGGATACAGTTAAATTTTCAAAAATCAAAGGAACTATGACGAGAAAGTGTTCTTGGAGGAATTATTGCTTGAACTTTTCATCCAGTATGAGATAAACCACGTTTTTGTGGTAAAAACTACTTTTTCTAAGTATACCGAGGTGGATGAAATCTACAGGAGGGTCATCAAATTAACTATCCCAGATGAAGAGCGATGAGATAATTTAACTGAGTTCCAGGAGTAAAAGGTAACAAAGATCAATCATCTACAACCAGCTCACAAGATAACACATCAGACAACTTTACAGGTAGTGCAGCTTATCAATAGGCTTACTCATCAACTAATTCCTTGAAAACAGTGCCAGAAAGCCAGATCACCCACATCGAGCCTATTTTTTGCAACAATTAGAGTTTATTGTTATATTTAGGCTAACAATACACTATTTGTTGAGACATCATTTATTGTAGTCAATTTTGTAATATTTTAGTATAAATACTTCAGTATTTGAAGTATTAGGGGTTGATTTCTGAACATATTTTGCCTACAAGAAAATTGTAAATTTCAAGTTTTTGCTAGAGCATCAATAATACAAAGACTTCTTTCAAGATTCATGTGATTCAATTACTGGTGAAGTGTTTCTATTATTTATATGTTTTCCATTGTTATTTATTTTCTATGTTTATCATAATTCTTAATTGTAAAACAGAAAGTGTGATGAATACGACATGTTATTTAAAACACCCTATATCAGATGCTTTTACAATTTAAATGTTTTCTACTTGAAGTTAGATTGAAAAATACTTAAATGCTTTTCAGTCTCAAATGATATTCACTCTTCTTCCATATCCATTATTCATTTAAATTTTTTAAAAGAATCCAATAAATACAACCTAGATTGACTAGCTATAACTCTTTAAAAAATTGATGCAAAAATCCAATTTTATGTTTTGACTCCATTGCCCAATGGGAAAATAAAGATTTAATCAACCAAATCAATCAAAATCAAACAATCACCAAGTAGAGTCATAACTAGCCTAATATTTATCCAAAAAAAAGTTAAATCTTAAAGAGAGATCCCTCTCTGAAGCTGGCAGGGCTAGATCCCAACTTCCAAAGTGGTTTTGATGTTGTCTTCTGTGATTTATTCTCCCAACCTTAGAAATTACAGAACGATAACATAATGGTGACCATACTGGGGAACGAATTGAAATAATTGTAATTTCTTTCGAATTCATAACCTTGGTTAAAAAATTGTATAATAGGAATACTTTAAGATTGATTTTCTTTTCAATAGTGTAAATAATAAGTGTGTGTATTTCTTTAGATTATACTCTGGCTCCTAAAATAGCCTATAATAGAGCTTATCCTGATCATAAGCCTGCATAAATTGTAGATGACCCTCAGAAAATACTGAAAAGAAAGAGCTTAGCTGAAAACCAAGGAAGTTCTATTCCTCCTCATAGAGCATATTCACTCCCAAAAGACTTTGGAACCCTGCAAGACATTAAGTTTGATTTACCGTTTGAACAAAGCCTATTTAGAACTAAATCAGCCAATTGGGTAGACGAGATAGTAGTAGATCAAGCTACATTAAGAAGAAATTCATCCGAAGCCCAATCTGCTCCTGCTGATATAAACACTCAAATCCTCCAAGACTTTGACAAATTGTAGGGTTTAGTCTCAAGATTATACCTTTCTGTTCATGAAGATTATGTCCAACACTATGTAGAACTTTTTACTTTGACTTCTTATGTTGAATCACTCACCTCGTCACAATTTGTGCACCCTAGATCAACAAGTCCTACACCTTCTGTAGTCTCCACAACTACTCCGGTACTTTCCCATAAATCAGTAAGCTCTACTCCTTCTGTAGTTTCCAAAACCACTCCAATACTATCCCACCAAGCAACTCAAACTCCTTCTTCACCCCAATCTTCAACTACAGTCCAACCTTCATCTCCACCAAAACCCCAAGTTTCAACTCAGCCTTTACCTTTCATCTAGCAGCCACATCATATTGTTCATCCTCATATCCCCATAATGGAAGCTAAATATGCTCCCCTTGCATTTCAAGCTCATTTGGCAAACATGCCACAGGATTATCAAACAAGAATCTCTCAATTTGATGGAACTGGACCTATCACTGCCCAACAACATGTAGACAGGATGAATGGCAATTTTGACCTTCAGGAGGTAGATGAGGAGAGTGTAAAACTTAGGTTTTTTACACAAAGTCTCATGGGAGAGGTAAGGAAGTGGTTTAAAGCATTACCTGTTGCTAATATTCATGATTTCACTGAATTTCATCAAACATTCCTTACTAGGTGAGAGATTAAGAAAAATAATCTTTAGATTTTATCTGAATATGAAAGCATTAGGAGAGGACCAACAGAAAGTGTTCAAGACTATTGCACAAGATTCAAGAGTGTATATAACGCAATCCCTACTAATATAAAACCACCACAAGGCTTAGCCTTAATCAAATTCCCAGATGGTTTTGAGGCAAACATGGCTTACCAGCTTAGGGAAAGAAATTCATCCACATTAGAATAAATGCAAAGGGATGGAGTTAGTGTAGAAGCCAATCTGTTAGCCAAGAGAGCTAGACTTAGGAGTGAGAGAAGAGTAACCACAAAAGAGGGACCCTCTACTTCTTCTGCTGATGCTAAAATTGATTCCTTAGTTAGAATAATAGAAAGAATGATGGAGAGGAAAATCAACATGCACCTCAAAATCGAAATCAAATTCTTAGGAGAAATCCTCCCCAAATCAAACAAAGAGAACAGAGGGGTCCTGATCAGCAAATTAGTCCTCCTTTTCAGGATAACTATGCTGATGAATATCAAGAAGTAGTGGAATAAGTAGAAGACAATCAGATAAATCTAATGGGTATAAATGATGATGAAACTATGTTTCTTACTCAGGAAGAACAAGAGTTGTTTCAATTATCCCAAACTGAACTTGATTCTAAGGAACCTTATGACTATAAGCAGGGATTTGAAAATGCTACCATGGAAGTCCATAGAGAGTATAATCTTAGGAGTAAGAAAACATTAGATACTCCAAACAAAAAGACCAATGAAAACCCTGTCAAGAAAACCTATGACACCACTTCAAAGAAAAATCCAGAAACTGTTGCTAAGAAAACTTCTGATAGTTCTAGAAAAAAGACAGTTGACATTCCTGCTAAAGATATTGTTGAGGGTTCTTCCAAAACTACTCAAACAGACATTCCTACCACCAGTCACCAAAAAGAACATGTGTAAAAAAAAATTGTTGATAAATCTGACTTCTTGAACTTAAATAAATTTCAAACATCTTTCAATATTGAAAATGGACTATCAAAGCTCAAAATTCTTATCCCTTTGACTGATTTTATGAATAAAAATATGTACAGAACCCAAGTTATGAAGGCTTTAAATATAGGAGAAAACAATGATATTGTCAATTTCAATGATGATCAGCCTGAATTATTATTTAGTCCAGAAGTAGATGGTAAACCACAAGAAGGAGGAGTTCCTCCATTTTATGTCAAATGTTCATGATAAAATTCTCCACAATGCTATGTTAGATTCAAGTGCCTCACACAATTTGATGCCAAAAGTTGTTATGGAGAAACTTGGTCTTGACATTACTAGGCCTTACAAAGATTTGTATTAATTTAATTCAAGCAAAGTAATATTTTTAGGTCTCATTAAGGATCTATGTGTCACTTTAGCCCAAATCCTAGCTAAGAGTCTAGTAATGGACATAGTATTGGCTGATATTCCCCCAAAGTATGGCATGTTGTTGTCACGCTCTTAGGGAGAAAAACTACAAGGTACCCTGCAAATGGATATGACTTATGCAACCATCTCAGTATTTGGTCAAAGCAGAAGATTGTATAGGGAAAAATTGTTGAAATACATGGTGAGTAGTCAGGAGAAGCCACATAACTACCCCCTTTATTCTGTTCACTCTGATTTAGATTCCTTCATTCTGTATAATGATGGAGATATTGATGCTCAGGTCACTGGTGCTGAAAATGATTTCTGTGAAACACATGAAAATCAATAAAAAATTGTACAACGAAACATTGAAACTGAACCTTTTTGGAATATGAGTTTTGATGGTTCTTGTAGTAGAGAAGGGTCAGGAGCAGGTGCGTGGGTCTCAAATTCTGGAAATAATCACATAGAAGGTCATTCATATAAACTGAATTTTCAATGTACCAACAACATAGCAGAATATGAAGCACTTCTTTTAGGCTTGCAATTATTGAAGAAATTAGGGGTTAAAAGAATTTATGTTCATGTAGACTCTGAATTGATTATTAAATAGATTAAAGGAGAGTATGCTGCAAAACATCTTATATTGAGAGCATACAAAAATGTTGTGCTTGATTTCTTACACACTTTTGTAGAATATGATCTTGTTGTGATACCCAGAAATCAGAATGTCCTTGCTAATGGTTTGGCTTTTTCAGCCAACACATGCAAAATGCCTCATCCCAACAAACAATATACAGTAGAGGTCAAACCCCGTCCAGTTGTACCAGACAACATGAGGTATTGGCAGGTATTTGGAAATGATAAGCAAATAATTTTTTTTTGCAATCTAAAGATGAGTATGAGGAAAATACCATTGATTTAGATGGTCAAGTACAAAATGAGATGGTTGTGCATAAATTAGAATTGCATGAAATTGATACAATATATATATATAGTAAAATAAAATGAAATAAATAAATAAATTTTTTTTTTTTTGAAGTGCTTCAGCTTAAAGATAATATTTTGCTTAGAGGTCTAGTTCCATTAGAAGAACTTTTTGATTTTAATGATATAGCAAAAAAGCCAAAAATAGAGCCCATAGGGGCAGATGTAAAATAATGTAATATAGTCAGTGAACATAATCCTAAAATGATAAAACTTTCAAAATCATTGCCTACTGTCAGAAAAAAAGAATACATAGCTTTATTCAAAGAGTTTGTTGATGTCTTTGCTTGGATTTATGAGGATCTTAAAGCATATGATACTAGTATCATACAACACAAATTCCTAGTTAAGGAAGATCAGAAACCATTTAAACAAAAGCTCCGTAGAATAAATCTTGTTCTGATGCCTTTGATTGAGAAAGAAGTAAAAAAGATGCTCGATGCAAAATTATTGTCCCTCTAAGATACTCTAAATGGGTATCTAATATAGTACATACTAGGACGAAAACTGGAGAAATCCGGTTATGTTTTGATTTTAGAAATCTTAACAAGGTTTCTCTGAAAGACAACTACCCTTTTCCCAAAATGGATCATATATTACAGAAGGTAGTAGGGTCTAGTAGGATATCCTTGTTATATGGTTTCTTAGGTTATAACCAGGTCCTAGTACGAACTTTCACTACTCCATGGGGGACCTTCATGTATGTGAAGATGCCCTTTGGGTTAATGAATGATGGGGCTACATTTCAAAGAGAAATGGATATTTAATTTGCTGATGAAATTGGCCATGTTTTTGTGATTTATCTTGATGATATTATTGTATATTCAAAATCTAATGAGGAACATTTGAGACATTTAAGAAGAGTGTTTGAAAAGTGTAGAAGGTTTGGTATCTCATTAAATCCCAAGAAAACATTGTTTGGCCTTGAGGAAGGTAAGCTTCTTGGTCATATTATTTAAAAGGATGGAATTAGGATTGATCCTAGTAGGATTGAAGCAATATTAAAATTCAGTCACCCTAGAAATATCAAAGAGCTTTAGTCTTTTATTGGCAAAATTAATTTCCTAAGGAGATTCATTCCTAATCTTGGAGAGCTTCTTAGATGTATAACCAATATGCTTAAAAAATGTTCAGAAATTAGATGGAGTATTGAGGTTAGACAATCCTTTGATTTAGTTAAACAGGCATTAACAAAAGCACCAATGTTGATTAGTCTAGATTTTACTAAATATTTTATTATCTTTTCTTTTTCTTCTGAACACACTGTTGCAGTTGTTTTATTGCAGAAAAATGAAGAAGGATTTGAATAGCCGATTGCATTTTTCAGTAAGGTTTTAAGAGATGCATCTTTAAAATACAATATCATGGAAAAACAACCTTTGCATTAGTTAAAGTAATAAAATATTTTAGAGTATACATTTTTCTTTCACATATTATTGCATATGTACCAATTTAATTGTAAAGGACATTTTGACACAGAATGGACCTCATGGAAAACAAGGAAAATGGATTGTTGTCATCCTTGAGTATGACTTAGAAATCAAATCAACTAAGTTGATAAAAGGACAAGGACTGGCCAAACTAATGGCAGAGCCTAATTTCCATGCATTAGACATCAACTTTGTTGTTGCACTGGATGATCAAGAGGAACAAGCGACTCCACAGATCAATGAAGCATTTTTGAACTCACCCTGGTATGCAGACTTGTTGTATGTTTTATTTAATTTAAATGCTCCTCCTAGTCTAACAAAAACAAAGGCAAGATTTCTAGAATTAAAGGAAGTTAATCTTTGCATCATTGAAAATGTTTTAAATTGGAAAGATGCTAGTGGCATTTTACTTAAGTGCTTGTTGAAGGATGATGCAAATAAAATCATGAAGGAGTTCCATGAAGGTGATTGTGGCGACCATCTCTATTGGAAAATCGCTACCAATAAAATCCTTAGGGCTGGTTTTTACAGGCCTACCCTATTCCCTGACATTCATAAGAAGGTAAATTCATGCCATAAATGCCAGATTTGTGAAGTAAAAATAAAACTCTTACCCCTGCCATTAAAACCTATTTCAGTTGAGAGCCCTTTTCAGCAGTGGGGACTGGATTTCATTGATGAAATTCATCCTCCTTCCTCTGGCCAACATAAGTGGATTCTCACATCCACATATTACTTTACTAAATGGATAGAGGCCACCCCTTCCAGACACTACAAGGAAAAGACCCTCTAGCGGAGGTTATAAAGGAGGTTTTTAGTGTTATAAAATTGGCCAAAATTGTCAAAAAAACATTTGAAACAACATCCGTTTATGGTTATGGAGGTTTTGGCAGAGCTTTTAATGGAAATTCAACACAACTAAAAAAACTGGGCGGCCAGAGGTTATTACGGATGTTTTTTTATCGGTGCGCTACTAGGTTTCAACACACCGATGCGTGTCATCTAGTCGGTGGCCCCGGGGGCGGTCGAATGTGCATGCACAGGGCCATCAAGGTATAAAACCACACCGGGCGCAGTGTTGGTGATACAACACATGGGGCCATTCTAATTGGTCTTGGGATTTGTGTTGTGCCCATAGGTCGTCTCAACGCACCGGTATGTAGACTTATAGAAACGCACCGGTGTGCCGTATCAGACAAACACACCGATATTTATAATTGGTATTGGTATTTGTGCGGTGCCCATACATCGTAAAAATGCACTGATGCGTAGTCTCACATAAAATCACCAGTGCGTAGTATCGCACAAACGCATTGAGATTTTTAATTGGTTTTGGTATTTGTGTGGTGCCCATAGGTCGTAGAAACGCACCGGTGCGCTGCAGCTTACAAACGCACTGGTGTACAATAACTGACACACACCGGTGTTCATTTTGTATTTTTTAGAAACATCGACCTGTGATAGTGCAATTATTGGGATTTTTCTAAACTCATTATTCCTCAAAAGTCGACACATCTTATAACAATATTCATATTAATTAATTTTTTATTAATGTATTTGAATGTGATGTTTGGATTAATTTGTTATATCATATCATAATTATTGTGATTTTTTAAAATTCATTATTCATCAAAAGTCGACACATATATATCTTATAACAATATTGATATGAATTAAATTTTATTAGTGCATCTGAGAACGACAATGGAGAACGCAATAGCGACAATGGAGAACACAGTAGAATAAATTAAAACATATTTTATTATATATATATGAATAAGACAGTCTTTGTCATACAAAATGGGACAGTTATTGGTATCCCTTTGTCTTTCAATTGGGACACTATGTCCATTACATTAAGCAAAATGTTTGATTTCACAGACAAATATTTAAAAAAATACAACGCCTTGCTTTGATATCCAAACATAGTGATCATCATTCTTCACTTGAACTGCTGTCACCGCTAGAGCTACTTCCATGACTCGGGTTATTTTCAGGAATGTTTTGTTCACGGTGTTGATTGTTTTCTTCTTCTTCACCTTCCATCTACAAACATAAAAATAAACTGTAATGAGTGTATATACATTGGTGAGAATAATGAAAATTGCAATATTAAATAGTATATTACATTAATGTAAATCGAAAAGAAATGACATTCCATAGCAACAATTGACTCATAAACTATGCACATTCTTTCAAAACCATGTACCATGCCATCTTTCAAAACTTCATCTGTCGGCGCAGTTCCATACTTTGTTTCCAGCAAGTTTTATACCCCATAACAAATCATAGATTTAATATAAAAGATTTTTTTGTTCTATTAATTATAGACGAAGCTAAGTAAAACAAGATCGATAGATGCTTACAAATTCCACAATTAATTCATTCTTCTTTTTTGTTGTATGTTTTTGCTATTAAAAGTTTGACATGTCTCATTGACCAATTATTTGGAAACTCTTCCTGTAGTTTAGATAAAATTTGGTTCTTGGAATCATTGGATTAATTTTTGTATTGTAAGTGGAAAGGTCATCTATACATTCGTTCCACTAGATCCCTCAAACTTTTGTAAAAGCTTTTCCCCCTTTCGTTAACCTCTAGCACAACTCCAGATAAGCTAAGGAGCAATTCATTTTCATTTGCATGTTCTATTTTTTTTTCTTAGAACAACATTCCTTTTCTGAGTTGTTGGTCCTTGTAGAACATTAAATAGATGTGAATTAATAAACTGTTTGACACATGTTATCTAATAATTTTAAGTATATTATTAATTAAAATTAAAAAAAGAAACTCATATTGGATTAATAGTATTTTTTCATTCACGTGATTCATTTTTTTGCAAATATTATATCAAGCTTTTACGCTCTTCTGGTCCTAGATCATAAATAATCTTATCGAGCTTCACTATTTTGTGGCTCTGCATGATACACAGTAAATAATACATATTAGTTAAACTTACATATAGTTCAAAAATAATATTTTTTTGTAAATAATTTACAAAGAACTTGACTCTTTTGATTTTCTTGATGTGTTATCAGTATTTTTGTTACTTTATCTCTTGTTAGTCATTTCTTTATCAATTTGAAACCTATACCATATCATTCATTAATATATTTATAAATAAATTGTGAACTTTTCAGGTAAAAAAGAAATTTCAAGAAACCAGTGTGCCTTTAATAATGTAAGCACCAACGTTGGTGTGTGGGGGTCTTATAAACGCACTGTAGAAAGAGTATAATAGACCATACAATGCTCTATGTCAACAAGGAGCATTGGTGCGTGACATGTTAACCACTACACCGATTAACATATAAAATAATAAAAATCGTCCAATGTTAGTTTTTGTAGCATAAATGCCCTCTGCAAACAAGGGACCACCATACGGTGCGCTCTGTCAACTAGGAGACCCGGTGCGGTGCGTTATATGTTACATGGTGCACCGATTAACACAAAAACACAATTTTTTGCGAAACAACATGTTTGTTGTCCGCCTTAATGAAATAGCTCGTTATTGGTGCGCCCCTCGTAACCTAGCGCACCGGTGTCCTATTTTAGATATGGTGCACTGTTTAAAAAAAAGTTGTTTTTAAATTTTTTATTACAGTCTCTAATATATATATATATATATATATATATATATATATATATATATATATATATATATATATATATATATATATATATATATGGTAATTTTTTTTTCAAAAATTCACGCAAGAGCCGACATGGATTGGGATCCGACTATGCAAGTCATCCCATGGGTTGGATGTCAATCTAAAATGAAAAGCCCTAATTCTGAAATCACAGAAACATGGAAAAAAGAAGAAGAAGAAGAAGAAAGAATGAAGGGTTTAGGGTAAAAATGGATTTTTATTTTTATTTTTATTTTTTTCTTCTAAAAATGAACAACAAAATTGTAGAAAAAATAAAAAATAATCAAATTTAATTATGAGATCGTTTGAAATTCTATGCTACAGGGTTTGAATCACTAAAGGTTTGGAATTTTGATTGTATGAATACTTCTGTTCGAACGTATTTCGCTACTCCACAGTGCTCTCGTGCTCTCTTGCTCCAGGTATGTCTCTTGCAAATTTCTGGTGCAATATTTTTGCAAAGATAGTGAAATAATGAAAAGCGTTTAGTATTTAAAGAATTGTTTTATGAAATTAGATTTTCAAAAATATTTTGCCGCCCATTTTTCAATTTACCGCTTTTTTTCTCACTTAAATAAAAAAGAGTTACATTTTTTTATTTGCGGTTATTCGTCTCCGGTGCGTCACTTAATAGAACCACGCTAGTGCGTCCATTCATAACACGACACCGGTGCATAGTAACTAAAACGCCCGTTGTGGTTATCTGTACATTAGCACCGATTTGTGGTCAAGGCTCTAAAATTACTTTTTGGTGTGTACACAAAAATTTAGTGAACTCCAACCATAGAAATTGAGAATCAGAATTTTGTTTATTCTTGATGGAAATATGCAATTAGAATTAGAATTTTGTTTATTCTTGAGAATTAGAATTAGAATTCGAATTGGATAAATTCTTGATGGAAATAACTATTCTTCCAATGCATTTTGTTTATTACAAGAGGTCCCCATTGATTATGTGGAGGGAATGCAATGTGGGGCGTGTGAAGATGCAATACTACAGGGCCCAAGTGGGCAATTGTGGCATGTGAACCTGTGCTATGCTAAGACGTGGGAAGTTTTCACAAATGGTTGGGAAAGTTTTGCTTCTGAGCAGTTTATTGAAGTTGGAGATATTTTAGTTTTTAGACATGTTGGAAATGTATATTTTGCTGTGAAAATATTTGGGCCATTTCTTTTCAAAACTACACCTCTTCTTATTTCAGAAAAAGGAACTTGAACCTTTCCACAACCTGCAACAAGAAAAGGTGCCAACATGAGCCTCTGACATGCATATCTATTTCTTCTGTTGAGGTCTCGAAGGAATTGATTATGGCCAGTCTACTTCGCTGAGGAATCTGCCTGAATTTTCTTTGGTTCTACCGAAGGGTGCAATTATTAATAGATACAGGATTGTAAGCTCCCTCCAACCCTCATTAAATTGCAGAATATGGAATAGTGCTGAAGTATATGACAACAATCTTCAATCATATTCTCAAAATATGGGTTCTTTTTTAAATGCATAGCTACAAGATTCGGTCATATCGCTGCTAGGAAAAATTCAACTAAAATACCAATACGTCAGGGTCGGTACTATCTATTGTCCCATGAACCCATAAACCTCACAAAAAATCTCAAAAACCTTTTAATAAAATGCAAAATAGTCCATTTTTTTTGTTTTTGTTTTTTGTTGTTGTTGTTGTTGTCGTCTATTGCATCCTTGACACTTGAATTCTTCTAAAATATGTTCATGGAATTATCATACATAAGAGACAAACGCAATGGTAATATACTCGAATTCTTCTAAAATCTGTTCAATGGAATTAGTACATGTAAAATGGTACATGTGTTATTAATTCATCAATATTTATACTTTTTAAAATGGTTTTTTTATAAAGAAGAGGACTTAATTACCTTATACCTTATAAGACTTTTTTTTTTTTTTTTTCAAAACATTATAATATGTATTTTGAATTAATGTTAAAATCAATATTTCACGTGATAATTTGCAATTATGTTGATGTCAATAAAAATGGCGTACTGTATAAAGTTCTTTTTTTTGGTATGTAAGATCATAATAAAATAATGATAATTCTAAAGTACATGAATTTATTTGCATTATTTTCTAAACTTTATTATGTTACAAAAATTCATATTATTCTCGATTTATTATTTTACAATTATTTACAAATTTACAATTTTAAATTTTTTAATAAAATCATTTCACATTAATACAATTAAAATTTTCACATTAATACAATTAAAATTTATAAATATTTTACATACAATTACAATTAAAATTAGAATTAGAATTAGAATTATAATTATAGTTACAATTTTACAATTTCACATACAATTACAATTAGACTTACAATTACAATTTTAGAATTTTACATACAATTACAAATATAATTACAATTAAAATTTTACAATTACAATCATTTCACATTAATACAATTAAAATTTTACAAATATTTTACATGAATCATTTTGTGGTACATGTTAGGGAACATGATGAATGTGAATTTATGAGGGGTAAAATCTGCCATTGATTGATTACATGAATTTTTAGATTTAAAACTATGAAAATTAAATATGTTGTTTGCTTAACTTGAAGGAGGAAAGAAGGTAGGTAATTTCATCTCCATGACTTTAATTTTATAACTTTGTGGTTATTATCTTAAATCTATAGACTATACTTCAGTGAAACCACCAACTCATTGCCGGAGACTGAGACCCCAAATTATTTTGAGCAACCGTTGATAGACAAAACAATCGAATTCAAACCCCATGGTTACAGAGGGATTTGAATCTCTAACCCTACAAGCACATACAGAAACCAAAACCCACATAATCACAGCTTGGCAGCGACAGGAAAATAATAGCAATCACGATGGGCATCAAGCTCTTCAACAACGCCCGGGAAAGCTCCCAGCCTGAATTGACTGTAAACCTCTTTCTTCCAAACCCCTGCCCACCAATTTCTGAGCTTCGCTAATGGCGGCCTCCAATTTCTGAGGCGAGTCTGTGAAAACAGAATCCACGATCCCACTTTCCACAGCCATTTGAGCACTAAACTTTCGGGCCCCCAATACCACATCCCTTAGGATTCCGGGCGAGAGCTTGCTCAGTATGAAGACCATGAAATTCCTAGGAAACTTTCTTGTTTCGCCTGCAGCACATCTGCCCCAAACAGATTTTATGAGCTGATACTGTAAAAATTAGTAGATCAAAAACTATAGAGATCTCCTCTAATTAATATTTCCGCCTACCGTTTTAACTTCACCCACTGTCCATTTACTGAGCCTCCGGCGTTCCTTTTGCACCCTTGTGCAAATGCTAGTCTAAAATGTTTATGATAATTCATAATATGATTCTTCGCATCATTTACGTCACAGCTCTTTCGTCCAGATTTCTAGATTTAGCTCTTCAAATATTCATATAAGATTTTGACATGCCATATTGTGTATTTATTATCTGGTTAAACGAGCCTAACCAACTGTACCATTTCTTAGAGTCTAGACACTGTTCGAATGGAAATTAATGGGGACATAGGACAAGTTATTTTTGCAGTTGGAGGTAGCTCCTTGAATTTTATGTGTTTAACAGAGAAGTCTTCATTTTGTAACAACAGCTACTTTTAAGGTCAAATACGTCATTTCTGATTATTGACAGCTATTGAGTGCTTCCCTGCGTAGTTAAAAGATTTTTTCTTTCAAGCCTTTGTCATAAGTTCTCGGCATGATAAAGAGTTCTACAACATCATTACACGTTATGTATATGACTCACAACGTATACAAGTTTCCTTCGGAGTGAGTGCTAAAGGTGGGAAATAGCTTCATTTGGATGATGTAGAATGATAGTAAACCTGGGATACTAAATCCTGGATGATTAAAAGAATGCACCAGTTGCCCTCTGCGTACATTTTTTCCACGACCAGCCAAAATAAAAAAAATCACTAAATTTCCATTTTTGGAACTTTATAAACCCATCTCCGCATTATTTGGATTTCCCTTGGAGTGCATATGGGTGGGTCCTGTGTGGCTTTTTCTAAGCCCACTCAGCCTTGCGATAAAAAGTCTTGTTTTAAACCAGAATTCAGTTTTTGGACTTGGTAATGGAGGTCTTGAGCCATGGAGGTGCAAACTACCCATAACAGAGAATCTCCAGCCATGCATCAACCCTACAGTAGTGAATTTTCATCGAATGGAGTGTATTCTGTCAAAGCATGCAATTGACTCATATTTAATTCATCTTTTATTTTGTTTTTTCAAAGAATATGTTTTATTGCAATAACAAACAACTTGAAAATGTCAAACTACCCATGTTCAATTCTTATTAGTAACATGTTGATCTTATATCTAATGTATTGTTGAAGCCATGTAATGGCTTCAAGCCGTATTGTTGTACAAACTTGAGCCCTGAAAAATAAATTACCCTGATCCATGGGGTTGCATTGTCACCTGGGAAAAAAAAGACTTATTATTCATTTAAAATGCAGTAAGACATATAATTGTGTTCTCTCTTAACATAAAATTTTAATTCAACAATACATACGTGTTAATCACAATTCAAGTCTATAGATCTTTAGGTCCGATTGAACTAATTAAAGTGCAAGTAGAAAACAATGTGAAAGATGAAGTACATAAGAATATATTGGGTTGTTACTGAAGAGTTGCTTTCTAAGTAAAGTCTGCTTTCCTTGAAGGAAAGCACGCTTCAAAATTAAACAAGTTAATTTTCCAACCAACCAAACTCATTTTAGTATAAGTGTAGTGTACACAAAAGTGGGTCATGCCAGTATCAATAAAGTAACAGTAAAATCAGAATGAGAACTTGTTAAAATTTGATGTCCAATTTAAACTTTTTTAACATCCCCATTAGTTGAAGAAAACACATTAAAACTGATAGAACTACAACAACCTATTTACTAATAGGCTTCTCTTTAACTAAGGAGAAACAAAACCAGGCCATATAATTGTCCAACAATAAAGCTAGAAATTTACTTCTTCTTCTTAGTGGTACTAGCAGCCCTGAAAAATAAACCAATTGAGAGTGTCATTTTTTTTAAATAAATAAGATTAGAGCGTCAACAAAATGTCATATCTACATATGCATGTCAAAATAAGAAATATTTTAAATCATCTTAGCAAAACTGCAATAAGAAACAGTCCTAAAGTAAAGATAGCAGAAATAATGGTATCTAAAAATTATCTAACAAGTTTTCTGCATTGATAGAGTTGTCTGCAACTATCCACTTCAATAGAATGCATAGATATAAGGGGATATTGTCGCCATCAAAACTCTAAATATACAATAAGGAATCTTCTATTGCTAGTTTCCTTCGTGCTTACCTGATCTAATACCAGGTGAGGAACAAAACCCAACACTTTCCTCCCGATGATAGGTACTAAGTACTCTACAAATTCACAATTCTACTGGGCGCAATACGTTCCACGGGACGAAAATTTTCAATCCTGTCCTGAAATATGTTCAAGATACAGGATGGAAAATTTCAAACCTGTTTTGAAATATGATCAGAATACAAAACTTAAAATACCCACTTCACAATTTCACAAATTCATTTGCTTTGACTACCATTGAGGAAATTAACTTCCTTCACCGAATATACTTCCAAAGAAATAAGCTAATTGTGGCAGGGTAATTCCACAGGCATTCGTATCCTTTCTGGGCAAAAGAAAATATTAAAAAATTGACAAGAAGTTCCCCGGGCTTAAATTCTATGAAAGCAATGATGGGTTCTGAATAAATGACGGTGATATAAGTTTTCCTTTATCAAATTAGCAGAAATAAACACTGGGGCTGCAGGCAAATATTGCATTGGAGAATTTTTTATAAAACAAAATCAAATTTTAAACTAAAATGATATATTTAAATTAAAAAGCAAACCTGGATGATGAAAATCTGATCTGTGGCAATGGTCTCCTTTATAAATGGAGAATAACCAGAACATAACCAGAGCTTATTCTTAATGTCAGTGCATTCTCGAATTAAACGGTGTATAGACATATAAAGATTAAGATAATTGCAGACGCCTGTGCATCTCCACAGTACCCGGCAATGATTGCCGGAGGCTGAGAGACCCCAAATTATTTAGAGCAACCGTTGATAGAGACAACAATCGAATTCAAACCCCATGGTTACAGAGCGATTTTAATCTCTAACCCTACAAGCACAGACAGAAACCAAAACCCACATAATCACAGCTTGGCGGCAGCAGGAAAATAATAGGGATAGCGATGGGCATCAAGCTCTTCAACAACGCCCGGGAAATCTCCCAGCCTGAGTTGACTGTAAACCTCTTTCTTCCAACCCCTGCCCACCAATCTATGAGCTTCGCTAACGCCGGCCTCCAATGTCTGAGGCGAGTCTGTGAAAACAGAATCCACCATCCCACTTTCCACAGCCATCTGAGCACTAAACTTTCGGGCGCCCAATACCACATCCCTTAGGGTTCCGGGCGAGAGCTTGCTGAATATGACGGCCATGAAACTATTAGGGATCGCGATGGGCATCAAGCTCTTCAACAACGCCCGGGAAAGATCCCAGCCTGAGTTGACTGTAAACCTCTTTCTTCCAACCCCTGCCCACCAATTTCTAAGCTTCGCTAACTGCAGCCTCCAATGTCTGAGGCGAGTCTGTGAAAACAGAATCCACCATCCCACTTTCCACAGCCATCTGAGCACTAAAATTTCGGGCGCCCAATACCACATCCCTTAGGGTTCTGGGTGAGAGCTTGCTCAATATGACGGCCATGAAACTCCTGGGAAACTTCATCCCGATGTCGAGCTCACTCATGTAAAGCACAGATCGGTCTCCTCTTATGAACCTGTAGTCATGCGCCAAGGCCAGCATGAAACCTCCTGCTGTAGCGTGCCCACAGATCGCGGAAATGGTGGGCACCTTAACCCTTATGAAGGCGGCAGCCAGCAGGTTTTCCAACTTGATCTTGATCCGCTACCTCTTCTGAGTGAGCTGGTAGCAACTGCAGCGGCTCATCCACCATCTCAAAATACGGTTAAAAACCTCCAAATCTACACATCTACCGCTATAACAGTAGACATATAGCACATAATGCAGTACTTACTGTACTTGATTCAGCTGAGAAACATGGATTTGTATTGAGAAAGCAAAAATAAATGAAAGCTAGAAATACCCACCGCTACCATCGCTATAAAATATGTATTAGATGGCAATATAGAAAAGCAGAAGTTGGTGTTATCGACATTTTAAAGCCAACCCAGTGACAGAAACTGATTTGGGCATTATTTTCGTAATAACCCAACAATGAAACACACTCGGATATGATTTTTTTAATGACCCAATAATGGAAAATATTTGGGTATAATTTCTACAGTGGCCCAGGAATGAAAACGAACTTGGGTATGAGCCAAAAAATTAAAAATGAACTTGGGTATGATTCTTCACATCAACTCAGCAATGTAAGCTGATTCAGATTTCATTTTCTGCATAGAATATTTCGTTCTGAGTAGAGAGAATATACCTATGAACCCAAACCGAATCCACCCAACATCATATGCTAGTTTTCGGCAATATATGTTTCACCGGTGCTAATACTAGTTCTGCGCTCCATCCCACTACTATTCCTCTGTCTCTTTCATTTCATCATATCTCTACTAGGCCTACCCACTGACATTCCCCTTCTTAAACCTCACTTGGACGACATCTACCTTCGCTAAATGTATCGTTCTTCCGCCAAATTTGGCTCAAATTTTTACAGCAAAATACTTCAAGCAACTTGGCTCTTATGATCTCGAGCAGCAGGGGCTATTCAAGCAATCAGAATCCGCGCGCAATGCGAGAGAAACGCAGCTTAAAAAGTTGAAAAAAAAGACGCCCGGAAAACTGGAAAGTGCCATCTTCGGAGACTCCACCAACACAGAGCAAACAGTGTGCCATCTGGTTTTGGACTGGTTTTGGAGACCGTTGCAGAGACACTGATGGACCCTCCAAAGATAAGGCAGGGCGCAACGAACGAGGAGGCGAAGTTAAGCGAGTTTCAGGAGGAACTGGTGCAGCTGGCGGCTCAATTGAACGCCAAATGTAAAATTTTAATTGGTTCCATGCGCGGTAGGAAAACCTTTTCATTGGCTCGGGTGAACAGTGTTTGTGCACCCCAAGCCCTCAAAGAAAACGCCTCCAGCGTAATTAAAATTTTACAAATATTTTACATACAATTAAAATTAGAATTACAATTACAATTTTACAAATATTTTACATACAATTACAATTAAAATTACAATTACAAATAAAATTGCAATTTTAGAATTTTACATACAATTACAATTTTAAAATTTGTCATATATACAATTACAATTATTTCACAATAAATTAAATATTACAATTACAATTAAAATTCTACAAATATTTTACATACAATTACAGTTAAAATTACAATTACAAATACAAATACAACTTTACATACAATTAAAATTAAAATTTCAATTACAATCACGACATAATATTTAATGAATATCATGGTCATTTAATATTAAATTAATTAATAAACATCACAATCATGATAACCATCGTACAAACATCATATTCGACTAAAAAACACATTCAAATTCGCTAACATCATCGTGATCATGATCATCTAACAAAACACAATTAGCATTGTATAACATCATCACAACACAAACATCAAATATAATCTCATGTCAAATAACTCATGCTATCACATACACATCTATCTGCAAGCTGCACATTAAATGAACATATCTAACATGACCTAACAATATACACATCATGATGATCACCAACATGTAAATTAAGTAGAACTGCAACATGAACATAAAATACATGGACCATATATATATATATATATATATATATATATATATATATATATATATATATATATATATATATATATATATATATATATATATATATATATAGCTAGGATAATGTCAAAAATATACAACTGTAATATAAATGTCATGGATTAGCTGGTGGTACAAAATCAAAACATCAATAGCAGTACTAGTCGAGGCCTGCTCAGTCAATGGTGCAGCCTCGATGGTCGATGGTCTAGCCTGCTCATGATCATGAGTAATGCTGGATGCTGCAAGCTGTTGACTGGATGTGGCCGATGTTCCAACCTGCTCTCTATGATGACTGCTACTAGATGCTAGTGGATGTTGCTCATCTGGTGCGGCGCGAGATGAACGATCATGAGATGATGAGTCATTGCTCGCGGAATGTCGATCACGTGCTGCGTCTCGACCACGCCTATAATGTGCAACGGTCTTCCTCAGCCGCGTAACTAAGGTCGTAGCTCCTACGACATGCCGCATCAGGTTGTACATGTCATGCAACATGCCTCTCCACATATGTAACAACCTACCATCGACCTGTATGTCTCTCATATTAGTGGGCCTGATGCCCGCCTCAAAAATCAATGCAGTGAGTTGGTCACCCAACTCCATCGTGTATCTGCTATCAAGCCGACCTCGCCTAGCAAAAGGTGGTACCAACGCACCAGCAGGGGCAGGTCTCTCTACACCGGCCTCCTAATGATCCTCGATATCTGGCATGCCCTGATTGTCATCAGGATCCACACCTAGATCATGTGGTGGTGCCAGCATGTCCTCGCCATCAAAAGACCCAATGTCTACAAAATATATACAAGTACACAATAATAATTAGACAATTCCATTACACAATTTAATAAAAACAAGTTAAAGAACATGTTAGAATAAATTTAAATAAAACAGTAATATTACCTCTATCATCCGGTGGCTCATCATCTATGAAGAGGATGTTGGCACACCCTCTCCAATCCAATCCAGCATAAGGACAGGGGACCATAATGAAGGGATGCAGCTCGTCAACATTGGCTATAAACTCTAGTGTATCATGCGATATCCTCGCTGGAAACACAATCTCGCCCCTCTTGGGCATCATCTGCGCACACATGTGCATCCGTGCCTCGAACACCAGCCTATGAGGTTGCTGAAAAAAAGTAGGCCTCATCTCTAGAAACCTCTCAAAAAATAAACAAAAAAGCTGTGAAGCAACAGGGAAGTTGACCCTCCCTTGTGCATGAGCACGACATCTATTTAAGGCTATACAGAATTTCCGCAAAAAAATGGCAGACCACCTGACAAGTTGTGGCTCATGTACTAAAGAATCAACATAAATAGAAGCGAGAAAATAATGTGTTTCCCGTCACTGGTGTTGTGTGAAATGGTCGAAATCAGAAGTGAGAGGCACCTCACCTCCTCACTACCAAATGCACCTATACGTAACTGATCTCCAGAGACCTAAAAATATGAAGGAGAGTATATCTGCGCTAATGTATCTCTGGGAGTACACCAACTGACTCCCTGCTGCATAGCCAACTGGAACCTTATGGAACGAGGGAAAATACATCCCTCTCCTCGATAGCCCTATAATGAAATATATTTCCTCCTCAATCGGCGTGTACCACTGGTTAGGACCAACTCGGAAAGCCTGTCTCTGGGCATTCCACCTATGGATAAGATGTCTAAAAAACACACCATGGCCCTTTAGGGAAGTAGCCTCCTCATAGAACTTGAGGAGGCCCACCTGCCTTAGGAGCCCTTGGGTAGCTGCTGTAATAGGGCGAGGGTACGCATCTCTCTCTCTCTCTCGTGCCTCCCACGGGCGAACCATATCATACTGCTCCGCCTGTTGTTGCTATTATTCCCCCTCTTCTCTCTGAATGATTGACATATTAAATATATATTTTTTTTATTAAATGAGACATGTATTTAGGAATATACAAATATAATTTTTTTTGGAAAAAACAAAACAAAATAGTCATGCACTGGTGTTTTTTTTTTTTTTTTTCGCGCATCGGTGGCGGTGCCCCACATGATATTCAAAGCACCGTAGGTAGTGCACCTGAAATTTTTCAGAGCACTATTGACTATGTACGATGTTAGGAGTGCGGTGCACTGACTAAAATATACGCCCCGACGCGTATAGTTGGGTCATCGCACCGACCTCCTGACATCATTACATAGTCAACGGTATGGTCTTTTACCAGGCCGTACCGTTGAACCTGTGGAAATGCCAAATGTGGTGCGCTGACAAAAATACCCGCCCCGGGTCGGATATTTCAGTCAACACACCGTGTTGCCACTATTCCACATGGTCAACGGTGCGGCCGGGTAAACGACCGCACCACACTTTTTTTATTTTTTATTTTAATTTTAAAATAACGTTGTGCGCCTTTCAGTACCGCCCTGGAAACGATGCGGATATCGTTAGCATCAGTTGCAGTGCGACCTGTAAATTTTACAGGCAGCACCGCTTACCGGTGTGAGTTGAATGGCTTAAGCGCACTGCGTGACAAATTTTTTTTCTTTGTTTTAAATGGTTAATTTTAAGGTTATTTAAAATTCTAATCTGCTAAAAAGCTTAATTATGGAAAAACAAGAAAAATAACTGTACATTTGGCCATCGAGGAGGCATATTGGCTGTAAAATTTGCAAAATAATTTTTTCCCACCATTTTGCAAAATGCAAGCTAGAGATTGGTGGGCAATGCACAACAGCAGTGCGTGTAATGGGTGCAATGGGAGCACCGATGTCAGGGCAGCTCAGACAAGGATAAATTGCACCGGTGCTTGAGAGCTATAGAGAATTGAGAAAAGTGAAAAATGCGGTTTTTTGGCTATAATTTTTTTATTATTTAACCATGTTCCGGTGCGCGGGGTTTTATAGGCGCACTAGCGTAGTTGCTTAAGACCGCACCGGGCGATTTCTGTTTTGGCGCGATGTTTTATGACGCACCGGTGCAGAAGAGTTGTAAAGCACCGGTGCACTATAGTAATAAGACGCACCTGGCATGTGTGTACAAAGCGAAAGGTGTTCGGTGTGCCAATGTTTTGTGTGCACCGGTGCTTTCTCTTGTTGAGCGCACCGATGCAGTTTAGGATGATAAGTGCACCAAACGAAAAACATCCACAAAAACCTTCGCCCGCCAACCTCCACTAGAAACAAATGTCTAGGGTTTTTATAAGGGGTCCCTCAAAAACATCCACTAGAGGGTATTTTCCTTGTAGTGAGATATGCTACTGATGTTGTTATTATTAAGTTTCTTGAGACCAATATCCTTTCTAGATTTGACTATCCTAGAAAATCTATTACTGAAAATGTATTAACTTTCAAATCTAAGAAAATGATTGAATTTTGTAGCAAATACCACATTAATTTGGGACATTCAACAACCTATTACCCTGAGGGCAATGGGTTGGCTGAATCTTCAAATAAGAGTCTAGTAAATATCATTAATTTTTTTTTGGAAGACAATAAGAAATCTTGGCACAACAAGTTGGTTAATGCACTTTGGGCTCAGAAACTTACTACAAAGAAGTCAATTGGTATGTCACCATACCAATTGGTCTATGGAATGGATGCTCTGTTTCCATCATCTTTAGGAGTATCAGTCATGAAGATAATACAAGAATTATAGGTTGAGACAAATGATGTACAGAGAAGAATCAATCAAACAATTCAGTTGTAGCAGTTAAGGGAGGAGGTCTACAACCAAACTCAAGTAATTCAGGAAAATGTCAAAAATAATTTTGACAGAAGGACTAAAGCAGATGATTTCAATATTTGAGACAAAGTTCTAAGATGTGATTCTAGGAGAGACGACAAAGATAAACATGGTAAATGTGATAACCTTTGGAAAGGGCCATACATTATTTATGCTTTCAGGGGACATAATGCATTCTTCCTCAAGTACCTAGATGAAACAAAGTTACCTGGTGGTCCTGTCAATGGTAGGATTCTAAAGCACTACTTTTCTTAGCATAAAGATTTTTCTTACATCATTGTAAATATCACAGTCTATATTGATTTGATTGGATAACTTTCTGATTGGAGTTGAAGTCCGCGGAGAAGGCCCTAAGCCCTGATTGACAAGCTATCATAAGTACCTTAATAGAAAAATAAATCAGATGTAGACATTACAAACTTTAGATACTCAAGGTTACTGATCATATGTTCTTGACACTTCACATGAAGAAGTGCATCCCTAGCTGGAGCCACTATTAGGGTCCTATATTTTGTAGAAATTTGAATAACTGAGATATTATTCACCAAGATTATCCTGATCACACACTATTTTAGCTTCATGCATAATACATAATCTCTTCTACCATTGATCATCACATGCGGAAATAAAATCAATTGCATGCATACATTAAAGACACAAACAATCACACATATGAACACAGTGTTTAATGGGAAAGCTTAAAGCTGAAAACCCCAAATATCTGTATATTATATGTCATGGAGATCATGTAACAATCATAGTACAAAAGCTCATCACAAGCTCTCATGCACACCCTCAATTGCTACACACTATCAAGCTAGATCTAGCAAAACACATGCTCCAATATTTTGCCACTTGATAGCCAGCCTCTATTGCGTTTTTAATGCTATGGGATGGCTTCATTAAATAGATAAACCACCTAGCTTGAACTGCGCAATCCTCATGGGCTACTCCACCTATCTGTGTGTTGCAAATAGCAACAGTATAGTCACAACTGATAGTTAACCCACTCTTTCACCTATTTCTGCACTGGTCTCCACTGAAACTGTCCATGCACTGAAGTTAACTGATGCATTCTTTAGTTGATTAATGAGTTTATAATTAGTGAATTAATTAATAATTAATTCACACCACTCTCACTAATTGTATCAATTAGTTAAACGGAATACAAATAGCTCAACTATGTTTAGATTAGTTAAACTGAATACAACTCCACTAACTTCCTCAATCAACTCCACCAAACTCTGTCACATGAGTTCTAACTGAAGTATCCATGCAATAGCTCCACTTACCCTCAGGAATAACGTAATTCCTTCTGTCAGCTCCTGTGCCACATCTGTGCACTTAACTGAAGTGCTCCAAGAGAATAAGATAATGTTTAGAGCCTAAATATTATTAAGAGCTAATAATATTTGACATATCTATTTTTAGATTGGCAATCTAAAAATAGATTCCGCCCAATATGTCTAAAAATAGAAGTCCATCTATTTTTTCCAACTTGACCAACCATCCACAAATAGCATCCTGCAACTCATAGAACATGATCCATATGTCTAAAAATAGACATAGTCTAAAAATAGACTTTGCGCCAAAAATAGCCTGCGGGCCCACTTAGTGAAGGCGACTCCTTTCCACTAAGCTCATCATCTTGTTGCAATCTCAACACTCCTTCTCAACAAGATAAGGATTATCTGCCACCCCTATCCTGCCTCTGTGGTATTCGAATTTTCTCCTGGTGAGCGCCTTCGTCAAGATATCAACATCCTGATCCTCCGTGGGAATGTATGTGTGACCTTGTGCACGCACAATCTGATATGATGATACCGGATGTCAATGTGTTTAGATCTATCATGAAATACTGGATTAATTGAGAGTTTGATGCAACTCTGATTATCACAATAAATCACGGTAGGCTCTAAGTGTGAACCGAACAACCCGACCAAGATCTTCCTCATCCATATAGCCTCGCATGCAGCCAAACTCGCCACCATATACTCGGCCTCTGCTGAACTAAGTGCCACGGATCTTTGCTTCCTGCTGTACCAAGAAACTGTTGTCGACCCGATACTGAAAATCCCTCCAGATGTGCTCTTTCTATTCGTTGGGCTCCCTGCCCAATCTGCATCCGTGAAGCCACATAGCTTCACCTCATCCAACTGTCTGTACCATAATCCATATCCCGATGTGCCTCTGAGATATCTCAATACATGCTTCCCCGCCTTCCAAAAGAGCTTGGTAGGCTTAACCATAGCTTGTGAAAGTTGGTTAATTGCATAACATATATTGGGTCATGTATTGACCCGGATACATAGCGACCCACCAAGCTGTCGATAACGGTGGCATCCATTGCCTCAGGTAGCATCCTCCTTCCTCAACCACCGGGAAGAGGAGTATCAACGAGGGCTGCAGCCATGCATGTTGAACTTCTCAGTATCTTACAAGGAAAGACGGGCATACTTACTGAGAAACTAGCAGTCCACCAACTGTGCCAAATTTTCAATCCCAGGAAATAATGAAGGAGGCCAAAGTCCTTCATCTCAAACTCTTTTGCAAGATCCTCCTTGCATGAGAGTATCAACAACTCATCACCTGTCAAAATCAAATCATCTACATAAAGTACAATGATCAGCAACTTACCCTCCACCACAATCTGGTATAGGTTAGGATCTGCTTCACTCTTGGAGAATCCAAGTCCGGTGAAATAACTGTCTATCCATGTGTACCAAGCACGAGGTGCTTGTTTCAACCCATACAACGCTCTCTTGAGCCTGCACACATGCGACTCCCTGTTGAAGATCTCAAAACCTTCGGGCTACTCTATGTACACCTCCTCCTCAATGAATCCGTTGAGGAACACAGTCTTCACATCCATCTGATGAATGTGCCACCCCATCTACGCTAAGAGAGCAAGAATCGTCCATATGGAAGAATACCTTGCGACAGGTGCAAAGGTCTCCTCATAATCGATCCCCTCAATCTGTGAAAAGCCTCAGGCAACAAATCTTGCCTTGTACTTCTCCACACTCTTGTCAGCTTTCTGCTTCACTTTGTAAATCCATCTCAAACCCACCACCGATTTCCTTAGATTCGGGACAATCTCCACTCACTATTCGACAATCGAATCATGCTCTTCCACCGTGGCATCTACCCATGCGGGATCCTCCATGACTTCCTCGTAAAAGGATGACTCTGCATCACGATACACTTGCTCACAAGAGTCATGTATCCGGTGTACCGATCCAGTGACTATCTCTGTCTGTATTTGTGATTGAGGTGCTCCTACAACCTTCTCTGCATCTTGAGCCGGTCGCTTAGCTTCTGTAGTGCGCTTGCGCCCTCTGATGGTTGGCGCTGCATGAGTGGTCTCTTCCACTCCATGAACTTCCTCTTGTGGCTGATCCACATCCTGAAGCTCATCCTTAGGAACTAATAGCTCCTCATCTGCATGCAAGTGTGGCTCCCTCTCAAGCGAACACTGCATGGCTTTCTCCTCCTGAAATTTGATATCTTGTCGCACAACAGTCTTGCGACTGTCTGGAAAATACACACGATAGTTGTGGGGCGTATCAGTGTACCCCACAAATATCCCAACCTCTGCGGTCGGCTCCAGCTTCTTCCTGGCATCCTTCGTCACATGAATGTAGACAGGTGAACCAAAATCCTCAAATGGGAAATATCAGGCTTCTTACCAGAAAACGCCTCCTCGGGTGTACTCATGCCAAGTATCCTGTGAGGACAACGGTTCTGCACATATACTGCAGTATTGCATGCCTCAGCCCACAAGTGAATGGGTAGGCCCTGATCATGCAACATCGCCCGTGCAGCACCCACGATCATTCTGTTCTTCCGCTCAGCAACCCCGTTCTGCTGTGGGTTATGAGGTGCTATGAGCTCTCTTCGAATTCCTTCTGCGCTGCAAAAGTCTTTGAATTCGCCAGAGATGAATTCACCACCATTGTCACTCCTAAGAGCCTTCACCTGCTTCCCCGATTCTTTCTCAACGAGTGCCTTGAACTCACAGAACTTTGAGTATGTCTCGCTCTTCTTCTGCATGAAGAAGATCCAACACTTACGAGAAAAATCATCAACAAATATCACATAATACCTGTGAGGAGGGAAGCTGCGAGAAGGTCCACCAACGTACGTAGCCAATTCTCTCAAGGATCATCGTGGCGCGACTATCCTTCTCGTGAAGGTGGCTTTCACAAATTTTCCCAAGGTACACCCCTTGCACTGATCTGACTGCGCAAGAGTACCCTTAGGAAGCCCAGTAGAAATCTGCTGCAGTATCTTCAAAGCTCCATGGTGAAGGTTGCCCAATCTCCGGTGCCACAACTCGCCATCATCCCGGCTCACCACTCCTTCTGCCTTGCCTGCCATTGCTGCACAACCATCTACCTGCAATTGATAAAGGTTCTTCACTCGAACCCCTATCCTCCGGGTCTCACCAGTTGCCTTACTGCGCAGGAAAGCCTTTCCCTCGCTAAAGACAACATCATATCCCTTGTCTTCTAACATCGCCATAGAGATAAGATTCTTCTTCAATCCTAGAACATGCATCACTTCCTTCAATACGAAGGGTTTACCAGACTCCCTCTCAAAGGAAATGGTACCAATATCGGTCGCACTGTATCTACCATCATCGCCCATCTCGATGTGCACTCCAAGATCTTTCTCATCCAGATCAGTAAACAAATCTCGATCTCCTGTCATGTGATAGGCCTTTTACTTGTCCGAGAAACCTACTTGAATCCATCACACCCAAAATTAGCTTATGCGGTCGGTGAAAAATCCGACTCAAACTATAATTTAAGGCCCTCTCCGAGTGCAGTTCCGTAGCTGCTTCTTTTCGTGGACAATTTGTGGCATAATGTCTGTGTTGGTGACAGTGAAAGCACTTCACCTTGGACATGTCCTACTTCTTGCCTTTTGCACCGGAATGAGAAGCTTTCTTTCTCTTCCCTTATTTGCTTTGGTAGCTGAAGCGCAATTCTCTTCATCAGAGTTCCTTGATGAAGATCCATCCAGTACTTCATCTTATCTCCTCTTGCCTGGTCGATAGAAATTCGCTCCACATCCACAGCGATTTCTCAGACAACCCAGAGTCCACGATGAGTGCCAACAAACCCAAGGAGAGCCAAGCTCACCAAGTCCTCATCATCAACAGTCACCCCCACACTTCCCAGCTCATCCTTGCATTGGATGAACTTTGTGAGGTACTTGGGCATACTGTCGCCTTTCTCCATCTTTATGTTTCTGAGTCTATCCTTGAGCACCAACTTCCTCTGGTCGCTCTTGCATTGGAATAAATCTGTCAAGACTTTCCACATCAAGAATGGAGAAGCCTTACCATGAAGGCTAGACACTATGTGATCCTTCACACCCTCCAACATAATCCTTCGACACTTTGCTGTCTTCTTTTTCCATGCGTCAAGTACGGCAGCATCAATAGAAGTAGGCTTTGGGACTTCAACATCTATGAACTCCTTCAACCCATTGTCATCTAGCACCGCTTCCATCCTGTCCTTCCATGCAATATAATTCGAGCTGCCCTCAAGGGCATACTCCAATCACAATCCGTTGAAGGACATCTCAACTTCAACACCAAGAAAACACTGCTGCAAATTCGAATTCCACCAACACAAAACTCAACCGCTTCAATGTTTTGCAATTGCTCCAATGATCAATATTGCTCTGATACCATGTAGAAATTTGAATAACTGAGATATTATTCACCGAGATTCTCCTGATCACACACTATTTTAGCTTCATGCATAATACAGAATCTCTTATACCATTGATCATCACATGCGGAAATAAAATCAATTGCATGCACACATTAAAACCACAAACAATCACACATATGAACACAGTATTTAATGGGAAAGCTTAAAGTTGAAAACCCCAACTATCTGTATATTATATGTCATGGAGATCATGTAACAATCATAGTACAAAAGATCCTCACAATCTCTCATGCACACCCTCAATTGCTACACACTATCAAGCTAGATCTAGCAAAACACATGCTCCAATCCTTAGCCACTTGATAGCTAGCCTCTATTGTGTAATCAATGCTATAGGATGGCTTCATTAAATAGATAAACCTTGTACTGCGCAATCCTCATGGGCTTCTCCACCTATTTGTGTGTTGCAAATAGCAATAGTATAGTCACAACTGATAGTTAACTTGCTCTTTCACCTATTTCTGCACTGGTCTCCACTGAAACTGTCCATGCACTGAAGTTAACTGATGCATTCTTTAGTTGATTAATGAGTTTATAATTAGTGAATTAATTAATAATTAATTCACACCACTCTCACTAATTGTATCAATTAGTTAAACTGAATACAAATAACTCAACTATGTTTAGATTAGTTAAACTGAATACAACTCCACTAACTTCCTCAATCAACTCCACCAAACTCTGTCACATGAGTTCTAACTGAAGTATCCATGCAATAGCTCCACTTAACCCATAGGAATAGCGTAATTCCTTCTGTCAGCTCCTGTGCCACATCTGTGCACTTAACTGAAGTGCTCCAAGAGAATAAGATAATGTTTATAGTCCAAATATTATTAAGAGCTAATAATATTAGACATATCTATTTTTAGACTGGCAATCTAAAAATAGATTCCGCCCAATATGTCTAAAAATAAAAGTCCATCTATTTTTTCCAACTTGACCAACCATCCACAAATAGCATCCTGCAACTCATAGAACATGATCCATATGTATAAAAATAGACATAGTCTAAAAATAGACTTTGCGCCAAAAATAGCCTGCGGGCCCACTTAGTGAAGGCGACTCCTTTCCACTAAGCTCATCATCTTGTTGCAATCTCAACATATTTTATAGGATATCAAGGTGATTGAGTATGCCATTATTTGTCATTTTACATTGTAAATTATTTTCAACTTGCAAATTATTTCCAAAAAAAGTATATATAAAAAGAAAATCAAAAGAGGGTATGTCAAAAAGAAAATGAATATGAAGAAACATTGAAAAAATAAAAAAAGAGAATAAATCTCCATTAAAAGAAAAATATAAATAATACTGAAAGTGCTGCAAATTTAAATGCCACTAATATTAAATTAGTTTCCTTATGTTAAAAATTCAATAAGACTGTGTGCAACTTATCTAAAATGCCACAATGATTAGATTTTGTTCCAATAATACAACTTAATCATGATGGAGCAATTGTGAATTTCATGTCAAATAGGTTAGTGAATAAAGATTTGTCAAACTGTTTAATCTTGACAAATCAGTAGAAAATGAGATTGATTCAATAGTTTAATTTGAATCAATAGAAGGAATATGTGATAGAGTAGGTTAGATTTTTATAAAAAAGGATATGTGAGTTTGCTAGCTCAAATGCACCCTAAAGAGATAAGATGAAAAAATGTTAGCTTAAAAAAAATAATTGAAAATGAAAGGGTAGGTAGTAATTGCATTATGGCTTTGAAAAGCACGAAAAATGTTTATCCTGTGTGTTTAAACTTACAAAATTATTTCATGCGCATGAAGGAAAAGGAATAAATATTTTATCCTAAATCTAAAAGTTTTGGCATATGAAAATTAAGACTCGACACATTATTCCCTTATCCTAATTTTTTACCTTTTATCAAACCCCCTACTACCCGAAAAAACGTCTTATCCACTTCCACCATTGCACGATTATCTCCCCTCCATATGTCCCATTATCCGATTCCCCGCACATCCATCCAAAAACCCATATCCTTTTTCACCCCCCCTCTCTATATGAACTTTACCATCAGGGGGGAGGGGGGTTTCGAAATGGGTAGTTTTTTGTTTTGGGCCCACGCTAACGTGGCACCCTCTCCTGATTTCACACCCCCTCTGCCGAAACCACTTATTGCTTCGGACCCCCTCCGAAAAGCAGTTTTCCCCATCTATGTGAAAACCATTAATCTACTAAAATATCAAGTAAGAAAAAACTCCCGCGCTCTGCAACTTTGTCTGATCGCGCTTTGAGGATCTGGTTGCTCGGCTCGGATTGCTGGGCTGCCGGAGAGGCGCTCAGGCCCGGCCCTGGTGCATTCTTTCCGCTTCTTGGTCCTCTTCTGCAGGTTTCGTTTTCTGGAGGATCGCTCTTCTGCCTGCAGCTGCTCTGTCCGTTGGTTTTATTGCCTCATTGTGCAGTGTTCGTGGATGGCCTCGTGACTGTCTCAGCGTCCCCAGCAAGGTCTGATCCGGGTGATTGCTCTCCATGGAGGCCATTGGGGAGTCTGTCTCCCCTCCTCTGCCACCGGAGGTGCAGGCATTCAAATCCTTAGTAGCATCTGGAACAAAGAGACCTCCCTCTGAGTCTCTGAAGAAGTTTGTGAAGAAGATGGATTCAATCCCAACAGTAGCTCTCCCCGAAGAAGATACATGCAGAGCTGCCCTGAATCTGGCTGACAGAGGTCTCATAGGCCAGTTCACGGGCCTCTGGCCTTTGCCAAAATCGGTTGAGGAATGGACTCAAAGAAACTGGAAACCTCTCATTAAAGAGGGAGTCAAAAGCTATTTCGTGGGTAAGGGCTACTTTGTTTTTGTCTTTGAAAACCCAGATGATAAAGGATTAATTTTCAGAAATGGACCTTATTTCATGGGCCCTCAGGGCTTATACCTAAACAAATGGTCCCCGGACTTCGACCCAACTCAGGACGTTCCTTCGGCTGTCCCGGTTTGGGTTCGGCTTCCCCACCTGCCTCTCCACTGCTGGAATCACAAAACCCTGCAGATCATAGGAAATGCGTTGGGAAAATACATAGATCAAGCTGCTAGGAAGGATCAGTATTCATGTGCGCGCATCTGTGTTGAAGTGGATCTGGAAGAAGGGTTACCAGAAGCAATTAAACTTACTGTAGCTAGGTGGACATATGTGCAAGAGTTGGACTATGAGCAGCTGCCTTTTAAATGCAGACACTGCCATGGCCACGGTCACTTTGCAAAACACTGCAAGAAGAAGGCGGAGGAACAAGGTGACAAACAAAATGGGGACCAATGGATCTTAGTGCAGAAAAACGCAAACACAAAAAAAGGTTCAGGAAAAGGCAATAAGAATGGAGAAACCAGCAGACCCAAAATAAATCAAGAAGAGGACGCAAATCCAAATGGTATAGAAAGTGAACAGCAGATCCATCAAGTTAACTCAACGCAGGAGAATGAGGAGCAAGAAGAAACTACACCTCCAAACAAAGAGGGAGTGGAAGCCATCCAGAGAGAACCAAACCAAGATAGTCCAACAAACCTATCATATGCTGATATAGCCAGGAAAAAACCAATGGAGAGCTCGGACACTTCGGAGGACGAAACCTTCGAGCGTCAAGCAAAAAAAGCAGGAAAGAAATCCAGAAAGGAGAAGAGGGAGGAGGAGGCAGAAAGGCTCAAAACACAAGGAAGCCAGCCTACAATAGAAATGTCTATTGGGCGAAACACCAGACCAAGGCCCTCCAAGGGAGGCCACAACCAACAAATCAATAAATAATGAAGCTAGTCTCTTGGAACTGTAGAGGACTGGGGAATCCCTCCAAAATTGAGGCTGTAAAGGACCTTTTGAAAGCTGAACCCTCAGAAATACTCATGCTCCAAGAGACAAAAATAGAAGGGCAGGCCCTTCTAGAGATCAGCAGATTAAAGTGGCATAAAAAAGCAGGAAAAGCAGTTAGTGCAAGGGGCACCTCCGGGGGCTTGGCTACTCTTTGGAACGAAGACCAATTACAGCTGATCAACTCCCATGAAACCCAGCACTGGATCTTCACAGAATTGAAACACAAAGCAAGTAAGTTATCTATCACCCTTTTTAATCTTTATGTACCAGTCTCTTACACTGAAAAAAGAGAGTGCTGGAGCAGCCTCTCTAATTTTTTAGAAGCAACTTCTCCCAGCAATATTATTATAGCAGGTGATCTAAACATAGTATTGAAAGCAAAAGAGAAGAGGGGGGGAATTAGTAGCAGAGACCCCTTGCTGCCAATAGTGGAGGAGCTCTCTCAGACCTGGGATCTGATGGACTTTAACCCAGCTCGTGGCATTTATACCTGGTCCAATAACCGAACAGGATTGGAACACATCTCAGCAAGATTAGATCGCTTTTTGGTGCAAAGTTCCATTATGATGAACAATAAAATCATCATCACAAAAATTTTGCCAAAACTTACCTCTGACCATAAACCAATACAGCTCCTAATTGAAGAAGAAGAAGATCTTGGACCGATACCTTTCCGATTCAGCCCTCTCTGGATAGAGAGAGATGGCTTCTTAGATACTGTGAAAAAAGCTTGGTCCAAACCTATCTCCGGATCCACAAGCTATGTTTGGGAGCAGAAGCTGAAAGAGACAAAATATGCCTTGAAAGAATGGATCAAAAAGCCAACATATACTCCTCCTGAACAAAGAAAAGAGGCAGTTCACACATTGCAAGACCTGCAAAATGACATGGAAGCCAAAGATATTACAACAGATTTGTTGGAAACAGAAATTCTAGTTCAACGAACAGCATATCAATCCTTTCGAAGGGAAGAGGAATATTGGAGAATCAAGTCTAGAAGTCTGTGGTTGAAGGCTGGGGATCGGAATACACCTTTCTTCCACAGGAAATACAGAGCAAGATTGTCAAGAAATCATATATCAGAAATCAAAACAGCAGATGGACAACTTTGCAAAGGGTTCAAACAAGTCAAAGCAGCAGCTGAAGCTTATTTCAAAAGTCTTTACAATGCAGAAGTTCAGAGCAATGAGGAGGAATCTGGGGATTTTCTTTCTAATATTCCTAATCTCATCAGCCCAGAAGAAAATGCAAATCTCTACAGACCCACAACGGAGGAGGAAATCATAAATGTAATATGGGCCATGGAGCCGGACAAGGCACCGGGACCTGATGGATTCACAATCCACTTCTTTCAAGCTTGCTGGCATATAATAAAGGTGGACCTGCAGAAAATGATAAGAGGATGTATGGCAAAAGCAAAGATCGGTGGAGGAACCAACTCAACTTACTTAGCACTAATACCCAAAGACTCTAATCCTGAAAATTTCTCTAGATACAGGCCCATTTCGTTGTGTAATGCATCATACAAAATACTGGCTAAGTTGTTAGCAAACAGAATTAAACCACTGTTAAAAAGGGTGATCTCATGCTCTCAAAGTGGATTTGTGGAAGGTAGGCAAATCCTGGATAATGTAATCCAGGTTCAGGAAACAATACACTCCAGCAGACAGAGGAAAGAGAAAGGAATGGTGATTAAATTAGACATGGCAAATGCGTTTGATAGAGTGAATCGATCTTACCTCAGTAAAATACTGCTGTCCTTTGGCTTCTCGCCAGACTTTGTTCAACTTATCAAAGCCTGCATTGACTCCCCATGGATTTCACCACTAGTAAACGGCCTCCCAACATCCTTCTTTCAAGCCAAGAGAGGCATTAGGCAGGGATGCCCTCTCTCGCCCTACCTGTACATTCTAATGGCGGACTCTTTAAGCCGAAAGCTAAATGCTGAGAAAGCTGCTGGTAGCATTCCAGGCCTCAAATCATCAACAGATGCAGACTCTTCGAATCATGCACTGTTTGCTGATGACTCTCTCCTCTTAGGAGGAGCTTCCACAAGAATCGCTCGGGCATTTGACACCGTCATCAGAAGTTATTGTAGAGTTTCTGGAGCTGCTGTGAATGAAAGCAAGAGTGAAGTGTATAGCTGGAACATTGCACAACAAGAACTTGAAGCCATAACATCACTTCTTGGGTTTAAAGGACAAGCAATCTGGGACAGATTCAAGTATCTTGGCCTGCCCATTAACTCAGGAATCAACAAAAGAGATTTATGGAGTGATATAGTTTCGAAAATCAAAA
Organism: Pinus albicaulis; assembly: GCA_034641835.2. Taxonomy (NCBI): domain Eukaryota; kingdom Viridiplantae; phylum Streptophyta; class Pinopsida; order Pinales; family Pinaceae; genus Pinus; species Pinus albicaulis. The sequence continues at coordinate 836,295,891 of CM076578.1, forward strand.
GCAAGATAGTTGCATGGGGGGGTTACTGGTTGACCAAGGGAGGCAAAGTAATACTGATCAAATCAGTGTTGTCAGCGCTTCCCATATTCCAGGCTTCGTTCCTTTTGGCGCCCAGAAACGTAATGGAGCAGATCTCCAAACTACTCAAACAATTTCTGTGGCAAGGAGGCAAAGGCAACGAAAATAAAATGCACCTGGTGAGCTGGGACGTTGTCAAAAGGCCAAAGGATGAAGGGGGACTGCAAATAAGGGATCCCCTGCTGGTAAACTACGCATTAGGAGGGAAAATCTTGTGGAATCTTCTTCATGACCCCTCTCATCCTGTAAGCAGAACGTTGAGGTTAAAGTATGGGGTAAACAACGAGCTCAGCAACATATCATACAGAACCACAAATAAGAGCACGCAAGTCTAGAGCCTTTGCTGCAAGAGCAGCATTCAATTTTTAAAACAGGTTTACAGAATACCAGGCAGCGGAAAACGCATACACCTGTGGAAAGATCGTATTATGGGAAACGCCCCACTTGAAGAAAACAGAAATATATCAGAGATTAAAGAATGGATGGAGCGCGCAGGTGTTAAACGCCTTTTCGAATTAGCAAAGTGGAATCAGCGTGGGGAATGGGAGGGCTGGGACTTTCATGGAGTCCCAGATCGTTTGAGCCATCAGCAAGCACAGCTCGAAGACCTTCTGGAGGATGCTGCACCGGTTCACAAGGCCGCAAGAGACTGTTGGGGTTGGGGCCCAACAGGTATATATTCCACAGCACTCGGATATAAAGTATTGCAGGGCAATCGAAACAGCAACTACACTGCAGACATTTGGAAAACCGTTTGGGACTCATTTGCCACACCTAAAGTGAATTTTTTTATTTGGACTGTGATCCATAATAAAATTCTCACAGGAGATAATTTGGAGAAAAGAAACATTGCGGGGCCTCACAGGTGTGCGATGTGTAACAACAGCTTTGAGACAGTCCAGCACTTGTTCATAGGTTGCAGCGTGGCAAAGGATGTATGGAGGCTCATCCTAATGGATTTGCAGATCACTGTCCCAATCTTTAACACAGCAGCCGAACTCTTTGCCTCTTGGAGGCAGCTCTACCCCCACCATATCCCCCAAAAATCTTTTTGGAGTAGAATCTGGACAACATTACCTAAATATGTCTGTTGGCAGATTTGGCTGACACGTAATCATCTGATCTTCAATGAGGAGAGGCATTCCTCGATGAAAATAGCTGCAAAAGCCAAAGCCTTCCTGATGGAAGTGGCCAAACAGCAGTACATAAAAGAAGACACTACTCTGCTGCAAGAAGAAAAGATATGGTTAGGGGACCTTGTGCCTTACCCGGGAAGAAATCCTCCTATTCCTCAAAATGGAAAGCCGGGATGGCGCTTAAGAGAGGAAGAGGAAATCTTTCAAAGTTGGTGGAGATCACAAAACATACACACTATCTTCTTCGATGGGGCGTCAAAAGGGAACCCTGGTGCAGCTGGAGCGGGGGGAGTCATATATACAACAGATGGACTTTCCAAAGATTTCTTCTACTGGGGGTTAGGTAAGAAGACCAACAACCAAGCTGAGCTCTTCGGGCTTCTCAAAGCCTGCCAGATAGCTAGGGACAAAGGTGTTCAAAAACTACAAGTTTTTGGAGATTCAGAGCTTATAATAAAAAATTTAAACAAGGGAGCTCGATTCAACAACCCTAGCCTCAACAATATTGCGGATAGATTGAAAAGAGTGCTCCAAGATTTTGACAGCTGCAAATTTTACCACATCCTCAGAAAATTAAACAGTGAAGCGGACCAAATGGCAAATAAAGGCAGTGAACTCATGAAAGGGCTAATTTTTGTTAACAATGACAGCTATATACAAATGCCCTGAAATCTGTAATAGAGGAAATAGGCAGAATCTAGAAATCTGCATTGTACACGGGGTTAGATTGGAAAAGACCCCACAACCTTTCAGATAAATAAAAAAATCTATAACCGTTTTAGTTAAAAAAAAAAAAAACCATTAATCTACTCGTTGAACGCCAGTCACATCACACCACCTGGACCAAGATGTTTCCAATTAAAACTCTTCCCGCAGTAATACAACCGTTGATGAATTTAATTCATCCCTAACTATTAATCCAACGGATCCGTGCCACCATCAACGGGAAAATGACCTATCTCTCTATAAATTCATGCCTAATCAATGTTTAACCTTTTACCTTGCCATTTTCGTTATTCTATACAGGTTTTCTGCAGGTTGACAGAGCACCAGTAAACCAATTCGATCACTGTCAAGCTACTCTCTGCAACTATTGCCATTATTTCCTCATTGCAGAGCTTTTAATCAGTCCTGACCTCCATTTGTCTTAACAGAAACCCTTATTCACCATCAAACCAGAGTTCATCATACTCCCAAGAAGCAAAGCCAGGGGGAGTCTATGAATCCACTGCTCCATCCCTTGATTGACCTTGATCATATACCTCTAGCAGATAGGGATTACAAAATCCATGAAACCCTATGTGAGTTAGAATTATTTGAAATGTATTGCTGGCTTGAAGACAAATTCATTGATAAAACTGATGACATTGGACTGTGGGAATCCAATTTTCCCCATTATATCTTTCCCCACACCCACAATGCCCCTAAATTCATTAGAAAGTGTCAAGCTTGTTATGTACCGAGTCAGAGAGTTGTTATTGCCCCTTCAAGAGAGATTCTAATCACCATAACTGCCGAAACCATAGACCAAATGATGCAGGCCCCTATTACATAGAATGCCACTCATTTTTCTTAAGAAACACTCGTTGAATTATATCAGAAGCTAGAATTTGCAAAAAGGGCTAAAACCCTTGAGCTTTTTTTGGCTGAAGATGCCCAATTACCTAAGAAGAACCCTCCCTATCCATCTTCCATGTTCCCTAAGAGAACTAAGTAGATTAGTACAATCATATCATACCTCCTTGGTTATTACTCAGATCAGTGGGTAGATGAGGCTATTATAGGTTTCCTTTCCATTTTCTCCATAGATTCCAAGCCTTCTATCTCATTAAACTTCAGCCAATTCCTTGCAGATTCCATTCATGAACAATTTGTCAAGTTCCACACTGAGGTATTTAAATATGCCTCTATTTTACTATATTTGTTTTTATATTTTCATGGAGATAGGTTCAAATTTGCATTGCAAAAGTTGGATGATGATGGAAATCAACAATCTGTCATCTTCTGGACTATAATGCTAATGAAGGAGCATAAAGATTACTCATACAAACAATTCATAGAATTGTTTGTACATCCAACACTCAGTCTTCTTAGTAGCAATTTAGAGCCATGAATCAGTGAAGAAATTAGGTAAGTATTGTACTTGTCAGACCAAACTAAAATAGGAGACTGGCACCTTTACCAGAATTACACAGAGCTAAGGATTTATGGATGTGAGCTTGCCCCATATAATCTCTCAAAATTCCTCCCAATGAGGATTTTTTCTCTAGAATACATCGGGAAAATGCTTAATGCCAATGAGGTCCATTTTGTATCTGCCAAGAAGAAATATCAGTTCATAATCAAAACACAAATAGGACCATTCATTTGTAGCAACAAAACAGTAGGGGAACAAGCAGAAATATTACTGAAATAAATGCAATTCAGCCTCAATTTTACATGGTCATATGATCCATTGGGTACCATTTCTAAGCTAAGCATAGAGAACAAATCTATACCTTATATTCATACCCACATACCAGAGATTGAGAAATACATGAAACAACTACAGTGGACTGAGAATACTCTAAAAGAGGTTGAAGAACAATTAGTTTCAACTTCAACATCATAGACTCTTGTTCCACAGTAGAAAGCAGGAAAAAAGGATCAGAGCAGAAGAGTCACCTTCAGCGACTGACACTTCCAGCAAAAAATTCACAATCATGTACAGGAAGAGGACTAAACTCAATCCCAAGGTGAACCCAAGCAAGGATTCAGAGTAGGAAGTTATTATCATCACCAAGGAGACACCTACTTCCTCACAAGTAGGTGGTCAAACCACACTCTCTCCTACCACCTCTATTGCTTCTCGGGATCAACAACAATCTATTCAAACCAGCACAGTTGTTACAGGGGAGAAAGAGAAGACCATTTTTGATACATTCAGGGAGATTAAATTGGAAAATGAAGTTTTGAAGACCAATACATATAATCAGTTATGGAAGCAGACTTACAACTCTCAGAGTAGACTACTGTCAGCCTTTGACTGAGAGAAAGGAAAGATGCAGATGGCTTTCCTCCAAGCACAAATTCCATAGCCCAAGACAACAACTGATTATAAAAAGACTGCATTCGGGTTTGATATAAATACATACATCCGATTGATCAAATGGAGATGCATAAGCAGACAGGTGAAATGATTTCATCTACACTCACTAACACTGCTATGAGTTTGTCTAAATTGCAGGTTTCTTTATCTAATATCCAGTCATAGCTCAAGATGGAAAAAATATATTCTTTGGCAAAGGATTCAAGGATTAAGTATTTGGAAGACTTAGTGGCCAGGATTGGATATGATCCCTCGAATATCAAATCTGCAGAAGAGGTGATTAAAAATAAAAATGTTGACATAACATCATTGAGGAAGCAGCTAAAGGTGCCAGCTACAGAGGACCCTTTAGCCAAAGACATTGAAGAGACAGGGTCACAGAAATCAGACATGATGAAGCTCATCATGGAGCAGAATTCTCAGCTGAGACAGACAGGAGAAAAAATGGAAAAGTTGATAAAGGAAAAAGAGCAGGCTACCATGTTTTCATTGGTCCCTTTGGAAGTTATTCTCTTACAGCTATTCCTACAGCCACTCCTTCTACAACAAGTACAATAGATGGAGCTAAGCAGCTCACTAAAGCAGTGAAAAATATATTAATACAAACAGAAGAGATAAAGAAGCTTCAAGACCAAGTGAAATTATTACAAGATCAGAAATCAAGGAGTCACAACTCACATGCAGCTGAAGCCCAGAGAGAACATAAGTTAATTGAAATGTTACAGAAGTCTAAGAGGGAGTCTAACATTGGAAATACCTTGGGCCAAGTCAAAGAGATAATTTAGACAGATATCATTGAGTCCACCAATGAAATCTAGCCCTGCATACATGTCATATTTGAGTAGAAGGAGCTGATAGAAAAAGCCAACGATGCCATTACAAAAATAAGGAAGAACTTGGAGAGAGCCAGCCACTGCTAACAACGTTATTAAGTTCTTAAACTCTAAGAACAAGTATGAGTTAGAGGAGTTAGGAGTGGATGACAGGACTAAAACAATATTGGAAGTAAAGAAGGTTCTTACAAAAAGAAACCTTATTGTACAGCTGGAGGAAAAATGTCACAGCTTAGAGATAGTTGTAACATATTTTTCAGTAGGCTTGAACCTTTAACTCATAAAGGACTTCCTTCCCTTTTTGTAATAAATGAAAAAATAATTACTAGAGAGGATTATGTAAAGAAAATGAATGAAATTGCGAGGGATATAGCTAAATTTTCAAACATCAAAGGCACTATGATAGGGAAAGCGTTCTTGGAGGCATTAACACTTGACCTTTTGATCCAGTATGAGATAAACCACATTTTTGTGGTAAAATCTACTTTTTCTAAGTATACCGAGGTGGATGAAATCTATAGGAGGGTCATCAAATTCACAAATGAAGAGCGATGGGATAAGTTAACTGAGTTCCAGGAGTAAAAAGTAACAAAGAGCAGTCATATATAGCCAACTCACAGGATAGCACATCAGGTAGGTTTACATCATGCCAGCCTATCAATAGGCTTACTCATCAACTGATTCCTTGAAAACAGTGCCAGAAAGCCAGATCACCATCGAGCCTATTTTTGTAACAATTAGAGATTATTGTTATATTTAGGCTAATAATACACTGTCTGTTGAGACAACATTTATTGTAGTCAATTTTGTAATATTTTAGTATAAATACTTCAGTGTTGTAAGTATTAGGGGTTTATTTTTGAACATATTTTGCCTGTTGCGCAATTGTAAATTTCAAGTTTTTGCTGGAGCATCAATAATACAAAGACTTCTTTCAGGATTCAAGTGGTGTAATTACTAGTGGAGTGTTTCTACTATTTTTGTGTTTTTCACTGTTATTTATTTTCTATGTTTATCAGAATTCTTAATTGTAAAATAGAAAGTGTGATGAATAGGACATGTTATTTAAAACACCTTATTCTGGTTTCTTTTACAATTTAAATGTTTTCTAATTGAAGTCAAATTGAAAAATAGTTAAATGTTTTTCAATCTCAACTGATATTCACTCTTCTGCCATATCCATTATTCATTTAATTTTTTTTAAAGAATCCAGTAAATACAACCTAGCTTGCCCTGCTATAACTCTTTAAAAAATTGTTGCAAAAATCCAGTTTTATGTTTTTCCTCCATTTCCCAATGAGAAAACAAATATTTAATCAACCAAATCAATCAAAATCAAACAATCACCGAAGTAGAGTCATAAATAGCCTAATATTTATCCAAAACAAAGTTAAATCTTAAAGAGAGATCCCTCTCTAAAGCTGGCAGGGCTAGATCCCAGCTTCCAAAGTGGTTTTGATGTTGTCTTCTGTGATTTATTCTCCCAATCTTAGAAATTACAGAAAGATAACACAAGTGAATCAACTTGCACAAGGCGTGAGTTCATATAATTGTAGAGGTTGTTATGTGGAGTGCATTGTTCATGGTTTGCTTCATACTATGAATCGAAAATTACGAGTGGTGAATTGAGTGACTTGTGTGGATGCAAGAGAATGGTGGCATAAGTGTTGGGACAATAAAAAAAATGATACACTCACACACACACACATAAGGGAGTCAAAAATTTCAATACATGTAATGGGAATATAGTTATAATACTTGGTTAGGCATGTGTACCACTAGTAAGCTATCAATAAAGGCTAGACATAGACCTAGGTGATGGGAGGGGTGGGGGAGCGGACATGACAAAATCCTAGATACCTTGGATATAATCTTTGAGAGGGGTAGGGCCTAGTGGTGAGCAGTGTTGGCTCCCTTGGTCGGTTTGGCTAAATTTGGTCAAGGGAAACCCCAAGTCAAGTTTAAAGGGGGGAAATTTGGGTTAAACTTGACTCAGTGAAAGAGTCAAATTTCTTGTGTCAACAATGGTGGTTCGATCACATGATTTTGGTTTCTTATAGTTTTGTGCCCATGGATTGCATGTAATGAAGCTTTTAAAAGGTCTAATGGCACTTCATTGTAATGTGCCAAGGAGGTGAGTAGTGAAGGCTCAATTCGCCGGGTTTGGTGAAGGGACTAATAGATTTGTTAGTTTGTTTTCCCCTTTTTGGGGTTTTCCATGATAAATATTATGTACATGATTTGTTTTTTTGCAAGTTAATATTTCTCTCGCTTTCTCTATTTTTTACAAAGTGAGAAACAAACATTGTAATATCTTGTGAATAGACTTTCCCCTTGTAGTATATTGATTATAAGTTGAATTCATCATGGGTTGAATTCAAATCTTTTGATATATTTTAGATATCAATCAAAATAAACTGCGTAAGTATGAAAACTTCCTTGTATTTGTCTCATGGATTCTTTTCCATTAAATAAACTAAATAGAAGTGTTTACTTCCTATATTATGATATAAATTTGGTTATGTTATTTATAATAAATGGAAGTGGGATTTTCTTATGGAAAAAAAAGGTTGCTATATCAATAAGGAATTTTATAAGTATTAGCGATTTTAGTTTCATTTTTATAAAAATATCATGCCTCATAGGTGATCATATTTTAGAAATCCTAAACCATCACCAATGAGAAAAAATCCAATTACAAAAGCTATAGAAAAAATTAGCAATGACATGGAGGTTATACTAAAACAAATTACACCAACCTTTCAATTGACTAAACCCAAAATTGAGCCAATGAATCCCATCTTCAAAGACACTAAGGCTCATATTAATGCTCAAATTCCTTTCCTTGGATGGGGGAAGGTATATATAAGATTATTAGAAGAACAATATCGAGATCTAGTTCCCCTAATGACCCTATTACGAGGAATACATATAATATGGTTTTTACCAACATAAGCATGCCACACTTACAATCATTAATAAGATACAAGTCATGCCCTATTCAAAGGTTGTTGAATGGGTAATTAACACAGATATTGATAATAGGGTTATTTTAAATGATGTAGGGAAACTTATAGCCTTGTTCCAACCATCAAAGATTGAAGAGTATTATAGAATTCACCATTGTGAAAGCACGTGATTGCTAGTTTCATTGAAAAAATTCATCATGATAATGACATTAAAAAAAATTAGCAAATTGGTTGGTTGAGGATAAAAGATTTTATTGGAAAAATGATAGAATAAAAAAAATGGTATAATTAATGGATCCATAAATTTATGCTATGATATTAATGTGTATATTTTACGGAGTAACTAATAGCATCCACTTCAAATATGCATGGGTTACTATAGTCCAAACTATTATCGTTGTGAGATCAACTTTCAACTAGGTAGCTACCTTGTCCCTTTCCTTGAAAAAATCAATTAAAAGAGCTAAAAAACCTAATTATGAAACATTTCCCACATTTTAAATTAAATGATATCAGGTATTATCTATGCTAGAACCCATTTCCCAAGGCGAATTGGATTTGGAATATAATGGATAGTCCAATTCACATTTATTATTAGGCCACGTGGGATAACAAATACAAAAGGAATTATGCACAACTCTATGATTTCTTCTTTGCTCCCCTTTATAAATAGATATTCTGTAAAGAGTGCCCTATGTTGAGTAATGAGGTAATGAAGTTATTAAGAAGAATTGAGAATTGGTACCTTTGAGAAGATAATACATTCTTGAATTTATGTGGTTCACTACTCCCCTTCACCTATTATCAAGATATGTACCTAATAGATTAATTCTTGGAGAAATTGCTTAGTAAACTACTCTTCAAGTTTTTAATGCTTCAATGGCCAAAGACTCGAGTTAAAGAACATTTATTCAATATAAAATTATATTTTGGAAACTATGGAATCACAAATTCCAAATGAGCTAGTCAGGAATCCAATGTAACGATGCAACACATGTTTCCTTCAGTGAAATTCAAGAAGCATGACCCTATAGGACTAGTTGCAACACATATTGTAGTTTCTGTCACAAGGTGTTATTCCCATGAGTGTGAGAATCATGAAATGCCATATAATAATTCATCTACATGGGAGGAAGCATTGAAGGGACTAAAATAAAATAAAAAAATTCTACATCCACTTATGGCATAACCTCTAATGAATAAATAGAGAAGATCAAATAGAAATCGGTTGAGGTGGAGAGCTCAATGAAGAAAGGGGAAGAAGATAGACTTAAAGCTAAAGAGGAAAAGGCAAGACAAGAAGAGGATTAAAGGATTAGTGAGATGTTTGATAGTGGCAAGGCAAGTAGAAGCACATATATACAAGGAGGAATATGAAAAGGAAAAATCAAAGAGAGAGTGCGTGGCGGGGCCTAGTAGCAAATTAATTAGAGAAGAAATTAAAGGAGGAGAAAGTTGGAAGGAAAATAAATTATAAAATGGAAAAAAAAATCAAGAAGAGATATACAAAATACAAAGAAGATAATCAAGGACATCAATCTACACATGAACCATCTAAGCAACCTATAAATAAAACTGGTCCACACTTCCATAGTTTCTTTAAGTTAACCATAGAAGATTTAATTATTCCAAAATGAGGAATTTCCGAAGGAAGGGAAATCAAGGATAAATATAATAAGATGGAGAAAGTAACTACACCTGGTGGCTTGGAGAATACTTTATCACGAGGAGTTCAAAATATACCAGACCTTATTGAGGAAATGGTATATCTAGAATTGATAGCCTATAATAAAATAAACAAATCATAGTCAAGTAAACACAAAGAAAAAGAATAGAATAAAATAATGCAATTATCTACACAATAGAGGAATATGTGTTAGACACAAATAAAGCTAAATTTATTAAGTTTCTTTATTCCACCTCTATGCTAGGTTAGTTATCACTCATGCTACCCTTAATAAAACCAATACAATGAGAATACCTTGTAGTAAAGGTTTTTATGAATCTCCCCAAAAATGATCCATTCTTTCACTACTACATATAGCACAAAATTCCAACGACATATTCCTACTGTATGGCCCTTACTATTGCAAATTACAAGAAAAAAAAATCATTTTTTTGTAAAGTTCTTGCGTTCGTCGGTATTCTGACTATCGATGGACACAATGTCATTTTTTCGATGTTATATCTATATTCCGTCTATCTTCTGATGCCAACAATCTGAATGTTTTCTTAATCATGTACATTGAGTCAGAGGTCAGGCTCATTCCCATGTTCGCACCAAGTAGGATGTTGGGGTAAACCCTGTGTATCACCCTGTGACCGTGGGTGGAGGTATGGCTCAATGAACAACACATATCTTCTAGAGGAATTGAATGCTATAAAATTCGACTTCTTCCCTAGTGATGTCAACAAGGGAGGTGTTGAGGCCTTGGAATTCCGCTACCAAAACATGGGGGAAAACCACCCGGTCCGGACCTTAAATTAGCTCCTTTTCCGTTTGGCGTAGTGGCTCCGACTGGGGATAATGGGACCAGTTTCCCAATAAGGATGATTTTGAAGGTGTTGTGAATATAGCATGCAAATGGATAAAGATTTTAATCTATATGCATCTATCTAAACTATTTAATCTAATATATACTCAGGGTGTTTTTCCTTTATGCGATCTAAAATGATATCTTTCAACTATCAGTGATATAGATCATTTAACAGTCGAAAGAGATGAAAATTATGTAAAATGATTCTTCTAACAAAGTAGTTTGCATAGAAGAATTGTGAAAGAAATATCACATTTATCAGTGTGATTACATATTCAATAAGAAACCATAGCTAAATATTAGAACATAAGTGCATGTAATATTTATTTATGATGACGTTTCAAATATGTAATGCAATAAAAAGATGACTGTCAATCAATGAAGTAAGACTTAATACAAGTGAATAGAAGTACCATATGTATGAAGTTCTACTCATGTAAACCGACAGCAATGAATCTGCTCCTTCTCACTTTAAAGCAATTTAAAGAGTATAGTAGTGCAACATCAGTTAAACAACTTTAATTGTCAAAAGATAACAAATGTGTTCCATTAATTCATCAAAGCACTCACAAACTTACAATAGTGCATTCTTTGCAAATGTTTTTGACAAAATTCTGGACCCTTCTCTAAATGCATGAGAAGGGTTTAAATACTAAACTAACTATAAACTAAAATAGATTATTACAAAAATATAGAGGAGGTTTTAAACAACCTTCCCCATAAAGCTAACTTAAACTACAATCTAGGAAACTAAACTAAAAATTCTGATTTATGAGTCCCGCCCTTCTTTCTGAATGTGGTCATGAAGTTGAAAAATATCTAACATTGCTTTAAGCTGAGCTGGCTTCGATATCCTTGATCGGATCTATCCCTTGAAAATAACATTTGAGAGTGCTGACTGGGATCTCTTTGTTGAATCTTTAAGAGACTGCAGAGTTTGATGTTGATGATAAGGTTTGATTAGAAAATTCCAGTAATTTTCTTGATCAAACTTATTTAACTTTTTAATAATTTCCTCCTGCGTATCTGCTCTCTGTTTCCACTGTGTTTTTACATGTCTTGTTTCCAAAAACACATCAGACGTGTTTTCCTTGAGAAGCTCTGCTCTATACATTTGTTCACACATGGATTCAACAATATCACTTGATATCTTGGATGTCTTTGCTGCTGCTTTCTCTACCTGTTTGATTTGCGCTTCCCATTCTCTGAATAGAATTTCTTTGTGAAGCTTATCTACTTGAGGTAGATTAGCTTCCTTCCCCGAATCTGATACTTTCCATTGAATGTGTTCTTCAATTTTCTTCTCGAGTCTTTCACATTCAAGTTTCTGGATTGCTATATGCTAGATCATTATTTTATTTGAATCACAATAAGAGTCAATTATACAAGGTTGATGACAAAACACTTCTTGTTCTTTCTTTAACTTAGTGTTTAAATCCAATTCTTATTTGATAAATTGCTCTAGTTGCGGTTGGCTTTGTAACTTGATCATTGCTTCTTCCAGCTATGCTTGTTTTTCATTAATCTCTATCTGATACTGCAATTTGAGGCTTTCAATATCTTTATGAAATTGGACTGTGTTTACTTTGACTTGCTCACTGGAATTGGATCTTTCTTCATTCAACAACTTCTCTAGTTCTTGTACTCTGGCTTCCTTTTGTTTTAGTAACACTCTAACCTCAATAGCTTTATCAACAGTAGCAGTAGCATATACCCCTGCATACTGTGATAATTTGGTTAGATGTTCAGTAGGATCATAAGAGGAATCTTTCCATAATACATCAACTGATTCATCTGTAGGTTTTGAAGTTGTTTCATCAGTTCTTCTCCTTTTGTTTCTTTTAACTACAACCTTATAACTAGGACTGTAGAAAATATCTAATGAAGGAATATCTTCAATTTGTAGAACTATCTGATCTGTAGGGTAGGCCGGTATGATTTCTTTATCATGCATTGTTGGAACTCTTTGTAGTGGATTAACAGTTTCCACTATCTTCTGAGAGTGTTCAGGTGTCGAGAAACTCGTTGCCTGATCATTATTTGGATTCTCTTTAGGAGTTTTTATTGCTTCAGAAAACTCTTCCCATTCATTTATAAGATAATTTTCTTGTGGTAAACTGGACTGATCTAGCATGTTGTGACTGTGCTAAACTACTTGAGAATCTGATTCTGTTCCATTATTTCTCGTTTCCTCTAGCATATCTATTTCATGAATTACTCAGTAAATTATCTTTTCTGAGTTTTCCTTTTTAGATTCAGATTCATTTTCGGAGTGATCCAAATTATGAGATTGTTGTTGTGACTGACCTGATTCATCTTCAGACATATATTTTACTTCATCATCCAGGCTGACACTTGGAGTGTGTTTGTTGTCATCTTCAATAGTTAAAAAATTGAGAGGGACTTTCTCTAGTCTCTTGTTTCTGTATGCTTGAAAAGCTTCAAAATCATCTTGACTTGATTGGCTAGATGCATACTTGATAATGTCTGAAACCTTTTCCATGCCATGGAAGAGATCATCAAATCCATCTTCCTTCTTTACAAAAGGCTTTAACTTAAGCTCTGTGTTGTAATTTTTAATTACATCATTTGGATCATATAATCTTTTTGGCATCCCTGCCAATTTCAACAAATGAATTTTGGAAAATTCCTTGTAAGTATGGCCGATGTTAGACAGTGCAAAAGTGCCACATTGTACAGGGAAATTAGGAAAAATAGCCTTTTTAGCATCTTTCAGCTGTTTCGTAACACCATTAACAAGCTGATAGGCTATTTCTTTTGCAAGTAACTTATCGGGAACATAATAGGGTAAAACAAGGGGAAAATCATAACTCCCAAATACTCTAATACATGTAAAATTCTCCTCTGCAAACCATCTAGCTACAGGAGAATGTCTGCATTGGCTTCTTCAGAAATCATCTAGTGCATAGGCAATATGACTCCGTAACAGATTTTATAGAAGTGTAGGTGGAAGTATGAATCCCAGAGTTCTCTGTGGTGAATATGAATTGGGGTAGGGTCTTGGGTAGTCCATTTCCATCCCATGGTAGGAAAACTAGAAGTAAAAAATATAACATCCATGACATAGGCAGATATATAAAAGGGAGGTATTTCTCTGAATGAAATACTCATTTTATTCCTATTTTCGGTAATGTGTTTGGCTAGGTTATTAGATAAGATGTCTGCCCAATTTAAAATTGATGAATTAACGATTGCATCAATCATGGGAACCCGTTCTTTTGAGAATCTAGTGCTATCAGGTTTGGAAAATAGTCTACATAACATACCGGCAACATAACAATAAGGATTAGGAATTCGGGAAATTGGGTATGTACCAAACTTATCTTGCTTCAACTTCCCCTGATTATCCTTCCATTCTTGGATGACTTTAATAAGATTTGAATGCTCTCCTCTAAAATTCTTCAAATATTCTTTGTCATATTTCTGCTGCCGGGGTGGTAGATGGTACATTGATGTTAAATATTCTGCCCTAAAAGAACCCATAGTTTCTCCCTTCAAATTCTTGAACATTCTACCTTCAATGTTTAAGTGATAAATTTCCTACTTAACCATGTATGTATATGGGAGGATCTTTGGTCTTGCAGCTATCTTGTGAATGTATGAGCATGCAACGTCAAAAAGAATTGCATTGGAGGTAGATGTCGTGCTTGTCGAAGAAACTTTGGCTATCACCCTTGGTCCTTCGCTTTCAAAAAGCTTATACATTGCCTCCCATGTCGAACTGTTGCAATCTTTGTTGCAGGTGGTATCTGAGAATAAGGAAGTCATCTCTATATCTTCAATAGACGACGTCTGAGAAATTTCTTTTCCTTTTTTGCGCATTTTTCTCTTTCTCAATCTATTAACTAGTTTCCTGAAATATAGCGAATTTTACAAGTATAGAGTATCAAAGAGACAAATCTATCATTTATTTCAAACACACGCAAGCAAATATAAATCTATTAAGATATAACATCAATCATTAGTCATAATCTCTGAATTAATATTTCACATATCTCCACACATAAAAAATATATCAATCACTTTAAAGCCGTTAAGACCTTGAATTTCGTTTTGATATGACACAAGTTGTTTCACATGCTTGATCCATTAAATGGGGTCAACGCGCGTATCGCAAGTTATAACTTATAACCATTTCAATACTTACCCTTAAAGACTGTGAAATGTGATCTGCGCAAATCGCAGATCGCAATTTTATAGGATAACAATTTGGCATATGTTATAATTTGTGCGAAATGCGAATTGCGCTTTTTTGCAAAACTTAAATGACTGTGTTTACCGAAGGTTTTATATTTATTTCTTTATTTTCTCTTCAGGTCCGCGGGGTCGCAACTTATATCGTTTTGCGTTTTATGTCTTTTGATTGATTAAGTGAGGTGCGATGCGATAAAGTAAATATAACAGTGATTGAAGCTTTTTGCAAAGTTCAAAATATATCTTCGAAAAAGTTGTGCACATATTGCGGTTCGCACATTTTAAAGTTTATGAGTCTTTGAAATTCATAAGGTATGCGATTTGTGATGCACTCAACAAAAATAAAGTGAGAAAATTTTAAAAAGAAAATATTTATTTTCTATTTTTTTTGTATAAGAAATTAGAATAATTTCCTATTTATTTCTAAAGGGTCCCTATTTATAAAAATAAATGGGGGTTGTTGTATAACACAACAATTGGCGATTCACTTGGGCAAATCAGATATCTCTGATTATTTTTTTTTTGAATTTCTAAGCTTTTTAGAAAATAAAAATAGTTGTAGTAATGAAATTTCAAATAAATAATATCTTACTAAGTAATGAAAGTTTCTCTTATTCACTATTCCTAAGAATTCCTCTATTAAAAATATAAGTATGGAAATATATATTAGTCCTTACTCAGTTTAAAAAGATAAAGTAGGTGGCCTTTACAGATAAACTTTATAAAAATTTACTCTTTTATCACATATAGAGCCTCTATTCCAATAGGCAATTTAAGCTTTTGGCAGGGTTACCTTTTACCCAGTAATGATTCATTGTCCCATCCAATATTTCTTATAATTTTTAGAAGTAAATTCTAACCTTTGAGAATTTTCTTTTATATTTTATTTTATTTACTTAAAAGCCATTGTCTTGGCTTGGTAACCAAATGATGACGATGCCACTCACTAGTAGTAATGAAGCTGATCAAGCTGGCTCTTGATGAGACCCCTTGTCCTTTTGATATAATCTCAAGTCATTACCCTGTTTTGGTAGACAATATTGGTAATGTTAGTTTACCTATTTCCTTATGAACGTGGTAAAAAAACTTGTGATGAGACTTATTATCTTTTAAGTTTTTCTTCTAATCATAATATTTTTTATTTTATTTTGAATTTCTTTCGAAAATTTATAAATTTTTCCAGATGGGATGAATCATTGATTTTTTAAAGATTCTGGATGATAATGTTGAGTTTCAGATTGCTTTTCTGTAAACAGGTCTTTACTATGTTAAATATTCTTTTCTTGACTGATAATAGAATATTCATGCTATATAAAGATGAGAGTTCATCAAAGAATAAATGATTTTGGTGAAATTCCATTTTTCAGAATGATAAAATCAATTTGTCTTTCTAAATCTTTCGATTTTCTTTCCTTGACATTTTTCATTTTTATAAGAGAAAAGAAAAAATCAAAAGAAAATCATCTGAGATTATATTTGAAAAGCCAAATATTAATACTAAGCAACTTTTATTTTCTAAAAAGAAAAGAAAAAGACACTAGTATACAAGGATAGAAGGGGTTACCTTCTATGAGAAATATTTTTTTAAAATCTGCCCATTAACAAGCAAAGAATCATTTTTTTCCTGATAGATCTTGCAATAAAAATGTTAATGGGCCTATTTCTTCAATTATTTGAAATGGACCTAGCCAGATTTTTTGAAACTTCATGTGTTTACCTTTATCCTCATGCACTTTGTCCCATTTCAATACCAAATCACCAATTTGAAAATTCTTTTGAGTGACAGAAGTTGAATCAAACGAGGTGTTGTTATATCATTCACCACCTTAGTCTTAAGAAAATTATAAAGGGGGATCACCCGAAAGCATAAAAGGGAGAAATAATTAAAGGAGCGAATGGGTTGATGTAAATGAAAATCCATATAAAAAGGGGACAAGGCATCATGTATATATTCTAGCCTTGCGGTAAGCTTTACACGAAACAAAGGAGGATAAAGGTGCAACACAGCTAGGCAGGGCGGGACCCGCCCATACTTCGAGCATACAAAGGAAGAAAGGTGCGTGAAGAGTTTCAGGGGGATCAAGGATGGCAGGGGCAGGGCGGAAGCTCACCCCCCCGGAATGGTGATGACGTAGCATACGGTGGGACCCGAGATAGCTTTTCCGTGGGGTGATGGCCACGGACTTAGAGCCGCTACAAGACCCCACCGGAATGCTTGGCGGGCCCGACCACAGAGATACGTGGCGCTGTGAACGTAATGGTAAGGTAAGTCTTGACGTCATTGCCGGTCCCACTCGACTGCGCAAGTACGTTCATCGCGTGCATTTGCAGCCTTTGATCTAGATTGCCCAGATTGGACGGCTCCCATTCATTTTCACATTCATTTCACAACATCTCCCCAACTCGTAGCTTCGACGTGAAATGGGCTGTTTTTATAAGGACACGCGTCGCTCCCTAACATGTATTGCGTGCCTCCAGCCCGATACCGCTTACCACTCAGCCTCCACGCGAAAAACACTCGCGGTTTTCCGCGAAACCGCCCATCATATGTCTGCGTCATATTTTGATTTAAACCTTGGTTTTTGCCTCCGCCATGGTTTTACCTTTCACCGCTGCATTCCCTACCTCCGCACTGCTCCTCTACCTTTACCTAAGCCATCTGAAGCAGTCAAACCCCTTATCGCAGGATTTATTTAATTTGTTTCATGTCTGTGCAGATTTTCATATCCTTTTAATGTACACATGGCCATCTCATAGCCAATCACAGCGGCTCGAGGCCTAGGATGATGATCCTCCATGCTCAGGAAGTAGAGAAAAAGATGCAGAGAGGCAATTCCATGTCCAAGGTAATGGATCATGACCATTAGCCACTCTATGGGACCCTCCAGTGCAGAAGGCCGACTCTTCCACTATTAGCAGCATTGCATTCTCTAGCTCAGAAGGCCAGCTATCCCATGACTAATTGTATTACCTTCGCTAGCAGCAGCAGTGGCTCTGCCTCATCAAACAGAAACAATAATCCACGACGGGGCCTGCGTGGCCTTCTTTTTACCTTATGCTCTTTTCACCTTGTCATTTCGGGTGAAATCCTTATTTCAGCCCCGCAGTTTTTACTTTCAGTTAGTAAGTTGTTTAGATTTCAGTTGGAAACGGCTTTAGGCCTGCGTTGTAAGATGATGAGAAGTAGTTTTACCTCATCATCATTTCTGTCTTTGATTTTGACCTGCAACAACATACCAACACACGAAGAGGATATTTTCCAAAAATATCTTCTCACGCATAGGAATCAGTGGTTATAAAAACGGGAAGCAAACACTAAGAAAAGGTTCTAGATTTTCCAAAGGACTCACTAGTTCGAGTGTTCTATATGTATTTGGTATGAATTTTGATAGTTGATGTTGAAGATCCCGTAGGGACTCATTAATAAGAAGCTTTGCTGGAATTGGGGATTCCTCTCTGGGTGATTCATAGTTTGTAAACCCTCTCTATGTTTTTAATACAAATGTTCATTTCGCATCTCTCCACATCTCTTGTATCTAATGCTCTGGAATGCGAGTGCTCCCATGTTTAAATGTGAATTTATCATTACAGATACTCATATTTTCTCATACGTAGCACTTTAAATAGGCTCAGACAAGATACTTTGTTTCATTTTCTATATCTTTCACCGTTCTTCCAATATTAACTACAATGGATTCTTGTCTTTGAAATTGTCCAGATATATGGATTCTTATCTCTGAATAGGCCCAGTATATATGGATTCTTATCCTTGAATAAGCCCGGTTATAGTTAATATCTTACTACATCTTCTGCCACAGTCATCGCCCACATATTACTTGATATTTGCGTGTTCATTTTAGAAGTCGGCCCCCTTTACAACATTCTGTCTTAAAGCTGTCTGATGCATTTAATTATTGTAGTTTATACTCAGTTTATACAGTTTTCATAGTTGTTGTGTTTAAATTTGGGGTCTTAGTTCCACCCTTATTAAAACCATTCATCTGAGTGATTATAGCATGAGAGCTTAAGATTGTCAACTCCAATCAGTTGAGTTATATGCTCCTTGCATTTAAGATGTCCTAGGCTCTAGTCTTTATACAACTCAAGGATGTCTCTAGGAGTTACAACATGAGGCTTTTATTATTTGTTGATGATGAGCATGAGTTTGTTTGGATTTTCTCTTTCTTCTTCTAACTTAAGCATTCGACCTTATCTAAGTTGTAAAGAAGAAGTAGGAATTTCACCAATGAATTGAACTAAGGAAAGAGAGGGAATAACTACATTGGTGGGGAGTGCTGCTTCTTTTCCATAAACAAGATTGAATGGAGAAGTACCAATAGAAACTTTTTGAGTTATTCGATCTGCCCAAAGAGCAAAAATTAATGACTTATGCCAATTTATTTGATTCAGATCAACAGTTATTTTGATTATTCTAATTAGATTTTTGTTTGTGGATTCTGCTAAACCATTTCCTTGTGGATAATAATTTGCATATTATTTTAGTTTAAAACCTCTTTTAATTGCAAAATCTATCATAGCAGTTCTAGAGAAATAAGATGCATTATCAAACATCAAAGCAGTAGGTAAGCCAAACCTGGTTATGATATTCTAGTCAATGAAATTGATGATATTTTCTGAATTAGCTACTTTTAATGGAATTTCTTCCACCCATTTAGTAAAGTAATCTGTAGCTGTGAGAATATATCTATGTTGTTTGGAAGAGTTAGGAACAATCTCACCAATTATATCTAATCCCCATTGCTCAAATGGTTGTTCAATATTGACTGGCTGTAATGGGAATGATGGCTTCCTTTGTTTTCCAGATGTACTTTGGCATACTTTACATTTTCTTGTATATTCATGAGCATCTTTGAAAAGTGTAGGCCAATAGTAACCTGCATGCAAGATCTTATGTGCTGTTGTATTTCCTCCAAAATGTCCTCCAGCTGGTCCATCATGGAGTTCCTGCAAGACCTTCTCTACTTTAGATTTTTCTAAGCATCTTAGAAGTACAAAATCGAAATTTCTTCTAAATAACACATCGTTGACTAACTCATATTGTTTAGATTTTAATCTAAGAGCTCGTTTTGTCTTATAACTGAGATGATTTGGAGCATATCCATTTCTCAGATCAAATATAAGATCATCATATTGTGAATCTGAATCATTGAGGCTTACCTCTGATATTTGCACATTGTTACCTGAATCTTCTTCTGCTGGAAAATGTGATGCTCCTGTAAGAATTCTGTGAAAACCTTGACCTCTAATGATTTTAGAGGGTTTAATTTCTACATCATACTCTTGTAACACAGTCACCCAGTTAGCTCTCTTTTCTCCTAATTCTTTCTGCATCAAAAGTTGTCTTACTGCAGAAAATGGAACTATGATTTTTCGTATGAGACTTTAGGAGAAAAGCTCTCAAATGTTTTATGGCTTTAAAAACAACAAATGCTTTTTTTTCAATAGACGTGCAATGCAGTTCTGCACCTTGTAAATTTGAACTAAAGAATGATATCGGTGCTTCTATTTGTTGGTCATTCAACCGTGTTAAAATAACTGCATATGATGTATCCAATGAAAAAGTGTATAATGTAATTGGATTAAGAAAATTAGGGGTGCTCAGGAATGGAGCATTGACAATTGACTGTTTAATCAATTCAAATGCTTCTCTTTCATTATGTCCCCATTTAAAGACAAATTTTTTCTTAATCATGTTCTATAATCGTAAGACTATTTGAGAAAAACCAGGGACAAATCTCTTAACAAAATTAATTTGCCCAAGGAAAGATTGCATGGTTTTCCTGTTATGAGGGAAATAAATTCATTTAATTTCATCAATTCTTTCAAGATCTATATAGATACCATTTTTTGACACAATAAATCCTAAAAGTTTTCCTTCATCTAATGCAAAAAATGATTTCTTTGGATTTAATGAAATGCCATACCTTTTGCATCGCTCAAAGACTTGCTTTAGATCATTCACATGATGAGTTACCTTTTTAGAGAAGACATTAATATCATCTAAATAAATAACTATTGTTTTATTTATGAGTCCTCTAAAAGCTGTGTCCATAGCTCTTTGGAAAGTGGCACCTGCATTAATTAACCCAAAAGGCATTTTTTGATAAGCATAAGTTCCCCACTTAGTTCTGAACGTAGTTTTCAATCTGTCATCTGGATGAACGAGAATATGATTGTAACTTGAAAATCCATCTAGAAAAGACATGAGCTAAGAACCATCTACTTTTTGCAATAATTATTCCATGGTTGGTAGTGGAAAATTGTCCTTCTGGCAAGCTTTGTTTAAATTTCTAAAATCAATGCAAATTCTAATATCACCATTCTTTTTCCCGATAGGCACCAAATTTGATACCCATTTTGAATGTCTGACTGGAAAGATGATTTTTTCCTTGAGAAGTTTATTCAATTCAGTTTTAATTTGATTTTCCAAGTTTGGATGAATCTTTCTCAATTTCTGTTGTATAGGATTTTCCTTTGAGATCATAGGAATCGTGTGTTGAATTACAAAAGTATCGTATGTTTTAAGATCATAATAATCCCAAGCAAAGACACTTTTGTACATCCTAAATAATTTGATGAATGATAATCTTTCTTCAGGAGACAGATCGAGACCTAGATTTATGTTTTGAGTTTTTTCTTCACTTCCTAGATTAACTAACTCAAATCTTAAGGTAGAACTTTGTGTTTTTGAGTTAGTTACTCTTTTAAACCTGTACTTTAGATCATATAAGTCTTCTAACTTGACAACATATTTTGGAATAGGATTTTCATCTTGTTTTTTCTTAATCTGAGTGTCATGTTCATTTTCGTCAATGACTTGATTATCGTAAGATTCTTCAGATGTTAAAAAATATATGATATCTGAGTCATTATTGAATACTCTCCAATTAGTGATATTATCAGGAATAGATGGTATAAAAATTAATTCAATAGAAAACCTATCGGGACTAAATTCTTGGGATGGGATAAATTTTGAGGCTACATTAGCGAGTAAATATGCACTAGCATTCTGTATTCTAGGTATAGAAGAAATATTGAAGGCTAAGAAATGAGTATTTAATTCTTGGACTAATGATTGATAATGTTTTAATGTCCATAATTACAATGGATAGTATCTCTTACTTGCCTAACTATGATTTTTGAATCTCCTAAAACCTTCAGGTGTGTGATATTTAGATCAATAGCTTTTAATAAACCTTGAACTAATGCTTCATACTCAGCTACATTGTTGGTACAATCAAATTCTAATTGGTAGGCTAACATAGTATTTTCACCTTGTGGGTTTATTAAAATGCAACCCGCACCTGCACCATCTTTAGATTTAGAACCATCAAAATAAAGGGTCCGAAACAAAGAATTAACTATTTTTCTATCTAAAAAATTAATACATCTAGAATTATCTGGTTGGGAATAATTCTCAATCTGAGATACAACCGCATAATCAAAGAAAGGTGATGGTTGAGCATTAAAGTTTCCTAAAAATGTCTCTGTAGAGTAGTTTCCAATAATGTTATTATTGACTACTGGCTCATTAAGTTCTTCAAGATCAGTCATTGTATGTTTCATAAAATTTTCATGGTCAACTCGAATTTGGTTTGGCTTTCCATTATGTGGTAACCACATATGTGACCAGTTTGTTGAAAAATAACCATGAATTTTCTCAAACCAGTCACGACTTAAAACTAAACCATAAAATTCAGGAATGTTTGCCACCAAAATATCAATTATCTAAGTAAATTTAGGATTTGATGACAATATTATGGAAACATATTTTAATTCTCCTACCACTTCTACTCTAGTTCTGTCAAGTTGTACTATATGAACTGGAGAACTCTGAGGAGTTATGTTTAATTTAGCACAAACTGATTTTGGCATTATATTCGAAGAAGCACCTGAGTCTATTAAACAATTATGAAATTTTTTGTTATAGATCTCATAGGTTAAGAGAAATGGAGGAGTATGAGATATGGATCGATCACCTATCATAATTAAATCTGAAGCATCTATTCTCACTGAAGGAGAAGGTGGCTTACCCATTTCATTAGCAGCTTGAACTATGACTGGAGTAGGTAAGTTTGAAGCAGGAACAACTTTTAAGTCTCTGAGTAAGATTTGTTGTTGTTGCTTCAATTTGGTAAGCTCATGAATCGAGATATTTGCCCTAGTCTTCTTCATGTCAACAACTATATTATATTCAATGGTATCTGAGACAACCATTGTTTTAGATATAGGTGGAGAGTTTGAGGTAATAGGAATTGTTTGCGTAGCCTTTGAATTAGACTTTTTGCTTACTGATTTTCCTTTAGCAAGAGTGGAAATTTTTTGCTGTTGACTAGGCTGTGTTGCTTCAGTAATCTTTTTGTTGCGTGTGCTGACAGGCAAAGCTTCAAGTTATTCTTCATTTGATAAGATGAAATCCCACATTCCATTAAGTTCAACTTATTCTTCTTCTTCCTCTGTTTTTTCTTCCTCTTCTTCTTGATCTGATTCAACAATAGATATAATATTTGGAGGTTGAGAATTAGAGGGTTGTCTTTTCTTAAAATTCCTGAAACTCTTTTTTGAATTTGAATTTTCGGCCACTTGTTTCTTGATATCTGCCATCACGTTGGTCATGGTTTTCAAGACTTTTTGAAGACCTTCTACGTCAAATGGATCCTTTGGCATCTTCTTCTTAGAGTCATCTTTGAAAGATATCTTCTTTGATTTTCGATCTTCCTGAGAATTATTTTTCTGAAGAGCAGTTATGCGTTTTTCTACAGATAGAGATTCTTTCATATTTTCCGCAAGTGTTGCTATTTTTTCTCTATCAACGAAAATAGCTATATTAGATGGAAGGGATGAAATATACCACTCAATTTGGACTTCTGCACCAGGAAATGCTGTAAGAGGATTTTTTTGAGTAGTTTATTAAATCTTGAATTAAAATATTTTATCTTCTCACCTGGTTTGGCTTTAAGATTTGAAAGATCATTGATGAGCATAACAGTAGTTCTGTCATCTCAAAACTTAGCTATAAATTTTTCTTCAAACATATTCCAGTTATTTATGGAGCGAGCAGGTAATGAAAAATACCAGGATCCTCCAGATCCTTTTAAAGTATATGGAAATAATCGTACAACGCAATCCTCTTCAACAACTGCATTCAAATTGAAAGCCAACATAAAGTTATGAATATGTTCTTCTGCAGGAAGACCATCATTGACATTAAATTTGGGTAGCCATCTTTCGGGATTTTTAGGCAGAGCATGAAGAGGGGCGGGCATGTTTATAGCCCCTAGATTGCTCCATGGGTTTACATTCGGTGGAGGGGGTTGACCTGCCATTGGATTTAGGATGGGTTGGTTGGGTGGATTTTGAATTGATGATGAGGCAGGTCAAGCACTAGGACTAGTAGCTTGAGTACTGGAACTAGTGAAAGTGATACCGACTGTTGGAATGAAATTTGTGGAAGTGAGTGGAGGTAATGGGGGTGAATGGGATAAGATCTCGCTGGTGATTCTCTGATTGAGTCCTCTTTAACTTCTTCCGAGTACTACTGATAGGAAATTTAAAAGGGAGAATCCCTGTTTTTTGACTTTCTGATCGGGTTAATATTCTTCGAGGTTGTAAAGAAGACGAAATACTAAGATCCGATAATTGAGAAGTTTCAGGCTTTTCAGCAGAAATAGATACTTTCTCTAACTTTTATATCAAAGACTAAACTTCTGGAGAATGTTGGTGAAACTCGGGAAATAGTATGGTTTGAGTATCGCTAGGAGACTTAGGGGAAAGATGATCAACTTCAGATTTTATAGATGGTGATATAGATATATATTTAGAAGTTGATGAGGATCTAGAGGGAGAGAGACTTTTTGATTGACCTTTATATTGATCAGACCTTTGTGCCATTCACTTGGCCCTTCTTCTAGTGCCAATATGTTGAGGCCTCAGAATTCTGCTGCCAAAACATGGGGGAAAACCACCTGGTCCAGACCTTAAAGTAGCTCCTTTTCTGTTTGGTGTAGTGGCTTCGATTGGGGATAGTGGGACCAGTTTCCCAATAAGGATGATTTTGAGGGTGTTGTGAATATAGCATGCAAATGGATAATGATTTTAATCTATATGCATCTATCTAAACTATTTAATCTAATATATACCGGGGTGTTTTTCCTTTATGCTATCTAAAATGATATCTTTCAATTATCAGTGATATCGATCATTTAACAGTTGAAAGAGATGAAAATGATGTAAAATGATTCTTATAACAAAGTAGTTTGCATAGAATAATTGTGAAAGAAATATCACATTTATCAGTGTGATTACATATTCAATAAGAAACCATAGCTAAATATTAGAACAGAAGTGCATGTAATATTTATTTATGATGACGTTTCAAATACGTAATGCAATAAAAAGATGACTGTTAATCAATGAAGTAAGCCTTAATACACGTGAATAAAAGTACCATATGTACAAAGTTCTACTCATGTAAACGGACAATAATGAATCTTCTCCTTCTCACTTTCAAGCAATTTAAAGAGTATAGTAGTGCAACATTAGTTAAACAACTTTAATTGTCAAAAGATAACAGATGTGTTCCATTAATTCATCAAAGCACTCACAAACTTACAATAGTGCATTCTTTGCAAATGTTTTTGACAAATTTCTGGACCCTTATCTAAATGCATGAGAAGGGTTTAAATAATAAACTAACTAAAAACTAAAATATATTATTACAAAAATATAGAGGAGGTTTCAAACAACCTTCCTTATAAAGCTAAGCTGAGATGGCTGCGTTATCCTTGATCAGATCTGTCCCTTGAAAATAGCATTTGAGAGTGCTGACTGGGATCTCTTTGTTGAATCTATAAGAGACTGTAGAGTTTGATGCTGATGGTAAGGTTTGATCAGAAAATTCTAGTAATTTTCTTGATCAAACTTATTTACCTTTTTAATAATTTCCTCCTGCATATTTGCTCTATGTTTCCACTGTGTTTCTACCTGTCTTGTTTCCAAAAACACATCAGACGTGTTTTCCTTGAGAAGTTCTACTCTAGACAGTTGTTCACACATGGATTCAACAATCTCACTTGATATCTTGGATGTCTTTGCTATTGCTTTCTCTGCCTGTTTGATTTGCGCTTCCCATTCTCTGAATAGAATTTCTTTGTGAAGCTTATCTACTTGAGGTAGATAAGCTTCCTTCCCTGAATCTGATACTTGCCATTGAATGTGTTCTTCAATTTTCTTCTCAAGTCTTTCACATTCAGTTTCTAGATTGCTAGCTGCTGGATCATTATTATTTGAATCACAATAAGAGTCAATTATAGAAGCTTGATGACAAAACACTTCTTGTTCTTTCTTTAACTTAGTGTTTAAATCCAATGCTTCTTTGATAAATTGCTCTGATTGCGGTTGGCTTTGTAACTTGATCATTGCTTCTTTCAGCTGTGCTTGTTTTACATTAATCTCTATCTGATACTGCAATTTGAGGCTTTCAATATCTTTATTAAATTGGGCTATGTTTACTTTGACTTGCTCATTGGAATTAGATTTTTCTTCATTCACCAACTTCTCTAGTTCTTGTACTCTAGCTTCCTTTTGTTTTAGTAACACTCTAACCTCAGAACTTTATCAACAGTAGTAGTAGCATATTCCCCTGCACACTGTGATAATTTGGTTAGATGTTCAGTAGGATCATTAGAGGAATCTTTCCATAATACATCAACTGATTCATCTGTAGGTATTGAAGTTGTTTCATCAATTCTTCTCCTTTTGTTTCTTTTAACTACAACCTTATAACTAGGACTGTAGAAAATATCTAATGAAGAAATATATTCAATTTGTAGAACTATTTGATCTGTAGGGTAGGCCAGTATGATTTCTTTATCATGCATTGTTGGAACTATTTGTAGTGGATTAACAGTTTCCACTATCTTCTGAGAGTGTTCAGGTGTCTGGAAACTCGTTTCCTGATCATTATTGGGATTCTCTTTAGGAGTTTTTATTTCTTCAGAAAACTCCTCCCATTCATTTATAATATATTTTGCTTGTGGTAAACTGGACTGATCTATCATGTTGTGACTGTGCTGAACTACTTGAAAATCTGATTCTGTTCCGTTGTTTCTCGTTTCCTCTAGAATCTCTATTTCATGAATTACTTGGTCAATTATCTTTTCTGAGTTTTCCTTTTTAGATTCAAATTCATTTTCGGAGTGATCCGCATTATGAGATTGCTGTTGTGACTGACCTGATTCATCTTCGGACATATCTTTTACTTCATCATCCAGGCTGACACTTGGAGTGTGTTTGTTGTCATCTTCAATAGTTAACAAATTGAGAGGGACTTTCTCTAGTCTCTTGTTTCTATATGCTTGAAAAGCTTCAAAATCATCTTGACTTGATTGGCTAGATGCATACTTGATAATTTTTGAAAACTTTTCCATGCCCTGGAAGAGATCATCAAATCCATCTTCCTCCTTTAAAAAAGGCTTTAACTTAAGCTCTGTGATGTAATTTTTAATTACATCATTTGGATCATATAATCTTTTTGGCATCATTGCCAATTTCAACAAATGAATTTTGGAAACTTCCTTGTAAGTATGGCTGATGTTAAATAGTGCAAAAGTGCCACATTGTATAGGGAAATTAGGCCAAATAGCCTTTTTAGCATCTTTCAGTTGTTTCGTAACACCATTAACAAGATGATAGGATATTTCTTTTGCAAGTAACTTATCGGGAACATAATAGGGTAAAACATGGGGAAAATCATAACTCCCAAATACTCTAATATATGTAAAATTCTCCTCTGCAAACCATCTAGCTATAGGAAGAATGTCTGCATTGGCTTCTTCAGAAACCCTAGGGGCCTTTTTATTGAAAATCATCTGGTGTATAGGCAATATGACTCCGTAACAGATTTTATAGAAGTGTAGGTGGAAGTCTGAATCCCAGATTTCTCTATAGTGAATATGAATTGGGGTAGGGTCTTGGGTAGTCCATTTCCATCCCATGGTAGGAAAAATAGAAGTAAAACAGATAGCATCCATGACATAGGCATACATATAAAAGGGAGGTATTTATCTGAATGAAATACTCCTTTTATTCCTATATTCGATAATGTGTTTGGCCAGGTTATTAGATAAGATGTATGCCTAATTTAAAATTGATGAATTGACGATTGCGTCGATCAGGGGAACCCATTCTTTTGAGAATCTAGTGTTATCAGGTTTGGAAAATAATCTACATAACATACTGACAGCATAACAATAAGGATTAGGAATTTGGGAAATTGGGTACGTACCCAAATTATCTTGCTTCAACTTACCCTGATTATCCTTCCATTCTTGGATGACTTTAATAAGATCTGGATGTTCTCCTCTAAAATTCTGCAAATAGTCTTTGTCATATTTCTGCTGCGGGGGTGGTAGATGGTACATTTCTGTTAAATCTTCTGCCCTAAAAGAACCCATAGTTTCTCCCTTCGAATTCTTGAACATTCTATCTTCAATTTTTAAGTGATCAATTGCCCACTCAACCATGTTTGTATATGGAAGAATATTTGGTCTTGCAACTATCCTGTGAATGTATGAGCATGCAACATAAAAAAGAATTGCATCGGAGGTAGATGTCGTGCCTGTCGAAGAAACTTTGGTTATCACCCTTGGTCCTTCGCTTTCAAAAAGCTTATACATTGCCTCCCATGTCGAACTGCCGCAATCTTTATTGCAGGTGGTATCTGAGAATAAGGAAGCCATCTCTGTATCTTCAGTAGATGACGCCTGAGAAATTTCTTTGCCTTTTTTGCTCATTTTTCTCTTTCTCAATCTGTTAACTAGTTTCCTGAAAACAAAGAGAATTTTACAAGTATAGAGTATCAAAGAGACAAATCTATCATTTATTTCAAACACGTGCAAGAAGATATAAATATATTAAGATATAACATCAATCATCAGTCATAATCTCTGAATTAATATTTCATATATCTCCACACGTAAAAAATATATCAATCACTTTAAAGCAATTAAGACCTTGAATTTCGTTTTGATATGACACAAGTTGTTTCACACGCTTGATCCATTAAATGGCGTCGGCGTGCGTATCGCAAGTTATAACTTATAACCATTTCAATACTTACCCTTAAAGACTGCGAAATGCGATCTGCGCAAATCGCAGATCACAATTTTATAGGATAACGATTTGGCATATGTTATAAGTTGTGCGAAATGCGAATTGCGCTTTTTTGCAAAACTTAAATTACTGTGTTTACGGAAGGTTTTATATTTATTTATTTATTTTCTTTCTCGTCAGGTCTGCAGGGTCGCAACTTATATCGTTTTTCTTTTAATGTCTTTTGATTGATTAAGTAACGTGCAATGCGATAAAGTATATATAACAGTGATTGAAGCTTTTTGCAAAGTTCAAAATATATCTTCAGAAAAGTTGTGCGCATATCGTGGTTCACACATTTTAAAGTTTATGAGTCTTTGAAATTCATAAGGTATGCGATTTGCGATGCGCTCAAGAAAAATAAAGCGAGAAACTTTTAAAAAGAAAATATTTATTTTCTAAGTTTTTTGTATAGGAAATTAAAATAATTTCCTATTTATTTCTAAAGGGCCCCTATTTATAAAAATAAACGGGGGCTATCGTATAGCACAACAGGAGGGAGGAGGTCCCACCGCAATATGGATCGTTGTATGAAATAGGGAGAACAAATGGTGGACGTCTCAGTGGGGACATCCCCTGTGATGTCAACGGAGTGGAGTCGAGGCACCTCATGTCATTGGATCGATCGAGTGGCGATTCATTGACGGATGAGTATCCCTGGAACCCTTAAGTGGATTATTTATTTATTTTTAAGTTGGCGTCGGTGTCGTTATTCTGATGCCTACATTTGTCAGAAAAATCGATATGGCATCTCTCTTCTAACGCAAACAATGTGAATATTTGTTTGACTAGCCATGTTCGACTTTGACTAGTTAATGGTCATAGGTTGTATAATGATAGAAAAAATATAAATATCTTGCATGTAAGAGATATTGCGACATCTTTGCTATAAAATAATTCTAAAATGTTATAAGGTCTTTTTTGTGAGTTTAAAACATATTTTGTTTTATATATTAATGACATAGGGAGAACAATTTTTAGTATTATAGATATTGTCAAATGAAATGGGGGAAATCAACGATGGATGTCTCGGGAGGGACACACTCCTGTGACATCAACAGAGGGGAGTTGAGGCCCCTCATGTTGTTGGATTGATCAGAAAATGACAAGTCATCGAATGAGTATCCCCAGAACCCTGAAGTGGAACGTGGTATTCGATTTTTTTTTTTTTAAATTGGCATCAACGTCACTATTATGATGTCTGTTTTGACGACACATGACGTCACCAATATAATTTTTTTTTTGGAAAAATCGAAATGGAATCTGTCTTTCGACACAAGCAATGTGAACACTTATTTAACTGGCCATCTTTGACTTTGACTTTGACAAGTTAATTGTCGTCAGAAATCTGACAACAAAAAAATATACATATCCCACATGTAAGAGATGTTGTGACATCTTTTCTATATACAATAATTCTGAAAGGTTATAAGGTCTTTTTCGCGAGCGAAAAACATATTTTGTTTTATATATTAATGGAAAGGGAAAACATGCTTTTAATATATATATATATATATATATATATATATATATATATATATATATATATATATATATATATATATATATATATATATATATATATATATATATATATATATATATATATATATATATATATATATATAATATTACATCTAGTTACACAACCACTCAACTTTATAATTGTTGGAAATTGTAACTAGATTCGGTCTTCATTTAATGTATTTGAGTCATCATGTAATGTCCTTGTTAAAAGAATACAGAAAAGAATTGTTATTATTATTATTGTGACTTATTAAAGCATGGGTTTCATGCTTGGGTCACCATGTTTTAGGTCAAAGTCCCCATTGAGGAATTCTAGGATTTATTCTAAGTTATAAATAGAGTCATTATACATTTAAAGAGACCCTTATTGGGCTTTCGAATCATGTAAAAAGGTTTATTATTGAGTCAAATATGAATTATTTGACCTCCACACCAAGTCAGCCTAGAAGAGATCATGTCGGCTCATGTAGGTCAAAGAGACACCTATTGGACCTCACCTAGAGCCTATAAAAGGAAGTAATTCGAATTCATTTGGAGCACATTCTCTCAAGCATTTCGATATCTCTTGTAGATGTGAAGAAGTTCGAAGTCTGTTGTTGGGAAGAAAAAAGAAGTGCGAGTTTTGGGAATTCTAAGGAGAGGAAGAAAAAGAAAAAATTTGGTGCCTCTCTCTCTCTCTCTGTTTCAGGCTTTGGATTGGGAGATCGAATTCTTCCAAGTTTTGTTGCTGCCAGAAGTCGTATCATGCTAGAATTGTTGCACGAATTCTATTGTCCGGAAGCTGAAATAAGTGTGAGTTTTGGGAAGTCTAAGGAAAAGAAGAAAAACGAAATTTTGGTGCCTCTCTCTCTCTCTCTCTCTCTCTCTCTCTCTCTGTTTCGGGCTCTAGATTAGGGGATCGAAGTCTTCTAAGTTTTGTTGCTATTGGAAGCTGTATGATGTTGGAATTGCTGCATAGTTGAATTTACTGGAAAGGGGTCGAAATGATGTAGGTTGACTTGGTGTGGAGGAAAGGTTTGATCTTGGTCTAGGGTGAAGAGTATCAAATAATACTATTTAAAGGAAGAATTTCTTGACTAGGTTTTCCCCTCGAGGGGGATTTTTCCCTGGCTACTAGCCTACATCTGGTGTCCTTGATCTATGTGCATTTGCTTTGATATTTCCTAGATGAACTAATAAGAATAAAGATAAGAAGAACATAATAAGAACTAAAGAAGGTCACAAGGAAATAATCAAGAACAAGAGGATCTTTCTGCCTTTTGATTCT
Source organism: Pinus albicaulis (assembly GCA_034641835.2). Lineage (NCBI taxonomy): Eukaryota > Viridiplantae > Streptophyta > Pinopsida > Pinales > Pinaceae > Pinus > Pinus albicaulis. The sequence goes on from CM076578.1 coordinate 836,327,713, forward strand.
CTAACATGGTTTCAGAGCTTTGGCGAAAGAAGAAGAAAAAGGTAGTCTCAAGGACTTGATCAAGGAAGGAGTTCACTAGAAGAAAGAAGTCTTCACCATCTTCAAGAAATACACTATCAATGGAGAGAACAAGCTTGAAGGAGCTTCAAATTATATGTCCTGGAAGAAGAGGATTGACATCATCCTTGAAAAGAACAAGGTCTTAGATCTAGTCAAAGGAAAAATGAAAAGACCTACAAAAGAATCAAGTGATGCTATTAATGTGAAGTATAAAGAACTGAAATTGGTAGCTATAGATTTTATGGTTGAAGGCATAAAGGAAAATCTTGTCCCCTTCATAGCAAATATTAATCATGCTCAGGAAATGTATGAGGCTTTTTCAATAAGAGTTAAGGGTCTCCATGGTAACCAACAATGAAGAGGTATCAAATGCTTATGTTGCTCATCATAAAGGAAAATACAAGAATAAAGGGCCAAAGAAGAAGGTTAACATGTCCAAGATCGAGTGTTATCATTTTCAAAAGATGGGACACTATAAAAGTGATTGTCTTGATAATCCCAGGAGCAGGAAAAGAGATAGAGATCATGCAAGCATGGTTGAAGAGACATCATCCCCGAAGAAAGCAAACACTGAAGAAGAACTAAGGGACTTGCACTACTAAGCCCCTTCCACTTTATATTTCATTTGCATATTTTATGTAGTATAGGTTTAACATTTTTTGAAATGTATTTCTTTGTTTTATAATTTTTAGGTTTTCCCTCAAGCTTAGGAGGGAGCCCACAACAACTCCTCAAGAGAAGTATCTCATTCCCCCTGTTTGTCTTCATGTACTTATTTAAGATTTTGATTATTTTAAATACTAATCACGTGTCTACCTCTATTCCTTATCTAGGAATCAATGTATTAGATGTCCAAGAATCATGGAGAAGGCTTTAAGGATCAAATAATAAGGCAATACAAAGGTTTATCAAAGAGTCAAAGGTATGCATTGAAATGTATAGTCTTATCACTCTCTTTGAAATATCCATTTCATATGTTACTAACTGTTGATATGTCTAGCACTATTGAATCCTAAAAGGATTATTGTTTGGGATGACTCATCACCTGATGAACCTACCCACCTTATACACCTCAAATTTGCTTGTATAGAACATTAAGAATGTTCTCTAGAAAAACCCTAACTCGAGGGTATGTTGTTGATATGTGAAACCATAAACCTATTTCAGGCTATTTGTGAGAATTGTTATTCTAATTAATGTTTTAATAACTCCGAGTTTGGGATTTTGATAAGATCATGGAAGCTCTAAACTTGTTGGAGTTGAAATGACATTGTTCGAAATCTTGAACCATTAAAGTTTGATATAATAAGGGTTTGCTTTGGCAATGAACCGAAACCCTAGGTTTTGGTTAGGCCTACAAGAAAAATCCTTATAAAAAGTCCTAGGAGTGAAACCCTAGGTATATGTTCTCTTGATTGAATCCCTAGCCTAGTATAGGTCAATGTGTGTCTAATGTATAAATGCTAACTAACTCATGATGTGCTTATAATGGTAATCTCCTAGATATGCATGTTGATCTATTTTTCTAATGGTCCTAAGAATCTATGGTTTGGAAACAAACCTTAGTCAAGTTTGGAAAGATCTAGGATGATGATTGAAAATTCTAGGGTATATAAATAAATCCTAGTAATAATTAAATTCTCTATTATGTATGTCGATATGATGAATGTTGAGAATCTATGGATGGTAAATCTAGGGTTTACATCGAATCCTAGTGGAGGTCACTTATGCTGTGTTTATTGAATTCTAGGATGTATATGAAACTATAGTAGAAGCTCTTCATGATATATTTTTTATTTGAAATCTAGAGTCTGCAACTAACTCTTGTGAAAGGTGATCATGTATGAGCTGTGACTGATCTTGATTGACTTTACTGTATGAAATCTAGGATTTGTATAAATCCCAAGTGGAAAGTCTATCATGTGAATTTTAAATATTGTTATATATCCTATATATGTATGTTGGTTCTAGGGTTTTCTATATGTTATAGTAAGGTATATTATACCTTGAAAGTAACATTGAAACCTTAGACAAGAATGAAAGACATTATGAAGTAGTCTAGGGTTTATGATAAAAGACCCGAATAGAAATGTTGAAGAGTATATGTCTCTTGTTTGGGTATCTGAATTGTATAAATTTGATAATGCTTTCGTGACTCTGATATGTCTAACTTTATGCTTCTATAGTTTTGGTTGTACTTGCTGTTTAAAGTTGTGCGGGTACATCATAAAGATGAGAAGTTGATAAGTATGATGAAAATTATGGAAGCCATGAAAGATTCTCCAACACCCAAAGAAGAAGTTAAGTCTCCCTAGATTAAGAGGGAGCTTGGATAAAAGAAGAAATGGTTATGATTCTCTACTTCATGTATCATGCACTAGACCAGGACTAACAGTCGTAAGTCTTAGTGAATTCCATGAGTAAGAATCATAATCATGGATGGAGAATATATTATGGAAATATATTTTGCCACATGTAAAGTAGGAAGATGAATCTTCTCTTGAAAGATTCTATTGATAATCCTACTAGAATTAGTTGAAGGGAAACATCGAAACCCCGTAGTTTGTTTTATGCATTATTGATGATTAGGGTTTGTGTTTGCATAGGAGAATCTCTCAAAGTACTTGATAGGATGTGGGTTACCAATCAGTCTAATTGGGAGATATTGGTTTTTATTGATCTACTGGATAAAGGTGTGTTATGACTTTGCAATTAAAGCATTTCTAGAGGCTTTGTGAGTGAAGCATTGCCTGAAAATGTTGTGGCTTTTCAAGTGAAGCATTGCCGAAGGCTTTGTGAATGAAGCATCGCCTGAAAATATTATGACTTTTCAAGTGAATCATTGCTAGAGGCTTTGTGAGTGAAGTATTTCCTGAAAATGTTGTGGCTTTGCAAGTGAAGCATTGTCAGAGGCTTTGTGAGTCAAGCATTTTCTGAAAATGTTGTGGCTTTGCAAGTGAAGAATTTCTAGAGGCTTTGTGAGTGAAGCATTGCTTGAAAATTTTGTGGCTTTGCGAGTGAAGCATTTCCAGAGGCTTTGTGAGTAAAGAATTGCTTGAAAATGTTGAAGCTTTGTGAGTGAAGCATTTCCTAGAAAGAATTTGGTCGACACTTTGTGCTGATGTCTGGTTGGGCGGGTGGCATCGAGTGGATATGCACCTAGCTCCCTGGGTTTATGGTTAGTAAGTAAGCTTGATGGTACCTATATAGGCTGAAATATTTAGTCCATCTTAGTCCCACTTGGATAGATTGCCTTGGTCAAGAATATAGTCCAAGGAATTGCAATGCCAAAAGTGATGAGTGACCAAGTGGATAGATTTCTCTGGTAAGGAATCTAGTCCATGGCATTGTGGTGGCTAAATTTCTTCATTGTTCATATAGTATGAGATCTTCCATTGTATATGTATATGATGAATACCTCCCTAGTTAAGAGGGAGTGTTCAAAATTGTAACTAGATTCGATCTTCATTTAATGTATTTGAGTCATCATGTAATGTACTTATGAAAAGAATAAAGAAAAGAATTACTATTATTATTATTGTGACTTATTAAAGCATGGGTATCATGCTTGGGTCACCATGTTTTAGGTCAAATTACCCATTGAGGACTTCTAGGATTTATTCTAAGTTAAGAGAGTCATTATACATTTATGAATCATTATATATATTTTCTTTATATTAATGGTATTTGTAATTTTTTTAATTGTTATAATATTTGTTTTGCATACTAATTTCACAGGATCATTTTTAATTATTATGAATTCTAGGTGCCCCCCTAGGTATTGCGATACAAATGCGCCAAGTAGTAGTATTCTAGATGATGTTCTACAAGTTGAGGAACAAAGGGTGAATATTAATGATCAAGATAATGATCCTATGGAAGTAGATGAAAATAATAACATAGCTCAAGATGATGGTACAAATCAATTGATCCAAGACTTGTACAATGGTCATAATGATGATGATATTTATGATGCACCTGTGCTACAAAAGGCAGGGACACCACTTTATGAAGGCTCAAGAAAAAATAATCTCTCTTTTATATTATTGTTGTTGAAATTAAAGGTTTTGAATGGTTTTCCAAACACCTGTATGCAACAAATCCTAAGGTATAATGTAATATGTTTCATCATATGAGAGGTTGATATGTTTTCCCATTTTTTCAGTGTTAATTAATGTTTAGAATAATAATTCAATATTTATGATTAATATTATTTACATTAACTGGTGATTTTTTATGTTGTAATAGATTGTTAGGTGAATTTATATTGCCACTGTCAAATAAGTTAACTCACACAAACTGATATTTATATGCCATTATGAAAGAAATTGGAATGGAGTATCAAGCTATAAATGCATGTCCTAATGATCGTATTATATATTATGGACACCATGCATAAGAAATAAATTTCTTGGAATGTCATAACAATAGACATCGAAGCTATAAACTAATAAAAAGAGTCCCTGAAAAGGTTCTTCATCATATTCCCATAATTCCATGTTTGTAGTGATTATTCAAGTGTGAAAGCATAACACAGTTTATCGATTACCATGCACGAAAGAGAAGTGAAGATGGTTTTCTTCGAATGCCTACATATGGTTATGCATTTAGGGGCATTGAGGAAAAATTGTCACATTTTAAAGATGAAACTCGAAATGTTAGGCTCTCATTGGAAGCTAACGATGTTAATCCACTTGGAGAGTTGGGGTCTGTTTACTCAATGGCCAATTTTTGTTATCAACAATAGCCTTTCTCCTTGGATGTTAATAAAGAGGGAGCACATTATGTTTACAATGATTGTTCCAGGTATTTGTTTACATTAAATTTTCAAATATTGTAACATTTTCATTTATCTTGTTTGTTGCATAAAATATTATATTGATTTATTTACTTATATGTACATATCATAGACATAGTAATTATGTGTAATTTCAAACAATTAGGTAAGTAGATATGAACGTATATATCAAGCCTCTTATCAATGAGTTAATGAAGTTATGGGTCGACATCATTATGTATGACATCTATAAACCGATACGACAGAAGAAATTTCAATTCCACAGTGTACTTGTATGGACAATTCATGATGCCCCAGGACTAACACTTTTTTGTGGTATGTAATGTTCCATTGCACTTTAATAGTATACAATTATTTCAATTAGATCATATCATGCATGTTTTTAAAATAATCTGTTTGTTTATAATTGAAATTAATCCATCTCTTATAGGCCTTCAAAAGGTAAATTTTCATGTCCAATTTGTGGTCCTAAGATGAAATCTCGTCGTTCAAAAAGTTTAGGAAAGGAGGTGTTTGATGAGTATAGGTTATTCCTCTATAAGAACCATAGGTATCATGCTACTGGAAAACATATTTTCAATGGGAAAGAAGAGAATAGATTAAGACCACGAAGAATGACACCTCACTTATGGAAGTTGGAATATAACCAAAATCGTCATGAAGGACATGATAGGCTTCCACGAGGAATGAAAATTTATCCCGCTCAATTCATGAGGTTGCCCTACTATGAACACATAATTATAGTCCATTTGTTTGATACAAGCATATTAGGAAGAATATGACAAAAAACTTATGGAGGATCATAGATGGTAGGAGGGATAAATAAAAAACCTCAAATTTTGTAATGAAATTTTGGAAGCCAACCATGCAATGAAAAGTGGGATATGATGAAATAGTGATGGAGACTGAAACAACATTCCATGGTTATTAATAGAGAAGCAAATCGATGATCTAAAAGATCTCATTTGAAGAATTAAATTTCTCACAAGTTTTTCTTCAAACATAAATAATATCTTAACAAATAAAATTGAATTTGGTGGGGTAAAAAAACATGATTGACGTACCTTCATTAATGTAATTATTTTGGTATGCATAGTTCTATATTGGTAAATATATATCTTTATGGTTTTTTTGGTCTACATTTGATTAAACGAATAACAATTCATTTTTATTGTTATATTATGTTCTGCCTCTATCTCTCCTAGACGACTTTGATAACAATGTCAAACAAGTTATATATGATTTTGGAAAATACATGAGGTAAGTAGCGATTTATATGTTGAGTATTTTTTCAATTAATTGTTCAACTTTATAATGACACATGTTTTAATTGTAATGTAATATATTATGTTTTGTTGAAACATGTTATTTGCTTTCATCATTTGTATATGGTTTTCATTGAAAGAAATACATAAAGACGATATAAAGCATTGGAAGAGAGAAATTCCTCAGCTAATGTGTGAAATGAAAAAGTATCTACCTCCAGTTTTTTTCAATGCACAAAAACATTACCTCATACATCAAGTTGAGAAGATTGAATTGTGTGGACCTGTACACACAAGGTCAATGTGGATGGTGGAGAGGCACTTGAAATCATTGAAGGCTTTGGTTAGACAAAGAACACATCCTGAGGGTTCTATGGTGGAGGAATATATGGAATATCAATCCATGGTGTATATTAGTAAGTATATTCCTATATTAGCAGCAAATATGCATGTGTATCACATTTGAGATGTGAAATCCATCAAAATATTTGAAGGGGAGCACCTGTTGGGGAAAGGTAGAATAAAAAAAGTTAATGTGGAGATACATACATACATACATACATATGTATATTCTATTTTTTGTATATCATACATATTCATTTTTTATTCTTTCATCAATTATTTGTAGAAAATCTAATAACGGGATTCAAACTGATCTTGTAATTTACTAAAACACGATACTGAATCATTCTACAATTTACGGAAAAAAAACACGATCGCACAATCACATAACAAGTAAGAGAAAGAAATAATAAATCACATAACACAAGATGTGTCTGGGGAAAGCACACTGCCTAAAACCCCACTATCTATATTGTATAAAGTCAAGGATCATGAAACAATACAATGCTTTCTCTCTCAAGAGAAACTCCCGCACTCTGCCATCTATCTCACACTAATCTAGGCAAAATAAACCAATTACTTAGCCAATTCTCTACCTCTGCTCATCTTGCCTTTCTCACTCATTCATTGAGGAATTAAATCCCTATTAAATAGGAAAATACCTTTTCTTGATTTCACAACCTTCCTAGGCCTCCAACTGACTCTATAACTTACTTGTACAATTTTATAATTATACAAATGATAGTTATCATCCCTTTAACCTCAATCTCAACTAGGCCTTCCTTAGAACTGTCATGCAAAAACTATTTATAACGAATTATCAGTTAACTTATTGATCACTACTTGTGAATTAAATTAGATTTAATTCACTTGACCTCTCAATAGATCATCACTCAGTTAGAACTAGTTAAACTGATTTTAACTCAATTTCTTGAGTTAAAAAATTACAACTCACAAATAACTGTAACTGGGCCCCCTTAAATCATGGGAGAACTCTACATGCATCCTCTTAAACCCTCAACTCGAATTTCCTAAGATAACTCAGTCATTGTGAATTAGTTAACTAATACACGTTGTCATGAGATGAAATTACAATTTCTCTTCAAATTTAATTAAGGGAAAATTAAATCAGAAGCCCCTTTGGGGTGTCATTTCTAGGTGCCATTTCAACACTCCCTCTCAAATATAAAGGGGTTATCTGCTACCCCGATCCTACCTCTCAAATTTTATTCTTGACAACACCATCATCAAGATGTTTGCTTCCTGCTCCTCCGTGGGAATGTACTCTAATGACATAATAATCCTCTGAACACAATATCTAAGATGGTGATATCGTATATCAATATGCTTGGACCTATCATGGAATATTGGATTAACCAAGAGTTTGATGCAACTCTGGTTATCACAATGTATCACTGTCAGATCCATCTGTTGACCAAACAAACCAATAAGTATCTTCCTCATCCAGATGGTCTCACATGTTGCTTGATTGGATGCCATGTACTCTGCCTCTGCTAAACTGAGTGCAACTGATATCTATTTCTTGTTGTATTAAGAAATTCCCGTTGATGCTATACTGAATATGCCTCCTGATGTTCTCTTCTTGTCAAATGGACTCCCTGCCCAATATTCATCAGTGAAGCGTTGAAGCTTCACTCCCTTCGTCTGTTTGTACCATAATACATACTTTGTCATGACTCTGATGTATCTCAACACATGCTTCCCCGTCTTCCAAAAGAGCTTGGTCGACCTAACCATAGCTTGGCTCAGCTGGTTAACTACGTAGCATATGTTGAGTCGTATGCTCACAAAATACATGAGTGAACCCACCAGCTTCCTGTAAATAGTAGCATCCACTACTTCGCCCGAAGTAACATCCTCCTTCCTCTAGTTTCCTACAAGAGGGGTATCCATGGGTTTTCTACCCTCCATGTGGAACTTCCTCATAATCTCCTTGGCATAATTGCCCTGAGATACAAATAGCTGCCCATCTTTTTTCCATATTTCCAATCGAAGAAAATAGTGAAAGAGCCCCATGTCCTCAATCTCAATTGCAAGATCATCTTTACAAGACTTGATGAGCTACTCATCACCTGTTAGTACCAGATCATTGATATAAAGTACAATAATCAAAATCTGACCATCAACCAAAATATTATATAAGTTTGCATCGACTTCACTCTTGGTGAATCCCAACCCGGTGAACACTCTATCAATCCTGGTGTACCAAGCACGATGTGCTTGCTTGAGCCCACACAGTTCTCTCTTGAGTCTGCACACATGTGACTCCCTATCTAATGTCTCAAAACCTTGTGGCTGCTCAATGTACACTTCTTCCTCAATAAATCCATTTAGAAAGGTTGTATTTACATCCATATGATGTATTTGCCATCCCATATGTGATGAGAGTGTAAGGATGGATACAATAGATGAGTACCTTGCGACTGGTGCAAAAGTCTCATCATAGTAAATCCCTTCCACCTGAGAGAACCCTTTGGCCACAAATCCAGAATTTTGTTTTTCCATACTCCCATCTGCTGCCTGCTTCACCTTGTAGACCCATCTGGATCCTACAACTGACTTCCCCACTAGTCTTGGGAAAACTTCCCATGCATTATTTCTGATAATGGAGTCATACTCCTCAACCATAACATAAACCTACACTAGTTGTTGCACTACTTCCTCAAAAGAGGATGGTCCTGTCACAATACCTTCGCTCATAAGAGCCATGCATCCAGTGTACCGCTCTAGGGACATTCTCCATCTGCGCTATGATGCAGGTTCTCCCACATTATCTCTCACATCCAACAATAATCTATCAGCCTCTCTGGTGTGCTTCCTTCCATCTTTGGTGGGTGGCTCTGCATGAGTGGTTTCTACCACTCTCTGTTCCTCTGCTTGTGGCTAATCCACATCCCTAGGTTCATCCTTTGGAGCTAAGAGATCCTCAACTGCATGCAACTCAATCTCCCTCTCAAGGGACAATTGCATGGCTTTGTCTTCATCAAATTTCACATCTCTTCTGACCAATGTCATCCTGTATGCTGGAAAGTACACCCAATAGTTGTGAGGTGTATTAGTGTACCCCACAAATATCCCCAACTCTATTGCTTTCTCTAGCTTCTTCCTGGCATCTTTGGTCACATGGAAATAAACATATGAACCAAAAATTTTAAAATATGACATGTCCAATCTCTTACCTAAAAATACATCCTCTGGTATACTCATCCTAAGTATCTGATAAAGACTTCTGTTCTACACAAATACTGTTGTATTCCATGCTTCCTCCCACAGATGCAATGATAGGCCCTAAGCATGCAACATAACTCGTGCTGCTCCCTCAATCATTCTGTTCTTTCTTTCTGCAACCCCATTTTGTTGTGGGTTATGAGGTGCAATAAATTCTCTTTGAATTACTTTTGAGGCACAAAAGTTCTTGAATTCATTAGAGATGTATTCTCCACCATTGTCTCTCCTTAGAGCCTTCACCTTCTTCTCTGTGTCTTTCTCGAAAAGTGCATTGAACTCAAAAAACTTGGAGAACATTTGATCTTTATTCAACATGAAGAAAATCCAACACTTTCTTGAAAAATCATAAAATAAATCACATAATACTTGTGCTTTGTTGTGGAAGCTGTCGAGAATGGTCCACACACATCTAAATGAACTCTCTCAAGTATTATCGTTGCTCAGATTTCCTTATTATGAAAGGTGGCTTTGGTATACTTCCCCAATGTGCACCCTTCGCATGTGTCTCTCTGCACAAGCTCACCCTTTGGAAGTCTTGTAGGAATCTGTTGCATGATCCTCAAAGTACTGTGTTGTAGATGGCCCAACCGCATGTGCCATAACTCATCAATGTATCAGCTCTCCACCTTATCTGCTTTACTTCTCAATGTTTCACAATCATCTACATCAAGTTTGTAGAGGTTCTTCACTCGAACCCCAATCTTCCCATGGCTTTGTGACAAAGGAACGCCTTTCCTTCACTGAAAATCACATCATATCCACAATCTTCCAACATAGCACCAAAAACCAAATTCTTCTCTAAACCATGTACATGCATGCCATATTTTAGTATGAGGGGTTTACTTGACTCTCTTTGAAAGGAAACTGTACCAATACCAGTAGCGCTATACCTCCCATCATCACCCATCTCGATGTGCATCTAGAGATCCTTCTCCTCCAAGTTGCTGAATAATTCTTTGTTACCGGTCATGTGGAATGAGGCTCCACTATCCAAGTACCACACATATCCCATCGCCGATGACACAATGCATGCGATGAGGGTGAAGTACAACTCAAACTGTGAAGCCAATGCTTCACCTTCTGCTCCTCCTGAGGCCTTCCTTTTGTTCTTCTTTTGTGGAAAATTTGTGGCATAGTATCCATGCTCATGACAGTTGAATTTTTTTACCTTTGACAAGTCTCGCTTCTTGCCTGCCTTGCTGATATCGGCTTTGGAATGGGACGCCTTCCCTTTTCCTTTATTCACCTTTCCAGCCAAGGAATAGTTCTCCTCATCATCAATCATTGATGAGGATCCATCTCTGATGCTCCGCTGAATTTCTTATTGTGCCAAATAGGACCATAATCACTCCCAATTTGGCAGCTTCTCCCTCCCATTAACAGATTCCTGGTAGCTATGTTAGCTCTTGGGAAGGCCTAGAAGATCTAGGCTCACTAAATTATCTGAGGCAACAATGATCCCAATGCTTCCAAGCTCATATTGACCTTGAGTTAACTTTGTCAAGTATTTTTGGAACATGTCACCCTTCGCCATTTTTGAGCTTGTATTTCAATGCTAGCTTCCTGTGGTCATTTCTATTCTTATACAAATATGTCAAGGCTTTCCACATCACATATGGATTCACCTTCCCATGGAGACTTGAGACAATATGATCTCGAACTCCCTCTGACAAGATCCTTCTCGCCTTTGCTACATTCTTCTTCCATGAATCAAGAAGTTAAGCATCTACTGCTGCGGGATGTGGGACATCAATATATATGAAATCCTTCAGTCCCTTTTCCTTGAGCATTACCTCCATCATGTCCTTCCATGCAATACAATTCGAATTTCCCTCGAGTGCATTTTCAAGTCTCAAGCCATTGAAAGACATCTTGATCTATTGTTAGATACCAAAGGATAAATCTACAAATTCGAACCTGATCAAATCAAACTCTATTCTTCTCTTCTTATTGTGATTCCTAGCGCTCCAATACCATGTAGAGGATCTAAAATTGGGATTCAAATTGATCTTGTAATGTACTAAAACAAGATACTGAACCCTTCCACAATTTGCAGAAACAAAACACGATCACACAATCACATAACAAGTAAGAGAAAGAAATAATCAATCACACTACACAAGATGTATCTGGGGAAAGCACACTGCCTAAAACACCACTATCTGTATATTTTATAAATTCAAGGATCATGAAACAATACAATGCTTCCTCTCTCAAGCGAAACTCCTGCATTTGGCCAACTGTATCACACTGATCTAGGAAAAATCAACCAATTACTTAGCCAATTCTCTGCCTCTGCTCAGAATTCCTTGCTCATGCATTCCTTGAGGAATTAAATCTCTATTAAACAGGAAAATCCCTTTCCTTGATTGCGCAATCCTTCCTAGGCCTCTAACTGACTCTATAACTGACCTGTACAATTTTATAATTATACAACTGATATCTATCATCCCTTTAATCCCAGTCTCAACTGGGCCTTCCTTAGAACTGACATGCAACAAATATTTATAGTGAATTATTTGTTAACTGATTGATTACTACTTGTGAATTAAGTCAAATTTAATTCACTTGACCTCTCACTAGCTTATCACTTAGTTAGAACTAGTTAAACCGATTTTAACTCAATTTATTGAGTTAACTAATTACAACTCACAAATAACTATAACTCGACCCCCTTAAATCATGGGATAACTCTACATGCATCCTCTTAGACCCTCAACTCAAATTTCCTAAGCTAACTCAACCATTCTAACTTATTTAACTAATACAAGTTGTCATGAGGTGAAATTAAATTTTATCTTCCAATTTAATTAAGGGAAAATTAAATCAGAAGCCCCACTCTGGGGTGCCATTTCAACATTATTAATATTGACCATGTAACTAATATTTATTGGGGAGTTATGATTTTTCTGATACAATTACTTGAGAGTGGGATGCACTAAATTTATACATTGACAACAATCTTGATTAGATGAAACCGTGGATTGAAGGATGAGAGTGGGATGCACTAAATTTATACATTGACAAAAATCTTGATTAGATTAAACCATGCATTGAAGGATGTGGACAATGTTATGGTACATTATCATGGGAAGGGGTGTCTACATTGGTCAGAGAAGCTTATTGTTCCTGAGATGCCAATCTTACACAGATGGAAATTGATTTAGGAATTAATGGTTTGAAAGATAAATAGGCAAGCATTATGCATTTTTTCCCTATAATACTTTATTAAGTTATTTATTATTAATTTACTACTGAATGCAAGTTTTTTTTTTTACCAGATACTTTTCAAGTTATATGAATATGTTTATTAATTGAAAATGCCTTTTTCATGTGTTTGGCATATTGCAGTTAAAACACCACAATGCTATGTGGTACAAATGCGATAAATTTTGCATCATAAAGTTGGATGCAAAGAGGAAAACTTCTGATTGTGGGATAACTGCAGTCTTCTAGGTCACTAATGTTTCCTCTAGAAGTGACACACATATAGAAGTCTCTGAAAATAAATATTATGGGTATTTGGATGACATACTTGGTTGTGACTTTGATTTATTCAAATTGGTCCTATTCGATATGAAATGGTATAGGATGCAAATTAATGAACATGATCCCCATGGAACTATTATTCAACATGATAATGGATTTAGCATGGTTAATACAAGGTCATTTGAGCTAGGATTGGATCACTATGTTCTTCCAAGCCAATGCGAATGGGTCTTTTCCTTAGAAGTTCTAGGTAGAGCGGGTTGGTCATATGTTGTTAGATATGATCCAAGAGGAAGGTTGGTAGAGTATAATGTAATGGAAGAAGATGATAATGTTGAAGAGGATGATGACTGTAACACCCTCATCCCACATCTACCCAAGTAACCGACCAATCAGGGTAAACACGTGATGAGAGGCTACTCTGATTAGATTCAACCTCCTAGGTGACCTTAAGGAAGTGGAACCGACGTAAACACATCATACAGACCTTCCCAATCATCGACAAGGCTCCTAGGAACCATGCCAACCACTCAGGTAACTAGCCTCTAGGTCCCACTCAGTTTTAACCCACTTAAGCTCTAGATTCACACACAAGTCTTCATGCCTACCCCTGGGAGGCTCTGGACGCACACACAAGCCTGCATGCCTGCGTCCAGGGACTAAATTTCCCAGACATGTGCTTGCGTCTGCGATATTTAAGGCACTTTTTCAGAACTAGAGCCATGCCATTTCCCAGAACTCAATGGCAAGTTTAGGAATGAATTAAAACAATGAAACAATGAAGGACTTGACTAGACCCCTACTAGCCATGACATGCATTTCATCAAACATGTCACAAATATGTAATCTACAGGTGTAAACAATAGTTATGGGCATAGGGGTCTCATACTTATCTGAGAATCACTAATAACCATTGTTGCTACATCACATTAACTGCATTATAGTCTATTTAGGCATCAATACATTTTTCATTCAATTACGAAACAAAACATGATGAGAGCCATACTTCATCACCATCATAAAACTCAGTCATAACCAACATAAGAAATAAAAATGAAAAACACATAACAACCATATAAACCATAGAATAATAAACACATTTACCCATCAATACAAGGGAAAAAGAGCTCTTATTTCCATAAGAAAAATGAAACCAAGGCTGGGACTTCCACGTTCCACCCGACCATAGACATGGTTGAGTCCAATATCTCTTCATCTAGTCACCCCCATGCCACATTTCAAGCATAAATGTGGGATCTCATAAACCAAATCCATCAAAATAAAACCAAGGATTCTATAGGCCAAACCACATCAACCCTCAACTAGTGATTCCACCTCACGATCGATCATCGCAATCATCACAGATTGGTCTCTACCCAAGTTGTTCCAAGGCTCTAGATCGTTCCAAACATGGCTTTCAGTACTAGTAACTCAACCCTAGCTATTACAGGGCTTCTAGGACTAGTAACTCAACCCCTACTATTACAAGGCTTCTAGAGAATTTGTCCAACAAGGGATTTTAGGACTAGTAACTCAACCCACCTAGGGCTTCCAGAGCGTTTTTCCTATCAAGGCTTCTAGGACTAGTAACTCAACCCACAACTATCCACCGAGCTTCCAAAGCATTTGTCCAACCAAGGTTTACAGGAACTAATAACTCAACCCATGGCTAAAGGAATCATGAGAACCAACCAGAAAACAAACAATGAAAATGAACCCACAACACCATGGCTATCTAGGAAATGACAAGGCTAGGAAATTCCATTGTCAATCCATGCAATCCTCGATACCAATGACAGATCATGACAAAGAAACCACGTGCATACACCATGCATGCCAAAACTAGTGAGGAAAACATACATGCGACTCGGTACCTGCAATCAAAAATCGTTGTATTTGCTGATCCTAATGTCCTCTTGTGCTTTCCTACTCTTCCTTCAGCTTATTTTCTCGAAATCACCAAGTATGCCACACCCTCTAAGAGTGCTCCAAGAAAAATCTATCCAAGAGTATGAGAGCGAGAGAGAATAATGAGAGCTCGAAAACTATACTGAGAAAAAACCATGAAATGATCCTCAAAAGCCTTTTTATTAATGAGGCCTCTATTTTCTCCATTTTCCATATTTTTCCTTCATTTTACCTTTCACCTCCATTTTCTCCTAATTTCCATGATTTTCATAAATAAATGCCAATAAATGCCACTTTTCCTTTCCAAAGCCTTAGCCAATTTCCATAGCCATAATAAACCATATGAACACTCGCACTAGGATGTTTTCCCCAACATTAAGCTTGGAATACGTGTCCCATGACCTTGGTTATTATTTTTCCTTTATTAACTTTTATTACATGGAATTTTCACTAGGGATGTTACAATGATGTAGAGGAGTAGCTAGTTGATCATGTCTCAGATCACGAGGATGCCGAAGAAGTTCAAGGAAATCATGTTCAAGAAAATATTCTCGATGAAGATGATATCGATGATGTATTGTTATATGAAAAACTTGAAGCAGTTGAACCAAATAATGACATTGATGATGGTGTTGAAATAGTTGATTTGTTTCAACACCATTTTTGAACCAAATCACATAAATGTT
Source organism: Pinus albicaulis (assembly GCA_034641835.2). Classification (NCBI taxonomy): domain Eukaryota; kingdom Viridiplantae; phylum Streptophyta; class Pinopsida; order Pinales; family Pinaceae; genus Pinus; species Pinus albicaulis. The sequence goes on from CM076578.1 coordinate 836,343,510, forward strand.
GAGCTGGATGAAGAAGAAGATTAATGATATTGAAATGTACAAGATATGCGTTTATATGTTTTCAGTTGATTTGTTCTCTTTAATTTAACTTAATTTTTTGTTTTCTTAGTAATTTTTATATATGTTTGATTCTTACTATGTTGCTTTCAAACAATTTATAGTAGATAAATTGGGTATTGGGAATATTGAGAGTGATGTGGGGGGGTGGGGGGCGGGGAGGGGACATATGCACTTCCACCTTCACGAGATCAACCTTGTTAAGTAGAGAATATTATATTCTTCTTGAAACCAAGAGACACTCATTATTTGTGCTGATATCAAGCTTATTGTCATGACCAATACATGGCATAATTTATTATCTCTCTTATGCTCCTCCTTCTAATATAAAAGTATATGAGTCTCCATGAATGCAAAATTTATGGTTAGGAACAAATTATTTACAGTACCAAACTCAAGTTTATTGTTAGCAGTTGTCGACCTACTTCGGTTGAGAACCAATCCACCACTTAAAATTTACTAATAATTAGTGGTTGAAATGATGCTATAATTAATTGACCCTGAACATAGTGACCTGTGAATGGGGCCAACGTTTAATTATTTTCTATTGGTGATTGCACATATTAAAATTTGACATGGCCATAGACCCCTTTAAATGGTTAAGTATAGCTCATCCTCAAAACTATTAAAAGTATAACTGACCCTCAAAACTATTAATGTCTAATTGAAAGCAGAAGTCATGTTAGAGGATGTCAAAAATTTTCCATACTGTATAAAGTTCTAACGAAAAGTTAAAAAAAAAGGAGAAAAAGAAAGATAAAAAAAGAAGCAAAAGAGAATGGAAGAATACAAAATATGTAATAAAAAATTTGAATATATATATATATATATTATGAACTAATCAATGATAGGTTCGTAAGTATGAACGCACCAAAATATAAAAGAAAAAAAAGGGGTCATGACTCATAGTGATCTCTTTAAAACTGATCGTGGTGCGTGCCAAAGTATAAAAGTAAAAAATGGTCATAATGATCACTAAATTAAAATCGACCATGTGTGCCAAAGTATAAAAGTAAAAAATGGTTCATAACGATCACTAATTTAAAATCGACCACACATGCCAAAGTATAAAAGTAAAAAATGGGTCATAACGACCACTAATTTAAAAATGACCACGCGTGCCAAAGTATAAAAGAAGAAAAGGGGTGTGAACACACATGAGAGGCAAAGCTTCTTGCAGGGCCAAAGTGTACACTAGCTTGGATTATCGTCCATATTCAAAGTTGCCCAAAGCATTTTCTAGACCACTGCATAAGTTTGGAGCCCTAACAAAGGTTGATCATTTAGGCCACAAAAAAGTTGGCGTATACCAATTGGTTCGGGCCCTGAATAGGTCAAACCCCTAAAATGGACAGACTTTAATTTTTTCCATGTTTGTTCTAATCTTGGACCATGTATATTGGCTTTTCTTGAGTGGAGAGTAGAGAAAGTAGGGAGGACGATTTAGGAGGTTGTTAGTGGTTCAACGTCTACATCTCAAAAATGGTATTGCTCATTCCTATTTTTTTTCTATCTGTATTTTTTTTCTGTATCGAGGGTTTGATATTGTAGGACTAGTGGTTCCATGCATCTTTTACATAGGATTTTAGTACTAGACTACTCACTACTTGCGTATCTTATCTACAATTCCACATGGCATGCTTTAACTCTTTTAAGTAACTTTTCACAAAGATGATATGTCCCAAACATTAATTCATGTGATTCTTTGTGGATGCATCATAATGTCTATCATTGATTCAATAATTGAGTTAATTGTTTAAATTTTGATGTTTCTCTCTCACTGCTGAACTGGTAAAGCAGTAGTTACCACTAGCAAGCCTGAGTTTAATCTCATAACAAATCTATAGGTTAGTGATGATGAACATTCAGTTCCCTATTCATTTTCCAAGATACCTAATCCACTAAGGGTTGTGGTGTGGAATTTGGACAGTCATTGGAGTTCAAGAGACCTCTTGGAATATTAAAATCAAGGTTCACAAATTGTATAAATATATATCATTGTGAATAGTAAATGGATTCAATGTTTTATCTTTCATATCTTGTCTATTATTTGTGTTGTTTAACATGGTATCGGAGCAAGAAAATTCATGCCTTGCTCAAGTATGAGCCACTCGGTGCATGTGGCCTTTCTCTGCATGTCAATTTTGGCCTTTTCTCATTAGAATTGCTTCCATACATTGTTTGCCTGTTTTGTGGTCTTCCTCGTACTAAGCACTTTGCTATTATTCATGTTAGCTTTATGGTATGACCATTTATTCACAAATGCCTTAAGTGCGGTCTATTTCAATAATTCTCTTTGTGCACCCGACACTCCATCCAATCCTACAATCCCTATCAAGTAGAAATGCTTGACCACTCATTTATTTTTCCACATGTTAGTTGTTTCCTGGAATCTCTCCTTCTCTAGCTTGCACAATCCTAAGTTTTGTCATTGGTTTTTCAAACGTTACCCTCCATTCTCCATGCAGACTGGCGTTATGTTGAGATTATGAATTTTCTTTGGCTAACAACCTCTCCATTCGATTTTCTTTGTTCACCACAATCACATTGCGTGCTTTGAACCACCATATGTTTAGAGAAAAAGAAAAGAAAAGAAAATAAGAGAAGGTTAGAGAGAAGGTTGAAAGAAAGGACACCTAAGAGAAAATTAAAATGGAAGTACACCCATTTTATTTGCAGATTTTGGTGACTAGTTCTACACATCGAGGGCTTCTGCATGGACTTAGATATAACCATCTCAACTTGGAAAACCATGAAATATTCCAAGTTCTTCCTCCAATTTGAGCCACATGTATACATTATATATTGTGGGCTTCATTATATTGTAAAATTCAGAGAGTACGCAGTGAGCGGAAGGATTGTGCAATCACAATTTTTATATTGAAAGATTGTATTGTCTGATAGCAACAAGAAATTAGAGAATACCATTGCATATTTATTTTTGTAAATTGAAATAAATACTTCATGGATTGATATGTAATCAAAGCTGTAGGAGATTGCGTCCATCGATGTGCTTTCAGGAGGAGACTTTGTATATGGCGATGCACTTATTCCAAAGCTTGTTTTTCCTTAATCAATGGCGATGTTGACCCACTCGTCACACTTTTGAGTAGATTAGGGTATCCCATGACTAGGAATATAAACTAAGAAACACATCATTGCAAAGATGTGGAAATATACCAACGATGATCATATGGTTCACCATTAAAAGATCTTCCTTTCAATCGACATGAAGGAAAATTGTTGCATTATGAACTTTTAGCTAGAGATTATGCAAGGGTTTCAATGAGGTGTGTTTTAGAAATGCCACAAATCAGTTCTAGTTGAAGTTTAAAAGGTATGACACTTGGAATGAATGAACAACACGCTGCTTAAAGTATTATGCATTGATTGAAGCATTGAAGTTATATATAGTTATATATGTGTTGAAGTTTATATGTGCATATGTTTATTGTTCTATGCACTGATTAGAGAATATTAATTTTAATACCGGTGTTATATGTGTGTTGATTGATTGAGACCATACCCATTTGATACATGCATTAAATGGTGCTAATATCTATGTTGATTGACTTGGTATGCGATGAAGTTTTATATGTTGGTTCATATGAATTGTATTGTTAGTTGAAGTTCATGCTGCGTTGGTTTAAACGACGAATGGTTTTGCTACTCTACGTTGAATTGGTCACCTACCATATTCTTCTTATATGTTGGGATGATATATTGGTCTCTTTTATATGTGCATTAAAGATGAGTTGGATTATCTGGGTGAATTTGTGAGTGGGTGTTGTTTATTCTTCATTGGTTCATAGTTGTGATCAATTTTTGTGACAATGAATAAAATGGCCAAAAGTGATGAATTATTAGAGTTACTAAATAATTTTATACTTTCCATTGTTGATGGTAAACATCAACAAGGAAACGCTTTCTGACATTAAAATATGTATGCAAAATGCACACGAAAATATTGATTTTTTGAAGCTTGAGTCGCAACTTTAGCAAGATGAGTTAAAACAAAAGATACATTATTTTGAGCTTATTTTTGTTCAGAACAATCCTCTATTTGAGGTTGAAATAGACACCCATCAGTAGCTAGAAAGTGATCAAGTAATTAAAGTTGAGGTTGATCCCCATCAAGTGCTAATTTCAGGAGAAATTTGGCATAAATATGTATAAGTTCAGGTTCCACTTCCCAATCCCATCACTAGACCTTGGGAAGAGATTGTGTAAAACATGAACATAATTGGTCTCGGATATGAGAAGGAGGTGTCCTTTCATATTCCATACTACTCCAAGCCCATTTAGTTTCAAATTTATAGGTTTCTTCAAGACAACTCATCTTCACCTACTCCTCATCCACATTCACAACATATTGTCAAATGTTAACATTATGACACAATTGGCCATGTGAAAGATCATTGTTTTTATCTTCACCCTTGTAAGCATTGTGGTAAGCACACTCATCGTTCAAATAAATGCTTAAAAAACAAGCCTCCTGAAAGAACAAATATTCACCTTGGATGGATTGCTTCTTGGAAATGGGCTTCAACAACCAAGAAGATATTTCACTCATACCACAAAATTTGTTCTCGAGTATTGAAACGTCTTGCAGTTGAGTTTTCTTCATCTTCTCACCTTGTATTTTTCAGGGGGGGAATTTATGGTCGTGTACAAGCTTCAAGGCCACATCAAATGAGCCTGAGCCACAACTTGAACCTATTTCCTAAGCCTAGAGTTAGAGTCATCCATACCGAGATTCATAGTTGTAGCTAAAGAATCCCATGACCATGCCTTTGGTTGGTGGCATTCCTTAAACCACTGCAAGTTGAGATCTCAATGGTCTCCCTTTCAGAACACTTCCTTTAGCATAAGACTTCAAATTCTAACCAGATTTGGAAGATTTCCAAGTTGAGACCTCAACGATCTCCCTTTTCTAGAGCATTCCTCTAGTAGATACTTCAACTTCTAGCCGTATTTGGAATTGTTCGAGGAACTGCATCAATATTTCTAGGTTGAGACTCTAATGGTCTCCTTTTTCACAACATTAGGGAGCACTTCCTCTAGGATAAGACTTCAAATTATAGCCATACTTGGAACTATTCCAGGAATTGCACTAAGCGTTACAATGTTGTTGGTCATCCTTAAACCACAGCCAATTGATACCTCTAGTTCTCCCACCTTGCACATTCATTTGAGAGAGGTAATTCAACCATTGGATGCCACTTTTATGTTACAACTCTATTTTTGGACTTGTATATACCCCTTTGGATTGGGGGGGGGGGGGGGAAGAATGTTGGACACCTAATTCACTAAGGGTTATGGTGTAAAATTTGAGTAGTCATTCGAGTCCAAGAGACCACTTCGTATATGAAAACCAAGTGTCATACACATTATATAAATATATATCATTGTGAATAGTAAATTCATTCAATGTTTTATATTTCATATCTTGTCTATTAATTTGTGTTGTCTAACAATTTCGATTTACATTTAATGTGAAATTTTGATTTTTTTTTATATAATCGAAATAATAACTTTTATTTTTTTGAAATATGTAGTCCGATCCCCATGAAAATGATGATGTTGCTGATGAGTAATACTTCTGGTCATCCCCCAACATTGAGGTCGCAATAAAAAGGCATGTGAAGAAAATCAACATTCAAATTATGGAGGTGATTTGCAGTAGGGATCAAAGTCTCGCGACTACGGCTAAGATCAAGGAATTGAACAAATATCTTAATATGTACAAGGTGATAACAATATTTTAATGTGATTTTTTTCTTATGTCATAAGTTAAATTATGAAAGTTTTATTTTTAACTTTTACATTATCTAATCGAAAAACCATTTTCTTGCTTATGTAAGATTATTTGGAGGCAGTTTCCTGCCATCATCGGTCAGTTGATCCTCAACTCGGTGTTGTTAGTAGTGGAAATATCAAGACATGGCATGAGGATCTGGAAAGCACTAGAACCCCACATATATCTGTGAGGCAACTATTCTCTTCTCCACCTTCAAGTGGTCATACTCCCATAAGTGATAATGGGTCTGCACCATTGATTATGACCCATGAGCACATGCCCCCTGAGCCAAACACACAACTAGGATCTGGATTAGGTGGTGATAGAGGTGATCTTAGTACTAAAGCCACTATGCATACATTTCCTGGAGCATCACGTGTTAAGAGCACAGGGAGAATTGTGTGCACATTTTTGGTGAATGACAAAGAAATTCCAATAAAAACACCGAAAATTCTTGGTATTTTTGGATGTTTTAACTATTTCATGTTGTCTATCTCAAACATAAGTCATCTATATTATTATTTTCAAACTAATGATCATATATTTTTGCATGTAGGTAACAACTTGTTTTATAAAAAAATGGACGAAAAATCATTAAATATTTTTGGGCCTACCATACGCAAAAGGTGGAATTTCCAAAATTCTAACCTTAAAAAAGAGCTTATGGACTACCTCAAAGATCTCTTTGGGGTAGATACCTTCAATAAAACCAAGGTCATCACTACAACCGAAAAATAGTTAAAATATTTACGAGACCAGTATTAGAAAAACTTAATAGATAACCCTAGGTATGAGTGCCCTCCCATGATTCCTGAGATGGAATGGAAGTGCATCATCTAGGACGCAAAGAGGAAATAAACGAGAAAATAATGGAAAACACAACCTGGTTAAGCAAGGTATAAATTACATCTTGAATTCAATACTTTTAATTTTCTTTAGTTTTGAATAAAATTGCAGTATATAACATACTTGAAAATTTTCATAGGCTCCCTGACACTTCGAAGGAAACCAAGGCAAGGCTTGAGAAGCCATGGGAAACAGAAAATTGCTAGGGCGCATTTTAATGCCATGCACAAATTGTAAGTACCCAAACATATTAACAATAGTATCTATTATATCACCTCCTGTTGAGATTCAACAAGATGATGAGCTTAGTGAAAAGAGTTGCCTTTACTAAGTGGGTCCCCATGTTATTTTTGGCGCAAAGTCTATTTTTAGACATGTCAATCATATTCTATGAGTTGCAGGATGCTATTTGTGGATGGTTGGTCAAGTTGGAAAAATAGATGGACTTCTATTTTTAGACATATTGGGCGGAATCTATTTTTAGATTGCTAGTCTAAAAATAGATATGTCGAATATTATTAGCTTTTAATAATATTTGGACTCTAAACATTATCTTATTCTCTTGGAGCACTTCAGTTAAGTGCACAGATGTGGCACAACAGCTGACAGAAGGAATTACGCTATTCCTGAGGGTTTACTAGAGCTAATGCATGAGGACTTCAGTTAGAACTCATGTGACAGAGTTTGGTGGAGTTATAAAAGTAGTTGGTGGAGTTGTATTTAGTTTAACTCAGTTAGACTCAGTTGAGCTAGTTGTATCTAGTCTAACTGATTGATACACTAGTGAGAGTGGTGTGAATTAATTAGTTAATTAATTCAATAAATAATAACTCATTAATCAACTGAAGAATACATCAGTTAACTACAGTGCATGGCAGTTTCAGTGGAGACCAGTGGAGAGGTAGGTGAAAGAGCAAGTGTGACTATCAGTTGTGACTATAGTGATGCATTGATTGCATCCAACACTCAGTGGAGATGCCAATGAGGATTGCGTGAGAAAGGCTGGCTGAATTCGAGTTCATTCAGAGCCATTCTTCAACAGGGATTGCACAGTAGAGGTAGCCTAGCAGGTGGCAGAGATCGGTGCATGGATTTGCAAGATCGGGCCTGATTAGTGTGTAGCGATTGTATTGTACTGAGAGCTTGATATGATCAGATTTATATGAGGATTGTTACATGATCTCTATGAAATATATTATATACAGATAGTTGGGGTTTTTAGCTTCAGGCTTTCTCGTTAAACAACTGTGTTAATGTGTGTGAATTTTTATGGTTTCATGTGTGCATTGCAATTGATTTAATTTCCGCATGTGATGATCAATAGTGGAATATATTCTGTATTGTGCATGAAGTTAAAATAGTGTGTGATCAAGAGAATCTTGGATATATAACACATAATTTATATAATTTCTACATGGTATCAGAGCTGCAGTGGAATTCGAATTTGCTACAGTGTTTTCTTGGTGTCAAAGTTGAGCATTCATTGAAATTTCTTTCAACGGATTGCGATTGGAGTATGCCCTTGATGGCAGCTTGAATTATATTGCATGGAAGGATAGGATGGAGGTGGTGCTGGATGATAATGGGTTGAAAGAGTTCATAGATGCTGAAATTCCAAAACCTGCTTCTAGTGATGCAGCCGCACTTGACGCATGGCAAAAGAAGACAACAAAGTGTCAAAGGATTCTGTTGGAAGGTGTGAAGGACCACATAGTGTCCAGCCTTCACGGTAAAGCTACTCCATTCTTAATGTGGAAATCTTTGACAGACTTGTTCCAAAGCAGAATTGACCAAAGGAATTTGGCGCTTAAAGACAGGCTCAGAAAAATAAAAATGGAGAAAGGCGACAGTATAGCAAAATACCTCACGAAGTTCGTCCACTGCAAGGATGAGCTGGGAAGTGTGGGGGTTACTATTGATGAAGAAGACTTGGTGAGCTTGGCTCTCCTTAGGCTTCCGAGGAGTTAGCATAGCTACGAGGACTCTATCAATGGTCGGGAGAAACTACCAGGATGGGAGCGACTTTGGTCGGATCTTGTGCAGGAGGAGATAAGGCGGGGTACCACGGATGGAACTTCATCGAAGAATGAAGATGAAGAAAATTGCGCTTTGGCTGCCAAAGCAAGGAAAGGGAAGGGAAAGAAAAATCATCCTCAATCCGGTGCAAAAGGAAAGAAGCAGGACTTGTCCAAGGTGAAGTGCTTTCACTGTCACCAACACGGACATTACGCCACTAATTGTCCACAGAAGAAGAAAAATAATTAGGATGCTAGATCTGCAGCTGGAGAGGCCTTAGCCTCATAGTTTGAGCTGGATTTTTCGCTAATCGCATGCTTGGTTTCAAGTGTGATGGGATCAGTGTGGTTTCTTGACAGTGGCACGTCTTTCCATATGACCAGAGACAAAGATTTGTTTAGTGATCTGGATGAAAAGGATATTGGAGTGCACATCGAGATGGGTGATGATGGTAGATACAATGCGACTGGTATCGGGACCATTTCCTTTGAGAGGGAGTCTGGTAAACCTTTCATATTGAAGGATGTCATGCATGTTCCAGGATTGAAGAAGAATCTGATCTCTGTGGCGATGTTGGAAGACAAGGGCTATGATGTTGTTTTTAGCGAGGGAAAGGCTTTCCTGCGCAGTAAAGCAACTGGTGAAACACGGAGGATAAGGGTTCGAGTTAAGAACCTTTATCAATTGTAGGTAGATGGCTGCATAGCAATGGCAGGCAAAGCAGAAGGAGTGGTGAGTCGGGATGAGGGCGAATTGTGGCACAGGATATTGGGCGATCTTCACCATGGCACTTTGAAAATTTTGCAGCAGATTTCTACCAGGCTTCCCAAGGGTACACTTGCACAGTCAGATCAGTGCAAGGGATGCATTTTGGGAAAATTTGTGAAGACCACTTTTCATGAGAAGGATAGTTGCGCCACGATGATCCTTGAGAGAATTCTCATAGACGTGTGTGGACTTTTCTCGATGGCTTCGGCGAAGCCAAAGCACGGAGTATTATGTGATATTTGTTGATGAATTTTCTCGTAAGTCTTTGGATCTTCTTCATAAATGAAGAAGGAAGCCGAGACATAGCAAGACATTAAAGTTACGTGAGTTCAAGGCGCTGTGAGTTCAAGGCACTGGTTGAGAAAGAGTCGGGGAAGCAGGTGAAGGCTCTTAGGAGCGATAATGGTGGTGAATTCATCTCTGGAAAATTCAAAGACTTTTGCAGTGCAGAAGGAATTCGAAGAGAGCTCATAGCGCCTCATAACCCACAACAAAATGGGGTCGCGGAGAGAAAGAACAGAACAATCGTGGGTGCTGCATGGGTGATGTTGCATGATCAGGGCCTTCCCATACACTTGTGGGCTGAAGCATGCAACACTACGGTTTATATGAAAAACCGTTGTCCTCATAGAGTACTTGGCATGAGTACACCCGAAGAGGCGTTTTACGGTAAGAAGCCTGATATTTATCATTTGAAGATTTTTGGCTCACCTGTTTACATTCATGTGATGAAGGATGCCAGGAAGAAGCTGGAGCCGACCGCAGAGGTTGGGATATTTGTGGGGTACACAGAAACACCTGATGCTCGTGTATTTTCCAGACAGTCGCAAGACTGTTGTGCGACGGGATATCAAATTTCATGAGGATAAAGCCATGAAGTGTTCGCTTGAGAGGGAGCCACACTTGCATGCAGATGAGGAGCTATTAGTTCCTAAGGATGAGCCTCAGGATGTGGATCAACCACAAGAGGAGGTTCATGGAGTGGAAGAAACCACTCATGCAGTGCCAACCATCAGAGGGCGAAAGCACACTACAGAAGCTGAGCGACTGAATCAAGATGCAGAGAAGATTGTAGGAGCACCTACATCATAGCGCGGAGAGCGGAGGCGGTCACACGACCGAAGCTTGGATACATGGCTCGATGAAAGTGTGTCGTAATGAGAACCATCTCTTTTGAGGAAGCTGTGGAGGATCTCGCATGGGTAGATGCCATGGTGGAAGAGTATGATTCGATTGTCAGAAAAAATGCATGGGAGATTGTCCCAAGACCGGAAGGGAAATCAGTGGTAGGTTCGAGATGGATCTACAAAGTGAAGAAAGTTGCAGATGGGAGCGTTGAGAAGTACAAGGCAAGATTCGTTGCCCGGGGCTTCTCACAGATCGAAGGGATTGACTATGAAGAAACCTTTGCACCTGTCGCAAGGTATTCTTCCATACAGACCAGCCTTGCTCTCTCAGTGCAGATGGGTTGGCACATTCATAAAATGGATGTGAATACTGTGTTCCTCAACGGAGTCATTGAGGAGGAGGTGTACATAGAGCAGCCTGAAGGATTCGAAATCTTCAGCAGCGAGTTGCATGTCACCGGAGCTCAAAGAGTGATGTATGGCGTGAAACAAGCACCTCGTGCTTGGTACACACGGATAGATAGTCATTTCAGGACTTGGTTTCGCCAAGAGTGAGGCGGATGGGAACCTATACCAACCTATACCAGTTGTGGTGGAGGATCTTGTAAAGGAAGTTGTAAAGGTTTGTGAGATGAAGGACTTGGGCCTCCTTCATTATTTCCTGGGATTGGAAATTTGGCAGCGCAGTGGTGGACTGTTTGTTTCTCAGGGTAAGTATGTCCGGGAGATACTGGAGAAGTTCAACATGCATGGCTGCAAGCCTGTTGATACTCCTCTTCCTGGTGGATGGAGGAAGGAGGATGCTACTTCAGCGGAGGTAGTGGATGCCACTGTTTATCGATAGTTGGTGGGGTCACTTATGTATCTGGTAAATACACGACCCGACATATGCTATGCTGTGAACTAGCTTTCACAAGCTATGGTTAAGGCTACCAAGCTCTACTGGAAGGCAGGCAAGCATGTATTGAGATATCTCAGAGGCACATCGGGATGTGGATTGTGGTACAAACGGTCGGATGAGGTGATGAGTTGAAGTTGCACAACTTCCGGATGCGGAGTGGGTAGAGACGGATGAAAGAGCACATGCGGAAGGATATTTAGTGTCGGGTGCAATAGTTTCTTGGTACGGCAGAAAGCAGAAATCCGTGGCACTCGGTTGGAGGCCAAGTGCATAGCGACAAGTTTGTTTGCATGCGAGATACTGGATGAGAAGATCTGGTGGGTTGTTCGGTTCACACTTAGATCCTACTGTGATATATTTTTATAATTATAGTTGCATTAAACTCTCGGTTAATCCAGTATTTCATGATAGATCTAAACATATTGACATCCGTTATCATCATATCAGAGATTGTTCGTAGCAGAATATCATGTTACTTTCTTACATTCCTACGGAGGATGGGATGCGAGATATGACGAAGGCGCTCACCAGGAGAAAATTCGAATACCATAGAGATAGGATCAGTGTGGTAGATAATCCCTATCTTTTTGAGAGGGAGTGTTGAGATTCAACAAGATGATGAGCTTAGTAAAAAAAATCACCTTCATTAAGTGGGTCCGTAGGCTATTTTTGGCGCAAAGTCTATTTTTAGACTATGTCTATTTTTAGACATGTCGATCATATTCTATGAGTTGCAGGATGCTATTTGTGGATGGTTGGTCAAGTTGGAAAATAGATGGAATTCTATTTCTAGACATTTTGGGCGGAGTCTATTTTTAGACTGTCAGTCTAAAAATAGATATGTCGAATATTATTAGCTCTTAATAATATTTGGACTCTAAACATCCTTGTTGGTGTCTGATGATCGTGATTAAGTGCCTGAGATGTGCTTCATCGGCTAATGAAGGAATTATGCTATTCTTGAGGGTTTACTGGAGCTAATGCATGGGGACTTCAGTTAGAACTCATGTGACAGAGTTTGGTGGAGTTATAGAAGTAGTTGGTGTAGTTGTATTTAGTTTAACACAGTTAGACTCGGTTGAGCTAGTTGTATCTAATATAACTGATTGATACACTAGTGAGAGTGGTGTGAATTAATTAGTTAATTAATTCACTAAATAATAACTCATTAATCAACTGAAGAATACATCAGTTAACTACAGTGCATGGACAGTTTCAGTGGAGACTAGTGGAGAGGTAGGTGAAAGAGCAAGTGTGACTATCAGTTGTGACTACAGTGATGCATTGATTGAATCCAACACTCAGTGGAGATGCCAATGAAGATTGTGTGAGAAAGGCTGGCTGAATTTGAGTTCATTCAGAGCCATTCTTCAGTAGGGATTGCGCAGTAGAGGTAGGCTAGCAGGTGGCAGAGATCGGTGCATGGATTTGCAAGATCGGGCCTGATTAGTGTGTAGCGATTGTATTATACTGAGAGCTTGATATGATCAGCTTTGTATGAGGATTGTTACATGATCTCTATGACATATATTATATACAAATAGTTGGGGTTTTTAGATTCAGGATTTCCCGTTAAACAACTGTGTTAATGTGTGTGAATTTTTATGGTTTCATGTGTGCATTGCAATTGATTTAATTTCCGCATGTGATGATCAATAGTGGAATAGATTCTGTATTGTGCATGAAGTTAAAATAGTGTATGATCAGGAGAATCTTGGATATATAACACATAATTTATATAATTTCTACACCTCCCAACTTTATGGTAATTACGCTAGCCAATAACAAAAATCAATACTTTTATGCAATGCAGGGTGATGAATTCAGAACTAAATCCATGAAGAAAGAGCTCCAGAATGGTTTCAAATTCGGATTTCAAGTTGTAGTCGAACATTGAAAAAGCATGGGGCAAACCCCAAGATCCACTATGAAGGATAGGGTAAATAAAAATCAATCCACAACAACCTTTCATCACTTGTAAAATAGAATCATGTTTGATATCATCCATAAACGTAATGTGTTTCTTTTCTTTAATTAGCAGGGGATTAGTACAAATATAAATGATCCATGACCAATGCACACTGACCAGAACATTTTGGTGCTCCTGAGGAACCCCATGATAGTGGGGTGCAATCCCAAGATATTGCATCGACAGATGAGGGCCATGACAATAATAAGGTTGTATATTAATCATATACTTAATAATTTTGTACTTATAAAGTATGCACTTCTAATTTTTTTACTCATTCATTTATGATTGTCCACTTATAAATTTTGGGGTTTCAATGGCAGAGCATGTCATACAGGAGGATCCTCAATGAGAAGAGGAGCACAAGGCATTCATTACAACATTGTCGACTAGTGCACCAAGTAAATAATTACATTGCAGAAGTATTTTTTATTATTAAAAAACTACTTGAATGATGTTCAATAATTGGCCATATAAATTTAATATTTTACATAGGCGATTATCCCCCACAACATCCTCGACTCTGTAAAAACATCACGACTAGGGGTGCATGCGTCAAAGGAGCCAATTAGAATCATCATCAAAACAACCCCATCCAAAAGATGAAAATGTAGAATTGGATAAAAACTTAAGAAATTTTTAAGTCATAATAAGAAGAGGCAAAAAAAATAAAATAATGATGTATAATTGTTGGCGAGTGATAAGGTCTCGCGGGCAAGACCCAGGTTCACGAGTTGTAGCCAACGAAGGAATCCGCTGTAGTCTAGGATCACGCTGGCATTATCACCCTACTCTGGAGAGTAGAGAGTCTCACCCGAGGCGTGCTGCGACCACATGCAAGAGGGGAATAGACCAATGGCAAGGAATGAATCCGCAATTCGTTCTTATCAGTGATTAGATTGCATAAATAGAATCACATACACAACAACATTCAGAGAGCATACAGATATTAGACAAATGAAATTTTAAAGCATCTCAACCAACACACACGCATGTGAATCACACAAATAGACAGTAACCTGCAATTATATTAAGCTCTCGGCCAAATCCCCAGTTACATAGCTTTGCAATGGGCTTACAAATCTGATACATATGCCTTGCAGAACAGAGATGTACATCAATAGAACCCTAGGAACTACAGAGACCTCATCCATAATCTGGGTTCCTGTTGCAGCATGCGGTTCTTCTTCAGTCGCTCTCTTCTTCCTCTGCTTTCTTCCGGGTGACGGCTATTTATTCACCCGCTGTCGCGACTGTTAGTTCTTCTTATGTCCTTCTTCAGTTGCTTCTATCTTTTCTCTGATTATCTGTGTGTTCCGCTTGTGTTCTTCTGCTGTATCTTCTCCTTATCTGTACTTATGCATCTAGTTTCCTCCGCTATGTGCCTGTTCCTTCCCAACCTTGGTAGCTCCGCCGTTTGATGTGGTTGCGACTTGGTTGCGGCTGCCATGTGCCCTCGTTTCGCAACCCCAAAATCTGGCCGTTGTTTCAATTCAAAATGTTCAAAACAAGGGCCCCAACAGGCCCCGACCACAGTTCCTTGACTCGTCCCCGAGTCAATCACAAATCACGGTTTCTACCTCCATTGCCCTGCTTGATCCCATGCCTTCATCCTGTGCTCGTTCCTGCTGTGCGCCTTCAGCTTGTTCCTGTCCTTGCTGTGCATCTTCAGGCGGCTGTTCAAACAAGGGCCCCAACTTTGGGACCCTTTGGAACGATGTAGCTCAAAGCTCAGTAAAAGCCGACACAACTTGCTGCCACCCCTGGATGAGCGAGTCTGTTTCCTCAGCGAGCTTGGTGACAGCATCCTCCTCGATGGGCGTTGGGACAACTCCGAACATTGTGTTGATCTAGGTCTCGGCTGCCGCTACGAGCTGTTGTATGGTCCAGGTGCTAGATTGAAGGGGCGGCCGGAGTTCACGAATGATGTGTTTGGCCTCCGCCGAGCAAGCCTTTGTGTGTTGGAGCTGTGCCTCAAGTTCATCAGCCTGGGCGTATAATTGATCCAGCCTTGCGGGGTCCGTAGCCTCTTGAATTTCCCTTGAAACCTGCTGGAGTTGGGCTGAAATCGACTGGGTCTTGACGGTGAGGGCCAGGGAGAATTCCTGAAGGCCATTTAGGAGGTCACGAGCCTCTCGTGCCGTGGAATGAAGTGCTTTCTGCATCTGAGCTGCCTGGCCCTGCTTGGCGGCCACCTGGGCTGAATAGTCGACCCCGGGCTCGGGCGGCACGGGACAGGTCGCTAACGCCGCACGAAGCTCCCGATTCTCCCGGTATAAGTCTTGAATGGCGATGCGGAGGTGGATAGCTTTCTCAGAGAGGCTGGCTGCAGCAATTTCGGGAGGCAGCAGGGGGTAATGAGGCTCTAGGGAGGGCTAGAACTCGGAGAACATCTGGGTGACATTGGTGATCATTGCTTCCATCTTCTCTCGTGCTGTTCGGAGTTGGTCGCACTGTTCAGTAAGCACGGCAATTTGGTGTTGCTGCTCGGCACACTGCTGCTGGAGTCCCAAATGTAATCTTTCGGCTTGCTGGGCCACCCTTTGAATCAGTAGGTACAGCTGAGCTGGATTGTCAGGCTGGAAGGTGGCGGTCCCAGAAGCGCTCTGCGCCGACATTCGCTCTGGCAACGGTTGCCCACTGGAAATTGTTCGAGTGACATGCTCAGGAGGTGAGAAGGGCGTGACCTCTGGATGTGCAGAGTCAACCATATTTAGATCCGACGGTTCTTGCTGATCAATGTGGGCTGGTTGTAGAGGGACTGTGGCCTCAGGCGGAACCTCGGCAGAATCAGACTCGGTGCGCAGCTGCTGTGTGAATATATCAGTGAAAGGAGGGTGGGGTTCGACTGCTGGGTCGATCGGTGGTATGATTGTGGCAATACCAGAGTCAACCTTAGCCCTGCGGTCCCCACCCATGAGTTCCCGGATAATGGGGTCGGACACCGTAGCCGAGGAATTAGACGGGGCGGATGAAGTGGCAAGCGGATGAACGGTGGATGGAGCGATGGACAGTGTGGTGGGGGTATGTGGCAAGCGAATGTTGATGAATTCAGATGGGTCGATGAGGGGTTCCTCTTGAATCAGTACCCCTGTGCTTGGGGGCAGTGGTGGATCATCAGCAGTGAGGTTCACCACCGGATATGCCTCGGTGGTGCGGGCCCTCTTAGCTTGAGGGGCCTCGGGTGGATCCCTAGGCCCACTTGTCTCGGCCATTGGGGTCGTGAGTGGATCAGAAGAGGTAAACAGGATAGTGGGGATGGGGGAGGTGAGCAAAGCGGTACGGGGGTGCGAAGTGGAGCGAGTGAGTTGAAATTCAGAAAATAAAGGAAACGGGGTAGCACCGCTAGAAATAACCTGGGCCGCCACATTGAAATTTCGTACCTGGTTGTTGAAGTGGCGGACGACGGGGATGAGCGGTTCGGGGATTTCTTGTGATGGCGCTGCCACCTCCGTCTCAGCAGGCTGTTGCACTGGTATCATCCTATCAAAATTGTATCTGGGGAGCCCGTCCCGCATGTGCTTCGTGAGCCCCGACCATGAACAGACTTCACGATGGAAGGTAGCATCGTGCAACTGAAATTTCAGCGGCGTGATTTGGAAGGTGTCCGCCGAAACGCAAGAAGGTCGGAGGTAAGTATGCTTGTGACTTACCCTGAACCAAACTTGCTCGCTATATTCATCCAACAGATTCTTGGGCACCCGTTGCTGGCATGCCACCACATCCGTCATTAGCCGGTACCACGACCAAAACGCATCTGCATTCACCAGTTTGGTACTGGGGTCATTTGAGACCTGCCATGGAGTGAATTTCATCGCGAGGGGCTGGCCCTCGGGGATCTCTGCTGGGAACCGGATGTGTGGAGTGTGCCATTTCCACATGGCAAAAGCAATAATCAAATAGCCATAAATAAAAGTAGTTGCGCGCTTATAATTATCCTCGCACGCATCGAACAGCTCTTTTAACAAGAAGGAACACCAATTCAGTTTGGTGCCTTGGACACAATGTTCAGCAATAGAAATATTATCAAGAGTGCATTCGCCCTTGGTGTAATGCCTCATTGTCTTGCTGGCAATGAGGTAACAGGCGAATCAAATCTCGGGCTTGTTAATGAGGTCAATCTTGGCTCCTTTCCCCCCTGCAAGTGCCATATTTCGCATAGAGGTCCGCATCGCCCGACTTTCATGTGTGCTTGGAGGAGTTCTGGCAGGCCGTTGAGACGTCTGCGCCCGTCTACGAAAGCCCTGTGAGGCGATGAATATCTTCGGCGTGAATGGGAATTTCCTGGGTCAGCCACAAGGACCCATTCTGAATTTGGTTGAGGAGGAAGCGTGTACACTGCAGAACCGGTCCGGTGGTGCCAAAGACCGGAATATTTCTCAAGTTCATCAGGGACGAGTTCTGAAGGCCCCTGAACTCTGGTAAGAGGCGGCTGGCGGGGTTGCCGGATGCAGTGCAGTAGTGCTCCATATATGCCTGCCGCTGGAGGGACAGAAATTCGGCAGCATTTGAGAGGTTGGCATCAATCAAGGCTGCATTATCATATTTTCCCACAAGGGACTCGGTCTTGTGAATCCGAGTGTCAAGCTCTGGTTCAATGACGGCTGGGACGGCCTTCGGCATTTTGGCTCGGCGCTGATAGACCTGTAGAATCTGCCTTGGTCACCTTTCCTGGTGCAATGCGTTCTAAGAATTCAACGGCTCTGGTGCAGCTGCAATTCCTAATTCGAACGGGTCTGGCATTCTCGTGCTTTTGGTGTCCATGCAAGTTATGTCAGCACCTGGCACGAGTGGAGCTGACGAGACCCCCTAACGAGTTAATTCTTGCTGGCATTATTTCTGCGATAATTGTGTGATCAATCGCATGCCAATGAGTGTTGTGACAGTTGCTGACGGTGGCATGGGGAAATGGGCGGACGTGACGGCTGAGGTTACTGCGGGTGATGGCCAAATGATGACGGTGCGGTTACTACCAATTATGGGAATTAATGATGCAGATCTAGGCGATCCTACGGACTGACACAAGTAAGTGGGTGGACTGAGCTGGACTGACGTGGAGACTGGTACGGATCCGACAGGGATGACACGCTGGACCGGCGCCGCCCCGACCACAGTCGGTTGCGGTGCGGCCCCTGCAACTGAGCGGTTATTAACACACTACCTATGAACAGAGAAGACCTCCTAAGCTCATCCCGGTTGCAGGAGAGTTATTCAACTATGCTACGCTACAGGTGCTCTCGGGTGCGAGAGTTATTGATGAGAAATGAAAGGTACTTACTCTTGGTAGGGTTTCAGGCGTGCACCATTCACCCACCCAGGAAGAACCGTACCGTCTAGCTGTGCCAACCGAACGGCTCCGGAATCACGAATCTCGATAACGAAGTAGGGTCCCAACCAGTGCATCTGTAGCTCTCCTGGGAACTTCTGGAACCTGCTGTCGTATAAAAGAACTTTTCCGCCAACCTGAAAGATTTTGTGCTTAATGTGGCGGTCGTGCCACACTTTCTGCCGGTCCTTCTGAACCTTCTGGTGGAATTCAGCCAGGAAGTGGCCCTCATCCAGTTCCTGTAATTCATGGAGGCGCTCCTGGAGGGAGGCCTCTTCCGAAAACTTCAGAGACGTGGCGATCAACAGGCTTGGTACAATAAACTCGGCGGGGATCACAGCCTCCCGGCTGTACACGAGCTGGAACGACGTTTGATTGGTCAAGCGCTTCACCGTAGTCCGATAGGCCCATAAGGCCGCTGATAGGCGCTCGTCCCAATCATCACGCTGGGCATTGCAAATCTTAGTCAAGCCTTTCTCAAGAATCTTATTGAAGGCTTCCACCATACCATTAGCCTGCGGGTGATACGGGCTACTCTTGTGATGCTGAACCATGAAGGTGTCCAGCAGTGTCTTGATCGTGTCATTAATGAAGTGCGTACCCTGATCACTGGTTAAACTTTGCGGGCAGCCAAACCGACAAATGATGTGCTAAAAAATGAACCGGGCGGCGGTATCCGCTGTGCAGTCGCGTACCCCGGCTGCCTCAGCCCACCTGGTGAGGTAATCCGTGGCGGTAATGATGTACCGGGCCTTAGAGTGTCTAGCGACCGGGGATATGGGGCCCACAAAATCAACAACCCACTTCTCGAACGGCTGCAACACATGCACTGGGTGTAACGGAAGCTCGTCCTGGTGAGAGGGACTTCCCGTCCGCTGGCAGACGTCGCATCGCTTCACATAGGCCTTACAAACGGTATGTACTGTCGGCCACCACGGGCCAGCTTGGAGCACCTTTCTTGCAGTGGGTTTCGCACCCACATGCCCTCCCGCAACACCGCTGTGACATTCCCACATTACCGCTTCCCGTTCGTGGTCAAGGACGCATCTGCGCAAAACCTCATCGAGGCCCAGTTTGTATAGCTGCCCTGCGATCAATTGGTAGTCGGCGGCACGGACGACCAAATGCTGTTTCTGGAGCGGGGTGTAATCCTGAGGGCATTGCCCCATGGTCAGATAGGCGGAAATGTCGGCCAAGTAATCTGGTACAGCTTTGACTCGGAAGAGGTCAGCGTCTGGCAGCTAATCATCAAGGGAGCCGTCATTCTCCCCCGTCTCCAAACTGGATAGGTGATCGGGCCCGACATTCAACATCCCGGGCTTGACGATTACTTCGAACGTGAATTCTTGAAATAGCAGAAGCCAATGGAAAATTCGTCCTTACAGAACAGGCTTATTGACCAGGTACTTCAGGGCAGAGTGGTCCGTGAAGAACTTGAACTTGCCCCCTAGAAGATAGTGGCGAAACTTCTGAAGAGAGTACACCATCGCCAGCACCTCCCTCTCGGTCGTGGTGTAATTCTTCTCCTCATTGGACAGTTTGTGGCTGGCGAAGTAGACCGGGTGGTCAACTGTTGTATCGCCGGGTTGTGCCAAGACAGCCCCAAGTGCAACACTGGAAGCATCGATATGCACATGGAATTTCTTATCCTAGTCTGGATGAACTAGAATAGGCACCGACGCCAGCTTTTCCTTCAGGGTGTCCAGGGCTACCTGACACTCCTCCGTCCACTGAAAGACTGCGGACTTCCGCATAAGTTTTTCTAATGGAGCAGTGATCTTGGCATAGTTGCGGATAAACCTCCTGTAGTATCCCGTGTGCCCGAGCAATGCTCACAACTATTTCACCGTCTCGGGGGCTTCCATGTGTACGATCACCACAACCTTGGCGGGGTCGACGCAGACCCCTTGCTTGCATACCACATGTCCCAACAACGTGCCAAAAGGAACGACAAAAATACATTTCTTTAAGTTCAAGGAAATCTGCAGCTGGCGACACCGATCAAATATGACCCGCAATAGGGTAGCGTGTTTCTTTAATAAACTGTAGATAGTCCAGTCGTCCATGTAGACTTCCAGAAACTTGTGAATGTACTCCTGGAAGGCGGCGATGACAATTCGGGAAAACACGGCCAGAGCATTCTTCAAGCCAAACGGCATGACGTGGTATGCGAATGACCCCCATTCGGTGGTGAATGTTGTCTTTGACTTATCTTCTTCTGCAATACGCACTTGATGGTAGCCCGAAAAGCCATCAGTGAAAGAGTGGGCTTCGTTCCCCGCAACATGGTCCAACACTTCGTCGCTGAAAGGGGTGGGAAACGGATCATGAATGCAGGCATTGTTCAGACTGTGATAATCGACACAAGCTCGTATCTCCGCCTTGTCCTTCTTATTCTGGATGACGATAGGGCTCACCCACTCTGCTTCCTCCACGGGAAAGATTAGACCCGCGGCCAGCATCTTATCGATTTCCATCTTAACCTTCTCTTTAACCTGCGGGTTCAACCAGTAGGGTCGGTGCTTCACAGGCCTGGCACCCGGTTTCAGCATGATACACATTTCGCCAAGGTCGCCTTTGATGCCCTTCAGATCTGCTACCGACGAAGGGAACAAGTCCTCATATTCCTGGAGGAGTTTGAAAATCTCCTTGGTCGTCTCTTTGTCCCAGTAATCGCCCACTGTAGCCAACTTAGGCTTCTCCTCCGTACCGATGTTTAGCTTCTTTGTCTTCAACGGCCATAAATGGACCCCTTCAGTGGCCGACTCTTCGTTAACGTTCCGCTTGCCTTCCTTCTCTTCGAAATATAGGTGCCTCAGGTCCTCTAGACCATCGTCCTCTGGATCGCCGTCAATCCTTTGGAAAACCAACTCTCGCATGGCCTCAGGACGGGCGGGCAGCGTGCAGCCGTCGGTCTACGGATCGCGGAAAAATAGTACCGCCCTGATAGCGTGCAATGCCTGAGATTCCAACTCTGTGTCTCTCGCGAAAGAGAAGCACGACGCAAATTTGCGCGCGATTTCCGTCCAAGAACTAGTCCCTCGTTTCCGTTCTTCCTCCAAGTACCATGCATGGGGGATGGTGTCTAAAGAGTGGACAAACCAATGAGCCCACAGCTCTTTCGGGTATCCTATACTTTTCCACTGCTCCTCACAGGTTCGCAAGTGGTCCTGCGGATTGGAAGTCCCAGAGTACCGCTGCCTGCTTCGAGGGCCTTCATCTTCTTTGAACCATGCCCGCAACGCATCCGCCACACTACTCCACTGCGACAAGGTATGGCGGTGATTTTTCCACCACCGGGCTGCTGTAGACTGTAGTGCGACGTCCAAAAGGGGTAGTATGCTCCCTTCCGGCACCATGTCCTCAACCTTAGCAATAAAGGTATTGAAAGCTTACATGTCTGACAGGGTGGGGTATTCTCTGAACTTAGCCCCAATCCAACTAACGTGACCAACATGAGCACATCTCTGCGTGCTGGGCTCATACCCCCCCTGTTTCCAGTCTTCCCACACGAGTTCGGATCCCAGCTCCGAGCTCTGGACACTTCGCCAACTGACAGATCCAGTCGCGGTCAGGTTAATATAGTCTTCCCTCTTCCCTGCAGTCATCTGGTAGAGGTGGTCCATCATCTGAGCATCCTCCCAGTTATCCACCGTCTCGGTATACCTCGGGCCTTGATATGGGTCGAGAGGCTAAGTGACCCAGACCTCCCCATCTTCAAAGATCATCAGCTCCTTTTTGAGGTCGATGATAGCATAATTCTCAAAATCCCAATCAATGCCTAACAGGGCGGGGTAAGGATCCTTGTCTCCCATAATATCAATAACCTCAAAATCGGTGTAAGTCTTTACCCCTGTAATGTCGACCTTGACACCTTCGAGTCGGCCAATCGGCAGAATGCAGTACTGGTTCGCTATTCTGAGTTGGATGGGCGAGTAGGCCAGCCGTGGCTTTCCGAGAGCCTCCCACATCTTGCGCGGCAGGATGTTGACGTCAGACCCTAAATCAAGCATGGTGTCGCTGATTTGGAATCCCCCAACCTGCGTATTGAGCCGGAACTCTTTACCCGTTCGTCGCTTATTTCGCTTGATGCACCACACCGATTGGGGGCCTGTGTCCACTGGTTCCCCCAATCCTGTCCTCCCCTGCAGTGCCCCTTCCAAAGTACACTTGAGTTGCTGCCGCAGAGCAGCACTGTCAACAATCTTGAGGAATAACTGGAGCCACTCTTCAATCAGGGTTCCTGGGGCGTGCTGTGGCCCAGGATCTGTCGGCAGGGGTGCCTCCAGGCCTCCCGCTTCACGCAGCTGAGCAAATGCCTCAACCGCCTCCTGAAAGTACTTCTTCTGTGCCTCGGGTCTGATTACCCGGTGCAGGGATGCTGGCCTGACAACTGGTGCCGGCTCCTTTCCGCGAGCGTCCTCCCCCGTTTTCTTACCGCCCCTCATCACAATAACGACGTTCTGCATGGCCAGAGTCATGGCAGCCAGCGGCTCGGCGTTTACAAAATTCATGCCCCTTTTCCGTGCACATTCTTCCCACTTTTTGATGAGCTCGGGACAGTCTTCTGTCGCATGGGTGTTTACGCGGCACTGGGAACACCATGGACGGCGAGGGAGGGGAAATTCGTGAGCCACATGGCCCTCCTGGTCACAGTTGTAGCATTTCATCGGCCCGCGCCCCCCAGCGCGGCCTCCGCACACCCCACCCCCTCTTCCTCTAGGAGCCTCATTCACCCTGTAGGAGGGTCGGTCCAACCGGTCCGCGAGTGCGTCGAGAGCCCAGCATTGCTCAGTGTTGTGAGTCGTGGAAGAGAAAAACTCACAATATACGTTATTTGGCACATTTGAATACTTCTGTAGGATCGGGCACATCCGAGGTGGATGTCCCACCGTCCGGCAAATCTCACAATACTCCGTGGCGGCTGAGTTGAGTTGGGAGGGGAACCCCGCATAAGGATGTTGCGGCTGGTATACCCCCTGCGGATTCAGTGCCGCGCCACCCCCCATGGGTGGCCCCCCTTGAATTTCCGCGACCGAGGGTCCCACCCCCGCGCCACGCAACCGAGGACACTCAGTTGCGACATGGCCTTCGACCAGGCAGTGAGTGCACCAAACGTTCGGCCTGGCTGGTCTGACCGGCTGTATCTCCTTGAGATTTTCAGTCAAGCTAGCTATCTTATGCTGCAATCCCACCACGGAGGGATCCTGCGGGCCTGACCCTCCCCGATATTCCTGAGGGTAGCCCGCCATGGCCTCGATCTTCATGGCCTGCTCCAAAGCGTCCTGCAGATTGTCAATCTTCTATTGGGTGAGGGGGGTTCGCGTCAAAGGAAGCAAAGCCTTGATGAACTAGTCCCTCTGATGGTTCGGATCGATCGGGTAACTGAGTTTCCCGATCGCGTCCTTGAATCGCCGCATTAGCTCCCATGTGGTTTCTCCTTCCTTCTGTTTAATTTCCCAGAGCTCGGACATACCCTGTTGATCCGTCTAGGGAAGCTTAAATTCTCGGACAAAATCCCGCTTCACGTCCGCAATGACGGGATTCGGGTGGGCCTCGGACCACTTGATGAACCATCGCAGAGCCCTCTCTCTGAGCGTGGTTTGGAACTCTATTAGTTTCCCTGCGTTTAGCGTCTGCCGAGCCCTCCAAATGGCTTCGCATAGATACCAGTGTTGCTCTACATCATCATTACCCTGGCCCGAGAACTCGGGATACCGGGTAAAAGACCCAGCCATGTTCACTTGCGGCGGGTTGACCAGGATAAATCCTCCAGGTCCTGGTTGCGTGACTATTCCACTCGAGAATGCAATACTACTAGTGCTGTTGCTACTAACGGGTGTCGCCGTCGACACTGAACTACTGTGCAATTGACTCAATGCTTGGAATTTAACGAAAATATTACTCAAAGGTTGATAAAGTACCAGGGGAAGGTAGGGATCCTGGCCATGCAGATTGGGGGGATTATGGCAGCCTGGAGAACTGAATTCCATCCGCTCTTGAAACAACTGCTGCATCACAACGTACCACTCACCATCGGAACTTTCCTCGAGCTGCATTCCTTCATCATCTTCGTCAGTCACCGTCTCCCTTGCTCGCTTGGCTGGGATCCCATGCACCCATCGCACTCCCACAGTGGTCCCTTCTCATCCCTGGGTATCCGCATCCATAATTCCTACTCTCTGAGGTGCCTCCTTCTGATTCTTCCTCTCGATCTCTCGTCTTTTCAAATCTCGCATCACCCTTCTTCGCCACCTATCGGAAATCTGTGCCCGCCGATGTGCACGTCGCTCCCTTAACGTCCTTGTGGCCTCAACATCCATTCCCCACTCCCCGCGTCACATTCTACGTGGCATCGATCCCTTCAACCCTTCCCCCAGCACCGGTGGTTTACGCTTCCATACTCGTCTTGTGGAATTCTATCAACCCTTCATCCACCATCAGAGCTTTAATCCACAGCGGAATCTCCTTAAGCAGCTTCCCTCTGAGCCCGAAGTGGAAGATAGCCTCGGCCTTCGAGACGGATTGATAGAACTCAGCAGCAAACTCCACAATGTATCCTTCCAACGTGGTCTCCACCCAAAAATCCATCGCGCGGGTCAACTCGGTGTTCAACCGATGCAGAGCCTCCAGATCTCCGTGCGCCCACCTGCGGTTTATCTTCCGCAAGCCATCTCGAGGCACCTTTGTCTGTAACCTTTCCAACCAATTGTAAAGGTCGGTAGGGAACTTTCCCCAGAAAATTTCGTACGTATCACCGACTAAATCTGAGAAAAGGACGAGTTCCTTGATCGCTGCCTCCCCTTTCTTAGTCAACTCCGCTTGCTGAGCAATGAAATGGTTGAAATGATTATCCCACCATTTTCGTATCTCCCCTTCGAAGATCCGCGATACCATGGTCTAGATCCCCTCATATCATGCGGGTCCCGACAATGGAACCATTGTTGGCGAGTGATCAGGTCTCGCGGGCAAGACCCAGGTTCAAGAGTTGTGGCCGACGAAGGAATCCGCTGTAGTCTAGGATCACGCCGGCATTATCACCCTACTTTGGAGAGTAGAGAGTCTCACCTGAGGCGTGCCACGACCACATGTAGGAGGGGAATAGACCAATGGCAAGGAACGAATCTGCAATTCGTTCTTATCAGTGATTAGATTGCATAAATAGAATCACATATGCAACAACATTCAGAGAGCATACAAATATTAGACAAATGAAATTTTAAAGCATCTCAACCAACACACATGCATGTGAATCACACAAATATATAGTAACCTGCAATTATATTAAGCTCTCGGTCAAATCCCCAGTTACATAGCTTTGCAATGGGCTTACAAATCTGATACATATGCCTTGCGGAACAGAGATGTACATCAATAGAACCCTAGGAACTACAGAGACCTCATCCATAATCTGGGTTCCTGTTGTAGCATGCGGTTCTTCTTCAGTCGCTCTCTTCTTCCTCTGCTTTCTTCCGGGTGACGGCTATTTATTCACCCGCTGTCGCGACTGTTAGTTCTTCTTATGTCCTTCTTCAGCTGCTTCTAGCTTTTCTCTGATTATCTGTGTGTTCCGCTTGCGTTCTTCTGCTATATCTTCTCCTTATCTGTACTTATGCGTCTAGTTTCCTCCACTATGTGCCTATTCCTTTGCAACCTTGGTAGCTCCGCCGTTTGATGTGGTTGCGACTTGGTTGCGGCTGCCATGTGCCCTCGTTCTGCAACCCCAAAATCTGGCCGTTGTTTCAATTCAAAACGTTCAAAACAAGGTTTTTCAAAACAAGGGCCCCAACAATAATGTTATAATGTATTGTATAAGACAAACCCTTGTATGAAAATTTTGAAGTATAAAATAACATAATGATGTATTAATATACTTGAATGAGCTCTTGCATACTTTTTTTGGACTTATGGCTTTGAATGAGTACTTTGAATGATAACACTTAACCAATTTCAAAAAGTAAAATATATTCAAGAAATAATTACATTCAAAACACTTAAAACATCCACAATGCACAACACATGTGAATGGGATTCACTCAAGAATGCACAACACAACATACAAACTGGAATCAAGCTACCTTCATATTCATTAATCTCCAAGGAAGATATAACATTACACTAGTTGTAGCAAAAAATTGAAAATATTTGAACCATTTTCATGTGTTTATGTTGTAGTCTAGTAGATAATGGGCATTGGATACTAGTATAAAGGACACGAACTCACATGAACTTATACAACACAAGAATAAAGGAAGAGACACAAAGTAGCACTAAACCAAAAAAACAATATATTATATTATGATCTCTTGAGTAGCCAGTGGGAACCAATATATTGATACATATATTATCATATATATACTCAGCCGATATGGTTACAATAATTTAAGTGTTATAACTGATTTAACCTATTCGAATTAGAATCTCGACTCACTAAAGAATCAATTGAATTTACAATTCAAATTTGTGACTCGACTAGGATAGTCGTCTGATTAGAGAATCGACCGACTTTAAAATGTAGATTCCCGACTCGACTGGGATAGTTTAATGACTAGATAATCAACCAAATTTACATTGCATATTCTCGACTCGACTAGGATAGTTTACTAAGTCAACTAGCCCATCCAACATCTCCCCCACCCTCAATGCCTTCTTCACCCCGAAGAAGGGGGAAATTTGAGTATTACAAAATTTTATATAGAAATTGATACAAAATAGAAGAAAGAAATATTGAGAAAGAAATTACAGTTCTTTAGGGTGCTTGGCTGGCTGAACATATAGTTCGCTTGATATATCAACTTGTGCATCTTTAAACAATTTTGTTGTATCTACTACGTGGATTCCTCTTCTTTCCCTTTCGCTAGATGACCAGTTGTCACCTTCAACTTCAATTTACTGGTTATTCAAATGTTGTTATGAGGCTTAACCACATGTTGAAAAGCTTGGCTTGAAATAACTAAATTTGGGTGCTGTTGGAGATACTAGAGTAGATTGTGTTGCTGCAGGTGATGGTGTTGGACTTTCAGGGAATGCTGGAGTAGATTGTGCAGTTGTAGGTGCTAATGTTGGAGTTTCATGGAATTTTGTTCGATAAACGATAGGTGCTATAATTTGAAGGTGTTGATCAAATATGTTCCATTCTTGTACAACTAGCTTTGATTTAGCATCCAATGCTTTCAGTTATGCTAAGTACATTGTCAGTTATGGAAGCCTGCTTTGATAATTGCTAATTAATTGATGTTTTTTGCTCCAACTACTGCACTTGACTGAATATTCCCTGCAAATATTCAATGGCATTAAAGGCTTCTATTTGTGCTTTTTTTCCTTCTCTAAACCACTATCTCTCTTTCTGTAGTATTTGGGCACGAAATTTATTCTCTTGTGAGATCTGATTATCATGCATTGACTTTTCTCAAATTTCAGCTACTTGTTGGGAGCACAATTCTCAAATTATCGCTTCTCGAGTCCTTACGTGACTGCATGTAGAAGCTAGGTATGTTCGCCAATTATTGAGGACTATGATGAGTGTAGCCCCGTGATCCAAAGTTCGTTCTAGCTCTCGCTTTTCTTGAAAAAACTCCTAATGAGCATTCTAAATCGCACTAGACAAATCTCGATTTCCTTGATTCGATACCCTCTTTTGTAATTCATCTATTTGAGTAGTTAATTTCTTATTATAATATATTAACTGATTAGAAGTTTTTTAACTGCAACAAGTGGATCATCAATTCTAGTAGGAGTGTCAATGTTGAAATTTTTTGTTGCCTGACTTTTGCATTCCTCCCAGATTTCCCTTTCTTGTTTCCATCTCCGTAGAAGCATTTTACTATTTGATTGCTTTGTTTTTAATCTCTTCTTGATTTCTCTTATTGAATTTTCTAAGGCTTCAAATAATTGTTTGTCAGAATCCCACCTCAAGATGGTTATTGGAGAGGTTGGTTCTTGTTTTACCTCAGGAGAAATATTCCCTGATGTAGTTAGCTTGACAGATGGATCTTGCTGATTAGTGGCCAGTGAGGTTGAAGTAGCCTGAGTCTGTAGATTAGTTTCCTCTGGCATTTTCCTTGTATGTTCTGACAAGACCTGTTGTGTATAATCCTGGTTAGTTGGAGTATAATCACGCTTCTCTCTTTCTTCCATGACCGTTTTTGGAGACACAAGAGGTGAATTGATGGTCAAGTCAATGTCGGGAGTTTGATCCTTTTGCTTGCTAGGTTCAATCGAATTTCCCTTCTCCAATGTCGGCGTTGAATTTCCATTTGAACTAATTTTGGATGAATCAACTGTCAAGTCAACGTCGGGAGTTTGATACTTTTTCTTGTTAGGTTCAACTGACTGATCTTGTTGCTACGTCAATGTTGAATTTCCATTTAAACCAATTTTGGTTGGGGTTAACTATGTAATATCATATGTCTATTATTTAGTCATCATATTCTGCTTAACAGTTTCAATAAACATTTCTTTGGCCTATGGAAGGAGCTTCTAGACAAACTGAAAGCTAGGTTAACTTCTTGGATCCACCGTGCTCTCAACATTGTCGGTCGTCTTGGGCTTATCAAGTCTATCCTTCAATATATGCCGCTCTACCTTTTTTTGGTGATGGTTGCTCTAAAATGGGTTCTGAAATCCATTCGTAATCTTCAACACACTTTTCTATGGGGTGGAAATAAGGACAATAGGAAATGGGCCTTAGTTAAATGGTTTGAGGTATGCTCCCCCAAATATTCTGGAGGATTAGGTTTGAGGGACCCTGAGCAAAGCAACATCGTCATGGGTGCCCGTATTTGGGGGAAATGGGTGTCCAGTCCTCATACTCCCTGGGCCCAACTCTGGGCAGCTAAATATGTAGAAAATTGAACTTAAGAGGACCTTATTCACCATAATATAGATTGGAGGCTCCCGCATTTGGAAAACGGCCAATCAACACAAGTTCCTAATCTAATGACACAACTTTTGGGAAATTCGATTAGGGTCGCAGGCTCGCTTTTGGGAATACTCGTGGCAGCAGCAGCCTAGTCTTGCAACTCCCTTTCAAAAGCCTTGGTGGCAAGACACTCTTCAAGGCAGGGAGAAAATTCAAGTGAAGCACTTTTGGACATCGCTGAACACTCATGGATTTCACAACTTGCTTCCCACTACTCAATGGAAATAAAATTGGCATGATAAGGCCCATGATGACATTTGGCTGGAACTTGTAAAAAAAAAAATTCAAAGTCTCGATGGACCAGATATTCTCAGGTGGAGTCATACTCCCCAAGGAGTCTTCACTATCAAGGAAGTCTATCATTTGCTCCATCCGTCATCTCTTGAACAAGCTGATAGAATTTGGCCAAATATATGGAACACTAGCATTTGGCCCAAGGTATCCACCTTCCTATGGCTGCTCAGTAAGCGCCACATCTTAACTTGGGAAAATATTCTTAAGAAAGGATTCATTGGCCCTTCACGGTTCCCCCTATGTCAGAATCAGGCGAAAACCATGGATCATCTTCTGGAACTCTGTCCATTTGCAAGCAATCTTTGGGACAAAATCACCACTCTTTTCCGTCGAACCAACATAATGTATAGTGATGTTACTAATACAATCCGTCATTGGCAGGAGGTCCCCTTCACCAGTAATATTATAAACATGATCTGGCTACTCATCCATGGGCTTCTTCTTTGGACAATATGGAAGGAAAGGAACAACATAATCTTCAAATATTTGGCAATGTCTCACGAGATTGTCTGGACCAAATTCTGCAACAATCTAAAGGCAACTTTGGCCCTGCGTTAGTGGATGAACTCAGATCTCCCAACCTTGCCCTCATAATGCCACATGTGGGCTATGTGACACTGTTGTCTCTCCTTCTTCCAACACCCCATATGAATCTTCAAGATCTTGGAGGCCTCCTCCCAAGGGTCTCTATAAACTCAACATCGATGGAGCCTCAAAAGGAAATCCGGACGAAGCTGGGTTTGGTGGAATATTTCATGACTCTGCAAGGGCACCCTTGCTTATTTTCTTTGGCTCCATTGGTTGGGACAGAAACAAATCATCCAAGCTAGAGGGACTTATCCAAGGTCTCAACCTTGCTCAAGAGAACGATCTCTTTCCCCTGGAGGTGGAAGGGGATTCTCAGATTATTATAAATGAAACTCAACATATTTTTCATGGCTTGACCTCATCCAAAATATCAAAGAGCTATTGTTTAGCTACTAGACTGGAAAATTTGGAACATTGGCTTCAAATCCACAAAGCCATCACCTTCATGCATGTTCGCAGAATAGCCAATGAGGTAGCAGATCTCTTAGCCAACAAAGGCGTTGACCAAGGCTCTCCTCTCTTCTCCAGTAGATTCCACTCCATCTCTGATGAATCTCTGCGCATGACTTGCAATCACCTAGTCCTTAAATATCTTCATCTCCCGGATGCGGATGTTTGACATGATACAAGAGCAACGTTCCCGAAGGATGGGCAACCACATGGTTGATCAGAGCACGGGCAACTGGACCGAAGTGACGGGGGATCGTTTACTATGGCACGTGCAAGGAATAAATGAGGTAGAAAGAGGAGGAAGTCGACATTCCGTGACATTCACTCCCCCTTGTTCGACTTTCAATCGTCCTCACTGGCCATTAATGGCAGAAGGCACCGATGAGTTTCAAGTCTATATGCAGACTTCCAACACCACTGCTCCTAATTATTTATCTCCCACTTGTTGCTTGGCTCTAGCTAGATCTTTAGCTCCTTCTGCGCATTTGTCTTCATCTATGTGGATTATCCTCTCCTCTGCGACCATGTCGCGTTGACACTATATACGTAGTCATCGTGGAGGTGGTAGAGGCTCCCCTTCCCGACCTCCTAACGCCCCCTCCCCAACACTCTCTGACTAGTTGCTTGCTTGTCTCCCGAAAGGGCACCACCTTGACAACCGCTCAAGTGGAGGGAAGAGGCCTCGCAAATCCACAATCTCACGCACACCTCCTCCTCTGCCTAAAAAATTAGATGGTCTTCCTATCAAAATCCCAGAGGATGACTTGGACGTCGTCTGGAGCCTCACTTCGGATGGTGCCTGGAACAAAAATGCAACAACAAATGGCATGGCTCGCATGGAAACAACTCAGCAGCCCACGATGGTCCCCTCTTTGACTCTGGAGCCAGACCCCCAGCTTACTAAGGAGGACATAATGACCATGAAATAATACAGATGCGTCATGATGGAGGAAAATCCATATTAGGTGGATAATGATGCAAAGACTTGGTAGATGCGGTTCCTTGGCTCTCTTATGTCTCTGTTTATATAGGATTATCTATGTTTCTTGTGCCTATTTTTGTTTTTTTGCAAAATTTGCTACTCTTGGACATATGAAAGGTTGGTTTCCCCATGAAGGGCAGCCCAAACTCTTGATTTTGATAAGTTCTCATTGAACAGGGCTTGGCTAGTTGAACAACCACCTGTTCGGAAGCACATTTTGTATCTTTTGTATAAATCAATAGAATTCTAGCCTAATTTAGAAAAAAAAACTAAGGGATATATATATATATATATACATACATACATACATACATACATGTATGTATGTATGTATGTATGTATATATATATATATAGTCACACCGTAGTTCCACAAGAACACCCCAAAATTAAAATCAAACAACAAAATAAAAACAATGTAGAATACTAGAAATTTTCAAAGACACGTAACATTTTAGCTTGCCTTAGTATTAATTTATATATTTTGTTTATATATCTACATTAATATTGAGTATCTTGGGTTAAAATAAATAAATAAAAACACGTGGAGAATATATAGTACTCATAGCTATGAGTAGAAGTGTAGAATCAGGTGCATCATTTATAATTGATTATGTTCAGTTATATCTTTCCAATGATATAGGAATATACATATATCTGGTAAATACATGTAAATGTCAGTGCTATTACACTATGCAATAGTTGAATTTCTATTTATTGATTCAATTTTATAGAAATGAAACAATATCTTATATTTTATAATCACCTCTCTTTATGTTTTATAGACTTATATCTTATGTATTTAGTTATATCCCTTGTATCATATCTATATTATTTTCATAATATTGTTAGGTTACTGAATGAGTTAAGGAATTAATTACGTCATCGATGAACATAATAATAGCCAACTTCACAAAAGTTCTAGAATTTGTAGTCATTGTTAACATGACATCTAGGTTTCTTCGGAGACATCTGATAAAACTAGAAACAATACATCATATATATTTTCTATAATCCATAAAAATACATATATGGTTCGACAACTCAAGAACTGCTTGGTTGACCAAGTTAAGGTCCAATGGGACAAATATAGTCCTGGATGGGCTACATGGGAAGACAGAAAGGCCATATACCAGAAATACCCCAACTTATCTTGATTTTGAAGCACTTAAAACTTTCTTTTTTATATCTTTACTTTATTTTGTATATCATTTGAAACTCTTACTGATTAGAATGATTTGCTTAACATTATTGGTACATGGACACTGATATGAAGTATGTTATTTGCTTAACATTGCTGGTGCTTGATACGAATATGAGTTATGAATTATACTATGGATTTGATGTATATAGTTTTATTTTACATATCAATATGAATGATGAGATGGAAATAAAAGAATGACTACATTGGACTACTTAATCTGAAAGCAAACTTACAAATGTATTGGATAGACATAGCCACATATAGTATATGAACTCAAAGATTAGTATCATAGATGATAGTATATCAAGAATGCACATAAATTTTTATCTGAATACAAATGGATTTAAATATATATTGATGCATATTTTATAACATGTGGACAAGTGTTTACATTGTAGATAGTATCATTACCAAACTGACCCACATGATGACAAAACTCCAAGAACAATTGAGGCTCAATGAGATTCCATGATAGGATGTTCACCCTGGTCCTACTAGGAGGGGTGGAGTTGTTTACCACTATTTATCCTCCAAAACCTGGAGTCATGAGAGGATTGTACGAGTCATGCTCCCCTAGACGTGTGATGATGACTGCCGGATGCCTACTGGGAAATCAAGTTGTTATATTCGATGTTGTCACCTTTGAAGTTTATGAATGGTTAGATCAATATAGCCGACACCATGACATATTCTAGTAGAGTATGGATAGGATGGAAGCGGAAGAGATTAGGAAGGATATGATGATTGTAGAATAGCTTGGGAGCCTGACTGGGGCAGAGCATAACGATTAAGATTACAAAACTATAAATTTTCGAAACACAAAAAATAAAAGAAAACAAGTTCTACTAAATAAGTATTCAATCACATAATATTTACATAGTTACACTATTTTCTAAAATAATTACAGATGTGCTATATAAACCTTAACTTCAGGACGAAGTTTTTTTGAAGGAGGGGTGTATGTAATGACCCACCTCAAGTTATAAGGAATATAGAAATATTATCATGCATATGAGACATGCATATGATAGCTACATATGCATGTATCACATATGTAGCTATCAAAGGATGAAATCACTCACCTAACATCTGTTTTCATGGGTATAGGTTATAAGGAGATAGAGATCAAAGGATTGCATATGATAGTTGGTAGCCTTGAGAGTCTCAACATTCTTGTTGTGATACTAAGGCTCATCAATAAAATTTAAGGATCTGCAAGATTATGATAAGGTTTTTGAACATGATTGAATGGTTTTAACCCTCTTTCTATGTCATTTCTACCCACACCTGTTTGGGTTAGAATACATAATATGCCCCTTCACCTGCTACGTATAAATATCTTGGCTCAAGTGGGTAACTCTCTTGGTATCTTCAGTAAGGTAAAAATATACACAATTGAGAAGGGAGTTGTTATATTTTCTCTCATATGTGTTGAAATAAATATCACTAGAGTGTTTCTAGACAAAATCCTCATCCATTGGAAGAACATGATTTTTTCGTATTTGGTGGACTATGAAAATACAACTTTCCGTTGCAGGATTTGTCAACAACCTAGTCATTTTCAGAATGTTTTCCCTTCTTCTCAAGGATGTTCTCCTCCTTCAAATGCCAAGAATAATATCCGAGGATGGGAAGACCTAAAAGCATCAATTGAATCTAAGAAATATATGGAAAAACATTCTCCAAATAAATCATGTTCTTCAGCCTTAACTTAGCCACAAGAAGTGTCATCTTATTGTAAAAACGTTGGGGTTCACCCCTCGAATGAAACCAAAAGAGGAAAAAATACGGTCTTAGCTTCGTCATTGAGTGGGCATAAACGTTTCAATGAATCAGATCACTCATGTAGTGATAAGGTAACAACTAAAATTGTATCCCCCCCCAGAATTGGAGTTGACTAAAGGAAAAAAAATCATTGAACCATCTTCATCTATTCTTAACAACACCTTGGGGTGGATAGATGTCCACAATAAAAAAGGAAAAGAGGACATTTGGAAATATCCATGATTATTCTAGGGTTAGTTACCTAGAATATAGGTAAATGCATGGGTTATATTAATTTTTAGGGTTTTAGTCTTCAAGGTTTGGTTTTGGTTAGTTTCATTATGAATTGATCCTTCCAAATCCTTTAGTTTATATGTAATCTCAGGGTAGTTTATTTCTTGATTATGTATATGGTGAGTACCCTCCTAAAATTGACCAAGGCTATTTTTGTTATTATGATCATCATGCTTGTTATGACATATAGTGATGCAATTTTTATTTCCCAGGTAATACAAAATCAACTTACAAAAAAATATAAATAAAAAAAATACACTTTTAATAATTTTTTACAATTCTTTTTGCAAAATTAAAGTGTTGTCTAACTTATATGTATTTTTATTTTTTAGTTTAAATTTGAGAATAATTTTTTTGGTAAAATTATTATTTTTTTGTTATTGTTTTTACCATGTTGAATGGGTAATTTTGGTGAAGTGCAAGATCAAACCTAGTCACAATGGGAAAAAAATGTCCCCTCTATTGGCTTTGAAACCCAGTGTGCCAAACATTCACTCGTTCTTCCTACAAGGAGACAAGTGATTATATAATAAAAGAAAAAAAATTCAATTAAGCCTTGAGATTGTGTGATATTGGATTGAAATTAGATATCAATATTGGTATGGTATAATTACCTAAAAGTGACTTCCATCCTTAACATGTATTTCTTAGAAACTTTTGAAACACTAAAATTATACAAATTTTATAACTCAAATTTATGATTGCAACAAAATTTAAAATAAAATTAACGAAAAACTTAAATAAATAAACAAAAAAATATAAAATTGAGTGGTGCTATGGTTACATAGGCTATATCCGAGAATCCAAAAACATGTAAAACATTTCAATGGCAATTAAGATAAGCCATATTAAAGACACAAAAGATATTTGAAAATATCACAAGACCGAGGTCACATGAAACACGCATGCATTTGTTGATTATTTCAAAATTGCATGTAATGCGAAGCACACATTCAATGATTATGTGAAGGATAAAACATAAATTATTAAGAAATATTTAAATAATTTTTCACATTTGTAAACCTTTAATTTTTCAATTCAAGATCCCTAAGACAACACTAGGCTTTATCATGAGATAAACAAGTGACCACCAAGATAAGTCCCTTTCATTAATCAAGAATGTGTTAGTCCCGCCTTCTAGCTGATACAGAAACAAATGGGAATTTGAAGTATTCTTCAGACAACCTCCTACTTGACCCCTGTTTTGCTCAGTTGTAGGGTCCATTGGGTATTGGGCTCTTAGAAATCAAATCGATTTTGATTGTTTG
This sequence comes from Pinus albicaulis, assembly GCA_034641835.2. NCBI lineage: Eukaryota > Viridiplantae > Streptophyta > Pinopsida > Pinales > Pinaceae > Pinus > Pinus albicaulis. The sequence continues at coordinate 836,380,084 of CM076578.1, forward strand.
AGTTTGGGTGTTTTGAAAAATTCAATTTATTGATGGTTTGGCATTGATTTTCCTCTTTATTATTATATTTTGAATTAATTCTAGAGTCTGCAATCGAGTTGAGTTCAAAGGATTGATAGTTAAATGAATTTAAATGAAGTAAAATTAATAAGAGATTCAACTGATAATACCTCTTCTAGCTCAAATCTCTTGCAAGTATTTTTCTCCTTTGAATCCCCATGGTGAAATATGAGTAATTTCACTCCTTGAACCAATTAGAGTGTATGGTTTCAACATTAAAACCAACTATTGTGGCTAGGCTTTCCAAACCCTAAGATTCTCCTCCAAAACTCTCTCTAAGAGCTCTTTTCTCAAAAACAAAAAAGAATGAATGAGGAGAGACCCTCTGATTTCCCATTTTATAACTCACTTTCCTTTTCCCTCAAATTAAATATTAAAAACATTTTTCTTTTCTTTATTTAATAAAGTGACTTTTATAAACTAGTTAAAGTCACTTTTAATGCCGGAAAATGCTTAATTCACCTCCATGGTGACTCTGTCCACCCAAATCCCTTTTTCATAATTCTACCCTATATATATTTTTTCCCCGATTCCAACGAGATATTACACTAAGGTGTTTCTCCAAGTAACCAGCCCAAAATATCACCTTAAGCGTAATTAATTAAAATATTCTCGTTAATAACTCTATTTTATAGAAATTGACCAACATGATCAATAATTGGACATTCAGATCCTTGAATTTAGCAGGGCATTTAATTTTAACCAAGTTTGTACTATAGGCTATTCCAATTTTTCAAATTTCAACCATGCCAATTCCAAAATCTGTTTGTGATAAGCTTCGGTTAATGTGGCAATATTTCCTCTGGTGAGGTTCCAATAACGTAAAAAAATGGTCTTTGGCTGCTTGGGAAACATTGGTCAAGCCCAAATTATCCGCGGGATGGGGGGGGGTGTTGGCTTTATGTGACCCTGAAATGGTAAGTGTTGCTTTTGGAGTGAAGTTATGGTGGAAGTGGGTGATAGAAGGTAATGAATTATTATGGAAGAGAACCTGGTTGAGGTAATACTCCTCTGATATCTCAAGAGGAAAGACTTAGAAATGATTTGATTATTGTAGGCTCAAGCTTATGTATGTAGGCATAGGAAAATAGGGCTATGGTGAGGGAGAATGATTTTTGGAAATAAAGAAGGGAGGTTTGACTTTGTTTTAGGAAGAAGCCTAGCAACAATTAGATCATCTAAATGAGAAAGTAAATCTTAGTAATTTTCAAGTATTTACAACTAATTTGGGAGGGTGTTGTGTAACCAGCTCCAAAAAGAGAAGAAAAGAGATCTCAACGCCTTAGAAATAAGCCACTTGGAGGGGGCAACCTCCATTACATTACATAAATGAAAAATTCTTGGATGATACAATTTACAAAACCTTTTTTCTATATATAGGAGTCCATGGGGCCATAATGTAATCCTAGTGGGCTACAATGTAATCCTAGCCGACCTAACAATAATAATTTAAGGGCACAATAATAACAAAATGGGGGTTACAAGGGTACAATAATAACAATAAGGGGGTTACACTAACAATAATAAGGGACTATACTAGTGATATAGGGACCTAATATGCCCCTCTCCTTCAAAAAAGTGTTGTCCTCAATGCTTGAGTAGCTCCGGGTGCTTCTGTATAAAATTCTCATCCTCCCATGTAGAATCTTCAGTGGGTAAGTTCTTCCACTTGATGAGATACTCTGAAATTGATCGATTCCGTAGTTGTCGAGTTCTTGCTTCCGTGACCGCTTCAGGTTCCAATATGATTTTTCCTTCCTCATCAAGTTCTGGCAATATTGTTTGAACTGGAAGATTTTCACCTATAACCTTCTTTAAGCATGAAACATGGAAAACTGGATGCAATTGTGAAGAAGCAGGAAGCTCCAATTTGTATGCCATAGTACCAATATTTTGCAACACCTTGTAAGGACCATAGTACTTTGGCGATAATTTACTATCCTTCTTAGCTTGCTTGAGGGACATTTGTTTATATGGTTGTAGCCGTAAAAATACCCAATCTCCTATATCAAAACTTCTCTCGCTGCAATGTTGATCTGCCTGTTGTTTCATTCGATTTTGTGCCAAATTCAGGTTATCCTTTAAGAGTTGAAGAACTTCTTGCTGATGCTCGATGTGATCTTCCACTGCTTGAACCTTCGAATTTTCCCTTAAAGATGATGTGATCGATGGTGGATGATATCCATAAAGTGCCATAAATGGGGTCATTTTTGCTGCAGTATGGAAGGAAGTGTTATACCACCATTCAGCAAGAGGCAACCACTTGACCCATTGTGTTTTTTTATCAGATATAAAACAACGAAGATATCCTTCCAAAAATTTATTTACGATCTCAGTTTGACCATCAGATTGAGGATGATAAGATGAGCTATGAGCAAATTGAGTACCCAAACAAGAAAATAACTCCGTCCAAAAATTTCCAGTAAAAATGGGATCTCTGTCGCTCACAATAACCCTTGGGCTTCCATGTAGCTTTTGAATTCTATCCATAAATGTAGTAGCAACTGTACTTGCTTTAAATGGATGAGATAATGCACCAAAGTGTGCATACTTGGTAAGTCTATCAACTACCACCATGATGACACTCTTTCCTTCGGACTTAGGTAAACCTGTGATAAAATCCATTGAAATCTCCTCCCAACGTTGACTTGGAATGGATAAAGGTTGTAGAAGTCCTTGGGTCTTAATTGTTTCCACTTTATTCTGCTGGCAAACCAAACATTCCGCCACAAACTTTCGAATATCAGATTTAAGGCCATCCCAAAAAAATTCTTTCTTCACCCTGTGGTAAGTTTTTAAAAATCCTGAGTGTCCTCCTAAAGGAGAAGTGTGCAATTCCAGAAGAATCTTTTGTTTTAGTTGGGAATTCTTACAAAGATATGAGCGATCTTTGTACCATAAGGAATCATTTTTCCAACTAAATGTATCAGATGTACTAGGATCTTGCTGCAACTTTTGAATGAGTGTCCATACATCTTTGTCCTTCTTCCATTCATCTCGTGCTTCGGTTATCCAATCTGGTTGGATAATAGAAATGGCACAAAGCAATGCTTCCACCTCTTCATTCTTTCTTGAGAGTGCATCTGCAACAACATTAAGCTTTCTTTTTTTGTAGATTATTTCAAAGTCATAACCCAACATCTTTGTGACCCATTTTTACTGCTCTTCTGACGATAGTCTTTGTTCCAAAAAGTGTTTAAGACTATCATGATCGGCTTTTACCTTGAAGTGTCTTCCCATTAGGTAAGTTCGCCATTTCTTTAGTGCATGCAGTATTGCTAACATTTCCTTCTCATAAATAGGTTTCTGTAAATACTTTCCTTTGATTGGACGACTTTCAAAAGCAATGGGTCTTCTTTCCTGCATTAAAACAACACCAATTCCATTTCCTGAGGCATCACATTCCACAATAAAGGTTTTTGTGAAGTCTGGCGTAGCTAAGACCAGTGTTAGGCACATTGCCTCTTTAAGATGTTCAAAGGCCTTAGTTGCTTCAGGAGTCCATGAAAATGCATCTTTCTTCAATAATGTTGTTAGAGGTGCTGCTATTCTCCCATAATTCTTAACAAACTTGCGATAATAGTCTGTTAACCCGAGAAATCCTCGCAACTGCTTTATTGTCTTGGGGACTTTCCATTCCTTAATGGCTTTAATTTTGTTAGGGTCTACTTTAACACCCTCGTGAGATATAATATGACCCGGATATTCCACCTCTTGTACTCCAAAGAAACATTTGGATGTTTTTGCATATAATTGTTTCTCCTGCAATAGTTTGAGCACCCTATCAACATGTTCAACATGATCCTTCCAAGACCTGTCGTAGATTAGTATATCATCAAAAAATACTAGCACAAATTTTCTAAGGAAGGGTTTGAAAATGGAATTCATCAACCCTTGAAATGTAGAAGGTGCATTGGTAAGGCCAAAAGGCATGACCAAAATTCATAATGACCCTCATGAGTTCGAAATGCTGTTTTTGGAATATCTTCAGTCTTCATTCTAATTTGATGATATCCTGAACGAAGATCCAACTTGGTAAAATAAATTGCTCCATGTAATTCATACAATAATTCATCAATCACAGGAATGGGATATTTGTCTTTAATGGTGAGCTTATTGAGCTCCCTATAATCTGGGCACATTCGCCATGATCCATCCTTCTTGTGTACCAATACTACAGGAGCAGAGAAAGAACTTTGAATAGGTTGAATTATGCCCGCCTCTAACATTTCTGCAATCATACGTTCAATTTTTCTCTTTTGGAAGTAAGGATATCTATAAGGCCGGATGTTTGGAGGAACACTTCCTGGAATCAAATGAATAGCATGATCATGATCACGAATAGGTGGGAGTCCTTTGGGAGTTTCAAACACCTTGGAATGATTGTCCAAGATTTGTTGGAGATCTGCAGAAATAGATGATTTTGATGTTGGAACTTCTAGTGAGCATAATTGTGCAATTACGCCTCGTTGTTCTTTCTTTAGAAGCTTTGTCATGACATTATAGCTTATTATCCTTCCCGGCTTCCCTTCAATACCCCGTAATTCGACTTCCTTTCCTTCTGAAAAAAATTTCAAGAAAAGTTCTTGAAAATTAAAAGCTACCGTCCTCAAAGATTGTAACCATTGTACTCCTAGTACAACATCAGCACCTCCCATAGGAATGGAGAGCATTGGACTAGTCAATACATATTCCCCCATGGTTAGTTTGATATTATGGCATTTTCCAGAGAAATTTATAGTTCCTCCATTTGCAACCATCACTTGACATTCTGGTGCTGGGTATAGGAAACAATTTAATTCCTTGGCTACCTTACAATGAATAAAATTATGGGTGCTACCCGAATCAATCAACACTATTACCTTTCTCTTCTTGATTTGTCCTTTTATCTTGAGAGTTTGAGGAGTGGTAATTCCTGCCAGTGCATTACACGATATGGTTGGATTCATTTCTTCCTCTTCTGGGGTTGGTTCCCGGTGTATATCCTCTTCTTGTTCATTTTCTTCTTCCTCTTCACAATCTATGTAAAATAATTTCTTCTCAGCACACTTATGACCTTTAGTGTATTTCCTATCACAACTGTAGCAAAGCCCTTTTGCTCTTTTTTCTTCCAATTGTTGTGGTGTCAACCTTGTAGGTTGTGGAAATCTAGGCGTAGCAACACTTCCTTCTTTATAGAATTGAGTGGTAGGCTTCCTTGTCGCCATAATTTTACATTCAACTTTTCTTGCCAACCCGAATGCCTTCTCCAATGAATCAGGTTCCAAAACGCGAACTTCATGTTGGATGTTATCCTTTAAAGTGCCTATGAAGAGATCAATCCTGTGTTCCTCTGGAATATCAGTTACCCTTATATTCAATTTTTGGAAGTCCTCAATGTGCTGCCCCACTAAACCCTTTTGTTTGAGATTTATCAATTGGCTAAAGAAGGTGTTGCTCTTTGTATCTCATAATGTGCTATCATTTCCTCCGTAAAAATTGACCAAGTGACAATTTTCTTACGAGAGCAAAGCCATCGATACCATACAAATGTATTTTGTTCTAAATGTAAAGTTGCAATGCGTACCTTTTGTGTGTTTTGCACGTTATGGAGATCAAAATATTGCTCCATCCGTAGTATCCATGTTACAGGATCCTTTCCATAAAACTTCCTCATATCCATCTTTGGAATATGGTGGTTCTTCCCGCCAACATTAGAGTTTATGAAATCACAATTAACATTTATTTTGTTCTCATCATGAGGTTCTTCTACTATCTTTTCACCATTAGGAAACCTTTCTTGTATAAACTTTGTCAAACCTTCCATGTCTGCTTTTAGAAATTTCTTCATGTTTTCCATTTTCTCATCGATCTTAGCTTCCATGTCATCAATCTTAGCTTCCATGCCCACTTCCATGCCATACATCTTAGCTTCCAAACCAACCATCTTAGCTTCCAAGCTTTCTCCAAACCATCCATCTTAACTTCCACGCCCATCCATCTTAGCTTCCATGCCTTCTTCAAACCGATTCCATCTTAGCTTCCACACCTTTCTTCATAACTTCCATTTCATTTTTTGTTGTTCTTTGCGAGAGCGAAATTTGTTGCACTTGCTCTTGTAATTTTGATATGTCATGTTGCCATTCTTCGTCTTCATGAGTCATAGTAGAGCCTTCTAAAGGCTTAATGGGTGTTTAATTATTTTTATGGGCCATTTTATAATCCAATATTGATATATATTCTACAATATGCCCTTGGAATCAATTCAACTTGATTCTTCAAACAAGACTTATGCAATTCGGAAAAAAAAAAAATACACACCTTTTACTTGCTTTAAGGAGCTCGATATTGAAATTGAATTATCTCTGTAATTGAAAATCTTCAATATCTGAAATTCAGCCCTGTAGTAGCCCTCTGAAGCTTCTTTCAAATGCCACAGGTCTGACTAATTTGGATTCCCCAAGACAAATTTGTGTCCAATCTCCCACAATTACCTAATTCTGGACTGGTTCAGTAGAGCAAACTTGTAGGACTTGCCACGTGTCACTATTTCGTCCTTTGTCTTTGAAATTGATAGCCAAGAAACTAAAGTCCGTTTACTTGCGACCAATTTTTACGGCACTCAAATCCACTTCCCAGAGAGAGAGTTATTGAACTTTTCCCACGATCACCTCTTTGAGAGGAAATTCAGGAGCCTGAAAAAGCACTACCTTCCTGGTCATATCTCAAAAATATTGCGAACCAAGCTACGAAATGTTTTGACAAGTTCCCTCGAGGATTTCAGCTTGCACCATGCAATTTTAAGATTGAACCTTAGTAAAAAACTTTATAAGCGAAAATTCCCGATGACACGACCCGGAGCGAAAAAAAGACCTAACTTCCACGAGATGATATCTCAAAGAAAATATTGCAGACAAGCTTATAAATGTTTAGACAATCTTCCTGAGGATTTCATCTTAGCACCTAAAAATTTCAACCACGAGAAACTTCGTAGAAAAATTTATAAGCGAAAATGCCAGATAAACCTGTTTGGAGGCAGTGAAACCCTAGAATCCCAAGCTACGATACCAAATGTTGTGTAACCAGCTCCAAAAATAGAAGAAAAGAGATATGAACGCCTTAGAAATAAGCCACTTCGAGGGGGCAACCTCCATTACATTACATAAATGAACAATTCTTGGATGATAAAATTTACAAAACCTCCTTTCCATATATAGGAGTCCATGGGGCCATAATTTAATCCTAGAGGGCCACAATGTAATCCTAGCCGACCTAACAATAATAATTTAAGGGCACAATAATAACAAAATGGGGGTTACAAGGGTACAATAATAACAATAAGGGGGTTACACTAACAATAATAAGGGACTATACTAGTAATATAGGGACCTAACAGAGGGGTTCCGGTTAGTGATTTTTGGAAGCGAGAGATGAATTCTACAATTTGGCAGAGGTGGAAAGTTAAGGAGCATTGGCCTTTCTCTTCACAGGAATTTCCTTTGGAAGTTTTTCATCAAGAGTTATGGGAACAAAGGATTCATTTCTCTCAAGGTAGAGAAATATTGAGATGGGGTGGGCGCCCAATAGGTTTGTTTACTCTAAAAGAAGCTTATGAGGTTATTGTGGGTCATTGAAATATGGAAAAAGATGCTATCTGGAATAAGAATTGGTCTGGAATCCATTATCTGAAAATTAATCTTTTTCTCTAGTTGGTTGGAAGGCATAGATTTCTCACTTGGGATTGCATAAGAATGAAATGTTATGAAGGAAATTCTCTCTATTTTCTATGTTATTTGGTTGAAAAGACTACAAATCACCTCTTTCTTTCTTGTGTATTTAAAGAGGAGGTATAGTATTCCTTATATTATTCATTTGGAATAGGAATTCATAGTTAAGAGAATATAGTCACTTTTATGGATGAATGGAATTATTTGATGTTCAAGAATCCTATAGTTAATAGGGCTTGGATTTTAGCGGAAGGCTTTATCCTCTGGAATCCAAGGAAGGAAAGGAATAATAGAACCTGGAATAATGGATGACCACTCTAAAAAAAGCTGCTATTAGATCCAAATGTCACTTACAAGGATTCTTTCACTCCTCCTCCAAGAGGTTTTATTTAATTAAACTTTGGTGTAGCATCTAAAGGTAATTCTGTAATAACTAGTTTTGGAGGGATATTTCAAGATTGTAACTCATCTACACTAATATTATTTGCATAGAGTTATGGGGTGGATTGTAACAATCTGGAAAAGTTCTTGGCATTGGAGAAAGGTATTCAAATTGCTATTAGAGAGGGGTTTAAATTTTTGCAGATAGATGGAGACTCACAAATTGTGATCCAATGTGTTCAAAAACTATTGAATGGACAACCTACAAGGAAGATAGTGAAAATTTGGAGGTTGGAGGGGATAATGGAAAGTATAAATAGTCTGCTTAGTAATTTGGAATATGTAATTTTTCAACACACTAGGAGAGAGGGCAATAAGGTAACATATTTTCTGGCCAATATGGGTTGTCGGTTTAGAGATTTGGATTTGGATGAGACCTGGCCTCTTACCGGATTAGAGGCTGAATTTGAGTCTATTCAATGTTTGTTAGAGGAAGATAATTTAAACCTTGATGGGAGTGTTAATATGATTTCCAAGATTTATTTTATGAGAGTGTCATCAACATATTTTGCTTCTCCCTAGGTGGGCATGGCAGGCGGTAGTTAATTCCAGTGCATTAACAAGTGTGCCACATTAAAAGATTTAAAGTGCCAGTTGATGGAGATGAAGGGAAGAGGTATGAGCATATTATGCGAGGAGGCGGGGACAATTCCTTGACCTCCTGTATTGGTTCTTATTATTGGAATTTCTCTTTTTGTGGTGTCATTGTTAGCTCGTATTTCTTCTGGTATGCACCAAACTTACTTTGATGAGTTTCAATTTGATCCCTTTGTTGTTCTTAGGGTATAACTTTGGTTTTACCTTTTTACCATTCTATGCATTCTTGTGGCTGGTCCTTTGGCATTTGGATTTCACATTCGTTGGGGTATTTTATGGTTTGTAAATTTTATGGTATGTATCGAGTTGCACTTTGTGTTGGCAAGTTTCAATTTCCTTGTCATGAGTTTACACCTTAATTTTTTGTTCTCAAGGCATAAATTTAGGTCACCCGTTCAATGAAGTTTTGTTGTGGGCCTTTGAGGAAAATTTATTAGTTTCTTTATTTAGGGAGTCTTTGGAGACAAATTCTTAGTTGCTTTGGGTGATTGAGGTAATTTGGGCAATGTGCTATTGGTCTCTAAATTTGTTAGCGGTGGTGTTTGAAGCTTGTGATTTTACTTTTCTGGTTCTATTGTAGTTGGTTTAGGGTGTCCAAATTTCTTTGTTCATTGATTCCTGGCCTGGGTCTTGTTATAATTCCTTAGTGTCTAGTCTGAGTCCTAATGAGTTTCCAAGGATTTCTCTTCGTTGGGTTATGAATATGAATTGTGGTGAACTTGATAATATTTTGGGTTTTGGTCCAGTTGTGTGGTATTTGGGTGATGACTTATTCGTTTTCCAGTCATGCATTCAAGGTCTTCCATATCGCTCTTCGTCCTATTTTATAAATAGAGGTATCATTAGTTGCTGTACTTAGTGTTTATTTGCAGTGGTTCACATGATTCCGAGGCAAAGAATGAGTAGTCAGAGATGTGGTGGAGGTGATATTGCGTACAAAAGGGTTCTCCCTTTTGCTTATGATTTTGTTACTACTGCATTTGATGTTGTTCCTTTGGAGGCAAGGAAGGAGATTTTGGTGCTGAAAAATAAGGAGGCAGGGGATCGTCCTTACTAATATGAGTTTGAATTGGTGGGGGAGGATGCAAAATGGCTTCCAACTCCTGGTAGATTCAAGAAAAGGAGGATTTATTTCATGATTTCTTTGGCATTAAATCAACAAATGAATAATATTCAGGGAAAAAAAATTGGAAAAATATAATGTTTTCTCTATGTTAGAGGATATTAAACGCATGCTTCACAACCAACTACTTCTCATATTCAAGGACAAAAAATTGGAAAATTATAATGTTTTCTCTTTGTTAGAGGATGCTTCGAAACCATATGTTGTTTTTGGACAATGTCGACTCTCGTTTAGCGCGGGTGGAAAGTTTCTTTGTGAGAAATTAAGCCTATGGTGATCTCAATGACCCTCCTGTTGATAGTGTTCAAACACCCACTCTAATTTCTTCAGATCATGACTAGTTTGATGCGCTTAGGTAATTTTGTCTTCCATTTTGGCACATGTTCCTATGGTTGGGTTCACTCTAGGAAACCTCCTGGGGATATTTGGTCGTAGTCTTCTTTTCTAGACGCTGTGGTCATGGGGATTCCATGGTTTTGATATGCTGGTGCATTTGGTTTAATGGATGCAATGGTTTTACTTTATTTTGAAGCGATAACAACTCGTATGCACGAGGATTTTGGTACACTGTTGCATGGTATTTGGCCTCAATTTGACAGGAATATATATAAATAGGGCACCATCACACCTTCTTTGAAAAAATATTACTTATTTCTTTGGAAGCAGATGAATTGTGTCTTTTCCCCTTGGTGCTTCATGTTTATTATATAAAGTGTTATTATGGCATGAGGTCTCTGTTTTTTCTTGGTGCTACATGTTGTTGGTTTTCTCTGCAGATGGGGGTATAACTTGAAGTTAATTCAAACTTCTGATCTGTTCTATCCTTTTTATTCTTGGTGGTTTATGTATTCTCTGGTGCATAAATCTAGGATGGTTTTAGTTTGCCTGGACTTATGGCATTTTTGGTCCAATGCTTGATGATTATTGTAATAGTCTATTGAGTAGTTTGATTTCTACTCTCTATTTGATAAGGGGAGCAGTATGGGTTGGCTTTATGTGACCCTGGAATGGTAAGTGTTGCTTTTGGAGTGAAGTTATGGTGGAAGTGGGTGATAGAAGGTAATGAATTGTTATGGAAGAGAACCTGGTTGAGGAAATACACTCCTCTGATATCTCAAGAGGAAAGACTTAGACATGATTCGATTATTGTAGGCTCAAGCTTATGTATGTAGGCATAGGAAAATAGGGCTATGGTGAAGGAGAATGATTTCTAGAAATAAAGAAGGGAGATTTGAGTTTGTTTTAGGAAGATGCCTGACAACAGTTAGATCATCTAAATGAGAAAGTAAATCTTAGTAATTTTCAAGTATTTACAACTAATTTGGGAGGGGTGCGGGTTAGTAATTTTAGGAAGCGAGAGATGAATTCTACGATTTGGCAGAGGTGGAAAGTTAAGGAGCATTGGCCTTTCTCTTCACAGAAATTTCCTTTGGAAGTTTTTAATCAAGATTTATGGGAACAAAGGATTCATTTCTCTCAAGGTAGAGAAATATTGAGATGGGGTGGACGCCCAATAGGTTTGTTTACTCTGAAAGAAGCTTATGAGGTTATTGTGGTCATTGAAATATGGAAAAAGATGCTATCTGGAATAAGAATTGGTATAGAATCCATTATCTGAAAATTACTCTTTTTCTCTAGTTGGTTGGAAGGCATATATTTCTCACTTGGGATTGCATAAGAAGGAAATGTTACGAAGGAACTTCTCTCTATTTTCTATGTTATTTGGTTGAAAAGACGACAAATCACCTCTTTCTTTCTTGTGTATTTATGGAGGAGGTATGGTATTCCTTATATTCTTGATTTGGAATAGGAATTCATAGTTAAGAGAATATAGTCACTTTTCTAGATGAATGGAATTATTTGATGTTCGAGAATCCTATAGTTAATAGGGCTTGGATTTTAGCGGAAGGCTTTATCCTCTGGAATCCCAGGAAGGAAAGGAATAATATAACCTGGAATAATGGAAGACCACTCTAAAAAAAAGCTGCTATTGGATCCAATTGTCACTTACAAGGATTCTTTCACTACTCCTCCAAGAGGTTTTATTTAATTAGACTTTGATGTAGCATCTAAAGGTAATTCTGTAATAACTAGTTTTGGAGGGATATTTCAAGATTGTAACTCATTTACACTAATAATATTTGCTTAGAGTTGTGGTGTGGATAGTAACAATCTGGAAAAGTTCATGGCATTGGAGAAAGATATTCAAATTGCTATTAAAGAGGGGTTTAAATTGTTGCAAATAGATGGAGACTCACAGATTGTGATCCAATGTGTTCAAAAACTCTTGAATGGACAACATACAAGGAATATAGTGAAAATTTGGAGGTTGGAGGGGATAATGGAAAGTATAAATGGGCTGCTTAGTAATTTTGAATATGTAATTGTCCAACACACAAGGAGAGAGGGCAATAAGGTAACATATTTTCTGGCCAATATGGGTTGTCGGTTTAGAGATTTGGATTTGGATGAGACCTGGCCTCTTACCAGTTTGGAGGCTGAATTTGAGTCTATTCAATGTTTGTTAGAGGCAGATAATTTAAACCTCGATGGGGGTGTTAATACGATTTCCAAGATTTCTTTTATGAGAGTGCCATCAACATATTTTGCTTCTCCCTAGGTGGGCATGGCAGGCGGTAGTTAATTCCAGTGCATTAACAAGTGTGCCACATTGAAATATTTAAAGTGCCAGTTGATGGAGATGAAGGGAAGAGGTATGAGCATATTATGCGAGGAGGCGGGGACAATTCCTTGACCTCCAGTATTGGTTCTTATTATTGGAATTTCTCTTTTTGTGGTGTCGTTGTTAGCTCGTATTTCTTCTGGTATGCACCAAGCTTACTTTGATGAGTTTCAATTTGATCCCTTTGTAGTTCTTAGGGTATAACTTTGGTTTTACCTTTTTACCATTTTATGAATTCTTGTAGCTGGTCCTTTGGCATTTGAATTTCACGTTCGATGGGGTATTTTATGGTTTGTAAATTTTATGGTATGTATCGAGCTACACTTTGTGTTGGCGAGTTTCAATTTCCTTGTCACGAGTTTACACCTTAATTTTTTGTTCTCAAGGCATAAATTTAGGTCACCCGTTCAATGCAGTTTTGTTGTGGGCCTTTGGGGAAAATTTATTAGTTTCTTTATTTAGGGAGTCTTTGGAGACAAATTCTCAGTTGCTTTGGGTGATTGAGGTAATTTGGGCAATGTGCTATTGGTCTCCAAAATTGTTAACGGTGGTGTCTGAAGCTTGTGATTTTACTTTTCATGTTCTATTGTAGTTGGTTTAGGGTGTCCAAATTTCCTTGTTCATTGATTCTTGGCCTGGGTCTTGTTATAATTCCTTAGTGTCCAGTCTGAGTCTTAATGAGTTTCCAAGGATTTCTCTACGTTGGGTTATGAATATGAATTGTGGTGAACTTGATAATATTTTGGGTTTTGGTCCAGTTGTGTGGTCTTTGGGTGATGACTTATTCATTTTCCGGTCATGCATTCAAGGTCTTCCATATCGCTCTTCGTCTTGTTTTATAAATAGAGGTATCATTAGTTGTTGTACTTAGTGTTTATTTGCAGTGGTTCACATGACTCCAAGGCAAATAATGAGTAGTCAGAGATGTGGTGGAGGTAACATTGCGTACAAAAGGGTTCTCCCTTTTGCTTATGATTTTTTTGCTACTGCATTTGATGTTGTTCCTCTGGAGGCGAGGAAGGAGATTTTGGTGCTGAAAAATAAGGAGGCAGGGGATCGTCCTTACTACTCTGACTTTGAATTGGCGGGGGAGGATGAAAAATGGCTTCCAACTCCTGGTAGATTCAAGAAAAGGAGGCTTCATTTCATGATTTCTTTGGCATTAAATCAACAAATGTATCATATTCAAGGAAAAAAAAGTGGAAAAATATAATGTTTTCTCTTCGTTAGAGGATATTAAACACATGCTTCACAACCAACTACTTCTCATATTCAAGGACAAAATATTGGAAAATTATATTGTTTTCTCTTTGTTAGAGGATGCTTCGCAACCATAGGTTGTTTCTGGACAATGTCAACTCTCGTTTGACGCGGGTAGAAAGTTTCTTTGTGAGAAATTAAGCCTATGGTGATCTCAATGACCTCCGGTTGATAGTGTTCACACACCCACTCTAATTTCTTCAGATCATGACTAGTTTGATGCGCTCAGGTAATTTTGTCTTCCATTTTGGCACATGTTCCTATGGTTGGGTTCACTCTATGAAACCTCCTGGGGATATTTGGTCGCAGTCTTCTTTTCTAGACGTTGTGGTCATGGGGATTCCATGGTTTTGATATGCTAGTGCATTTGGTTTAATGGATGTAATGGTTTTAATTTATTTTGAAGTGATAACAACTCGTATGTAGGAGGATTTTGGTACACTGTTGCATGGTAATTGGCCTCAATTGACGAGAATATATATAAATATGGCACCATCACACTTTCTTTGAAACACATATTACTTATTTCTTTGGAAGCAGATGAATTGTCTCTTTTCCCCTTGGTGCTTCATGTTTATTATATAAAGTGTTATTATGGCATGAGGTCTCTGTTTTTTCTTGGTGCTACACGTTGTTGGTTTTCTCTGCAGATGGGGGTATAACTTGAAGTTAATTCAAACTTCTAATCTGTTCTATCCCTTTTATCCTTGGTGGTTTATGTATTCTCTGGTGCATAAATCTAGGATGGTTTTAGTTTGCCTGGACTTATGGCATTTTTGGTCTAGTGCTTGATGATTATTGTAATAGTCTATTGAGTAGTTTGATTTCTACTCTCTATTTGATAAGGGGAGCAGTATGGACATACTAAGATCATCATATAATACTCAATTTTTTTATTATATGAAATACAAAGAGCGTATTCTAACGTATAGATGAAATGACCTTTTTCACGATCATTTTCTAGTTAATCTTAATCAAAATCCGACATATATTTTAAAAAACTTGAGTTTAAATTGTTTAATTTGCATAATTCAAGTGCTCTAGGAGTTTTCAAGAGTGCTGAATCCATTTATGCTTTCAAAAATATATTTTAAACAACAAAAAAATCTTGAAATTATATTGCCAGATTTTAATGAATTATAATAAAAAAGACTATTTCATTTATAAATTAGATTAAGCCAAATACAAAATACTTATATTTAAAAAAAATAATCATAAATTATATCAATAATAAAAATAAAATAAAATTATAATCATTGTCCTCCATAAAAGTATAATTAAATACTTAAAAATGGTAATCATACATTATATAAACATTAAAAATAGAATTAACAGTAAATTTGTTCTTAATAATTTAAACATAAAATATAATCCTAACTTTTTTATACTTATGTGTAAGTTTAGTTGAATTCTTCAACACATGATAAATTGATTCTAACCATCATTTGAAATGGAAATCAAAATCCAACCCTCATCAACAATAAAATACATTGCGTTGAAAAATAATTTAGTTGACTTTCCTGTGGGGTGGGATTATTTTCCAATTTTCCCTTTGGATCCTTAGTTTGTCCATATTCCCTTTCATATTCTTAATTTTTTTACATAATTGACTCGTGATAATCTTATGAAATCTTATAGTGTCCATCCACTTATGAAATCTTATAGTGTCCATCCTAATCATCTTCGCTGTGATTATTTGGGCCATGGTGATGTTATTTATTATGGTGAATTATTAATGTATTAAAGTAATATATGGTAAAACTTAAAATCAAATCTAATAGTTGTCACTCTAACGCCAATAACGTCAATAGTAGATATACCATGAATCTCTATTAGGGCGGGGAACTTATTCCCAAGATTCAATCTAATGGTAGTACTTAAACCTAGTGGTTGCCGTTATTTAACACCAAGACTAAGACTAGATATACTAGGGATCTCCGTGAAAGTAGGGGAGCCTATTTTCAAGATTAAATTTAATGGTCTTATGGTCTTACTTCTCGAGTCTTTTACTACAAAAAAAAATGCTTTCCACTTTGAATTTGAAACCAATGAAGAGAATAACATTCCATTATACTAACTACTTGGTATTTTTACTAGAAAACAAAGTAATTATAAAATATCAAAAAAAATTCCAATCAAGTCATTGAATTGTCTAAGTTGAATTAACATGGGATGCCAACCTTAATATGATATAATTCTCCATATATTTCTTAAAAACTTGTGAAACATTAAAGACTAAACAAATTTTATAATTCAAATATATGAAATTTATAACTCAAATGTGTAATAGCAACAAAATTTAAAATAAATATATATATATATATATAATAGATAAATGTCTTTTATGATTAATCACATCATTATGATTAATCCTAAAAGACATTTATCTAATTTATGAATCATAAAAGTCTCAGATCTAACATATATATATATATTAGATATCATTTTTTGGATTTTAACTGCTTTAAGTAAGTCATTCATTTATGGTTCTTAATTGTGTGGCTTCTCGTCTTTCTTAGCGAGATTGGTGTTGTCACTGTAGCTTTCTTTTTCTTGTCTACGGTCTTCCAACCTGTCCAACCTGGGAGATCTGCTTTGTTGCTAAATGAAGATTTCTTTTGAGCGGTATTCAAATCCTCATAATTGTTGATGTTTGAGGGGCTGTCGAGTTCATTTTTTTGTTGTTGGGCGGGGCTTTCCCCTGCCTGTCTTGAGGGTTGTTTCTTTCTTGCCTGATTTCTTGTGATTTAGAGTTTTATGGAGAGTATCATTCCTTGATGACATTGTAATGTTCCTTTTGTGCTCCTTCCCACCATATAAATCTATGGTTATTCTTTATATATATTAGATAAATGTCTTCTCTAATTAATCACATCATTAGATTAATCCTAAAAGACATTTATCTAATCTATGGATCACAAAAGTCTCAGATCTAACACACACACACACATATATAAAAGATATCATTAAACCTCTTTTTTTCTTTTTTATTATAATATTAAATAGATCATATGATTGTAGCTTGAAAATTTGATTCAAAAGTCAATTAAAATCAATTTTTTTTTTTTAACCAAAGTATAGTAGATGTCTGCAATGAGAGGTATAAAATTTGACTATTAATCATGTATTGTATGAAGAGTTTAATATTTTTTTATCTTATATATAAATATGGTTATTTGTTTTATAACAATTTTTTTTTAGAAATTATAATTTTCAATATTTAAGTTGGATTTTTGAATGAATAAATGAATGTAGTTTTTTTTTTAAATCTAGTGTATACTTGAATAGAAACCCTTCATACTTAAAAAAAATATATATATATACTTAAAAATTAAAATTGATTACTTCTATGGTTACCCAAATTGTATCTCAAAATCCAAAAACATATTAAAAATTTCAATGCAAAAAGTTTCTGGAAAATTCAACCAGCAAAATACACAATTCTCTAACAACTCTCAAAATTAATTTTAATCTATTAAAAAAACAATATAAAAAACAAACAAATAATAAATATTAAAAAAAACCATATAAAAAACAAACAGATAATAAGTATTAAAAAAAAAAGGCATATTAAAAGCAAACAGATAATTGAAAGACTGAGAGACGACCGAGGGCACAGGAAATGAACATGCACTCGTTGACTATTTCAAAATTGCATGTAATGCGAAGCACGCATTCAATAATTATTTGAAGGACAAAACGTGAATTATCAAGAAAGATTTAAATAATTTTTCACGGTTGTCACTCTTGAATTTTTCAATTCAAGATCCGCAAGACAACACCAGGCTTGTTTTATCGTGAGATTAAACAAGTGACCACCACGGTAAGTCCCTTTCATTCATCAAGAATTTGTTAGCCCGTTGATAAATTAACAAATGGGCGATTGAAATATTCTTCACACAACCAGCTCCTTCTCCACCCTTCTCCTGCTCTGTTGCAGAGTCCATTGGGTATTGGGTTCTCAGAAATCAAATCCATTTTGTGGGTTAGAGCTTGGGTGTTATGAGAAATTCAATTTATTGATGGTTGGCATTGATTTTGTTCTTGTTTATCAGATTTTAAATTATTTCTGAAATCCGTAATCGAGTTAAGTTCGGAAAATTGAGATTGATTTCTCACAAGGTTCCTTTTCCCAGGCATTTATTGACTGGCTGAATACTGGATGTTTTTCTTTTAAGTGCTACTATTTTCACCTGGCATTTGGACGTCACCTGATTGATTTGGCGATCCTATCTTCTCGAGTTTTTACTGTGTGGCGGCACTCTGATCTGTTTTCTCGTAATCTGACTAACATGCTTCTAGTCAGTTTATCGAAATCCGGTCATCCTCTCTATTCTTTGCAGGACTATTATGATAGCATCATCCTATAATCGTGACGGCCAACTCAGCAGTCTGGTATTGAATCTATGCTATTTTCATTGCGGATGACAATTAAGATGGGACTTTTATTTGATAAGGCTAATGGCGCGATGTATTAAAATGTTATGACTTATATCTTTCTTATTATTTCACCTACCAATGTTCATTGACGGCTATCTGGCAAGGATTTATGTGTACTGATTTACTAACGTGGCAGCATCACCTAAACTCTCATTAATACTAGGACATAGACACGTCTACAATGGACAGGAATTCACAAGATAAGGTCATTCGGGTTTCTAATGCTGGTAATGAGAAGGAGAAGTCTACTGAATACCAGATTGATGAACATATTATCAGAAGTGCACTAGATTATAACAACTCTGATACTTCCGAGTCTCAGAAGGACGAGAACAGTAAGATAAACAGCAGGCGTCGTAAAAATAAGAAGAACTACTACAGGCATAGAATGGAGATTAACGAGATTTACATGGATTATGAAGATATGCACAGAAGGGTCGCCAATTTACAGAGAAGGGCAGTCATTGGGCGCTGGATGTTTCCTGATAACACAGAAGTTGATACGACTGCATGGATTAAACAACATTGGAGCCCCATTATCGGTTACGCACCAAAGGTCAGTTTATTGATTAATGGATCGTTTTCTTCCCATTTTATGGATCAGTGCGATGTATACAAGATTATCAGCAGAATGTGGGTCAGAGGGCGGAGCTATTTGCAGTTAGTACCGTGGTATCTGGGCTTCAACCCGGTTATGGAAGCTCCACGTAATCGGATTGTCTGGGTAAAACTTCTAGGTTTACCACTGGAGTTCTGGACTCTAAAATCTCTAAAACAAATTGGAGACTCAATTGGCACTACAAAGTATATTGACCCGAGTATTATTGGCGCTGCTGACAAGAGAATTGCTTGGCTGTTAGTGGAAGTTGACTTTGTGGGCGGTTTACCAGGGGATGTCGACCTATTATGGGGGAACAGACGTCATCGACAACGTATCGATTTCTGGGGGATTCCCTTCAGATGCATGATTTGTTATAAAACCGGACATTTAAGGGATAAATGTCCTCTCCGCCTGTGCTCTGGAAGGACGATGGATGCAATCTCTGGAGAAAATGGGAGCAAACCTAACCTTGCTGCGACTGGTACATCGAGGGGAAATACACCAGGTAACCCATATCCCTCTCATTCGGAGAATGAAGCTTTTTTGTCTGCTGATGATAATCATGAGACACGGGCTCCTTCATTATTGGTTGACCCTCCTATTAAGGCTGATAGAACGCCTCCTATTAACCCTGTTTCACCATCTGCTGATCTTTCTCATCCTCTCTCACCACATGTTTTCTCTCATCCTCCACCTATCATGCGCTCCGGAATTGTGGTCTCCTCTGCTCGTCTCTCACCCGGTCTCCATAATGAATCAGACCCCCCGCTTTTCCAATCTTTTCAATTCTCGCTTGGAGGGCCATCAGCTCCATCCCATTCACCTGGCATCCGGCCCCCCTTATCAAACTCTTTCTCTGACCCTGCTGATGCTGTTACCCCTCCTGAATCCCCTAGGAACTCGGTAGGAAGCGATATTGAATCTATTCTACGCAACCCCAATTTTGATTTGGCTGCTCTATCTGTTTTCGAAAGACCTCCTTCGGACCTGGAAACTTATGCTCCACAGTCATCAAATGCAAGTATTTCTATAAGAAAAAAGACCAAGAACAAGAAACAGAATAAAGGGAAATACAAATCCATAGCTCTACTTGCTGAGGGAGAGGAAAACTTCACTGATGTCCCAATTTCGAAGGCTGATGCAAACTGGGAGGGGTCACGGGCGCTTAGAGCAAGCAACCCGGTACTCGATTTCCAATGAATCACATATTATCTTTAAACATTCGGGGTATGGGTGATGGCCCCAAATCACATTGCCTACGGGATTTGATTCTGGACAGTAAGTGTAGCATCTTTTTGGCACAGGAAACTTTGTGTTTGCGGAATAAGGCTCTTAAGATCTTCCTTAATTTCAGAATTGGATGGTATGCGGCGGCTACTGATTCAAATGGGCACTCTGGTGGTTTAATTGCTATGTGGGATCCTGACTAGTTCACGTTCAAAGCATATAGTTTCTCAGGAGGTATTCTCCTATCTGGTCACATGAGAGGCAGGAACGAACAAATCAACATCATTAACCTATATGCGCCATATGCTGGTAGGCAAAACTTCTGGAACAATTTGCGGCTTTCTGGCATCTTTAGTTTACCGAACCTGATTATAATGGGAGACCTCAACATCACTTTACAGGCTGATGAATTATGGGGTAAGCATGCACGTTTGGATCCACTCTCAAGTTTTTTAAATGCAATGTTCTTTGATTTTCATTTGATTGATGTCAGACCCAGCCCGCTCTTTCCCACATGGACAAATAAAACAAAAGGGGAAGAGTATATTGGGAAGTGGCTGGACAGAGTATTGATTAAGGACAACTTATTTGACAAATGGGGGACCCCCAGATCTCTGATTGTGGTATCTGATATATCTAACAACATGGCCATCTCATTATCATGGAAGGAATGGAGATTTTACAAAGGATATCCATACAAGTTTAACCGAGTATGGCTGGATGACATGGATTATATCAATCTCGTGAAAACGACATGGAAGGACGAGATTGATGGTGATTTATCTACCCCTATTGAACGCTTTCATTACAAGCTTCAAAGGTTGAAAGTGGCCTAAAAAAAGTGGGAGGTACAGAAGAAGGCCGCACTCAAGGCTGAACTTGAGGATATAAAACATCAGATGGAGGATATTTATAGATGTTTTACTACAACGGTACCAGAGGAAGCATCATATGTTATACTTGATCAGCTGGGGAAGAGAAAGAGACAGATTCTGGAGATTGAAGAAACCACTTGGAAACTCAAGAGTAGGATAAAATGGCTGAAGGAGGGTGACTTTAATACCAAATTCTTTCATAAATATGCTACCGAAAGAAGGAACATGAATGCTATATGGAAAATTAAGAAGGCTGATGGCACTTTTGCTATATCAACTGAGGACATCCAAGAAGAGGCCTTCTCACATTTCTCTGATTTTTATAAAAAAGAGGAACGCATTGATGTGGAAAACCAATCGTGGTTTTTAGATATTGTTCCGAGAATGTTTGACTCGACGGCAATTCAGATCCTGGAACAGGAAATTAAAGGGAATGAAGTGCATAAGGTCCTGAAGTCTTTTGCTCATGATAAGTGCCCCGGGCCAGATGGCTGGCCGGTGGAGTTCTTCACTTATTTTTTCGACATAATTGGTGATGAGCTAACGGAGGTGATTGAACTGATCAGGGCAAGAGGTCATATGCCTGTAAACTTTAACTCCACCTTCATTGCCCTGATACCCAAGGTGGCAGATCCACAATCTTTCAATGATTTCAGACCCATTGCATTGTGCAATATTATGTATAAAATCACGTCTAAAATCATATCAAATCGCATCAGAGCCATATTATCTGATCACATAAGCCTTGAACAATATGGTTTCCTACAGGGCCGCTCCATACATGATGCGATCGCCATTGCACAAGAAGTACTACATTCAGCACACACAGGAAAAAAGGAAACATTGATTATGAAAGTTGATCTACACAAGGCATATGACTCGGTTGACTGGTCCTACATTAGGCTTCTTCTTCTCAGAATCAGACTGCCAATCCGAGTCATTCGATGGATTATGTCTTGTATATCTACAGTCAGATATGCTGTTCTGGTTAATGGAGCCCCCACTCGTTTCTTCGAAGCTGTCAGGGGCCTACGCCAGGGATGTGCCCTCTCCCCTCTTATTTTTATTCTGATTCTTAATGGTTTTAGTAAGAGTTTACACTATGCTGAACAACAGGGTTTTATAAAAGGTTTCTCTTTCTCTGAATCTATCTCTACCAATCATTCACTTTTTGTTGATGACATGCTGCTATTTGGGTATCTTAATAGAAACCACTGGGTTTATATTCAAATGATTTTGATGAAATTTGAGTCTGCCACGGGATTGGGAATGAATAAAGGCAAATCTTTACTACTCTTTGAAAAGGGTGAAAGACAGGAGATTATCTATATTGCTGAACTTATGGGGGTTCAATGTCATCACATATCTGAAGGTTTTACATATTTGGGATGCTTTTTAAAACCCTGTGGATATAAATGCAGAGACTAGATGTGGTTGGTGGACCGTTTCAGAACTCGGATATTCAGATGGAATCACAAATGGCTTTCCATGGGGTCCGACTCATACTTATTCAGGCTGTTTTATCACAGCTGATGGTCTATTGGGGACACCTCTTTTACTTACCGGCCAAGATTGTTAAGCACATAAACGGGATCATCTCTCAATTTCTGTGGGGTGGCACAAATTCGGAAAAGAAGATTCATCTCTGTCAGCTGGATATCATATGTAGACCAGAGGATTTTGATGGCTGCGGGGTACTCAATACAAGAATCTTTAATATTGCTCTGTTACTCAAATCATTCTGGCGTGCACTAAACGGTGACAACATATGGTGCGCCATCATTAGATGTAAGTATAGTTTTGGGGACATTCTTCATCAGATATTACACAGGGAACTCCTTTCCCCACCCAATGTTTCGGTCATCTGGAGTGGTTTAAAAAAGATCCTTCCTTATATATGTGACCGAGTTACTTGGAGCTTTACTGATGGTGGAAAGATACCTTTGAGTTTTAAACAGATATCCGGTCTCTCCTCGGAATGTATATTCTCCCCTCGCCTCTTAACTTCTCTGATGCAGCGGGGGTATTGTCTGATATCACAGACCATATCTGAATGGTCAAATGAAGTACCGGTTTTCAAGACTGCTGAACAAATGGATTTGGAGAGTGAAGAAGCAGTGGAGTGGGAGGAGATTATTGACTCTTTCAAAGCTGCTGGTTTCTATAGATCGCCGGGAGGAGATAAAATCATATGGAATGGACCGTTGAAAAATGATGCCATCATGGTAAAAGATGCATACAGGTATATGGTCTACTCGGCGGCTAGAGGAACCACTTCTATGATCTTCTACCCATACTGGAAGCGCAAAGTACCCACTAAGATCATCCTATTTGGATGGTTAGTCTGGAGAGATAAGATAATGACGTGGGATAATCTTTGCAAGAGGGGTATGCAAGGGCCGAATAGATGCCCTATATGTTGTATACAGGCTGAAAGCATACAACACCTTTTCTTTTCCTGTCCGGTCATTAAAATCATCTGGAGATCCTTTCAGCCCCACATATCCAATCCAAATTGGTCTCCAACGGATTTTATATCGGTGGTTGCGGAATGGGATAAACTTAAAAGCAAATATAGGTCACTCCCCTTCTATTTCATATGGGAAGTTTGGAATGGCAAAAACTACCTCATTTTTGAAAATAGACCTTTTCTTCCTCACTTTATTGTGTCCAAAATCAAGAGCTGGTATATGGATTGGAATGAACCCCCATTAATATTGACTGATAGATCTATCAGGAACAGACCCCATGAGATTCAACTCCCGGCTATTTTTTTTGATGGGGCATCAAAGGCTGGAATCATGGGATGTGGAGCTTGGGTTAAAATATCACAGAACGAGAGAATACATGCATTCTGGAACGGAGGTGCTGGTACCAATAATAAGGTAGAAATCATGGCACTTTGGGGCAGTTTCCTTATTACAACATTTTATCATATACAGAATCCAAATTTCTATGGGGACTCCAAACCGGTTATTGATTGGTTACAGGGCAGATGTGATATTACTATTCCTAATCTGAGGGGGTGGAAGCAGAGGACTCTGCACATGTGGCAGACATTGGGAAAACCTCCTATTACTCATATCTACAGGGAGAATAATACCAGGGCGGATAGTTTATCGAAAAATGGCATCTCTACAGATTTTGGCCAGATGCATCTGCATCGGTATGTTGATGGGGTTCTACATAGGACATCTGTGATTCCGATCCCATGATGCTAAATATGACTCCTTTTCCTCTGTTTTATTTCTTGTGCTTACAGATCTCCATAGTTTTTTCATATCGGATATCAATCATTTTTTCTTTATCCTTTACCTCTGCACCTGCTGCTATACGGATAGTTGATGTGCCTGCTGTTTTGATCCATGATATTCCCTTTCAATGACAGACCTTTACATCACTGATTTATATGGGATCCTTTCCATCAGTGATATCCTCATCTGGCGAGGCGGTTTCTCTTACATAGAACGTGTGGACTACTACAAGCGAGCCGGTGCTGGGACTATGGACCTAGGTTTTGATGGACTACACCGTTTTTCCTGATTATATCATATATGCTTTGATGCCGATTCTGCTGTTTCCTCACCAGGTTATATCTCGTTATTTTGATGCTGCTGTTTTCTTCATCAGGCGAGCCTGCTCATCATTATACATCAACTACTGGCGTTTATCCCATATATCCACTTCATTTATGCTGGGTGTTGATGTACAGGCCTACCTGTATCGATCATTATATGCTTCCTGTCATCATGTCTTTATGGACTTCAGTTTGCACCTGTTTTTGATGGTTTTCTTGCATCCTTTTATATACCATGCTTTGATATATCTTTTATGTCATGTATACTAATGTATCAGGGATGCTCAGAATATTTTGATTGGGATTGGTCTTTTCCACCCGTAATGCTGATTGCCTACTACATCTTTTGACTCCTCCCATGGAGGTTTCATGATTGTATGAGGGTATTATGTTTTTTACATGCTGTCTCCACAGCTGTGTATGTAATCCTGATCATGTACTGTTATATTATCACCTAATATACAGCGTTTTTTTTCCTCTGAAAAAAAAAAAAGTAAACAAGATTTCAAATTATTTTTAAATCTGCAATCCAGTTTATGTGTCTGTCGTCACCAAAGGTAGACCATTCAAATTTAATCGGATTTGGCTTGAGGATGAGGACTATACAAGTATGATTCACAGGATTTCGCAGGATGATGGGCCGGTATCTGAGCTGCGGGGATGGAGTCGTTTCCACAAAAAGCTCCAGGAAATCAAGAAATTCTCTAAACAGTGGGAGATTTGTAAAAAAAGGGAGCTCAAGAAGGAATTACAGGATATCTCCTATCAATTGGCGCAAATTTATGATTCATTTGCTGCTTCTAATCCAGATGAGGCTACGCTGTCACTATTTAAATCTCTTGGGAAGCGGAAGTGTGAAATTTTAAGAATCCAAGAGGTGACTTGGCGTCTAAAAAGCAGAATAATGTGGCTGCAAGAGGGTGATCGGAATACATGATTCTTCCACAAGACTGCTAATGAGAGAAGGTGTCGTAATGCTATATGGCAAATCAAGAGGAGTGATAATTCTTTTGCAGTGTCTACTGAGGAGATTCAAGCAGAAGCCTATGAATACTTTTCTTCATTTTATATGAAGGATCAATCTATTAGTGCGGAGAATCAGAACTGGGTATTGGAGCAGTTTGGTAGATTCTTTGATGATGATGTTATTGCAAAGATTGATCAACGTATTTCGGGGAATGAAGTTCTAAGGGTTCTGAAATCTTTTCCCAAAGGCAAATGTCCGGGGCCTGAAATTCAACTTTTTTGGCGCTCATTCCAAAGGTTGCCGATCCACAATCCTTTTCCGATTTTCGCCCTATTGCTTTATGTAATCTTATCTATAAGATTATGTCTAAGATTATCGCCAATCGAATTAAAGAAGCCCTTTCCTGCAATATATCTAAGGAACAGTATGGATTTCTGAAGGGTCGATCCATCCACGATGCCATAGCTATTGCTCAAGAAGTACTTCATTCTCTGCATGTGGGTAAAAAGGAGGCACTTGTCATGAAGGTCGATTTGCACAAGGCTTATGATTCGGTGGATTGGTCATTTATTAGAGTTTTACTGCACAAGATTGGACTCCCTATATCGGTCATTCGCTGGGTTATGGCCTGCGTTTCAACCGTCCGATATGCAGTCATTATTAATGGTTTTCCAACCCAGTTTTTCGAGGCTGGTCGGGGGTTAAGACATGGATGTGCATTATCCCCGATGATATTCATTCTGGTAATGGAGGGATTCAGTCGGCTTATGCACGATGCTGAAATGAAAGGTTATATAAAGGGCTTCGCTTTCTCTGATTCTGTTTCATCGTCACACTCTCTTTTTGTTGATGATTTGCTGCTGTTCGGGTATCTGAAACACAATCACTGGTTTTATATTTATATTATGTTCATGTGTTTTCAATCTGCCACTGGACTGAGTATAAATTGTGGTAAATCATTTATAATCTATGAATATGGTGATATAAGTGAAGTCATGTTTATTGCGGAGTTCATGGGTGTGGAATTCAGGGAGGCGGCCTCTGGATTCAAATATTTGGGAATATTGATCAAACCTTGTGGATATAAAATTAATGATTGGACATGGTTTTTAAACAGATTCCGCGCCCGTATCCGAAGGTGGACTCATCGCTGGCTATCATTAGGGGGCCGCCTCATTATGGTTCAAGCAGTTTTATCCCAGATGATGGTTTATTGGGCTCATTTATTTTTCTTGCCGGCAGAAGTGATCAATAGTATCAATGGCATTATTTCTCAATTCATGTGGGCAGGACCTCAAATGAAAAATAAATTTCATCTATGTCGCCTGGAGATCCTATGCAAACCAAAAGACTGCGATGGTTGGGGCATCTTGAAAACCAGGGATTTCAACTGCGCCCTGCTGGTTAAGTCTTTTTGGCGGGCAATAAATGGGTCGGGAATCTGGTCAGACATTACGAGGGCCAAATATGTTATGGGTGAAGCTTCCTATTTGATTCATTGCAACTCATTAGCTTTCCCTCGCAATATGTCTTACATATGGAGGAGTTTTAAGAAGATATTGCCCCAATTTCGTGCAAGGCTTACTTGGCTTTTTAGGGACGGGGGCCGCATTCCGATCGGTACTTCTAGTATTCTGTCTCTCTCATCAGATTATGTACCTTCGCCCCACCTTATTCACTCTATGGCTCAACTGGGGATCATATATCTATCTCAGACCATTCATTATTGGACTGCCGCCGCTCCTAATTTCAAATCTGCTTTCCAACTGGGATTATTAGGTGAGGATGCTGATGAGTGGGATAGGCTCAGGAATTGTCTCAAATGTGCCGGGCTATGCTATGATCAGGGTGGTGATCAAATTGTATGGAACGGTCCTCTCAAGGAGAACATGCCAATAGTAAAGGACATATATCGCAATATTAATGCTCAGAATCCAAACTTTAATCCTTCAAAGGTTTTCTATCCTTTCTGGCATCGTAACATTCCCACCAAAATTGTCCTATTTGGCTGGCTGTTATGGAAAGGTAAGATTCTTACATGGGACAATCTTAAGGAAAGGGGTTTTCAAGGACCCAGCTGTTGCGTCCTATGTGGAGGGGCTGAAGAATCTATTTTCCATTTATTTTTCTCTTGTCAGAAATCCCTTGCAATTTGGAAGCTGTTTACTCCTTTTTTCATCAATCCTGGATGGACCCCGGTGGACTTCATATCGGCTGCACAGGAATGGGATAAATTGAAATCTAAATATAATGCTCTTCCATTCTATCTTGTTTGGGAGATCTGGAATGCTAGGAATAATCTTATATTTGAAGATCAACCTTTCCTCATCCAACGTGTTTTTATAGCTATTAATAGATGGATGGATGATAGAATTCAGCATTTCCCATCGATCTCGGATGGCTCTCGAAGAATCAGACCGCATGAGATATCCTTACCTGCGATCTTCTTCGACGGTGCATCTGAAGATGGGATAACAGGTTGTGGCGCTTGGATCAAGTTGCAAAATTTGGATCGATATCATATTTTTTGGAACGGGGGTCCGGGGTCCAACAACAAGGTTGAAATCATGTCTCTCTGGGGAGGTCTCTTCTTTGCCTGTGATTCTCAGATTCAGATCAGAAGTATATATGGGGACTCTAAATTTATCATAGGATGGGTGACAAATCAGTTCCAAATGATGTCTCCATATTTACAGGGTTGGATGGATAGAGTTCGTCGGCTATGGGAAAGATTGGGATGCCCTGATATCCTCCATGTATTCCGTGAGATCAATACCAGAGCTGATCGTCTATCCAAAAGGGGTCTTCGGGCAGAATATGGATCCATGATAGTCGAATTCTACAGTAATGGGGCGCTGGTTGAAATTTATTCGGTTCCTGTCCCATGAATTACAGATTCTAGATCACACTCAATTGGCGCCTGTTTTTTGCATCTCATCCTTGATTTTTGTATTTCGATTATTATCATATGCTATAATTCGGCTCACAGTTTGGTTTTCAGCTTCATCATAGCCTGATTTTTGCAGCTAAAAGGCTTGTCTTTTGCGCATTTGCGAGATCTTGGTATTTGCCTCATCAGCATGATTATATTTCGTCATTTCAAGCGAGCCTGGTATGGACAATGCAAGCGAGCCTGGTCAATTATACAAGCGAGTCAGATCTAACAGTTTCTCACTATTTTCCTCTGAAGATCTCTCAGTTTATAATCTTCCTGTTCTGATCACGCGAGCCTGTTTATCACTTTCGGGAGTTCTTGGTCGCGGAATTTAGATCGTTGCGGATGCTGTTGAGTGGAATGCTCAGGTCTTGTCTCAAAGTGCAGGGATTTCTGATCATAAAACTCACAACTTTATCCCAAGCGGGCCGGAGTTTCTTATTCACCTTTCTCTATGAAGACGCAATCACAAAGATCTATCCTTCAATGTGAAACTCTCACTTCACAATAGATTAATTTGTATATATGATCTTGTCTCATTAGTATTAGTTGTTTATATTTCTACTAATCATTGTCCTAGCTTATCAAGGTTCATAGTCAAGGACAGAAATCTGTATCATGGCCAAGATGGGGCTGCCAGGTTATTAGCTCACATGTTTCTTACCATTCATATTGAGCTACATATGTCACTGGCATTATTTCGTTCTCTATTTACCTCTCGGTAGTATAGAGAGTTTTATTGATCATGTACTGTTTATATTTTCAATATAATTAGCGTTTTTTTCTTCTGAAAAAAATAAACAAATGGGCTATTGAAATATTCTTCACACAACCTCTTCCTCCTCCACCCTTCTCCTGCTCTGTTGCAGAATCCATTGGGTATTGGGCTCTCTGAAATCAAATCGATTTTGATGGTTAAAGTTTGGGTGTTTTGAGAAATTCAATTTATTGATAGTTTGGTATTGATCTCTTGTTTATTAGATTTCAAATTATATTTAGAATTTGCAATTGGGTTAAGTTTAAACTAATTGATAATAAATAAAATCTCAAATTATTTCTAAAATTTGCAACTCATTGATAATAAACCAGATTCCAAATTATTTCTGGAATCTGTAATCAAGTTAAGTTCAAAAAATTAAAATCGATTGTCGCTTTTATTTCATAATGGAAAGTATTAACATAAGTGGTGTATATTCGGTAATAATGGCAATGGTTCTGTTAAGCATCTGTGAACCTGCGAAAGGGCAAGATTCAAGCACTAATATGTCGTGCATATATGAGATCATTCAGTGTGGAAATTATCTGACGACCACAGGGACACCCCCCAGTTCCTGCTGCAATCCGCTGAAGAATGTAATAAATACTGAGATGGAGTGCCTGTGTCAGCTGTTGAATAATACGAGCCTCCTCCTGCGATTTCAGATCAACATCACTCAGGTTGAGCAGCTCCCTATCAGATGTGGTCTCCATGCCACCTCTTGCCTTAATGGTACAACTTTTAATGGTACAGCTCTTACTCTTATTTCTTGATACTATTATTGTTTTGGAATAGTTGTATTATTTTTGGATTAGTGGTTTAATTTGATTATAGATTTTGGAAATATTTTTATAATAAGACAAAGTTAAAAAATAAAATACTCTGTTAATTTTATTTATCCAATCTTATTTATCAAATTCAAAATATTTCTAAAATTTGTAATCTTTTTAGAGATAAAACACCATGACATCTTATTTGGGCACCTTATTTTAGATGATTTTTTAGTTTTAAATTTGAAGAAGAGAAAAAATCTCAGGTCTAATACCACTTTTTGAGATTTTTAACTTATATTATTTTTTTGGTTGATAAGTAATGAATGAGGCAGATGTGGGTGTTAGACACAAAGGCACTTGGATTTGAATTTGGTATATATAACATGATATTTTTGGCATGCAGGATCTCCTCCTCCTCCTTCCAAGAGCGGTGAAATAGCAATATCTTCATCCTTTTTTCAAATATTTCTTCTACTAGTTCTTTTGCTTGGAGTGGTTGCCCAAGTATACCAGTAACAGTTTCAGGCTATTTGGTCTTCTTTTGAAATACCACTCCAAGTATACCAGTAACAGTTTCATGCTATTCTTTTTCTTTTGAAATATGGCCTCTACTGGATCTCCTGCTTGGAGGGGTTGTCCAAGTATACCAGTAGCTGTTTCAGAATATAAATTCCTCTATTTGAAAGTGATGTGCTTGGAGTTTAAAATCCTCTATTTACCAGTAGAAGTTTGACTATAAATTCTTCTATTTGAAAAGGGGAGTTTTACTTGGCTTCTGTGAGTACCAGAGCTGAGATTCATTGCCTTACTTGGATCTTTAGTGTACAAAATACAAGTCTTCTCTTCGTTTTAGCAGGCTTAGAGATGGTCTCGAATCGAACCGAACTATTGAAACTATAAAAACTATAAAGTTTATAGTTTCAATTTTAAAAGGTTAATTGTTGTTAGGGAATATTTAAATATGGTATTTTAAAGGCGGTGTAACAATTCCACTTATTACATTTTTTTTTAATTATAGTATAATTATAATTACTTTGTGTATATTAATTTTTATCTTTGTCACTATTTGATGATTTTTTTTTGTGAATTCCGTAGGACCCGTCTTTTCTATTATAAAGAGCAAGTTGCTTAAATAATACAGCAAAATAATGAGCCTCAACCTGCCCAAAGGGAAACCAGGTCTGTTGGCCATCTTAAACAGTTAAAGGCCAGCCAAAAACGATACTGTTTTAGTCTAGCTGTAGCATTAAGAGCTACACAACTATGTCCATAATACTGACATATACAACAACAACTATAATAGCGCTGAACAAAAAACATATTTTATCAAAAAGAAACAAGAAGGTCTAGACATCAGAAGATTTCACAGGAACTGGATCTTCTTCAGCCCCAAGCAACTCCACCCAGTGCATATCTCGCAGCTGCTCTTCAATACGTCCAAGGCGGTCATTCTGTTGTTGTTGGATCTTAGTCATAGTAGTCATGTCCTGTTTGATATGATTAAGCTCAAATAACAAAGAAGAAGGAGAATCCTGTTCCTTCATACTCATGAGGGCTGTTGCAAGAACACATTTAAGGCGCCAATACATCTTAACTGTTTGCTGGAACAAAGATAATCTGCCCCTAGTACTGCCAGGGTCGAGCAGGAAATCCAATTTTAGTCGCTGCTGCTGCGGTTCAACTTCTTCATCCAAACTACGCTGCTCCCAGGCCTCAATTTGTTTGCGAATAGGTGGAGGGGTCATGGTTGTATAAGCATTAACCAGATTCTCAACAACCTGTTCATTTGTTTTACGCCCTCGTTTAGAAGAGCGCACAGGGACCTTCGTTGCCTTACCCTTGCCTCGTGATTGACGAGCTGATGATGTGGCCTTTGTCATTGTGGCTCCCAGAAAGCCTGTGAGAAAAGAAGACGCACCAGATCGGAACAATAAGGCATATAATCTGTGAAAGACAGGCCGCCAAAAATAGTTACAAGGCTGAATAGAAAGACATGTGCGTAGGACTAGGTAATAAGGGCCAACGTGTGGAAGGACGAGCATCATGTGGAGAAGACCAGACAAAATGCAACCAGGCCGACAGAGCCAATATGCAAAGTAGCAAACCCCTGTCTTCTTGTTAACCAAACCGGCAAAAAGAGAAAGAAATAAACAGAGTCGGCATACACAATACAAAACCCCTGTCGTGCCACACAACATCCTTTCATAATCGCCAAAAAATGCGTTGCAATGATAGCGGGAGAAGCAGTGAAGTAAACCCACATATAAAGCCTTCCAAAACCATATGATACTCCTATAATTGAAAACATGACTTCTGAAACAAGGATTAACCTCTTCATCTTCATGGAAACAACATGAGAGAAAAACGAGGAAGACTTCCTTCAGCTGTGAGAAGCCCATGGTATATTGCAATGAATGCACAGAGTTAACAGTGTGAAAGTGAGGCTGTACATACTAAAATGCTATGAACAGTCGCCGGTAGGAACTGGAATCACCAACAGTATAACCTCCTGCGCTCCTCCAAACCGGAAAGCTAAACTAGAAAACAAGAGAAACGAGCATACAACCAACCTGGAGGCTGCTATAAAGAGCCATCGCATCGACATGCATTGTTATAATTAGAAATGATCGTGGCAACATTCGAGAGATCATGGTCATAATGAAAGACTGACAGCCAGCTTAGGCAATAAAAGCCGCTGACGCTGCAGGGTCTGGCCCGCACCCCGATCGGGGGTTTTCTCGCATATCACTAGCTCGGAGTTCTCTGTCCACTATAACTTGCAAAGAGTAAAATTAAATATCCCAAGCCCGAGCAGAGGGTGTAATATCCAGATGTCGGTCAGAATTTTGGCACCCCCAATTTGCCAAATAGTCAGCCGCTGCATTGCATTCTCGTCGAGTGTGAGAAGGAATGATATAATGTAACTGAGTAACCAGAGTCTCAATTTCTTGTAGCAAAGTTGCAGTGCGCCAAATTTTTCTGATTTTATCCCAATGGTTACCTTCTTGAAGTTTGGTCAAAGCTCCAATCACCATAGCAGAGTCTCCCTCAACTATAAGCCGGTGGAACTGTTCGCGCTTAGCTATGATTAATCCATGCTAGAGCAAGCCAATTTCGCCTCGTTGTTCGTTGCATACCCCAAATCCAGAGCATAAACTCGACAGACATTGCCTTGGGAGTTCCTGAACACACCTCCTATGCCCGCTTGCCCAGGATTGCCTTTAGAGGCCCCATCAAAATTAAGTTTGATGAATCCTTGAGTAGGTCGTTGCCAACATTGAGGGGAATGTGGCCGAGGAGGTCTGAATTTCCAGAGATTGCCTGGCAACATGTGCGGATGGATGTTTAACTTATGTAATATTTGTGCTTCGTATCCTTCGGCCTTCCAATCATCTTGAAGCCATTTTTATACAAGGATAGTTTCTCTGATGTTGGCAAGCACCTTTTCCCACACCTTGTGATTTTCATTGTCCTCTCCATGGAAAATCCGTTTGTTACGTTCCTTCTAGAGATCCCAGATTAAAAAGCCCAAGACTAGCTGCCATGCACGATTTAAAACCACACATTGATAGCCACCTTTTCGCCAAGTAAGAAGGGTGGTAATCACACTAGTGGGATCACGATCCGTTTGCCTGAAAGTAAATTCTAGACTGCGCCAAAGAGGTACAACATAGTCACAGCTATTGAAAATATGCTCAGTAGTTTCATTAGCTTGTCTACAAAAGGAGAAAACCGACGGTCTAATCATACCTCGCTTTTGCAAATTATCCCATGTTAAGATTTTCTGGTGACCAACAATCCATAAGATATAAGCCACTTTCGGCCAGTGAAACATGCCCCAGATTTTCTTCCAAACAGGAGAACCTTGAGCATGATTATTATAGCCTTGTATATGATAAGCTTCATTAATAGTAAACATTCCTTTTGTGCGGTCACTATTTGATGAATTATGTTCGTGTTCCTTCATCAATATTTAGTCAATTTTAGACAAATCTCTTTTTTTTACTATCATCATGTTTTAACAAATTCCTTGTTATAATTTTTGTACATTACAATTACAAAGTCTTATATTTGTTGAAACACTTTTACTTGACTACATTCTATTATCCTTCTCTTAATATAAGTCAGTTCCATCTTACTCTCTTTATAACTTTAATTGTAAATAATTATTGTAATAGAAATTCCTCACTATTACATTTATTCTACCTTACATATCTTAATGTATTTATTTATTACCACACTTGGGTTCATAATTTTGGAGTTATTTTTAGTCTATTGCAAGGAACACTTTTCCTTATTCTAATTGACTCTACCCTTAGTAATTTAGGAAATTTTACCTTTTTTAACTATTATTTGTATTCGATATGAAGTAATTGGAACTTCTAACTATTATATTTAGGGATACAATATACTGTTGATGCTCTCCATTTATTGTTTCCGTAACACCCTTTATATTAATTCATTATTAGATTTCCTTGTGTCCATATTTGAATAATACTTTATGCTTTGTATTTCATATGCAATTAATTCGAATTTCATTAATCCTTAGTTATCAATACTATGTAATGGACTTCATTTTTAGTTTATATAGTTCAACATTATTTCGATTAACACGATGGTTAATGGTTTCAATAGTCAAATTATACTTTAGAATTTCCTTTGGGATTTGGTGACTTCACACATATCACTTCACCAATTAATGACATCTGTGTCATATTTTAATGTTAGAGGGAATCGTATACATGATTTGGGTTTGATATTTACATTTCGTATTTGTATTGATATTTGCATTTAAAACCTTGGGATTTCTCCAATTTGTTTGTACGCTTTGGGATTTCTTTAATTTGTTTGTACGCTTTCATTTACGGCTTTCACATGGCTTACGACTATCCAACCCTAACCTAGCTTTGTCATTTTTCACTTTGCAATTTCCTGTTTTTGCTCTGCAACTTGGCTTGCTCCACACAACCTTGTTTTCGCTCTTCAAATCGGCTTGCTCCACGCAGCCTTAGTTGGAAAACAATGGTTCAGAGAATTATGTAGAGGGAATATATGCGAGAAGGAAATGTTGCCATGGCCTTTTTTGTTTTGTTCCATGAGACTCTATCTCTGAGAAAGGTAATTGTATTTTACACTTACGTTAGCTAGCACCATTTTGTTGATGGGTTTGATTGTCATTCATTTAAAGTTTACATTTTTATTATTTTATTTCAAATTTTCCTTCCTCTATCATTAACGTGTTTGTAGTTAATATTTATTGCAATTTTAACGGAATCGGACATGGATCTCTGTCCATTTGTTTCCAACACTCTACAGGTAAGAAGATTCAGATTAAGAAATCATTCTATAACCATTTTTCCTTTGCTAGTTTGGTTTCCGTATCTCCACCTCTTCCGTCCTTTTGAACCTTCGGTCTTTGAACCACGGATTTCCCTTGTATTTGCATTGGAATCATATCTATTAAGAATATAATTGGTTACACTTATTCCTGTTTAGTTTTTCAATTTGGTATTGCGATTTATAATGGCCAATAATTCTCTGCTTTTTTTATAACTACACATTTTATCCCTCTTTTGTAATTTGAGAAAAATTCTTGGTTGCAGTATGTATTCATCTACAGTCTATTATTTCTTGGTTTGAATTCTATTTCCGACCATTGGGATTTCTACGTTTATGTCTTCTCACTTTATGAGAACACCATATAAAGTGTTTGTTTTTAGCCTTTGGATTATTACGCATGATTTATAATAAAATATCATTCTGAAATTCGTATTATTCTCATGAATTCCTTTTGGAATTCTGAGTACGCATAATAAGTTTATTTGGTAACTTAGTTACGGTTTCATGTATAAAATTTCACTTCGTTTTCAGGGTATTCGGTCGATTTAATTTCATAAATACCCACTATATTTTAATTATCCTGAATCTAATAATGTTCCATACGAGTTTTCAGGGTATTCGATCTCAAGTCGATTTAATTTCATAAATACCCATTGTATTTTAATTATCCTGAATCTAATAATGTTCCATAGGAAGTCTAAATTGGTTGTTATTTCTTAGTTTGAATTCTATTTCCGACCATTGGGATTTCTACGTTTATGTGTTCTCACTTTATGAGAACACCATATAAAATGTTTTTGGCCTTTCGTTTATTACTCATGATTTATAATAAAATATCATTATGAAATTCGTATTATTCTCATGAATTCCTTTTGGAATTCTGAGTCGGCATATGCCGTTTATTTGGTAACTCAGTTACGGTTTCATGTATAAAATTTCATTTCATTTTCAGGGTCTTCGATCTCAGGTCAATTTAATTTCATAAATACCCACTCTATTATAATTATCCTATATCTAATAATGTTCCATACGAAGTCTAAATTTATCATTTTTCTGATTTCGTTTCTCCCATTTCCATTGTAAAATATCTGTGTTTAAAGGGTTCTATTTTTCTTTGCAATTATGCATAAATGGAAATTCTCGGTTTTTCCCTACAACCCTCACCTAATGGTAATGAAGGTTAAATACATGGTTTCACATCTAGAGGTAATTTTTCTATTTCTCTATCCTTACTTATAGAAGTATATTTATAATTTTTGAAGAATAACTTATACATATATCTTCTATTTATTTAAATCTCTATAATTACCTTCATAATTATTAAGATCCTTTGAAAATAAAGTTATAGAAGATATTCAAGTTCTTCCTTCAGGAAGTACTTAGCATTTTAATTAGCTCCCTCAACTAATAAAATGATTCATTTTGCAAGCTCTCTTCTTCATGTTCTGAATTGAGTCATGAATTTTCATTATGTTTTTACTCTGTCATAATACATGCAATTTCATTTATATGCTTTCCATATGTTTACTCATTTACAATATATTTACTTGTATATTTCCATCTTTGGAAGTTAATTTATTTTCCTATTTGTTCACAGGAATGTGTAGAAATTTTTATACAATTATGTATTGCCTGGATTCTGCTGATCTAACAATTATATGCCACTATTAAATACAGAATCCTTCTACTAAAACCTTTGTGGAAATTTAAAACACGATCGCCAATTGCAAACACATGAAGAAAGATCAATCACACATAACAAAAATGTTTTTACCGAGAAAGCATAAAGCTAAAAACCCCACTATCACATATTATGTATATATCATGGATCATGAAACAATATCATACAAAAATCTAATCCAAGAGCTCTTAGTACAATATAGAATCATCTCACACTGTCATACAAAAATTGGAAAATACATGCGCCAATTTACTGCCTCCTGACAGCCTGTCTCCACTGTGCAATCCCTACTGATCACAATCCCTGAATGAATGATATATTTCCTTGACTTGATTGCACAATCATCATTTGCATCTCCAATGTGTGTGTGGTTGCATGAGTGCACCCAGTAATGTCACAACAGATAGTCAAACTGTCCCTTTCACCTATCTCTCAACTGGGTCTCCACTGGATCTGACATGCATGTAGTTAACAGTAGTAAATCTTCAATTGCATGTGAGATCACTCCATGTGAATTTATTTAATATTTAATTCACTGATCTCTCACTAATGTATCTTTAGTTACAACTAGTTACAACTAGCACGACTGATTTTAACTCACTTAACTGAGTTAAACTACTTTACAACTCACATAACTACACATCCAACTCTGTTACAACTTCGAATCACTCAGTTACAACTAATTCCACTTGCATGTCCCACCAACCAACCTTAGAACTCGAAATTTCTTCAACTAACTGGTTTTCCACTTCATTTAACTGAAATCAAGTGCTTCAAGAGAATAGATTAATATTTATTGTCTAGTTATTATTAAGAGAAAACAATAATCGACATGCATTCTATAAATAGGCATGAGATCTATAAATAGACTTCGCACATGCATCTAAAAATATAACATCATCTATAAATAGAATTTTCTCACCATTCTAAAAATAGACTCCTGCTATAAATAGAATTTTCTCACCATTCTAAAAATAGACATACACCTAAAAATAACCTGTGGGCCTCACCTAGTGTAGGTGCTTGATTTTCACTAGGATCATCATCTTGTTGAATCTCAACACTCCCTCT
Source organism: Pinus albicaulis (assembly GCA_034641835.2). Taxonomy (NCBI): domain Eukaryota; kingdom Viridiplantae; phylum Streptophyta; class Pinopsida; order Pinales; family Pinaceae; genus Pinus; species Pinus albicaulis. Next base: position 836,418,198 of record CM076578.1, read on the forward strand.
CAACAAGAAATGGATTATCCTTCACCCTGATCCTATCTCTATGGTATTCAAATTTTCTCTTGGTGAGCGCCTTCGTCAGAATATTTGCATCCTGATATTCTGTAGGAATGTACTGAAGCAACGTGATCTTCCGTTGCACACAATCTCTGATATAATGATACCGGATATCTATATGCTTAGATCTATCATGAAACACATGATTAATCAAGAGTTTAATGCAAATCTGATTATCACAATGAATCACTGTAGGATCTAAATGAGAACCAAACAAACCAACCAAGATCTTTCTCATCTAGATAGCCTCACATGCAGCTTGAATTGCTGCCATGTATTCCGCTTCCGCTGAACTAAGTGCCATGGATCTCTGTTTCCTACTGTACTAAGAAACAACTGTAGATCTGATACTGAAGATCCCTGTTGATGTGCTCTTTCTATCCATTGGGCTGCCCTCCCAATCTGCATCCGTGAATCCATGCAACTTCACCTCATCGTATTTCTGTACCATAAGCCATACTCAGATGTGCCCCTGAGATATCTCAGGACATGCTTGCCCGCCTTCCAAAAGAGCTTAGTAGGCTTAACCATCGCTTGACTAAGTGGGGAATAGTGCTATGCAAAGCACTGTGTCTTTGCCAACAGTGCGTTGGGCACAACAGAGAACAAAATTCAAGCTACTAAACACACTTATAATGCAATTCTTTATTTCAAAAGCCTAATAATTGACAGTATATGCTACTGGGTGGATAAGCAGAGGCAAAAAAACCAAGGAATGAAGGGAAAAATCCCCAGTGGAGTCGCAATTTGTTATGCGGAATTATAAATTACAGATAAAACACATTCCCTAAATGTGGTGCTATGCATTTAGAACAACATATCAAATACTTTGCAGACACTTTCACTAAGAGTAAATAAACACACAGAACGATAGATGAACTTACTTGTAATCCAAGCACTTCCTATTCTCCTTCTGTCACTCTTGTTGTAGCTCCCAATCCAACTTTGATCACCATACTAGCTCCTGCAAGTATAAACACTAAACAAAAAAGAGATTGCAATATACAAATGCCTATTTGTCTTAATCAGTTAAATTGATGAAACATGAAACATATATATCAGCTAAGAATCCATGATATGAAAAGTAGAAACATAAATAAATACATACATGGGAAAATGAGCAACAACCTTTATTAATGGATAGAAGTGGGAGGTTACAACTAGCAATAGATTTGATGTCACCATCTCCAGCATTCATCCCAGCCTCATCACAATAAACATCTCACCAACATCATATCACTCTAATCACGCACTCAATTGAGAATCCAACAACATTTCTTTACCAAATTTCTTCCTTCCCTAGCAATAGGATCTGTGCTTAATTTATAGGGCAACTGAAGGTAGATTCTCAATCAATGACTTCTAATAATAGGTAAGACATGTTCCCAAGCTCAGAGGTGTTAGATGGACACATGGATTCAAAGTTTGACACATATGGACTCTTCTAGAAGGCACTGGCCATGATGAGATTCTAGAACAATGAGAATTTCGCTCCCATTTGACCAACACACTCTTGAATGTCAGGAAGTGCTTTGCAGAGCACCCTTGAATGGAGGTAACTGCATATGTAAGCAGTTAGTCCCTTGAGAAGCTGCGTTGGTGAGCTCATATGTGAGCTCATAGGTGATATAACTCATATTTTGACGATTCATGAAGTGTTGGATTCACCTCAACACCCTCTACCATATCCATACATCACATTTCCAAAATTCTCTATGGTTTTGGCCCAAAAATTGATGGGTGTGAAACCCCAACCTTGGGTTCCAAGCCCACAAGTAACTCTTGTGGTGCTCCAACCTCCAAATCCTGAACCCTAGGGCTTGGAGTACCTCCCAATCTATTAAAAAATCAACGCTCCCTCTTAGCGAGGGACGCACTTCCAAGACTAGGAAGTAAATTATCATCATCATCACTACTTGCAACACTCACCCAAATCCTGGCGCTCACAATTGCAACAATCCCTGTAGTATGAACTATGCCTCTAGCGGAAGTGTCACTATCACTGTAATCATCCTTCTTCTTCTTCTTCTCCTGGAGTTTCTTCTACTCTCTCCATGATTTCTTATTGTAATTGGTAGGAGCACCCTTGCTCCCTACTGACCACGTGCTCTTCTTGGGCTACAAAGTTTCCCTATGAATCTGCAAGCTCTCGCTAGAACACAAATCCCTCTAAGCCTCTGGAACCTAGACCTTCTTTTTTGGAACCCGTACCTGCTCCTATGGAGCCTGCACCTGCACCTTCTTCTCTGGACCCTGTGCCTAGTCCACCTGCTTCTTCTTCTCATGATCCAAAGGCCTTTCCGTTAACCTATATATACCATTATATCTAACTCCAAACACAATAATATCGGATCAAGAACCTATGGGTTTGAGTCTTGCCTTCCCATCCCGGAAAAAGACCTCAAACCCCTTATTCTCGATCATCGAGACAGATATCACGCTGTATCTAAGTCCTGGTACAAAAAATACATCCTAAAACCACATCACCTATCCTATCTCCATCCTGAATGGCACAACTCTCGATCCTCGAATCTCCTTCTAACTCTTGTCACCCAACACTATGTGAAACTTTGAGTCCCATTCAACTAGAGTGTCGAAAACGTCAAGTGACCCTGTCATATGTTTCTTTGTATCACTATCCATGTACCATCCATCCTCATCGATAATATCATGTGAGAAATGAGAGATCATATCAAAGTCCTCCTCCTCAAATATTTTTGTGAGAGCATCTATCTCAGCAGAAGTGGAAACACCAGCGACCTGCTTCCCTTTCTTCTTCTCGTCATCTCTCGTATTCTTCATCAAACATCTCGACAAAAAATGACCCATCTCGCCACAGTTGAAACACTTTACTTTACTCAATTCCTTCTTCTACTTACTCTTCATTCGTGCTATAATTTCCATGTCATCATTTGAAGCCCTCTTCTTCGGATGAAGATCCTCGTCTCACAACTCTTCTTGAATGAATTCATCCCAAAGCCTATTCCAGTCTGGAAACTTCTATCTAGAAATGATCCCTTTGATGAAGGGCTTCCATTCCTCGATGAACCCTTTCAAAGAAATCCTCACCATACCATTCTCTGAAATAGTCAAGCTAATGGCAACAAGCTCATCTTTGACTTGAGACAACCTTGTCAGATATGAAGTCACTCCTTCACCCTACATCATCTTGGTGAACTTCAACTTATCATCCAATACCAGTACCCGGTTCTCATTCTTATTCTGGAACAAATTCTGAAGAGCCATCCACATCTCATGTACAATGTTATTCATAGACAAATGAGGTATTAGGGGATCCTTCACACCATCAAGGATGATCAATATCACCCTCGTATCTGAATCCTTGTACACTTCCAGCTCCTTTGGGTCTGTTGGCTTCTTGATGGCTTTCTCTGTGAAGTGCCAGATCTTGTTGACCTAGAAGAATGACTTGATCCTTTCCTTCCATAGACTATAGTTGGACAACTCTTATAGCCTATCCTCAGACCAAAGAATAACATGCAACTTCGACATTGTAGTGATCCCTTCACCTACAATGTGACCAACTCCCTTTGAAATTTTACTTCGACGTGCACTCTGATGATTCACTGTCTTCCAAAGTATATCAGACATGCTCTGATACCATGTTGAATTTCCATGACCCTGGTGTATAGGATAAAATATTGAAATCTCTAACGCTACCAAACCAAGAATCTCAACAAAGCTACTTAGCAAAACAAAACAATATAATGCAGTACACCAATCACGTGCACAAAAAGAACAATAAAAACAATATATGTAACCCAAATTAGTTATATTATCAACATATAATACAAAAATCTAGGGATCTCGTTGCTTCCGATCTACTCTCTAGTTTCCCCTTAGTCCATCAGGAACCAACACATAGAGACTCCAGGAGGGCTTCCACCTATCACTGTTGCAAGTCACTTTTGTTACAATGAACACAAGCTGATCCAATCTGCTCCTCTAAGTTGGACAATACCTGAGCTCCAATATGCCAAACTAGTAGCTTCTTTTGTCCATCAAAAAGATACACATTGGACTCAACTCTTCACCCAACTTCAGTTGTCAAGCTCCATTTATGACTGCTTGTCAAGGGCTACTCTTGGACATCAACACATCTCCTTCCAACAATACAATGATGCCAAATACCTCTGTCAATAATCCACTGTAGAATATGCTCCTAGTTAGGGTTTCTAACCACCCAAGTCAATCCTAAAACATGGCTTCCACAAGTTGCATCTAACCTTTCCACACTAGGACAACCTTCCAACTAGCAACAATTCAACATAAATACAACATACACATACCTCTTTGACTGTTGCAACACTACTGCAATTTAGGCTCCTGGTTAGGGAAAAATGATAGTCCTCATCAGCCCACCCAAACTCTTCCAAATAGCCTCAAATTGTTGCGACCTCTCTTCTTCTTCTGCCTGGGCTTGACTGCTCCCTAAAATATAGTCTCAACCCTCATTAAATCTACTCAAAACAGGCCTGCGACCTCTTGAAATATTACAATCACCCTGTACCCTTCAAATAGAGAGAGAACCCATCCTTAAGTCACACCAAACTAGCCTAGAAATCCTCTAGGAGTTGCAACTTGCTTGCTCCTCTACTCGACCTGCCCAAACAGTCGAGGAAAAGATACAATCATCTCTCCTCCACCTTCATTAGGGCTCCATATCTTTGTAGCTACTTCACAAGTCGTATCTCTATGAATTGTAGCACACAGGATGAGGAAATAACATCACAACACCTTGTATTTATAGACTTTACAAGGGCTCCATGAATTCACCAATAAACATGTATTTTGGACTTAAAATTTCAAGCCTACACGGCTTAATTGTCCAAAAATCCATTGTCAACTTCAAAATTTCATAACTCACTAAGGACAACTCAGATTTTGACAATTCTCAAAACGTTGGATTCTCCTTAATGCCCTCTATCATCTCCATCCATTACATGTCAAAAATTTTCCATGGATTTGGCCCAAACATCGATAGGTGAAAAACCCCAACCTTGGGTTCCAAGCCCACAAATGACTCTTGTGGTGCTCCAACCTCCAAACCCTGAACCCTAGGAGTTGGAGTACCTCCTAAGCTACTCAAAAATCAAGATTATCTTGCTTGAATGATGCATTCTTGTTCATATTTGAGATTGATGAGGTGGATTGTTGTGATCTTGAATGTAGCATTGCAAACCGCCTTTTGGATTCAATGTGGAGTGCATTTCTAGATTGCATGTTCAAGCTTAATGAATTGACATTTCCAACTCTCAAACCTAAGTCAAGTATATATACAACCAACATTATATTCTTGATTGAATTGGCTATGAACAAGGGTGGCTTAGTAACCATTGTGAGTATGGGTGCGCCCTCACTCAAGGTATGCATATATAAACTTTGTACACTCATGTACAAGTAGCTTACCTTGTTGCAATAATGGGTGATGGCACCAAGAATTCCTTTCATGGAAAAATTGTGTGCGTGTGTACCTCACCAATGAATTATTAGTGCTAGTGAGGAATGGAGAGAGATTGATTGACAAGTTAAAAAAATCGAAGGCATCTGGCCTGATTTCCTTTTTAACCCATTGACCAAAATTTTATGAAAAACCTTCAAATGAGGTGTTACCTAGCATTATCATAAGGTTAAAGGAGTGGATTCAGTGGAGAATTCGTTATTGCAGTTTTTGGTGGTAACCTTGGCCAAGCTGGAGGCTCTCCACATTTGTCCGAACCATGTGGTCTTCACTGGGGGAAAAATACCAGACCACGTGGGTTCATATTGGGGGATTTATATTGAGGAAAAAATGACATAATATATTGGGGGATATATAGGGGGTAAAGGGTTTTTATATTGGCTGGTATAAAAAATGGAGCTCAAAGTTAATGAAAAATTATAAAGGGGTATAAAAAATGTTAATGAAAAAATGGATACCTACAATATCTAGTGAAAGTAAGGGGTTTTTAAATTGGGAAAGTGTATTGGGTTTATATTGGTAGGGGGTTAAATAATGTGATTTTTAGAGGCATTTTCCATTATGTAGTCAAATTAAGGGTATTGTTTAGTGTGCCATGAACACACGTAATATGTTAGAGGTTAATTGAGTGAAGCCCCGTGGTCCAAACTTTTTTTTAAAAGCCTTACAAGACTAGAATATCAACATTGTGAATCAAACCATGTGTTTTGGCTATTACAGCACTTTGCAATGGGCTTTAGAGCTAGAGTTACTTCTTTTGTGCCTAGAGAACAAACTTCAATTTTTGACCTTTTAGTGAATTGAGAGCAGGCCTTTATGGCTTTGTTTGTAATTGATCTACCATGCTTTAATGCAAGTTATATATATATATATATATATATATATATATATATATATATATATATATATATATATATATATATATATATATATATATATATATAAGGTAGTCTTAGTCAATTAGGTTTAACTAAAATAGTTTGGAGAAATGTTGTTTTTTCAGCTGTGGTTCATGGTCACTAAGTGGCCGCTACATCCACGGGTAATAATCCGGTAGATCCACCCGAAGGGATCAGCCGTCGGCTTTAATTTCGGGGCCTAACCCCAAGGGCGTCGAGGAGATTTGACCCCGTGACCTTCCATATGGCAAGGTACTTTAGCAACGGAAACTCGACCATTTGAGCTATCCCTTGGGGATTTTGGAGAAATGTTGTTGTCCTCCTCACTCAAGTTCAATTCATACATGTAACATATTGATCTTATAATGAATATTTTTATAATAAATCCAAGCCTTATTGTCTTCTTATTCCTTAAAACTAAAACATGTATAATTGAAAAAAATAAAAACTCACTCCCCTTCATCTCTATATAAGAACGAGTTAGTTCTTCAGTGCCTCTTCGTTACATTTTAACTAATTGTGTGAAAAGAACCCAAAAAACCCATATACAAGCCTTAAAACCAATATACAAGCATTAAGCATAATGAAATCAAGGTTCTTACAAGCCCTTTTTAACCCATTTTCATTGTTCCATGAAAACAAGCAAGCTTTTATTGGACTAGGTCAACAAAATATCATTAAGGAATTCAAACTTAAAGCAAGAAAAATGTTAAATTCAAACATCTAAGCATAATAAGGGTTAAGGCTAGTGCATTTATCACTTAGAAATTCATATTTAAGCGTGACATGGCACAAAGCCAAACACCTTATCGCTAAGGAACTCACATCTAAACATGATTAGGGTTAAGGCCATTGCCTTATCACTCAAGAATTCACATATGAGTGGGATAGGTGTTAAGGTTAATGCCTTGTGGCCAAGGAATTTACATATGAGTACAATAAGGGTTAGGGCCAATGCCTTATGGCTGTGGAATTTAGATTTGAGCGTGATAAAGGATAAAGTCTACACCTTATCGCTAGGAAGTTCAGATTCAAGAGCGAGCGATATGGGAAAGAAAGGAATTGTTTTTAATGTCAATATTTTTTTTGAGTTTAAAGAAATTTAATCGAAAAAATTTACCAAAAAATCTCAAAAAACTCTTTGAAACTCAAAGAAATTTGATAAAAAAATCCACCGAAAATTTCGGAGAGCCAAAGGGTTGAGACTTGAGCCATATAACAAAGGTACAATGCCACGTGGTCCGGGGCCACGCCGACGTCGTATGGGCATTATGACATCACAAAGCAAACGCACGTGAAAGTACGGTAGACTTTTGAGGTAACTGAAAAAGTTGAGACCTTTAGAGGGCATCTAGAAGTAGGGTTTGTTATATTATTATTTTTTGTTTATATGTTTAGAAGTTTCTTTTACAATTTAAGTGTTTGGATTTTTTCACAAATCATATCAAAAGTCTTAAGCATAATAATTTTTTTTTTTTTTTTTTTAATGTTATTGATATTCCTATTCAGATAGGACAAGGATATTTTTGGGAGTTTATATGCGGTGGTTGGAGGTGTTGCTCTCGAATCTTGATACCAAGAAGTATTCTTTACAATATAAAGCCCAAGTTTCAGTACTTGTTCAAATATTCTTAATGCTACCAATATACCTATTTGAGGTGAAGAGTATACATTGGCCATTATAATATATTGTTCTTATTATTATTATTTATTTTTTTAAATATTGACAAGTCCAAAATATCTATTTTTTAATTTAGTTGTTTTAAATTTAAATTTAGAAATGACAAACTTGGGCTCATATATATAGAAATTTTGTTTGTTTCTAAATGGCTCTCGATATCTTTATTTTCCATATTTTATTTTTATAAATTACACAAATTATTTTCCATATTTTATTTTTATAAATTACACAAATTTGTTGCCATTGAAACTATATACATATTTAGAATGTAAATTTTTATAGTTCAAATTCATATTATTGAAATTTTTTTGGAAAAATTATATATAAAAAATTGCAATCACTATATATATATAATTTGTTTTTTTCTTGGCATATGTCATAATGTTAAAATACATATATCTTTTATTCTTATTCTAACTTTTTATCAACTTACTCATTTTTAGAAATAGTAATATGTTGCATAATACCTAGGAAGATTATTTAATTATGTCAAAACTCCATATCTTAAACTAAGACGTGACTTTTTAATTTCAAGGCTAGAAATTATGCTTTGGGAAAAATTGTATAAAAAATATAACCTACAAATTATCTTGGCCGAAACTAATAAATTGAGATGTGAAGTGGATATAGTAGATGTGATGTAGTAACTACTAGTAAGTCTAAATAATTTTCTCCTACATAAGTGCTGGGGAAAACATAAATAATAGTGAGAAGTTTATGTAAAAAATTGTTTTAATTAAGGTGGGAAGTGACTAATTATAAATATGTTATTTACCAACTATTTTCAAGGATTTTATATTTGTTCCTGCAAAGTTTAAGAATATAAAAAGTCACTACACAAATGTATAACCAACCTAGACCCATCTTAACTCGAGATCTACCAAGTGGAGAGAGGGATCAAATCTCTTATCTCTAAAAGAGGTTTGCATATCAAGAGATTCGATCCCTCTCAAGGCTTGGTAGATCCATAACTAGCAATTGCACCAGATGTTGCAAAGGAAACGTCGTAAGTCGATAATATAATATGGAATTTGCATTAAGAATAAAATTTTGTTTTGCATTTAAGACGGGGTTGTACTCATCATTAATAAAATATGTATTAGAAACAAAAACACCTCAATTAGATGATTTTGTCTGTTATTTTCTTGCAAATGTGAAACTTCTTCTTCTTTTTCCTTGTAATAAGTTGTTAAATGCCATACTTACCATAAATATTGAATCCTTGGCATATGAATGGCGTGAGTGAGATCTAGGGTTTTTGCAAGTGCATAAGATAGCTTTGTAAATGTGGGGAAAAGGAAAATTGGGCTGGAGAAATTGGAGAAAAGGTCAACATCGGAGGTCTAAAATCATCAAGTAGCTTATCATTTTTTAGTTCTTCATTATAATTCCCTCATTTATAGATTCAATGGGGTTTGGCCCAAATCAGATGCTTTGCATTAGTGGATCTACACCTTGTGGTAAAAAATATATGATATTTAACTATGTTCTAAAGGTTTTTTCATTGTACAATTTGAATCATAGCAATACAACTTGAGGTTGGGTTTGTATAAATTAATGGGCCAACATTGATATTCACACTCATCTCATAATTATAAAATTTATGATGGAAAATTTTGAATCTAAAGGCTACAAATGTGTCTTGGAAATGATTTGGATTGAATACTCAATCTTGTGTTACACCATCGCAAACCATCATAGGAATACAACTTGAGGTTGATTTTGTATAAATTAATGGGTCAACATTGATATTCACACCGATCCCATAATTATACAATTTATGATGGAAATTTTTTAATCTTAAGGCTACAAATGTGTCTTGGAAATGATATGGATTGAATACTCAATCACATGTTACACCATCCCAAACCATCATAGGAATACAACTTGAGGTTGGTTTTGTATAAATCAATGGGCCAACATTAATATTCACACCCATCCCATAATTGCAAAATTTATGATGGAAATTTTTGAATCTCAAGGCTACAACTGTTTCTTGGAAATGATTTGGATTGAATACTAAATCTTATGTTACACCATCCCAAACCATCATAGGAATACAACTTGAGGTTGGTTTTGTATAAATTAATGGGCTAACATTTATATTCACAACCATCCCATAATTATAGAATTTATGATGGAAATTTTTGAATCTTAAGGCTACAAATGTGTCTTGGAAATGATTTAGATTGAATACTCAATCCTATGTTACACCATCACATTTCCTCTTAAGAGTGTGATATGAAGAAAAATAGTCTTGATATACAAGAAAGTGAATGTCATTTTATTATGGAGACATTTTTGGAAGGAGATATTGTTCTTTATGCTATGGTTTATTTTCTTAACTCCAAGCTTGGTTTAGCCTTTCTCTATATACATAAGGAAAAAATACAAAGTAAAATCACAAATTGAAGTTATAGTTTTATATTTTATAATTACAAAATTTAGTTTCTTATTAAAATATTTTACACACATTTATTTATTAAAATAAATTCTATTGTGAACATTTTTTCTCCTACAACTTCATTAATAAAGGACCTAATGCCAAATTGAAATATTACTTAAGTGAGAACTAATATAATATATCAAAGTGATTTTTTTTTTCTTAAAAAAAAAAATTATACAAATTCACTTTAGTTGAGAATTGAAACACTTTTAATGAAAATTTAATTTACAAATTATTTGTTTTATATGTGGTTCAATTTCCACTACCTATTATGTCCAAACCTCATGGAGAGTTATTAAACTTAGAAGCCAACTTTAGGTAAATAAACATTCACTTGAGATAGATTGGACAAACAAAAAAATTATAATCCTAAAATTCTCTTACCTAATCCTCTTTTTAAATATATATTGGATTTCCATTTATTAAAAACAAAAAGCAATATTAAGAACCTTCTAAAGTTATAAAAAGTAACTAACATGAAAAATAAAAATAAAAAACTCTCAGTGACAACATAAAAAATGTTACTTTTAGTTGAATTATTAAAAAAATAAAAAGTGATAATAACTCTACATGTTATATCATTAAAAAAATCAATTAAATTTCTACAAATTTACTATTTTTCACAATAAAATTCGGAAAAGTTTACAATTTTTTATAAAGGTATAAGACAAAGTAACAAATTATAAAAGCACAAATATAAAATATGATACTTTAGAAAGTATGATACTTTAGAAAGTGGAAAATTAAAAATATCTTTCATAATATTACAACAATTTACATAAAATGTAGTTAAAATATCTTAATTTCAAAATATTTATATCTTAATCAGGTCATTATTACTATAAAATTTCTAGGCTTTATTTATGCATACATTTGATTCTGTCCAGGCTCTATGTATGTATACATTTGGCCAGGGAAAATTTTAGGGGCTAATATTCGTAGACGGGCTAATTTTCGATGTTTTTTCAAAAAAAAAAGGATTCGCCAATTCCCATTTTTTCCTAAAAGTGATTCGCCCAAATTTTATAAGAACAAATTATTTTACCTTAAAAATCGCCAAAATTTTATAGAGACTATATAAAATCATTAGAAGTTTTAATATTTTTACTAAAATATCATTGAGAATTTTATAGTTTGTGTATTTTGGATTAGTAAGATTCGCCAAGGTTTCTAATATTTAATATAAGTTTCCATCCTTAAAATTTTCCCTGCATTTGGCTCAATTGATAAAGAGTTTATCCATTGTTAATAAGTCTATGATATCTTCAAACTGATTTGATACAAAAAGGTAAAAATTGGTTTATATAAGAGGAATATAAAAATGATCATTAGGGCAATTTTGAGGTCTAAAATGGGTCTCCCAAGAAAAATGTACAACCAAAATAAACTTTATAAGGACCAAAAAGATTCAATATGATGATGTCAACCATGGGGGATGATTCACCAATTTTGGAGTAAAAAAGTCAAAATATTAAAAAATAATAAAATAATAAAACAACTTTTTCAACTCATATTTTGAACTTATCTCCCTATTTTTTTACTCAAATTTCAAGTGGAAGTACTCATTGGATGTAAAATTTAATTCCTCATTCGAGTGCCCATGTTGCATACTTTCGATGGAATCTACTATGCAAAAAATGAGAAATACATGAAAAAACGTGATTGCAATCACGTTTATCATGTATTTCTCATTTTCCATGTAGCAGGATCCATCGAAATTATGCAACATGGGTACTCCTTTGATGAGCAATCAAATTATGTATTCGACGAGTGTTCCTACTCAAAATTTGAGTAACCCCATAGGGAGATAAGTTGAAAATACGAAGAGAAAAAGTAGTTTTTTGCTTTTTCCCTCTAAAATTTGATGATGTAATCTAATCTTATTTTATTATTTCCAATATTATTTTATAATTTCCTTAGGAGGCCCATTTTAGACCTAAAAATTCCCCTAATGAATCTCATCATGCAAGTATAAATTGCATTTCTTAACTAACTCGAACTTCCAATACAATCTAAAAAGAAAATTCCATTTTATCATTTATGAAAAAAATCCATTTCATCATTACTTCATTACTTTCATAATACTTTCATAAATACGATAGTTAAAAGAAATAAATATTAAAAAAAAAAAATCATATGAGAAGAATCTGACTACGCATGATCTGGTACCAAAAAGGTAAAAATTGTTGATATGACAAGAATATAAAAATTATAATCTCATCTAAGTATAAACTACATTTTTTTTAACTAACTCTAACTTCCAATACAATCTAAAAATAAAATTTCCTTTCATCATTGCTTTAATAAATAAATAGAATAGTCAAAAGAAATAAGGATTAAAATAGGATAGTTAAAAAAAATAAAGAATAAAAAAAATCGTATCAAAAGAATCGGACCACACATCAAAAAAGTGAATAGGACGCCATGCTAAAAATGTAGTTTTCAACTGGTATGGTGCTTCCATTCCATTAGGTTGAGCCACAAATATCATTCATTCACACCACATACCTGTGAATTATTTAGGGCTTTGTAGGAATCCCGTGAAGGCACATCTAATAGATTTTTCTAAAATCATACTCGCCACGAAATCTTGTATTTTGAACACTAAAAAAATCTACGTTCGTATCTACAATCCAAGGAAATAAAAAGAAATCATGACATACTAGAATAATGACAATCACATCATAAAACATCACAAAACAAATAATAAACCATGAACTGTGACACGGAAGAAGATTAAGTAATTGTGAATTACATTTTGAATTGATGATGAATAGTACTGTTCAAAATATTCGTAAAACAAATAATCCATTTAAATAGATAAATTAACTATCTAAAAAAACAAATAAACATTACTCCATTTTGATATCACAAATTGTCCATTGTCTAAAAAACCAAATAAACATTAATCCATTTTGATATCACAAAATTTCATTTCAATAGCACAAATTTCCATTCGATGTTTGATATCAGTAGTATTGTAATTACTGGATATTCGCTCCATGGAAAGAGTAGCCACACATACTCGTGAGACACCATGCAGCTTGCAGGTGAGTTAATTATGTAATGCCATATATAGTTTTATTTTCCGATTTCACTTATTGTTGTAGAATAAGCTTATATTTTCTTTGTTATAACAGATAGACGTATGGTCACAATTTTATTTTATTGATCTTGACCTCCAGTAGTAAAGAAGACCTCCATTGGAGACAACTTACTTCTCGTACTCACACTGTGCTTCCATTCTGTCTTCGAAGGGATCATCATTGGTGTTGTAGACAAGTCTCCCCTTCCCTCCTCTCAGCGTTTATGAAATGTTCCACGTTCAATTTCTCCTATTTTGAGATTGAGATTAATGAAATTTTCCTTATTTTGAGATTGAGATTAATGAATAACTGAATGTAATGTTGTGTGATTAAAAAAATGGAGGCTGATGCAAACCCTGTACCCTACAATGTATACAAGTGAGAAAATTTAAAATAATAGCTAGGATCTATTTATGAAGAAAAAATAGAATTATAGAACCTTAAAAGAACTGGAATGTGTTACCTGTAGCAGCACGACTAGTGAACAAGCTAGAATTTGGCTGCATCTTCGAACCGGTTGAAACCGAGAAGGGTTTGATACCATGTTTAGTAAAACGATGAGGAATAGCCACCAACAAATGAGAAGGTGCGAAACCCCAAGTGTGAAAGTGAGGTTTGAGAATAGCCGTGACTTTCACACGTGCAACCAAACCAATTAGAGTTATTAGAACATAAAGAAAGAGTATATATTTTTGGTCTAGCATTTTCCAAAATCTACGCTTGAGTTAGTTAATTAGTTAGTTTAGGGAAAATGAAGGAGGCAGTGGATCTAATGGCCTAAAACATTTCAATCGTCTAACATTTGATCCAATGGCACAAACAAGAACACAGTGGCAACTAGGAAAGTTGTTTTCAAATAAAAACGCCTTACAACGTAATTATGATGGATCTAGGTTAGTTTAATTCACCCCTTTAAATAGGTTATGTTCCACATGAATACCATGGATTCTAAATACCATGGGTCATTTTTATTTTTGTTTTATTCGGACTTGGTAGATCCATAATTACGATGGATCTAGGTTAGTTTAATTCACCCCTTTAAATAGTTTACGTTCCGCATGAATACCATGGGTTCTAAATACCATGGGTCATTTTTATTTTTATTTTATTTTTATAAGGTTATTTTTATTTTATTTTGACGGAGTTAAAATGTTTACATTACATTACATTAATATTTTTAATTTATTTATTTTTATTTATTTTTAATTTTGTGTAATTTGACTTAGCGCCTCTCGACCCAAAAATCATGCTTGAATATTGCCACCATATCCATAAACTAAATCATGGGCGAATATTTTCATATCCATAAATTATGGCATAAATGTGAGATAGTTATCACATGACATTATATTGTGGAAAGGTTAAAATATGACCTTCTAGTTTTGGTCCAATCAACTATTTGAAAAATAGTTTTTTTTTTTAATAATGTCAAAAAAAAGTATTTATTTTTCAAAGTAAAACATTAGAAGTTGCATTGGTAAATGCTAAATTGATAGTGATTTACAAACAAATTGATTTCTAGATTTCTGCCTTGGAAGAGACTAATAAAAATAAATACATTATATTTTACATAAAAATTAAAATACCATTATTTAAAAAATCAAATTTCACATAATTTTACAACAATCTAAAAACAAAAACTATATATTTAGAAATATAATTTATTTCCACACTTTTCATCTTTTTTTTTTTTTTTTTTTTTTTTTTTTTGAATAAGGCTACTTCTATATTGATACAAAATAGTGTTACATAGAGGCCGAAGCCTCGAGAATTCCAGCCCATTGATGCAGCATTCTCGCTTTGCTAACTGGACATTGAGCATCACAAAAATTTAGAAGAGGACTCTGTAAACTTTGTAGAACAGTTCGACTGTCTTTTACTGACAAGTATTGGACTTCTATGACCTAAATTAGAACAGACCTGGAAAATAATACCCCTGTGGAGTAGGCCTTAGTAGCCAGATTTTTACAATTTCGTATCATAATTTAACAAAAAAAGACTGTATCAACCTGTGACTAAAATCTTGACCTGGACATATAACAGAGTGGACATATAATAGCAAGTAGTTCCCACGCAGGGGAGACCATCCATAAACCAAAAGGAAACCCATAAGAGCAGTAGCAGAAATAGACATTGACAAAGTGCTGAAGAAAGACACCTTCGAGATGACGAGAGCCAAAATGTAGTAGCGCCGCGCTGGAACCACATTACTGTTCAGTGGGAGGATCTTCCTCTACAATAAGACATCCGAATTTGTAGGGGTCCTCATCAGCAGGAGGTGGAGCATCATGGCGCTCTTGGTCCTCATCAGGTGGAGCCGAAGGGTTGGCCTCATCGTCCAAGTTAACAGCTTTGTCCAGAGTAGAAGCATTCTGCAGAGAATCCGCCTGAAGATTGCGTTGCTCTGTCCCCACAATGGGTTCCAGAGAAGCCACCGAGGCGGCGCGAAACTGGTTCGAAGTATCCTGATCAGAGGGGGCAGCCTGAATGTCAATGGTGACTGTAGCCAAGAGAGAAGTGTTGTTGACGCTGCAAGGGAAGTGGAAGCGCGCATGGTGGGATTGAGCCCGAGAGGAAAGGCGGAAGTGCCCTGCAGGATTGAATCGATTCCGGCCTCTGCCACGGCCTCTGCGCGGAGCAGGAATGCGCATAGGGCCAAATTCTGAAGAATACGAAGAGGAGTCGGAATTGGAAGATGAAGACCTGTTTATGGCACGCCCCACTACCCCCGCGCGCCTGCAACGCATCCGTGGTCGTAATCGAGGCATGGATTGAGCAATAAGGACTTGCTGCTGACAGGAGTCGATGGAGGGCGAGCACAGAAGTTTGCAGGTGGCGCTGTTCGTGAAATGGTAGCCTGGTAAGATGTCAATACAACAATTGATAATGCAGCGAACCCCCGTGCTGGTGCGTGAGCAGCGCTCAGCTGCAGCAGAGGAACAACTAGCTCGGATGGGCGGAACACACAAACAAATTCCAGAATCCTCCATCGTTGATGTTGAAATGCTCGGGTATCGGGGATAGAGCTCCCCTGCTTCTTCATTTAATGGTCGGACAGAGTCATTTAAGTTTCTATGCATGCGAGGGTGGGTGGCGGTGGTGGTGAGCCACGCGCCGACCCATGTGCCCCCCTGTGCACCATTAATCACCCAATCCACCCGCATCCGGGACACACTTTTCATCTTTTTATATCATATTCAAATTCATTATAAAAATACATGAAATTATCTCTCTGATTATAATAATAATAAAAAAAACTAACAAACTAAATAGTCTACGAACCAGCCTAGATCCATCTTAAATCCGGATCTACCAAGGGTTGAGAGGGATCAAATTTCTTTTCACTCTAAAAGAGGTTTTTATATCAAGAGATTTGATCCCTTTTGGGGATAGGTAGATCTAGATTTAAGATAGTTCTAGGCTATTTTAATTCCTCCCCTTTAAATAGCTACATTCCACATGAATGGCATGGGTCAATACCATGGACACTTTTTAGTTTTACTATTATTTTATAAGGTTATTTTTATTTTATTTTGATAGAGTTAAAATGTTTAAATTACATTACATTAATCTTTTTATTTGATTTAATTTAATTTTTATTTTTATGCAATTTGACTTAGTCAAAATGTTAAACATTACATTACAACATCTCTAGCATATTTAATTTTATTGCTAGAGATGCTCCCGAGACTATTATGGAAGAGATGTTGTAATGTCCTATCATGTAAATGTTTAGACTTTGTCAAATTATATAAAAATAAAAATTAAATTAAAATAATTAATAAATTTAAGATAAAATAATCAATTGCATGTTTTGTTGGTGGTTTAATTTAATTGTCGCTTTGCCAATGGTATATATATATATATATATATATATATATATATATATATATATATATATATATATAACTGCTCATATTTATTTTTAATTCGGGATGTATCTAGCGTTAAGAAGTGCAAACCTATTTTAAAGTAAAAATAAAAATGATTCCTCTTAGTTCTTGTAGATCCAAAATTAAAATGAATTAAACTAGTATATTAACAATAAATTAAATTTATCCATAATGTATAACTAAATGAATTTTTGTGAGATTTATTCCTTGTAAAATTTCAAAATTTAAATAAAAATCCATTATTAAAATAGGATTTTCCAAAATTTATATAAACTCAACTAAAACACAATAAACTACATTTAAAAAAACCCAATTAAATAATTTGAAAATGATAATTTATAGATTGAATAATTACATTCCATTAAAAAAATGTTATGGTTGACTTGCATGTGAAGTGAAGTGAAGTGAGTACTCTTTTCAAGTTTTCCTTAAAACCCTTATTTTGTATGTGAAATGAAGTGAGTACTCATTTCAAGTTGTCCTTCAAATGTTTATTTTGTATGTGAAGTGAAGTGAGTACTAAAGATTATTACCGAAATAATTTTACAAATTTATATGATGAATCATAGAAGCTTAGATTCCAAAAATATGAAGTGAGTACTCTTTTCAAGTTGTCATTCAAATCTTTCTTTTGTCCACATTTTTATTAATTTATTATTAAGTAATAATAAGTATGAGTTAGTGAGTACTCTTTTCAAGTTGTCGTTCAAATCCTTATTTTGTCCACATTTTTATTAATTTATTATCGAGTAATAATAAGTATGAGTTAACGGTTTTTAGTTTGAGTGGTTGAAATGGTGGTTTGACATTTCATTTATTATAGTTAGAAAAACAAATAAGTTATATTTTTTTTATATATGGCTTGTGACATTTTAAAAATAAATTATAGACTACAATTTTTTGATATATGTGATTTGCCTAAAATGAAGTACATATTTTTGATATATGTAGCTTGGTAGTTGATGCATTAATAAAAAATAGATGTACATCATAATCATCTCTATTATGGATCATTGAATTATATATATCAAAATTATATAGGGGGGAGGTTTCTATTGTTGTGCAAGGACCACTAGTATTTATAGTACTGGTCCCACACATCCATTAAAAAAAAAAAAAAAAAAAAACATCATAATCTCACTAAAATATGCACATAAATACTTTATATTAAGTTATATAAGTTATATAAATATGTCCAAAATGGGCCCAGATTTTAATTGGACCAACAACTGTCAAACACCAAGCCTTAACATCACAAGTTGACAATACCTACTGTCTCAAGTACCTCGAGTTTTGAATTACCAACTAGGTCAAAACGCACTACAAAACATTACATTGCTTTCCATCCAAAAGTACACCTATCCCATCAAACAATCACCCATTGATTTTGCATTGGAGCAACACATCCCATTAATGGGTAACACCTGCAAAAGAATAGGTGAAATGTGTGTCAGCCATATGTACATGTGTGTTTAACCATTCAACCTACTGAAGACATTAAATGACACCATTCAATTTAGGAAATAGTTCACCCAAACCTTTCAATTCAAGTATTAAACACAACAACCCTTTCAATTCAGGAATTAAATTCAGGAAAGCATTTCAATCCAGGAATTAAATTCAGAAAAGCACAATAAAGCACAAGGATCAACCATGAAATCTTATCAGTCATTGGATCATGTACAAATCAATCCACAACACATATTTGAATTTGGGAGATGGAAATCCATGCCAGTCTTCCCTACCAATTAAATTATAGATCACAAAACTATAAAACATCAACCCTTACTATTTTTCATTTGAAACAATCATTCTACTCATCAAATGTTGCTGACATACAATCATAGTGTTCACATACAATCAAACTTTTCAGACAATGTTCCATTCATTCTGCAAACATACAATCGAAGTATTTAGACAATGTTACATTCATTATATTCATCAGCTGCTGGAGACATACAGACAGAGTGTGTGCACAATGTTACATTCATTCTCTTCATTGGTTGCTAGAGACATACATGTTTTTGTTGAATAATGTTATTATATTGAGTACTTTATCATTATTTTAGTTGAGAAACCATGTTAAGCTTATAAGTTATAGATCATATACATGCTAGTATATGATTATTGGAGCTTAGTTCAGTAAATTTATGGCTTCTATTCTCACATCCTAGATAAATCAATCAAGGAAATCCCACAAGCATGCAAGAGAAAGCTAGAAATTGTGTAAAAATATGAAGTGTTGGCAATGAAGGCAGAGATCATAATTCCACAGATAGATAGATAGATGGAAACAGACTGTTCATAATTCCACAGATAGATAGATAGATGGACACAAACTGCACTCATCCAGAAATTAGGAAGCTGCTCAATTTAAAAACTTTCAGCTTCTATTTCTAAGACCTGTCTTTGTTTCTAAGTTCTATTTAAGGTCTAAATAGAAGGATCACGAATAAAACAGATCTCATGCAAATACTCTTATAATTCCATTTACAACACAATCAGTGAACTTCTAGTTTATGTTTTAGAAGAGTAAATCAAGGCTTCAACATAGTTAAACCTACGCTAAGAGGTTGAGATCATGAAGAGACTAAGAAGCATTGTTTATAGTTCCTTATTACCACTATAGGGGTTCGAAATCTAGAAATATGAAGTTTGAATTTCAGAGGTATATATATAGAGAAATCTCTTCATTCTTGTTCAAAAATCTAGGAAGGTATAAGGCTCACCATTACGAAGCATAGAAGCATAATTAGGATTGGTTCATCATTAGGAAGCATAGAAGCTTAATTCAGACTAAGAAAAGTGAAGATTCAACATCAACTTGGGACTCTGCAAATAAATCATAAGCTCAATAAATATTCAGAAACACACATATATGCAATATATTTAAATTTTGACAAAAACTCTTTTTGGCCAAGTTTTAGCAGAGTTATTTAGCATTTCAAAAAAATGAACTCACAGTTTTTTCACTAAGTTTTTGACATTCACCCCATTCGAAGGAAGCTTTTCATATGTTTTCAACATAAAAGTTTCTTACCAGGTAGAGTATGACTCAAAAGAATTTGAGATTTTGGCAATTCAAACTACTATGTTAGAAAATACCATAATCCTACTAGTATTGACTCTTGAGAAAGGTTTTAAGTTGCTCTATAATCCAGTGCTTCTGTAAGTTACTCTAACATTTAACCATTGTAAGCTGTCCAACAATGAGCAATGTGTATCACACATCATGTCATTCCATTTCTTATACCATGTCATATACCATACATCTTATTTCATTTCATTTTATTTGGCACTACTACATATACAAGAAGTTCTTTTAGAGGAACCTAGTTGTGCTAGAGTCTAGTTTTCCTCTGCCACTAGTACAAAGGCTACAATATGAACTTAACCATAAACTATGAATGACCTATCTTGTTAGATTTTCTTTCCAATTCAATACCTCTATACCAGTGCAAAGGCTTCAATATGAACTTAACCAAAAACTATGAATGTCCTATTTAGTTGGATTTTCTTTCTAAGTCAATACCTTTATGGAAGTGACTGTAAAAATCAGCCTTAGAGAACTTGTGTGTAAAGAGTTGCATAAAACATTAAACCCTTTCCCCCAATAGATGGAATTTGACAAAGTCACCAAACTTTTCTTAATGAAGCCAAAAAGCATGTGTTCAATTCGAGAGGCCAATTCCATTTCGAAGATGATGAACTTTATTTATAGCAACTCCAGACCTCATGTACTCTCGGTTGACTACTTTCATGGCACCTATAAATGGATAGAAGTTAGAACTATATCTATGCCAAGTTTTTTTTACTACAGTTACTTTAGCTCTAGATTTCCCCTAAGTCACTGTGTTCAACGAACAAAATCATTGAAGTTCGAAGTAAGGCTCAAAACAAGACTAGTGAGCATTTCCTTACAATATTCCATTGTTCCCACAACCACACACACAGATCAATCTCTCTTTAAAACTCTCTAAAACTATTATGCCAACAAGTATATAATAGGGGTTGAACTACCTTGAATAAAACAAATCTCATGCAAACACCCTTAGAAGTCCATTTACAATAGAAGAAGTCAACTCCTAATTTCTGTTTTAGAAGAGTAAATCAAGTCTTCAACATATTTAAACCTCACACTTGTCAAATTCCAATCACAAATCAGATGAGGGTTACACTTGTCTCTTGCACAATTCAAAGTTCAACTTTCCCACTGAAAATAGAACTAGTCTGTAAGGTTCTGGGGAAATATTTTCCCTATGTTTTTTTTAGTCCACTAGGGTTTTCAAGAAAGTTTATTTCTGTTCAAAATAAAAAATGCACAAGTTTCCTACACAAATGCAAGATTTCACAACAAACAATGGAAGATGCCATGTTGCTTTCAACCATGTTGTTAACAGTCAATAGGTATCACTTCCCTTTCTCACGTTGATATTAGAAGTCATACATCATTGAAATAAAATATAGTGAAAATCATTCAATAATTCAAAGTAAGAATGTAATCCAAATTCAACTGTTCAGGTAAATCAGGTTTGTTCCACTGCAATGTCAATTAATTCACAAAATTCTTCATTGATATGAATGGATTACTAGGTTTGGTTTTATCATTAAGATAAAATCCTTGCTGCTAATACAATATATACTTAGATGCAACCTGAACTCTTTTGAGTAAAATATCAAGTTTCCTACACAAATGCAAGAGTTCACAACAAACAACATAAGATGCCATGTTGTTAACAATCAATAGGTATTACTTATATTTTACATGCCAATATTGGAATTCATACATAAATATAGTTTACTCTATACAATTGTGTTGTAATACTTATAAAATTTCTTACTCATGTTGTACTCAAATACAATTTTAAATCAAAATTTCATGGTAAATATGTAGGTTGTTGGAGCCATGCTAAGAGTTTCTATTGCAGATCGG
Source organism: Pinus albicaulis (assembly GCA_034641835.2). NCBI lineage: Eukaryota > Viridiplantae > Streptophyta > Pinopsida > Pinales > Pinaceae > Pinus > Pinus albicaulis. The sequence continues at coordinate 836,440,672 of CM076578.1, forward strand.
ATAAGGAATAAGATGTGAGGGACAAGGGGGGCCAGCTGTGGAGCAATTCATCAGATGAGGATGTCAATGCTCCTAATGCTCCTAGAAATGTCTTTGAAAAGGACTCCGTGGTAGAAGATCATCCCAGCCCACCATCAACCACAAAGCCACCTTCAACCACAGTGCAGGGTGCAATTTCAACAAAAAAAATCAGTGCCATCAAAGGTTGGACAAAGAAAGACATGCTTGTTGCAATTGATGACATCGATTTTAAGGGATATTTTATCCATGCATCTGCAAAAAAACATGGTATTGCTGCCTCTAACATACATTATTGGATAAATGGGTTGACTAATACAAAGCGTAGAGGGCCTGTTACAATTAGGACTGAAGAGGAGAAGGATGAGGTGGTCGAGTGGTGTAAGGAGATGGCCCAATTGGGACATGGGTTAGAGCTTATACAACTTAACTACTGTAGCTCGATTCCATTCCTCGATTAACCCTTTCAAAGCAATCCTTACCATATCATTCTCTGAAATAGTCACGCCGATGGCAGGGAGCTCATCTTTGACTTGAGACAACCTTGTCAGATACAAAGTCACTCCTTCATCCTGCATCATCTTGCTGAACTTCAACTTATCCTCCAATACTAGTACCCGGTTCTCATTCTTATTCTGGAACAAATTCTGAAGAGCCATCCACATCTCATGTAAAATGTTATTTATGGAAAAATGAGGTATTAGAGGATCCTTCACACCATCAAGGATGATCAATCTCACTCTCGTATTTGAATCCTCGTACACTTCCAGCTCCTTTGGGTCAGTTGGCTTCTTGATGGCTTTCTCGGCGAACTCCCAGATCCTGTTGACCTAGAAGAATGACTTGATCCTTTCCTTCCATAGAATATAGTTGGACAACTCTTCTAGCCTATCTTCATACCAGATAATAGCATGCAACTTCGACATTGCAGTGATCCCTTCACCTAAAATGTGACCAAATCCCTTTGAAGTTTTACTTCAATGTGCACTCTGATGATTCATTGTCTTCCAAAGTATATCAGACACGCTCTGATACCATGTTGAATTTCCATGACCCTGGTGTCTAGGATAAAATATTAAAATCTCTGACGCTACCAAACCAAGAATCTCAACAAAGCTACTTAGCAGAACGAAACAATATAATGCAGTACACCAATCACGCGCACAAAAAGAACAATAACAACAATCTATGTAACCCAACTTAGTTATATTATCAACATATAATACAACAATCTAGGGATCTTGTTGCTTCTGATCTACTCTCTAGTTTCCCCTTAGTCCATCAAGAACCAACACATAGGGCTTCCACCTATCACTATTGCAAGTCACTTCTGTTACAATGAACAAAATTTGATCCAATTTGCTCCTCTAAGCTGGACAATACCTGAGCTCCAATATGCCAATCTAGTAGCTTCTTTCGTCCATCAAAGAGATGCACATTTGGCTCAAATCTTCACCCAACTTCAGTTGTCAAGCTCCATTTATGACCACTTGTCAAGGGCTACTCTTGGACATCAACACATCTCCCTCCAACAATACAATGATGCCAAATACCTATGTCAATAATCCACTGTAGAATATGCTCCTAGTTAAGGTTTCTAACCACCCAAGTCAATCCTAACACATGGCTTCCACAAGATGCAACTAATCTTTCCACACTAGCACAACCTTCCAACTAGCAACAATTCAACATAAATACAACTTACACATACCTCTTTGACTGTTGCAACACTGCTGCAATTTAGGCTCCTGGTTAGGGAAAAATGATAGTCCTCATCAGCCCACCCAAACTCTTCCAAATAGCCTCAAATTGTTGCGACCTCTCTTCTTCTTCTGCCTGGGCTTGACTGCTCCCTAAAACAGAGTCTCAAGCCTCATTAAATATACTCAAAACAGGCCTGCGACCTCTTGAAATATTACAATCACCCTGTACCCTTCAAATAGAGAGATAACCCATCCTTAAGTCACACCAAACTAGCCTAGAAATCCTCTAGGAGCTGCAACTTGCTTGCTCCTCTACTCAACCTGCCCAAACAGTCGAGGAAAAGATACAATCATCTCTCCTCTACCTTCGTTAGGGCTCCATATCTTTGTAGCTACTTCACAAGTCGTATCTCTATGAATTGTGGCACACGGGATGAGGAAATAACATCACAACACCTTGTATTTATAGACTTTACAAGGGCTCCATGAATTCACCAATAAACATGTATTTTGGACTTAAAATTTCGAGCCTACATGGCTTAATTGTCCAAAAATCCATTGTCAACTTCAAAATTTCATAACTCACTAAGGACAACTCAGATTTTGACAATTCTCAAAGTGTTGGATTCTCCTTAATGCCCTCTATCATCTCCATCAATTACATGTCCAAAATTTTCCATGGATTTGGCCCAAACATCGATAGGTGCAAAACCCCAACCTTGGGTTCCAAGCCCACAAATGACTCTTGTGGTGCTCCAACCTCCAAACCCTGAACCCTAGGGGTTGGAGTACCTCCTAAGCTACTCAAAAATCAAGATTATCTTACTTGAATGATGCATTCTTGTTCATGTTTGAGATTGATGAGGTGGATTGTTGTGATCTTGAATGTGGCATTGGAAACCGCCTTTTGGATTCAATCTGGAGTGCATTTCTAGATTGCATGATCAAGCTTAATGAATTGACATTTCCAACTCTCAAACCTAAGTCAAGTATATATACAACCAACATTATATTCTTGATTGAATTGGCTATGAACAAGGGTGGCTTAGTAAGCATTGTGAGTATGGGTGCACCCTCACTCAAGGTATGCATATATAAACTTTGTACACTCATGTACAAGTAGCTTACCTTGTTGCAATAATGGGTTATGGCACCAAGAATTCCTTTCATGGAAAAATTGTGTGTGTGTGTACCTCACCAATGAATTATTAGTGCTAGTGAGGAATGGAGAGAGATTGATTGACAAGTTAAAAAAATCGAAGGCATCTGGCTTGATTTCCTTTTTAACCCATTGACCTAAATTTTGTGAAAAACCTTCAAATGAGGTGTTACCTAGTATTATCATAAGGTTAAAGGAGTGGATTCAGTGGAGAATTCATTATTGCAGTTTTTGGTGGCAACCTTGGCCAAGCTGGAGGCTCTCTACATTTGTCCGAACCATGTGGTCTTCACTGGGGGAAAAATACCATACCACTTGGGTTCATATTGGGGGATTTATATTGAGGAAAAAATGACATAATATATTGGGGGATATATAGGGGGTAAAGGGTTTTTATATTGGCTGGTATAATAATTGGAGCTCAAAGTTAATGAAAAATTATAAAGGGGTATAAAAAATGTTAATGAAAAAATGGATACCTACAATATCTAGTGAAAGTAAGGGGTTTTTAAATTGGGAAGGTGTATTGGGTTTGTATTGGTAGGGGGTTAAATAATGTGATTTTTAGAGGTATTTTCCAATATGTAGTCAAATTAAGGGTATTGTTTAGTGTGCCATGAACACACGTAATATGTCAGAGGTTAATTGAGTGAAGCCCCGTAGTCCGAAATTTGTTTTTAAAAGCCTTACAAGACTAGAATATCAACATTGTGAATCAAACCATGTGTTTTGGCTATTACAACACTTTGCAATGGGCTTTAGAGCCAGAGTTACTTCTTTTGTGCCTAGAGAACAAACTTCAATTTTCGACCTTTTAGTGAATTGAGAGCAGGCCTTTATGGCTTTGTTTGTAATTGATCTGCCATGCTTTAATGCAAGTTATATATATATATATATATATAAGGTAGTCCTAGTCAATTAGGTTTAAAATAGTTTGAAGAAATGTTGTTGTCCTCCTCACTCAAGTTCAATTCATACATGTAACATATTGATCTTATAATGAATATTTTTATAATAAATCCAAGCCTTATTGTCTTCTTATTCCCTAAAAAACTAAAACATGTATAATTGAAAATAAAAACTCACTCCCCTTCATCTCTATATAAGAACGAGTTAGTTCTTCAGTGCCTCTTCGCTATGTTTTAACTAATTGAAAGAACCCAAAAAAACCCATATACAAGCCTTAAAACCAAGATACAAGCATTAAGCATAATGAAATCAAGGTTCTTACAAGTCCTTTTTAACCCATTTTCATTGTTCCATGAAGACAAGCTTTTATTGGACTAGGTCAACAAAATATCATTAAAGAATTCAAACTTAAAGCAAAAAAAAAGGTTAAATTCAAACATCTAAGCATAATAAGGGTTAAGGCTAGTGCATTTATCACTTAGAAATTCATATTTGAGCATGACATGGTACAAAGCCAAACACCTTATTGCTAAAGAACTCACATCTAAACATGATTAGGGTTAAGGCCATTGCCTTATCACTCAGGAATTCACATATGAATGGGATAGGTGTTAAGCTTAATGCCTTGTGGCCAAGGAATTTACATATGAGTACAATAAGGGTTAGGGCCAATGCCTTATGGTTGTGGAATTTAGATTTGAGCGTGATAAGGGATAAAGTCTACACCTTATTGCTACAAAGTTCAAATTCAAGAGCGAGCGATATGGGAAATAAAGGAGTTATTTTAAGTGTTATTTTTTTTTAGAGTTTAAAGAAATTTAATCGAAAAAATTTACCAAAAAATCTCAAAAAAATATTTGAGATTTAAAGAAATTTGATAAAAAAATCTACCGAAAAGTCTAAAAAAATCGCACTGTCCGAATGACGAGAGAATTCAGATCGGAGAGCCAAAGGGTTGAGACTTGAGCCATATAACAAAGGTACAATGCCACGTGGTCCGGGGCCACGCCGACGTCGTATGGGCATTATGACATTATAAATTTAGAAAGCAAACGCACATGAAAGTAGAGTAGACATTTGAGGTAACATGAAAAAGTTGAGACCTTTAGAGGGCATCTAGAAGTAGGGTTTCTTATATTATTATTTTTTTGTTTATAAGCTTAGAAGTTTTTTTTGTTTACAATTTAAGTTTTTGGATTTTTTCACAAATCATATCTTAAGACTTTAGAGTCTTAAGCATAATTTTTTTTCTTTTATGTTATTGATATTCCTATTCAGAGAGGACAAGGATATTATTGGGAGTTTATATGCGGTGGTTGGAGGTGTTGCTCTTGAATCTTGATACCAAGAAGTATTCTTTACAATATAAAGCCCAAGTTTCAGTACTTGTTCAAATATTCTTAATGCTACCAATATACTTATTTGAGGTGAAGAGTATACATTGGCCATTATAATATATTGTTCTTCCAATTATTATTATTATTTATTTTTTTAAATATTGATAAGTCTAAAAAATCTATTTTTTAATTTAGTTGTTTTAAATTTAAATTTAGAAATGACAAACTTGGGCTCATATATATAGAAATTTTGTTTGTTTCTAAATGGCTCTCGATATTTTTATTTTCCATATTTTATTTTTATAAATTACACAAATTTGTTGCCACTGAAACTATATACATATTTAGAATGCAAATTTTTATAGTTCAAATTCATACTAGAGAAAAAAAATTATGGAAAAATTATATATAGAAAATTGCAATCACTATATATATATATATATATATATATATATATATATATTTTGTTTTTTTCTTGGCATATGTCATAATATTAAAATACATATATCTTTTATTCTTATTCTAACTTTTTATCAACTTACTCATTTTTAGAAATAGTAATATGTTGCATAATACATAGGAAGATTATTTAATTATGTCAAAACTCCATGCCTTCAACTAAGACATGACTTTTTAATTTCAAGGCTAGAAATTATGCTTTGGGAAAATTTGTATAAAAAATATAACCTACAAATTATCTTGGCCGAAACTAATAAATTGAGATGTGAAGTGGATATAGTAGATGTGATGTAGTAACTACTAGTAAGTCTAAATAATTTTCTCCTACATAAGTGCTGGGGAAAACATAAATAATAGTAACTAATTATAAATATGTTATTTACCAACTATTTTCAAGGATTTTATATTTGTTCCTGCAAAGTTTAAGAATATAAAAAGTCACTACAAAAATGTCTAACCAGCCTAGATCCATCTTAACTTGAGATCTACCAAGTGGAGAGAGGGATCAAATCTCTTCTCTCTAAAAGAGGTTTGCATATCAAGAGATTCGATCTCTCTCAGGGCTTGGTAGATCCATAACTAGCAATTGCACCAGATGTTGCAAAGGAAACGTCGTAAGTCGATAACATAATATGGAATTTGCATTAAGAATAAAATTTTGTTTTGCATTTAAGACAAGGTTTTACTCATCATTAATAAAATATGTATTAGAAACAAAAACACCTCAATTAGATGATTTTGTCTGTTATTTTCTTGCAAATGTGAAACTTCTTCTTCTTTTTCCTTGTAATAAGTTGTTAAATGCCATACTTACCATAAATTGAATCCTTGGCACATGAATGGCGTGAGTGAGATCTAGGGTTTTTGCAAGTGCATAAGATAGCTTTGTAAATGTGGGGAAAAGGTAGATTGGGCTGGATAAATTGGAGAAAAGGTCAACATCGGAGGTCTAAAATCATCAAGTAGCTTATCATTTTTTAGTTCTTCATTATAATTCCCTCATTTATAGATTCAATGGGGTTTGGCCCAAATCAGATGCTTTGCATTAGTGGATCTACACCTTGTGGTAAAAAATATATGATATTTACGTATGTTCTAAAGGTTTTTTCATTGTACAATTTGAATCATAGCAATAAAACTTGAGGTTGGGTTTGTATAAATTAATGGGCCAACATTGATATTCACACTCATCCCATAATTATAAAATTTATGATGGAAATTTTTTAATCTAAAGGCTACAAATGTGTCTTGGAAATGATTTGGATTGAATACTCAATCTTGTGTTACACCATCGCAAACCATCATAGGAATACAACTTGAGGTTGATTTTGTATAAATTAATGGGTCAACATTGATATTCACACCGATCCCATAATTATACAATCTATGATGGGAATTTTTTAATCTTAAGGCTTCAAATGTGTCTTGGAAATGATTTTGATTGAATAATCAATCACATGTTACACCATCCCAAACCATCATAGGAATACAACTTGAGGTTGGTTTTGCATAAATCAATGGGCCAACATTAATATTCACACCCATCCCATAATTACAAAATTTATGATGGAAATTTTTGAATCTCAAGGCTACAATTGTTTCTTGGAAATGATTTGGATTGAATACTCAATCCTATGTTACACCATCCCAAACCATCATAGGAATACAGCTTCTGGTTGGTTTTGTATAAATTAATGGGCTAGCATTTATATTCACAACCATCCCATAATTATAGAATTTATGATGGAAATTTTTGAAACGCTACAAATGTGTCTTGGAAATTATTTGGATTTAACACTCAATCCTATGTTACACCATCCCAAATCATCATAGGAATACAACTCGAGGTTGGTTTTGTATAAACTAATGGGCCAAAATTGATATTCACACCCATCCCATAAATCCTATGTTACACCATCCCAAACCATCATAGGAATACAACTTGAGGTTGGTTTTGTATAAATTAATGGGCCAACATTGATATTCAATCCCATCCCATAATTATACAATTTATGATGGAAATTTTTGAATCTCAACACTACAAATGTGTCTTGGAAATGATTTGGATTGAATACTCAATCCTATGTTACACCATCCCAAACCATCATAGGAATACAACTTGAGGTTGGTTTTGTATAAATTAATGGGTCAACATTGATATTGACACCCATCCCATAATTATGCAATTTATGATGGAAATTTTTGAATCTCAAGGCTAAAAATGTGTCTTGGAAATGATTTAGATTGAATACTCAATCCTATGTTACACCATCACATTTCCCTTAAGAGTGTGACATGAAGAAAAATAGTCTTGGTATACAAGAAAGTGAATGTCATTTTAATATGGAGACATTTTTGGAAGGAGATATTGTTCTTTATGTTATGGTTTATTTTCTTAACTCCAAGCTTGGTTTAGCCTTTCTCTATATACATAAGAAAAAAATACAAAATAAAATCACAAATTGAAGTTATAGTTTTATATTTTATAATTACAAAATTTAGTTTCTTATTAAAATATTTTACACACATTTATTTATTAAAATAAATTCTATTGTGAATATTTTTTCTCCTACAACTTTCTTAATAAAGGACCCAATGCCAAATTGAACTATTACTTAAGTGAGAACTAATATAATATATCAAAGTGATTTTTTTTCTTAAAATTTTTTTTTATACAAATTCACTTTAGTTGAAAATTGAAACACTTTTAATGAAAATTTAATTTATAAAGTATTTGTTTTATATGTGGTTCAATTTCCACTACCTGTTATGTCCAAACCTTATGGAGAGTTATTAAACTTAGGAGCCAACTTTAGGTAAATAAACAATTAGGTAAATAAACATTCACTTGAGATAAATTGGACAAACTGTAACAACCCCAATTTTAAACATAAACAATGAATAATCAACCCAAAAACTGTTTAACTAATCATCATGGAATTTTCAGAAACATGAGCAAGACGACTTACCTGTAATGGCGCTTTTCCTTACTTGAGACTCCCAGGGCTGACTGCTAGCTGAATCCTGCTGACTGCAACAAAGTTTTGGGGACAACTCTCCACCCAACTGTAGGCTGAGCTGTATGTAATCTTTCCACAACTGGCCACCCCCGAGCCCTCAATCAACGTACTACTGCCAGGGTATCCTTTGCCTCACCATACCTTTCTCTCCAGAGAATGGATGAAAGAATGAATGCTCCTTGAATCTTCCTCAATGTCTATTAAATAGACCAACCAATGGAATGGGAACCACATGCACACATTCACTGTGTCAACATGCAACTTAAGTTTTACTTAATTTAGTGTTCTCTTAGTTTAACTTTCTTTCTATTAGTTTCTTAGTTTAACTCTTTGTTAATTTATTTACTTTTGTTAATTAATTCTTTCTTTAACTTTCTTTCTATTAGTTTATTAATTTAACTCTTTGTTAATTTATTTACTTTTGTTAATTAATTCTTTCTTTAACTTTACTTATTGTTTATTGTTTTAGGACTCTAGTTTATTATTTACTATTTTATTTAGAACTCCAGTTATTGTTTAATGTTTTATTTATTATTCTCTTGACTATTTATTTATTTACTTATTTATTAAATTTTATTATATTATTTATTATTTTATAATTATTATGGGACATTACGTACTCCCCCTCTTCAAGGAACTTCGTCCCGAAGTTAAGTATTTAATGATATGATATGATATTATTTATTATTTATTACTTCATGTGTGACCAACACCTCTGCTGAACTAGTATAACTAGCAGGCATCGAAAGTTCATCACAGCGCCCGGGAATCTCAAGGAATCTATGTACTTTTTCCCACTTTCGGAACAAGGCATAAGCCTCCCCAATCTGTCCCTAGTCAAGGGTGGCCCCAAGGATTGCACTCAACTTAGACCTCATCTGCCCCAAGGCAAGCATCTGGTCCCAGTACTCAATGACTGCGGGCATCTCGCAAGACTGGCCCACTCCCTCCACAACTCCTTAAGGTGGACAGCCCCAGGCATCAAAGTCTTACACCCACTTATAGACTTCGATGTTCCCATACAATACCAGGCACTTGGCCTACAATATCAGGCACTTGGCCTCTTCAAGATGGTCCCAGAGCCCTTCAAGAGCTATCCATCAAGAGATATACAAGACAAAGGAACCACTGGCATATGTAGTGTTGATTGAGTTTGTCCCCAGCCCATATGGTGTTACATATTCTCCCTCGTAGGTATGGGCTCCCACGAGATCATCAAATAAACCGGCCCTCTTGGCCCATCTGTGGATTTCCTGCCAATCACCACATCTCAACATGCATCCAATGCATTAGTTATAATCATAACATGATAGAAAATAATCCACATGCCAACTCTTGCATGTCATCATGATAACATAACATCATTGTTAATCACAACATTTTGAATAATAAAGAAATGCATACTCTTGCATGTCATAAAATCTGTATCGATTCCACTTGCTTCACATCATGAAATACCATCATAAGTTATAACATCAACATGTATGAATCATGACATCTCATAATAAACTAACCAGATGTCAATATAACTTCAAATCATAACATCATAATCCCTATGCATATCATATTCATCATGAGCATATAATATCATTATCATACCAAAACACATGTTAATTGTTCTCCTCATATCCTCTCAATACTTATAAAATATAGAACAATAATACATTATAAGCATTCGTATCATGATTCATCGAAAATCAATTTCATTTGCTTGTATAAACATTGAATACCTGCAATGAACTAAGATTATCCAACATCCTTCTATGATCTATGTTATCTCATCAAAACTATTAGTGTCATATTTTCATCAAGATACCAACTACTTTTCAATAATCATTTCTTGTTCTTTCTATTAGGAAGTTGACCATTTACATCGTAGTTATACTCATCTAAGTACATCTTTAAATTTAAAAAAAAAAACCTCATTATCTTGGGCTTTAATCTCTCATCATATATTCTTCCTTCCCTAAGGAAAATTTAGTGAAATTCATTGTTAAGATTGTTAAGATATCATTTAAATCATCCATATCAAAGTAAAATTCCATGATTACTATACATATGTTTTTTATCCAATGGCACCCATACATGAGTTCATCCTTATTTAATTCTTATGTTACACTTAATCCACCTGCATGAGGGCTTGTTGTCCCTTGGTGATTTATCCATCACTCACATAATTGTCATTGTTCATCTTTAAAAATATTTTCTTACCTCATCAAGTTCCCATTTGATCTCTTTTATCATAGATTCACTCGTCTGAAAGTTGGACTAGGGATTCTTCCACCTTGATTTTCACTTATAAAATCTTAAGTTTAGAATTTGAAATGCATGGAACTACTACCACCATTTTCATTCATGAATGATTTGGTATGCCCCATGTGTTTGGCAATAACTTCTTTCAATACTACTGCCACACGCTAGTAAGTTGTTTTATATGAAGTAACACTATATCATCAATCCACTCATCATATCTTTAAGAGATTTTTCTTCTCGATGGAATCACCCCTTCACTTCCTCATATTGAATATTCATAGATAGAATTTATTTTTCCATTGGTCTAATTTACCTAATATTCCATGTCTACTAGCTTCAACAATGAAATTCTACACTTTGTTCAATTTTAAAAATATATTATCAAATTGGCTTTAATTTCTCACCTCAAGTCATTGTGATTTCTTTTCCTCCTCTCTTAATTGCATAACATTGATAGACTTTGGAAATGTTGTTACTATTCCCCAACTTGGGTAATACCCTATAAATAAATTTAATAAGGTGGCTATCACATGTAATCCACTTATCATTCCCTGTTTTAATTCATTAAACTGATATAATTGCCTAATCATACATCTTGATTTCCATAATTCATGCATGTAGTTAGTCACCTATGGAAAATTTTATAATGTGGTTCTTGCATTAAAAGGAAAAACTGTTATAGATGTTGCCATGCCCACACCTTATCCCCCTTAGTTGATCAATTTTATTATGGATTTACTTCTTTAATCTAGGTTATCATACTTTCCAAGTTCCTTCAAAATGACGCTCATTATTACCATAATTATTCACTTGATTAGTTGGTTGCTAATATTTTCTTCCTTGTATGCATCATCCTTAAATATACCTTATAGTGATTCTCATCATGTTCTCATATGGAGATAATTCTATGATTCCACAACCATTTACCACCGAATTGTTCATTCAAGGGATACCTTTAGAGTACAAAGTTATGATTATTCAAAAATATTCCATTATGTTCTAAAATGGGCTACCCCTTCTTATTGATTTCTTACCCTTGCGATACTTATATTTAAATTGGGCTCATTAAATCAGTTATAGTTTTTTTGATGGTTACCTGGTTGATCCGGGTTCATGGCTCCCACAACTACTGACCAACGATCCATCAACTGCTGCCACAGCTATGGTAGGAGGAAGGGACCAGATCCCTTTGACCCACAACCGTTAGTATTGCAAACAAAAGACTTCAACCCATGGGCACCCTTGAATGGTGGCTTTCGCTGGCGGAACTCGACGGTGGCTAGAAGAAAATAAAAAAAAATCGCTGGATGCACTCGACGGCGGCTGTAAGACCTGCAAGCATACTCCTGGGGCATGTACCTCCAAAGGGTTTCTCTCACACACACAAGTGTTACAGCTTTGAAATATGATCAAACGGTGGATTTCTTCAAAAATCTCAGTTCTTAATGGAAAAGGAGCTCCTTGTAAGCGAAGATGAAGAGGACGAGAGCCGAGAAGAGGGAAACTGCGGTTGTTAGAATCGCGTTAGTAGGGCTTTATCATCTAGGGCCGAGTGATGAGAAATGGAAATTTTTCAATATATATATGCATGCATGCATTGTATATTAGTACTATATATTCAACGAATTTTTACTCATATAAACTGTTTTAAAGGACTTCAAATAATAATATGCATAGATATTAGAGGTATATATTTAACAATTTTGAATGCATATTATTATTTAACTTGTGTGTATATATATGAAATACATATTTATGGTATTAAACAAAGCCAAATAAATAAATCATGCATGCATATGTAACCGAATTAAACTCTAATTCTAGATCTAAAACATCATGTGTATAAAAAATTTCAAATTTTACTTTAACAATAATAAAGTTTATTATTTTAAATTTATAATTACTATAGTATCCCACATGACTCTTTGCTCATCATCATAATCAAAATCAAGTCTTTAAATTTTACCTAAAGATCCCTAAAGTGGAAACCCTCTCTGATACCATATGTAACAACCCCAATTTTAAGATGCAATTAATTATATCACATAAACAATGAATAATCAACCCAAAAACTGTTTAACTAATCATCATGGAATTTTCAGAAACATGAGCAAGATGACTTACCTGTAATTGCGCTTTTCCTTACTTGAGACTCCCAGGGTTGACTGCTCGCTGAATCCCGCTGACCGCAACAAAGTTTTGGGGACAACTCTCCACCCAACCGTAGGCTCAGCTGTATGTAATCTTTCCACAGCTGGCCACCCCCCAGCCCTCAATCAACGTACTACTACCAGGGTATCCTTTGCCTCACCATATCTTTCTCTCCAGAGAATGGATGAAAGAATGAATGCTTCTTGAATCTTCCTAAATGTCTATTAAATAGACCAACCAATGGAATGGGAACCACATGCACACATTCACTGTGTCAACATGCAACTTAAGTTTTACTTAATTTAGTGTTCTCTTACTTTTTGTTAGCTTTACTTAATTTAGTGTTCTCTTAGTTTAACTTTCTTTCTATTAGTTTCTTAGTTTAACTCTTTGTTAATTTATTTACTTTTTTTAATTAATTCTTTCTTTAACTTTACTTATTGTTTATTGTTTTAGGACTCTAGTTTATTATTTAATATTTTATTTAGAACTCCAGTTATTGTTTAATGTTTTATTTATTATTTATTTATTATTCTCTTGCCTATTTATTTATTTACTTATTTATTAAATTAAATTAAATTATTTATATATTATTTATTATTTTATAATTATTATGGGACATTACACAAACAAAAAAATTATAATCCTAAAATTCTCTTACCTAATCCTCTTTTTAAATATATATTGGATTTCCATTTGTTAAAAACAAAAAGCAATATTAAGAACCTTCTAAAGTTATAAAAAGTAACTAACATGAAAAATAAAAATAAAAAACTCTTAGTGACAACATAAAAAATGTTAGTTTTAGTTGAATTATTAAAAAAATAAAAAGTGACAATAACTCTACATGTTATATCATTAAAAAAATCAATTAAATTTCTACGAATTTACCAATTTTCACAATAAAATTTGGATAAATTTACAATTTTTTATAAAGGTATAAAACAATAAACAAATTATAAAAGCACAAATATAAAATATGATACTTTAGGAAGTGGAAAATTAAAGATATCTTTCATAATATTACGGCAATTTACATAAAATCTAGTTAAAATATCTTAATTTCAAAATATTTATATCTTAATCAAGACATTATTACTATAAAATGTCCAGGCTTTATTTATGCATACATTTGATTCTGTCCAGGCTCTATGTATGTATACATTTGGTTCAATTGGTAAAGAGTTTACCCATTGTTAATAACTCTACGATATCTTCAAACTGATTTGATACAAAAAGGTAAAAATTGGTTTATATAACAGGAATATAAAAATTATCATTATGGAAATTTTGAGGTCTAAAATGGGCCTCCTAAGAAAAATGTACAACCAAAATAAACTTTATAAGGATCAATAAGATTCAATATGATGATGTCAAGCATGGGGGATGATTCACCAATTTTGGAGTAAAAAAGTCAAAATATTAAAAAATAATAAAATAATAAAACTATTTTCAACTCATATTTTTAACTTATCTCCCTATTTTTTTACTCAAATGTCAAGTGGAAGTACTCATTGGATGTAAAATTTAATTCTTCATCCAAGGAGTACCTATATTGCATACTTTCAATGGAATCTGCTATGCAAAAAATGAGAAATACATGAAAAAACGTGATTGCAATCACATTTTTAATGTATTTCTCATTTTTCGTGTGGCAGGATCAATCGAAATTATGCAACATGGGTACTCCTTTGATGATGAATCAAATTATGCATCCAACGAGTGTTCCTACTCGAAATTTGAGTAAACCCATAGGGAGATAAGTTGAAAATACGAAGAGAAAAAACATTTTTTTCTTTTTTCCCTCTAAAATTTGATGATGTAATCTAATCTTATTTTATTTCCAATATTATTTTATAATTTCCTTAGGAGGCCCATTTTAGACCTAAAAATTCCCCTAATGAATCTCATCATCCAAGTATAAATTGCATTTCTTAACTAACTCGAACTTCCAATACAATCTAAAAAGAAAATTCCATTTTATCATTTATGAAAAAAATCCATTTCATCATTACTTCATTACTTTCATAAATACTTTCATAAATAAGATAGTTAAAAGAAATAAAGATTAAAAAAAAAATTCATATGAGAAGAATCTGACGACGCATAATCTGGTACCAAAAAGGTAAAAATTGTTGATATAACAAGAATATAAAAATTATAATCTTATCTAAGTATAAACTGCATTTTTTTAACTAACTCTAACTTCCAATACAATCTAAAAGGAAAATTTCATTTCATCATTACTTTAATAAATATAAAGGATAGTCAAAAGAAATAAGGATTTAAATAGGATAGTTAAAAAAAAAAGATTAAAAAAAAGGCATATCAAAAGAATCAGACCACGCATCAAAAAAGTGAATAGGACGCCACGTTAAAAATGTAGTTTTCACCTGGTATGGTGCTTCCATTCCATTAGGTTGAGCCGCAAATATCATTCATTCACACCACACACCTGTGAATTATTCAGGGCTTTGTAGGAATCTCGTGAAGGCACATCTAACAAATTTTTCTAAAACCATACCCGCCACAGAATCTTGTATGAACACTAAAAAATCTGCGTTCGTATCCGCAATCCGAGGAAATAAAAAGAAATCATGACATACTAGAATAATGACAATCACATCATAAAACATCACAGAACAAATAATAAACCATGAACTGTGACAAGGAAGAAGATTAAGTAATTGTGAATTACATTTTGAATTGATGATGAATAGTATTGTTCAAAAAATTCGAAAAACAAATAATCCATTCAAATAGATAAATTAACTATCTAAAAAACAAATAAACATTACTCCATTTTGATATCACAAATTGTCCATTGTCTAAAAAACCAAATAAACATTAATCCATTTTGAGATCACAAAATTTCCATTTCAAAAGCACAAATTTCCATTCGATGTTTGATATTAGTAGTATTGTAATTACTGGATATTCACTCCATGGAAAGAGGAGTAGCCACACATACTTGTGGGACACCACGCAACTTGCAGGTGAGTTAATTATGCAATGCCATATATAGTTTTATTTTCCGATTTCACTTATTGTTGTAGAATAAGCTTATATTTTCTTTGTTATAAGAGATAGATGTATGGTCACAATTTTATTTTATTGATCTTGACCTCTAGTAGTAAAGAAGACCTCCATTGGAGACAACTTACTTCTCGTACTTACACTGTGCTTCCATTCTGTCTTCGAAGGGATCACCATTGATGTTGCGGGCAAGTCTTCCCTCCTCTCAACTTTTATGAAATGTTCCACATTCAATTTCTCCTATTTTGAGATTGAGGTTAATGAAATTTTCCTTATTTTGAGATTGAGATTAATGAATAACTGAATGTAATGTTGTGTGATTAAAAGAATGGAGGTTGATGCAAGCCTTGTTCCCTGCAATGTATACAAGTGAGAAAATTTAAAATAACAGCTAGGATCTATGCATGAAGAAAAAATAGAATTATAGAACCTTAAAAGAACTGGAATGTGTTACCTGTAGCAGCACGACCAGTGAACAAGCTAGAATTTGGCTGCATCTTTGAACGAGTTGAAACTAAGAAGGGTTTGATACCATGTTTAGTAAAACGATGAGGAATAGCCACCAACAAATGAGAAGGTGCGAAACCCCGAGTGTGAAAGTGAGGTTTGAGAATAGCCATGATTTTCACACGTGCAACCAAATCAGTTAGAGTTATTAAAACATAAAGAAAGAGTATATATTTTTGGTCTAGCATTTTCCAAAATCTACGCTTGAGTTAGTTAATTAGTTAGTTTAGGGAAAATGAAGGAGGTAGTGGATCTAATGGCCTAAAAAATTTCAATCGTCTAACATTTGATCCAATGGCATAAACAAGAACACAATGGCAGCTAAGAAAGTTGTTTTCAAATAAAAACACCTTATGACGTAATTATGATGGATCTAGGTTAGTTTAATTCACCCCTTTACATAGGTTACGTTCCACATGAATACCATGGATTCTAAATACCATGGGTCATTTTTATTTTTGTTTTATTCGGACTTGGTAGATCCATAATTACGATGGATCTAGATTAGTTTAATTCACCTCTTTAAATAAGTTACGTTCCACATGAATACCATGGGTCATTTTTATTTTTATTTTATTTTTATAAGGTTATTTTTATTTTATTTTGACCGAGTTAAAATGTTTACATTACATTACTTTAATATTTTTAATTTATTTTTATTTTTATTTTTTATTTTTGTGTAATTTGACTTAGCGCCTCTCGACCCAAAAATCATGCTTGAATATTGCCACCATATCCATAAACTATATCATGGGTGAATATTTTCATTTCCATAAATTATGGCATAAATGTGAGATAGTTATCACATGACATTATATTGTGGAAAGGTTATAATACGACCTTCTAGTTCTGGTCCAATCAAATATTTGAAAAATAGTTTTTTTTTAATAATGTTGAAAAAAAAGGTATTTATTTTTCAAAGTAAAACATTAGAAGTTGCATTGGTAAATGCTAAATTCATAGTGATTTACAAACAAATTGATTGCTAGATTTCTTCCTTGGAAGAGACTAATAAAAATATATACATTATATTTTACATAAAAATTAAAATACCATTATTTAAAAAATCAAATTTCACATAATTTTACAACAATCTAAAAAAAAAAACTATATATTTAGAAATGTAATTTATTTCCACACTTTTCATCTTTTTATATCATATTCAAATTCATTATAAAAATACATGAAATTATCTCTCTTATAATAATAATAATAATAATAATAACTAACAAACTAAATAGTCTACGAACTAGCCTAGATCCATCTTAAATCCAGATCTACCAAGGGTTGAGAGGGATCAAATTTCTTTTCACTCTAAAAGAGGTTTTTATATCAAGAGATTTGATCCCTTTTGGGGATTGGTAGATTTGGATTTAAGATAGTTCTAGGTTGTTTTAATTCCCCCCCTTTAAATAGCTACATTCCACATGAATGGCATGGGTCAATACCATGGGTTCTCAATACCATGGACACTTTTTAGTTTTACTATTATTTTATAAGGTTATTTTTATTTTATTTTGATAGAGTTAAAATGTTTAAATTACATTACATTAATCTTTTTATTTAATTTAATTTAATTTTTATTTTTATGCAATTTGATTTAGTCAAAATGTTAAACATTATATTACAACATCTCTAGCATATTTAATTTTATTGCTAGAGATGCTCTCCAGCTTAGTATGGAAGAGATGTTTTAATGTCTTAAGCCTAGTATGGAAGAGATGTTGTAATGTCCTATCATGTAAATGTTTTGACTTGGTCAAATTATCCTAACGGCTAGTTGAGTCATTTCTACATCTATCTATACTTAATGACTGGATCTGATCTCTCACATAGTCCTGATGATGAACCACACTGGTTGGTTCGAAACGCGTCGACCTCGTTCTTTTGCATGTGATTACTACCGAAAGAATTTCTACAAATTTATATTATGGATCACAGAAGCTTAGATTCCAAAAAAAAATAAAAAAATAAAGTTAAAATAAAATAATTAATAAATTTAAGATAAAATAATCAATTGCATGTTTTGCCGGTGGTTTAATTTAACTATCGTTTTGCCAATGGTATATATATATATATATATAACTTGCTCATATCTATTTTTAATTGGAGATGTATCTAGCATTAAGAGGTGCAAACCTATTTTAAAGTAAAAATAAAAATGATTCCTCTTGGTTCTTGTAGATCCAAAATTAAAATGAATTAAACTAGTATATTAACAATAAATTACATTTATCCATAATGTACAACTAAATGAATTTTTGTGAGATTTATTCCTTGTAAAATTTCAAAATTTAACTAAAAATCCATTATTAAAATATGATTTTCCAAAATATATATAAACTCAACTAAAACACAATAAACTACATTTAATTAAATAATTTGAAAATGATAATTTATTGATTGCATAATTACATTCCATTAAAAAAATGTTATCGTTGACTTGCATGTGAAGTGAAGTGAGTACTCTTTTCAAGTTTTCCTTAAAACCCTTATTTTGTATGTGAAATGAAGTGAGTACTCATTTCAAGTTGCCTTTCAAATCTTTATTTTGTATGTGAAGTGAAGTGAGTACTAAAGATTATTACCGAAAGAATTTTACAAATTTATATGATGAATCACGTAAGCTTAAATTCCAAAAATATGAAGTGAGTACTCTTTTCAAGTTGTCATTCAAATCCTTCTTTTGTCCACATTTTTATAAATTTATTATTGAATAATAGTAAGTATGAGTTAGTAAGTACTCTTTTCAAGTTGTCATTTAAATCCTTATTTTGTCTACATTTTTATTAATTTATTATTGAGTAATAAGAAGTATGAGTTAATGGTTTTTAGTTTGAGCGGTTGAGATGGTGGTTTGACATTTCATTTATTATAGTTAGAAAAACAAATAAATTATATATATATATATAGCTTGTGACATTTTTAAAATAAGTTATAGACTATAATTTTTTGATATATGTGATTTGCCTAAAATGAAGTACATATTTTTGATATATGTAGCTTGGTAGTTGATGCATTAATAAAAAATAGATGTACATCATAATCATCTCTATTATGGATCATTGAATTATATATATCAAAATTATGTAAGGGGAAGACTTCTATTGTTGTGCAAGGACCATTAGTATTTATAGTACTGGTCCCACACATCCATTAAAAAAAAAAACATCATAAGCTCACTAAAATATGCACATAAATACTTTATATTAAGTTATATAAGTTATATAAATATGTCCAAAATGGGCCCAGATTTTAATTGGACCAACAACTGTCAAACACCAAGCCTTAACATCACAAATTGACAATACCTATTGTCTCAAGTACCTCGAGTTCTGAATTACCAACTAAGTCAAAACACACTACAAAACATTACATTGCTCTCCATCCAAAATTACACCTATCCCATCAAACAGTCACCCATTGATTTTTCATTGGAGCAACACATCCCATTGATGGGTAACACCTGCAAAAGAATAGGTGAAATGTGTGTTAGCCATATGTACATGTGTGTTTAACCATTCAACCTACTGAAGACATTAAATGACACCATTCAATTCAGGAAATAGTTCACCCAACCCTTTCAATTCAAGTATTAAACAAAACAAACCTTTCAATTCAGGAATTAAATTCAGGAAAGCATTTCAATCCAAGAATTAAATTTAGAAAAGCAAAATAAAGCACAAGGATCAACCATGAAAGCTTATCAGCCATTGGATCATGTACAAATCAATCCACAACACAGATTTGAATATGGGAGATGGAAATCCATGTCAATCTTCCCTACCAATTAAATTATAGATCATAAAACTATAAAACATCAACCCTTACTATTTTTCATTTGAAACATTCATTCTACTCATCAACTGCTACAGACATACAATCAGAGTGTTCACATACAATCAAACTTTTCAGACAATGTTCCATTCATTTTGCAGACATACAATCGAAGTATTTAGACAATGTTACATTCATTATATTCATCAGATGCTGGAGAGAGTGTGTGCACAATGCTACATTCATTTTCTTCATTGGTTGCTGGAGACATACAGGTTTTTGTTGAATAATGTTATTATATTGAGTACTTTATCATTATTTTAGTTGAGAAACCATGTTAAGCTTATAAGTTATTGATCATATACATGCTAGTATCTACTTATTGGAGCTTAGTTTGGTAACTTTATGGCTTCTATCCTCACAACCTAGACAAATCAATCAAGGAAATCCCACAAGCATGCAAGAGAAAGCTAGAAATTGTGTAAAAAGATGAAGTGTTGACAACGAAGGTAGAGATCATAATTCCACAGATATATCGATAGATGGACGCAGACTGATCATAATTCCACAGATAGATAGATAGATGGACACAAACTGCACTCGTCCAAAAATTAGGAAGCTGCTCAATTTAAAAAGAAGTTGCTCAATTTAAAAACTTTTAGCTTCTGTTTCTAAGACCCGTCTCTGTTTCTAAGTTCTATTTAAGGTCTGAATGGAAGGATCATGAATAAAACAGAGCTCATGAAAATACTCTTAGAAGTCCATTTACAACACAGTTAGTCAACTTCTAGTTTCTGTTTTAGAAGAGTAAATCAAGGCTTCATCAAGTTAAACCTACGCTCAGAGGCTGAGATCTTGAAGAGTCTAAGAAGCATTGTTTAGAGTTCCTTATTACCACTATAGGGGTTCGAAATCTAGAAATATGAAGTTTGAATTTCAGAGGTGTATATATATATAAATCTCTTCATTCTTGTTCAGAAATCTGGGAAGGTAGAAGGCTCACCATTACGAAGCATAAAAGCATAATTAGGATTGGTTCATCATTAGGAAGCATAGAAGCTTAATTCAGACTAAGCAAAGTGAAGATTCAACATCAACTCGGGACTCTGCAAATAGATCATAAGCTCAATAAATATTCAGAAACACACAGATATGAAATATATTTAAATTTTGATAAAAAATCTTTTTGGCCAAGTTTTAGCAAAGTTATTTAGCATTTCAAAAAAATGAACTCACAATTTTTTTACTAAGTTTTTGACATTCACCCCATTCGAAGTGAGCTTTTCGTATGTTTTTCAGCATAAAAGTTTCTTACCAGGTAGAGTATGACTCACAAGAATTTGAGATTTTGGCAAGTCAAACTACTATGTTAGAAAATACCATAATCCTACTAGTATTGACTCTTGAGAAAGGTTTTAAGTTACTTTATAATCCAATGCTTCTGTAAGTTGCTCTAACATTTAATCATTGTAAATTGTCCAGCAATGAGCAATGTGTATCACATATCATGTCATTCCATTTCTTATACCATGTCATATACCATACATCTTATTTCATTTCATTTTATTTGGCACTACTACATATACAAGAAGTTCTTTTAGAGGAACCTAGTTGTGCTAGAGTCTAGTTTTCCTCTGCCACCAGTACAAAGGCTTCAATATGAACTTAACCAGAAACTATGAATGTCCTATCTAGTTATACTTTCTTGCCAAGTCAATGCCTCTACACCAGTACAAAGGCTTCAATATGAACTTAACCAAAAACTATGAATGCCCTATTTAGTTAGATTTTCTTGCCAAGTCAATACCTTTATGGAAGTGACTGTAAAAATCAGCCTTAGATAACTTGTGTGTAAATATTTGCATAAAACATTCAACCCTTTCCCCCAATAGATGGAATTTAACAAAGTCACCAAACTTTTCTTAATGAAGCCAAAAAGTATGTGTTCAATTCTAGAGGCCAATTCCATTTCGAAGATGATGAAATTTATTTATAGCAACTCCAAAGCTCATGTACTCTCGGTTGACTACTTTCATGGCACCTGTAAATGGATAGAAGTTAGAACTGTATCTATGCCAAGTTTTTTTACTGCAATTACTTTAGCTCTAGATTTCCCCTAAGTCACTGTGGTCAATGAACAAAATCATTGAAGTTCGAAGTAAGGCTCAGAACAAGACTAGTGAGCATTGCCTTACAATATTCCATTGTTCCCACAACCACACACACGGATCAAGCTCCCTTTAAAACTCTCTAAAACTACTATGCCAACAAGTATATAATAGGGGTTGAACTACGTTGAATAAAACAGATCTCATGCAAACACCCTTAGAAGTCCATTTACAACACAAGAAGTCAACTCCTAATTTTTGTTTTAGAAGAGTAAATTAAGGCTTCAAAATATTTAAACCTCACACTTGTCAAATTCGAATCACAAATCAGATGAGGGTTACACTTGTCTCTTACTGAATTCAAAGTTCAACTTTCCCACTGAAAATAGAACTAGTATGTAAGGTTCTAGGGACATATTTGCCCTATGTTTTTGTTAGTCCGCTAGGGTTTTCAAGAAAGTTTATTTCTATTCAAAATAAAAAATGCACAAGTTGTCTACACAAATGCAAGATTTCACAACAAACAATAGAAGATGCCATGTTTCTTTCAACCATGTTGTTAACAATCAATAGGTATCACTTACCTTTCTCACGTTGATATTAGATGTCATACATAATTGAAATACAATATAGTGAAAATCATTCAATAATTCAAAGTAAGAATGTAATCCAAATTCAACTGTTCAAGTAAATCAGGTTTGTTCCACTGCGATGTCAATTAATTCACAAAATTCTTCATTGATATGAATGGATTACTAGGTTTGGTTTTATCATTAAGATAAAATCCTTGTGGATAACACAATATACACTCAGATTCAACCTAGACTCTTTTGAGTAAAATACCAAGTTTCCTACACAAATGCAAGAGTTCACAACAAACAACAAAAGATGCCATGTTGTTAACAATAAATAGGTATTACTTATATTTCTCATGCCAATATTGGAATTCATACATAAATATAGTTTAATCTATACAGTTGTGTTGTAATACTTATCAAATTTCTTACTCATGTTGTACTCGAATACAATTTTAAATCAAAATTTCATGGTAAATATGCAGGTTGTTGGAGCCTTGCCAAGAGTTTCTATTGCAGCTCGGATAAGGAACAAGATGTGAGGGACTAGGTGGGGCCAACTGTGGAGCAATTCATCAGATGAGGATGTCAATGCTCTCAATGCTCCTAGCAATGTATTTGAAAAGGATTATGTGGTAGAATATCATCCCAGCCCACCATCAACCAGAGAGCCACCTTCAATTACAGTGCAGGTCGCAAGTTCAACAAAGAAAATCAGTGCCATCAAAGGTTGGACAAAGAAATACATGCTCGGTGCAATTGATGACATCGAGTTTAAGGGATATTTTATTCGTGCATCTGCAAAAAAACATGGTATTGCTATCTCTAACATACATTATTGGATAAATGGGTTGACTAATACAAAGTGTAGACGGCTTGTTACAATTATGACTAAAGAGGAGGAGGATGAGGTGGTCGAGTGTTGTAAGGAGATGGCCCAATTGGGACATTGGTTAGAGCTTATATAACTTAATCCAATATAGCTTGCTTCCATTCCTCGATGAACCCTTTCAAAGAAATCCTCACCATATCATTCTCTGAAATAGTCACGCCGATGGCAGAAAGCTTAGCTTTGACTTGAGACAACCGTGTCAGATACGAAATCACTCCTTCACCCTGCATCATCTTGGTGAACTTCAACTTATCCTCCAATACCAGTACCCGGTTCTCATTCTCATTCTGGAACAAATTCTGAAGAGCCACCCACATCTCATGTAAAATGTTATTCCTAGAAAAATGAGGTATTAGGGGATCCTTCACACCATCAAGGATGGTCAATCTCACCCTCGTATCTGAATCCTCATACACTTCCAGCTCCTTTGGGTCAGTTAGCTTCTTGATGGCTTTATCGACGAACTCCCAGATCCTGTTGACCTAGAAGAGTGACTTGATCCTTTCGGACCTTCCATAGACTATAGTTGGACAACTCTTCTAGCCTGTCCTCATACCAAAGAATAGCATGCAACTTCGAAATTGCAGTGATCCCTTCACCTACAATGTGACCAACTCCCTTTGAAGTTTTACTTCAATGTGCACTATGATGATTCACTTTCTTCCAAATTATATCAGACACGCTTTGATACCATGTTGAATTTCCATGACCTTGGTGTCTAGGATAAAATATTAAAATCTTTGACACTACCAAACCAAGAATCTCAACAAAGCTACTTAGCACAACGAAACAATATAATGCAGTACACCAATCACGTGCACAAAAATAACAATAACAATAATCTATGTAACCCAACTTAGTTATATTATCAACATATAATACAAAAATCTAGGGATCTCGTTGCTTTCGATCTACTCTCTAGTTTCCCCTTAGTCCATGAAGAACCAACACATAGAGAATCCAGGAGGGCTTCCACCTATCACTGTTGCAAGTCGCTTCTGTTACAATGAACACAAGTTGATCCAATCTTATCCTCTAAGCTGGACAATAATTGAGCTCCAATATGCCAATCTAGTAGCTTCTTTCTTCCATCAAAGAGATGCACATTTGGCTCAACTCTTCACCCAACTTCAGTTGTCAAGCTCCATTTATGATTGCTTGTCAAGGGCCACTCTTGGACATCAGCACATCTCCCTCCAAAAATACAATGATGCCAAATACCTTTGTCAATAATCCACTGTAGAATATGCTCCTAGTTAGGGTTTCTAACCACCCAAGTCAATCCTAACACATGGCTTCCACAAGCTGCAGCTAATCTTTCCACACTAGCACAACCTTCCAACTAGCAATAGTTCAAAATAAATACAACTTACACATACCTGTTTTACTGTTGCAACACTGCTACAATTTAGGCTCCTTGTTAGGGAAAAATGATAGTCCTTATCAGCCCACCCAAACTCTTCCAAATAGCCTCAAATTGTTGTGACCTCTCTTGTTCTTTTGCCTGGGCTTGACTGCTCCCTAAAATAGAGTCTCAACCCCCCTTAAATCTACTCAAAACAGGCTTGCAACCTCTTGAAATATTACAATCACCCTGTACCCTTCAAATAGAGAGATAACCCATCCTTAAGCCACACCAAACTAGCCTAAAAATCCTCTAGGAGAGCTCTGCAACTTGCTTGCTCCTCTACTCAACCTGCCCAAACAGTTAAGGAAAAGATACAATCATCTCTCCTCCACCTTCGTTAGGGCTCCATATCTTTGTAGCTACTTCACAAGTTGTATCTCTATGAATTGTGGCACATGGGATGAAGAAATAACATCACAACACCTTGTATTTATAAAATTTACAAGGGCTCTATGAATTCACCAATAAACATGTATTTTGGACTTAAAATGTCAAGCATACATGGCTTAATTGTCCAAAAATCCATTGTCAACTTCAAAAATTCATAACTCACTAAGGACAACTCAGATTTTTACAATTCTCAAAGCGTTGGATTCTCCTGAATGCCCTCTATCATCTCCATCCATTACATGTCCAAAATTTTCCATGGATTTGGCCCAAACATTGATAGGTGCAAAACCCCAACCTTGGGTTCCAAGCCCACAAATGACTCTTGTGGTGCTCCAACCTCTAAACCCTAAACCCTAGGGGTTGGAGTACCTCCTAAGCTACTAAAAAATCAAGATTATCTTGCTTGAATGATGCATTCTTGTTCATATTTGAGATTTATGAGGTGGATTGTTGTGATCTTGAATGTGGCATTGCAAACCGCCTTTTGGATTCAATGTGGAGCGCATTTCTAGATTGCATGTTCAAGCTTAATGAATTGAAATTTCCAACTCTCAAACCTAAGTCAAGTATATATACAACCAACATTATATTCTTGATTGAATTGGCTATGAACAAGGGTGGCTTAGTAACCATTGTGAGTATGGGTGCGCCCTCACTCAAGGTATGCTTATATAAACTTTGTACACTCATGTACAAGTAGCTTATCTTGTTGCAATAATGGGTGATGACACCAAGAATTCCTTTCATGGAAAAATTGTGTGTGTGTGTACCTCACCAATGAATTATTAGTGCTAGTGAGGAGTGGAGAGAGATTGATTGACAAGGTAAAAAAAATTGAAGGCATCTGGCTTGATTTCCTTTTTAACCCATTGACCTAAATTTTGTGAAAAACCTTCAAATGAGGTGTTACCTAGCATTATCATAAGGTTAAAGGAGTGGATTCAGTGGAGAATTCGTTATTGCAGTTTTTGGTGGTAACCTTGGCCAAGCTGGAGGCTCTCTACATTTGTCCGAACCACGTCGTTTTCACTGGGGGAACAATACCATACCACGTGGGTTCATATTGGGGGATTTATATTGAGGAAAAAATGACATAATATATTGGGGGATATATAGGGGTTAAAGGGATTTTATATTGATCGATATAAAAAATGGAGCTCAAAGTTAATGAAAAATTATAAAGGGGTATAAAAAATGTTAATGAAAAAAGGGATACCTACAATATCTAGTGAAAGTAAGGGGTTTTTAAATTGGGAAGGTGCATTGGGTTTGTATTGGTAGGGGGTTAAATAATGTGATTTTTAGAGGTATTTTCCAATATGTAGTCAAATAAAGGGCATTGTTTAGTGTGCCATGAACACACGTGATATGTCAGAGGTTAATTGAGTGAAGCCCCGTGGTCCGAACTTTGTTTTTAAAAACCTTACAAGACTAGAATATCAACATTGTGAATCAAACCATGTGTTTTGGCTATTACAGTACTTTGCAATGGGCTTTAGAGCCAAAGTTACTTCTTTTGTGCCTAGAGAACAAACTTCAATTTTCGACCTTTTAGTGAATTGAGAGCAGGCCTTTATGGCTTTGTTTGTAATTGATTTGCCATGCTTTAATGCAAGTTATATATATATATATATATATATATATATATATATATATATTAGGTAGTCCTAGTCAGTTAGGTTTAACTAAAATAGTTAGGAGAAATGTTGTTGTCCTCCTCACTCAAGTTCAATTCATACATGTAACGTATTCACCTTATAATGAATATTTTTGTAATAAATCCAAGCCTTATTGTCTTCTTATTCCCTCAAAAACTAAAACATGTATAATTGAAATAAAAACTCATTCCCCTTCATCTCTATATAAGAATGAGTTAGTTCGTCAATGCCTCTTCGTTATGTTTTAACTAATAGAAAGAACCCATATACAAGCCTTAAAACCAATATACAAGCATTAAGCATAATGAAATCAAGGTTCTTACAAGCCCTTTTTAACCCATTTTCGTTGTTCCATGAAGACAAGCTTTTATTGGACTAGGTCAACAAAATATCATTAAGGAATTCAAACTTAAGCAAGAAAAGGGTTAAATTCAAACATCTAAGCACAATAAGGGTTAAGGCTAGTGCATTTATCACTTAGAAATTCATATTTGAGCATGACATGGCACAAGGCCAAACACCTTATTGCTAAGGAACTCACATCTAAACATGATTAGGGTTAAGGCCATTGCCTTATCACTCATGAATTCACATATGAGTGAGATAGGTGTTAAGGTTAGTGCCTTGTGGCCAAGGAATTTACATATGAGTACAATAAGGGTTAGGGCCAATGCCTTATGGTTGTGGAATTTAGATTTGAGCTTGATAAAGGATAAAGTCTACACCTTATCGCTAAGAAGTTCAGATTCAAAAGCGAGCAATATAGAAAAGAAAGGAGTTGTTTTTAGTGTCATTATTTTTTTAGAGTTTAAAGAAATTTGATCCAAAAAATTTACCAAAAAATCTCAAAAAAAATCTTTGAAATTTAAAGAAATTTGATAAAAAAATCTACCGAAAAGTCTAAAAAAATCGCACTGTCCGAACGACGAGAGAATTCAGATCGGAGAGCCAAAGGGTTGACACTTGAGCCATATAACACAGGTACAATGCCACGTGGTCCGGGGCCACGCCGTCGCATTATGACATTATAAATTTAGAAAACCATAATTTGTACCAGATTCTTATACAAAGCAAACGCACGTGAAAGTAGAGTAGACTTTTGAGGTAACATGAAAAAGTTGAGACCTTTAGAGGGCATCTAGAAGTAGGGTTTGTTATATTATTACTTTTTGTTTATATGTTTAGAAGTTTCTTTTACAATTTAAGTTTTTGGATTTTTTTACAAATCATATCTTAAGAAGTCTTAAGCATAATAATTTTTCTTTTATGTTATTGATATTCCTATTCAAAGAGGACAAGGATATTATTGGGAGTTTGTATGCGGTGGTTGGAGGTGTTGCTCTTGAGTCTTGATACCTAGAGGTATTCTTTACAATAGAAAGCCCATGTTTCAGTACTTGTTCAAATCTTCTTAATGCTACCAATATACCTATTTGAGGTGAAGAGTATACATTGGCCATTATAATATATTGTTTTTTGCAATTATTATTATTATTATTATTTTTTAATATTGACAAGTTCAAAATATATATTTTTTAATTTAGTTGTTTTAAATTTAGATTTAGAAATCACAAACTTGGGTTTATATATAGAAATTTTGTTTGTTTCTAAATGGTTTTCAATATCTTTATTTTCTGTACTTTATTTTTATAAATTACACAAATTATTTTTCATATCTTATTTTTATAAATTACACAAATCCATTGTCACTAAAACTATATACATATTTAGAATGCAAATTTTTATAATTCAAATTTATATGAGAGAAAAATATTCTGGAAAATTTATATATAGAAAATTGCAATCTCACACACACACACACACTATATATATATATATATAATTTGTTTTTTTCTTGGCATATGTTATAATATTAAAATACATATATTTTTATTCTTATTCTAACTTTTTATCAACTTATTCATTTTTAGAAATAGTAATATGTTGCATAATATATAGGAAGATTATTTAATTATGTCAAAACTCTATACCTTGAACTAAGACATGACTTTTTAATTTCAAGGTTAGAAATTATGCTTTGGGAAAAATTGTATAAAAAAATATAACCTACAAATTATCTTGGTGGGAACTAATAAATTGAGATGTGAAGTGGATATAGTAGATGTGATGTAGTAACTACTAGTTCTCCTACATAAGTGCTGGGGAAAACATAAATAATAGTGAGAAGTTTATGTAAAAAATTGTTTTAATCAAGGTGGGAAGTGACTAATTATAAATATATTATTTACCAACTATTTTCAAGGATTTTATATCTAGATGGTGTTCCTGCAATGTTTAAGAATGTAAAAAGTGACTACACAAATATCTAACTAGCTTAGATCCATCTTAACTCGAGATCTACCAAGTGGAGAGAGGGATCAAATCTCTTCTCTCTAAAACCTAAGTGATGAATAGTATAATCGTTAAAATTATATGTGGATGATCCAATAAAATAATAATATAAATTAGTTAAAGAAAATTAATTAATTTATAAACCAACATAAAGTCATTACACCCATTTCTAACTTATAAATAAAAACATTTAAATTAAACCAAATTAATTAAGTATTCAACAAACATAATACCAATTAAGCTTCCATAAAGTCATCTCCTCTACGTAAGTGGATAAAGGCTCAACGAAGATATTTAATACACTCAATCCCAAAAACTTATCTCAAACATTAAATAGACCCTTAAATGAAGATAAGGTCGCCTTAAATGATGGCAGACCCTCATAAATATGGAAAAGATCTTCGGGAGTAAAAGGCGGTGGGGAGATGGTTATAAAGGGGAGGATGTGCAGGAGTAAGGGGACGGTTGGGAGAAGAAAATTTCTGCATTCGGGCTAACAAGGGATTGAAGGATACGCAGAGTTCTAAAAGGAGAGTTTCACCGTTCTGGGATTCTGGGCACGGGGGCAGAAGATCACTCTTCTGGGTCTAGGATTGCTCCTAGATCGGCTGGGAGGATTGTTGTTTTGGGTAATCTGTTCTGTTCATCAACAACAACTTGGGAGGAGAACTATCATCACAGCTCTCAAAATCATCAACAGCGTTCCAGGTAATTCTTTAAGTACAGATTTGTTTCCCCATTTAATTTTACTGCAAATGTTCATTGAAATACAGCACTCCCGAATATCTTTTCGCTGCAATTAAATTAAATCTGTGTGTTTGGAACCTTAATTCTGTGTATGTGTGTCTTTTATTGGGTATTTTAGATATCTCCAAGAAGGTAGATTACATGCTCAATGATACATTGGAAGAACTAAAAGAATATCTACATTCATAAAAATAATGCCAAGAAGCTCAACCCAGCAGTACATACATCATTAAATTGACTTAGAATTACGCACAGCCCTTCTGGATTTAGACCGTAAAACAGCTTTTTCCCTCTGCCTTTAACCAGAATATTCTCAGTCAATGAGTGCACCATCTCAGTCCATGATTGTGTAAGGGATCTTACAATAGACATCAAATCACCTTCGAAGGTTCCATCATGGTGCAAGCTCTCCTCAGAGATCAGTGGCATTCATATAATCAAGCTCACCGTTATATCAATAAAATCCATACAAACAATATCAATAATTTTAGTCAAGTGTCATCAGAAAGCACGATTAGGTCAATGTGGTCACAATAAGGTTAATGGAAGCATAGATCATACCTCCGCTTAGAAACTTCAAACCTTGGCAACTTCATTACTTGACATCTGCATCACCAACAACTTGTGCTACAAATCCGGCTACGAATCTTCAATGCTCAAATACTGGTATCCAAATCTCTGACCTTAATCTACAAATTCTTTAGAGATCTTTCTTCTGCCTTCGACAACTCACATGCTGACTCGAATCACTAAGTAGGGTGAAATTAAACCCCAAGAGACACTGAGTAATCACAATCCAGATATTTAATACCAGAAATACTTCACGTAAAGTTGTCAGATATACTATGGTATGCTTCGGTGTTAATAAGATTGCTGTAGATGTAGTTAGAGATAAGATTTGAGAAATTACAGAGCTTCGATTTGTGCCAAAACAGAATCAAACCTTAGAGCCCTTGTAAAGGATCTTACATTTGGTATTAGAGGGTGATTCAAACCCTCATACGACCTTATAGGCTCATTGAAAACGTATTTATAGGCTGCTGCTGGTACAATCCAGTCTCTGGTTGTCCCAAATTTAAGGCTGCACTGCATTGCCTGGTCACAAATATCATCCAACAGCATATCTGCCTCTAGTTCCCTGCCATCCTTTAGCTTTACCATCTTAACCTGCAGAGAAAAGAAAAAAAAAAAAAAATCCTTTTTGAGTCCTACAAGAAACTCTTATAGCCACTTTGGATCCAAGAGGACTCTAAATGACAAGTTATTTCCAATGAAAATTAATTGTCTATAAACTCAACAGTGATCATTATGCACCCAGAAGCAGATTAATTAATGCTGGATAGGCTGGAATATACACCATTTATTAGTCTGCAGCTTTGTACATAATTTTTTCCTAAACTCCATAACGTTGCTGTTAATACTTACCAGACATACAGAAAGATTAATTACAATTTTCATTGCCAACTACCGATTAGCCCTTTAAAGCTAGAGCATTAACACTTGATATCATTGGTTAAACACGTATAGACAGAGATGGGAGCTGTAAATGAAGAGAAACAACTTAATGAACCACTTACATTTCCATGCTCATCCGTGCTGAATCTTGCGGCCCTTCCTTTGATAATATCCACACCCTTTCCTTTATAATAGCCCTCATAGAAAGAAGTCACATCTTCGCACAGCACTTAACAATTCTAACGCACAGCACTTAACAATTGAGCCAACAAATCTGCTTTGTTGTTAGTTCCGTCGCCCGGCGTTGCTTGCTCACTTACAAACTTGAATGAATAATTTAAAAACCGATAAAGAACGATGGACTCAGATGCAACAGTATCAGCGTAATTATCGAACTGAACTGTGGAGACTACTTGAAAACTCCACTTCATGCAATATATCATCACTCTATTTCGTTGCTAACTTGACCAGAGGTATCATCAGCCGAATCCATGGCCTTTGGTTTTGAAACTGTTTAAATTAAGCTTGGTTCTCTGATTAAATGAGAAAACCCCTATCTATAAATATGGGTTGGTATCCGCGACCATGAAGAACCATGACCGTGGCAGTTAAAAATAGAATAAAACGCTGCGTTGTAGTGTTAATGAAGCTGGAAAGATTGCCATGTGCCTCGGTTACCAGTTACGGTTGTCATTGGCTCGAACCGCCAACGTGTCATCCGCCAACGTGTCATCCGAAGGAGAGTCCACAATAGTCGAAAACAAAATTTAACCATTAGAGACATCGGCATAAATTATATCGTAAATGATTTTAAATTCTGTACTAGAGAGAAACGGCATATATGAATTTTAAAGTCTGTAAATGATTTTAAATTCTGTACTATAGAGACATCGGCATAAATTATATCGTAAAATTTAAAGTTCATATATAATCGAAAAATTTAAAATTCATAGTTTATGTAAATATTTTATGTGGCATATGGTAGGTGATCGACGGAATATGGCTCGGAACTTTCAATGAAAGATTTAATACGATATATATATCGTAATGTCATTTTAAACTGCCGCTTATTTTAAAATTTGGCTGCACAAACCGGAGCACATTAATAAAATTACCATATATATATATGCACTGCGTTTCAATCGAAATATAAATAAAGTTTGTCATTTATATATGTATGTATATGCACTGCGTTTCAATCGAAATGTAAATAAAGTTGTCATTTATATATGTATATATATGCACTGCGTTTCAAATCGAAATATAAATAAAGTTGTCATTTATATATATATATATATGTAATACGTTCAATTTGAAATTTAAACTAAAGTTGTCATTGATATAGTATATATATATGATGCGTTCAAAATTGAAATTTAAACCAAGTTTGTAATTTATATGGTATGTACATATATATGATGCGTTTTAAATTGAAATTTAAATAAAGTTTGTAATGTATATGATATATGTATATATCTATTATTGCGTTTAAATTGAAAAAAAAAAAAAAAAAAAATATATATATATATATATATATATATATATATATATAAATAAATATATATATATATATATAAATAAATATATATATATATTTATATATTAAATTTAATATGTTAAAGATCGGGATTTATATAATAGGGTTATACATGGTAAATGGTGGATACGTTCAATTATATAACATATCATCAGACAAAGAGAAAATGATAGCATCGTGTGCTCTGATCACATGTGCATTATGATGCATTAATACTATAGTTAAGTTACGAAAATAGTTTAAATTACCTAACCAGATGATTCACGTTAAGTCGGGATTAAATAGGTCCTAATCATTGCATTTCACTCTAGATTTAGTAAGCATACATTACCCTACATAAGACAAGGAGGTCGCGTTGCCACCCTCCTTGACCTCGGTACCAGTAAGACCTGCCTGCAGGTAAAATAGCAAAAGAACTATACCCGTATGCCAGCTCT